>OZ005734.1:220251638-221554138 GCA_963930755.1 Eudasyphora cyanicolor | reverse complement strand
CTATTTTGTGTTGATTGCTTATATTAAACGCCTACAAAAGTTTTGCCTTTACATGTGCCGTGGATTTTGTCTCCGAAGAGGGGAAAATGATGGCATTTGTTATTGCCATTTGTGTGTGTAGTTTTTTTTTATTATAAAAATTGCCTGATTTGTTTTTTGAGGTGCAGCAAAATTTCTTCGAATATTAAGAAAAATTATTTTTAAATTGTGCCACTAGCTAGCATTTAATGTTTGTTTGTTATTTATTTTTGTTTGTTTAGTTTTGCCAATGTTTTATTTGTACAATGAGACAAAATGCAAAAAAAAACATTCAGTTATGGCTTTGTAAACACTTTAATTGAATATTGGCGGGGGTTTCAACGCTTTAAGAAATAAATTAGGGATATTAGGCAATAATCTTGGGAATAGATATTAGCTATAGCTGTTCTGAGAATCATGATTGAACTATGTGTGAATAACAAACTAATAACTGTTTTACGAATTCAATAAAATATAGTTTTTATTAATTAAAAAAATCTCATATTTGTTAAACCACACTGTGGTACAGGGTATTACAAATTTGTTTCATGGCAGATGTTTGTAATACCTAGAAATACTAAAGCTAGATCCCCCTTATGGTAACGGGTTTTCCAATCCGGATGATATGATTTTGAAGTGACGTTTCGGCCATTTGTAATATGTCATGATCTGGCATTGGTTTTTCATTGTAGTCAGTAGAACAGAGTAGAGCAACGTATACAAATTATTCAGTTTTATTATCAAAATAATCGTTCTCCAATTGCAACTTTTCGTGCAATAAGTCCATTTATTAAATCAAAAAAAAAAACACTTTCCATCCGATTTATGACCTTGACACCCATGAGCAATATTCTAGCTATATTTAAGAGCTATCTTTTTGCCATTGACCGATTCCCGATCCGACGTACCATTAAGGAGCTAGAGCAAAAATATACTTTCCGTTCACATTTGAAAATTATGCTAAGACAATTTTTTTTAAATCCAAAAAAACACTTTCCAGTCAACCTACGACCTTGACACCCATGAGCAATATTTTAGCTCTCATTAAGAGCTATCTTTTTGCCATTGACCGATTGTGGCTACGTGCTACACAGCAAATGAAACTGAATTGTTGCGAGAAAAGTTTGGAGATTCGATTATTTCAAGAAATTGTTATATTGAATGGCCTCCAAGAAGTTGTTATTAAACACCATTAGACTATTTCTTGTGAGGTTATTTGAAGTCATTGGTCTTTCGAAAAACTCCCGTCAAGCTTTACAAGTCAATATTGAACGTGCCATTCATGACATACGACTTGATTTAGTGGAAAAGGTGCTCGAAAATTGGATCCATCAAATTCGTTCCTGCAGAAGAAGTCGTGGAGGCCATTTGAATAACGTTTTATTTAGATCGTACTTCACATTAAATAAAAAACTTTTGAATTTCTTTAACAATAAGTGTGTGTTTTTTTTTCAAATAAATCATATCACTCTTATTGGAAACCCTTTATTACGGATCGACTCACAATCACTAGCTGAGTTGATTTAATGTCTGTCCGTCGTTTGCAGCTGGAAAGAGCCCTATTGAATTTGATGAAAATCGGTTCAGATTTAGTTATAGCTCCCATATATATGTTTCGTTCGATTTGGCTATTTAGTCCTATAGAAACTGTAGTTTACATCCTATCGTTTTGAAATTTAACATGGTAGAGTTTCTTTATCCATGGACCAACAGATCCGAATTTGAAGAAAATCGTTATAGCCCCCATATATATATGTTTCGTCCAATTAGGCCCTTTAGCCCTATAGAAGCAGTCGTTTATATCCAATCGTTTTGAAATTTATCATGGTCTAGTTTCTTGATCGATGGACCAACATTGCCGAATTTGAAGAAAATCGGTTCAGATTTAGCTATAGGCCCTATGTATATGTTTCGTCCAATTAAGCCCTTTAGCCCTATAGCAGCTTTATTTTACATCCAATTGTTTTGAATGGCATGGTAGACTTTCTTGATCCATGGATCAACATTGCCGAATCTGAAAAAAATCGGTTCAAATTCAGATATAGCTCCCATATATATGTTTAGTTCGATTTGGCTGCAGAGCAAAGACTTATCAAATGTAAATTGATTGGATTTGAATGTTTTTATTGGGTTGCAGAGCCACATTTGAGTTTTCGCTATTCGATTATTAAAAACTTTTTTTCCGAAGGCCATCACTTCACTTCCCTTCCATTCAATTTCCAATTCCACACAAAACACAATGGGCGAAAAAAGTTACTGACATTAGGCTGATTTTTCCGACATTTTGCGATTTTTGGTATAAATTCAAAGTGAAATGTAATAAAAATTGGCCATTCAACCGCAGAAAAAAATGTGACACTCACATGAATTCAAAGAGAGAAAAAGGCAAATTCCGTAAAAACTCTGGACCTCCCCTACCGCCTGCTCCTAATGCCTGTCCTGCCTTAGAGACGGACAAGCAGCAACATGACATGTTTGTGTTTTTAGTAAAAATTATAAAGGCCGTTGTTGAGTTGAGTATTTTTTGTGTTTTGGAGCAGACAGGCGGCAGCAGCAGCAGCACTTGTACTTTCATTTGACATTTTTATGTTGCGCGGCCATAGCAATGCAACTGACAATGGACAAACAGACAGACGGACGGACGGACAGCCTCAAAATGAAAATGCACACACAATCGGACATGGTCTCGTATCACGGACAAATACTTGAAAATTAAATGACCGGTAAATGCAAATTGAAAAGGATATCAGTCGGTAGCACTTCACTGGAATTGAAACTTAGATAATGCCACTGCCAAACGACGACATGAGACAAAAAAAACAAAAAACTGAAAACTAATTCAAATTCAACATTTTCCCTCCCTCACTAGCTCTCTCTACATCCCTCCCCCTTGACTGCTATACTTGTTGCACATCAAAAACTGAAAAAAAAGAATGGCGGTTTTGAAAATGCAATTCACTGTCATTTTGCTGCACAATGTTGTCAGTCGACTTGAAATGAAATGTGTGCAACACGCATAGTTTTTTTTTTTTTAAACTAAAAAATGTTTCTCTTTTCCAATTTAAGATAAAATAGAGAAATAAGTCAACTTCATTAGTGATATGTTATTAAATGTCTGTCTACACACAGGGAGAAACAACGGTTCTTATTTTAAAGATTTGAGCCAAAGATAACTAAATTTTGTGCTTATAATAAAGACAATAAATACTTTAGGCTGACGTCAGACCGCACACCGAAGCAAATCAATGCGAAAACTGCTCAAAGTCAGTGCTAAAACAACGACGCAACATGTCATGCCGACTGCAGAGAGAGAGAGAGAAATTTACACATGCGTTGAAGAGAGACATCAGAGTGTCAGTGTTTGTTTTTCTCTTTCTTTTTTGCTTTTGTGTTCTGACGGAGCAAAGCAGAGCTAGAAACGCTTCACAATGCGCTATCTTGCTGAGAGTATCGCTTTCGGTTTGGCTTAAAAGAAGCAAATCATGAACAGAAACTGTTTTGTATCAAATTATTTAAAAACCAGTAAGGAAAGGCTAAAGTCGGACGGTGCCGACTATATGATACCCTACACCAGTCTAGTAAGATTGGATAACAATGACAGTGTATACTTCAACTAAAATTCGTTCTGTAGCCAAATCGGACGAAACATATATATATGGGAGTTATAATAAAATCTGAAGCGATTCTTTCCAAACTCGGCAAAGTTGGTCCATGGATCAATAAACTCTGCAATGATAAATTTCAAAACAATGAAATATAAAATATAGCTTCTATAGGGCAAAAGGCCAAATCGGACGAAACATACATATATATGGGAGCTATAGCTAAATCTTAACCGATTTTCTACAAATTCGGCAAAGTTGGTCCATGGATAAAATTTCTAAATTTCAAAACGGTTGGTTTTAAACTACAGCTTCTATAGGGCTATGGGAAAAAATGGACGAAACATATATATGGGAGCTATATCTAAATCTGAACCGATTTTCTTCAAACTCGGCAAAGTTGGTCCATGTATTAAGAAACTCTACCATGCTGAATATCAAAACATTTGGATGTAAAATGCACGGCAAAAGGGTCAAATCGGACGAAACATATATATGTGAGCTATATCTAAATCTGAACCGATTTTCTTCAAACTCGGCAAAGTTGGTCCATGGATCAAGAAACTCTACCATGCTAAATTTCAAAACGATTGGTTTTAAACTACAGCTTCTATAGGGCTAAATCAGACGAAACATATATATATTATAAATCTGAACCGATTTTCTTCAAACTCCAATGTTGGTCCAAGGATCAATAAACTCTAGAATGTAAAATTTCAAAACAATTGGATAAAAAATACAGCTTCTATAGGGCAAAAGGCCAAATAGGACGAATTATATATATGGGAGCTATAGCTAAATCTTAACCGATTTTCTTCAAATTCGGCAATGTTGGTCCATGGATCAAGAAACTCTACCACTCTAGCTTCGATAGGACTAAAGGGCCAAAACGAACGAAAGTTATATATATGGGAGCTTATATCTTAACCGATTTCAACCAAATTCAATAGGGTTTTTTTCCAGCTGCGAAAGAGTCCAAACTGCAAAATTTCAGAACGATCGGAGTGAAATTGCGACCTGTTGTCGACGAACAACTTAAGATGAACAGACAGACGGATGGACGGACAGACATGGTTAAATCGACTCAGCTAGTGATTCTGAGTCGATCGCTATACTTTAAGGTGGGTCTAGCTATAGTATTTTCACGTGTTACAAACATCTGCCATGAAACAAACTTATAATACCCTGTACCACAGTGTGGTGTAGGATATAATAACACTGTCCACCAAATTAGGACTTTTTTTAATTTTTTCGAGGGTTAAGATCTTCCACAAAAATTATCCTCATAAAATTCCACTATGTAACTCTGACAATGAGAAATCTCTCAGACATTAACATACATCATTTTTTCATTTAGTATAATGCCACCTTCGACCAAAAAATGAAAACTTTGATCCACTGTAAAAAAAACTCAGACCAGCTGGACCATAAGTTTATTCTAGGAAAATTATCTACTCAAAACGCCCTTTCAGAATTATAGGGTCGCTCTTCTGCTCCAATAATGCCACAGATATCACGGCTTTAAATTTTCATTATAGAATTTGTTTGTATAAGTTGGCATGTAATTTTGCTAATTAAACCTAAAAAGCTATAATTACAACTTTGGTGTCTTTGGCGACCCCTACTGACATTTTCCGGCAAAAATCTTCGTAGAATATTTTAATCCTTTAGTGTCCTTTTTGAAAGGACTTTTTTTTAACTTTTTCGAAAAAAGCGCCAAATTGACCCATTGAGAGGGGAGCTAGAGGGTTAAGGTCTTCCACAAAAATGATCCTCATAAAATTCCACAGTGTAACTCTGACAATGAGAAATATCTCCGACATTAACTTACATCATTTTTTTCATTTAGTATAATGCTACTTTCGACCAAAAACTGAAAACTTTGACCCACTGTAAAAAAACTCAGACTAGCTGGAACATAAGTTTATTCTACAAAAATGATCTACTCAACATGCCCTTTCAGAATTATACGGTCGCTATTCTGTTCCAAAAATGCTGTTAGACAGTGTATTTGTTGTAAATAAATTAAAAATGTCATTCTGCACATCTTTGGAATAGGAGCTTTCCATTGATATACAATTTTTTATCATTCGAGTACAATAAAGACCCATAAATTGTACCACAAAAAGATGCATCTAGCACAACTATAATAATTTTATCATTTAACAATTTAAAATGCCATTCTGCACATCTTTGGAGTAAGAGCTTTCCCTTGGTATAGAGTTGTCTACTATTTGAATTAATTTAAGACCCATAAAGTGTACCACAAAAAGTTCGTTTAACACAATTATAACATTCTTATCATTTCAGCTGTCTCTAAACCCTTTGCCAATGACTGTTACCTGTTCAGAAATGGCTTTTCCTTTGTTTTATTTTAAAAAGTCATTGCCTTTTTGTTAAACTGTTAAGTGTTTTAATTTCAATAATTTTTTTCTTAAACGCGCTAATGTTGTTGTTGGACCCGAAACACGTTTCACAAAGAGTAGTTTTGTTGTGAAGATTTTTTCAAGTGCCATTCGACCTATAACACGGTTGTTGTTACCATTCTCAGGCACAGCCACCTCATTATCATCGCCGCAGTCATCGTTTTGCTTATTGATGGAGGTTTTTGTTGGGATTTTTTTGTGTTTTTTTAACTTAACAGTTCTTGTTATAGATTTTCAAGTTGTTACCAATTTGTAAATGGAATTTTGTTTGTTTGTCCGTCCGTCCGTCCATCAATACTACTCAATCGTTTAACACCACATAGATCATTTACCTCCATCATAGATCATGGGCTGATGTACGACTGTCTGACTACTCGTACGTTCAATGTTTGCTCTCCTTTTTTGGTGGAAATGACCTTCACTTGTGATGACTCTACTCCATCTTCTTGGAGTTTTTGTTTTCTTCACTCCACATTTTTTTTCGTTTGTTTTGTTTGGATTTCGGATTGAATGGGATTTGAAGACATATGTTATCCATATTTTGGATTATTACATTTCAAAATATTTTGAAGTTAATCTTTTGTGATTGTGTTTTTTTTTTCACTTTATTTTTGTTTTTTGTCATTAAGTCTGGTTGTTGTTGTTGTTATGAGGGTTGGGTTTTCTGTTTAAATCTTTGTAATCACTTTAGAAGAGATTCCAAATGGGGAGACCATTTGTCAGTTAGTTACCCCTCACCCCAACTCAGTTATCAGATGAGGTGAGGCTGCGCATTGCATCATTGTTGATGTTGGTCAATGTCAATGTCAAAATGTTGAAAAAGAAAAACAATTATTATAGCACTTCAAAAATTATTGCTTCAAATGCATATTGCATCGTTTGAAGCGTTAAGTACCTAATGTTAAATGCATTTCAATGGTCAATGGTGAAGTACAGTATAAATGTACATTGCAATTGATGTAATATGTAAATTGTAAAGTGAATTTACATTTTATTTCAAGTCCTCAATTTGATTAAGTATTTAAATGTAGTGCAATCAATAAACACAAATATTTTTAAAAGGCTATACCGTTTTGAAAAAACTTTGCATTCTATAGCAGTACGAGTATAGAGAAAAAGCCTTAAGGCAGAAGAGTATTCCAGAATCAAAATTGATTTATAGACCAGAATAAAAAAAACGAAAACATGATTATAGCGTATTTGAAAAAAAAAACACACTTATTGTTAAGGAAATTCAATTAAGTTCTAAATAAAACGTCATTCAAATGGCCTCCACGACTTCTTCTGCAGGAACGAATTCGATGAACCCAATTTTCGAGCACTTTTTCCACTAAATCAAGTCGTATGTCATGAATGGCACGTTCAATATTGACTTGTAAAGCATGAAGAGAGTCTGGTTTATTTCGAAAGACCAATGACTTCAAATAACCCTACAAGAAATAGTCTAATGGTGTTAAATCGCAAATTCTTGGAGGCCATTCAATATCACAGTTTCTTCAAATAATCGAAACTCCAAACTTTTCTCGCAACAATTAAATTGTTTAATTTGCTGTGTGGCACGTAGCCACAATCGGTCAACGGCAAAAAGATAGCTCTTAACGAGAGCTAAAATATTGTTCATGGCTGTCAATGTCGTAAGCCTACTGGAAAGAGCTTTTTTTTAAAAAATGGACTTGGCATAATTTTCAAATGTGAACGGAAACTTTATTTTTGCTCTAGCTCCTTACCGGTACGTGGGATCGAGAATCGGTCAATGGCAAAAAGATAGCTCTTAACGAGAGCTAAAATAGGTCGTAGGTAGACTGGAAGGTGTTTTTTTGGATTTAAAAAGTTGTCTTAGCGCACGAAAAGTTACAATTGGAGAACGATTATTTTGATAATAAAACTGAATAATTTGTAAACGTTGTTCTTGCGGAGATCTCTTCATGATGAAATTGTAAACACTTCTGAATACAATGAAAAACAAATGACAGATCGTGACATATTACAAATGGCCGAAACGTCACTTCAAAATCATATCATCCCTATTGGAAAACCCGTTAAATCATTTAAAACTTATTTGAATATTTCTTTTTTTCAATTAATTTGTTCCTGTCTAGATAATATATTTAAACATTCTTACTAATTAATTTAATTGATTATTTAAATTCTTGATTCAAAAGCATTTTTTCAGCTATAAGCTGTAATTTTAATTAAGTTTTCATAAATCAGAAATAATAGGTTCCGAACATTATCTGAGAACAGACGCTTCCAGATTCAAGTAGCGCATGACGAAATGTACTTGTCCTAAAATTTGGTCAAATAAACAATTTCCATTTTACTACAGTGTCAAATTTGATGTAAATGTACTGCCATGTAACTCACATGTAGATGGAGCCAAAATCATGCCACAATATCAGATTGGTTTGTGTCATTGCTTGTTAAATTATAAAATAAAGGGTGGTTAAATTGTAAGGTCCGATGTTGAATGTAAACCACACCTAAACGTCAAGTTTTTTCGGCATTTCTCAATTTCAGAATAACTCAATTTGAACCATCGAAAGATACACAATCGAGCAACGCATTAAAGTTTTTTAAGCCTTTTACGAAAATGGGCGTTCAAATCAAAATGCATTTCGTGATGTTTTTTCGATCAGCATAATCAACCAAATGAGTCCTCAATCGGGAGAATTGTGCGCAAATTTCAGCAAACCTGGTCTGTAGGAGATGTGAGAAAACACCTGTGCATGCTCGCCCAGTTCGTTTGGTGCGGCTTATGGGCAGGCGACGTCATCGGGCCATACTTCTTCGAAATGAGGCCGGTCAGGCAGTTACTGTGAACGGTGTTCGCTATCGTGAGATGATAACGAACTTTTTATGGCCCGAATTGGAAGATATGGATGCGGACAATATGTGGTTTCAACAAGACGGTGCCACTTGCCACACAGCTAAAGAAACAATGGCTCTTTTGCCGTGTTATCTCACGTCGTGGCGATGTCAATTGGCCGCCAAGATCATGTGATTTGACACCGTTGGACTTCTTTCTTTGGGGTTATTTGAAAGAAAAGGTGTACGTCGATAAGCCAGCAACAATTCAAGAGCTAAGAGATGAGATAACTCGGTAAATTAACGGCATAGAACCTCAATTATGCCTCAAGATCAATGTATAGAGGACGTCCTCAGAACTCTAGTATAGACGAAGACCTCAGAGGTCGACTCTAGTTTAGAGAAAGACCTCAGATGTAGACTCTAGTATAGAGGAAGACCTCAGAGGTCGACTCTAGTTTAGAGAAAGTCCTTAGAGGCGACTCTGGAATAGAGGAAGACTCTAGCATAAAGGGGAGATAGAGGAAGACCTCAGAGGTCGACTTTACAGCTTCCGCTCCAAGATTTGCTTTTTTTCCAATTCAACGATTTTCCTGTTATAAAATTGAATGCAATCCATGGTAGAAGGGTTTATAAGATTCGGCCCGAACGAGCCTACTACCGTTTTTACTTGTTTTATTTTTTAATATTATATCTAATCATATCTTTGAAATATTAAAGACTGCATCACTAACGTTTTTTTTTCTTCTTTTTTTTCAGGTATGTATTATCGTCTTGTAAATAATGATTATTCAGGTAATTAATTGTATTATTATTAAAGAAGAAACATTAAGACAATGGTCAGCTGCTTGCCAAGAATACGTTAAAAAGGAGAATTTGACATGCAGATGTTACAACTGACTGTAGACAAAATCCTAGAACTCATAAAGACTGAGTATTTGGGAAACTTTAGCGATAGCTGTAACTATTTTTTTTTTTTTTTTTGAAAATTGGAATATTATCTTTGACAAATATGGCCCTCAATGGAATATGTAAACTGTTTATTTTGAAAGTGGTATAAACGCCATTCTGCTTTACTCGATCCACCATTAGAAAAAGAGGTTAATAAAACTAAATTTTTCAGTGAATATAGAAACATTGAAGTCATGAGATTAACTGAATGTAAATAATATATATCTATTATTCACATAGCCTTTTAACGATACTAATCTTAGTTAAAAAACAGAATGGCGTTTACGCCACTATCAACATAAACAGATCACGTAATAAGTAGGAGCTGATCGTTTTTTTTGGCAGCTGATAATCAACAATTACCCAAAAAAGAGCCAGAGAGAGTACTGGAATTTTAATGAATAATTTCAGTGTCAAAGATGGTATTTTGTTAGCCATATATATGTCGTTTCTTCTTTGGTCTTACTCAGTCTATGGGTTCTAGGCATTTGATTGTATTATCTTGTAACGCCATCTGCATGTCAAGTTCGCCTTGTTTTTACTTCTATATAAATTTTGTTGTATCTTTCTTATTTTTAGGTCTTTGCTTTTAAATATATATGGGTCATACCTCATAAAATATTCTTCACAGATTCTCCTTTTTATATCCTACACTACACTTTGGTACAGGGTATTATAAGTTTGTTTCATGGCAGATGTTTGTAATACCTGAAAATACTATAGCTAGACCCACCTTAAAGTATACCGATCGACTCAGAATCACTAGCTGAGTCGGTCGCAATTTCACTCCGATCGTTCTGAAATTTTGCAGTTTAGAGTATTTCGCGGCTTTTAAGATCGCTATTGAATTTGGTTGAAATCGGTTCAGATTTAGATATAGCTCCCATATATATCTTTCGTCCGATTTGGCCCTTTAGTCCTATAGAAGCTGTATTTTACATCCAATCGTTTTGAAATTTTGAATGGTAGAGTTTCTTGATCCATGAACCAATATTGCCGAATTTGAAGAAAATCGGTTAGGATTAAGCTATAGCTCACATATATATGTTTCGTCCGATTTGGCCCTTTAGTCCTATAGAAGCTGTATTTTACATCCGATCGTTTTGAAATTTAGAATGGTAGAGTTTCTTGATCCATGAACCAACATTGCCGAATTTGAAGAAAATCGGTTAGGATTAAGCTATAGCTCACATATATATGTTTCGTCCGATTTGGCCCTTTAGTCCTATAGAAGCTGTATTTTACATCCGATCGTTTTGAAATTTAGAATGGTAGAGTTTCTTGATCCATGAACCAACATTGCCGAATTTGAAGAAAATCGGTTAAGATTTAGCTATAGCTCTTATATATATGTTTCGTCCGATTTTGCTCTTTAGTCCTGTAGAAGCTGTATTTTACATCCAATCATTTTGAAATTTAGAATGGTAGAGTTTCTTGATCCATGAACCAACACTACCGAATTTGAAGAAAATCGGTTAAGATTTAGCTATAGCTCCCATATATATGTTTCGTCCGATTTTGCCCTTTAGTCCTATAAAAGCTCTACTTTACATCCAATCGTTTTGAAATTTAGAATGGTAGAGTTTCTTGATCCATGAACCAACATTGCCGAATTTGAAGAAAATCGGTTAAGATTTAGCTATAGCTCCCATACATATGTTTCGTCCGATTTTGCTCTTTACTCCTGAAGAAGCTGTATTTTACATCCAATCATTTTGAAATTTAGAATGGTAAAGTTTCTTGATCCATGAACCAACACTACCGAATTTGAAGAAAATCGGTTTAGATTTAGCTATAGCTCCCATATATATGTTTCGTCCGATTTTGCTCTGTAGTCCTGAAGAAGCTGTATTTTACATCCAATCATTTTGAAATATAGAATGGTAGAGTTTCTTGATCCATGAACCAACACTACCGAATTTGAAGAAAATCGGATAAGATTTAGCTATAGCTCCCATATACATGTTTCGTACGATTTGGCCCTTTAGTCCTGTAGAAGCTGTATTTTACATCCAATCATTTTGAAATTTAGAATGGTAGAGTTTCTTGATCCATGAACCAACACTGCCGAATTTGAAGAAAATCGGTTAAGATTTAGCTATAGCTCCCATATATATGTTTCGTCCGATTTGGCCCTTTAGTTCTATAGAAGCTATATTTTACATCCAATCGTTTTGAAATTTAGAATGGTAAAGTTTCTTGATTCATGAACCAACATTGCCGAATTTGAAGAAAATCGGTAAAGATTTAGCTATAGCTCCCATATATATGTTTCATCCGATTTGGCTCTTTATATCCAATCTTTTTTATACCCTACACCACACTGTGGTACAGGGTATTATTTAAGTATAAAATGTCCCAAAAGTAAATTTATGTAAACAATTTATACATGAATTAAAAAATTTATATTTCAGAGTTATTCAATATTACGAGAGTGGTGTAGGGTATTATATAGTCGGCCCCGCCCGACTTTAGCCTTTCCTTACTGGTTTTATTATAATATTTATATTCAATTTCTTATAGTTGCAGGTCTTGTAGCATTGAAAATTAGCCGTATAGGTTAAGTTTTGTTATACATAATTCAATTATAGAGATCGCTTCCAAATATGTTTCTTTAAGACATAAAAACTTCATTTTCTAAGAAATGTACTTATGTAGATGAAATTTTACCAAAGGCATCAATATTATAAAGATTGAACATTTCATTGCTCATTCTAAAGATGTCGATAAACAATATTATTTTTGGTTTCAAATATAAATGACAATCCTTTTGTTAATTTTTTTAAAAAAAATATTTTTATTTCACTCAATGCTGAACGCCATAATATTCCATGAGAGAGTTCTTTGTAAAATACATAAATGCGCGATCTGTTGCAGCGCCATCTTCATGCAAAGTTCTCCTTTTTTATGGTAATAGGCATTTTGTTGAATCTTTATTGGTTTTAGGTCTTTGACTTTCCACTTTGTATTCTAGTTTGCAAAGATTTCGGCAAAACACAAATTTCCCAAATCAGTTCAGACTGTTATAATCGGCATGTAGGGGTCGCTCTAAAATATGCATACATAAATAACACATTTTCCAGACGATTAGCTGAAATTGTGCAGTTTGTATTACATATCTACTTAAATTCTGCTTAACGAAAATGTACCATATCTATACATGTTTTGATATAGCTCTCCTATAGAGGTCGCTTTTGAATACATTTATCTAAGCCGTATACGTAATATTTTTCAAACAATTTGGCTGAAACTATGGAGTTTGAAAGTTTTTTTTACTAAAATTCTTTACAACAAAAAGGAACCACATCTATCCTAGCTTAATATACTCCACCTATAGAGGTCGCTTTCAAATGTGTTTCTTTATGTCGTAAAGACCACGTTTTCCAGTCGATTTGTCTAAAATTTTGCAGTTTGAGTTTTATTTATGCTAAAATTTTACACAACAAAAATCTACTCTATCGACCTATGTTGAGTCTTTGTTGTTGTCAGGACTTTGTTCGCGAACTAATAATATTCTATGTTGACTTCACATACTTTAGAATAAAGGTATCGATAGACCAAATATACGATGGTCTTAAAAACGAAAAAAATTATTTTTTGTAAATTAGTGTAGATTTTGTAAATATCACTGCACACATTCAACTTTCTTTTATATTCACTACTATATGTGTATGACGACAGAGCACTTTTGTTGATGTAATATCTAACGCCAAGTGTCTGCTTTAATTACAACACATTTTTCTGAGGCCTTTTCAGTTCCAGACACTAAGACGCACAATCTCCCTGGCCAATTTGTCGATGATGAAGTTGGCGGTAGAGTGGCGGCATTAGCAGCACCAGTAATGAGTCATTAGCCATCAATGACGGTCTGTCAGTCATTAAATGTACTTTAAGCGAAACAGAGGCAAAAAATTAAAATAGCTCAAGCCAGAGTCACAAAATGCATTATCAGCATTATTATTGTTACTGCCGTTGCAGCAGCTTTAGCTGTTGGCAGCTGCTGCTGCTGCTTTGGAAGCGCCATTATCCACAGCAAATTGACTTAACATTGACAGCGGTAAATGAACTTCACAGAGGCAGGCCGAGTGGAGTGCCCCTCTATTCATATTAAGTTGTTAATATTGTTGTAATAAAAGTGATGGCTACGACTGCTGCTGTTGTTGCTGTTGCTGCTGTCGATGCAGTCTTTCATTTTTCTTTAGCAATTGCAATTCATTGCTACTTTTTTCTTTGCTGCTGTCCGTCCGTCCGTCCGCCATCTGTCTGTTTTTCCTTCAAGTGATTTGTGTCGATAAACTTTCGTTTTTGTTTCATTTTTAGTAAGTTTTTCCAAGTCATTGCTTTTCTTGCCCCCACACCCCCTCCCCACCAATGGATGTTACTTACTAACTTCCATGCGATCATAAAACACTTCATACTTTCAAATGCATTAACTCCCAACCCTCCGCGATGAAGTCTCTCCCAAAAGTGTTTTCAATTTTAGCATTTTTTTTATCGGCAATCGACAATCTGCAATTTGCAATCTACCTTTTGGTCTACGGTTGCATATTATGTCAACCAATCAACAAACTGTCAACGGTTTGTTTTTCCTTATAGACGTTTTTATTGTTGATCTGACTCGACTTTAGCTGCTGCTGCCACCAAAGCAATTGCCATATAGCTCTCTGGTAGTGGTGGTGTTGTAATGGTAAACCAAATAAATATCTTAATTTACTTTTAGCGTTTTTTTTCGGTTTGTTTGACTAAAGCTGAATTTTATTTGCCCCCAGTTGCAGTCACTAGAGATTGTTGTTCATTCGTTGTTGGCTATATTAATTCATATTCGGATTTTGTTCATTTGTGATTTTTTTTCTTCTTGTTTATCTATGTTGCAACATTGTTGCCTGCGACTCTTCCAAAGCGATTAAGAATTTATGTTTTGTGTTAATGTTAATGCAATTAACATTGACAATATAATGGCATTTTTCACTTATGGCAATTTCAAGTGCAACCGGTCGCTTGTTAAGTCAAGAGATGCATTTTTGCTTGGCAGATTGCATAACACGAGCGTTTTTTTAGATTGTTGATTGAGAGTTCCAGGTTGAGCCATTTAAAAGTTATATAAATTACGCGATGATATACTCGTTAGACTATAACCAATTTGATCTTAGATTTGGATAATGGGGACTTGATTTTAAAATGCAGGTGTTGAACTGAACTGTGTTCCAAGTGTTCAAGATGCAAAACGAAAATAAATGAACAGCAAAATCAATTAAGAAATAATCGGTACAGTTAAAGAATTAATAATAATAATTGATTCATTTAGACAAGATAAAAAAAAATCTAACAAAACCAGTAAGAACGGTAATAACTTCGGCAGGTCCGCATCTTATATACCCTCCATCATAGATTGCATTTAATTTTATAATTGGAAACATTTTTGAAGTAGAAAAGAAGTAAATTATGGATTGGAGGCAAATTCTTAAAAAAAAAACAAAAGTTGTAATGTTTTAGCCAAAATGTTCAGAAAATGTCGCATCTATGGCTTAACCAAATATATTTAAGAGTGATCTCTATACGAGGACTTTATTGAAACAAATGATACAATTTCAAACAAATCGACTGAAAAATCTAGTACTTATGGCATTAAAAACCATATTGGAAAGCGACTTCTATAAGTGATTTATCAAAAAACGCAGACCGATATCATATATTTTTTATTTTGACGATTCCCTATGAGTGGTTGATCTGCAGTTGGTGTTATTTAATATTTTTTCTCACTGTGGAGTTGAGCTGAAGATCAAAGGGTTCCTTCGCATTGAAGGAAGGTATTTTGAAAAGTCAATGAAAAAGAAAATGACCTTGAAATTCAACAAATTTTCATTGTGCAGAATTTATATGACAATAAAACACAAACAGCTAAGTTTTACACATATCGACTAGAAAATGTGACCTTTATTGCATAAAGAAGCAAATTTGAAAGCGACCTCTATAAGTGAACTATATCAAAACATAGACTGATATGATAAATTTTGGAAGTGCAGCCTTTTTGTAGAAATAAAACAAAAACTGAAATATTTCACACGAATCGACAGGAAAATGAGGTTATTAAAGGGAAAAATAAGCAAATTTAAAAGCGACCTCTATATGTGGACTATATCAAAACATGGACCGATATGATAAATTGTTATTGTGCATAATTTTAATAAAGACAAATCCATTAGAAAATGTGGTCTTTATAGCATAAATTAGGAAATTTCAGAGCGAATCTATATATGGAATATACAAAAACGTAGAGGGATATGGTAAATTTTCGTTGTACAGATTTTTTGTATAAATAAAACACAATCTTCAAAAATGTGGCCTTTTTGTAACAAAGAAACAAATTTGAGAAAGACGGTGACTATATCAATACATTGATCGATGTGATTCTTTTTTTTATTGTGAAGAATTCTTGTCGAAAGAAACCATCAAAATGCATTGCTTCTGCAAAATTGTGTGATAAATTTGACGTATACGGCTTAAATAAATAAAATTAAAAGCGACCTCTATAGGAGAGCTAAATACAAAAAAAGACATGTACCGATATGGCCAATATTCGTTGTGCAGAATTTAAGTTAATAGTTTAAAATACAAACTGCATAATGTCAGCAGCTTATTTGAGAGCGACCTCTATATATGTGGTTTTTATGGCTTAAAGCAACATACAGTGAGCGACCTCTATAGGGGAGGAATATCAAAACTTTAACCAATGTGGTTCATTTTAAATAATTAATTATAGTTGTGCCAAATTTTATCAACATGGCTATATGATTACGGACTGTAGCATGCAACATCAACAGGCAGATAGACATGGCTAAATCGATGTAGAATTTTGCGACGATCAGGAATATATATGTATACTTTATGTGTTCTCAGACATAGTTGCTGGATAAATTTGGCCAAAATTGAAGGCGCAGATTTTAAGCTTTTAAGGCTGACACCAGACCGCACACCGAAGTAAAGCAATTCTGACGGAGCAAAGCAGAGCTAGAAACGCTTCACAACGCGCTCTCTTGGTGAGAGTATAGCTTTCGGTTTGGTTTTCTAATAAGAAAACACAGAAAACACTTTTCAGCCGCTGTACGCTCTCGCAACAAAATTGCTTCTTGCTCTGGCTCTGTCGGCAGCCTAAGAGCACGAATTGTTTCAGAGAATATTTCTGAATGTGCTTGTTCTTCTGAAAATGCTTAAAAATCCACATTAAAACATATGCATGTTATAAGTCTGGGTGACTCCAATTTGGCTAGAACATTTCTTACACATGTGATTTTTTTGGGATTGAAAATGTGTGGCATTTTTCCTATACATATTGTCATCAGAAATGCAAAAGGTCCCATAAGCCAAAACATGCAAAGGATAATAGATGGCATTCACGATTTGAAAATGATATCATTTAATTGTTGGCCATTACTAAGTCTGAGATGTCTATTCGGTCCAATTTTGGGCGACTCCTTCGAGCATAACGACTGGTATCTCGCGAATAACACGAGCTATTTTGGCTTCCAAAGCGTCAATCGTATCTGGTTTATTCCTGAAGACCTCAGACTGTACATAGCCCCAGAGAAAATAAGCCAAAGGTGTGATATCGCACGATCTAGGTGGCCAATTTACCATAGCAAAACGTGAAACTAAGTGCTCATTAAAATTTTTTCTCAGCAAAGTAATTTTTTCACTAGCTTCACGGGCTCGTAGCACCGTCTTGTTAAAACAAGAGCTCACCGAGACCATGCGCTTGAATTTCAGGAAGGACATAGTCCGGCAACATTATGCGATAACGGTTACCACCGACGGTAACATTCTGATTTTCCTAATTTTTGAAGAAATATGGGCCAATGATTCCACCGCCCCATAAACCATACCATACCGGTGTTTTTTAATTGATGAAATAGTAGCTCTTGGTACTCTTCGGGTTGCTCATCAGCCCAAATACGGCAATTTTGTTTATTAACGTATCCATTGAGCCAGAAATGTGCTTCATCACTGAACAACATTTCACGATAAAACACTGTTGTGGTGTGAGTCTTTTCATGATGACATACCAAACGATATTGGACAAACATGACAAATCAGTTTGATATGAGTCACGCGTGATCAGTTAAAAAAGCATATTGAAAACCAAACCTCACGATGAATCACCCGTTAGTTCCCGTAGCTTGTAGTTACACTGATAGAAAAAGCTTCGTCATGACGACGAATTTGTACATCATCACTATTATTTTTTCGTCAAAAGTCAGCTAACGTACGGAATAATCCTCTTGATGAATTTGTTCGTCTCCATGATGAATCTCTGTTTCCAAAAACTTTCGTCCTCAGGATGATCACATTTCATTCCTATGATAAATCGAGTTCATTACCACCATGAATCCCATTCATCACCACGATGAAAACCATTCATCCCTACGATGAATTGATTTAATCAACACGACGAATACCATTCATCATCACGACGAATACTATTCATCACCACGGCGAACTCCATTCATCATCACGAGGAAACCCATTCATCACCACGACGAACTCCATTCATCACCACGACGAACTCCATTCATCACCACGAAGAATTCATGCTCCCGACTATTTAAATTTTAAAAATGTCAATAAATATTCTTTTGGTTTTAGACCATTAAAAACGGTATGGAAAATAAATTTACTTGACTGCTTTGCCAAGTTCAGTTGTGTTTATTCGGTTCGAAACGCAGTTCTTATCAGGAAGGGCTTAAAGCAACCGAACGAGAAATATTCATTACTTCTGATATTTAAAATCAAAAATAATTCATCACCACGACGAATCCCATTCATCATCACGACGAATCCCATTCATCATCACGACGAATCCCATTCATCATCACGACGAATCCCATTCATCACCACGACGAATCCCATTCATTACCACGACGAAATCCATTCATCACCCTTATTTGATTTTTTAAATATAACCTTTACAACAAATTATTTAACTAAGGTAATCAGAACGCATATAGAACAGTACAATTAAGCACAAAATATAATTTGATAGGCTTCGTTTTATCCTATTTTCAGGAAAATGTTCAAATAAATCTTTTCGTCTTGGGAATGAAACCTTATCGTTCCCTCGACGAATTTCGAGATCACCAAAATCATGGGTTGATGATCGTGTTCGTTCTATTGACGTACAAAAACATCGCGTGTACGAAACTTTTCGTCATGGTGACGAACGGTTTTTCTATCAGTGTAGTAACATCATGGAAGCCACACACTTCAGCAGACTAGGATACAATTTAACAATATGCTTCTATGCAGTTGTTGCTAGGACAATTTACACCAAAAAGGTCCATTGTTGGTCTATTTTTTGATATAGCCCCCCATACGATGGTCCTATCAGATATGACTGCTTGACACCTTAGAAACCATAAATACCTACCGATTATGCCAGAAGCATTCTCAGCAGTGATGGGCCTCATTGGTCCATAATAGCCCACCAGAAATTACTTCTTGACGCCTTAGGAACAAGAAATAGTAGACCAAAGGCCAGCAAACAAAAAAATAATTTCAAATATTTGTAGATTTTTAGTTGTGATATTTTTTAATATCATTTGCTTTTTTTTATTCATTATCATAGCGATTTGTGATTATTCAATTTTTATATATACACATTCAATTTACATTTATTTTAATGAGTTTTTTTCAAAATTAAGCCGTTAAGCAATTCCCCTTTATAATTAATTAAATAGTAAAACAAAACCAAAAACAAGAACAAGTATTTTGTTAGAGTGCCATTTTTGTTTTCTTGGTCAAAACAATTATTATGAATTTCTCTCCATCCCCATCCCTACTCCTCCTTCCCCTCCTCCTCCTCCTTTCCCTCCACCTCCTAAGCTTTACCCAGAGTTTAAGTTTAATCGTAAGCCGTATTAAAGAGTTCTTCAAGATCATTAGCCACCGAATTATCAGCCATTGAATCAGATAGATGTGATAATTGTGTCTCCAGAGGCGTTGTCAGTTGCCTTTCCAAGACAGGATTTTGGTGTGGCTGCTGGAACACTGGAGCTGTTGCGGCTGCTGCTGTCAATCGTGGATGTCGCATTGTCAATAGTGGCAGATGATATTGATGTTCGAACATTTGTAATTTATGCCAAGACAAAGGATCAAATTGTTGAGCTAATGATTGTTGCAGGAAAGTTGCTATGGCTGGCGAGGAGGACGAGGATGCTGATGACGACAATGGCATGGGTTGCTGCTGCTGCTGTTGGAACTGTGACTTTGGGTGCCACATAAATTTGCTGGCCTGCCAGAGTTGAGGTGGCGGAGAAAGGTATTCGTTATTTGGTGACAGATCCTGTTGCCGGTGTTGCTGTTGCATAGGTGACATTGATCTTAATGCATGTAATCTATTAGTGGCTGGAGTACGTGATCGACTGCTGCTGCTGCTGGAAGCGGTTGGTCTATCATTGTCCGCTGTCGCCGCCATCATTGTGGCATATCTCTTCCACCATTGACGTCTGCCATTGGGGTTTTTGTTGCCATTCGTCGATAAATGCCTTTGTTGTAAAATATTGGCTATTGATTTTAAACGTTTTTCGAGTCGTTGAGGAGCTGTACTGCTGCTGGTGGTGGTTGACATTCTTGTTGTTGTCGGCCTGAGACTGGACATTTCATCAAAACTATTTGCTAGACTTTGCTGGTGTAATTTTCTCTTCATTTTTGCCATAACATTTTGTAGCTGCTCCAATGCGTTTGTCAAAGGATGAGGAGGATGTGGCTCGCGGAGCAATTGCGATTGCAATTGCATTCGAGCGGCGGCAATGGCCGCATTTTCGCCATTCATTAACTCTTGAATCCGAGAATGGTGGTTGTGGTGGTGATGATGATGAATTTCTTTGATGTCATCGCTGCTGTCACCACCAGCTCTAGTGCCTCCACCACCAATACCACCAGTTGACCAAAGCTGCTGCTGCGGCAATCCCATTTGTCTTTTGCCACGATTCGGATAGAAGAGATCATCATATTTGAAAATATCTTTGATTTTGTCACGTCTTCCACGATTGGGTACAAATGTCTCGTAGCGTTGCAGCAATGCATCCAGATCGGGTAAATTATGTTTTCGTCCCCTTGGCGGTATAAACGGATCGTCTCTGAAGTGAAGACCTATCATCAAGCCAGTAAATGGAACAAGTGCACCAATGAAGAAACACAAAAAGAAAATATTTAATGGCATCCAAATGATTATTGAGCAAATTATTTGCAATTTATTTCAATAATAAATAAAAAGGAAGCTTATTTATTATCTGCAGTGAATAACGTTAAAGACAATGACAGTGAAGCACGAAAACTAAACACAATTTACTTAGTACCACATTTAGAACAGAATATTATTGAAACGATGCCGAAAGCAATATATTTATTTTATTGTATTGTATTTTATTTTATTTCTTTATTTTATTTTATTTTATTTTATTTTATTTTATTTTATTTTATTTTATTTTATTTTATTTTATTTTATTTTATTTTATTTTATTTTATTTTATTTTATTTTATTTTATTTTATTTTATTTTATTTTATTTTATTTTATTTTATTTTATTTTATTTTATTTTATTTTATTTTATTTTATTTTATTTTATTTTATTTTATTTTATTTTATTTTATTTTATTTTATTTTATTTTATTTTATTTTATTTTATTTTATTTTATTTTATTTTATTTTATTTTATTTTATTTTATTTTATTTTATTTTATTTTATTTTATTTTATTTTATTTTATTTTATTTTATTTTATTTTATTTTATTTTATTTTATTTTATTTTATTTTATTTTATTTTATTTTATTTTATTTTATTTTATTTTATTTTATTTTATTTTATTTTATTTTATTTTATTTTATTTTATTTTATTTTATTTTATTTTATTTTATTTTATTTTATTTTATTTTATTTTATTTTATTTTATTTTATTTTATTTTATTTTATTTTATTTTATTTTATTTTATTTTATTTTATTTTATTTTATTTTATTTTATTTTATTTTATTTTATTTTATTTTATTTTATTTTATTTTATTTTATTTTATTTTATTTTATTTTATTTTATTTTATTTTATTTTATTTTATTTTATTTTATTTTATTTTATTTTATTTTATTTTATTTTATTTTATTTTATTTTATTTTATTTTATTTTATTTTATTTTATTTTATTTTATTTTATTTTATTTTATTTTATTTTATTTTATTTTATTTTATTTTATTTTATTTTATTTTATTTTATTTTATTTTATTTTATTTTATTTTATTTTATTTTATTTTATTTTATTTTATTTTATTTTATTTTATTTTATTTTATTTTATTTTATTTTATTTTATTTTATTTTATTTTATTTTATTTTATTTTATTTTATTTTATTTTATTTTATTTTATTTTATTTTATTTTATTTTATTTTATTTTATTTTATTTTATTTTATTTTATTTTATTTTATTTTATTTTATTTTATTTTATTTTATTTTATTTTATTTTATTTTATTTTATTTTATTTTATTTTATTTTATTTTATTTTATTTTATTTTATTTTATTTTATTTTATTTTGTTTTATTTTATTTTATTTTATTTTATTTTATTTTATTTTATTTTGTTTTGTTTTGTTTTATTTTATTTTATTTTATTTTATTTTATTTTATTTTATTTTATTATATTATATTATATTATATTATATTATATTATATTATATTATATTTTATTTTATTTTATTTTATTTTATTTTATTTTATTATATTTTATTTTATTTTATTTTATTTTATTTTATTTTATTTTATTTTATTTTATTTTATTTTATTTTATTTTATTTTATTTTATTTTATTTTAATTTTATTTTATTTTATTTTATTTTATTTTAATTCGCAATTAATATAGAGAATTGATTCTAATTCATTATATATTTTCTAAACACTCACTTTTCTTAATATCCTCATCCGGGTCATATTCCCTGCGCACTATCACATAGTGTGGCTCTTCCACATACATAGGCGGCTCCAAGCGTCCAGATAAATTCAGCTTCTTCCACAAATACATGGCGGGATGATAATAATCGGCTCCGTTACCCGAAAAATTGGCAAATTTTCCAAATGGATAAAGTTCTGCCATAGCCCAATTTAAAAATTGCATTAAATTTTGTTCTGCAGTCAACAATAAGAGAATGTCCTCGTTATTATTGTTATTATTAAATGCTTCCGCCGTGGGTAGAATTTCACTGGAGTCCTTTAACATCTCAGGAAAATATGATGAGCTGTGCACAGGTTGAGCCAAATGATTTTGTTTAAAAACAGCATTACTTCTGAAACACAGGAAGGCACTAAATGAGCATAAAATGTAATAGTGACTAACTAAAAAAAAGACAAACAAATTTAAAATTTTAAGGATTGTCTCTTTTTCGCCCTCGACGTCACTAAAGTGCGTGGGTAGTTTTGTTGTTTACTAAGGCCATATTGGGTATTTTCTGTTTTACTGATCGCGCTATAGGGTTTCAATTTGTTGTGTCTTCTCACACTCTCCGCTTGATAAATGGGTGCGTAAATTGTAAGAATTAATTTTCAGTTTTGTTTTTTATGTTTTTTTTTTTGCATTTTTTTATATTGACACCTATTGTGGTGTACTCGTGTGCGGGTACGTGGTAAAAAAAATAAACAACTCTACACTCTTTCAACATGGCTTTGTAACTTGTTGAACATACATCAATGTAAGTTTTTTGTTTTGTTTTTATTTTTGTGAAAAACAACACCTAGTTGCCATGATTGCTGTTGTCGAGTGTAGGTTTTTTCGGGGGATTTAAATTTTTTTATACAACATCCTATACATTTTATATATTGTTTGGTTTTCATGTAAATTTTAGGTGTGCCCAGCAAAACCTGACGAGCTTCAATTGGAAATTAATGTTGTTCAATTTATAGTTCTCAAAGATTTTATTGTAATTCGCACAAAAATTATAGTGGTATATACAAGAAGTTGACAGGGCCGCTGTAACACACTTAATAAATATTACCAAAAAATATACTTGAAATGAATGTTTAATTTGTTTATAAGAATTTTACTTTATTTTTTATTTTATTTTATTTTATTTTATTTTATTTTATTTTATTTTATTTTATTTTATTTTATTTTATTTTATTTTATTTTATTTTATTTTATTTTATTTTATTTTATTTTATTTTATTTTATTTTATTTTATTTTATTTTATTTTATTTTATTTTATTTTATTTTATTTTATTTTATTTTATTTTATTTTATTTTATTTTATTTTATTTTATTTTATTTTATTTTATTTTATTTTATTTTATTTTATTTTATTTTATTTTATTTTATTTTATTTTATTTTATTTTATTTTATTTTATTTTATTTTATTTTATTTTATTTTATTTTATTTTATTTTATTTTATTTTATTTTTATTTTATTTTATTTTATTTTATTTTATTTTATTTTATTTTATTTTATTTTATTTTATTTTATTTTATTTTATTTTATTTTATTTTATTTTATTTTATTTTATTTTATTTTATTTTATTTTATTTTATTTTATTTTATTTTATTTTATTTTATTTTATTTTATTTTATTTTATTTTAATTTATTTTATTTTATTTTATTTTATTTTATTTTATTTTATTTTATTTTATTTTATTTTATTTTATTTTATTTTATTTTATTTTATATTATTATTTGTTATTTATTATTTATTTTCCCGAAAAATCAATTTCCTTAAAACAATGAAAAGATGAATTTACCAGAAGAAACTTGTTTTTTAGAAACACGTTGTTACTTTTTTTTATTAATTTTATTGTTTGCGTTTTATTATTATTTTATTTTAATTATTGATTATAGTATTATTATTTTAATTTCTGGCATTTTTATTTTGTTTTTCATTTTATTTTATTCTATTCTATTTTATTTCTTGTTGTATTTTACTTTATTTCTATTTTCTTCTATTTTGTTATTTATTACTTATTTTCCTGAAAAAATAATGTCCTTAAAACAAAGAATTGGAGATTTTGTTTGAAGAAATTTGCTATTATTTATAGTATTATTATTTTAATTTCTGGTATTTTTTGTTTTATATGATAAGTAGTACTTTACATTATTAGTTAATAAAATAAACTATGAGCGCCCCCGTAGATGTGTAGGTGGTGTGCTCGCCTATGAGTTTGAGGTCGTGGGTTCGATTCCCACCAGAGGCTCTGGTCTGTCCCAGCTAAAATCTAGCCACATGGTCATTGTAATCCGGCTTTTTCCTGGTCCGTAGTATTAAAATATAAATTTACTTTGTATTGTAATTCACTAAATAAATCAAAATAAAATAAATGGAATAAACAATGTTTGAGTCATGGAAATTTTTACTTTTCTCTTTTTACTCAAACTTGAATTTATTAATAACTAAATTATTTCCTTTTCACAAATAACGCTCACGTATCTTCATGCTATGAACTGAATTTTCTTTGATTATATAGAATAAAACGTTCATGAAATAACTATAATTTAAAATTGAACTGCTAATCCAATACGTACTGTATGTTGAACATGTTTTTCAAGTTCGTTTCTTACAAATTCAGCTAAAAAACTACTTACACGTACTTTTATTTCATGCGAGAAGATTTTTTCTGACCAAAAGGCCTTCTTCGATACAAAAAAAAAATATAAAAAAACGAACAAAATCCATTAAACTTTTTGCCTTCACTTTCATTTTCGATAATTACACAGCGATCGAACCCATCAAATATTACAAAAGCAAAAGTGTTTTGTTTTTTCTTATCGATCGACCGCACTCTTTAATTGAAATATCAGAGCATATCGATATGTACTTGTGTAATTTTCATGCGATTCCTGGCAAATGGACGGAGTGGAGTGTAGCTCCGAAAAAAATCGAAAAGCAACGCACCTTAACCATTGACCATTGGCCACAAAAGTCTGAGCCTCGCCAGAGTAAAACTCACTTTTGTACGTACATATGTATAAGTCTCTACTCGTATGAGCTATATCATAAATAATATGAACAAAAGCCGGGGCAATTTTTTCTTAATATATGGAATTTATCAATAACATTTAACAAACTTTGAACGCCTTTGTCCATTCATTTTATTCAAAAAAAAACAACGAAAAATGCCGCCAACAAAAATTGATATGAATTAAATAAAGTTTTGGTCGTCGTCATCCCAGCCTCAACCTCATCATCGTAGCCGGTGGCAGAAAAGCATGCAAAGTATTTCCGTCTTTCTTTGTTTGCTTTGTGGAGCAATCCATGGGACGACCCTGATTACAGCGGGCGATAATGTGCCAATTGTCAGTCAGAGAGAGATAGAGGGGCTCTGCAAAAAACACCACAGCAACTGAGCTCCATCGGCTCAAATGCAAATAATAAATTTTTCTTCTCAAAAGCTTCGAAAAAAAAGTGAAATTTGTATCGGTGTAACAACTCCTGCTCTTTTTGCGGTATCTGATGTTCGGCTGTACGACGAACTGATAGTATGTCTGCCCGTCCGTCCGTCTCTCTGTCTATCCCAATGTCGGTCCATCTGTCTGCTTGTCGAAGGCCCGAAAATTAAAGCATGAAAAAAAATCGACAAAAAAACCAGTAGTAGTTCGATTGATCAGCCGTTCGTTCTGTTTTCCTTTCAATTATTCATAAAGTTAAAGACAGAAAGACGTATATCCTCCAACCAACATTCATTCATTGAATGAATGGATTGTCTGTTTTTAGTCAATATTTGGTTACACTACACTGAAAGAATTATCCTTTATAACATATAAGTATATGAAGGGAATTCATAATGTACTCTAAGTACAGTGACACTTTTCTTAATATGTATGAGCATTATTTTGAAATATATCATAGAAATATTTCATAAAAAAAATTCAGCCTAAATATATTTAGAAGGATAGTGATACAATGAAAGGATTACCCTTCATAAGATATATATATGAATCCATTTCATTTTATTTTTTTCATAAATTTTTGTGAAATTTTCTTAATTTGAATGAAATTTCCTAAATATTATAACTTTCTAACAAAAATTTCCTACAAAATCTTCAGTTCAAAAACTTCAAAAAGTTTATTAAGAGTTCCAAATTGTTAAATAAAATCTCACTATCATTTATTTTTTGAAAAATAAAATTTCCAACACTTTATTTTTGTAATTACTCTTGAACGGCTAAACCGATTTTTACAAAGTTTACGTCGTTTGAATGATAACGCGCAAAATTTTTGTTCCATAATTTAAAAAAAAATTACTTTAATATAAAATGTTTGTAGCAGCCTGTGATTTCAACCTACTAAGGTAGGTCTGGCAATTTTTCTTCTGTTTCTTCGCAAATGACTTTTAAATTTCCCCTTTTTTTGAAATTTTACACTCAGTGTTTTGCAGAAACTGAAGAAAAATGTCCAAAAAATTGACAGATCTACCCTAGTATTTCATCCATAGCTTTTACAAATATTGAGTCCCCAAAAATTTTAAAATCTCAGGTTGCTACAATTTTTAAATTAAAGCTATTAAAAAAAAATTGGAAAAAATTTTATATTTTTATTTAAAAACAAACCTGAAAAATATGGCCCTATTTTTTCTCTTTCTAACGACGTAAACTTTGTAATAATCGGTTCAGCCGTTCAAGAGCAATCACAATTTCCGTCAAACCCAACAATGCATTTTTTTTAAAAATTTAATTTTGGAAACAATTTTTTTCCAAAAAATAAATTACAGCGAAATTTTTTTACCATTTAGAAACTTTATGTAAACTTGTTAGTTAAAAATAAATTTCATATATTAAAAATTCTGACCCCTAAATAAAAGAGAGTTGTTATTTGTATGACTTTGTTTTGGAATAAAAGAAATTATATCGAAAACTATTCTTCATACTTGAACAATAATATAAGAAATTAATATGTATGCAATTTCATAAATAAATGTAAATACAAAGAAATTTTCTGTACAAACTTTAAGTCTAATAAAAATAATTGTTTTATATGTTATATGTATTCAAGAAAAAAATGTGAAAACTTTTTCTTCAAATTACAAAAAAGAGAAATTGTAGAAAGTTTTCCTTATATACATACATGAATTTTGGCATTTTATTTTATTTTATTTTATTTTATTTTATTTTATTTTATTTTATTTTATTTTATTTTATTTTATTTTATTTTATTTTATTTTATTTTATTTTATTTTATTTTATTTTATTTTATTTTATTTTATTTTATTTTATTTTATTTTATTTTATTTTATTTTATTTTATTTTATTTTATTTTATTTTATTTTATTTTATTTTATTTTATTTTATTTTATTTTATTTTATTTTATTTTATTTTATTTTATTTTATTTTACTTTACTTTACTTTATTTTATTTTATTTTATTTTATTTTATTTTATTTTATTTTATTTTATTTTATTTTATTTTATTTTATTTTATTTTATTTTATTTTATTTTATTTTATTTTATTTTATTTTATTTTATTTTATTTTATTTTATTTTATTTTATTTTATTTTATTTTATTTTATTTTATTTTATTTTATTTTATTTTATTTTATTTTATTTTATTTTATTTTATTTTATTTTATTTTATTTTATTTTATTTTATTTTATTTTATTTTATTTTATTTTATTTTATTTTATTTTATTTTATTTTATTTTATTTTATTTTATTTTATTTTATTTTATTTTATTTTATGTTATTTTATTTTATTTTATTTTATTTTATTTTATTTTATTTTATTTTAATTTATTTTATTTTATTTTATTTTATTTTATTTTATTTCATTTTATTTTATTTTATTTTATTTTATTTTATTTTATTCCAATAATTCTTCCAGTGTATAAGTAGTTTTTTTCAAAAACTTCATTTTCTGTCCTGTTCGAAGTGTCTCTCTGTACCGTTTTTTCAGGTTACCATTAATGGGATTTACTTGTCATATTAAAATGAATTAAGTCGACTTTTTGAGTTCATATTCTTCGCAAATTTGCCAGCTTTCGGTTTGCGCTTTTCCGTGTGATCACCCAAAGAGTTGATCTCAAATTATGTTTATGTTTTGCTTTTATTGGTGGGAAGTTAAGAAAGTGATTAATTGTGTGGGGCAGTGATCGTTTGTTAACTGTGGTGGACATATTGTCGTTATTTGGTATCTCTCTCTCTCTCTCCGGTACTTGTTCTCGACTTAAAAAAAGATCTTGTGGCTTATGTCGCTGTCTTGTTATCTTAACGGTATTGCATTCGTTATAAAGCGTTGCGATAAAAATAATTATCAGATACAGGGTGGCACAAAGTGTCACAACACCAGGCAGGATGTATCGAAAAATCTCCTGGTGACCAAAAAATGCACTACGTGACAAAAATAATGATGTGAAGAGATCATTTTTTTAAATAAATAAAATTTTCTTTACGAATTTTTCCCTTTTTTATAATTTTTTTATATTTGCAAAGTCGCTGTTTTGTTAGACAACAATATAGTCTAACAAAACAGTTTACCTTAGATAGAGTGTGACTATGAGCAGACAGGCTATATATGCAAAAACATTGCAGGGTGTGACGAAATCACATTTTTATTAAAATTATTTTCGGTAAATTTCTTTTATTTTCTATATGATTTTTGCAAGCATTTACGTGCGTCACTCACTTAGTAAGTCACTATGTGAATGTCAGCCAAACTAATTCACACACTTTTCACTAAAAAACGAAAACGAAAAGAAAACGGCTGTCGAAACTAAAGATCGATTTATGGATTTTTAGCTCTTTGGCACTGACAGACCCGACTTGGGAGAGCTCGTGCGCTAAGCAACATGAAAAAATGAAGCTGGAAGTGACAACCGCCGGTCAAATATTTAACACAACACCACTTGAGGCCGCCATGAATCTCGGATCTACTGCTGCTACATCCAAGCAACGAACAAAGTGTTTAAATTGTTTTTTTTTCTTTCGCCAACCGAGATTAGCCGCTTTTGAAGCCGCTTTGCAGCAACTACGAGGGTTGGCCTACGAGTCCAAGGCAGACGACTATAACAGTATTTTGTAATGCTGCCAAAATTGGAAAAATTACGATGCTGCATCACTTTTGCAGTCTCACCTAAACGTCATCATCACAGGCGGCGGCAAAACACTTTCACTGCAACCTTGACGTATTTCACTAAAAACAAAAAAAAAGCAAAACGAAACAGCCGCGACAACAACCCGCCAAGAAATTGGGGCTTGCACCCAAAAACATTGTATGCAACCGTTTTATGGTGTTATTCATCTTCACTTTTTTTCGGTTTTTTGAGATTTTTGTTTTCTTTAGCAAAATGTGCGCGCGCTTGTTTTAATAAAATCCTTAAGGCCGGTGTGGCAGACACAAAAGACAGACAATGCGCAGGCGCGCGCAACCAGACAATTGTTGAAGTGGTGTGGATACATTAGGTTGTGCGGTTAAATGTTTTTTTTTTGTGATTTTTAGATCTTAATAAATAGATGTGTTATAATTAAATTAAAAATCTGTATATAATTCTGTAAGCTGACAGGAAACTAAACAAAACTATACTCAGTTTTTTATTTTCTGGTCGAGTTCGCGTTTAGAAGGATATGACATTTTTTAAATATATAATTATTCAAAATTTTTTTTAATTTTTCTGAAAGTTCTACTAAGACGATATGGATGTAATGGATGTATGCTATCTAAATACTTTTTTGGTTTTAAAAACTGGAACTAAAAAGTTGCAAAAATGGTCCGGCAAAATTTAATCCTTCCTTTCCACGATAGAAAATTTTGAAAAAAATATATTTTGTGGATCTTACTATTCATATCCAAATTTTAGCATTCTACATAGACAAGCTGTTTTTTAGAACTAGTTTTTAAGTGAGTTAAAGGCTTCGTTTTATGTCAAAGAACAAAATAACTGAGACACTTCTATATGTATTTCTCCCAAATCACCTGACACCCCCGCTCATCCTCTTACCACTGAAAATCCCCCAACAAAATAAATAATATAGGGTGATCCAAGTAGAGATACTTTTTTCAATAGTCTTTTTTGACAGATCACGTGTGAGTCGTGTCATGCTGTCATGTTATTTTTGTTAAGTATTGTTTGGCATTTCATCATGGAAATACTTACGCCTGAACAACGTTTATGCGTGTCATTCGCCAGTTACTAGTCGAAATGCTCGAACAAGTCATCGGAAATTGGACTCAACGGATGGACCATCGGAGACGTAGCCGCGGCCATCATTTGATAGACATAATCTTCAAAAAATAAATGCCAAAGAAAGAATTTTTTTCCAAGGATTTGTTTTTGTTACACCCTAATGTCTTCATACTGGGCACTGTGTCAGTTTGACCAATTAACCAAGTGTTTGTGGCATTCTTCTGTAGGCCCCCCTTTTCTTTTACTGTCTCGGCCTCACTCTCTCTCTCTCTTCCCCTCTTCATTTCTCTTTCACTTTATGCTCACTAAAACTCACCTGTCTGCAGCATTGAGGGCACCGCGATAATAATCCTGAGGGCAATTGTTGTTTTCATTTTCCGTCTGACAACGTTTGACCGAATATTTCAAAGGTCTAAGGAATTTGCTCCAAGACTCAGCTTTCGAGTTGGATCCATGGATTGGCGGGAAATTCATTTTCATTTCATCCTCATAGCCGTCCTCATCCTGATCGCCTCTAAATTGAGCGTTGTCGTTATGGTTTTCTATTGCAGCAAGCTCTTGGAGAATTGGTGGCGAGACAATATCATCCGCCATTTGGTTGCTGCTGCTGCCGCTGGGGGCCAGCCATTCATTTGAATCATCATATTCTTCTACAGCATCGGCGGCGGCGGCCGACTCATAATCTTCATCATTGGGTATTTGTTGGGGGGGTTCCTCGTCGCCATCATCGCCAACATCCTCATCATTGTTGTTATTCTCATGCTCGGCTCTGAGGTGTTTGAAATTGGTGGCGCTTGATTCCATTTTCAAAAAGTTATTATTATCATTGTCATAATGCTGCCGCAGCTGCTGACTGAGTTGCTGCTGCTGTAGGGCATTTTTGCTATTCTTAATTGCTAGCAAGGATTGCTGCAACATTGGTTCCTGCTGTTGTTGCTGTTGTGCTGCAGCAGCTTCGACGATAGCATCTTCAAAGGCATTACGCTCACGTTTTTGCAAAGCAAAATTCTGGGGCCACAAGTTCTTAAAATGTTTATACATTGCCGAGGAGGAGGAGGCATCAACAACTGCTGCAGCCGTACCAGCATTTTTCGCGTCACCTTCACCTCTTTGCTGGTCTGTGGCGGTCTTTGGAGTTTGTTGTGTTGCTGCCTCCAAGGATGCCGCCGCTTGGGCGATAAGCGATGGTGGTAAAGATAATACCGCCGTACATTTACAATAAATTGTTAGTCCGGCCAAAAATAACACAGCGAGCGTGATCTTCATGCTGGCCTCACGGTGTCGTCGTCGTCGTCGTCTCCTGACAAAAACCTACACCGGCCTTTTGGGGTCTACCCTTCTTCCAGTGGCCACTTCGGCCTTAGTTTCCCTTGATTTGGCAACAAGAAAAACAATATCTTTTTTTTCTGCCTTTAGAAGTGATCTTGTCTTCTGTCTGGTTTCTGTTGCTCGTCGTTGTTGATATTGATATTGTCTTGGAGAACACTTCACCTCCAGGTTGATCAGTGACCAGAACCAACCAAACCAAGTCAGTCCAGTCCACAAAGTTGCACGTTCTGTTGCTTTCTACGATTTTCTTTAGAAACTGAAAGTTGTTTGTGAAATTTATGCCGCTTTTATAGCAATTTTTCATCTTTTTGATTTCATTTTTTTTTTGCAAAGGCTCTCTCAGCTCTGCCCCGGTATTCTAGGCCACCCAGTTGGCTGGAAGGGTCTAGCTGCTACTCCTTGTTGTTTTTCTACCCTGTTTCCTCTTCTAAGCAAATAAGCCTACTCCAGCCTTTACGGATGGCTAGTCTGCCTTGGCAGTGATGCTGATGCTGGAATTGTGTGATATTCATGATTCCTTGGGGGATCACTTTCGTCGTTCAACATTAGAGTCTTTGCCATCATATCCGTCATCATCTTTGCTCTCTTGGTTGCTGCTGCTATTGCCATGATTATGATTTGCTTCTATTGTGGTCAAGTGTTGACCACCACCGCCATTGCCGGTATAGCTGCAAGTTATTTACTGGCCCATATGTTTGCATTTGCTGGCCATGCGTGAAATTAAATGTGTTATTGTTACAAGTGAAAAAATAATAATAATAATCTTCAATACATTTATTATTAGCTAGTCCTATGGATGACGCAGACATTCACTGGTGCTGCTCCATTGCACCTTCTTTTGCCCATTGTTCTCGGTATGTGTCAAATATTTTGATTTATTTGGTAGCTTCCTTGCCAAGTTGTTGATCACATTGAAGTGCTGGTTTATTTCTAGTATACAATTCTAGTTTATCAATCATTTTTCTGTAGACGGACGCTGCTTGTGTGGGCAGCGTGCAAAACCGGCCAGGAAAAATAATTCTTTACAAATTATGTTTCTATTAGAGAAAATAGTTTGTTTTAATCTTAGGGAGAGTGCAGTTGGCAGTTGGAACAAAATTACGGATAACTCGCACTAGTTGTGAAGATAGCTAAGGTTATTGGATTTTTCAAGCATTATGGTATTGGTATGGAAGTTAGTGGAAGTGGCAGTTATTGTAGGGTATAATAACTACCACACTGTGGGACAGGGAATTATATGTAACTATGTTTTGCGACAGATGTTTGTAGCACCTAGAAATACTACAGCTAGATCTTAAAATATACCGATCTGCTAAGAAACACTAGCTGAATCGACTTAACCATGTCTGTCCGTCTGTCTCTCCGTCCATCTTAAGTTATTCGCAAAGAACAGGTCGTAATTGCACTCCGATCTAGATTACATTTGACTCTTTCATATCTGGGAAAGTGTGCTTCGCCTATTATAATACGTCAAAAATCGATTCAGATTTAGTTATATTCCCCATATATACATATTCGTATGTACCTCCGATTTGACCTAAAAGAACTGTATAAGCTGCATTTTAAATCCTAGGCAGGATAGAGTTCCTTGGTCTAAAGGCAAATACTGCTAAATTGGAAGAATATGGGTCCAGAATTATATATATTCTTTTCGTTTTGGCTTCTTCGCGCTATAGCAGCTCACTTTTATGTCCAATAATGTTAAAATTCAGGAAAATTGAGTTTCTTAAACCAAAAAGATATAGATAAAGCCCCCTCCATATGTAGATATATCAAGATTTAGAGTTCCACAGCTATAGAATTCAAATTTCTTATCAGATCCATATAAAATCTCATAGATAATATTTTCTTCATTCAGGAACGAATACAGCCAGTTTTAAAGAAAATTGTTTCAGATTTAGGTAAAGCCCCAATATATGGGGTAGTTTTTAAGAGCTTGAGAACTTAAAATGATAATACAAGACAGAAATATTGTTGGAATTAAATGTTTGTAAACAATTTCAAATAATTCATGGCATTTATTTTTAAAATCAAATTCCGCGGCTACGAGTTACATGGTCCATTCGATCAGTCCAATTTTGGCTACTTTTTACAATAAATCTGGCTGTATTTGGCCAAAGGTGGCTTAAATATTACCTTCCAATACTTTCACAGAACGTTGTTGGCATAAACCAATGACTTAACGTAGCCCCATAAAAAGAACTCCAGAGGCGTTAAATGGCACGAACAAGGGAGCCATGGCACGAACAAGGGGCCACTTCTGAAAAAAAGTTGTCACCAAATTGATTTAGAAATAAATCGATTGTTAAGCGCGTTGTATGGCAAGTTGCGTCGTCTTGTTGGAACCAAATGTCGTTGATATTTAGCTGATTAATTTTTGGTAACAAAAAATATTCAATCGATAGCGCTCGCCATTTACCGAAAAGGCAGCTCCTTCCTCATTTCGAAAGTAATAAGTACCTATGATGGCGACAGCGTGTAAACCGCATCAAACATTCAATGTTAATGGATGTAATGGTGATTAGTTAAAGGCTTGAGTATTGTCTTCGTCCTTCGTCCTACGTTCGGCAATTTTGCTTATTGACGTAGCCATTTGACCAGAAATGAGATTCATCACTAAATAAAATTCGACTGTCAAGCGCGCTGTGTGGCAAGTTGCGTGGTTTTGTTGGAACCAAATGTCGTTGATGTTTAGCGGCAGCTCCTTCCTCATTTCGAAAGAAATAAGTACCTATGATGGCGCCAGCGTGTAAACCGCATAAAACAGTCAATTTTAATGGATGTAATGGTTATTCGTTAAAGGCTTGAGGATTGTCTTCACCCTAAGTACGGCCTTCGCCCTTATTGACGTAGCCATTTGACCAGAAATGAGCTTCATCACTAAATACAATTCTTTGATTTGAACATCGCGAACAGATTTATTTTTTCAAAGTAAATTTCCACAATTTTAAAGCGTTGTTCTGGTGTTAAACGATTTATGATGACTTGTCAAACGTTACCGAACAGAAAAATCAACACAGTTTGACATTATCAGCTGTTAAAGCAAAGCTATCGATATCGAAAGTTCTCATGCAGCTAAAACAACAGCCATTATATGAACCTATATCCTGATTTTACATCTTAGCACTATGAAATCCTCAATTCCCAACAGATCGTCATAAATTTTAACTAATATCACTTCAGTGAGCCATAAAAGAACGTTGACTAATTTCAAGGAAATCGGTCCAGATTTGTATATAGCCCCCGTATATACCTATATCGCGATTTTAAATTTGAGCACTATAAAGTACATCATTTTTGAACAAAGCATTACCGTTAGAACATTCTCCCAATTCTGTTCTGATAAGATGTTGTAGGGCATGTTCGGCTCCGCCGAATTTAGTCCTTCCTTATTTGTTTTGCTATTTGATCCTTAATCTTAGACATACCCAAATTAAGTCTGAAATTAAACAAAATTACGAATAATATAGATAAGTTTACCTGGCATTGAGCTCGGAATTTTCAATTATAATTTTATTGATGTTACCGAAATGAAATAAAAGGAGCAATAGCAATTGCAAAAATATTGCGCCGTCGTTACCCTCGATGTGAAGAACGCCTTCAACTCTGCCCCGACGTACATTACATATAGATATAGTAAAAAGTTATTTGGACAACAGGAAGCTCATATACCTGAGCAGGGTTACCATACGTCCTCCTTTTGGAGAACATGTCCTCCTTTTTTACCTTCGTCCTCCCGTCCTCCCTGCTTTTTGAAAAATGTGGTATTTGTTCTCCTTTTGTTACTGATTCAAATGTATTTTTATAGTTCAGCCAATCGTGACTTTCATTATTCAAAGTTCCATTTGAATGAGTGACGCAATGGTGGAATTTATTAGTTTGTATATGCATACATATGGCGGATTTTAAGGACTGTGCGAGTTGCAGGGTGTTGAATTTTGACAGCGGTCTTTTTTCCATCCATATAACTAATTACCTATTGTATTTAGAAAATTTTGCTAAAGTGTTTTCTATAGCCTTTTCAAAAAAAAACTTTTATAAAAAATAAAAAAATCTCAAAAATATTTATCTGTAATTTTTTTGCGATATTAAAAATTGTTTTCACATTCTTGTCAAAAACTATGTTTTTATTTTAAAAATTTTTGCTCAAACGAAAGCTTATGTCATTTGATTTAATAGCTCAAAGGCGATATTTTTCAATGATTTTGCCTTTATTGAAATGCCTGTCGTGGCCCATTCTGTGCGACCCAATTTTTCTACACATTTTCGATTGTGTGGCCCTGGTGTAGCACTTATCCTTCCCATCTCCCCACAAAAAATTCCAACGGAGTCAAATCGCATATGCGAGGCGGCCTTAGTTCAAAAAGCAACTGCTAGATGGGCCAAACGTTATAGTATAAATATAACAAAGATAAACATCTAAAAAATAGAGGTTGAACCACATATTTTAGCATAACTCGAGAACCATTTATCCTAATTACTTCAAGAATGCTTTAAATAATCCTAAATTAAGTTGACTTCATCTTCTGTTAATATCTATTGTTCATCCCATCAGCGGTTTCAAAAAGATCTTACAAGATATTCCGAAAAATACAACGTTTTTAGAAAATGTTAGTAACCTTTTCAAAAAACAAGTAAGAAAGTTTCAGTCGGGTAAACCGACTAAGGTATACCCTCACTTTGTGAGTAATGTAATATATAACATTACACCAATAAATCTGTCAATTTGTGTGGGAGGTACCAGAAGGGGTTTTCCAAATACACATATTTTTCGGTAAACAGTACATTCTTATGTGCACTGCTATATTAAAGTTACGAGCTATGTAATTTTGGTATGATTTGGTCATTTTGTGTGGGAGGTACAAAAAGGGGCGGGGTGATAACGCCCACTTTTTACAGGACTATAGGCACTATAACAGCATTACACTGTACAAAATTTCAAGTATTTGTATGCACTGGTATTTAAGTTACAAGCCGTTTACTTTTGGTACGAAACGGTCCAATTGTGTGGGAGGTACCAAAAGGGGCTGTACGATAATGCCCATTTTTTACCGGACTATAGGCGCTACAAAAACATTATACTGTAGAAATTTTCAAGCATTTTTATGCACTTGTATTAAAGTTATAAGCAGTTAAACTTTGATGCAAAATGGTCCATTTGTGTGGGAGGTACCAAAAGGGGCATGCCAACTTCACCCATTTTTCTCGAGTTAATAGCGACTTATATACTAATATTATGTGCAGAATTTCAAAAGATTCGAATAAGTAGTATAGAAGTTATTAAAGAATCAATATTTCACTAAATTTTAACCCTTTGTGTGGGAGGTACCAGAAGGAGTAGACCAATATGGCCCATCTTCGAACTCATCCGGAGATAGATCAAAATATTACCACATACCAAATTTGAAGTCAATCGGTTACTCCTTTCGAGAGTTATCGTGCGCACCAGCCAGCAGACACACAGACAGACAGACAGACAGACAGACAGACAGACAGACAGACAGACAGACGGACGGACATTGCTCATTCGACTTAAAATGACCCAAAACGGATTTCCTCCGAACATACTTAGGGTCTTAGATCACTCCTTCGATGTGTTACACTTTTTTCCGTAGCAAATGATATATACCCTCGTCACACTAAAGTGAGGGTATAAAGAATTGTTGACCATAATAAAATATTTATTTTTTCCAATTACTGCTATTGTTATTTAAAAATGTCCTCCGAAGGTTACAGGGGCTCTTTGTAAATGTCAGTAAAGTCCTCCCTTTCTGGCACAAATGTCCTCCATTCAGAAAAATTTTTATGGTAACCCTGTACCTGAGCGACAGTGGACTGCAGCACTACACGTATCCGCAGGCGTCCCACAGGGATCAGTTCTGGGTCCACTGTTGTGGAACATTATGTATGATGAAGTGCTGAGACTTCCCCCTATTATAGGCTTTGCTGATGACATCGCCATAATCACGGTCGGAAAACACATCAACAGCGTAGAAGCAGCCACTAACAGGGCTATCACACAGGTGCAAATTTGGCTCGAATCAGCACATCTACAACTAGCTGCAAATCCTCATCACAAGCCGTAAAACAACGGAATATATGAACGTGATCGTTGGAGATAAAGTTATCCGTTTAAGCCGCTCTCTCAAATATTTTGGGAGTTATCATAGACAACACGCTAACATTCAAGGACCACATTGAGTATATAAGTAAGAAAGCTGCAAAAACTTCAGCTTCCCTGGCACGAATTTTGCCCAATGTTGGAGGTCCTAAACTCGCGAGACGGAAGCTACTTGCCACTGTAGTTAATTCCGTAATCCTGTATGCTTCGCCCGTATGGAATGCATTGAGTGGCGGATGCATCCTATCGGAAAAAGTTTATGTCTATATATCGACTAAGCTGTCCTAGGAAAATGTCATGGTATAGAACGATATCGGAGGATGCTTGTCTTATCTCAATTGACTTTGTAGCTACCAAGATGAAACGAATACACGATGGAAAACCGAAGAACAAAAAGCAGAGATCCGAATTTGCCAAGGAAGAGCGTTCCTCATCTATCGCCACTTGGCAATCCCGTTGACATACATCTGCATCTCCTTATACCTACCATAAGTGTATGCTTGACCAGACGACCCGGTGATACGAACTACTACCTCAAGCAGTTCTGAACAGATCATGGTCCCTTCCGAAAGTATCTGCACAGATTTGGACACGATAGCTCGCCTATGTGCCCAAACTGTGTGGAGGCGGAAGAAGACGCAAATCACGTCATATTCCTCTGTCCTAGGTTCGACGGAGAAGGCGTACCTACAATCGAACATTCGATCGTGATAGAATACATGTTACATAGCGATGATACATGGCGAAATATATTCGAATTAGTGTCAAACAGAATCCTAGAGCTACATAGAGTAGACAATATGCGGAGAAGCGTAGAAATCAATACGATTTAGAGTGCAGTAGATAGCCTAATGGCTAACCATCCTTCACGAAGTAATAGTTCACAGCAGTTCCGTGAAGGAGTGATGGTCGATGTGGGTGATGGGGTTTAGTACGTAAGAATCGTGCATGTTTTTCAGTACGGACTGTATCATACATCTTTCAGAAGATTCCACACCTCCAGCGCAGCAAAAAAAATAGCAATAGCAAAGGCAACAGCAACATCAATAGCAATAACAATACCAATGGCAATAGCTATGAAATCATCTACCTGGCCGCTCCCCACTGATTGATTGAGGCTATTTAAAATCTTTCAAACTTGTCACCAACTTTTCTTTATTCACTCTCAATATACATATAAATGCTCCTTGTTCAAGTTATTCATATGTATCTTCCTTTATCATCATCCATTCATCTGTCCATTAGGAACATACATCTATGTCCATGATAGTTATACGAACAGTAGAAGCAATTCTAACACTTCCTCCTACGGACGTTTTATTTAGGCTAAAATCACTCGAAATTATTCACAGAAGAAAAAATAAAAAAAAACCATCATCACTACTCTGAAAAAAGAGAAGGAACCTTAGAAGCAAAAAAGTGCTCCATTAAAACATTGTCTGACTAAACAAAAAAAACACAAACGAAGCACTGCGGCAGCCTCTATCAAATGGAGAAGATCGTGCAACTTAAGCGGCATTATCTTTTGATGGATGTACAGCAGGATCTTAACTTAACTTAAACTTCAAGTAATGCGTTAAAGTCTTTACGAATAAAGCTGCTGCTGTTCCATCTAGGTGGTTTAGATTTTTCTGGCTGGTCATTTCCTTCTATATCGCTTAAGCAAGTTTGTTAAAATAACATTGAAAACTACACTGCCAAAATTTTTAGGTTTTAAGAAATTTTTTTAAACAAATTATCGTTGTTCTAAAGTTATATTCTAATAATACATGGTATATTTAATACTAAGTAATTTGTCTTCAAATTATGTATGCAATTTTCTTATTTTATAGTAAGATTTTTTTCTTTTTAATGTAATCAATATAAATAACAATAGCAATAACAATATCAGTAGCAATAGCATAGCAATAGAAATATCAATAGCAATAGCAATAGCAATAGCAATAGTAATAGCAATGACAAAAATAATATTTCTATAAATAACAATCGTTTCAATGTCTTTAATATTAGTAAACTTTTTCCGCCGTGTATTGAGGCCAAAATAAAGCGGCAATATCGCTTCAGTAGAGCTTTAGATTTAACACCAGAATTCTGTGGTGAATGAAAAAATAACAGCAAAAAATAAACATCATTTGTCCCCTGTCATGTGAGAGCTAATTTATTGACAATTCTAAGGCTTTGTCCACGAAAAAGTTAATTTAGCTGACCAAAGTCCTTTTGATGGCCAGTGACCGACCAGAGAGTTCCTTTCACATAAACGAACTTAAGATACACAAAAAAATTACTAAAAATCTAAAAACTCATGTCTGTTTTTTCTCTCTCTCTCTTTTCATTGCAGCATGAAATCAATGAAGTCTTTGAATTACATAAGGCGCGACAAAAACTTCAGCAACAACAGGAGCAGGAATTGCCGCCTTTTGAAAGTGATACAAATAAGACAACGACAACAGCGGCTGCGGCGGCGGCGAGTAGCATAGAAAATCAAATAATAGACACATTAAAAGCGGCTGTCTCGAATGATGAATTGTCTCGCTCGACAGAATCTGATAGCGGCTTTGATAGTGCCACTGGCGGTGGCTGGCGTGGCAGTGGTCAAACGACGGCCTTAACGTCCCCAACAACAACAACAACAACGACGACGAATGTTGGCAGCAACAAATTACCCTCCAGAGCCAAAGTGACAACTACAACCGGCAATGCCAACAGAAAAGACAATGACACACGAGTGATGGAAACGGCCAGTAAAAATGAGTTGCCTTCCGAGGCAAAAACGCCGCCAAAAGTCGCTTTGATCCCTTCCTCGAGTAGTCGAGAACAAGGCAAACAAGAACAAGATGCTGGAGCAACAGCATCATTACCATACTCATCATCGTCATCGTCAACATCACTAGCACCATCATCTTTGCCAACCTCGTCCTCAACAACATCTCCATCTTCGTCAACACTTAAGCGCCTGCGCAAACAATTGCAAACGAAATCGCCAGCAGAAGTTGCCACCGATGATGTAAATATGTGGGCAAACAAATTCTTGCGAGATTTGGACAACTTAATGGCATCTGATAAAGCAACAACGACATCTTCATCAGCCTTGGCCACGACGACGTCAGCGACGGCCGCCAACAGAAACTCCATATCGCCGGGGCCAACGTCACCCATGCTATTGTCCGCCGCTGCCACAGCCGTCATCCAAAGTCGTTATGGCAAGGGAGCCCATGATCGTTATGTTGTAGGCAACAACAACAGCAACAGTACCAGCACAACAGCGGTCTATGATCACCAGCCCAGCCAGGGATCCTCGCCATCATCATCATCGTCGTCGTCGTCGTCATCATCAACAAATGGCATAGTTTTGCGACCAGAAAAGCATGTAAGTAAATATGTTTTTCATCTCATACCTTCTCCAGACCTTAACTGGTTGTTGGTTAGAGCCAGCATGCAGATATCTAAGGTCTAAGCTGGGCTTTTATTTTCTTCTGTTTTTTGCTTCGTTTTTCTGTGGGCAAGAAAAAGATCACACACTACCACCATTTGAATTCAAAAGATGATGTCTTGCCCTCACCCCTCCTCTCTCTCAGTCCCTTTCCTCAGCTATCCTTTCATAAACTTAAATTTAAATAAGCTCCAGATCATAGAGAGTATAGTTTTTGTTGTTTTTCCATCTTCTGTGGCTGCTGAACTTTGGTGACATTTCCGTTTTTTTTCATATAAAGATTAAGTCGTTCGTCTGTCCGTCCTGTCAAGCTGGATTATGTGAACAATAAATGGTCTGCTTAACCAAAAAAACAACTATTTTCGCTTTTTAGAAAAATATAAAATTTTATTTCTCAAAGGGCTTTATTCGCAACAATGGGGAATTAAATAAGCATTGAAATTATTTGGGTAATTGTTAAAAAAAACTAACGGATTTCCTTGCTGACTCAGAGTTGGAAGCCAGTCTGCATTTTGGAGAGACTGTATAACAGATTTGGAGACATTTTATAGAGTGGAAGATCAATTAATTTTTCTTAATAAATGTGCCTTCCAGAACAGAATTTCAATAACAATAGCAATATCAATTATAATTGGAATTTCAATAGACAGTAATGACAAAAGCAATAGCAGTAGCAATAGCAATAGTAACATCAATAGCGGTACCAATCACAATAGTAACATCAGTATCGGTACCAATCACAATGGCAATAAGAACAACCGAAACAATACTGGTCATCTACTTTTGAGTAAATTACACCATTGGTCATCTACTATTAAGTAAATGACCCCATTGGTCATCTACTATTAAGTAAATGACCCCATTGGTCATCTACTATTAAGTAAATGACCCCATTGGGCATCTACTATTAAGTAAATGACCCCACTGGTCATCTACCATAGAGTAGATGACCCCACTGGTCATCTACCATAGAGTAGATGACCCCACTGGTCACCTTGTATAGAGAGTAGATGACCCCACTGGTCAGCTAGTATAGAGTAGATGACCCCACATTTCACCTACTATATTGTAGATGACCCCACTGGTCTTCTACCATAGAGTAGATGACCCCACTGGTCTTCTACCATAAAGTAGATAACCCCAGTGGTCATCTACTATAGAGAAGATGATCCCTCTGGTCATCTACTACAGAGTAGATGATCCCACTGGTCATCTACTATAGAGTAGATGACACCACTGATCATCTACTATAAAGTAGATGAGCCCACTGGTCATCTACTATAGAGTATATGACCCCACTGATCATCTAGTATAGAGTAGATGACCCCACCGGTCATCTACAATAGAGTAGATGACCCCTCCGGTCATCTAAAATAGAGTAGATGACCCCACCGGTCATCTACAATAGAGTAGATGACCCCACCGGTCATCTACAATAGAGTAGATGACCCCACCGGTCATCTACAATAGAGTAGATGACCCCACCGGTCATCTACAATAGAGTAGATGACCCCACCGGTCATCTACTATAGAGTATATAACCCTACCTGTCATCTACTATAGAGTATATAACCCCACTGGTCTTTAACTATAGAGTAGATGACCCAACTGGTCATCTACCATAGAGTAGATGACCCCACTGGTCATCTACCATAGAGTAGATGACCCCACTGGTCATCTACCATAGAGTAGATGACCCCACTGGTCATCTACCATAGAGTAGATGACCCCACTGGTCATCTACCATAGAGTAGATGACCCCACTGGTCATCTACCATAGAGTATTTGACCTCACTGGTCATCTACCATAGAGTAGATGGGCCCACTGGTCAGCTAGTATAGAGTAGATGACCACGCATTTCATCTACTATATTGTAGATGACCCCACTGGTCTTCAACCATAGAGTAGATGACCCCACTGGTCTTCTACCATAGAGTAGATAACCCCAGTGGTCATCTACTATAGAGTAGATGATCCCACTGGTCATCTACTATAGAGTAGATGATCCCACTGGCCATCTACTATAGAGTAGATGATCCCACTGGCCATCTACTATAGAGTAGATGATCCCACTGGTCATCTACTGTAGAGTAGATGACCCCACCGGTCAACTACTATAGAGTTGATAACCCCACTGGTCATCTACTATAGAGTAAGTGACTCCACTGGTCGACTACTATAGAGTATATGACCCCACTATAGAGTAGATGGCCCCTACTATATATATATATATATATATATATATAGAGTAGATTAAACCGAGCTAGATTCTACTTTGAGGAGTCTGCTCCTTCGTTTACAACTATAGAATATGGGGTGGCAGAGTTTGAATGGGGCCGTACGAGCTGCCAAGACGAACAACGCAGTAGTCGACCAATTGAGGTGTCGACGAAAGAAATGATTTAAAAATCCACAAAATGGTATTGGATGGCCTCGGTTCGTGAGCAAGCTGAAGTCATAGGATATATTGACGGAACATTTGATGATGAGAAAGCTGTGCTCAAGATGGGTGCCGCGTTTGCTCACAATAAAGACAATGCACCAGGTCACACATCCAATAAATTAAACTTCGAATTGCTTCAGGACGTACCTAATTTGCCAGATTTAGTTCCCTAGGATTTTTTTTGTTTCCAAACTTGAAAAAATGGGTCGGCGGACTACAGACTGATAATGAATGAAAACAATTTTCTTGTCGTTCTGACATCTCTCACCCGAAGTATTATATTGCATATTACATTACTCACAAAGTGAGGGTATGTATGTATACCTTAGTCGGTGTGTTCGACTGAAATTTTCTTTTTTTTTAGACAATTTTTTTAATATGCCTTCTTTGGGTAAAGCTCGCCTTATTCTTTAAGGATCATAACATTACAAAATTCAACAGCTGATCTTCATCCGCAACACCATCTTTACCTCTGTATGAAAATTCCATCGATTTAACCATAGAAAAATTAAACAGAATATTTCCAAACTTATCTAAAATGAATTGTTATTTTTACTATCTACATTTTTGAAATAAATATTCTTCCATTAAGTTTCAAATCAAAAACATATGATCCTAAAAACAAACTGCTGATCTTCAAGAGCAACGCCACCCACATGTCAGTATAAAAATTCTACCACATTCTCTTCCAATACATTGAAATACTTTTAATTGATAATCACTACAAAAATTATTATATTTTTGGCTTAATTTATGCTGATTGATCGAAATGTATGTATTACGCTTCAGTCTAATACAATATTTCACCTTTGTCGCCTCCAATACTCCCTGGTGTGCGGCGATTCACATAATTTCTAAGGCGAAATGAAAAATATTACTAATAAAGTAATTTCATAATATTCCTAGATAGACAGTATATACTATCAGCTAGTCGCCTGCTACAAAAAAAATGGTAATAAATTCTGTCAACATAAAACTTGTCGATCGGCTGGAATGACTTAAGAAATGGGACAGAGGCAAACTCAATCTACAAAGCAAAAACAAAAAAAAACGCGATTATTGCCCAGAATGGGTGAGTACAACATATGTGTTAACATATGTTTGATCTCACGTTTGCCACAAAGGACAACGATGACGACGGCGACGTGCCATATCTAAAGCTAAAACCATACGACAAGCACTAGACAAGAGCGACATACAGATCAAGAGAGGAACGAGAGAGAGGAAAAAACGAACGGACTATGCAAAAATAAAAACAACATACATATAACCTCTGTTGCGACCTCATGATGAGAAACAAACTTATGAACAAGTAATCCAATAAATACAAACAGCTAAAGTTATAAGCTTAGCTTAGCTTACCATAGGTTGGCGAGATCCTCTCGAGTGGCGGCTAGGTTTTAACCACAATCTCTAAACGCTATATTAAACGTCCAGCCGACCAAACTGAACAACCGTCCGACCTACTGTCGTTTAAGTTTAGCTTTAAGTGCGGTCGGGCCAAACGATACGTTTGTAGTCTGTTTTTTGTTTTTGCTCTGCGAGACCACTTTGGGAATTAAGAATTTATGGTTATTTCATGAACAATTTCATAAATTGATATGCAAAATATACCTATGGAGGAAAACGTTTATGTACGAGTATATGGGTCGTGTCGTCGCTGAGTGGAGTGTATGTGTCGCAATATCTGCCAATGCAAGTGATCTTCGGTGATCCAGCACCTCCATAAACCCAATTTCCCAATGTGGTTGTTTGTTCATTCTTCTTGCTCTGGAATATCTTACATTTCGGTGGAGGTAATAAGAAACCTTTATGCAATCTGTGTTTTTTTTTGCGAAAGCAAACATTTTTTGTCACCACACATTCATAAAAAATCGAAATGCTCATATCGTCGGGTCGGCTTGAGTAGAGTAGAAAAATTGAAACTGAAACTGAAAAATCAATATTGAAAGCATGTTGCAACAGGCAGTTGGCCAAGGCGGAGAAAGGAGTGGGGTATGGGAATGAAAGATAATAAATTGCTGCACATTTTCGTTATTATATGAGAAATTGCAAGAAATTATTTTTGAATTAAAATACTACTACGGAAGAATTAAAATCCGAAAAATTATACATTAAAAGAAAATTTTAATTCTTCTTAGGCAGAAGAATTCAAATCCAACATTTAATACATTAAGAGAAAGTTTGATTAATAAAATTTGGAATCTTCAATTGTAATCTATGAAATCTAGAATTTTATATCTATCCGGAAGATAAGAAATTGCTACACATTTTTTATATTTTTTATACATTACTAAACGACAAATTGCAAGAAATTTTTTCGAATAATAATATTTTTTTCTACGGAAGAATTAAAATACAAAAATTAATATATTAAGAGAAGCTTTCACAAATAAAAATAGCTTTAGTTTATCCAAATTAGTAATAATTGTAAGCTATGAAACTTAGAATGTTCTATTTATGCCCCAAATTTCAAGCTTCATTTTTGGAGCACTTATAAATGCCTAAAAGTATGCAACCTTTCTTGGGTGTAAAGGTATGTGCGAAGAAATTACTTGTGAAACAGGGAAAAAAGATTTTCTACATTTTCTCATTATATCTACTTTAAAATATAAAATAAAATACGATTCGGCACGACTTTGGAACATTATCTTTCCATTGATGTATTTTTTGTCACAATTGGAAAACACTGAAATTCTTGAAGTGTACCACAAGAATGATGTGATTTGAATGTGCTTATACGTTTCAAGATATCTGTAATTTGTATATGTAGAGAACATATAAGTAGAATTAATCCAACCCTCACGAGGATGAGGGATGGGTATGTATCGTTGGCTAAGAAAAAGGTCTACCATAAGGAAGGAAGAAGCGACTTAAAACCTTATATAGGTTTGGGGGAATATGTTTCAGGCATTTTAAGTTGGTTGAGAAATGTTCGTCCTTCAGTCTTTCTGATTGACTGATGAACATTATAATTAAATATCTTAAATCTTTATCTGCGGTAATTTGCTCTTCAAAATCACTTTAGTTTTGACGGTGTTCCATTTTGGCCTACGCTTTCTGCTATCTCTCTCTACAAAGGATTAACATTTAGTCAAGTAGTCAATCTCTTATAACTTCTAGGCACTACACTTCAGAATCTTCTTAAATTTTACACATATCACAAAATTTAATTGACCTTATGAACTCCAGAAAAGTGGTCGTAGTTCGTACACTATTTTTGGTAGCTCCCAAAAATGAGCTTCCTAGAGCAAAAAAGACGAAATTTAGTGATCACCTGTTTTTCCTTGAAAATTTTAAATTTCTCCAGTTAAACTTAAAATAGCTATAACTCCTTAAATCAGCGCCATACAGAAAAAGACGAATTTACCGATTACCTGTTTTGTGGTGAACATCTTGAATTTACTTTGCTAAACTTACAATCGATATAAGTCCTTAATATATATATATATTAATCGATATAAGTCCTGATTGAAGAAATTTTTTAATTTCCCTAACTAAACTTAAAATAGCTATAACTCCTTAAATGAACATCTTAGAGCGAAAGGTACAACATTTTGTAATCTTTTTTTTTTGTGAGAATTTTAAATTTCTCTAACCAAACTTAAGATGGCTATAACTCCTTACCTAGGCGCCCAATTTTGTAATCACTTCTTTTTGAAGTTTCCTTGCTAAATTTATATAGGCATTAATTAAGCGAATTTTCTTATCTAAACTTAAAATGGCTATAACTCCTCAGCGCCTTGGAGCGAAGAGGACGAAATGGTATCAACACTTGTTTGTGAATATTTTAAATTTATTCCTTTTTTTCGACTCTTGTCGTTAGTATAAATTTAAATTGGCTATATCTCATTAAATAAGCATGATATAAGAAATTTAATGGTCACCCATTTTTAAGTAAAATTTTTAATTTATTTTGCCACATTTAAATTGGATATAACTCATTAACTCTGCGATTTTCTGCAATAATGTCAGAAATATTCGATTTTGGGATTTTAACGAAACTGTATTCAGCTAATCAGTATCTATCGTTCCGATATGCTAAACTCTCATGTTTGTCAAATTTTTGGTGACTTTTCCAACACTCAACTATACATATTTAGTATTAAATTTACTGAGATAGAAAAAGTATTTTGGTTCTCCTGCACATTTTGATTTTGTGATCTTTGCTGTTATTCCAGAAAACCGCAGAACTAAGCGTTATTAGCGAAAAGGTCCATATTTTGTGAGGTCTTATCAAACGTACTAAATTGTACCAACAATCATTACTTAAATATCACAGAATATTATTGTATTAGATTTAGGACATTTTAGGTCATTTGAGCAATGTCCGTCCGCCTGTCCGGCTGGAGCACACGAAAACTCTGGAAGGGAATAACGAATTGACTCGAAATTTGTTATGTGATAATATTTTTTTCTATCTCATACTATGTTCGAAGATGGGTCATATTGGTCCACTCCTTCTAGTAAATCCCTCACAAAGGGTTAAAATGTAGTGCAATAATGATTCCCTGATAACTTCTAAACTACCTATTTGAATTCTCTACATACATACATAGTAATAGTTTATCTGTCACTATCCCCATGAGAAAAATGGGCGAAGTGGCTCTGGCTCTTTTGGTACCTCCCACACAGAGGGACCATTTTGTAGAAAAAGTTCACTGCTTATAATTTTAGGCGTATTCGTCAAACCACTTCTGGTGTACTTCCGGTATCTTCTGCGGCATATATATATAACAAATATATATTAACAAAATTATGATTTGGCATATCCTGGGTAAAATTACTATTCTCTGATATACATATTGCTACATTTTAAGGGTACTAAGAGTCCTAAAAATGTACCACAAAAATTTAATTTTAATCCAGTATTGAAAATGTGCTCCTAAAAGTATGCAATATTTTTGAATATCGCAAGAATTCAGTGAAGTCAATTCAAATTATTAATTGTAGTATTTTTCAGATAATTTAAGTCATTTATTTCCAATTTGTTTTCTATTAGTTCAGAGTTTCTTCCCATTATATTGAAATTTGGCCCATTTCCCAAAACCCCTCTCGTTAAACGGAGCAGCAGAAAACATTACCCCCTCTCGAAATCATGAATCAACAATGTGTTTAATAAGAAATTTTACAAGCCCCTCTTTTTCGTGCCAACGAACCAACCAAATCAGCCTACCGACACTACAACGGCCTACAATTCCTCCAACCCATGAGTCAACAAGTATTTCCATATGTGTTTTGTACCTGTTTTACAGGCAGTGTCTCGCTGATGTTGGTGGTGGTGGTGGTGGCGGCGGCGGCGTTTCTTATATTTCAGTTTGGAGACAATCTTTTATGTATGTTTCGCTTGCCGCACCACCACCGCACAGTGGTGTCAGCCAAAGACCCCTCCATCCCAAAACGATGACTCTACACACTATATGTCTGGCCATTCATCCACCCGATTGTCCGTCCGTCCGCCCGCCCGTCCTTGTGTCTGTCCGTCCGTATGACTTATATGAACGACATTTATTGGTTTGTAGATCATTAATGCCAAATGTTGCTTTTGAAAAGAAACATATTGCATTGCATAGCTATACTTTATTTTGAACAAAATAAAACAACAACAAACGAAAACAACCTTAATCATAGCCATATCCTTTTGCATTATTGTTGCTGCTGCTGCTGCTATTGTTGTTGGGTTTAGGTGGTGATCTGCTGCACTCCACACCACGTTGCTCGGGGAATGGTGTGAATTTGCTGCCTCTGCCATCATCATCATCATCGTTGTTGGGGGACACTCTTCATGGTGGCAAGATGAGGCCGGCCGGCCAAGCATATTGTCTACATATGTGTGGCTGACTAGTTGGTTGGCGGCCTGCCTGGATGGCTCTTTGGCGGTTTGTCTGACTTGCTGCCATTGTATGAGCATTAAATTATTTTTTAAGATTAGATCAACTTGTTGCTTTGCTAAAGCAGCAAAGCGACCAAACCAAAAAGCAATGCAGATTTATATTTACTGATGATGCACACACAGTGCTCAAAATGGCAATGGGAATCCGTTCGTTCCAATTGTTTGTCCGTCCGTCCGTCCCTCTTTAATGTCGTCTGTGGATATTCTTGGCCTGCTGTACTGCCAATGTATGTAAGCGACGATATGTCATGACAAAGTGTTGTTAAAGTGTTATAATTATTTCACAAAAAATGTGTATTGTTTGTTTCATGTTCACCCCCCAAAAAAAACGAAATAAAATGGGGTGATATTGATAATATTTATTAGGCTTTTATCATGATTTAAAACGGCATATTTTATGCGCTAGACTTTGTTTATATAAATTCAAGAGAGTTTTGATTCCAAATAAATATACAAAAAAACTTCCTACATTTTGCCATTATTTCGTGTTGAAAGCTAATGAATAATATATGAATAGTTTTAACAAAATATTGTTGGAAATATTATTATAACAGGGCAATTTAAACTATATTAGACGAAAAGATAAAAAGTTTCAAAAATATAACATTACACAACAATAATAGGAAATACCAACACAAAAGTTTGTAAATTTTACGAAAAAATGTAAAATTATTACAAACATATATTCGCTTTTGATTTGAGTAGATATTGCTTCCAGAAAACCACATTAAGGTATATTAAAAAATCATACATTTTCAACTGTAATTTGAAAAGTATAAATAGTATTCCATAAAAACATCCATTGAATTTCAAGAATTAGTACGAAAATAGCATAAAATCGACTGAATCGAAGAACTATATTTGCATTTTATAAAATGCAATTGTCCTTCTGAAATTTGGATAAAAATGGCAATTTCATAAAATTCGATAACGATCATTGAAATAGATTTCCACCACATCCCAACAAAATTTCTCATTACCAAATAATCCGACGAGTAAGCAATGTCCGATAATGGTAAGTTCTTATTATTTAGCCACTTTTCTCATTATTTTAACATGGAGATGTCATTGGAGGAAAGTTCTTCCCAAAAGCATACAATAAAGTAGCACAATAAGTACTTATTTGTAGCTCGAATTTATGTACTTGAATAATGCATTACCAATAAGTTATAAAATAAGTAGTAGACATCGCTCACTCACTTCAAGAGTGACATAACTCAAAATTAAAATATTTGAGGTTGCCTTACAAAAATCCGAATTTTGCAAATGTCCATAAATTTATCTCAGTGAAATATGGTCTATAAGTAAACAACCACATTTCGTATTATTCAAGCGTATTTAAACATCTTATTTCATGTTACTTATCATTTTATACGGACTTAAAGTTACACCTCTTGGCAATTTTCAATTTTGAGTTATGTCGCTCTTGAAGTGAGTGAGCGATATGTAGAAATGGCCATGTAAAATGATTTTTTGCATATTATCGCGCAAATTTCTCGAAGCAAACAATTTCCTGATGCCAAATTCGAATTTCTGGTATTTTCATTCAAATCTGCACGTATTGTTTGAAAACATGTTGAAATATAAATAAATCTTGTAAAATAACCCACTATAGCCAAAATTGCATTATACTAAAATTTGCCAAAATGATTTGGTTACAAAAAATCACTTATTTCTGTTATTATTGGTAAGTCATTATTAATAAGCCGAAAGTAATGCAGCGAATAATGAGATGTCATTATTTGGTAATGCAGGGAATAATGACAGATACTTACCAAGATTTTGCTGGGATATACGAGTATGAATATTTTAAACGTAGAAAATGTTTCGCTCCCATCGTTGGGAGTGAAATTGCACTTCAAAAAATGGGGAAAAAAAACTGGAAAATATATTTAATTCGAAAACGATATAACGATGAATAAAATTCCGCCGCATATATGAATATTTATACGTTGAAAATGTTTCGCTCATACATTTGGTTCATTGAGAGTATTAAAAATTTGCTTTATATCGGTGAACTAACCAGTGTCACACTGAAAATCAGTAGATCATTATTTTTATGGCATTTGGCAAATTTTAAATTTTCTAGACCGCTGATTCATTAAAAAAAATGCCGCCTAAATGTAGACAACGCGGGGGTAGCAAACTAGAAATTTACGAATGTCGCTTAAATGTATGCAACACGGAGCAATGTTGTGTAAAGGTCATATAAAATACATATAAAATACACCTTATGTATATCCAATGTAATACGTATGTCAAGTGATAGATAATAACACAAATTTCCTTCGTGCAAAATTTGGTACTGATCGGAGGTTAATAACTCTGCATTCGAAGGGTTGTTTTAGACCGTAAGAAAACAGTTATACTCTATCTAATAGAATCAAATTTTACTCACGCCAATTTTTAATTAACAAATGTATACATTTTCGAAACTTCAAAAATGTCTATCTCTACTGAATGTTTTTTTATGCCTAATAATTTGCCAAGCTTTTGCGATATGCAATGAAATATCCCTAATGTTATGCTATAGTTCTGGGGAAACAATTCAAATGAACCTCCATATAATAAGCTATATCCGAATATGTAGATGTAGTGCATTTTTAATTTAATTTAAATGCCAACTGGAGCATTTTCGGAATTCAGGCCAGTGTACTGCCAATTTGTTTCCTTAAAATGTATCCAATAGAAATGTGAACAATAAATATTATTTCCCAATAAAATTTAAAATAGATTTATGTTATAGTAACTAGAGAACCTTTTAGCCGAATTGGTTCAGGAAATTTTTAAAAAATCAAAATTAAGTAGCCTTCGACTTCTTATAATACAATTTTCAATCTGTTCAGCGCTTTCGACGATATCTTACAAAATATTGGGAAAAAATTCTTTAAAAAAAATAACATTTTTTTAATAAAAGCCTCAACAACATCTAAAAAGACAAAATTGTTATATTTTTATGATTTTAATGTAAAATCTGAACGGCCATGTAAAATAAGAAATTGGAAAATTTTCTTTAACTTATTCAAAAACGAACGACAGAAACTTTTTTAGTAACAAAAAAGAAACCAACATTTGACACTCAGTCAAGTCAGACCCAGAAATCGTGTCGACCGGTGTGATCATATTTTATTCGACAGGCTGGCGTTGTCCCTTTATAACGGCCGATTCATCGTGAGTTTTGATTTTCAATAGGCTTTTTGTACAGATCACGCGTGACTGATATCAAATTGCTTTGTCATTTTTGTTCAGTATCGTTTGGCAAATCATCATGGAAAGACTCACGGCGTCTTATTTTCTGTTAATGGGCTTTGGAAAAACTCATTGAAAATCAGGTGTTTTGTCGTGAAATTTTGTTCAGTGATGAAGTACATTTCTGGCTAAATGTATAAACAAAATTGCCGTATTTGGACTGATAACCACTTCATTAATGGCTTATTGCCAAGTTTCATATCGTTCGGGTACAAAATACAGGTTCTGTGACAAATCGGAAGAAACATATATAAGTATATCTAAATCTGAACCTTTTTCTTTAAAATGGCTAGTTATTCTTCTAGTATCATGAGATTTTCCATAATACTATGTATTTCGCTTATTTATTCGCATTAATTTTTACACAAAGCTGTCTCGTGTTGCCGACTTTTAGGAGCAATATTGTCCTCCACAAACTTTTGTGGTACACCTTTAGGCTATTTTAAGTCCCGCAAAGATAATAAAATGTACAATAGTCGATAGCTCCTTTTTACTGGATGTGCCGAAATAGGTTCCTTAATTAGTACGATACATTTGATTAGCGGAAAATGTAATGGCGATTTCGTTTCTGGAAAGAGTGCAGCATTTTCTTTGCCCTTTTCCCAAAAAATTCACATGTGTAACATATTTTTTAAATTTGGAAACTGAAGTTAAGTTAAATTCGAGGGAATGCATTATTTCGAAATAAAAGGTGCAACTATTTTCTCTCTAGTATTCACGTCGACAAGGGAAACATTTTTTTTTACAAACGAAATCTTCATACATTATAATTGCCCTACACTATATTTTATTATTTAATTTATTTTGATAAATTTTATTATCCACAAAGGCAAGCTAACAATTTGCTACATTGTTAGCAATGCAATATTTGGCGCATAAATGTATATAATACGGGGAAGCATTGCATCAAATTTAGCGATTTTTATACATATATGGGTCAGAATTTTTCATATTAACCTATGAAAGTTATTCTTTGACTAAAAAGTAGCTATTTGGTAAAATAGGATATCGCTATCATATATTTTATATATTTTTTGAAAAAACCTTTTTGGGTTTTACGAAATTTTTAATTGCCCTTGAACGGCAGTCGTATGTCGACCGGAAAGTGTTTTTTGGATTTAAAAAATGGACTTAGCGCACGAGAAGTTGCAATTGCAGAAAGATTATTTTGATAATAAAAGTGAATAATTTGTAAACGTTGTTCTTGCGTATGTCTCTCCATGATGAAATTGTACACACTACTGAATACAATGAAAAACAAATGACAGATCATGACATATTACAAATGGCCGAAACGTCACTTCAAAATCATATCATCCCTATTGGAAAACCCGTTATATGGGTGCTATATCTAAACCCGAACCGATTTTTTTTAAAGTTGCTAGTAATTAATATCAGGGGAAATCCACTGATACTATTTCACTTATTTATCCGCATTAATTTGTACACAAATCTGTCTAGAGTTGCCGACTTTTAGGAGCAAAATTGTCCTACACAAACTTTTGTGGTACACTTTTAGGGTATTCATAGTCCCGCAAAGGTAATAAAATTTCCAATAGTCGATAGCTTATTTTCCCTGGATGTGCCGAAATAGGTTCATAAATTTGAAGGGTACTTTTATTTAGCGAAAAATTTAGATTGTTACTGTACTACACAATTTTTCATAGTGCTGAATCTGATATTGAATTTATTTTCATAAATTTTACTATCCCCAAAGACAAGCTAAGAATTTGCTAGATTGTTGACGCAATATTGCATACAATTTAATGCATGAAATAGGGGAAATTTTATTTATACAAGTATAATACGTCTAATATTATTATAGACTTTTGTTAGAAGCAATATTAATGCTTTGAAGATATTTGCGTTTAATTTGTCATTATCATTATCTGTCGCATTACTCCTCGTTTCTTCGCTATTTAATGCATTTATTGGTGCATTTCCCAATTGTTTTTTCACTTTCAGTTTAATTCCTCATATTTAAATAAATATTTATTTTCCCCCATTTCTCTGCAATGAAATACTCCAGAGTAAATGTACATACTTACATATACGAGTATTTAAGACTATTTATTAAACTTGATGTTTATTTAAAAAAAAAAACACCTCCTCCATCCTCCCTTTCCCCCAAAAAAATGGTTCATTATTTTGCTTCTCTCTGTAAAATGGGGGAAACGGAATAAATGTTGACTGTTAAACATTAAAAAGTGCAGTCAATTGTATTCGTATATTTTCTCAACACAATTCCCCCATTTAAAACAACTGCATCTAGATTAGAGCTGCAGCTCCCAAAATGCTCCAATTTTTTTCGAGGTACTAGTATTTATGTTTTTCTTTGGTTTCTGGTTCATATGGTATCATATCTAAACTAAATAATATAAACGGGGAAAAAATAAACTATTTATGCTACTGGTGTAGGCTATTGTTGCGGCAGTGATGCTGGTGGTGGTAATATGAGTGCCTGTCTGCCGGGTCTATCTATCTGTCCGTCCGACTGTTTGCTTGCAACTTGTAAATGATGTGTTGACAGCAGACATTGTTTGTTCAACTCTTTATGTTGCAGAAAGGCAAACAGAAAATCCCCTTCACAAGAAAATAAGATAAACTGTTTATTGAGGAATAGTTAAATAAATTAAACATATTTGTTTGTAAGTATTTTTTATCTCATTTAAATGTATGGCTCAAAAGTCCGTCCGTCCGTCCGTCCGTCCGTCCGTATGTGTTTGTTACACTTTTAGACCTCATATTACAGGCAATACATAGAAAAAATGATTCATCGATATCTTTATTTAAAAAAAAAATCTTCTTAAACTAAGGAAAAGCTTCTTTGGAATAGACACAATTTTATTAAAAATTATTAATCTTCTTATTTGAATTAAAGAAATTATTCTTTGTTTTAATTCACAAAATTTGTTCAGTGTAGTTATGCCTTGATCCAACCGAACGTCACAGGCTCTGGCTTTTATGGGTCTTTGGACTGGAGATGTTGTTGTTCGTTCCCCCGGTTTTTGCAGTGCATTTTATTTTATGTTTATGATATTAAACTCTTGACCTGATACATATCCATATCCAAATGCATACCCTCATACCAATATGTACATATGTTGCGTTTTCTCCATTGCTTTAATTAAATTTAATATAGTAGGTAAAATTGTTGTTAGATTTTTGCATATCACACTCTTTGTTGTTTGCTCTCCTAAACGTTCCATAGATAGAGCGAGTTTTCTGGCGGTTGACTAGATGACCGGCATTGTCTTTTTTTATTCGCTGTTGCATTTGAAAATGGGTAATGTTTGTCGTTTGTAATCTCAGGCCAATAAACATTAATTAAACATAAACTGAACGAGCATTTATATGAGCGGACTATGTACGCCGTTGTGTATTGCATTGCATTATTCGAAGTTATAAAATGTTATCTTTATTTGTAAAAGAAATAACATCAAATACAAAACAAAAACTTGGATTGTTTTTTTTTTTTAAATATTTTTCTTAGCTTTTCCCCTGGGGACCATAACAATAGAGATCACAGAAAATTCAGTAAGCTTTGAAATTAAAAAAAAACAACAGATCAAATCCAAACCTAACATTATACTATCATTAAGGGACCAAGTGGGGAAGCATCAACAAACTAGAGAAAGGTGTCCTAACAGTAAGCAAAATTTTTGGGTTAAATGCTGTAAAATATCATAATCCCTAAAAGCTATACTTTTACTATACTTTTTACAGACCAAAAAATAGTACTCAACTTTAAGGCTTTTTCCTTAAAAACTTCCCCGTGTTGCCTACATTTAGGCGCAAAAATATTACATCGATGAAATTTTTTCTACAATTTAGAATTTTGCCAACTTAAACACGACAAATATAAATTAAATTATATATTTTATTACTTCTCAACTCTAATGTTGTCTAGTTCTGCATTCCTTCAGATCTCCTCTCTGTGTCCTTAAAACAGGTTTAGAATCTTATTGTCCTCAATTGTCATAATTTATTGTTTGTTAGCTTTACTTATACATTCCCTAAAATCCCCACTTGTCCCCCCACTACCAGATTCCCGCACGGCCAGCAATAAAACATCTGTTCTTTGCAAATGCCAAAAAGTAAGCCAGACGACCCGCTCCACATGAATAAAATGCAGTTTTCAGAAAGCAAAAATATAAACAACAAAAACAAAATTTTTAAAATTGGGTCATTATATTACAATGCGTAGCGCGTGCAGTAACCGGCATCCAGGAAAAAGACGCAAACAGACCTGAGCATAATACTAACCCTTATTCTGAAAGACAGACAGACAAGCGAACGGACGGACAGCCTTTAGCAATTCCCTGAAGTTTCGGGGGAATTGCTGGACAACACTTCACTACAGCCGCAGAAAATGACCACTTGGGACATGTTTGAGTTTAACGAAACGTTTGACAAAATAAGAACAGTCTGTCCGGTCGGTCGATCGGTCTCTTCCCCTGGGTCCTCTGCTTGTTTCTCTGCGAGATTCTTGATCCCTTCACCCGTATATTTTTCGCTCTCTGTCAAGCTGATGGTGTTTGAATGGAGGCCTACTGCTGCCTTGTTCTCAATTCTGTTAACAAATGATCATCGTTAAGCAAATGTGTTCATTGCAGGCATTTTTACAAGAAAGTGAACTGATTTAAAGTATGTTTATTATGGTTTCGCTTTGGAATCCACCAGTACTCAATGCCACCTTTACTTTAATTCGCTTTCTTTAAAATTATTCGAGTTTTTTTTTTCTTGGCTTGGTTTGATTTTCAATGTTCCCCGCCAGCTGGAGACGGCTGCTGCTGCAATTGATGTATTGCCTTAACGAAGCTCGTGTTTTATGCGTGTTATATAGTTTTACATGTTCGTGTTCAAGCTTCACTTGTTTTTTTGTTACAGCGATTTGATTTTGCTGATTTCAAGCGTAACCAGGCGTTGAAGGTGGCTGCAGCGAGTATATTGAGTTTAAGTCATTAACAGGTAACAGGAGCTTTAGAGGTTTCAATTTACCAAAAATGCTTATAACTAAAACCAGAACATATTAATTAAGCAAATTCCCCAACGAGAGTGTATCATATCATATCAAGAAGGCGCTACACCAGTTTTTGTGGTACACTTTTAGGGGTTTCCAAGGCGCTTAAAGATAATTAAATGTACATCAGTTCATAGCTTATTTTTTCAAAATGTGTCGAAATAGATATATAATTTAATTTGATCAATTTTGATCAGCTGAAAGTGTAAATTATTATTTCGCTACACAAACTTTTGTGGTACACTTTTAGGACATTCAAAGTCCTGCAAATGTAATAAAATGTACATCAGACAATAGATTATGTTCTCTAGATGTGCCGAAGTAGTTTCATAATTTAGTTTGGTACATTTTATTACCTTAGAAAGTAAAGTATTATTGCTCTACACAAACGTTTGTGGTACAGGTTTAGGGCTTTTAATATGCCATAATGGCATTAGCGTATGTATCAATCGAAAGCTCTGTTTTCATAGATGTGCAGAATATAATTTTTAATCTATTTTTATGGGTTTTATTAGCCGCAAGCCAACAATTTGCTAAATTGTAGCTATAATATTTTTGCGCCTAAATGTAGGCCAAACGTGGAAGTTTTTTTTGTTTAAGCTAACAAATTTCTTATATTGTTCATACAATATTGATGCGCCTCAATGTAGACAAGGCGTGAAATTGTTTTATTTTTTTGCCAAGCTAACAAATTGCTTGATTGTTTATACAAATCTTGTTGCTCCCATTTTTAGTCAAACCCGGGAAGTTTTGTATAGTAGCTAATGGAATACACTAGTTTTGCCAAATAAAATATGCCTTATATTATTATAGCCCTATCTGCGTTTTTGTGGCACATTTTTATGATCTAAAATGCAATGGCAACGAAATTTAGATCAGTCAAATCCCCATTTTTCTAAGGTGTGCCGCATCATTTTCCCAATAATATTACATCGATGAAATTTGTTTCTGCAATTTAGAATTTTGCCAACTAAAACACGACAAATATAAATTAAATTATATATTTTATTACTTCTCAACTCTAATGTTGTCTAGTTCTGCATTCCTTCAGATCTCCCCCTTTGTGTCCTTAAAACAGGTTCAGAACCTTATTGCCCTCAATTGTCATAATTTATTGTTTGTTAGTTTTACTTAAACATTCCCCAAAATCCCACTAGCCCCCCTCTTCCAGATTCCCTTACGGCCAGCAATAAAACATCTGTTTTTTGCAAATGCCAATGGCAACGAAATTTAGATCAGTCAAATCCCCATTTTTCTAAGGTGTGCCGCATCATTTTCTCATTTTCAAGGTTTTTTGTGAAACACTTTCAGGAAGTTTAATGTCCCATAAGTTCAGAAAATGAAAAACTCATTTTTCAAAGATGTGCTGAATCAAAATCCCAATTTATTATAGGAAATTTTAATAACTGTGATGACATTAAAAAATTTGTGGTACACTTTTTGGATCTTTATTGGCCGTTAATGGTACTAACATTTATTTCAATTGAAAGCATTTTCTTCCAAGATGTGCAGAATTAGATTTAGAATTTGTTTTTTTGATAGGTCGTATTACCTAAAAAAATTTATATTATTATTACGCCCTACACTAACGTCTGTGGTACACTTTTAGGACCTTTAATGTCCCATAACGGTATTAAAATTAATATCAACCAAAAGGTCTTTCTCCAAAGATATGCAGAGTCAGATACATAATTTATTTTGATAAGCTTTTGGCTGAAAATATAAGTATATTATTATTTCCCTATGCAAACTATTGTGGTACACTTTTAAGGCCTGTAATGTCCCATAATTGCAATAAAATCAATATCAGTTGAAAGGTTTTTCTCCCAATATGTGCAGAATCATTTATATACTTTATTCACATACGATTTTTAGCCATATTATAATTAGTGAGCTGACAAACCTTTTGTGGTATACCTTTAGGGCCTTTAACTCCCCATAAAGGCAATAAAAATAAACCAGTAGAAATTTTGTATTCCCAAGATATGTCGAACAGTATTTTTAATTAATTTTTATTAGTTTTATTAGCCGAAAGTGTAATCATATTATTATTGCTGTATCCGAATTTTTGTTGTACACTTTTATGAGCTTTAATGTCCCGACACCACAAACTTTTGTGGCAGACTTTTGGGGCTCTTAGTGTCCCATAAAAGCAATACAAGTAATATCAGTCAAAATTACTTTCAGCAAAGATGTGCAGCATAATATTCCTAAATTATTTTCATAAGATGTAATCATGTGCTAATTAATGCGCTGACCGACTATTTGTGGTACTCTTTTAGGTTCTTTAATGATGATGGCATGATGGTACTAAAAACCTATCAGTTCAAAGCTCTTTCTCCAAAGATATCAAATTTTTAATTCATTTTTATTAGTTTTATTAGCCGTAAATTTAATCATATTATTATGTCTCTACAGAATTTTTGTGGTACATGTTTAGGAGCTTTAATGTCCCGACACCACAAACTTTTGCGGCATATTTTTAGGGCTTTTAATGTCCCCTATAGACAATACAATTCGTATCAGTCAAAAGACCTTTCTCCAAAGATAACCATAATCGCATTCGTACTTTATTTTAATACGATCTTTAGCCGTAAAAGTAATCATATTATAATTTTTGCTCTGAACAACTTTTTGTGCTACACTTTTAGGAGCTTTAATATACCGATACCACAAACTTTTGTGGTAGACTTTTAGGCCTTTTAATATCCCATAATATGTTCTTTCCCAGTTAAATCTTCTTTCTCCAAAGATGTGCTGAATTATATTCTTAATTTATTTTCATAAGATTTTTAACCGGAAATGTAATCAAATTGTATCTAATGCGCTGACCAACTTTTAGTGGTACACTTTTAGGGCTTTTAACGACCCATAATGACAATAAAACCTATATCAGCGGGAAGCTCTTCCTCCAAAGAAGTGCAGCATCAGGTTAACGATATTCAAATAGATATCAGTCGAAAGCTCATTTACCAAACCTTTTAAGGCCTTTAACGCCCCATAATTACTCTCTTTCTGAATGAAAGCTCTTTCTCTAAAGAAGTGCAGCATCAGTATTTTTATGTTTCTAAGTTTTATTAGCCGAAAATTGTATCTTATTATTATTGCATCTTATTATTACGAATTTTTGTGGTACACTTTTAGGAGCTTTAGAGTCGCATAACGATTATCAAATATACATCAGTCGAAAGCTCATTTTCCACAGATATGCCGAACCGGATTACTACATTATTTTCGTATCTTAAAGATATGCACTATTAGTTTTCTAATTTATTTCTTTTATTTCTATACACGACTTTTTGTGGTACACTTTTGGGAGCTTTAAGGTCCCATAACGATAATCAAATATATATCAGTAGAGAGCTAATTTTCCGAAAGTATGCCGAATCGGTTTATTAATTTATTTTCGTATTCCAAAGATATTCAGTATTAGATTCCTTACATATTTTTATTGGTTTTGTTACCAGAAAATTTAATTAGAATATTATTTTTCTACACGAATGCTTGTGGTATACTTTTAGGAGGTATAAATAGTTAAATATATATCGGAGAAATTTAATTTTCCAATGATATGTCGAACTGAATTTCAAATTTATTTTGGTATGATTTATTAGCCAAGACAGTCATATTCATTTCTGCAAGGTGGGTATCCTTTGGTGGACATTTGAACGATATTATATTCCCCAATTAATGGCAAGTTCTAAATCATATTTTTAATTTTTTTTACCAAAATCTTTAATAAAAATTTATTTCTGAATATAAATGTACATTACATTTACATTAAGAAACTCAAATGTATAACTCTTAAATAATAATGTGTAGTTCGTCTACATAAAGTGTATAGCAGATAACTCAAACTTTTGTCAGAACCTATGGCAAACCAACCTCCCTAACCGAAAACCCAAATCCCATTGGGATCTTAACATGAACAAACTTCAGCGTCTACAATAAAATATTCACATTTTAAACTACTTTAAAATTTATCTTGCTAAATTATCAAACTTAACATGAAACCTGCATTAAAAACCCAAAAAGCGACCTTCTTTTCCAAACCCCCCAAAGCTACATTTTAAGCATTTTTGTTGAATATGTTGAATATTATAAAAAAATAACTTTTAATTTTTTAACATAATTTTCAATCAGCCATAACACACAAGAAAAACTTTCTTATTTACAATACAAAAAACAAGAGCAAAATGTAACCCCAGCAAAAAGTAGTTCATATTTCGAAATGCCATAAAAACGACAACCAACAGCATTTCCCTCTTTTAAAAGAACATTTACTCGTTGTTAGTTAACACAGCAGTAACCTATATTTATCAAAGGTCCACACAGGAAACTTACAAAAACAAAACAAAAAACACAATATCTACCGACAGACCAACCAACAAAAAATGATAAGTCTCTTATGCAGTTTTTTTTTTTATTGTGCATCCTTGAGGCCACAAATGTTGCGACTGCGCACAACGAGTACATTGCGCAATTTAAACGGTGGGCTTACCGACAGTTTAAGTGTTTTGATTTGATAATTATTATCAGTGACGGGCGCATGCGTGACCAACCACAGTTCGCGCACACAGAAATGCTACATTGCGATCAACATTGACCAGGGCTCGCTCGCTCTGACTGCACCACAGTTGGTCCTTGGCAAAACACGAAAAAAAAACACAACGAAATTGGTCAGAAAAGAATCGCCGACATCATCTGCAAAACAATTGCATATTTAACACATGATAGGCATTGAAAACAAAATGAATTTCCTGGCAAACAGGGCAGACAGGAGAACAGAAAAAAAAGAAAACAAAATACAATTCCCAGTGAGAGTGTAATAGTGGACAGGAGCGAAATAAAGGCAGTTTCCGCAGTTGAAATACACTTTACAAGAGTTTTGGGAACAAGAAAACTAATAGTGTCCAACATTTAAGAATATTAAATAGAATAGTTGAAGATATAATTAAACCAACTATTTTTATATTTATTATATTGTTAAAGAAAATTATTTTTTTAACGTCCGCAACGGAACTCCGACGGGAATATAGCATTCCTCAAAAATATTTAGGTAAATATTTAAATGTCATTTGAAAGTACTCTGAAATAATTGTTGTTGCTAAAGGTTACATGCAAATATTACATTCAGAACGCCAACGGTATTAAAATTTGTAAAGTTTTATTTTTTATTTTTCTTGAACGACTTGTAAATGTTGCCTGTCCCGTCACACTTACAATCGCCATCAAAAATCGTCACATATCATAAATTGGTAGAAATCTTGTACATCTTCAAATATGTAGCTCCCATGATTCTACGTAACAAAATTTCTTTAAACAATATTTCAACTTTTCGGCGAAAAAAATATATTTAATTATATGACCGATTACTTCGTAAGCTTCACATATTTTCATAGAATCTATGCAAAATCCCAACATTTCGGGTCCGACATATTACCAGACTTGATTCATCTCAGAGAATGTGACTGGAAGAGACTGAGAAAATTCGTGTCTAGTGCCGATTTTCTGTAACTCGTGAGGTATAAAAACATCATAAATAAGGAGCGCACAACAGGCCGAACCACTGGCTTAAGTGTATGTCCATGGACATGAGACGTTTAAACGTCTCCTCTCTTCAACCTAACCTACGTAGACAACCTTTCGCAGAAAGCTAATTGTAAGACAAATCTAAAGAAATTGTCACGAACATCAAGACGTCTTAGTCTTTAAAACAAGGACATTGAGACCTCACAATGAGGACAATTTCTTTAACATTAAGAAAATTTTCTTAATATTTATTATGAATTGTCTTAGCTTTAAAGATTATGAAATTTTTTGAGCAAAATCATTAAAAAAACAAGGACATTGTAAAGTTAAAGACAATTTCTTTAATACAAAGAACATTTTCTTAATTATTAGTATGAATTATTTTTATATAAAAGACAAGGGTATATTTTGGCCAAATCCTTAAAATTAAGTATCTTTTTCCTAGGACGTTGTACACATACAAGTAATACAACATCGTTAATATTAAGACAAAATTCTTAATTCTTAGAATGAATAGTCATTATTTGATAGACAATTCATATTTTGAAAAAAAATTATTTTAAAGATTTTGCTCCAAAAAAATCGTAACCTCCAAAGCAAGGACATATCGTATTTAAAATAAAGACAATTTATTTAATACTAAGAAACATTTCTTAAATATTAAGAACAATTTCTTAATTTTTAGTATGAATTGTTTTAGTTTTAAAGATTAGTATGTCATTGGAGCAAAACCTTTAAAATTAAATATGTTTTCTCAGTCTAGAGATTCAAGGGTAGGAGATTTCTTTAAGAGACTACGTAAGGACAGACGGATTTTAGTGCTCTGTAAAGAGCTAAGATAAGTCCATTGAGAGGCTTCTTCTTGCACTGAAACAAGTGTCCTAATATTCAAGGCAATGACATTGATTTGACGCCAAAGACAATAAAACATTAAGATAAAGACATTTCATATGTACTACATATATAAAGAAAATTTACTTAATTCTAATTAAATTATCATAAATTGAAGTACGAAATGTACTTAGTTTTTGTTTTTTCTTGTCTTTGGCTCCAAATAAATGGTTTTCGTTATTCTAGGTATGAGCGGACTTTATTTTAAAGATTAGGCTTTGGGGCAATATCTTACAAATTAAGTATTTTTTCAATATAGAAATTCAAATGTCGAAGTCTTCTCTAAGAGAGATCGTAAACCCAGATCGTTTACTTTATAAACAGCAGTGAAGTCAGTTAATTGAGGGACTTCTTCTTGTTCTGAAATAAAATGTTCTAATGCTCAAGACATTGATTTTACGCCAAATACAATACAACATTAAGATAAGGACATTTCATCTGTAAACCAAAGGAAGTTCAATTAATTCTAATTAAGTTTTCTTTAATTTAAGTATGAAAAGTACTTTGCTTATGATTTTTCTTGTTTTTGGTTCCGACTAAACTCCATTCCTAACTCCATTCTATGTATCAATGGTCTTTATTTTAAAGATTGGGACGGTTTTGGGCAGTATCCGTAAAATTAAGTATTTTTTTCAGTATAGAGTTTCAAAGGTCGGAGATTTCTCTGAGGGAGTTCATAAGGACAGACGAAATTAATTGCTCTATAAACAGTAGTAAGGTTAGTTAATTGAGGGACTGCTTCTTGCGCTGAATTCAATTGTTATAATATTCAAGACAATAAATGCCATTAATTTTAATAAAACATTATAATAAGGACGTTTCATGTGTAAAACAAGGAAGATTTACTAAATTCTAATTAATTCATTTAAATACGAAATGTACTTAGTTTAATGTTTTGGAGTCAGATAAATGCTAATGTCTTTAATATTAGGTCATCCATTTTTCAGTACAAGAAGAGGTCCCTCAAAGATCTCACTTTACTGATGTTTACGTACAGAGAAAAATATCCTTATTTTAAAGATTTATAAATACCGCTCTTCAGCTATAGACGTCCTCATTTTTAAAATAAGTACAAATAAATGCCAACATCTTTAATATTGGGATTGCCACTATCCTTAAATTAAAATGTTGATCTAAAAATGTCCTAATCTTTAGAATAGGTACATTTTAAACTAAAAATTAAGACAATTTTCCTTAACATTTGTCTTTATTTTAACCATGAGATTATGTTATAACGATAAGGAATTCTTTAGCTCAAATCTTTAAAATAAAGCCAGTTTTTATCTCTGTATATAGAGCAATTAAACCATTCTGCCCTCATTGCCATTCTTAGAGAAATCTGCGACTCTACACTGCAAAAAAAACCTTAATATTTGTTTAGTGAAACCTTAATATTTGTTTAGTGAAACCTTAATATTTGTTTAGTGAATAAGTATTTTTAAAGTTAAAATAACTGTAAGAAATTTCCCAAAAACAATGAGAATCATATAAAATCAGTTTACTTAATTACTATTTAAGAAAATGATATAGTAATTAATTCTTCTTAGTGTAAGCCAAGCGACACCCGACAACATAACCACGCCAATCGAATTCTGAGATTTTGTATACATTTTTTATTTAAAAAGAAGATTTTTGATGATTTTAGGGATTTTAGGGATTTACTTCAAACGACATCCGACAAAACATCAATCGGATACTGATGCGAAACTGAGTGTTTTTTTTTTCATTTAATCTGTAAACTCATTTTATTGTGAGAGCCAAACGCGACGTAGTGTTTTTGCCGGTGTCTGGTTTAAATTTAATTAAATTTTTCATTATAATTAAATATTTCATGGTTTAAGAAACAGTAATTGATAAACCACTTGTTATACCTTAACTACCAACTGTAGCTACATTACCCTTAAGAAAAGAAAAGTTCTTTCCTGCATGGTTTCAATTTTTAAAAGTTCTCTCCGCAGATCAGCTATTGTCCGTCCGTTCGTCCGCCTCATGTTGCTCTGGGTCAAAACGTTTTGCTGAAGTGTCGCATATTCTCGACCGGCAACCGTTAACCAAGTTAAGTGATTCCAATACAGGTTTTCTGGCGTCCGTCCAGCCCTATAACGATCCATTCATTTGGGGGCACAACAAAAACCTTGTTTACATTTCGTGCTGTTTCTTATTTATTTTTACTTTCATATGCCCGTAAGAGTTGTGTGTAGCATGTCAAGAATGTTGTTGGTTGTTGTTTGTGCCTTTACGAAAATTACCAAAAAAAATGTTCTTTCTTTCATAAAAAGAGTTCTTGTTTTTTCTCCACATTCTCATACATTGTTTTTTGGTTTTTGAAATATAAAATAATTTTTATGAAATAAATAGGTCGCCAACTTGTCATTATATTGTTGCTTGAATTCCCAAGAAATGCTATAAAATTCTGTATAAAATCAAATTGAACTGAAATATTTATGTTTTCTTGATTTCCCCTCAGTATTTTTTTGTAACATTATTAATTTACCATAAAATATTATTTTGTTCTGATTATTTCGTTTTTTTCAGAATTCTGTTCTTAATGAGTAAATTTATTTAAATCGTTAAAATGTTTGGTTTACTGCAGTAGTATAATTGGTTGTTTGTGACCGAACAATATGTTTGGCTTTTTTCTTTTCGAATTTTTAGAGATTCCCTATGGAGTTTGTTCTTCGAGTTGCCCTTTTCATGTCCGTTTAATTTGCTGTTTTTATCGTTTTTAAATGAGTCTCACACCATTTATGGCTTTTTGGAAAATGTCACCCAATTGATTGGGGCTACATGACAACCATTTTTTTGTATTTAATGTGTCTTTATTTTGTTCATGATCTCCCTGATCTTGTTAGACATATTTTTTCTACATTATTTGATTGTTTTTTAAGGCTTTATTAACCGAGATTTTTTCAAAGTGTTTTGTGGTTGTTTGCGGTTTATGGGTTTTAAATCGATAACATCTCCATAAAAAAAGAACAAGAATGAATGGTGTCGTTGCGGTTGACTTTGATAAGTTGGAGTAATCCACTCATTTGAATCAGTAGAGGTCATGATGAAATCTATTTGTGTCCACCGGCCACCATTGCACTGCTGCATTCAAAGATGTTTTTAAATTTTAATATACTTCCTTATACACAGTGAAAAAATATTGTAGACATTGACATTTTTTCACTGTGGAAGTTCATGTGACGCAGATTTTTCTTAAGAATGTCCAGTGAGGACATCATTATTAAATTGTGGAGCTTCTTTTTACAATGCACTGAAAAAACATTAAATAAAATACGTTGGAAAGCAAAATGTAAAAAAAAATATGTTTGTGCAAGTACCTTCGCTCTAAAGACATTCTAATCTTTAAAATATTCATAATGTGAATTAAGAAAATTTTCTTAATATTAATGTAATTGTATCAATTTTAAATAGGCACTGTCTTTGTTTTAAAGATTAGGAAGTTTTGTGAGAGAAAAACTTAAAAAACAAAGATTTTTCGTTATAAGTTGTCTTAAAAATAAAGACAATTCATACAGCGGATTTTAAAAAAAAATTAATATTAAAGAAATTGTCTTATTTGTAAGTATGAATACTCTTGTTATTAAGATTAGAATGATTTTGGTGCAAAATCTTTAAAATTATGTACTTTTATCCATGTACAGACATGAATATGTTTTATTACGTTTAAAACGTAATAAAAAATATGTCTTACTTTGTTGTTAAGTTAAACAGGAAAAAGTACAATATTTTTATTAAATCAATGCAATTAAATAAAATGTTAAAGATTTTTCTCCAAAGACGTCCTAATCTTTTAAATAATGAAAATGTACTAAGAAATTTTTCTTAATATTAAAGAAGTTATCTTGGTCTCAAGTACGCAATGTCCTTGTTTTAAAAATTTGGCCAAAATTTATAAAATAAAGTTTTTGTTTGCAATATGAATTGTTTTAAAATAAAGACTATTCATAGTGAGAATTAAGAAAACATTAATAGTCTTTAAAATAAAGACAATTCATACTAAGAATTAAGAAATTGTTCTTAATATAAAATAAATTGTCCTAATTTCTTGAATGCAATGACTTTGTTTTATCGATTAAGGCTTTTTTTTAAAAAAAAACAACAACTTTAAAGTAAATGTTTTTCGATATAAATTGTCTTTAACAATTTGTATGAAGAGTTAAGAAATTGTTCTTAATATTAAAGTTATTAACGTAATTTTATGTATATAATGTCCTTGTTTTAAATATTAGGATATCTTCATGGCAATATTTTTCAGTGTACATACTTTAAATGCACCAAAAATATGCCTCACTTCACTGTAAACTCCAGCAGAGGACAAAATTACGATTTTTATCTTAAATCAATGCAATGAATTAAAATTGACCACCATTCGCCGCATCAATATCCTTACCAGATGACTGAACACATCATCCCACTGAGCACCTTCAATTGGCATTGAACCTTAAAGTCAGTCTGCCTACCATTCACTTCCCGCCATTGTTGCTGTGTGATTCATCTGGTGTTTCATCATCCATCCATCGACAGATTTTTAAGGACGTTCGGCCTATCCGGACGGGGACTGTCTGTATAAAACCGATGTAATACAATGTGCATGTAACTTGGGTTTTTGTGGCGATGAATTTAAACATTTTGTTTTTCAATTCAAGGGAAATAAATGGAGAAAAAAATCGAATACCTAAAGAGTTTTACCAGGTCGTACATCATCACATATTGAACGGGCATAGTCAGCAGTAGAGTATTACCACACATGAAGTTGAAAAATGCAGGAAAATAAAATACAGCGTTTTTTTTTGCAAGACAGACAAAATCAAAATAGTCTATGGTAAGAACCGACCCAAGAGGCCCTTGCATTCAAATCAAGATGTTTTCGTAAATGAAGCAGAATGATTTTTTTTTACAAAAAAAAACGAAAAAATCTAACAAAATAAGTAATTACTAATTTTGTGGAATCCTGCAACGCAGAACTTATTATTATGTAAACCTGAAGTACGCTCTGCTTCTACGATTTTCTAAATTTTTTGGGATAAGAAGACGAGCTGACTAGTGAGGTAGTGGAACAACATATATAAGTCCAAGAAACATATTTGACATGAAAGTCATATATCTCTCAAACTATATAATAAACTCCATAAGGTCCATTTAAATCCGCTGGGACTCTAACATGAAAAACCTTTGTTATGATTTTAATCTTGGACAGGAGTATAGAATGACTTCATTGGTCACTTGTCTTCTTTCCAATAATATACAAAACAGTATACATATATACAATAAATATGTAATAAAAATATATGTAATAAAACATATATTTTTGTATTTAAAAAACCTATTTAATTGATTCAATCAAATTTTTGATTATGTATATTTTGTAGAATATATTGCCTACTTTTGGGAGTTTGTTTATTTAATTTACTTATTTTTCTTCTATTAATAAAAAACTCGAGACTACTTTTGGGAGTTATTTATATATTTATCATTGAATTCATATATTTTTGATTATCTATATTTTGTAAAATATAAATATATGACCTAATTTGGGGATTTGTTTACACAATGCGGTTTTTTGAATTTCTATTAATTTATTTAATTTGCTTTTTAATCAAATTTACGTAAATTTTTGATTATGTATGTTTTGCTGAAAATGTAGCCTACTTTTGGGGGGTTTGTTTATATAATATACTTATTTTTCTTCTATTAATAAAAAACTTTGACGATTTTTTGGGAGTTATTTATATATTTTGTAGGTTTGTTTACACTTTCTTTTTTTGCAATTAAAAAACTATTAATTGATTCACGTTTTAATCAAGTTTACGTAAATTTTTGATTATGTATACTTTGTTAAAAATATAGCCTACTTCTGGGGGTTTGTTTATTTAATTTACATATATTAATTTAAATATATATATTTTTATTTAATTTCGTATAGATATTAGCAAAAAACCAAGACTACTTTTAGCAGTTATTACATTAAATTCATAAGTTACGTAATTTTTTATTATGTATATTTTGTTAAAAATACTCGTATAGCCTTCTTTTGGGGGGTTTGTTTATTTAATTTGCTTATTTTTCTTAAATTAGTGAAAAACTTAGACTACTTTTGGGAGTTATTACATTGAATTCATTTCTAAGAAAAATATGACCTATTTTTGGGGGTATGTTTATTTAATGTGCTTATTTTTATACCCTCCACCATAGGATGGGGGGTATATTCACTTTGTTACTCCGTTTGTAACACCTCTAAATATTGATCTGAGACCCCTAAAGTATATATATTCTTAATCGTCATAAAATTCTAAGACGATTTAGCCATGTCCGTCTGTCCGTCCGTCTGTTGTAATCACGCTACAGTCCGTAATAATAGAGCTAGGTTCATCAAATTTGGTATAAATATTTCTTATAGTTGCAGGTTGTTTGTGATTGCAAATGGGCCATATCGGTCAATGTTTTGATATAGCCCCCATATATAGCATCTAACTTGTTGTGATTCCTACTGTTCTCATGTACTATATTTTTTTTGTGTTTGTCGGTGTTCTTTAGGTTTGAGTTATTTTGTGAGGTCACATGCTATCCATGGTGGAGGGTATATAAGATTCGGCATGGCCGAACTTAACACTTTTACTTGTTATTATATCAATAAAAAATCTTGGACTACTATTGGGATTTTTTGCTCTATTTGCTCTATTATTTCTTTTCAATCACGTTTATATACATGTCTTTAAAGTGTAGCCTAGCTTTGGGGGTTTCTTTTTTAAATATTTTTCTTCTCATAATTAAAAAACTTATCAGAAGTGTTTAAAAAAAAGTGTGCCTACTTTTGGAGGGTTTGTTTACCTAATGTGCTTATTTTTATTATATTATTTGTACATACATTTTTATATATATACTATTATTAGTATAAAGTAAATTGTCTTAATGTACGTGTGAATTTCCTTATCTTAATGTTTAATTGTCTTTGTCTTATCAATACCATTGTCTTGGATATTAGGACACTTTTTCTTCAGGGCAAGAAGAAGTCTCTCAATGAACCTACGTTAATGCTGTCTATAGATCAATTAAATCCGTCTTTCCTTACGAACTCTGTTAGAGAAATCACCATTTCTTCAAAAATCACTTGATTTTAAAGATTTTGCTGCAAAAATGTCCTAACCTCTAATATAAAGACAATTCGTATTGAAAATTACTTAATTAATTGTCCGAACTTTATGGTTGCAATGTCCTTGTTTATAAGATTAGTACGTCTGTGGCGCAAAATCTTTAAAATATTTTTTTCTTAAAAACAATGACTTTGCTATCTTTCACGTAAGATAACTTCTTTAATATTAAGAAATATTTCTTAGTTCTTTGTATGGATCAAAATCTTTACAATAAAGACAATTCTTATTATTAATTAAGAATGTTTCTTAATATTCAAGAACATTTTTTAATTGTAAGCATACAATGTCCTTGTTTTTAAGATTAGGATTTCTTTTTGGGCAAATTCTTTAAAACTAATTTTTTTCAGTGTGAATTATCCATAAAATAAAGACAATTCGCACTAGTATTTAAGAAATGTGTCTTAATATTAAAGAAAATGTCTTAATTGTAAGTAATTAAAAAATGTTTCTTAATATTCAAGAAAATTTCTTAATAAACATACAATCTCACCATTTCTTCAAAAATCACTTGATTTTAAAGATTTTGCTGCAAAAATGTCCTAATCTCTAATATAAAGACAATTCGTATTGAAAATTAATTAATTAATTGTCCGAACTTTATGGTTGCAATGTCCTTGTTTATAAGATTAGTACGTCTTTGGTGCAAAATCTTTAAAATATTTTTTTTCTTAAAAACAATGACTTTGCTATCTTTCACTTAAGATAACTTCTTTAATATTAAGAAATATTTCTTAATTCTTTGTATGGATCAAAATCTTTACAATAAAGACAATTCTTATTATTAATTAAGAATGTTTCTTAATATTCAAGAACATTATCCATAAAATAAAAACAATTCATACTAATAATTAAGAAATGTGTCTTAATATTAAAGAAAATATCTTAATTGTAAGTATACAATGCCCTTGTTTTTAAAATTAGTACGAATCATGTTTATATAGTCTTTAAAAAATAGCCTACCTTTGGGGGTTTCGTCTTTAATTATTTTACTTCTATTCAAAAAAAAAACGTAGACTACTTTTGGGAGATATTACCTTACGGTGATTTCGTTTGTGCAAAAAAAATGTACAATTTTTTCTACATTTTACACTGAAACCGCATTTTTAAATTCTTTTTGTAAAAATGGTGCAACTATGTGAACGGGTTTTAATTTCGTTTGTAAAATTATTACACTCCGCAAATGCGAAAATATCGCATTTCCACACTCAGCCCAGTCCACGGTGTGGAGGGTTGCACCAAAGACAAAAATCCTAAAGGTGACCAAATCAAATTATGCAGTAGGGATAATTTTAACCGCATAGATGGAGCTTGGTTTTTCTTGAAACACATGTGTACAGTACATGAATATCATTTGCTGATTTTTAATAAAATGCGATTTAATGTTCTTTAGTTTCAATGAAAATTATCAATTTCTTAATAATGCCACCACCATTCAGGTCAGGTTCAGGTTAACTTTTGGGTGTTTGTTTACTTAATGCATTGAATTTAGTTATTGCATTGAATTTATTGAAAAAGTTCTGAATTCATATAGAACTTTTTCAATGTCATTTACCTGATTTACGTCATTTACGTTCAATTCGTCTATGCATTGATAAATTACAAGTAGAAAGAATACTTAAAAGTTTATTTTGAAAAAACTTTAAATTATATATTTGAATGTTACAAACCTCTTACTACATCCATAATACTCGAACATCCTGAGACACATCCAACCACTCAATATACCATCCATGGTAACCGAATTGCGTGGCTGTAAGTTGTAAGTTCGTTAAAATGACAATTGAATTTTTTTCCCCTCTTGCTGGCGATTTTACATTGAGCCGCAATTGACAGTTAATATTGGACTACGCAAAAGCAGCAGCAGCAGCAGGAAAAAACTCCACGCAAAAACTGAATACACGAAATTCGTTTTGGGCCACTAAAGCTGCAACAGCAGCAGCTGCTGCAACAGCGAAAATCATGGTCAAGTTAAGTGCTACGGAAAAATGTTGTTGCCCATGCAACTTGTAATGCTGCATGGACGTGTAGTTGTCGTCGTAAAAAAAAGACGAACAAACTGTCTACATGATCTTGAAACCAACCAACAAAAAAATACCGAAAGAAACCTACAATTCCAAGTGATGAAAAAAAACTCCCATTCACGCAGTGTATGTATCGGGAATCGGGCATCAAACGGAAATTGATTTAAATGATTTATTGGCCATACTACAAAAGCTCTGTGCTCCACAGGCTTTCAGTTTCCTTGTCTTAAGTCGCAGCTAAATTTCATTGGTGTTTCAGAGGCCGAAAAAAAACACAATTCCTTGGTGATTTGTTGGGCTAAGCGAAAAAAAAGAGAATCTGCGGAAATTTTTGTTAAGGTTCATGTCAAAGTCAAGTGTAACACAGCAGAGCTCGAACCCGGGCAGCTGTTAGCTTCTTAAAGATTTTCTTCAAGGTACAGTGAAAAAAATTGCTATCAAAAATTTTCAGTGAGAAAAGATTGAATAATTGTTCATAATCGATTAAAAATGTGATGGTATGTAACGCATTCTTTGTCAGACTATAGTCATTTCAAAATTCATTTAAAATAGATCAAAATTCAAAATCATCCAAATTTAAAGATATTGATCGAATCAATTTCTCAATTTGAAATAGTAATTGATTCAATTAATGTTTATGATAATAAATATTTTTCGTTTAATAAAAAAATAATTGATTTAGAGCGCCCCAGTAGGTGAGTACGTAGCGTGTTTGCTTATGAGTTTGGGGGTCGTGGGTTCGATTCCCACCGGAGGCTCTGATCTGTCGCTGCAAAAATCTAGCTAAATCAATATAAAATTTACTTTGTATTGTAATTTATATAATTAAATTGATTTGATCAAAAAAAATATTGAATCAAGCAATTTTTAATTGAGAATTTTCAAAAATTTCTTAAATTTTTTAATTGCGGCATTTTTCCTGTGTTTTCTTTAAACCTTTTGGTCTGAACACAAATTGTAATGGTTCTTTGATTGTTGTAATTGTTGTTGTAATGGTTCTTTGATTGTTGTGGTTTTTTTCAGGATTTGTGAAACTTTTGATTTTTATCATGTCCTCTGCAATTACAACACATTGTACAACATTCATACGTGCCCATGTTGTTGTTGGGTCCGCTTGTTGTTTTTTGATTTTGTCTACGAACCTATTGACAATTGTTGTGACGCTTTTCATTGTGCGCATGCGCGCGCTCTTTGGCAATTGCAATTGCGTTTTTTCTCGTCTACTACATTGGCATTAAATGTATCCGTCTGTTTGAGCCCGTTTTTTGACCAAATATGGTTTATGTCGCCAGTTGGCTCGACTGGCTGCTGTGGTGCATCACTTGTTTTCGTCGTCGTAGTCGTCGCCGCCATTCGCCTTGTTTTTCAATTTAATTACATTTGGATGCTCTCGGTGCTGGTGGTACAGGATGCGTAACACCATCCAGCCAGTCACAAACCAAACCAAACAACCGTGTTGCACAGTCCTACTACATTCATTGGCAATGGAACCATACAGCCTAGGAACTAACTAACTACATACATATTGTATTAATTAAAAATTTTCTTTTTTTTCTGCGTTTCAAATTGTAAACGTAAAAACTGTGTACTTATATACTCGTATATCTGTGATATTAAGATGCGTTCATTGTTTCGTTTCGTTTGGTTTAAGTTTATGAATTATTGAAATAGTTTTCGTATTTCCTTTGGAGAGCAGACGAATTTCGAATGCAGTCTGCTGCTCATGTAACTATGTGGAAAATGTAAACCATATGAAAAGAATGCCTGTGTCACATTCTGTCTCTGGGATGTTTTGGAAAAGGAAAACAATGTCAATTCCCCAGACAAATGTTGTCTGAACAATGTACGAGGAAGGAATCATATTCATTCATAGTCTAGAAGGAATCTTGATAAGTCTATTCGAAAATAATAAAAAAGAAAAACCAAAATTCACAAATTCTCAGGTGCTGCCCAAAGGGAGACAGACTGACTATTAATGCAATTTAACTTATTTTAAAGTAAAAAAAATGAAATACCTAGCAATCAATATCATAAAAACTGTGGAATAAATATTGAAAAATAAAATAAAAAAAATCGAGAATGGAATTTCAGTTAAATCCACAATTTTTCTTAAAACTTTTTTAACTTTAAACATTATTCTTAAAACTTTTTTAGCTTTAAACATTATGAGGGTTTTCCAATAGCGATGATATGATATGTCATTTGTTTTTCATTTTATTCAGTAGTGTTTACAATGTCATCATGGAGAGATATACGCAAAAACAACGTTTACAAATTATTCAGATTTATTATCAAAATAATCGTTCTCCAATTGCTCCTTTTCGTGCGCTAATTTCATTTTTTTTAAATAAAAAAAAAACACTTTTCAGTCGACCTACGACCTTGACACCCATGAGCAATACTTTAGCATTCGTTAAGAGCTATCTTTTTGCCATTGACCGATTCCCGATCCGACGTACCGTTAAGGAGCTAGAGCAAAAATAAACTTTCCGTTCACATTTGAAAATGATGCTAAGTCCATTTTTTAAACCCACAAAAAAAACACTTTCCAGTCGACCTACGATCTTGACACCCATGAGCAATATTTTAGCTCTCATTAATTGACCGATTGTGGCTACGTGCCACACAGCAACTGAAATAATTGAATTGTTGTGAGAAATGTTTGGAGATTCGATTATTTCAAGAAATTGTGATATTGAATGGCCTCCAAGAAGTTGTGATTTAACACCATTAGACTATTTCTTGTGGGGTTATTTGAAGTCATTGGTCTTTCGAAATAAACCAGTCTCTCTTCAAGCTTTACAAGTCAATATTGAACGTGCCATTCATGACATACGACTTGATTTAGTGGAAAAAGTGCTCGAAAATTGGGTTCATCGAAATCTGAAGTCATAGCTGAAGTCACAGGCATTTCAAACAGTCCTATACATCGCATATTGATGGAAAATTTTATGATGAGAAAGCTGTGCGCAAGATGGGTACAGCGTTTGCTCACAATCAAGACAATGCATCAGTTCACACATCCACTATTGCGATGACCAAAATCAATGAATTAAAGCTCGAATTGCTTCAGTAAGCTCCCTATTCGCCAGATTTAGCTCCCTCGGATTATTTTTTGTTTTCAAACTTGAAAAAATGCCACGCACAGAATACGGTTTGGTTGCCTCAACCGAATTATTTGCCAACCGAATATTGGTAGCTCTGTCTACTATCATGCGATTCCATCAGGACAACCAACATTTTGGTTGTGCTATACTTCTGCTTCCATGTTGACAACAATCATATTTGGTTGTGCTATACTTCTGCTTCCATGTTGACAAGAATCATATTTGGTTGCGCCAACTACAAAAATGGTGGCTAAAATTATCTGTTGAATGTTGCCACAACCAACTGTTTTAAAAAATTGGTTGCTCTGACAATTTGTCGGTCATATACTATATTTATTCCCGTCGTTCCATTGTGGAGCATAGGCCCATAAAAAATAAATTCCATTCATGTCTGTTTAAAGCTAACATATACTACCGACAATTAATTAAAAACCGTTTTCATTAATTTTAAATAAATTAAAAATCCCCTATTACAAATTCCTCACTATTATGAGATTATGAGGAAATATTTGACACAAATTTTAGTACACGAGAGTACAAAACTTTTATGCAAATATCGCTTAACCCAGTGCTTTCAATTTCATGATTGTTGCTTTTATTTTGTACATGGTTGCCCATATTCGACGGACCCACGGACTCGTTGGGCCCATTCCAATCGACGAGGCTTGTCCGCAGGCAACAATCTTTGCGTCAATTGAATTTTGTACGGGAACAAATGCAAATCAACGCGAATAATCCGTTGTAAAGTGGACCGAGCCATGCCCAACTGCTGAGAACGGCGTTTTTGGGATGTTCTTGGGGACCTCTCAACACTGGCTCGTACGGCAGCGATATTCTCGGCCGATCGCCTTGGTCGACTTTTATTTGGCCTCTTCGGATTAGAAAGAGCCTCACCAGTCGAAAATTTTTCGTATAAACGCTTAATGGTGTTCTTAGAAGGCGCACTTCTCACATTTTTTAATATTTTAAAAGCACGTTGACTTGACTTCTTCTGTTGAATGTAAATTTCAACTATTTCAGAGCGCTCGCGTGGCGTGTATTGTTCCATGGTAAAAATCTGCTTGGACTGACGCTTCAAACGCGGTATGTCATTAAGCGATCTGACATCTCTGTCAAAAGTTATGGCGTTGCCAGATGGGTCCGTCGAATATGGGAGACCCTGTATTTATGTAAAACATTTTGCACAACATATTCTGCATTCCACACATTATTTTCCACACGAGATTATTTTTCACTACATATACCATTCTTGAACAAAATGTTGAAGATTTATGAATGTTGAGTAATTTTATTTTTTGTTTGTAATGTATCAGCAAAAGAAAAGCAACCAATCTTTCGGTTGTATTTCCCAAAATACATTTAATTATTTTAAATTTGGGAAATTATTGGGATAAATCAGAAACGATTATTTATTAATATTTTTTCAGTTGTAATAACCAATTATTCGTTGCAATCGCGCGTAATCTTTGGACTGTTGATACAATTTCTGTTGTCAAGTATAAAAAATTGGTTGGCACAACCAATAATCGATCATAAAACTGTTTGATACAACCATCGATTTAGTTGCAAGCATTTTCATTTGATCGTATCCATGTTATTATTGTTGTTTCAACTATTTATACAAAAGGGTCCGCCATCTAACGTTTTTTTTTCAACTAGTGCTTATTTCGTGAATGGTAACACTTAGCTCATGTCTGATTTGACAGGTAATTAGTTTTATCCTTCCGCTGAACGAATATGCTTGTGTATACGCTGGAACAACGCTGGGAGCGATCGACTTACAGAAGGTGCCGATTTTGCCAAAAAAATCATCTTTTCAGATAAAGCTCATTTTGATCTTGGCGGGTATGTAAACAGGCAAAATTGTCGCATTTGGGGCACAGAAAACCCGCACGCATACATTGAAAAGCCGATACACCCAAAACGAGCCACTGTTTGGTGCGGATTTTGGTCCAGAGGCATAATTGGGCCATTTTTCTTCGAAAATGAGCAAGGAGTGGCCGTTACAGTCAATGGCGATCGTTATCGGGCCATGTTGAACGAATTTTTGTTCACAAAAATTTAAGAGGAAGATATTGGCAAAATTTGGTTTCAACAGGAGGGCGCTACGTGCCACACAGCCGAAGCTACACTCGATGTTTTGCGCGATGTTTTCAAAAAAAAAAGTTATTTGGCGGACCCTTTATAAATACAACCGACACACGGTATAGGCAACTTTTTGTTGCTAGTATTATTCTTTTATTGTTACAATCGAATTCCAACCAATTATTTTCCTGGGTGCAGCAATGAAGAGGTGAAGGATGTGGTTGATGACTTTTGTCAGAAGCTATACAGTTCTTACTATAAAGAGGGTATCGAAGCTTTTGAAAATCGATGGAAAAAGTATATAAGGCTATAAAGAAGATTGTATTGAGAAATAAAGAAACATTTTCCCAAATTTATTGTATTTTCTTTCTTCGACAAATTTTGGGAACACCATTGATCTAAAAATAATATTTTTCAAGCTATTTTTTACCAAAGCAATCAGGGTGTATCTGTGGTTTTCTGGAATAACAACTTATGTCAGATATTTTCGATTTCAGCATTTGAACATAAATGTATTCAGCTAACCTTTACCTACAGATTTTGGAGACCAGGTCTCCGAAATACCTTTTCAGCACTATATATATAGTATGAAATGTAATGTATATATAGTATGAAATGTACTGAAAGAAAATGTGTTTTGGCTCTGCTGAACATTTTAATCTTTAGAGATGTGATATTATTCCATAAAACCACAGATATATTATTTTCTACGGGCCAAAAGTGTAACACATCGAAGGAGTGACCTAAGACCCTAAGTATTTTCGGCGGAAATCTATTTTAGGATGTCTATGTATGTAGTTGCCTATATAGAGAAATCAATTGGGTTGTCACAGCCGACAATTTCGCCAATAGAATATTTATTGTTGACAGAACCATCATTTGCTAATTGCTGTGACTATATATTAATCGGTAGAACACTAAAATGGTTTTGGTAATCATATTATAGTTTCACAAGTCAATTATTGGTCACTACCGCTGATGAAATGGTGGTGATAACCAAAACATTCAGTTGTCAAAATTATTTTTTGTGTATTAGTAGTTAGAAATACAAATTAGGAACAAACTAAAAAAAAATAAATAAATTCAAATAAAAAAATATTTTATATTCTCCCTGCAGGACTTTCTACCGAATTTCTCCCGATTTTCACTTTTTACACAATTCCTGCTGCTCAAGCTTATCACCAAGGTTATTTCCTTGCAATTCATCTTGAACTTGTCAGTCTCCCCCTCCCTCTGCCATCTTTTCAGACACACATGACCATGAACTCTGATTGTGGATTTGAACTCAAAATCATTCAAAAAAATCTTTTTGGGGAAAAAAAACACACACAATTGTCTGAATATCCATCTCCCCAATGCCCAAGTAATGTCAATAATGTTAAACAAGAAAATCGTTAGCCAACAAAAATCGCAACGAATGCTTGTCACTTTAATGTCTCATAAATTTGAATACAACCTTGATGTTGAAGCAAAAAATGAAAAAAAACCAAAGCCAGGCTAGCAGGCTACTAAGTCGGACAACAAAAAAAACAAACCTTCGTCCAAATATACTATATTGTATTCTTGGCCAAATCGATAATCAATGTTTGGAATGGCAGACAGACATATGTGGCATCCAAAGTCAACATCGTCATCATCATCATCACTGTCAGCATCATCAATATGATGATGAGGATCGTTGTCATTCTGAAACAAAGCGATGACAATGTTTCGTTTTGTTTTTTTTTTCTCCTTTTCATAAAACATAAGCCGCAGGGAGGGGGTGAGAGAGAGAGGAAAAACAGAAATTGTCAAATGTCCTCGGAATGGTGCTTATTCCATGATATGCTTTGACGCTTATAGTCAAAGACGTTATTTTCTTTGTGGACATCGACATCGTTGTAGTCGTCATCATCGATGTCGTCTTCTCAACATTGAAAATACATACTATGAATTCAATGATTTGAAGAAAAAAAAACAAAGTCGCGGCTAAAGTCAAAAAATTTACATAAGAATACAATAGTGTATATGTAAGTAGCGAATGGGGCACAGTGTTTTTGAGCGGACAGAATTTGTAAACAATTTTTAATAACTAAAATTTTAAGGGCATATACCATATACATTTTCAAATTTTTCTGATAGGTGTTACTCCAAGGACGCAACCTGTCTTGTTAACTCTAAAAACTTTTGGTCGAAAATTTGACATTTTTCAAAAACTTTAAACAGTCATATCTCCTAACATAAGGCTCCTAGGGTAAAAAGGAGGAAAATTCATGATCTGTAATTCTTGGTCAAACATTTGAAATTATTTTCAAAACTTTAAACAGTCATATCTCCTTAACTAATGCTCCTAGAACTTTTTTTTGATAAAAAAAATCATAATTTCTTTCCCAAACTTTAATCGCTTATATCTCCTTAAATAAGCTTCATATGGCAAAAAATTACCAGAATTAATGATCACCATTTTTTGAGTAAACATTTGAAATTACTTTTCAAAACTTTAAACGGTCATAGGTCCTTAAATAAGGCTCCTAGGACGAAAATATGTGATCACTATTTTTTGCTAAAAATTTGGAAATTCATTTCCAAGACTTTAAACAGTCATATCTCCTTAAATAAGGCTCCTAGAACAAATTATTATTTAAACAGTCCTAACATAAGGCACCTAGGGCAAGAAGGAGGAAAATTCGTGATCTCCAATTTTTGGCCAAAAAATCGAAATTTATAAAATAATTATTTTCAAAACTTTAAACTGTCATATCTCCTTAACTTACGCTCCTAGAACGAACAATAATGATCACTTTTTTATAAAAAAAAATTAAATTTCTTTTTCAAAGTTTAAGCGGTCCTATATCCTTAAATAGGGCTCATATGGCAAAAATGACGGAAATTCTTGATCACTATTTTTGATCAAAAATTCGAAATTTCTTTCCAAAACTTTAAACGGATATATCTTCTTAAATAATGCTCATAGCAGAAAAATTCGCGATCACTATGTTTTTGGCAAACAATTCGAAATTTTATTTCAAGACTTTAAACTGCCATATCTCCTTAAAAAGGCTTCAAGGACAAAAATTCGCGATCACTATTTTTTGATAAAAAAATCGATTTTTTCCATAACTGTGAACGATAATTGTTCCTTAAATATGGATCCTAACATAAATAATGCTACTACGACAAATAGGATCACTTTTTTTTTTGGTCAAAAATTCGGCTATTCTTCTATCATTGAAAATAACTAAATTTCCAAATTTCTTCGAAATTTCTTTCCAAAACTTTAAACGGAAATATATCCTTAAATAATGCTCATAGTACGAAAATTCGCGATCACTATGTTTTTGGCAAACAATTCGAAATTTCTTTTCAAGACTTTATACTGCCATATATCCTTAAAAAAGGCTCTTAGAACGAACATTCTTGATCACTTTTTTGGATAAAAAAAATCTAATTTCCTTCCTGGACTTTAAACAGTCATATCTCCTTAAATAATGCTCATATGGCAAAGAATTACGAAAATTCATGATCACTATTTTTTTATCAAACATTTGAAATTAATTTTCAAAACTTTAAATGGTCATATGTCCTTAAATAAGGTTCCTACGACGAAAATTTGTGATCACTATTTTTTGGTCGAAATTTAGAAATTATTTTTCAAACCTTTAAACACATATCTCCTTAAATATGGCTCCATATCTCCTAACATAAGCCTCCTAAGGCCAAAAGAAGAAAAATTCGTGATCTGTAATTTTTGGTCAAAAATTCGAAATTTATAAAATAATTATTTGCAAAAATTTAAACAGTCATATCTCCTTAACTAAGGCTCCTAGAATGAACATTCATCATCACTTTTTTTCATAAAAAAAATCAAAGTTTCTTTCCCAAACTTTAAACGGTCATATCTCCTTAAATAAGGCTCATATGGCAAAAATTACGAAAATTCGTGATCACAATTTTTAATCAAAAATTCGAATTTTTTTTCAAAAACTTTAAACTGACATATCTCCTTAAGTAAGGCTCCTAGGACAAAAATTCATGATCACTATTTTTGATCAAAAATTCGCAATTTCTTTCCAAAACTTTAAACGGACATATCTCCTTAAATAATGTTCATAGTACGAAAATTTGCGATCACAATGTTTTTGGCAAACAATTCGAAATTTCTTTTCAATAATTTTAACTGTCTATTTTCTTAAATAAGGCTCCTAGGACGAAAATTTAGGATCTCAATTTTTTGTCAAAAATACGAAATTTATTTTCAATACTTTAAACGGTCAAATCTCCTTAAATAAGGCTCCTAAACGAAAATTCGTGATCACCAGTTTTTGGTTCAAATTCGAATTTTTTGTACCAAAACTGTGAACTATAATTTTTTCTTAAATATGGCTCCTAACATGCTACGACAAAATAGATCACTATTTTTTTTTTGTTAAAAATTTGGCTTCTAGAGCCAAAAGGATGAAGATTCACCATCACCATTTTTCTATCATTGAAGATAACTAAGTGTCCAACTTTTTGTGAAACCACAGTTCCCTGTGCGGCATCCCATAGCTCTTAGAAGGAAATCATAGTTAAGCAAAAACAAAAGACAAAAAAAAAACTCTGAATATCGTGGACGAGAAAAAAGATCAGACCCGCTTCAGCTTCAACATCAGCAGCTCCAGCATAAACTCATTACGCATTCAAGGTCCTTAAAAAGACGCAAAATCGAAACGGAAATCTTTTGTAAGCGAACGCTTACGAACGCTTGAGCCGTTTTTTGCCTTTGCTTTGTTTCCTAGGCCGCTGAAGGCTCTTGCCAACAACATGGCAAAGATGAGATGCGGCTGCTCCAAGAGTAGAGTCAGGTATTGTTGTTCAATCACGCGCATTTACGATTCATGACATTTTGGAACATGTCGTCGTAGTCGTTGCTTTCATAAATAGTTAAAGTGGCAGCAGTTGGAGTATAGCATCAGCCAACCTGGATGCTAAGTAGTGGTTACCTAGTGTCTCAGCAGTCACTGGCCACCATATGGTGGCGGTGTCTCTGTTTCGAGAGAGCTCCTCAAGCAAGACTCTACTGATAAGCTGCCAAGGAGGTTTATTTCTTCTTTTTTCTGTTTTTGGGGGGACAAAAGAAGCATTGAGAAAATAAAAATAGCAAAATCTGTTTTATTTTTGTAGTTGTTGTTTAAAATTATAAGCATTTTTTGTACTTATGCCTTCTTTGTTTTTGTTTTTTTTTTGTTTTAGGCCACCATACCATTGCAATCATTTAACCTTGATTGCGGACGTTTAGATAATAGCAGTGCTGGCGGTGTAACAGCAGGCACAAGTTCAGGTGGCAATGTGACTAAAACGAATGTTGCCTACATGAGAACATTATCGGCTCCAACACCATCACCTTCGCATACAATTTACCAAGCACTACTTCATAATCACGACCCGAGCAGCAGCAAGGCAACATGCGGTTCTTCCAGCAGCAGCAACAGCCGACATCAACGTAACAGTTTAGCAGGAGGAGGAGGAGGTGGTTTATTTAATGCCGCTGCATTCGATCATCATCAGAATTCGAATCTGACAAATTTCCAGCAAAGCAATGAAGCCGCCGCCGCCGTCTCCGCCACGGATATGAGCAATGGTGACATTAAGTCAACGATGTCATCTGCAGCCAGCAAAGCACCAACGACCATTCTGAAAATTGAAGAGACAACGTCCAAAGCGTTGCGGGGATTGGGCTCAGTGGGGGCCCCGTCGACATCGTGTCCCACCACTACTATTCCAGCTGCATCATCTGCTTCTGAGTTTGCAACAGATGTAGAATCTTTACATCAGAAACGTTTACGTCAATTGAACATGGAAATGGATAATCTGCGCAATACATCCATAGATCAAAGCCAACAATTGTCGGCTCTAATGCAACAAAATCACTATTGTACCGGTGGCGTCCACCACGGCCACAACAGTAGTAATAGTGGCGGTAATAAACATAAAACTCTTATGACAACCTCATCATGTGCAATGCCGAAAAAGGCTTCCCCCATCACATCACCAGCGGCATCGTCGGCAACATCGTCGTCATCCTCGGTGAGCTCCTCATCTATAATGACCTGCAGCATGGCGGGGTCGAGGCAATTGCAGCCACCAATGTCTACGGCTACAGCTACAACAAGTTATCTATTACATGGCAGTGATGCTACCAAAAAAGGTTCAACCTCTACAATCTGGACATCTGAGGAATCGATTTTAAGGAGTGTTGGCGCCGTCGATGAAGACAATAAGTAAGTATAAATCTATTCAACCAGTGTCTCTCTCCCTCATTCCCTGAACATACTTATTGTCCGTCTATCTATATTTTTTTTTACTACGTTCTTCTCTAATCCATTGAGACATAATTACTTAGAACGCCAATTCCGCTGAAGTGTGCCTGCCACAGTCTTGCAAAACAAATGCGAACAAAAAAATCTCCAGTACCCAAACGAAACGAACCGCACCGAACGGGTAATGCCGCCACTGATGGCAGAGAGGTTGGGATGTTTGGTTTATGTGTGGCCTCTTAGGGGAGTTAACCCATGCCTTAGAGTCAATTGTTTTGTCTTTTTCGTCTTTGTCTTTGACTATTCTCTTGTTGTGTGGCAGAACAACAAACAGAGTCTTGTGTTCTATTTGGAATTCTTTTTGGTTAATCACTTCCTAGGAGAATTTCCCAAAATGACAATTGATTGAATATCAAGCGGCAATCATGGGCTACAAGGTGAAATGCTGGCGCAAAAGGCCAAACTATTGCAAAACAATGAGGTAACATTGATGAATGCGGAAGTTTTAGGAGAAGATGATCAATGCGAGACGCCATGGTATAATTTCCTTCAGAATATATTTCATTACGTAACGAAATGGCAAAACGGCCCTCAAAAATTCGTAAAGGAATCACTCAAACCTAGTGGGATTAATAATATCTTATCTTTATGGCCATCATCGGAATTGTGAGTTCTTAAGAAGTGAGATGTGAACTAAGCTCTACTATCGGACGCGCATTATTTACCTTTTCCATTACAAATTTACTTGAGAATTACCTTTATGAGAATATATACTCCACTCCATTCGTTCTGATTTTTTTCATCCCATATCGCCCTGAAATCTTATAATTGAGATTGCCCTACCCCAAACAAGTAGGGTTTTAATCCTATGCATGGTGAACTTGGTTATACGAGATCTTGAGTTTTCCCCTGAAAAGCTTTGATCCCTGCCTTGTTTGTGATATCTCTATAAGATATACCAAATCTCTAGTCCATCAGACCTCAATTCCCCGGTTATTAAAACAGAATACCTTGTCGTTTACGATGATAAGGGATTCCTATTTGAATCTCTAATCCAACTGACGACACAGGTCTCTAGTTCTGGTTGCTAAATTACCTGTCAATCGATCATTTGGTAGGAACTCTTCTTTTGTTCGTTAGAAAGACCTACTAAGATAATGATAATAGAATAACACTGGTAGCAGCATTTACTTCTGACCCAGAAACCATCACCTGTTGGTTTGGAATATATCTATAATAATATCAATTTATTATATATGGAATATATCAATAACTTTTCATTTAGGATGATAAAGGGTTCTTAATTGGATCTCTAACCCAACGAATGACCCATTCTATCGCTTGTCATAACCTCCCGCCTAAGACAATGACAGGTTTCTGGTTCTGGTTGCTCATTTGGTAGGAACTCTTCTTTTGTTCATTAGAATGACCTACTAAGACATTGGTAGGTTTAGCTGTGATACCTAAAGAATCTGTAATCTATGCTACAAACTCCTCTTCTATTGGTTAGAAGTTCCGACACATATCCCCTGCTGAATTGCGATATATTTGTAAGAAATACAAATTTCTTGTCTATTAGACTTCAATTCCGCAGATTTTGAAGCACAATACCTTTTCGTTTATGCTGATAAAGGATTCCTGTTTGGATCTCGTATACAATGGACGACACAGTGCTGAATAATCTGTCAAATCGATCATTTGTTAGAATCGTTTCTATCGTTCGTCAAAGGACCTTCTAAAATAACGGTGGGTTTATCTCTGGTATGTAAAGAATCTGCCATATCAATCTTGTGCTACGAACTCCTCTTTGGTTGATTAGAAGAACTCTGACAGCTGCATTTATTTCTGACTATCGATTCTACCGAAAGTTGTGCAGATTGAATTTTAAAACGAACAAGACCTATCTGTCGGAGGTTTTAATCCGCGTCGAATTAATAACCTGTATTCGATCTATGTTATCAGAATCACATTTACACACGAGAAGGTCCCCCTTAGTATCCTACCAGTCGACCTAATATCTATCTTCGGTTATGGAAAGACCTGTGGCATGCAGAGCTTTAATTACATGCATTGCTAACATTTTAGAAACATTGGTAGAAATTCTTCTTTCGTTCGTTTCAAGATCCTACTAAGATAATGAAGGGATTATCGCTGATAGCTAATAAATCGGTCATATCGAACTTATGCTACGAACTCCTCTTTGGATGGTTAGAAGAAATCGGATGTACCCATTCAGTTCAAACTATCAAACCTACCGAAGATCCTGTATATTTCATTTTCAATCAAGTTAGATGGTTCTGCCGGCCGGTTGTAATCTCTGTCCGATTTATAACCTGTATTCCAACAGACTGTTGTTGCTATGTTAGCAGGATCACTACATATGCTATGTTTGCAAATCACTACATACGAGTATATTGGTCTCAGTATCCCATTCATTCGCTAAAGTATCCTACGAGTTGACGACCTACTAACTCTTATCTGCGGTTATGGCAGTATCTGTTACATGAAGGGCTTTTAATCCATGCATTTCTAACCGAACAACCAGAGCCAATTTCTGATCGGTTCAGAATAGTTAACTGATTTGATGTTCGTTCGCCGAGATCTTCGACTAGGGAAAGTTCTGTGGCCGAATGGACTTTAGTTCCTTGAACTTTTAACCGAAGTTCCATATTCGATTTCTGATTCCGTCCTTGCATTTCTAACCAAACATCCAGAGCCAATTTCTGATCGGTTCAGAATAGTTAACTGATTTGATGTTCGTTCGCCGATATCTTCGACTAGGGAAAATTCTGTGCCCGATTGGACTTTGGTTTCTTGAACTTTTAACCGAAGTTCCATAGTCGATTTCTGATTCCGCCGCTACGGATTTCTTGTTTGTTAGCAGGAACATAATATTCGCACAAATCAACTAACGTCCTGATATATTCGGATAGCGATAATTCCGGGGTAAGGATTCTGGCTTCATACATTTATAATGCTTGCATTTTAACTGAAGGTCCAAGCTGCTTCTGATCCTTTTGATATTTTCTTGATTTCTTCGATTAGGGAAAATTTTGTGATAAGAAAGATCCTGGATTCTTGAATTTTAACTGAAGGCCTGGTATACTACTCCTTCGTAGGTTCTACGGTTAGGGTTGTGATAATCGCTTGATTCTTTTTTTAACATCTTAGAAAAAACTGTGTAAGGCAATAATTATGTTTCTTGCGTTTTTAACTGTAGCTCTAGAGTTTCTTCTGATCCGGTCCAATAGGCTACGGTTTTGATGTTCTTTTGATTCCTTCGCTACGATCTTCGGTTATGTGACAAAGATGATCCTGGAATCTTACATTTCAACTGCAGCCACTGAGTCTGGTTTGCTATTTCTTCGTCGATTCTACGGGTACGATAATGATAATCGCTCGATCCTTTCTTCGATAAGGGAAAAGTCTGTGACAAGTCATAATTAGGTTTATTGTGTTTTTAACTGAAGGTCTAAAGCATTAGGTCAAATAGGCTGCGGTTGTGATGTTCTTTTGATTCCTTCGTGATAAGAAGGATCCTGGAATCTAACATTTTAACTGAAGGTACAGAGTCTGGTTTGCTATTCCTTCTTCGATTTCTATGACCGATTTGTGACTATCACTTCAATGACGTGTTAAGTGGACCAAAATATTCGGTCCGGTAGAATCTGTAGCATTAACTGAATAGATTTATGATTTGAAGTCACTATGGGATTACCAGATAATTCCCAGCAGTAAGTCATCGTTCAGATTATGATTTATTTTCATGAGATCTTCGGTTGTGAAAAATTTTCTGGTCAGAAGGCCTTTTGATCCTTTCATATTTTTACTGAAGGTCCAGAACCGATACGATTAGATAGAATGGATTCTATAGCATTATTTGAAGAGATTGATGATTTAATGGTAAATTGGTATTACCAGACAATTCCTAGCTGAAGGATAAGCTTGTGATTTCTTTTGTTGAGATGAAAATTTTTGGGGTAAGACTTTGGATCCTTGCAATATAACTGAAGGTACAGAACCGATACGTTCGTATGATCAATAGGCTACGGGTCTAATGCTCTATTGATTCCTGCACTAAGATCTTCGGTTAGCGAAAGTTATGTGCTAATAAGTATCCGGGAATCTGGCTTTTTAACTGAAGGTACTAAGTCTAGTTTGTTACTCCTTCGTCGAATCTATAACCGATTTGTGACTTTCGTTTAAATGTCGTGTCAAGTGGAACAAAAAATGTGTTAAATGGAGATTCGGTCGAGTAGAATCTATGGAATTAACAGAAGATATTGCCGATTTGAATATCATAATGGTATAACCAGACACTTCAGTTTATGATTTCGTTTCTTGACATCTTCAAAGGACGTACTGAAGTTCTAGAACCGATTTTTGATTCGGTCGCAGAATCTCTTTCACATAAGAACCTCTGAAGTTGACCGATGAAAGTAATGATTGTGGAGTTGCGGTCGAGTAGAGTCTATAGCACAGACTGAAGATTTGGAATCACAATGACATTACGAACCAATTCTGAGGATTTAACGGTCGATCTATTTTTATTTTTTCTACAGAATTTATGAAAATGTTGTAAAATTGAAGTAAAAAATTGACCTTATCAATGTTTCATGGTCAGTTTTTGACACGATCGTATCTAGTTAGCCAATGTAGAATACCTACTATTGGGGCTGTAATCGTCGACCATAACACCTTGGTCCTTCACAGTGTGTATATATGTTTTTGGACGATTTTCTCTTTACAAAAGTAATTAATAGAACTTAAGCTACCAATATTACTGAAAGCGGATGCATGGTACAATGAAGTCGCTATACATATAAGGTCAAGGAACTCATTTGCCTATGCAGTCCAAAAAGTGGTCTTGAGAGGTGTATTCTTCGAACTCCGAAGTCGTAGTGGCTCATGTTTGACTTTCTTTGAGGATTTGGTTTTTGTTAAGATTAAGATTTCCCTATAGAATATATGGGACTATCAAAGGATCTCACCTCATATAATCCTGCATAGCTTCCCAGTGATTATGGATGGAAGGTTCATTGAAATTACGTTTTTCGTATAAGGGAATCTTCCGCTTTTGCAGTCTGAAGAGCGTCTCTAATAGATTTTATCCGTTTATCCGTTAGCTTGCAGATTTGTAGTTATTTGCGATTTGCTCACCCATGCCTTGTGAGCATTTGATCCACAATAGGGTAGTGATTTCTTCATAGATTCTACGGAACTATTAAAGAATCTCGAAGGGATTTTGTTTGTGATTACGGTGGTTACTGATTAGAGTTTATAATAGATTCCACAACAGATGATAACTGAATGAACTGAAGATCGTTTGTTGCAAACATATATAGTATAGATGTTATATACATTTAAAGAAGATCTTGGACAAAGTTCGAAACATTGGAAATTGCGCACTAAAGTTCAACTTAGGCTAGTGTCTATGGTTACAGAACTCTCTCTCTCTGACCACTAGAGACAATTATTTACTAAGAATTGAATGAATCAGAAACATTAATAATTAATTTGCGGTCATGTAACTAAAATATATCTATCTTTGATGATATGAAATGAATATCAAAGCATTGGCCTTCTGCTCGAGTATTTCAGTTCATTTGTGAATCAAGTGTGAATAGTCGAAGAGTATCCACTTTATTCATCTAAACGACGGATGAGTGCGTGTGCGACAAATGACAACATTGTTAATGTATTTTGCCAAACACTTAAACTTGAAATCATTTTAATCTTCGAACTTCTTTTAAAACTATATATCGCAAAGAAAAAAGTATATAGTAATTTATTAAAAGAAACTACTGCAAATGTCAAGATGTCCATATCCAAATATAAATTGAATCGACAAAAGTCCAGCAGATGGACGAAGAGACGCTTTGAGTGGTGGACTCACGCTTTTAAACGTAAGCGGAAACCAGATTGTAGTGTGGATGCAATTTCAAGCTCATTAGCACTTAATCTAGCGCTAATTTGTGGCAATGTCAAAGAAGCAGAACGCAAAGAAAGATACACAGGCATACAGCGGTCAGTGGAGTAGTAGAGTTGACAATTGGTTTTATGTTACAGTGATTTAGTTATCTATCTCTCTCTTTTTATCTCTTTCAGCTCCACTTCATCCTCGGCTTGTGAAGAGGCATCTGGTGTTTTAAGCTCGGGCAAATCGGGCATTTCACTAGATAGCTCTGGCGTAGAAAATGATAATAATGAAAGCGGTATTGGCACAGCCACACCACCCAAAGATATGTCCTATTGGAAGAGTATGCCACAGCATCACCGTCATCATCATCATCACCACCATCACCACCACCATCATCATCACAATCAACAGGACAATGAATCGGTTAGCAGCTTGGATGCTCTGCGTAAAATGAAATTCCAAAAGGGTAGTTCGGTAACATCCTCCGATGATCCCGATCTTTTGGAGGTGCTTAGCTTGTGTGATGAAACCCCTCATCATGATGGGGATGTGGACGGTGATGATGATGCTGATACGGAGGAATTGGAATTGGAAGAAGCAGCTCATAATAATTCCATTAAATCTGCAGCCACCAACGAAGAGGATATGGATGACTACGATATGGTTGATGAGGAGGATGAGGGCCATGATGAATTCGAAGTTGTACCCTATTGTGATTGTGATTGCACGGAGGATGGCGAGGCCAGCAGTGCCAGTGCCGGCAGCTCGGGCACTCGCACCAATGGCTCCATTAATAATGGCTCTCTAAGCGACTCCACCAATAGTGGTGGTGGCGGAGGCGGCAGTGGTGTTGTTCTGCGGCGCAAATATGCCGCCTCCCCCATTATGGTGCCGCAACCGAAATGCCGCAGTCACTCGTTGGACACCTCATCGCTGCCCAATTCCTATCATCAGCAGCAACATGGGCATGGAGCAGCACATGGTCCTATGCATGGGCATGTACATCAGGCCCAGTTGGCGCGTAAACTGCAACATTACCGAGATCGTCAAAAGGATCGCGATCAATTGTCGTTGGCGCTGAGACAAGAACCTTTTCAGTCACTGCTGGCGCCCACACATTTTCACGAACTGCCATCGCCCAGCAGTGCATCGCTGCATAGCGGCCATGAAATGCTAGATAACCAAGAGCTCTCAACGAAATCCAATTCGGCGCCTTTGTTATTGAAACAAGAAAAACGTCTTGATGACTTTGCCAACCAAAATGTGGTGAGTTGAGTGTGTGCGGTCAGGGAGAACTTGATTCATCCTGCATACATTGTTAAAATTAAATGCCGGGATTGAGTCAAGTTCTCCTTTTAAAACCAAAAAAAAACACTAAAGCTATTTAATGGTTCTCTTTTTTGTCCCTGCTCCTTTACAGACTTTGCGCTATTCACGTTCTCAAAGTGATCGCTATTTAGCAGGTGAGTACAGCCTCCCATTTATAATGTTTTTTTTATGAATTCTTGTGGTCGTGGTCTTGTCAAGATTCCTTGGTGGCGTCTAAATCCTTTTTTTGTGCCATAGTTATTTTACCATAATGAAATGTTAATAAGCATATATTTGCATTTAAAAAAAGTGAAACAAAAACACGACAACAGATCTTCCTTGGAGGTCTATAGCGCATCGTGTGGAACACTCAGAGCCACATCAACAACTCGTGGCTCTTTAGGCTCTTCGGTTTTCTGATGGCTAGTCAGCCGGGCTGACTGTCTGACTGGACACTGCACTGCTCAACTGCAGCAGTGATTAATTATTTAATCATTTTTCAATGGTTGTTATTGTTGCCGTTCAGTGCAGTGCAGTGCTGCAGATATTAACTGTCAAGTGATCTGCAGTCCAGCATTTCTGCCTTTGCTTCCAGCAGGCAGGCCTCGATGGTTTTTCGTTAAAACTTATTTAAAAGTTTGATGTAGGTAATCTCCAACAGACTGTGGATGTTACATTGGGTGCTGATGCTGCTGCTGGTGGTTGATATTCTTGGTGAGATTTTAATAGACTTTGACATCAAGTTATTGCTATTTATGCATAGAGACGAGTTCGTTCTCTTGATTAGTTTAGTTTTTTTTTGCTTAGTGGACTTAGTTGCAATTGAATGGTGGTGGGGCATGGGTTGGCCTCATCCTCATTCACATCATCATCAACATCTCTGCCTCCTCGGTTATTTGATGGATTTTATTTGTGTCTCTCCCTCTCTCACTCCTGCCAACAAGATTAATAGATTTACGCATTTATAATTGAAAATTTCAATTATATTATGCAAAGCAAAGTGTTTTCTTCTCTGCTGCTCTTTCTCCCTCTATCTATCTCTTTAAAAACAATTTTTCAATTTCTAAGAGATTATCTTTAGCATAACCACCACAAAACGAGTTTCAAAAAAGATTTAACATTTTAATTTTTTTCTCAGCTTAAGTGATTTCAATTAAGAGATGATCGTTTATTGCCGATCATTAAGTGAAATGTTAAAAGAGTCTATTCAATTAATATTTGTATGCATATTTAATAGTCTGCTATTTATGCAAAGAGAAAAAAGAAATTATTTTTTAAAGATCTTCATAATAAATGAATGTACTCATACGTCGAAAAACATTACTGATTGCTCTATAGATAGCAGTTGGAAAAACGTCTCAGTTTAGTCATTATTGTCTTCGTTGTGCATTTCTATAACGGAGAAATTATGTAAAATTCTCTAGAAACGATGAGATGGCGTTTGTATCTCTCTTAAGGCCAGCGCACACACTTGGCTATTGTCTATTATCAATTTCGTATTACATTTACTGCTAGTAATAGCTCAAGCCTTAAAGTATGCTATACATTTGAGGCAAAATTAAATTGTTTGCACAAAGCAATTGGAAATGGTTCAGCTCGTAGATAGGATTTAATTTTCATAGTAATAATTGTTTATTAAAAATAAAATTTATAATATTTTTTGAAGCAAATTTGTATATATTTACATATTTCTAATTATTTGGGATAATCAACATAAAAATATATGAAACCACTTTGTGAATCGATTTAACCATGTCTGTCCGTCCAACTACGTGTTCGCATAGCCTTGAGATCAAAGTCCCATTCGCAGATATGAACACTATCTTAGCGAAATTTTGCAGAGAGTACTTTTCAGTTCAAGAACAAAGCCTATTTTTCATGTTTTTGAAATATTCATTATAAAGGGTTTTCCAACAAGAGGTGTTATTTTGGTATTCAAAGAAAAATGTCAGTTTTTGCGATAAATGATCGGATGTTTATTTCATAATAAAGTGGAAGGTATGCCGTTAATAATAAAAAACAACATCAGCCAAATGGCCACCACGACCACGCTTACAGGACCATATCCTTTTCATGAAATTTTCCATAACCAAATGGCAAACTGGCTGCTCTATGTCTTCGATAGCTTCACGAATTCTATCTTTGAGGTCTTGAATCGACGCTGGGCTGTTAGCGTAGACCTTATATTCCACATGGCCCCAAAGGAAAAAGTCGCAAGGTGTTAAATCACAAGATCTCGGTGGCCAATTGTGATCACCTCTTCGAGAGATAACAAGGCCCGGAAACTTTTCCCGTAACAGAGCAATGGTTTCGTTGCTTGTGTGGCACGTAGCGCCGTCTTGTTGAAAGTAAACGTTGTCCAGATCAATACCATCCCACTCCGACCATAAAAAATCATTAATCATCTCTCGATAGCGCAATCCATTCATCGTAACTGTTGATACAACCTCAAATAGTCACACCTTGAGGATGGAGAGGCTTCTCAACAATAAGCCTTGGGGTTTCCGAGCCCCAGATGCGACAATGTTGCTTGTTGACGTAGTCACCGAGGTGGAAATGGGCCTCATCAGTCAGGATGATTTTTCAATGGAATTCCGGATAGTGCATTTTAATAATTTCAATGCGTTGCTGAATCGTGTATCGTTCCATTTTTAATAATGGCGTAGTTTCTACTTGTCAAATGTCAAAGAATAAAAGTTTCAAAAGTGACAGCTACCTAAATACCGGATGATTCAAAATAACACCTCTTGTTGGAAAACCCTGTATCATTTTCCGTGTCTTATCATTTAAACTAAAATCTAGCTTTTTTGATATTATTTGACCTCAATTATTCCTAGCAGTAATGCTTTATATCGTTCCATTTTTTACTATATCGCTCCCCATATAAAAGCAATCTAGGGATCGCATTTTTATACCCTCACCTTAACGGAGGGGGTATCATATCATTTGCTATGGAGCGAAAAGTGTAACTCATCGAAGGAGTTAAGTTCGAAGATGGGTCATATTGGTCCACTCCTTCTTGTACCTCCCTCATAATGTACTACATTTTAATGAAATTTTTGATCTCTGATAACTCTTATACTCTCGTACTACTTATCCGAATCTTCTGTAATTCGACACATAGTTTATCTGTCGCTATCACTATGGGCGAAGTGTCTCCGACGATTTTGGTACCTCCCACACAAAGGGCCCATTTTGTACAAAAAGTTAACTTTTTTAACTTGTATACCACTTCAGCAATGAGGACAATTTCTTGATGAATGATACCTCAATTCACATGAGATCCAAGAGCGTCCAATGCATCCCGAAAATGTCAGATCGGTCCATATTTCTTTAAGAACGACTTTGGCACAACGATCACCGTCAATGGCGAGCGTTACAACGGGTTTTCCAATAGGGATGATATGATTTTGAAGTGACGTTTCGGCCATTTGTAATATGTCATGATCTGTCATTTGTTTTTCATTGTATTCAGTATTGATTACAATTTCATCACGGCGAGATATACGCAAGAACAACGTTTAAAAATTATTCAGTTTTATTATCAAAATAATCGTTTTCCAATTTTCGTGCGCTAAGTCCATTTTTTTTAAATCAGTCGACCTCTTTCCAGTCGACCTACGACCTTGACACCCATGAGCAATATTTTAGCTCTCGTTAAGAGCTATCTTTTTGCCATTGACCGATTCCCGAGCCGACGTACCGTTAAGGAGCTAGAGCAAAAATAAACTTTTCGTTCACATTTGAAAATGATGCTGTCCATTTTTTTAAATCCAAAACAAAAAACACTTTCCAGTCGACCTACGACCTTGACACCCATGAGCAATATTTTAGCTCTCGCTAAGAGCTATCTTTTTGCCATTGACCGATTGTGGCTACGTGCCACACAGCAAATGAAACAATTGAATTGTTGCGAAAAATGTTTGGAGATTCGATTATTTCAAGAAATTGTGATATTGAATGGCCTCCAAGAAGTTGTGGTTTAACACCATTACACTATTTCTTGTGGGGTTATTTGAAGTCATTGGTCTTTCGATATAAACCAGACTCTCTTCAAGCTTTACCAGTCAATATTGAACGTGCCATTCATGACATACGACTTGATTTTGTGGAAAAAGTGCTCGAAAATTGGGTTCATGGAATTCGTTTCTACAGAAGAAGTCGTGGAGGCCATTTGAATGACGTTTTATTTAGAATTTAATTGTATCGACTGTACTTCACATTAAATAAAAAAGTTCTGAATTTCCTTAACAATAAGTGTGTCTTTTTTCAAAGAAATCATATCACTCTTATTGGAAAATTGGTTAAGGATTACCTATATTACCTTTTGGCGAACGATATGTGGCTTCAACAAGAGCGCATTACGTGCCACATTCTGCACGAGTGATTTGAGGGCGTAGTCATCTTACGTGGAGGTGATATGAACTGGTGAACCGTTAGACTTTTTCTTGTGGGGTTTTCCTCTGAGGTCGACTTTAGTATAGAAGAAGACCTCAGAGGTCGTCTCTAGTATAGAGGAAGACCTCGAATATCGACTCTAATATTGAGGAAGACCTCAGAGGTCGACTCTAGTATAGAGGAAAACCTCAGAGGTCCACACTAGTATAGCGGAAGACCTCAGAGGTCGACACTAGTATAGAGGAAGACCTCAGAGGTCGACACTAATATAGAGGAAGACCTCAGAGGTCGACACTAATATAGAGGAAGACCTAGAGGTATAGTGGAAGACCTCAAAGGTCGACTCTAGTATAGAGGAAGACCTAGAGGTATAGTCGTAGACCTCAAAGGTCGACTTTAGTATATAGGACGACCACAGTGGTCGAACCTCTTGTAAAGGAAGACCATTGCGATCGATTCTCGTATAGAGGAAGAACTCTACAATCGACTTTGGTGTGGAGGAAAACCTCATTGGAATTCAATTCAAATGGAATGCATTGTTCTGACTTACTTCAGTCTTCTAAGGAGGAGTTTAAAGTTTTTTTTTGAAAATGATTCCACTTTTTCCAAAAAATAATTCACAATTTTCCCAAAACAGTAAATTCTATCCGACTGGCATTAATTTTATTAAAATCTCTACAAAATGTCCCAAATTACCTATAACTTTAAGAAATACGAAATTTTGCATTAAAAATCCTAAAATTTTTTGATAAAATCTGTATATTTTTTATTTTATTTGACCATAAAAATAAAAAAAAATTCTAAATTTTAGTTCATTGCTATAACTTAATATTTATTAAATAATTTATATTTTATCTCTATTTTCAAATAAGTAATTTATCAGTTAAAGCAGTAAAATGTTGTAAAAATTTATCTATATTTTTCTGATCATTTAAAAAGGAAAAATAGGCTACTTTTTATCAAAAAAAAATTATAAAAAATTTTAATAATTATTATATATTATTAATAATATATATAATTTTAATTATTCGGGCGAAAGAAAAACCACAAATGTAAAAAAATGTTTATGGTTTAATTTATGAAAATTACTATACCTTTTATCCTAGAATTCACCATTTTAAACTAAAGACAATTATCTTAAATTTAATGGTGAATTTATTTTATCGTTTACTCTAATGGCAAAACAATATGAAGGCGGTTACGTTCTTGATTTTTGTTATAAGAAATTCAAATTTCTTTTTAACCAGGACTTTTATTATTATAATCTGTCACAGTCTTTGTGTATCCTCTTCTCCATCATCTGAGTTTTCTCATACTCCTACGGCTTTGAGAAGTTTGGAAAAACTTTGAAACACGTGTTATGCATTATACTGGCTTTGTACTGGCCGCCTCAAAAAACACGTGTATCTCTCTAAACCTGCGGCGAGCAATAAATCATAGAAGAACAGAGAATATTTATGAAAATCATAACGCTTGTCATTATCTTAAACAATCAATAATGAAACCTTTTAAATGTGATTTGCTTAATGGATATTGCATATGGCGCACATTTATTGTCGAAAAACAAACAAAACCATGTCAACAATAAAGGGAACGTTTTAATTTTAAATTTGTTTAAAGTATACGAGTACATTTTTTTGTGAAAAATTCAGGAAATTCAGCCGATTCCCTGATTTATGTTCGCACGCCGCCTAACAATTTGATTGACTTGTGACTAATTGTAGTCAGTCACCCGGTCTTTTGGCCATTACCACATTCTGTAATTTCTGGGAAAAATCTGTCAACTCGTGAAAATAAAAAATGCACAACACATTTCTTTGTTTATTCCTGTTGCGGGTATTTATGGCAAAAAGGGCGATGATTAATACATTTATTGACTGCTCTTTTGCGATTTTAATTTCAATTGCATTTAAACAACATATTTTTTCGCAAACAATTGTTGGGACAGAAGACAAGAACAAAAAATAAAAAAACCCAATGCAACAAAGACTCAAATTGTTTGTTATTCCAATTGAATATTGTTCGAAACAAAACAGTGGGACAGACAGACGTACGTTCGGATGGACGGACTTTGTGAATTAAGTATTTTAACTGTTTTTCGAAACAATGGCTATGGATTACTTTCATTTACTTTTGACAAAATTCAATTTCAGTTCTTTTTTTGTAATGCAGCAACAAGGCTTAACTTCAAATGTGTGTTTGTATATGGATATTAAAGGATTTCTGTTGCACTGAAAAAAAGATATTCATTAAATTTAACTAAGAAACATTTTCATTTTTTTAAATATTCTTTATATTTAGGAAACTTTCATAGCATTGCAATAAAACTAAGGCGAATTAAGACGAATAGTTTATGAATTTTGAAATAGTTATTTTTTAATTTTAAGAACAGAACAACCAAAAGAAGTTTTAAAAACTTATTCTTTAGTTGAAGATTAAGGATTACTTTTTTTGATCAAAGAATATTTACTTAATGTTGCTGTCTGTTTCTATAAGAAAAAGTCGTCTAAAACTGATGATTTATCAGAAATCACTCAATTATGTATATCGCTCACTCACTTCAAGAGTGACATAACTCAAAATTGAAAATTGCCAAGATGTATAACTTTAAGTCCGTATAAAAAGATAAGTAACATGAAATAAGATGTTTAAATATGCTTGAATAATCCCAAATATGGTTGTTTACTTATAGACCAAATTTCGCAGAGATTAATTTATGAGCATTTGCAAAATTCGCTTTTTTGTGAGGCAGCCTCAAAAATTTTAAATTTTGAGTTATGCCACTCTTGAAGTGAGTGAGCGATATGTACCCGTATATTGATTCATAAGACACTGTAGGCCAATTCTTATAGTCATGTTAGAGGTGGACGACCTATGAAGAAACACGTATCTAGAAGAATAAATTATTCACAGAAAAAAATTGTCATTAATTTAAAGATTAGCAAAGACGCCCTAATAATTAAAATAAGTACATTAAAAATCAATGAAAGCGGAATGCGACGCGGTGAGAACTCAGCATTGCCCGTACAAAAACATGTGGTTGTTTTCAACAAAAGTTGAACAAGAAATTGTGTCAGATTGAGAATAATTTAATCTGGCAATGCCAAAACAAGCGGCGGGGTCCACCCCGTTGAATAAATTTCAACTATTCTGAAATACCGCGCCGCATTCCGCTTCCTCTATTGGCCCGTCACCATTAAATATATACAATTTTTATAAAAATTAAGCGAATTTTCCTAATTTTAAGTTAAAAATTACTTATTTTGAAGAAGTCTTGGCGAAAATCTTTAATTTTATGATTTTTTTTTGTGTAGTTGAATTTTTTTTTGTATTTCTACGAACCTTTCAACTCTGCACTGAAAAAAAATTGTACTAAAATTAAAGAAATGCTCCAAAGACGTCTTTAAAATAAGTACATTTTGTAGATAATATCGTTAATATTAAGTAATTTACTTAATTGTAAATAAATATTCTAAATTTTAAGTACAAGATGTACTTATTTTAAAAGCTAAGGACGTCTTTGGTGCATTTCTTTAATTTTATTACAATTTTTTTTCAGTGTGTCGAAAAGTGAAAACTGTTTTTTTGTTTAGTGTATTGGAAATGCACAGAGATAAATGTCATGGCAATGCTTCTGGTCGCATATCATTCATTTCGATTTTTTTTATAACATGCTCTCCACCAGCCAATATACTCATCGTCCTCTGACGAAAAAATAAAACATACAAAATTGCTGTCAATCCTGTCAACATTCCACTATGAATGACGTCCATATGTCTATCGGTCGCTCAATCCTGTCCAATCGTCCACTTCATTGGTCCTTCCTTTCACACGTCCTCTTTGTCGTTTTCTTTTGTTCTTGGTCATATGAGAAAAACAAATTAAATTGCCAACAGAATGGCCTTCATGCGAGGATTTACCACGAGGAGGATATTGTTGCTGCTAGTGTAGGTACTCCTGAAGCAATGATGATGCTGATGACTATGGTGGGAACAGAGCGGCCGTTAACGAGCATTGTTTTACTGAGTTGTACATATAGCCAGTATTAAGAAGAGTAAGAAAAAATAAAACAAGAAAGAAACAAACACGAGATGTGGGTTTATTTGTGAATGAATTAAAGTCAAATGAACATTCTGCATTATGTATGAAGTCCATAAATACACAGATATAAAAAGCATAAATACGCAGAAAGGGTGGGCATAAAGTTTGTAGACCAAAAGTGAAAAAAATGAGCGATGCAACAGCCATAGTTAAAAAAAAAAAACAAAACAATTTGTTTTAGAAATTTTTGTTCATTCTAAATTTAAAAGAAAAAGTAAAGGTTTAGCACCAATTCGAAAAAGTATGAAATAAACCTAAAAATGGATCTCAAGTTTTGACTTATTTCTGGCATTTAAGTTGAGTTTTCTGTTTCGGTGTATTCAGAGACTTATAGTAGAATTTTATGGCAAATATTTGTGTTAAATATTGGTTAAAATCGGTTCAGATTTACATATAGGTCCCATATATATGTACCTCCGATTTGGCATATATGCACTGTATAAGCAACATTTTGTAACCGATTTGTACAAAAATTGACAGAGAGTAGTCTCGTGATACACTTAGATACAATACAAAATTTGGGGGAAATCGGTTCAGATTTATATATAGCCCCCATATATATGTTGCACCCGATTTGACATGAAGGCGCTGTAGAAACTGTATTTTATATCCAATCAGTACGAAATTTGGCAGAAAGAGGTTTCTTATTACATGAAGGAATACTGCCAAATTCGGAGAAAATCGGTTCAGATTTATATATAGCCCCCATATATATGTTGCACCCGATTTGACATGTAAGCGCTGTAGAAACTGTATTTTATATCCAATCAGTACGAAATTTGGCAGAAAGAGGTTTCTTATTACATGAAGGAATACTGCCAAATTCGGAGAAAATCGGTTCAGATTTAGATATAGCCCCCATATATATGTTACCCCCGATTTGAAATTCAATAGCTGTAGAAACTGTATTTTATATCCGATCAGTACGAAATTCGGCAGAAAGAGGTTTCTATTTTACATGAATGAGTATTCAGGGAAAATCGATTCAGATTTATATATATGCTCCATATATATATTCCTCCTGATTTGGTTACAAAGCGCTATAGAAGTTGTACTTTACTTCCGATCATTACAAAATTCTTTAGAAAGATGTTTCTCAATTTAGGAACGAATATTGCTTAATTTAGCGATTATCGGTTCAGAATTAGACATATCAGCATATATATGTTCTTACCCATTTACCAATTATTCCAAATTATTATCGCAATAACCCTTATCGCATTGTTAGGGAGGTGTAGGCTATTATATAGTCGGCCCCGCCCGACTTTCTGCCTTTCCTTACTGGTTTTTTCTATCTCAGAGTAAGTTTATAGATGGTCTATGTTGGTCCACTCCTTCGAGTACCTCCCCCACGTAGGGTCAACATTTAGTGAAATATTGATTATCTCATAATTTCTACACTACTACTCAGAATCTTTAACAATTCCACGCATAGTATTAGTTGCTCGGTCGCCATCATCCTGAGAAAAATGGCCGTTATTGCCACGCCTCTTTTGGTACCTCCCATACAAATGGACCATTTTGCACAAAACGTTGGCGGCTTATAACTTTGATTCCAGTCCATAGATATATTTGAATGTTTATTAAGTTTAATGATTTTATAGTACCTACAGTCCCGTGGAAAATGGCCCCTCCCTCCCAAACAAAATTGCCAAAATAAAAAATATGAAAAATTATTTTTTTGAATTTCCCTATTTTAACAATATGGGTCACAATTTATACATTTATCCATAGACTTTTTGCCAATTGGCATTGTTTCCTTCGTTAGGATGCTAGCATTCAAAAAATGGAACAACAAATCTTTTTACGATTTTTTTTATTTTTTACGGTTTTTTGTGCCAGGAAAAAAAGATTTTTTGAAAAAAAAAACACATTTTTTCTAATTATTTTAATGACTGTTCCTTTTCGACTAAACATCCGTTTCTACGTGAAAGTGGTGTTTTTTAGCCCTCATAATTTCCTTTTCCAAATATTAAAGGTAACTTCCATAAAAATTTGAATACAAGAAAAAAACTTTACCATAAAAAAATTTGTTGTTTTGGTTTCATAAAATAGTAACCTTAATCTATACAAAAAAAAGTTTTTATGTCTCGGAAACCAAAAAAAAATTGTCTTGGTGCATAGGGTTGCCTATTGTATTTAGAAATTTTTGCTCGAAGTGTTTTCGATAGCTTTTTCTGCAATTTTTTTACAAAAATAAAAATTCGCAAAAATATTTTTTTGTGCATTTTTTTCCTAAAGTAAAACTTGTTTTGGCTTCTTTGTAAAAACCCGTATTTTTATTTTTTGTGCTCAAATAAAAGCTTAGGTCATTTCCTTTAAGAGCTTTATGGTCTGTTAGTGGGATGGGACTTGTATATCTTTAAAAATAAATATTAGCATCTAAAAAAATAGAGTTAAACCACATATTTTATCATAACTCGAGAACCATTTATTCTAATTGGTTCGGAGAACCTTTAATGGTTCCTAAATTAAGTAGCCTTCATCTTCTTCTATTATCATTTTTTCATCCCAACAGCGATATAACATTTTTTTTTTAAAAAATGTTAATAACTTTTTAATTAAAACCTCTTAAAAACATCGAAAAATTCACAATTATTATATTTTTATTATATATAATTTTATAATATACATTTTTATTATTATTCCGTATTTATCTCGATTAAGATTGTTCTACAGAAAATAAACATATGGCTCCGAACTGAAGCTATTGTGCAAATTTTAGCTAATTTTATCTTATGGTTTTAGGAGATCTTGCCTTAAAAACAAACGCACATAGGATTTTATATTTAAATAATTATAACCTAAATTAATAGTTTCGTTGATACAACATATTATTTTAACTGTATCCATTGAAATGTTAACAGATAGATCAATTATAACCAGTCCAAATAATATCTTGATAGACATTGTTAATATTTTAATCAATACTCTTATTTGGATAACTCAATTTAATTAATTAATCTATTGCATATTTTTATAGATTAATAACATAAATATTTAAGAATTTCAGATTTTTTCGGTACCCATTTTTTAAAACCTTTTTATAAAATCTTGTACTTTACATTTCTCTTGCCTCACCCTGTACATATTCAATGATTGATTTTCAATTGACTTCAAGCAGATTGTTTTTTGTTTATTCCTTACACATACGCTTTGTAGACTTTCTTTCTTTCCCCTCCCTCTCCCAGATTCATTTCGCTTTCATTACAAAGCCTTGCGGTATGACGTCAGAAAAAGGAAATATGGATCTTCATAGCTTTATACCATTTAAAATATTAACATTACTCTCCCTCCTTTCGGATGCTGTATTTAATCTCTTTCATTTAACTGAATATTATTTTCGTAAATTGAAAATGTTATGTAGTTATTACAAATAATTATTACCAAACGTATTTAAAATTATTACAAATAATTATTACCAAACGTATTTAAAATTATTACTCGTATTACATAGCTCTGTTGAAATATGTTAGTTATGTGGAGAATATAACTCATAATAGAATTTTGTCCCATTTATTTCTAACCTACAAATATACTCTTTTGTCACAAAGCAGGACAAACTCTTTAGGTTTATTATTAGTTAACAATAAATCGATATAAAGGCGATTGTCTGTAACACATACATTCCCTCATTTGTTAGTAGCTTTTTGTATGTAGGTAGGTCATCTTGCCCTATTCTTCTGTTCTTCATTCATAGAATTCTATTTTCATAAGTTTTATTAGTTGACTTTATGTGCAGAGAAGTCTTCTGACGAGTTAATGAGATATTTAATTATAAAACACATTATTAGACAAATACTCGTAATTAATGGGTCATTTTCTTCTTAAACTCCCGCACTGTAATATTTTTTGTGTGCATCTAAAGAATAACATAAAATAATAGCGAAATTAGTTGCCGAAAAAACACTTGACTTAAAGTTATTTGTTATATTTTTTAACATGAATTTGATGAGCTATTTTTGTCATATTAAAAAACATTTGACTTGTATTGTATTTTTTTAACATGAAATTGATGACATATTTTTGTCACAATGTTCATTCATGCGTTTGCTAATTAAGACTCAAAGAAAATTCCTTTGAAGTTGACATCTTTTTTATATTGAATTTTCTTGAAAGTTTGTGAAAAATATTTCAAATATTAGTTGTCCGTCACACAATTTCCTTAATTAAATAAATACTTGTACATAATATGAATATGGTTTGGTATGATTTACCTAAGGGTACTTATTTCTCTTTCATATGAAATTTGTTGAATATTTAGCATTGTTAAGTAGTAATACTGGTCAAAGAATTTTTTCAAAATAATTTTGTGAAACGGTGCTAAATCTTTGTTGGAGTGATACTGATTTTTTTTTCATTTTCTTCGGATATGAGGGTGCTCATGGGGCAATGGTTGCAAAATGAGAAAGAAAATTTAGATAAATGTATTTTTAACGTTTATATGTTTCCTTTACCAATTTAGAGTCTTGAGGAAAAATAAAACATAGTTAATAGATGACATTATTTGAGCAATGTCCGTCCGTCTGTTTGACTGGAACGTACTATAACTGTGCAATGGAGTAACGGATTGACTTCAAATTTAGTATGTAGTCACATATTATCCTAACTCAGACCATGTTCGATGATGTTCCATATACCTCTCCTGCAATGGGTCTAAATGTTGTTGAAATATTGAATTTTTTGAGCGCCCCACAAGGCGAGTTGGTAGCGTGCTCGCCTATGAGTTTGGGGGTCGTGGGTTCGATTCCCACCACAGGCTCTGGTCTGTCGAAGCAAAACCTATCCACATGGTCTTTATAACCCGGTTTTCCCCTGGACCTTACAATTAGAATATAAATTTACTTTGTATTGTAATTCATATAAATAAATAAATAATATTGAATTTTTTTATAACTTATATACTATTTATCCGAATTATCTATAATTTCACAAATGATTATAATTCTAATTTTCCAAGAAAAAATGACCGAAATTTACTCTCCCTTTTTGGTATCTTCCTCTAAAAGGATCTAGGACCCAATATACGTATGCTTTGGAGAAATCCGTTTCAGGACATTTTAAGTAATTTGCGCAATGTCTGTCTGTCTAGTTGAAGCGCACGATAACTTTTGTATGGAGTGACCGATTGACTTCAAATTTGTATATACCCTCCATCATAGGATGGCGAGGGTATATTCACTTTGTCACTCCGTTTGTAACACCACTAATTAGTGATCGAAGACCACACAAAGTAAATATACTATTAATCGTTGTAAAATTCTAAGCCGATTTAGCCATATCAGTCTTACAGTCCGTTCATCTGTTGTAATCACGCTACTATTTATAATACTTGAGTTAGGTCGCTCAAATTTGGTAGTGATACTTCTTATACCTGCAGGTATGTTGGGATTGAAAATGTGCAATATCGGTCCATTTTTTGATATAGCCCCCATATATAACATCTCCCCGATTTGACTTCTTAACGCCATAAACACCACAAATTCCAACTGATCGGGATGAAAATTGGTAACTATGGTTTATTTATAACCGGAACATTTCACACGAACAACGGTAGTCATAGGTTCATGTTTCGATCTAGCCCCTCATACACAGGTCCTTATAGATTTGACTTCGTAACGCCACAAAAACCTAAAATTCAACTAATTGGACTGAAATTTGGAATAATGAGTTTATTAGTACCCGTAACCATTCACATGCGATACATGGTGTAGGGTATATAAGATCCAGCATGGCGCTTTCACTTGTTATAAATATGTATATTTTCAATATTTATAGGAGTTTTAACTCGTAAAAAATTTGCTTCTGTAGTATATTTTCTGGAAGCATATAATTTTTGATAAAATGTAAATTTTTACCTGTTTTTATAGACAATTTGCATCAAAAGTTGGAAAAAAAATAATATTGATAAAACTTATATTCAAAAATTGTTTTCTATATATAAATGTAAAATATTTAATTATACCGATCTATTCAGTATCACTAGATTCAATCTAGCCAGGCCTGTATGTCCGTCCGTCCGTCCATCTTAAGCTTGTACATAAAGTAAAGTGCATCAAGGACGAGGCCTATTACAAATGGTCTAAATCGGTTCAGATTAATATAACGGGTTTTCCAATAGGGATGATATGATTTTGAAGTGAAGTTTCGGCCATTTGTAATATGTCATGACCTGTCATTTGTTTTTCATTGTACTCTGTAGTGTTTACAATTTTATCATGGAGAGATATACGCATGAACAACGTTTACAAATTATTCAGTTTTATTATCAAAATAATCGTTCTCCAATTGCAACTTTTCGTGCGCTAAGTCAAAAAAAAACACACTTTCCAGTCGACCTACGACCTTGACACCCATGGACAATATTTTAGCTCCCGTTAAGAGGTATAATTTTGCCATTGACCGATTCCCGATCCGACGTACCGTTAAGGAGCTAGAGCAAAAATAAACTTTCCGTTCACATTTGAAAATGGTGCTAAGTCCATTTTTTTAAAAATCCAAAAAATAAAACACTTTCCAGTCGACCAACGACCTTGACACCCATGAGCAATATTTAAACTCTCGTTAAGAGCTATCTTTTTGCCATTGACCGATTGTGGGTACGTGGCACACAGCAAATGAAACAATTGAATTGTTGCGAGAAAAGTTTGGAGATTCGATTATTTCAAGAAATTGTAAATATCACATGTCCTCCAAGAAGTTGTGATTTAACACCATTAGACTATTAATAGTGGGGTTATTTGCTTTCTCTTCAAGCTTTACAAGTCAATATTTAACGTGCCATTCATGACATACGACTTGATTTAGTGGAAAAAGTGCTCGAAAATTGGGTTAATCGAATTCGTTCCTGCAGAAGAAGTCATGGAGGCCAGTGAATGACGTTTTATTTGGAACTTAATTGTATCGATTGTACTTCACATTAAATAAAAAACTTTTGAATTTCCTTAACAATAAGTGTGTATTTTTCAAAGAAATCATATCATTCTTATTGGAAACCCCGTATGTCTCCTTATTCTGATCCGATAGGGTGACGTAGATTATCATACAGTCGGCTCCGCCCGACTTCAGCCATTCCTTATGTTTTTTTATGCAAAATTTTTTAATTCGTAGGTTTAATATTAAAAATTTCAAACGAAATAGCTTTAGCTATAACTATTTTCTTTATTATAACAGCCATTTTGTGTTCATGCTGTCTCAAATTTATCAATTTCTTTTGATCTTGTAAAGGCTAATTTTCGCATAAACCGTAATCGGCGCCGAATATGAAATTCCACATATTTGCACCGTTTTTTGTGAGTAATGAGTCTTAAATCGGAAAATAGAAAACACAGTTAAAATCTAAAATTTTTTTACTCAGGAAAGAATATGCGACTGTTTTTGCTACCTTTTTACGATGCAATTTCAAAGTAGCTATGGGAATTACAGATTATCTGAATAAAGTTTTTATTTCGGCCCTTAACTTTTACGTACAGTGAGCAGTAAAAGAAAGCGATAATAAATTTTTGCCAAAAAATTAACATGAACTTCCCAATTTATTTCGTTTGCTTCATAACAAAAAAACAATCGCGTCTGAAGGAAATGCATGGAATAGAAACTTTTCTAAAATGATAATACATATTTTTTTTTATTTCCCCATTATTTCCTGGAAGACATGATAAATACTTAAAATACCTTTAAAATCTGCTATTTAAGAAGACCCAACGAAATAAATTACCAGTACCATCAACAGCAACCCCCTCCTGCTGCATAGTCTTATAATAGCCTCCGCCATTCAGGTCCACATAGAAAAGTTATTAATAAAAAAAACACATTAAATGAACACAACACAGATATGATCTATTTATAAACTCTTCGAGATTATAACAGTAATGCTAGGCAACAATGTGAAAATCAATTCCACCTTAATGCCTACACTTCATGAAGCCCTAACATACAGGTTGGTTTTGGCATATCCTAAGCACCAGCGACTATTCCTCCTCCTCCACTTGATTATAGGTGGCCGGCAACGAGCCAACGTCACTGACAATTTTCAATTTCCAACCAACCAACCAACCTGCAAACTAAGCAGTGGGGCAACATAAAACCATCCAAACGAACTTTAAACCGACATATTTCTCTTTGCCCACACAAAACCCCCAAAGAACCTTCAACCTTTGGCGTATACATAACGTTTTCATAGTGGGTTTCTATTGCGTATACGTTACAGTGAACCACATTCGTTGATGGGGTATCCATCCGCCGACAAAAACCCATAGATACGATAACATTCATTAGAGATGCTGTTGTTGGGCTCGCAGGCATTTATCCGAGTTCTCGAACATAAACGAATAAACAACTTCGAATTTCGAATTTCGAATGGCACACGAGCGACCAAACGACACGAACGCACTTACGACCTACTCTTACATTCAAGAGTACTAGGGAGCAGTAAGGGGCTGAATCATTTTGGATACTATGCTCTATGTACATATGTATGGATGAGTCGTGGCGCGCGCCGTTTTATTTTTGTTAAGAACTCAATGATGATATTAATGATGATGACGAGGCGATTATGACCAATTCATAGGCAACTGTTGCTCATCTTCAATGCTGACGATGATGATGAGCATTATTGTGATTATCATGATGATGATGATGTTGTTGCTTGTCGATGGGAAGGCCAACATGTTAAGTATTGTTGTAGAGTGGCGAAATACTGCGCGATTCCTTGTGGTTTTTTATTTTTGTTTACACAACAAACAACCCAACAGGGCCTAGAGCAATACCAATTTTTTTTTTTTGTTAAAGGGTTATCAGATAAGTAATATTTATACAAATATATATTTTGAAAATATTTCATAGAGAAAAAAGCAAGACAGATCAAAATTTATGTCATAAATATTTAAAAATTATGCATTTATTTTAATTGACATTAGATAATTGCCTTTAGGTGGTAATTGGAAGCTTGCATTAACGACATTGTTTTTATGTTTATATTTTAATTTTCTATTGGTATTTAAATGTAAAGTTCAATATTTTTCAATAAGTATATCCCTGAAGAAGTTGGAAAAGGCCAACGAAACGTCGGAGGAAAAAAATAAAGTAATATACTTGAATTTTCATTTAATTCAATAATACTCAGGATAATGTTATGAATTATAACAATCCGAAATTCGGAGATAGAAATTATATTCTATAAGGGATCCTTCTCATACTCTAAAGATTGTATATTTTCTTCCTAACAGTTCAAGACATTATATATAAAAATGTATAGAAGATTTGAGGAAAGCTTTTATATTGGAGATAAGCTCTATAAACCATTTATAACTTTTATTAATAAGACGATTAGAGTACAGTTTTGTACTTATATATCGTGCCATGGTATTGCTAGTTTTTTTCATTATTTAATTTACAATTTTCCAACTTAAATTCTGCACCTCTTGGGTGCAGAAAAAAATATGTACTAAATAGTTTTAAAGTGTACCAAATGTACCAAAATGTGCTACGCGCTTTAAAATATGAAATACGAAACAGTCACTCAAAATTAGAGTAAATTTCTGATGATGATAACACTATGCAAACACTTTTTAAGAGATTGAGGCATACTACGAGTATTTTGTGAAGCCAAAACAAAATTTTTTTAGTAGTTTTTTTTCTAAATTCCAATTTTCATGGAAGTTGCCTTTAATAGTTGGACCAAAAATCAATGATGTATAAGCTCGATAAAGCCGGTTAAATAAAAGGAAATTATAAGGGCTAGAAATGCTGAAAACATCAGTTTCACGTAGAAACGGAAGTTTGGAAACTGTCATTAAAACAATTGATTTCTTTTTAAAAAATAGAAAAAAATCGCAATCCATATTTGATGATTTGATACTATGACCCATATTGTAAAAATAAGTATATTCAACAAATTATTTTTCATATGGCAATTTCGTTTGGGAAATACCAAAAGGGGCGAGGCAATAACGCCCATTTTGTAATATACTATGGGTACTATCAAACATTACACTGTACAAAATTTGAGGTATTTGTAAAGGGGGCGTGGTAACTTCGCCCATTTTTCTCAAGATGATAGCGAACAAGATACTAATACTATGTGTGGAATGGTCAAAGATTCTGAATAGCAGTATAAAAGTTATGAGATAATCAATATTTCACTAAATGTTGACCCTTTGTGAGGGAAATACTCGAAGGAGTGGACCAGCATAGTCCATCTTTGACCTTAGTCTGAGATAGAAAAAAAATATTGCCACATACCAAATTTGATGTCAATCGGTTAATCCTTTCGAAAGTTATCGTGCGCCAGACAGACAGGCTGAAGGCCATTGCTAAAATGACTTAAAATGGCCCAAAATGGACTCCCGCAAAATATTCTTGGGGTTTCTTAGGTCACTCCATCGATATGTTACACTTTAGACCTGTAGCACCTGATATATACCCTTGTTCACAATAGTGGGTGTATAAAAATAGGAGTGCTAGAGCTATAATTTCTACATTTATCCATTGATTTTCAAATGGGCATTGTTTTCTTCGTTAGAATGCTAGCTTCTAAACATTGAAAAAAATATTTTTTTGTTAATTTTTTTCTATTTACTATCGTTTTTTTCGTACAGGTAAAAAACATTTTTTTTGAAACAAAATTAATTTTTTTCTAATTATTTTAACGACAGTTCCTAAACTTCTACTTCCACGTAAAGGTATCATTACTAGCATTTGTAGTCTTCATAATTTCCTTTAATTTATAGTACATCCGGGCTTTATAGAGCATATACTTCAATAAATATGGTCCAACTACTAAAGACACATTCTAAAAAGGGTAATTTAAAAAAAAAAAAATTAAAAAAAAATGTACCATAACATTTTTTGTAATATTTTTTCGTGTTTAGGGCACCATATTACACCAGAAAATGTTATGCCCTTCGACAAAAATTTTTTGGCATAGTGCATTTATCCATTGATTTTCAAATGGGCATTGTTTTCTTCGTTAGAATGCTAGCTTCTAAACATTGAAAAAAATATTTTTTTGTTAATTTTTTTCTATTTACTATCGTTTTTTTCGTACAGGTAAAAAACATTTTTTTTGAAACAAAATTAATTTTTTTCTAATTATTTTAACGACAGTTCCTAAACTTCTACTTCCACGTAAAGGTATCATTACTAGCATTTGTAGTCTTCATAATTCCCTTTAATTTATAGTACATCCGGGCTTTATAGAGCATATACTTCAATAAATATGGTCCAACTACTAAAGACACATTCTAAAAAGGGTAATTTAAAAAAAAAAAATTTAAAAAAAATGTACCATAACATTTTTTGTAATATTTTTTCGTGTTTAGGGCACCATATTACACCAGAAAATGTTATGCCCTTCGACAAAAATTTTTTGGCATAGTGTAATTTAACAAATTTAATTTTAAATAAAGTATTATATTTTAAAAATCCTAGAAAACACAAGTTGTCCAATATAAGAAAATAGGGGTTTCGCTTATGTACATTTCATTATTATTTTAAGAAAATAAATAAGTAAGAAAATTTCAGTAAACCGACAAAACCAACATTGTGAGTAATGGAAGGTGCGTTATAATAAATCTGTAATTTTGTATGTTGGGAACCAGAAGGGTCTTGACGTTAGCACTCTGCACATCTTTAGAAGAAACCTTTGTCCTTGATATACGTTTTATTGCATTCGGAGATTATTAAAGACCTTAAAAGTGTACCACAAAACTAAACTTACCGCAAAATATCAAAGCAGAACCTATCACTCTAAATTCGAGATCTTTTTTGTCGATCCTAATGTTTTACTTTTAAATTCACACCCCCTATTTTTCATATATATATATATTAGGGTGGGTCGAATTGTAGGGGCCCGAAAAAAAGTACAACGGCGTATCGCGATTCTTGTTCTATGTCTCACTCCAAGAAACTTTGCCGAAGAAACCATAGCTCAAAAACGAATTTCGAGGCCCCGGATTTTCAAAACTGATATTTTTCCAAAATATCCTGAGAAACAATTTACAAAAGCTCATCAATATTCCTATTCTATTGTAAAAAACGGAAAATGTAAACGGAAAGTTTATTTTTGCTCTAGCACCTTAACGGTACGTCGGATCGGGATTCGGTCAATGGCAAAAGTATAGCTCTTAACGAGAACTAAAATATTGCTCATGGGTGTCAAGGTCGTAGGTCGACTGAAAAGTGTTTTTTTGGATTTAAAAAAAATGGACTTAGCATCAATTTCAAATGTGAGCGGAGAGTTCAATTTTGCTCTAGCTCCTTAACGGTACGTCGGATCGGGAATCGGTTAATGGCAAAAGGATAGCTCTTAACGAGAGCTAAAATATTGCTCATGGGTGTCAAGGTAGGTAGACTAAAAAGTGTTTTTTTATTTAAAAAAAGGGATTTAGCGCACGAAAAGTTGCAATTGGAGAACGATTATTGTGATAATAAAACTGAATGATTTGTAAACGTTGTTCTTGCGAATGTCTCTCAGATCATGACATTTTACAAATGGCCGAAACGTCACTTCAAAATCATATCATCCCTATTGGAAAAACCCAAATTTTTCCTAAATATATTTTTCTTAAAAATACATATTTTGAAAAATCCTGGGGCTCGAAATTCATTTTTGAGCTATGATTTCTTTAGCAAAGTTTAGATTTTTGCACATTACGTGATATTTGCAGAATATATTCAAAATAGATTGCAGTTTACTATTACGAGATGAAATTAAATCTATTATAGGAGTATATGCTTTCTTTGTTTGTTTTACTTTTGTTCTGATTCATAATCGATAAGGAATATTTTTTTTTACCCAAAAGCTTTGCTGGCAAACTTTTAATTTACTTATATATAATGACATGATAGTTGTGAAGATGAATAAATAAATTGTCTTATGACTATGCGAAATGCTTTCTTGGATAATCCACCGCAAAGCTTATGAAATAACCTCAATACAATAAAGCTAGATATCAGATGCTACACGTAAAAAAATCTTTTAGAAATACACAAGAGTACTTATACGAGTACTTTGTATTTACGCAAATTATTTTTTTCTGAGGAAATAACTTTTCCTTAGATCAAAATTCCAATTTTCATTTGTTCTTAAAAGTAATGAAGAACTTTGTCTTAATTTCATAAATTATTTACAGAAATATAGGGTGATCCAAGTAGATATACTTTTTTCAATAGCCTTTTTTTGACAGATCACGTTTGAGTCGTGTCATGTTATTTTTGTTAAGTATTGTTTGGCATTTCGTCATGGAAAGACTTACAACGTTTACGCGTGTCATTCGCCAGTTACCAGTCGAAATGCTCGAACGAGTCATCGAAAATTGGATTCAACGGATGGACCATCTGAGACGTAGCCGCGGCTAACATTTGATAGACATAATCTTCAAAAAATAAATGCCAAATAATGTTCTTTCAAATGATAATAAACATTTCCCATTCAATTTGAATTTTCTGTTTTTTTTTTTAAGTAGGGAACCTCGAAATGGATCACGCTATATTAAATAAAAACTAAAAGAAATAAACAAAATAAATATAAAAAAGAATCACTGTTAATAAATATATAAAAAGAATGTAAGCATATTTATTTGATTTAAATGACAAATAATTGTAGTTGAGGTGGGAGTCGTGGGTTCGATTCCCACCAGAGGCTCTGGCCAGTCGCTACAAAAATAACGATGTAAAAAATTCTTGAGTCATGCAGAAAAAATGTTTCATTCAGTTAAAAACAACTTCATAATACTAAAGAAAAGTTTCCTTACCCCAAAGAAAATATTCTTTAATATAAAGATGCTGGTTCTTTGATCGAAAAACTATTAAATATTTCTTTATTGTTTTAATCAACACCATTTTACAGTGTAAGATCTTATTCGAATTCAATAAATTTATTTTTTGTATTTTAGCTTTAATGAAAAAAACTGAAACTCTTTTGTGTGCACCCTTTAATGTGGCATTTTCCCTTTCGGTGGCCGAGACATAAACACTTTGCATGTCGAACGGCATCGACAACGACGACGACGCGGCATCATTAAATAGACAACGATTTGTTTTTTTTTTTGTTTTTGCTCCGAACGGATGGACGGACTTTTTCTGCTTGATGCTCTATTTTGTTGGGGATACTCCTTCAGTACGGTCGTACGGTTCATTGGAGAAAGTTACAATAATTCCGAGATTTTTTCTTCCTCAATATTTTCCGTTACTGTTCTACTGTTCAAAAACATTCCGTCCCTTGTACTACATCCAGTAGACATCCGTTCGTTTTGTTCGTTCGTTGGCTGGCGGCTCGCTCGTTTTTTTGTTTTGTTTCTCAGTTCGTTCGTTGTCTATGAACAGAGCTATGCGTGAGACAACGTGTGAAACACGGCAGCAAAATATTTGCACGGCATTTTTGCCGTAACTTTGTGGCAAATTCATTAGTAGTGCCACAGGCTTCGTAGGTAACAGACGTGTGATATATTATCATAAGAGAACGAGAGCGCAAGAGAGATAGAGTAAGAGTGAGAGTATGTTGTCTACGTGTGTGTGACATTTTGTGTAACACAACGCAATGCAACTTAACGTCATGTTTACATCGTCAAACATTTGTTGAACACAGTCAGTGACGCTGTCGCGTGACATTCACATAGTTTTTTCGTGTGCGTGTGTGTGTGTTGCCAAAAGAGGAAGTGAAACAAGTGGCGAAAAACAACAATTTCCTGTACAAACGACACGAGTGACGACCATCTCTGAAACAAAACCGTTCGTTGATAGTTTTTCTCTCTACGCGCCAAACTCGGGGGAAATTTGAAGTGAGAAAAAAATTGCCTTAACGGAACAGTTAGATGATTAGACGAAAGCTAGCGGTGGCACAACACTAAAATTGTTGTGAGCGGTGGTGCATCATTGTGATCGGTCGCAAAACGTGGCATTAGTTTTTTGTTTATATTTTTTTCCAAAGAAAAAAAAAGTGCGTGTGATTTTTTGGAAAAGTAATTTGTTACATTTCTTGCCTTTAAACAGTGAAACAAATTTTTGTAATTAAAAAAAAGTATATGAAAAAAGTTTGCAATTTATTTTTGCCGCCAATCAATACATATTAAAACTCCCCGCGTATTACAACAATCTTCTTTTGGCTTGGCATGTCAAGTGTAAAAAGGGAAATTTCACAACAATCCCTCAGCCATTTGTCATTTGTCAAAACGCCTGTCAAAATAATTGAGTGAAAAGCTTTTTGTAAAAATAGCAGAAGCAGCAGCTGCGTAGGCCAGCAGGCAGTAGCATTGGCATTGGCATCACTCAGTCTACTCATAAAACAATTACTTATCTGATTAAGCATCAGCAGCCCAAGACCACTGGGCATTATTTGTTGATAAAACCACATCGATATTATCATCACCACCATCATCAGCAGTAGCAGCGGCAGCAGCTGTCAAAATGCAACGTCGCATGTCAATAACCATACGTGAATATAAATTCTTTCGCAGTTTTTCACAGAAATTTGAAAATTGGCCGAAACGCAAAGCGGAAGCAATATGGCGTAAAATGCGTGAAAGGAAAATTGCAGGTGAATACTATTCCTTCCCCCCCCCCCTTTTTTTACAATAATTCTCCAGAAAGTCTTTTTAATTTCATTTACACCCCCAAAAATTAGCTTCAATTGGCTTGTGGTTTTCAAAATTTGTTTACTTTTCTCCATTAATTGTTGTAGTTTTTGACTGTGCGATCGCTAGCTCGCTCGCTTTCTAGCTCACCCGCCGCCTTAATATACTTTTATTCGTATTTGTTGTTGATTATTGATGTTTGTTTACTTAATTGGCCGAGAATTATTTATATATATATTTTTTTGTGGTGATTTAAATTGATCTCCTCCTCAGCATTGTAGAGTGTTAGCGCAATTGCCGTTTTGATAGTATCCTCAATTATGAAAATGATTTTATTAAGGTATTTCTGAAAGATTTAAACCATTTGGATCATGGGGAGGAGAAATTGTGATCTTTGGAACTATGGAATGCCAATGCACTCGAGAAAATGAGGACTGTTAAATATATTTTTTTATTAAAGGATTACCTGCAAGGATTTTGTGGTACACTTTTAGAGTCTTTATTAACCACAGATCGAATTAAAGTTTTTTCAAATAAATCTTTACTGTCCAAAGAAGTGCAGAATAGCAAATTTAAATGACGAAACCTGATAAATATTGATTAAACGTAGGAAAGCACATATCAGCTACCTGCAATATTTTGTGGTACAGTTGTTGATTCTTTGTTAGTCACAAATTGAAATAAAATGTATATTAATGAAAACTGCATTATCCGAAGATGTGCAGAGTATAAAATTTTAATAACGGAAAGCTATAATTTGAATTTTTAGCAACAAAATATGCAAAATAATAGAAATAATATAAACTACCGGCAAGGATTTTGTGATACTCTTTTAGAGTCTTTATTAACAACAGATTGAATTAAAGTTTTTGCAAATTAATCTTCAAGTGCAGAACAGCAAATTTAAATGCCAAAACCAGATCATTTTAAATATTGATAGAAAATACGAAAAACCCGAACTAGCTTAGCCACCTGCAATATTTTGTGGTACAGTTTTTGATTCTTTATTAGTCACAAATTGAAATAAAATGTATATCAACGATAACTCCATTATCCGAAGAAGTGCAGAGTAACAAATTTAAATAACAGAAAGCTTTAATTTAGATTTTTTGCAAAATAATAAAAAAAAATATAAACTACCTGCAAGGATTTTGTGGTACACTTTTAGAGTCTTTATTAACCGCAGATTTAAATGAATATTATATTAAATATAAATTAACTGTCCAAAGAAGTGCAGAATAGCAAATTTAATTTCCAAAACCAGATACATCATTTTTAATATATTGATAAAAAGTGAAAAACCCGTACTAGCTACCTGCAATATTTTGTGGTACAGTTTTTGATTCTTCATTAGTCACAAATTGAAATAAAATGTATATCTATGAAAACTTTATTTTCCGAAGATGTGCAGAGTATCAAATTTAAATAAAAGGAAGCTATAATTTGAATTTTTAGCAAAATAATAAAAATAATATTAACTACCGGCAGGATTTTGTGGTACACTTTCACAGTCTTTATTAACCACAGCTTGAAATGAATACTATATTAGTTATAACTTAATTGTCCAAAGAAGTGCAGAATGGCAAATTTAAATTCAAAAACCAGATGATTTTATATATATATTGATCCAAATGAGAAAAACTTGTACTAACTACCTGCAATATTTTGTGGTACAGTTTTTGATTATTTATTAGTCACAAATTGAAATAATATATCAACGAAAACTCCATTAATTATCCACAGAAGTGCAGAGCATCAAATTTTAATAACAAAAAGCTTTAATTTGGATTTTTGCAAAATAATAAAAATACATATGAACTACCTGCCAGGATTTTGTGGTACATTTTTAGAGTCTTTATTAACCACAGATTGAATTAAAGTTTTCTTCAAATGAAACTTCATTGCTCAAATAAGTGCAGCAAGTCGAATTAAAATGTAAAAACGTAATTTTAATCGTCATTGATCAAAATTTTAATAAAAGTAAAGCAATGAAAACTGTATTTTCCAAAGAAGTGCAGAGTTTACATTTAAATAACAGATAACTTTAATTTAAAATTTTGCTAAAATAATAAAATAAATACATGTGATCTACCCGTATGGATTTTGTGGTACACTTTTACAGTCTTTATTAACCACATATTTAAATAAATTGTTCCTCAAACGTAACTTAATTTCCCAAAGAAGTGCAGAATAACAAATTTAGATGCCAAGAACTTTAATATTTCAAAAATTATTAGCATAAAACACATACTAGCTACCTGCAAGATTTTGTGTCAATTTATTTCAATAAAATGTGTAACTTCATCATTTCGTTAAAACAGCGGAGTATCTCCAAAACTTTAGTATTAAATTATAATGAAATAAGAAAAATTAACCTACAAAATAACCAAAGCTCACATTAGATAACTGCTAGAATTTCTGGGACCCTTTTTGTGTTATTGTTGGCCAGATGTCGAAATAAACTTATTACATTTAAGTAATTTCTACACCTTCATTTGAAGCACAATTTAACATTGTGCTCTCCCAAAGTTTTAGGCTTTTTAATTGAACTATAAGACATTCATATATGGCAGTTTAAGATGTAGAGGCACTAGAAATATGTACAAATGACAAAATTACATACTAACATTCAATAGCACTTGTTCTCATTAATAATTTTGGATGGGGCTCTTTTTCGAAAAATATCCTTAGTGATCTTTTGCAAATGAAAGCTTAAGCTTTATGTATATGACATAGAAACAAAAATGACACAGGTATAAAAATGCCACTTGTTCTCTTTAAAAATGTTGGATGTTTGTATTAATGGGCTCTTTCAGAGCTTTTTGAAAAATATTCTTAGTGATCTTTAACAAACGAAAGCTTAAAGGCCATAAAAATTACACATGTATACAAATTCCACTTGTTCTGTGACATCTGTGGATGTTTGTATTATTGGGCTCTTTCAGAGCTTTTCGAAGAATAAGCTCAGTGATATTTTACAAATGAAAGCTTAAGCTTTATAGAACATAGAAACATAAAAATGATACATATATTGGCCGTAGAATCAAAATTATTGTGAATTTCTTACCTAAACCAAATAATTCAAGATTTGTGTATTATTGTGATCTTCCAAAGCTTTTAGAAAAACTACTTAAGTCATCGTTCAGACTTATTAGTTTTAACAATAGAATCATGATCATTAATTACATTCCGATATTAAAGTTAATTTTGCTCAACATAATAGAGCATCAAAAATAGGAACAAAATATAGGGTTTTGCGTTTTTGGGCTCTTCCAGAGCTTTTCGAAAAGATAAGCTTAGTGATATTTTCCAAATGATAGCCTAAACTTTAGAGGACATAGAACAATAAAAATTATGTTTATACTGTTCGCAGATTCATGTCAAAATTAACGTTAATTTCACACCTGGACAAGATATTTATAGATTTGTGTATTATTGTGATCTTTCAAAGCATTCAGAAAAACTGCTTTAGTCATCTTTCATATTACATAGGTTAAGCTATGGAAACATGATCATTAGTTATATACCAATATTAAAGTGAATTACGCTCTTATTTTTAATGCTCAACATAATATACATATAACTGAGTTTCTGTATTATTTAATTCTTCCAGAGCTTTCAAAAAACAAGCTTTGTCATTGTTTACACATAACAGATTACTCATTGAGTTCACAGAACTCCCTCAAATTGAGCTTTAATTGTATACTTGGATTTTATTTCTTCGTTGCTCCTTTACCTATTATATCTGGATTTGTTGTTATTATGCTCCCCCAAAGCTTTCAGTAACACAAGCCTTTTGTAATTTTTCACATATGAAAGTTTCCTCTGTAATACATTCAACTTAATAATTCTGTAATATTATACCTATGGGTTCCTTCGGAGCTTTCTTAAAAATATGCTTTGTCATCAATCGCACCCAATATTTTAACCTGCATAGACCACATATCTAATCATTTACACATTTCCAGAAATTACTAACTGTCCAAGTGGATTTCTATATAAGGCATAATAAGACTAATGGTGATTTTGATTCTGGAAAAAATGTTGCCCCGTCAACGTGAAATTCTGAAAAATATTTGGCCTCTTTAGGTGGAACTTCGATTTAAATTTAGCTTCTATTTCAAAATTCCAAAATGCGATATAAAATTCCAGTTTTCGGTAAAAAGACAACAAAAATGTTGCATTTTTCTATTATTGTACTCCTTCAGAGCTTTCCTAAAAGCAAGATTTACAATGGTTTGCATACTATAGTTTAAGCTGTCGAAGCCGAAATGTGTATTGATCGCACATTTATATTTAAGTAAATTTTACTCCTTAGTAAAGCGCTCAATTTATTATATCAGCATTTTTTTTATTATTGCGTTCCTTCAGAGCTTTCAGTAAAACAAACTTATTGATTATTCAAAAATAAATGTTTAGACGTATAGATCCTGCCAAATTCACTGACATCAACATGATTTTTCTCTTTCGTATGACGCTCATCCTATTATTTTTGATTTTTTAGCCATATTGTGCTAATCCAAAGCTTTTAGAAAAATGAGCTTTATAATTACACAGTACAACACAAAAAAAATAACAGGGTTCTGTCAATGGATTATGGTAGAGGAGACCAAAAAAATATATACGTATATCGGCGTTTTGAAAGATCACATCGGAATTTTATTTTAGGGGGGTTAAAGTTTTCCCCCTTTGCTAGTTCGTGCAGAATATCGGTATATAAAACTATGTGTTCTGTTCATCTTAGGTGTAGGGTATCTTCAGCAAAATCATTATTTTTTTGCATCTCTCACATCAACCCCGAAAAATTCAATTTTTAAAGACCTTTTTGGTACTAACACTATATAATATCTAAATTAACCCTTAACAGGCTATCTTAAATTTGGGCGTTTTTTTGGAGTTTGTGTTAAGTTTTGGGCTTTGGTGTGTTCTGACACTTATAGTAAAATTTTATGGCCGACATTTTTGTAGAATATTTCAACCCCGCTCCACCCATTTTTAGGGGAGTTTTTTACGATTTGTTAAAATATAGGCAAAAATCACCGTTATGGGGGGAAGCTAGAGGGTTAATATATTCCACAAAAATATAGGTCTTAACATTTGCTACAAAGTTGCTGAAGATACCCTACACCTCAGATGAACAGAACACATAGTTTTATGTACCGATATTCTGCACGAACAAGCAAAGGGGGTAAAACTTTAACCGCCCCCCCTCAAAAATAAAATTCCGATGCGATCTTTCAAAACGCCGATACTCGTATATATTTTTTTGGTCTCCTCTACCAGAATCCACTGACAGAACCCTGTTATTTTGAAAAAATTTTGAAATTGTTGTACAGTGTTGATTGTTTAGTACAGTATAATACTTGATTGTTGTCTCGACTATTCGCCTTTAACTGTTCACCTTATCTTATGGCACATCTTATTTATGAACAACAAGTTCTCTGCCTTTTTTCTTTGGGTGTATGATGGCGCATACCATTCGTGAAGCTCCCTAAGTCCATTACTAGTCGTATCCTGTATTTCAACACTATGTGTACCTAAACCAATTAAATTCTATGATCGACAGAAAGCTTAACAATTTTCAACGTTTTTTTTTGCTATTTTCATCTGGATATTTTCATTCGTATATAATTCATATATAGATCCGAACGCAACGTATTTATCTTATCAACAAAATAAAGAATTTCTTAAATGCTGAACAAGGAATGAGCGTTACGTGATGTGCCGGTGGTGCACAATTTTTTTTTGATTGAAAATAAATTATAGCGAAAAAAAGCAAGAACAAAAAGAGGCATATTAAAAATCAAAACAAAATAATAAAAAAGAAGCAAGACCACACAATTCTATTGTATAATAGGTAATTGTGATTCTTTATATTAAAATTATAGGAAATTATTTAATAAAAAAAAGTGATCGGTTAATGATGATGACGACGATGGGCGATGAGATGAGTATTACATACAATTCATTCACTCGGGAAATTCAAGCAAAAAGCAATAGCCACAAAAAAACGTACATGTATATGAGACACCTCCCCTTTATTTTTTGTATTTATTATGTGTAAATATATGTATTTGTGTGTGTGCGTATGAACACAAGAGTGTTTGCGTATTTATAAATTACATTTGTGTGGGTTATCCTTTTTTGTGATTTTATATGTGAAGGTTGTCTTTTCCTTCCACTCATGTGTGAAAATTAAACACTTGTTGCTTTGGAAATGTTCTTTGTAATAGAATTGTTTTCTTTTTTTCTTCATTATTGGCTTAATTATCTTTTGCTTTTGTAGTTGTGGTGAAAGTGAAATTAATCAAATGGAATTTTGTAATCTTTATGTACTTGAGAAGTTGACAAAGCTTTTCTGCGGAATGTTTATTTATATTGTCATTCAATTTAGTGGTTATTCTAATAATGACAATTATAATTACGTTGCTGGAATTTTCATTAACAATATAACTTATTTAAGGTAATTGCGGATTTAATTAAATCATTTATTTAAAATGAAAAGCGACAGTTATAAAGGAATTGTAGGAGTTTTTATGGTAAATATAACTTATATAAGCCAATTACGGGTTAAATCAAATTATTTAATGCAATAACGTCCTTTAAAGGCAATAATAATCCCTTTTAAATCCTTCTATTTTTTATTTATTTATCCTTCTCGTAAAACAAACCAAAAATATTGCCACTATTTTCTTTCTGACTTTTATAATGTCATTATAGGAGTTTTTATAATAAATATGACTTATTAAAAGCCAATTACTGGTTAAATCAAATTATTTAATCCAATAATATCATTGTCAGATATTTCTTTTTTGTCTCTTTTTTTATTTCCTTCTTTTTTTATTTATTTATTTATTTATTTGAATTACAATACAAAGTACATTTATATTCTAATTTTACGGTCCAGGGAAAGGCCGGGTTACAGAGACCATATGGCTAAATGTTTGCAGCGACAGACCAGAGCCTCTGGTGGGAATCGAACCCACGACCCCCAAACTCATAGGCGAGTACGCTACCAACTCGCCTACTGGGGCGCTCAAATTTTTTTATTTATTTTATTTATTTATTCTTCCCGTAAATCAAACAAAAATATTGCCACAAATTCTTTGCAAACAAAAATTATAAACTTTTTCGGCAAAGTGAATTTTTAACAAATTTACATTGTAGGAATTTTTATAATAAGTGCAATTTATGTTACTTAATTGTGGGTTAAATCAAATTATTTAATCCAACAATGCCATTATCTTTATATTAAGTTTTTTTTAATAAGCCAATTGTGGGTTAAATCAAATTATTTAATCCAATAATGTCATTCATTTGTTTTGTTCGTTTTTTTTTCAATTTCCATCATTTTTATTTATTTATACTTCCTGTAAATCAAATCAAAAATATTGCCACAATTTCTTTGTAAACAAAAATTATTAACTGTTAAGTTTTTTTTTAAATAACCCAATTGTGGGTTAAATCAAATTATTTAATCCAATAATGTCATTCATTTGTTTTGTTCAGTTTTTTTTTCAATTTCCTTCATTTTTATTTATTTATACTTCCTGTAAATCAAATTAAAAATATTGCCACAATTTCTTTGTAAACAAAAATTATTAACTGTTTCGCCGAAGTGAATTTTTAACAATATTTCTTTCGATTCTAAAGAAAACAAAAATTACGCACAAATATTTCTCGGATATACTCGTACATATTTAATTAATCACACCAAACAGATTAACAAGGTGTAGAACGCATAGCCTTCTATAGAAATAAAATCAAAAAAAAGACAGACACAACAACCTCAAAAGACTTTGTCGCAACAGCCTCTGCCGTTTGAGGTGGCAATTTTTTTAATATAATTTCTTTTCGCAGAATTCCCCACCTTGCGTGCTCCCTAACTTGATAATAAATAGTCTACGATTCATTGGCGCATTTGTGTCTAGTGCAATTACAAGTCGTCATTTTTAAGGATTAGAATCTTCATTTAATAAACCATTCTAGACATTCTGACACCTTAAGTACACGCGGAAAATTTTATAAACTATCAAATGATCATAAATTGCTTATATGCGGATATACCAGTATATTTGACTCTTTTTTACGCTCAACCTAATATTTAGCAAATTTTATGTTATTGAGCTTTTTCAAAGCTTTTCATAATAAAAGCTGGATATTAAAAGTTTAAGCTATAGAGGCTATATGAGAAATAAACCGTTATATACATACTGATATCCATGTATATTTTACAATTTCGTCTAACGCTTAACCTAATAATTTTTGGAATATTTGTATTATTGTGCTGTTTAAGAGCTTTTCGCAAATACAGGGTTTTCCAATAGAGTGATATGATTTCTTTGAAAATAAATCACGCTTATTGTCAAGGAAATTCAATAGTTTTTTATTTAATGTGAAATAAAATCGATACAAATAAGTTCTAAATAAAACGTCAATCAAATGGCCTCCACGATTTCTTCTGCAGGATTCGATTTTCCACTAAATCAAGTCGTATGTCACGAATGGCACGTTCAATATTGACTTGTAAAGCTTGAAGAGAGTCTGGTTTATTTCGCAAGACCAATGACTTCAAATAACCCCACAAGAAATAGTCTAATGGTGTTAAATCACAACTTCTTGTAGCCCATTCAATATCACAATTTCTTGAAATAATCGAATCTACAAACTTTTCTCGCAACAATTCAATTGTTTCATTTGCTGTGGGGCACGTAGCCACAATCGGTCAATGGCAAAAAGATAGCTCTTAACGAGAACGAAAAAATTGCTCATGGGAGTCAAGGTCGTAGGTCGACGGGAAAGTGTTTTTTTTTATCTAAAAAAAATGGACTTAGCATCATTTTCAAATGTGAACGGTAGCTCCTTAACGGTACGTCGCATCAGGAATCGCTCAATGGAAAAAAGATAGCTCCTAACGAGAGCTAAAATATTGCTCATGGGTGTCAAGCTCGTAAGTCGACTGGAAGGTGTTTTTTGGATTTAAAAAAAGTTTCAATTGGAGAACGATTTTTTTGATAATAAAACTGAATAATTTGTAAACGTTGTTCGTGCGTATATTACTCCACGATGAAATTGTAAACACTACTGAATACAAAGAAAAACAAATGACAGATCATGACATATTACAAATGGCCGAAACGGCACTTCAAGATCATATCATCCCTATTGGAAAGCCCGTTATATTTTACACTTTCGTCTAACGCTTAACCTAGTAATTTTTGGAATTTTTGTATTATTGTCCTCTTTAAGAGCTTTCCGCAAATATTAGCTGGGTAGTGTGCTCTTCTAGAGCTATCGAAAAAAAGCTTTTTCATCATTCATACATTTTAAGCTTTAAATGATATACAAAGAATCAAAATTACTATTAGTTAAATTCTATTATCCAAGTAGAATTTTTTTTTTCGTCTGAAGTTCGGCCTTATAATTGTGAAATGTTGTATATTGTGCTCTTCGAGAGCTTTGCTAAAATAAGCTTAGTCATCCTTCACATATAATACTCGTATTTAAAGCAGTAGAGGACATACAGTGACCTAAGAGTTTTGAATCTTTGTTTCATATGACTATATATCTCAATTTTTATATATTCGTACTCTTCTGGAGATTTAAGAGAATTCAACTTAGTCATCGTTCATATTTGATTAAAAAGTACTATTATAATCTGCCTAATATTTCTGAACTTTTGTATCATTGTACTGTCTTGGAGCTTTCCAAAAAACAAGCGTTGCCGGATATTGCTCTTACAAAAATGCTTTGTCTTCGTTTGCATGTTATAGTTTAGGATGTCGAAGCCATGTAAGTAGTTTAGGCATGTCTAAATCACCATTAATTATTTAGTGATATTTAATGATCTTTAATACTTCCTTAAATGCACAAAACCAAAAGTTCTATTATTATTACACTTCTTCACAAAATGGACCAAAATGGTCCCAAGATTGAGGAGCTAGATGGTTAAAATGTTCTACAAAAATATTTGCCATAAAATTCTACTATAGGTCTCTGAAGAAACAAAACTCTAAACTCAACCTAAATACCAGAAATAAGTCAAAACTAAGATCCGTTTTTAAGGTTAATGTCGTTCTTTTTCGAATTGCTCCTAAATCTACAAATGGATTTTAAATTTTGAATTACTTCTGGCATTTAAGTTGTATTTTGAGTTTTGGTGAATTTAGAGACTTATAGTAGAATTTTATGGCAAATATTTTTGTAAAACGTTTTGACTTGCTAAACACCTGTTTTAGGGGTGATTTCTATCCTTATCCACAAAATGGACCAAAAAACCCCTACATCAAGGTGCTAGAGTGTTAAAATGTTCAACAAAAAAAGTTCTTCATAGCGTTCTAAGTAATGATGCTACACACATTCTAAACCTATACTTAAAAAACACTTATACACACGTATATTCTTTTTGTACCCCCTCTATCAGAATCCGTTGTGAGAACCTTGTTATTTTCGAAAAAGATTAATTTTGTTCCATTTGTGTTATTGTATCTCCTCAGAGCTTTTCGAACAATGAGCTTAATCACCTTTCAAAATATTATAGTTTAAACTGTAGAGGCCATATATGTATGTCAAAATTACCATTAATCAAATATTGATATTATTCAAGTAGTCTTTAGTACTTCGTAAAATGCACAACCTAATATTTCTGAATTTTTGTATTGTTGTACTCCCATAGAGATTTTCAAAAAATAAGTCACCTTTCACATATTATACTTAAAGCATCTGAAACTTTTATCCTGTTTAATGTTACTTTCACAGTTGTGGAAATTTAGATATAATGGTGATAACGAAGCAAGTTGGTTTTGTTTTCAAAAATATTATAATATTCGACACATCTTTGGAAGAAGAGCTTTCCACTTCTATAATTTTTTTAGAAAATTAAGATAAATAAAGATTACTAAAGTGTACCACAAAAATCATTGCAACATTTTGATTAACAATATAATAAAACAAAATAATCATTTTCGAATATACACAGATCTTTACCAAAAAGTTTATATAAACTAAGATTCTGCTCTTCTTTGTTGAAAGAGCTTTCAACTGCTGTAGATTTAATTGGAATTCCAGAGCACTAGATATTTCAAAAGTGTACCACAAAAATATGTGCAGAACTTTAAATTAAACTTAATAGTCTTTAGCAACGTTTTTTTTCATTTTCCTTATAAGATTTTTTCCACTGTAAAAAGAAATATTAAATTAAACTGTAAGCAACAAAGTGCCCCACTGTTCTTGGCTTTGTTTAAATGCAAAAAAAATATATATCACATATTCATATACATATATTTATCTAGACAATGAAAATGTCATAAATAAGAAATATAACAACAGCACCGACAATCAACTGAAAATCCAAAAAAAGTGTATCAAACAAATGGACAATTATCATTAAGAACGACAGATACTCGGACAGATATTTTGACATTTATGGCGCTGAGAAATTGTGAAATGTGCGTGTGAAAAAAATGCGACTGGCGACGCGCCGTATCATTGCCAGACAGACGGACTCCTACAACATCCCGGAAGTTTTTCGAAGTGCATTTATTTCACCATTTTCGATGTTATCGCAGATCAAGAAAAATCCATGTACGACATTTGAAAAATTATGTTTTTTTCCATTTCAAGACAGTCAGTGATTGTTCTGATTGGGTTTTTTATTTGTGTGTTTTGGAATTTATTTAAACATTTTTGGAATATAAGATTGAGATTGATATTGATGCTTCGGTAGTTGCAGTTGTTGTTGTTTTTGTGATTATTATTTTTCGCACTGTGGGAAACGTGGAAAAATTATGTGTTGACAATCATTAATGACTACAGAACTCTCCGTTTTGTTGGTTGAGTGATTGATGATTACACTAAGCGACAAACCGCCATAGTTTTGTAATCATACTAAAATATTTCGTTAACATTTTTAAAGCAGAAATTTGTTTCAATATTATTTCGAGCAATAATCTAAACAATTAATAGCGAATTCGTTTCTGCAATAATTGGCAAGATTTGCATTTTTGTGTTACCTTTTTTGAAATTTAGTAATTAAGTTACTCGAATTTAGCGCAACTAAAATTTCCAAATTTCAAAAAAATGGCAATGCAAGTGTCGCACTTTTTTGCAGAAACGAGTTCGTCATAAGTTTATTTTTAGTTTTGCTGAAAACAATATTTTTGTCGTCCAGTGTTTTCTTTTTTGTTGACGAATTTTTTCATTCAGTTTCGTTTTTTTTTCTGCTTATATCAAAAACAATATAGACTTTCTTAATCATAACGATGATACGTGTGTCTTGAATGGAAAAAAAATCACACAATGGATATAAACAGGAAGATTTTGTTCAGATTCCGTATGAGAATGATATGAATGAAAAGTTTATAAAGTGGGTGATAAACAAAATGATGGTGGTATACTCGAACATAAGGAAGAAATTGCATTGAAATTAATTAAAGCAATTCGGTAATACTACTGTCATATAGAGTATAGAATCTGAAATAGTCATATACATATTTATTTATATTTAATTTTTATTTTAATTTTTACACGAAATTTCTATGGAATCAAAAATATTTTCTGATAATGAAATGGGTCATTTTACGTGTATGCCCTATAAACATGATTATGGGAACTGGACCAATTCTGAGTCAAAAAATAAGAGAATACATTTAATGAAGTCCTAGAAAATCTTTTAAAAAATCTTTAAGTAATGTCGATACCTCCATTCCAAAGCGTGCCATGTCGATGCCGGTATTTTCAGGAGAAATTTTAAAATTTGAGTAGAATTCCTTTTCATTCATCAAATGACCTCGACCATTTTGTCCATAATTTTTGATTAGGTTGGCGGATAAATACTAAATTTTGACCGAATATAACTTGGAATTTTTAGGATCTAAAAATACAATATTCCTTAAAATCAATTGAATCGACTTGGCATACTTTGGAGTATAAGTATCGATGTGAAGTCAGAATAAAATTAAATTTGAAGGTAATTACTATAACATTATATGGGTTTCCATAAGTTCCCCTACTGTGAAAAAATACGTAACTATTTTCTCTATACATACATAGTACTATATTCGTAAAGAAAAAATATTTATAATTATTTATTTTATTTGTAAAACTTTACTCTACAACTCCGTGTATGTTCTTTAAATTACTAAAAATATAATTAAAATAATCTTTGAGATTTGGGAGTGTATGTATTATTAACCTTCGAACCATATTTATTATACGTATGAGTATCAAAAATTCTCTAATAACATTAATTATACGCAATACCGCAGATATCAACACTCAGATACGTATATTTCTAAGATACTGGTCCTTTAAATACTCTTTAATAATTTGAGTAAATCCTGACGTTCAGGCGTATAATTATTATTAATTTACAAAAAATATAAATTATACGTATGAGTGTCAGAAATTAATATCAAGTATACGCAATAACTTAAATCAAGCAATAATAATAAAAAATAACAAAATAATATCAAATATTTCAGTTTAGAATGCGTTCATTTTACTGGGTTAAACCGAGGGAGGTGCTAGAAGCAGTGCTAGTCTTCAAACTTAGCCTGAGATGAAAAAATATTATCTCATAACAAACTTTAAGTCAATACGTTACCCCTTTCGTGAGTTATCGTGCGATTCAGCCAGACAGACGGACGGACACTGCTCAAATGACTTAAAATCTCCTAAATATCCGATTTTTCATTATTAAATTACAAATTATATTAATTATACGTATGAATCTCAGCAATTAATATGAATTATACGCAATAACGAAATTCAAGTAATAATAATAAAAAATAAATAAATAATATCATTAAATTTCATTTGAGTCTTTGCTTTCATTTTAAATAGACTTGTGTGAGATTCCGGGGCATTAAAGATCTCAACAATATACCACAAAACTCTGCGTAGAGCTTAAAATTTAATATTTCCATAAATATTTTTTTACTAAATTTTTTGCCCACAGCGATTCTGCACATCTTTGTTAAAAAATTATTTTATTGAAATATATTTTATTAAAATCCCCATGCATTAAAGATCTCGAAAGTGTACCACAATATACTGTGTAAGTAAGAAAATAAAATTAGTCGTGTAAACCGAGGGAGGTTTTAGAAGAAGTAAGCCAATATGGCAGATCTGAGATAAAAACAAATATTATGTTATATCAAATTTGAAGTCAATCTGTTACTCCTTCAGGAGATATCGTGCGATCCAGCCAGACAGACAGACGGACGGACACTGCTCAAATGACTTAAAATGTCCGATAACGGATTTCCGCCCAACATACATAGTGTCTTAGGTCACTATTTGGATGTGTTACACTTTTGGCTAATAGTAAATGATATATGATGCACTTCTTTGTTGAAAGAGCATTTATGTCTATGTAAAGATTTTTTAAAATATTTCCTTTACTTATTTTTTCGGCAATTGATATTCTGCACATCTCTGTTAGTACAGCTTTCTATAGAACATGATGTTCCTGAGATTTCTGTGTATTATAGATCTCAAAAGTGTTCCACAAAATTCTTTGCAGAATTTCAAATTTCATAGCGTTAAATTTTTAATTTTTGAATTTAAATTAAAAAAGTCTTATTATAACTTACCAATAATAAAAAATAAAGCTACAATAGAAATCAAGCAATAATATGTTCAAATAAATAATTAATATTAATCATACGCCTTAGCGAAAAACAAGAAATAATTGACTAGAATAAAAAACATTATTTTTTAATTATATGAATCACAATACAAAGTTAATTTGTATTCTAATTTTACGGCCCAGGGAAAAGTCGAGTACAATCTGCAAGGTATTGACGCAAATAATAATTCCAATAAGTCTGAAATTTGGGCCGAATTCTTACTAAATAAAAAATAACATAAAGTATACGTATTAGTTGCTGACTAATATCACTTATACGCTAAGGATAATAATTAGCTAAAATGAAAAAATTAAAATACTGTAAAATACTTTCCCCAGCAATGTTTGTTTGTTAACATTCCTAACTAAATTACACTTCTTATGAGTACTATATTGTATGTACTGACTCAGATAAGATTTAAATGTGACTTTGGAGCGTATACTTATTAAAATAAAAAATATGAAGTATACGTATCAGTGTCAGCAATTAATTAATATCACTTATACGCTATAATTGAAATCATGGAATAATAAGTTAATATAAAAAGTATATGAATATAATAATATAAATCAATAAATAATTTTCTAAAATAATTATTGTGAATTTAACACAAATCCGTATTCAAGTCTTTGCATATTGTCAATAAAATTCCATAAAATCACCACTATAGTTCTTCTTCGTACTCTCTTTAAATTCAAATAAATATTGAATTTAAATAATCTGCGCCATCATCAATATTATTATGAATTCAACGCTTATGAGCTGCTAACAGTTATGTGAAATCTGTTAGCACTTTAAAGAGAAGTCATCTACATTTTCCCGGGTATTTTCTGCTGGCATTGGAAAAAGTTATTGGATTATTTGGATGTAAACCAAATAATCCAATAACTTTTTCCTGTGTCAGTTTTAGTTTTTGAAGGTTGGGATTAGATTAAGAAAGATCCAACTAGCTGTATTTTTAACTATAATATAATTTATCTAAGTATCCCTTGGTGTATGAGTGTTGTTAACAGGAAACAATTATTTTAAGCCCCCCCAGCGTATGATTGTTATCAATAGAAAATAATTTATTTAAGTCCTCACTTAACGTATGAGTGTTATTAATAGGAAACACTTATTTGAAGTTACCCTCAATGTATAAGTGTTGTAAGCTTTAAAATAATATTACTTATACGCACCTTAAGATTTAAACTAAAGTTTATATCGAATACGAATTACTCATTTATGTGTACTATCTTTAATGTACTGACTCAGAATAATTAAAATAAGTCTTACTTTGGAGCGTATACTTATTCTTTTACAAAAATATAAAGTATACATATTGGTGTTGATAATTAATATCACTTATACACTGTAATGGAAATCATGGAGTAATAAGTTAAAATAAGCACGTAAATAAATAATATCAATTATACGCCATAGAGTAAATTAATTTGCTAAAATAAACTTAAAAAATATCTACTGCGAATTCAATACAACTCCGTATGCAAGCCTAAGTATATTTTCAATAAAATACCATAAAATCGCCTCTAAATATTTCTTCGACTACTCTCTTTAAATTCGAATTACTATTTAATCGAAATAATTTTCTCCATCACCAGTATTAAGTACTACGTATTAATTAAGTTTTAATAAGAAAGTTTCCCTTTCTTCCACATTTGTTTAACCTTAATCCCCATTTTCACCATCTTTAATTGAAGCTACTGTACGGTTAAATATTTCAAATTCCATAAAATTTGACAGCAGTAGGTTTGCTCCAACTGTAGGATGAGCGGAGATCGTGAAAGTTTCCGAAGGAGATGTATTCAAGTTTATGTATACTATCAATAAAATACCATTAAATCATCCCAACATTTCTTCGACTACTCTCTTTAAATGCAAATTAATATTTAATACAAATAATCTTCGCCATCGCCAATGTTATTACGCATTGATTAAGTTTCAATGATACATTTTTTAACATCAAGACATAAATTTTTAATAATATTCACGGCATTGCCCTTAAGGGATTTACATTTTCATTTGAGTTAAAATTTGTTCTCTTAATCGTTGTACCGGATTCCGACCGTTGTCGTAATTAATTTAAATTAAAAAGTAATTTGCATAGCAAACAGAGAAAATGAATTTAATAAAAATCTGGAAGTTATTCCTTTGTTTATGGGCTTCTGTCAGAATTTAAAGGGATTGCTTAACATGTAATTTCTGTACGTTTTTTAAAGCAATTTTCCAGCAAAACACTCAACTAATTTGTCATAGGCATTGCGGTTGCCATAAATAATATTATTTGAATAGTCATTTAAAATTTATTTCTGAATAAGAATTTATTTGAAAAATAACAGGCTACTTTATATATTTTATAATGATTCTAAGCTTGACTTGCTTTAAAAAATCTATATACATATACTAGTATTGCATTACATATTAGTTTGTTGTTTTAATCGAAATCAATTGGTTTCTTAAACTTTGAAGAATACGAGAAATAATAAATTATTTTTTATATAAAATTGGAATTGATCAAATTTGCGTATGTCTTGTGGTTAACATGAGTTGTATTAATTTTTAAATTTGGCTACATCAAGATAAGTAATCAAATTGTCATATATCTTGTGGTTGACTTGAGTCATATTAATTTAATGCGCATTTATAATGTTATACTACAAATTTATTTATTTTCGAAATTGAAGGTTATTTTAATTATTATTTTTATTTTATTCTAATTCTGTATCTGTTTCGAAAAGCAATATTTATTAGTATAGACAAAGGACCATGGGTTGTATGATTGATATTAATAAAATACCAAATTCTTGTTTTCATTTGTAAATGAATTGATATTAGTGCTTTGTAAAGCAATACTAATTTACCCTTTGTTCTTCCTCCAGAATATTGTAATCTACTTTATGTGTGCATCGTAAAAATTAATATATTTTCCTAACAAATCTATATATATATATACTAGTATTGCATTAAATAGTAGTTTGTTGCTTTAATCGAAATCAAATAAGTTCTTAAACTTTATTTTGTATATAAAATTGGAACTGATCAATTTTTCATATGTCTTGTGGTTAACATCAGTTGTATTAATTTTAAAATCTGTCTATATCAAGATAATCAATTTGTCATGGATCTTGCGGTTAACTTCAGGCATATTAAATAAATACGCATTTAATGCGTTATACTACTAATTTATTGATTTGCAAAATATAAGGTTATTTCACTATTATTATTATTTTATTCTGAATCTGTATCTGTTTCGAAAAGCTATATTTATTAGTATAGACAAAGGACCATGATTTGATTGATATTAATAAAATACAATTTTCTTGTTTTCATTCGCAAATGAATTGATATTGATACTTTGTAAGGTAATACTAATTTACTCTTTGTTCTTCCTCCAGAATAGTTTAATCTACTTTATGTGTGCATCGTGAAAATTACTATATTTTCCTAACAAATCTGTAGACATATACTAGAGTTGCATTAAATATTAGTTTGTTGTTTTAATCGAAATAAAATAAGTTGTTAAAATTTGAAAGGATTATTTTTTATATAAAATTGAAATTGTTCAATTTTTCATATGTCTTGTGGTTAACATCAGTTGTACTAATTTTAAAATTTGTCTATATCATGATAAGTAATCAATTTGTCATAGATCTTATGGTTGACTTGAGTCATATTAATTTAATGCGCATTTATAATGTTATACTACAAATTTATTTATTTTCGAAATTGAAGATTATTTTATTATTATTCTTACTTTTTTCTAAATCTGTATCTGTTTCGAAAAGCTATATTTATTAGTATAGACCAAGGACTATGGTGTGTATGATTGATATTAATAAAATTCAATTTTCTTGTTTTCATTCGTAAATGAATTGATATTAATACTTTGTAAAGTAATACTAATTTACTCTTTGTTCTTCCTCCAGAATATTTTAACCTACTTTATGTGTGCATTTTGAAATCTAATATATTTCCTTTCCATTTAAAATATTTTCATCCAAAACTATTTAAATGCCAATGTACTTTTTGTTATAATTCCCTTAAATATTGTTCTGCTGGTGGTTACTTTTAATTTAATTTTATAACATGAAAAAGGATGTCTGCATGATATTTTGCCCACACATTTATTTGTATTTACCCCCAAAGTGGCGGGAGTAAGAGGGTGTACATTTCCAATAACATCATTTAAAACATGAGCAATGCAATTATAACATGGCCACAGTGGACAAAATCACTTCCACATTCAGTGTTGTAGGATGTTAATTAAAATGTACATTTGAATATTTTTACAAAATTTAAATTTCGCTGCCCCTACATATCTCTTCAGCGGCACTTAGTGATAGAACCTCTCGCTAGCCAACCACTGAATAGGTTTTATTAAACGGCCAAAATTAATGGTTTCATTTTCAGTTATGTCGTCCTCCTCCAAACGCTGGGGATATATGTATAGCGCATTGTCCTCCATGTTCGCATGTGCATTGGAGGCGTTAACGTTCGCGCACCCACGTCCACGTTGACGAGTAAACATTGATAGACATATAAAGGACCTTTTCATTACAGCATTGGAGGATATCATGCATATGTATGTAGGTATCTACATATAAAGACAGCGAAGCTATGTTTCAACAACAACCACGCTTCATTGAATTTGCTTTGGAAGGGAATCAAACAGACCAAATGAAAAATTTCCAGTCCAAACATTTAACAACGACGTGTACGAAACGACGGATGTGCAAACACAGTAGGTAGGCATACGGGTATATATATATATATAGGTACATGGAAGCAGACAGACCATCATATGGACGGACTGCACTTTAGACCAACACCAAACCTCTTTCATGCCAGCAAACAAATAGCGTCATCATCATCATCAGGGCCAACTGCGGTGAGGATGAAGAAGTGGTATATGATAAGGACGAGCAGGAGGTGTTTATGATGGCTAGTTGTGGGACGTTTAAAGGATGTCAAGCTGCAATGTTGAACCTCCTTTAACTGACATGTTAGGTTTAGTTAAACTGTCAGCTTAAATGAATGGAGCAACAAAATAGAAACCCCCTCACCACTTCACAAAAACACCTGTTGTTGTTCAGAATATATGTATGAAAACTGTGTTGTGATTGTGGTCTCAACTATTTATCCCATACACTCAAACAATAATTTACTCTCACTCCATCTCTTCCTGTTCCTGTTAAATAACAATATTCAAGGATTTTTAAAACTGACAAACATTTGCCAGTCAGAGCCAGAGCAGGAAGAGGAAAATATAAAATATATAATTTTAATTGAATTATGTACGGGTATTTCATAATAATTGAATTTATGCAACCATAAAAAGGATATGCAACACATTTGCTGCATATCCCACGTGTCATGATGAAATGGTTGTGTCCTTCTGTAAAGTGTGCACATTTTCCAACAACGCACATCCATACATGTTTACATTTCAGTAAAATGTGCATGAATTTAGCTAACAAAATGAGAACATTTTCAAAATTATCTAATTGTGTCATCGTGTTGTTTCGGGAAGGATATGTGACTGATTTGCCTTTTGTGTTTTAGATAAAATGTTGGTTATATGGTTTTGCATTTGTTCCAAAGTGAAAAAGCTTATGAGCTTCTAACAGTAACGTGAAATCTATTAGCATTTAAAAGATAAGCCATCTACTTTAACTTGGGACTTTTTATTGGCGGTTTTTATGTTCAAATAATCCAATGACTTTTTCTTCAGTAAATTTTAGTTTTTTAAGGTTGTGATTAGATCCAAAAGATTCTACTGACTGTGCTAACTGTCAACAGTTACATAATATGGCTAAGTATATCTCGACGTATGAGTGTTATAAATAGAAAACAATTATTTTAATTCCTCCCATAACGTATGAGTGTTATTAATAAGTCCCCCCTAAGGTATGAGTGTTATCAATAGAAAATAATTATTTTAATTCCTCTTATAAAGTATGAGTGTTGTTAATAAGAAACGCTTAAAGTATAAGTCTTAAACCGAGTACCCAAAAACAATTTGCCAAAGACATTCTATGGGATTAACGCCATTTAAAAACCATGAACCATGAAGTTTAATTCAAAAACAAAAATGTTACGTATGACACTATGTATTAATATTGCTGAAAATGCACTGCTATAATAAATATTTTTCTATTGTAAATTCTTTTCAAATGTTTCTCTGAGATTATTAAATTTATATCAATATAAACCTATTTTATTGAAGATGAGTCTAATTATAATTTTGTTTCATTAATTTTTTTTGGTGTTCAATATTTTGATGGAAAGAGAGTATTGAGCTTCAGGAAATTTTGTGGTACACTTTTAGGGTACTAGTGCTGTGCCTACCCCTAAAATTTATAAAAAATTCTATAGAAATAAAGCCATAAAAACCATGAACCTATTCCCAAAAAGTTTCGTATGACAATATGTATTAAATATTGCTGTATATACACTGCTATAATAAATATTTTTCTATCGTAAATATTTTTCAATTATTTCTCTGATACTATTCATTTATAATCTAGTTTGAGATTAGATTAGAGATTAGCAAACGACCGATGAGCGGTGTTTTTCTCTCTGTTTCTGTTTCCCTACGTAACATTTTTTTGTTTTTTGAATAAAACTGTATCCACCCAAACAAAATGATCATCATTTTTAAAGGGCTTTACAAAACAATTTTAATAAAAATTTATATCAATGAAAACCTACTTTTTAGAAGATGAGTCTAATTACAATTTAAATTTTTTTTTTCAAAAAGAGTGATATGATTTCCTTGAAAAAAAAACATACTTATTGTTAAGGAAATTCAAAAGTTTTTTATTTAATGTGAAGTACAATCGATACAATTAGGTTCAAAATAAAACGTCATTCAAATGGCCTCCACGACTTCTTCTGCAGGAACAAATTCGATGAACCAATTTTTCGAGCACTTGTTCCACTAAATCAAGTCGTATGTCATGAATGGCACGTTCAATATTGACTTTTAAAGCTTGAAGAGAGTCTGGTTCATTTCGAAAGACCAATGACTTCAAATAGTCCCACAAGAAATAGTCTAATATTACAATTTCATGAAATAATTGAATCTCCAAACTTTTCTCGCAACAATTCAATTCTTTCATTTGCTGTGTGGCACGTAGGCACAATCGGTCAATGGCAAAAATATAGCTCTTAACGAGAGCTAAAATATTGCTCATGAGTGTTAAGGTCATAGATCAACTGGAAAGTTTTTTTTTTTAGATTTAAAAAAATTTACTTAGCTCACGAAATGTTGCAATTGGAGAACGATTATTTTGACAATTAAACTGAATAATTTGTAAACCTTGTTCTTGCGTTTATCTCTCCATGATGAAATTGTAAACTCTACTGAATACAATGAAAAACAAATGACAGATCATGACATATCACAAATGGCCGAAACGTCACTTCAAAATCACATCATCCCTATTGGAAAACCCGTTATTTATTTACATTCGAGCAAAACTGTGCGAATTCAATGATGAGTATTTTTTATAAGAGCGACAGAAAGAGAGTATTGAGCTTCAGGGAATTTTGTGGTACACTTTTGGGGTACTTAGTGCCGTTAAATTTGTATAAAATTGTCATCAATGTAAAGCTCGGCTTCTAAAGATGTGTCCAATACATTTTTTTAATCTAGAATTTGTTTAGAATTTTGAGAATAACACCTGAAATTACCTGCGCAGAAAAAGATATTAGGCAGCTCAACATAACAAAGTCTATATGTTAGAGAATTAATAGAAGTTGAAAATATTAAAATTTCGCGAAAATCTTAATTCAAAACATAAATCGTACAAAAATGTTTTAAATATTTTTTCCATATTTTTTTCTGAAAGTACCGAAAAATACCAACATTTCAAAAAAAAGGTTTTTCAAATCCGACAATAACATAAGAAGTTATGACCAAAAGCCCAATACACCGAGTGATATCTTAACAATTTTTTAAATATCGATATCTTCTAAACGAGTTATCGGAAAAAATCTCAAAAAATTCAACAAAGCGTTTCTTCGGGTGTACTAAAAAATATAAAAAAATGGGAAAAATCAAAACCGAATTTTTTTTGAACCCTTCGATTTATGGTGGAATTCCCTATATAGAAAGAAGTTGGCTGAACTGCATTTTGTTCTCTGTGTAGTGTCAGTTTTTCTTCTTCTTCTTAACGAATATACAACTTTGTAGCTCAGTTTTATTTTTAATGACCAACAAAAACATATGTTTGTACGAGTATGTCACTCTAACCAGAGAACAGCATCACCAAACAGCGACCATGGATTGTGAGAAAGAGAGAGGGTTAGAGAGAGGGACTGTCACTGACTAAATTCTATGATTTGTAGTCCTCTTACCTATTACTTTCAAACTTTGTTCATTGTTTGCAGAAGATGTCATCGAGCTACATATTCACACGCGCACACATATCCCAGACAAAAATCCATACACAAGCACTCACTCGTTCACTTAGAGGTGGTGGTAGTCAAGGTGTCACAAACAGTGGCATTAAAATGCAAAGTTTTCTACAGAACACAACTTTTTTCATTCAACTTCAACTTTTCAACTGTAGTTAAAAATCTATTGCCTGCATATGTTCACTGACACAACAGACACTTTAACTATTTGTTTTAATTAAGATTTACCACATGTGTAAAGGTAATGCCATTCTATTATATTTAATGTATAGTTATTTTTCAATGAAAAAATATTTTCTCTTTTTTACAAAAGAGAAGAAGAACACGTATTTGTCTTTTTTCCCATGAATTTGGCATAAGTATATGTCATTAAGAGAAGATAAGGAAATCGAGGAGTAGTTTATCTTATATCAGAGTGGCTAGTTTAGGGGGTTTTCCCTCTAGACTTTTTTTGGTCTATGTGAGTTTTGATGGAATTATTTGTATCAAATTTTTATTTGTATCAAATCAAAATACATCATATCAAGACACATCAATATTTTACTTCAAATTATTTATATCAAAAATTCAATAAAATCTAGAGAGAAAATCTCATAAACTGGCCACCGTGTCTTATATGTCTCTTTTCGACGAGTTAATGAGCAGAGAATGAGAACACGTTGCTTATGATCTCCTTTAGTGCAACGTAACGCAACGTAATGTGTGGATAGTCTAATAAATCAATTGATTTGAATGAGTTCTTTAAAAAAGAATTATATTTCAAGGAACAAAACCAAAAACAAATTTAATAATTCCCTTTTTCTTTACTTATTAACTGGTTGGGAAAAAAGACATTAAACAATTGTCTTTAAAAAAAATTTTTTCTTTAATATATTCTTTAATGCCCAGGATTATTTGTTTTGTTATTTTTTTTTGTTTGGGAAAAACAGGCTTTAGAAAAATATGTTTTGCGCAAAAAATGTTTTCTTTAATATACGCTTTGTTGTCAAGGTTTGGTTGACGAAAAGTAATGCCAGTTTTATTTATTTTATTCCCACGCCTTATAGGTCATTGTCCTGGCATTAAGGCTTAACTAACTAAACACTGAGTTTTTATTATACTCATTAATCTACTTGTGTGACCTTTATGAAAACCAAGTCATTAGTGCAAATGACATAATTCCTGTGAACTAATTGAGTGCGTATAGTGCGAAACTCTGTCATTTACAAAAGTCATGGGAATAACAAAAAAGTTGTTTTTGTTCAACTTAAATATGAAATATGGAGAGGGTCTGCTTCAGGCAGTCTCACTCGTCACACGTATGTTTTTAATAAGAGAGAGAGAGACAGAGATAGACAACAGCTTAGTAGTTTGTTCGTACTGTTTAAACGGCAATCGGAGCCTAAAGAGTTTCAGCACTAAATTAATGCTGCGTCTCTAACTTATCCTATTGCAGCTAATTCATGCATAGTTTCATCAACATTATTGCATATTGTTTATTTTCAACTTAAATATCAAATATAGAGAGGGTCTTCTACTTCAGGCAGTCTCGCTCGACACACGTATGTTTTAAATATAAAAAAAAATAGATATAGATAGAGACAGTTTAGTAGTTTGTCGGTACTGTTTTAACTGCAACCGAAGCCTACAGAGTTTCAGCATTAAATGAATTTTGCGTCTCTAACTTACCCCATTGCAGCTAATTCATGCAGAGTTTCATCAATGCTCCCTTTATTGCCTGCTTCTAAAAACAATATTTTAATTCAGTTCAATTAGTTTCTTCATTGATTCCATTATTGTCTGCAATTAATTCAAATAATTTCTTAATTGATTTATTAAATTTTTTAATTAAATTAGGACACATTTTCGAACTACTCGTATATGATCTAAATTGAACTGAATTAAATAAAATAATTGATTCATGGCAGGACAGCAACAAATATATAATTGGCATACATATTTTGTTTGTGCACAAAAATAATTCTTCTATGCTCACAAAGGATTAAATATTGCCTTTTGTATATTTTATCTATTTTCTGTAAATACAAAATTGCTATAAACATAATGATGAGGTCCACGTCGTCGTCGTCGCCTTCGTACAGCCTCACACAATTTATTTTCTCGACTAATTGAAAGCTCAATTGCGATGTTTCATCATCAGTACGCTGTTTTTTTTAATTAAAAATTAATTCTCCCGGAAGGGGACATTTAAATCTTCGGTTTCGCCGTAAACTTTTCATTAAACATAAAGAAAAAGAATAAGGCAAAGGCAAACAAACCTAAACAAAAACAAAACAAACAAAAACATGTATAGGAAAGCGTGAGCCTATCGCCTCAACTTCTAGAGTTCCCTATTATAAAGTACATTTCCCCTCTGTTCTGGAACTTGTTGTGGTTGCTGGTGGTCTAGGTGAATGGTGGCGATGGCTGTAGCGGTGATGCTACATGGCATTTGCCAGCTAAAGAGGTCAACTGTGGGAAATGTAGTACATGCCTCTTAGAACAGATAAATGAATCTCCATACCACAGAGGAGTCAACGTTTGCAGCATCGGCGGCTATGATAGCCAAGGCATTAAAAATAGGGCAAAACAAAGCAACACACCCAATGTTTCTTCCTTTGTTCCCGCCAGGTTGGTTGTCCGTCCGTCTGTCCATACGTCCGTCCGTCCGCCTGCCTGCCAATCTATCCATATTTTATAGGTGAGTGAAGGTATTAAATCGATTTACGCTATAATGGCAAAAGTGGGATAAATGTATGTACAAGTATTTATCTACAGTTGTGTGTTTATTAAAATACAAACTAAACCAATCTCTTCGCTGTGGCGATGTGTTTGTGGGCTGGAAGCGCTTCGAAACATTTAAATAGGTCCCAGGGTAATATGGAATAGAGTGGAGTGGCTACATGAATATGTTTACTTATAAGCAAACACACACATAGCAACTCATAAATATTTATATACACGGGGCAAAATCGCCTTTTTTGATATGTTTGAATAGAAAGAAAATATATTTGGAACACTAATTTTTAAATATTATATATTTCTGAGCAAATAAATTTTATTTGAAAATCAATAAAATATATTTGGAACTCGTATATTAATATGTTACAACATATAATATTTGCAAACTAAATTTCTCAAATAAAATATGTACTTGAATACAAATAAAATGATTGTTTAGGAATTTCTCCAAATATATTTTATTTAAAAAAGATTTTCGAAACTTTTGTTGAATTTTTCGAATTTAAATTTTATTTTTATTTGTTTTTTTTTTGGTTTGAACCTCCCAGTTATGATACCAAATGCAGCAATAAATTATGTTTTAAACCAATCATTTAAAATTTCTGAGTATTCCAAGCCATCATTGGTTGTCAATCCTCCAAGTATATATTTCGATCCAAGTTTATATGATTTCAATTATTATTATTTTTTATATTTAAGACGTTAAAATTTTTGAAAAAATTAAATTTGAATTACTGAAAGATTTAACACAATTTAGATATTTTCTGAATACTTAAATTGAAAATAAATATTTGTTTCAGAAAAAATAGTCTAAAATAAACACATTGGGATGTAAACAAAGATTTGTTTAGAACAACATCTTCCCAAATATATAATGTTTGTGTGTACCAAATATTATATGTTTAGAGTGTATCCTAAAAATATATATGTTTCAAGCTGAATATGTTTGGGACAATATACTACAGAAGCGATTTTTTTTCAGCGTGTAGATAACTGTGTGTGTGTTTACGCGCTCGTGTCTCTTCTTCTGTTGCTGTATGAGTGTCAGTATTGCTGATGGACCATGACCACCTACTAACCATCATCCATCTATCCGTTCATCTCCATCTGATGGTAATGATGATCACTGATTGAAGTTTTTATGTTAAAGAAGGTGCTAGATCTAAATAGCACCCGTGCTCCACTCTCACACCTGGCCCCCGCATCACCATCACTTTACAAAGCTCTCTGCCACACAAAGAGAACACACATACACTCTCTGCCAGAGCATATGATAGTAGAACAATGTAAAAATTAGTAGATATTCATATGTATAGTGGGGTATGTAGTTGAGTAACGGTGTGTAAATGAATGAGAGCAGAACTTAGGACTGACTCAACGCATAGCTGTTTAAATATCCAGCTAACAAGGAAGGTATCGTGTGTGTGTTGTAGAGGTGAGTGTGAGTTTGTGTATGCAATAAAACTAATCAATTGAGAAAATGTCTTTTTAAATAGACTTGTTTCCCCTCGTTGACATATAAAATATTCACTCATACATACTCGTATACATATATATATATATGTGTGGAGGGTAAATCCTCGTGGCACTAATACAGTTACATTCATATTTTTTTCTCAACAGACCCAACGATTATGTATTTAAATGAATAAAGCAAATTCTTTCATTGATTAAAAATCAATACAAAAAAATACATCGTTTGTACATTTACAAAAAGGGCTAATAAAATGGGACTAACGTTTTTTCCTATTGAATTCCGTGGATTGTAAATGGATTAAATATTAATACTACTTAAATATTAAGTAGTATTAATCAAGTTCTACACGTTAAGATTTTTTCTTTTTTAAAACAAAGAGGATGGTCTTTGATTCAAAGAAATGCTATAATATTTTTAGCCATAGAAAATATTTTTTTTAAAACAAAGAAAAACTTCTTTATGTCTAAGAAAATGTTTCTTTAAATTAAGAACATTATTTCGTTGAATTAAAGAAATAATTTCTTTGAGTTAAAGGAACTGTTTCTTTGAATTAAAGAATCTATAACTTGGAATTAAAGAAGGTGTTTCTTTGAATTAAAGAAATAGTTTATTAAATCAAAGATATACTTTCTTTAGTTCAAAGAAATAGTTTCTTTAATTCAAAGAAATAGTTTCTTAAATGCAAAGATATAGTTTTTTCAATTCAAAAAAATAGTTTCTTTAATTCAAAGATATAGTTTATTTTATTAAAAGAAACAGTTACTTAAATTTAAAGAAGCTTCTTTGAATTTAAGAAATTATTACTTTGAATTAAAGACACTATTACTTTGAATTAAAGAAATTGCTTTTTTGAATTAAATAGATTGTTTCTTTTGTTTATGTCTATTATTTCTTTGAAATTAAGAAATACTTTCTTTAATTAAAGATATAGTTCCTTTAATTCAAAGATATAGTTTCTTTAATTAAAAGAAAAAGTTACTTAGATTTAAGGAAGCTTTTCTTTTTTAAGAACTTTTTCTTTGTCAAAAAAAATATGAAACGTTTATTTGAATCAAAGGACATCTTCTTTGTTTTAAACAAAAAAAACGTAGTGAGTAGAGCTGTTTCTTTGTTTTAAAGTAAAGTTCCGTTGGATGGAAAATAATAAGACATTACTTTAAACTTCTTTTTGATGACAAAAAACTAAAGCAATTAAAATATTTTATTGGAGACAAGTACAATTCTAATAAATATTGTTTAATTAACTGCACAGAATGAAAAAAACTAACCTTACTTTAAAGATTTGAGCCAAAGAAGACCTTATCTTATTATAATAACACAGTTTTAAAGAAATTTGTATTTTATGTTTATAACAACTTCAGTTTATGCTTTAAATAAGGAAAGTTTAATATTGGTTTTAAGGACTTGCTTACAAGTGTTAACGAAAATGTCTTTATTTTTAATATGAAATTTACTCATTTTAAAGATTAGGACGCATTTGGTCAAATCTTTAAATTAAGGAAAATTTTTCACTATATATGTACGAGTATGTATTAAAAATGTCAATCATTTTTTAACTGACGTTTCTTTCTGAGCTTCTTTCTAATTTTGTCTAATATTTTTTTGCATCCCGTCTTATTTCCGATTTTTTCTATTATTATTATTATCCTATTTAATAACCCTTTACTTTGCCATAAATCAATGGATTTGTGGATAAATGGGCGCTAAGCAAGCAGGTGGAATTGTCTCTCCTCCAACCTTCTGGCGAAAAAATATGTAAATTTGTTCTATTTTATTAACAAAGTAATTTCCCCTTCCACCTCTCCGCAAATCATCATATCTCGTCGTCCTCAATCTCTTTTTTAATAGATCTCTGTGTGTGTATAAAATATGTTAGGCGCATAGATAAAGTTTCGTTTGCCCTATAAATCCCTTACATGTGTCGCTTAAATATGATGGGATAAGAAAGAAAAAAACATCATCATCGTCCCCACAACCCCTGCCTCTCCCATTCCCTTCCTTGAGTTTTGTTGAAAATGGAGGAAATTAAATGCCAATAACATTTTCACTGATTTGTGTTACCAAGGAAATAGTGGTACATACAAAATGCGATTCCCTTAGATGTTATAACCCAAGAGATAAATAATAGAATAGAATAAAGAAAAGGCGGAGAAGCGAAAGATGTTTCGCTTGAAATAGAAATAGCTTAAGATTTAAATGGAAAAAAATATAAACATCAAAAAGAATTTCATTTAAGGATACAAAAGGATAATAATGATATTTAAGTGAAAGAAAAAGGGGTAAATTGTAATCTTTAGACCGTGATGTTTGTTTCAATTGAAAATTGATAATGTTTTTCGGGGAATAATTCGTATTATGTTATTACTTTGCTTCAAATGTAATTGCATAGAAATCTTCGAAAATCCTTTAGAAATCCCTAAAAATATATTTTTTTACATATTTTGTGTAAATTCAATAAAAGTGTTTTCACTTCAGGTAATATTAAATCTATTTATTGAGTATTTTACATACACACAGAGAGAACGATGTGGTTGTGACAACCGATATTTTCGCCAACCGAATTGTTGTAGTTGACAGAACTATGATTTTAATTGATGTGCTCAACAATTTATTGGAAACATCATCATTTTGTTGTCGTAATCATTTTACAGTTATAAAAAAAATGATTGGCCAGAACTGCAAATTAATTAGTAATGACAACTACAAACATTTAGTTGCTAGAGAAAATGATCTGGTTGTGATAACCCATATTTTCGCCAACTGATTTTTTATTGTTGACAGAACAATTATTTTAGTTATTGTGACTATTATTTTGTTCGGTAGAACAGTTAAATGGTTGTAGTAATCAGTAATATCAACTATAATAATTCGACTGACGAAAATATCAGTTGCCACAACCAAAACGTTCTCTCATTGCAGAAAAAGAAACAAAAATTAAGTAGTCAATAAAAAAGTTGATTGATTTTAAAACGGTAAACAAAATTATATTATTAATTAAAGGATTTTGTATTTAACTTCGTTATAATTGGATACGTTATTGAGTCAATGAAAATATGTTTAACAAATGAATTGACTCAAATAAACAATTAATTCGCAATTGTACTGTTATTCTTATTCTCTTTGTTTAAAAACTCGCTGCAGTGTTAATGAACCTTTCGAACACAAAAAAATTACTTCCGATTATCCTTAACCAATCATAAATTTAATGAGATTTTCACACAAGACCACCTACCGGAGTGCCATTAATATTGCTCCTAGCCGTAATAATTGCTTTGTAATTTTAATTAATTTTAAATAAAGTGAAGCAGTGGAAGGGGGAAGCTAAAAACATGTCATATATAATTATTGTTTTTTATCAATTTTTTATTGCAAAATTATTTTAAATAGTGCATAATTTATGACGTTACTCTGCCAAAGTTAACCTTTGGGGTTTTCAATAATTTTTTATTTATGCTCATACATTTTTAATATCTTTTTTTTCTTCTCTTCTTTGGTTTACAGAAATCGAAGCCGTTGAAGCGTGTAAATGGCTAAGAGCTGCAGGCTTTCCTCAATATGCTCAGATGTATGAAGGTGAGTAGCGAAATGAAAATGAAAATAATAAAGTTATTATTATTATTATTGTGTCTTAGCCCTGTGAAACAACGAAATCAAAAATACGTACTCGTATTTGAGCAATAAAACAATCGTGTTTGTGCTGCACACCCTACATTTTGTGGGGGAGGTTGTTTGGTTGTCATATTAGATGAAGCCGAAACAATATTAGGATTTTTCATATTTTTCTAAAGCAAAAGGAAATTTCTTTTTACGATTTATTAGAATGCGAAAATGAGGCCGAAGTGTCTTTACACAAAACGTTTTTTTTTGTAAATTCTTCAATACGTCGAAGTCAATTAATTCTGTAATGATAAACTAAATTTAAAAACAAAACGGATTGAATCAATTAAAACATTAGTTAAATCATTTAAAATGTTAATTGAAATTATAAAAAGTTTTAATTGAAATAAGTAACTAATATAATCGGAATATTTCAATATTCAATTAATAAAATTATTTTAACAATTAAGAAATTAATTGAAATAATTAAAAAGTGTATTGATTCAATTATTTTTTTAATTGAAGTTAACCAAATTGTCAATCATTTTTTATTGCAACATTTTGGAGGCTTTTCTATGTTTTACTATTATTTTTAAAATTTATCAAAATGTGATTGATCTACTAAAACATTAACTGAATTAATCAAAAAAATATTAATTAATACAATTTTATTATTGGAATTTTTCAGTCTTCAATTAAAAAAAATAGTAAAACGATTTAAAAATTAATTAATTACTTTTTAATTGCAGCATTTTTGAATGCTTCAAAACTGATTGAATCAAATAAAATAACAAAAATTTAATTGATACAATTAATTTTTATAATTGGAAATTATTTGGTCTTCAATGAAAACGTTATTATTTAAAATATTAATGGAATTAATTAAAAAAAATTTAATCGATACTCGTACAATTAATTTTTATAATTGGAATGAATTTTTCGATCTTCAATTAAAACAAAATTATTAAATGAATTAAGAATATAATTGAAATATTTAAAAAATGTGTTGAGCCAATTAATTTATTAATTAAAGTTAGCAAAACCTTCAATCAGTATTTAATTGAATATTTTCTATTTTATTTTATTTAAGAATTTAATTGAAATAATTAACAAATGTGTTTAGTCAATTAATTTTTTAATTGATATTGGAAAATTTTTTTATTTAAAAAAAGTCTTTCTAGAATTTCATTCATTCTTGTCCTTATCTGAGAAGAAGGGTATTTAAAATTCGTTTGCACCAAATCGCTGTGCAATTTTTCGATTCTCGTTTGGGATTCGGCAGACGTCATAAAAGTTGTAAACAATTGAGGTAAACAACTCGTGTGACGCGGTCTCTTGGGTCTTGGGAGCTTGTACGAGAGAGTAGTAGTAGTAACCTTAGGGAAATTAAATGATTTATAAACTGAAAGATTTCATTTCATTTCAATTTTGATTTCATTTCGATTGTGCCCTCCTTCCTCATGGGTTTTGTGCATTTTGAGAAATCTTACCGACCAGACATTTGGTGGACATGTGTCCACTACATTCGTACCAGGTTGTTTTCCTGCGGTGGATGCATTTTGCTTTGTAACGACTCTTAGCCCTGTCGAGGTGGAATTGGTGTTGACCAAATAACCACAAAAGCCTCAGATACACAGTGAGACAAACACACTCACTCTTAGCCTTTAATTGATGGCCAACTTTTATTGCAATGACTGAATGACAGAGTGATTGGTTGTTAACCTGCCGGTGACTTATTTAACCAAAGAAAACAAAAAGCTAAAAAAATTTAGGCGGTTTTTTGTTCAGGCACTGCCCTACACATTGTCATAAAAGGAATATTGTGGGAATGGACGGACGCGCCTGGGACAGCTGCTGGACTTTCACTTTCAGTCATCATCAAAATCATTTGTCGCAATTTTGCTGAATGATTCTGTTGGGAGTTTTTGTGCCACACATCAAGCCTTAAAGTTTTTTTTTAGGGTTTGAGGTTTATGGCATTTTGTTTACCATCTTCTGAGCATCATTTCCATTTTTTTTCTTGATTGAACAGCAGAAGTTTTATGGGCAGCAAAAAACTCTGGTCATATTTTCACGTATTTTTGACAGTATAATTATAGCTTGAGTTGTAATTAAATGTACATAAATTTTGTTATTTTTTTCTTATTTATTTCTAAAATATACATACTGCCTATAAACCAAAAATTATTTGGTTTCTTCTATAAATCATACCTTTTAATGGCCTGATTTTTATCACTTCCATATACATATATTGTTTCTGTGTAATTTTAGCCTTAACCCCAATTTGTCTGAATGAACCAATTTCCCACTTTTACGTCAATTCAAAATTTTGTTTTTGTGTTTCGCTCATGTTCATATTTCTTCTCTTAAAACACTTTTGTTATTTGGTCATTTCCATTGCCAAAAAATTGTGGAAAAGTCACGCTCTAATTTACGTAGATGTCGATGGCGCTGCAATGGACCATGGATGTCCTCAACTGATATATTTATGAGGCATTTAATTAACAATTCAAAGTGCAGAAATGACTCACTTTCGCTGGCAAATAATTAATGCAGAGAGAATTTTGCGTCAAGTCTACCAAAAACGTAAAGGAAGAATAGAGGAAAAATGTAGAGGAAATCCTGAAACGATTTTTGAATATAAACAAATTTTTATATTTGAGTTTATAACCATCTTCCGATAACGCTTTTTTGGAGGCATTAAGAAGTGCAACGTTACTTCATTAATTAAAAATATAGTTCTGAAAATGTTTGGAAAATAGCTTTCCATTGATAAGTATTTGACTATAATTTGGAGCCATTAAACCTCTTTAAAGAGCATCACAAAATGATGTGTACTCGTAGCTCTAACTGATATGTATAGCTGCCCCGCTTAATTTTGCAGGGCATTTTGCACACTTAAGTGAAAAATTCCCTAATGCGATATTCACTTAACTGCACAACTGTGCACTTATCCGATCCACATACCTGTCTTATGTGCACTTAAGCGAAATTTTGATTTTGATTGTTTTTGTAACAGCTCTGAATTGCAAACATTTTTTATTTTCCCCAAATTCCCTGTGAACTTTGAACTTTGAACACGAAAATGAAGCAAAGAGATATTTTTTTAACAAAAAGCTCCTAAATTTATTATACTGTACTAACAATGCGTGACTGAGAAAATAAAGCTATTAAATGAATTTTGTACTTAAACGAAATGCCCGTAAATATAATATTTTCTAATAAAAGCGAATCAACGTGCAAAATATTATCCTTTTGTGCTGCTTAGGATAAAAGGCACTTAAGTGCAATGCAGCTAAGCGAAAAATATGTAACAAAAGTTAAAAGTCTTTATTCTGTTGATCTCACTATAATGTTAAATACTAACCTACTCTCTTTTTTGTCTCGTTTTTATATTCGTTCCCTTAAACTAAATTACAATCACGAAATGTTCCCCAACATTTTATTATAATGTAATTCACGCACTGAAAAAACATTGTCTTTGATTTGTCGCCAAAGACAATCAAGCCTTAAAATAAGGTCGTTTTGTACTTAAATTTAAGATAATACAATTGGTTTTAGGTAAATATTCTTTAACTTAAGTATAATTTCTTATATTAATGTTTTTTGTCTTTGGTGCCAAATCAGTGCGTAGAGTAGGTTCAAGCGTATATACCTTTCGGAGTTTCAACTTTCCTTTAGGATTAAGAAAGAAAGAAAATGATTACATTTAAGATAATATAATTGGTATTTAATAAATATTCTTTAATTAAGTACGAAATGTTCTTATATTAATGTTTTTCTTGTCTTTGGTGCAAAATCAGTGCGTAGAGTGGGTTCGCATTTACCTTTCGAAGTTTCAACTTTCCTTTAGGATTAAAGGCCAGGTTAGGCAAACTTAACCGTAATTTAACTTTAGCGCCGCCCTAAAGTTGCCCGCTGGAGCAACTACCCTAAACTTGAAAAACGTGCTGTCACTCAGACATTCACAACAAAAATAAAATAAAAATAATTAATTTTATTTTATAATTATTTCCTACTAATTTATCATTTTATTACTTATTTATCATTACTTTTCAAAAGTTTCGCATAAATTTATTCTATTTTTCATTATTTTATTAATTTTGTTTGCAAATGCACGTAAACGTACCGTTTAAATCGAATGTCAGCCGATTCAGCCGTCCGTTTACGTTTCGTTTCCGTTGGTTAATCGTTACGGTTACGTTTGCCTAACCCAGCCTTAAGGCAGTTCTGTCGCATTCCTATTTTCTAATAATATAATTCTGCACATCTTTAGATAATGCATTTTGTATTGATAAAAATTTCTGTATTATTTTAGTGTTTTAAAGAATATAAAAATGTACCATAAAATTGCATTATTTAGAGACACTCGTGAAGTAGGTCCAAACGTATTTCTCTGTTGCAGAACCTTGATGATACGAGTTTTCTTTGAGGCTAAGGGTGTCTCTTTGCATACTTATTTCTTAAAAATATAATTATGCATATCTTTAGAGAATACATTTTGCATTGATACAAATTTCATTACAATTTGCAGGTTTTAAAGAACCTAAAAATGTACCACAAATTGTTAGTATTTCGAGACTCATGTTGAGTCCAAACTTATTTATCCTTCGGGACGTTTATGATTTGAGTTTTCTTTTTGATTAAAGGCTTTTTTGGCATTCCTATTTCCTAAAAATATAACACTGCACATCTTTGGAAAATGCATATTACATTAAAATACATTTCAGAAAAATTTTTCGTTTTTTAAAGAAGCTAGAAATGTACCACAAATTTGTATTATTATTTGACATTATTTTTATTATTTTTCGGGATTAATATTTCCTTAAAATATATTCTGCACATTTTTAGAAAATGCATTTTACATTAAAATACATTTCATTACAATTTGTGCTTTTTAAAGTTCCTAAAAATGTACTACAAATTTGTATTATTATAAGACACTCCCGAAGTAGGCCCAAAAGTAGTTCTTTTTCGGAATTCATATTTCTTTAAAATATTATTCTGCACATCTTAGGAAAATGCATTATGCATTGGTAGACACTTCATTAAATTTTAAGTATTTTAAAGCCCCTCAAAATGTACCACAAATTTGTATTATTCTGAGACAACTATGAAGTAGGTCCAAAAGTAGTTCTTTTTTGGAATTTATTTATAGTACTTAAAATTATGATTTTGCCTATCTTCAAAAAATGAATTTTTCATTGATATACATTTCATTATAATTTTCGTATTTTAAAGAACCTAAAAATGTACCATAAATTTGTATTATTATTATACATTCTTGAAGTAGGTCCAACAATTTTTATTTTTCGGGATTCATATTTCCTTAAAATATTATTCTGCACATCTTTGGAAAATTTATTATACATTGATAGACATTTCATTAAATTTTGAGTATTTTAAAGCTCCTCAAAATGTACCACAAATTTGTATTATTCTGCGACACTCGTGAAGTTGCTTCAAAAATAGTTATTTTTCGGGATTCATATTTCCTTAAAATATTATTCTGCACATCTTCGGAAATGCATTATGTATTAGTACACATTTCATAAAATTTTGAGTGTTTTAAAGTTCCTAAAAATGTACCACAAATTTGTATTGACTATTTTGGGACACTCGTGAAGTAGGTCCAAAAGTAGTTCTTTTTCGGTATTCATATTTCCTTAAAATATTATTCTGCACATCTTTGGAAAATTTATTATACATTGATAGACATTTCATTTAATTTTGAGTGTTTTAAAACTCCTCAAAATGTACCACAAATTTGTATTATTCAGTGACACTCGTGAAGTTGGTTCAAAAATAGTTATTTTTCGGGATTCATATTTCTTTAAAATATTATTCTGCACATCTTCGGAAAATGCATTATGCATTAATATACATTTCATTAAAGTTTAATTGTTTTAAAGTTCCTAAAAATGTACCACAAATTTGTATTGACTATTTTGGGACACTCATGAAGTAGGTCCAAAAGTAGTTCGTTTTCGGGATTTTTATTTCCCTAAAATATTATTCTGCACATCTTTAGAAAATGAATTTTGCATTTATATATATTTCATTCCGATTTCAGTGGTTTGAAGAGCCTAAAAATGTACCACAAATTTGCATTATTATGAAACATAAAAGTAGTTCTTTTTTGGTTTGGATTTTCCAAGGGATTTAAGGATGTCTCTTTGCACTTCTATTTCATAGCTATGGTAGTTCTGACTTTCCGCCTTTTTCATGAATTTTAAATATATAACTTCTTAAAATCTCAATCCTTTTATATATAATTATTTTCAAAAGAAAACCCCACACCCTCCAATATTTTTTCGGTGGCCTTTTTTCTGAAACTTCATATAATTTGTTAAAAATTCTTATCGCACATTGTTAATTCTTTACAATGTTTAACATATTTTCACTCATACGTCTTCTTAATGGCCAAACAAGTATTATAATTGCTTAAAATCTTTCTTGGATTTAAGAAAAAAAGACTAAAAACAATGTAACGATAACAGATTTTTTTAAATCAATTTCTTCCGTTTTTTTGTGTTGGAGACTGCCAGCCAAGACAGTAAACCAACTTGGCTGGCTTTTTGATGACTTCTCATTAGTCATGAAAGATTAGCCGGCCAGACCTGTCGGCAGAATCTTCAGAAGATTGTATTACATAACATTTTTGTTTTGGGCTTTCTTCAGTAGAATCGGAGACCACTTTACTCTCTGGAGGAATCTCTTGAAGTGCTACAATTAATCATAAGGCTTAAAGAGATCCGACTTCTGTTGGAGGTAATTTATTAAAGTTGGAAATGATAATTGGCTTTTTTGGTGGAAGAGAACAAGAATAATTACTGGGGAATGATTGAAGCGCTTTTGCCTAAATGTCAAAACTTAACAGGGTTTGGAGCAGTACGAGTATGAATCAGAGATATTTTCATAATAATTCTTAGAAGTCAATGACATGGCCAAGAAGGAAACAACCTATATGGTTTCTTATGTAATATACACTGAAAAATATATGCTTTAAATCTAAGAAAATCATGGAATTTTAAATTGTAGATTCTTACTTATATTTATGGAACTTTCTAAGAGTTTCGTTTAAACGTAGTAGAGTTATGCTGAAATCTTTTATGAAAATATGAAGTAGTTCTTTAATTTAAGAACAAATAAATGAGAGATCAGATGAGGTAGGTCGTGAGAGTAGTTTTTGCTCTTCTCAATAAACAGGCTGTGGATTCTTAGATCAACAGCAATAATAAATTCGAAGAAGTGCTTGCCCAAGACTTATGAATATTGACAAGTTTTTCATGAGTTTAGAAGCTGCTTACTGATATTCTTTTTGTGGAGAGATGTATTTATGGAAATATAATTCTCATCGGCAAAATACTTGAACTATTGTCAAATAGTCAGCTAAGTAAAAATAGTTTGCTGGGTTATCCTTGAATTCCCCGATAAGATCATATTGCCTATACCATTTATCTGCTAGGCCAACTGTTAGCCAGTTAACTATTTTAACAAATTAACAGATGATTATTTCTGCAGTAACACCCTTTTTCAGCAAATCCTGAAAAAGGGCATAACAAGTGATTCATAATCATCAGAAACACCTACGGCAATTTTATACCCTTTTTCTAAAAGGCTCCACAACAAATCTGCCAAGGATTATGAATGTGTACGGACGGACGTACACGCTGAAAAAAAATCGATTCTGTAGTATATTGTCCCAAACATATTCGGCTTGAAACATATATATATTTAGGGTACACTCTAAACATATAGTATTTGGTATATACAAGAATTATATATTTGGGAAGATGTCGTTCTAAACAAATCTTTGTTTGCAACCCAATATGTTATTATTTGGGACTACTATTTCCGAAACAAATATTTATTTGCATTTAAGTATTCGGAAAATACATAAATTGTGTTAAATTTTTCAGTAATTCAAAGTTAATTTTTTAGAAATGTTAAATGTTCGTAAAATAATAATAATTGAAATCGTATAATCTTGGATTAAAATAAATTACTTAGAGGATTGACAACTAATGATGGCTTGGAATACTCAGAAAATTTAAATGATTGATTTAAAACGGAAGTTAATATGGTATCATGAATGGGAGGTCTAATTCGAAAACAAGGAAAAATTAAAACTGAATTTGGAAAAAGTCAGTAAATATTTTGAAAATTTTTTTAAATAAAATATATTTGGAACAATTTCTAAACAATAATTTTATTTGTATTTAAACACATATTTTATTTGAGAAATTTAGTTTGCAAATAAATTTGGTTGTAATATATTAATATATGCGTTCCAAATACATTTTATTGATTTTCAAATAAAATTTATTTGCTCAGAAATATATAATATTTAAAAATTTGTGTTCCAAATATATTTTCTTTCGATTCAAACATATCAAAAAAGGTGATTTTGCCCCGTGTACGGACGGGCAAACACAAATATAAAGAAGTGTAACAACATTGAAAATATTCTTACAAGAATCTCATTAAAATGGACATTAATCTTATGAAATATATACTAAATAACAAGAAGCTCAACGACAAAAGAAGTCAAAAGTGCCAACCAAAACGAAAAAAAACAGTTCAATTTCTTCTTTAAATAACTTATACAAAAATAACCATAGGAACCTACAAACAATGAGAGAACTTTAAAAACTGAACTGTGGCTTTTCACAAAATGATATATTTGACCATTGGCCTGAGGAGTAGAGAAAAATTAAAACACGCTTCTCTTAGTCACAACAACAACCCAAGCAGCAGGAAGAAAAAAGGTTAGGCAATCAGCTCAAATGAAAACGAGCCACTGATTCCTTGGGTTGGCCTTTAAGAGTTTCTGTCCGATAATAAATATTTTTCCTTTCTTTGGTAAATTCTGGTTGGGGTTTGCGTGCCTTACAATCAAAGAAAATTTATGTTTTTTAATACAAAACATATTTCAAGGTCAGACAAGTGAATGCAGAAAATAAAAAGTTTGCGAATATGAATGTAATAACCTAAAAGCCTTACACAAAAAACAAACCGTCGAGAAGATATGACCAATCCCACAATGCACCAGTTATGGTTGTTATGGTACTCGTATTTTGTTCGCATTGGCCTCCGGACAAGATTTGAAGATGTTCGCTTTGTGCTGAGAGTAACCAACAGCAAAAGAGGTAATCATCATCAACGACTACAAAGCATACCCTAATAACTAAAACAGGGAACAGAATCAAAGATATTTTATGCATTTAATCAAAGAAAAAACCTTATTAATCCAAAGGTAAACATCATCAACGACTACAAAGGATACTCTAATAACTAAAACAGAAGGAACAGAATCAAAGATATTTTATCCATTAAATCAAAGAAAAACTTATTTAATCCTAACATATGCTTCATTATTTAAAGTAAAGAAAACTTTCCTTAATATACAGAACGGGGTTTTTAAATCAAAGAAAGCTGCTGTGAATTTAATATTTTTCGGTTATTAAGAAATATATTTTATTGCACCTTTTCGTTTATCCTTCATTTGCCTTATAAATCTCTGATTTGCTTTATAAAATTATAATAAAATATTTTTTTATTCAGTCAGAATTTATTTTTTTGGTTTGAGACCATATGTTCCATTTACTTTCTGTCTATTCCAAGAAAGTAATAGAAACAAATACAAAAATTGGTAGAGAGTTTTAATTGCTTGGTAGAATTGACTGCAGTTTCGATAGACACCACTCTATCATCTTCAGAATTCAGTAGCAATAGTGTATGTCATATTTCAGCTGATTTAAGTTAAAGACATACACTATTGCTACTGAATTCTGAAGATGATAGAGTGGTGTCTATCGAAACTGCAGTCAATTCTACCAAGCAATTAAAACTCTCTACCAATTTTTGTATTTGTTTCTATTACTTTCTTGGAATAGACAGAAAGTAAATGGAACATATGGTCTCAAACCAAAAAAAATAAATTCTGACTGAATAACAAAACAACAGACCAACAATAAATAACAACAAAATATTTTTTTTATTTCTAAGAAAGTCGTTTCTTTGAAATAATGATACAACGTATTTAATGCAAAGAAATTCTACCTTAAATTTAATTTTAACTTTAAAATGGGGAAATATATAAATTGAAGAAAATCGTTTATTTAAATAACGATAAAATTTTTTTTATGAAAGGATACATCCTTCTTTGAATTTAAGATACTTTTTCTTTAGTTATTGAGAAATGTATATTGTGACTTTATTTCAAATAAAAACAAATCAAATAAAGAAACTAGTTTCTTTAGTTTAAAACTTCTTTTATGTAATGAAATCCTACTTTACATTTCAAATCTTTTTAAACTTTAAAATAAGGAAAAGATTTTTTTTAAATCGCTTAAAATATATTTTTGCCTAATGATATGATTTTTTTAATGCAAAGACAATGCTCCATTGAATTTAAGAGAATTTTTCTTTGATTCTTAAGAAATGTATTTTTCAAAAAAAGTTCTTATCGTTTTTTTTTCGATTATCTTCCATAGCATCTGATTTGTTTTGTTATCAAGGCTTCAATATGTTGCCTTTTTTTCAATAAAATTAAGAAACATCTTAAATTCAAAGAAATGCTACTTTATATTAAAGATCATTTATTATATTTACAATAAAATAATTATTATCTTGGAATAATGTTACAGTTTCTTTCATGCAAAGATATGTTTCTTTGCATTTAGCATGCTTTCATAGCATCTGATTTGCTTTATTATCGAGACTTAAAAATGTTGTCTTATTTTCAATAAAATAAAGATTTTTTAAATGGAAGAAACTCGTTTCTTTGGATTAATGATATTAAGTCTTTAATGCACAGAAATACTACTTTATATATAGTGTAATTTGTATTCTTTAAAATAAAGAAAGAGGCTTTTGATCGAAGAATAGATTTTTTGGAATAATGATACAATTTCTTTAATGCAAAGATATATTTCATTGAATTTAAAATAATTTTTGATGGGTTATTAAGATTGTTTTTAAATTCTGTTTTGTATCTTTCATAGCCTCTGATTTGCTTTATTATAAAATAACGATTTTTTCAATTGAAGAAACTCGTTTCTTATGATTAATGTTACAACGTCTTTAATGCCAAGAAATACTACTTTATAACTAAGATAATTTTTTATCTTTAAAATAAAGACTATATATTTTTATTTAAAGAAAGTATTTTCTTAGAAAAATGGTACAATTTCTTAAATGTAAAGATAATATTCTTCGAATTTATAATTTTTGCTTGGTTATTAAGAATTTTTGTATTAAAAAAAATAGTATCAGGTTTGCTTTATTATCGTGGCTTCAAAATGTAGTCTTAGGGCCTGTTTAAAAAGCTTGTTCCTAAAATATATCTAACCTGCGTTTTATAGAATAAAAGTAATAGCTGAGAGAATTTTGATCGTTCGCCGTAGACGAACAAAAATAAGTTACAGAAACAGGCCCTTATTTTCTATAAAATAATGATACTTTTTTTTAAATCTACTTTGTATTTAAGATCATTTTTAGTTTTTAAATAAAACACTTTTTAAATCGAAAAGAATGATTTTGCTATTTTGAATTTAAGAGAATTTTTCGTTGGTTCTTAAGAAATGTATTTTTCCAAAAAAAAGTTCTTATTGCTTTTTTTCAAGTATCTTTTATAACATCTGATTTGTTTTATATCGAGACTTAAAAATGTTTACTTATTTTCATAAAATGAAGAAAAGCTTTTTCTTTAAATCGAAGATACTCGTATCTTTGTAATAATGATAGAAACTATTTAATATAATATAAAATGTTTAATACAAAAATGTTTACTTATTTTCATAAAATGAAGAAAAGTTTTTTCTTTAAATCGAAGATACTCGTATCTTTGTAATAATGATACAAAGTCTTTTATATAAAAAAATGATACTTTATATTAAAGATAATTTTTAATATTGAAAATATTTTTTTTTTTTAAATTGTTTCCTTTATTCCAAAGAAATGTTTCATTAAAATAAAAAAGTTTCTTTGTAATATAGAAAATGTTCTCGGGCTTCAAGTACAACGAATTTAACGCATTTTTAAATCTCTTTATAAACATCATAAACAACAACATTTAAAATCCATTACTCTAATAAGAGTAATCATCATAAAATAACCACCTTGTACCTTGTCACAAACTTAATCATAAACCTTAAATGATCATGTACTAACCATTTTATTGAGTTCAAAAGAACCTGAGATTTTTATTCAGTTTATTTTTAATAACCAATTCATGTACGGATACGATCACGGTGTGTGGCTGTGTGTGCGCAACATTGAACCATTTTATTTATGACCATTGAGAGTTTTAAGATACAATAAAATCACCTTTATTTAGTGCAAAAAGGAACTTTTAATTTCTTCTAAAGGCCAACAGAAAAAAACCTTTTAATATAAAACTCCATAACCGCTGAAGCGCAGAGTATCATCGTTCGGTCGGTCGTTCGTTCGTTCGTTCGTTGGATATCATAAATACAGATTCACTTTTAAGCGTAAGAGTATTGTGTTCAAAACATAATTCATGTCGGTCTTCGACCCAAGACCCACCAAACCGACACAGTTGGAGTCAAAGAACTTTTATCTTGGGCACGCATGCGCACAAATTATTTAAAGCATATATCATAAGATTGCTTTGGCTGATGTGTCGTCGTGTCCGTCCTTGCCACATAAGAACATGTTGAAATCCTCCAAATCTAATGTTTTGTATATTCCCAGCGATGTGTAGTGGTCATCATAATCAGTCTGTAAACCCTTCAGGCGTAAAATCTCAACGGACAGCAGCAGGGATATGTGTATTGTTATATCATCACACAAGATGTTTGTGGTGGCTTGGGCCACCGACTGACCAGCCGACCACATCAATGAAGCGTGCGACGAGTTGTTTTCTTTATTTTGGGGAAGGATTTCATGTTCTCCTGTCACTATCAGAACGAGGAAGAACCTAACATACTCGTATATATTGTCAAATGACACTCCTTCTCCTCGCCTTTGCTGCACCAAACAACAATGTGTTCTCAAGAATTCTTCACGGTGTGGTTTTTTCTTCTTGGTTTACCAACAATTAAAGTTCCTCTTTCCTCATCTCTCTCTCTCTTACTGCAAAATGTCCTTATGAACCCTTTAGGTTTTCTTACAGTCTGTGTTTTTGGGGGAAAAAGGTTTTTGAACCCAAAAAATAAGAATAAAATAAAATTAAACACGCTTTTGCGCGCATGCCACAAAAATCCACACCTTATTTCAAGTTTTAAAATGTTCTTAGAACATTTTCAAAAGAAGTTCGCTGATCTTGAAACTTTTTTTCGTGCTGTTCCTTCTTGGTTGGCTGCCAAAGATCTTTAATCTCATCTCTTTCGTTTTTTTTTTCTTTTTGAAATTACCAAATACAAAAGATTCGTTTTCTTTGGTATTTGCATTTTAACAGGAAATTTTATGCGTTTTAAAGAGGTGATGATCTGGCATATCAATTTCATTAAAAACAGATTTAAAAATAAAACAAACCCTGAAATAAGATGAAGTGAGATAAGGGTATTTAAGAAAAAGGACATGCGAGTTGAAACAAGCAGGAAATTAAACATTAATATGTTAATAAAGTAATAAAATGGGAAATTTAACGGGTTTGAAAAAAATCGCTATAAGCAACTAAAAAATTGTATACATTTGGTCCCTACACTGAAAAAACTGTGTTAATATTGAAGGCAAAAAAACATCGACATTTCGTGAGTCTTGGTTAACCGGCACACAGAAAAAAAATTTTGTCTAAAAATGAAAGATTTGCAAAAAAAAAGTCCTTAATCTTTGAAATGAGTACGTTTTGTATTTAAAATTAAGAAAATGTACTTAATATTAATGAAACTATCTTTATTTTAAGTACAAAATGAACTTATTTTAATGATTAAGGGCGTCTTTGGTGCAAATCTTTAATTTTAAGACAAAATCTTTTTTAGTGCAGGACAACAGAAGAACAAAAACTGCACACACGACCCAAATCGTCAACGCTTGCTTCATTGTTTTAAAAATTAAATAATTCCATTAACGAATTTTAATAATTATTCCTAACTTTAATAGAATTTCGAAATTATAAAGAAGAATCTATGAAGACGGAACATATTTTTATCTATGTACACCCAACCATCATCCAAATACATACTTGCAAAAACTACATACACGATCAACAATTAGTCAACTCTCATTTATTATTCTTACAATTAGAAAGAAACTCTTTCATAACACGAATATCTTTAAGAAATCACCGTAATTCATCTTAAACAGAAAAAATTGTCGTAATATTAAAGATTTGTGCCAAAGACGCTTTTAGTCTTTGAAATAAATACGTTTTGTACTTAAAATTAAGAAAATATACTTAATATTAATGAAATATCTATATTTTAAGTACAAAATGTTCTCATTTTAACGACTAAGGGCATTTTTGGCGCATATCTTTAATTTTAAGACAATTTTTTTCTCAGTTTAGGATTAATGAAACACTAACAAAGTTTCATAAATATAAAAAATAATCTATTGAGGATGTTTCATAGATTTAATGAACAAATCTTTTTCTGTGTACCATCATCCAAGCACATGCAAAAGCATCCACTTTTCGTGAGGCATCGCTATGCATTTTTTGGAATGTGTTATTGTTGTCGATCTAAACAACCGCCACTTGTCAGTCGAGAGAGCAGCCACCAACAGCAAGCTCAACTCTCATTTATTTGATACTTAATATTATTATTCATGTCCTAATATTAAAGAAATGGCTTTTATTTGGAGGCAATGACATAAAACCTTGAAATAAGTCAATTTTGTACATACATTTAGGATAATAAATTAGAATAAAATACAACTCCTTCAGCTTAAGTATAAAATATTTTTATATTAATGTTTTATAGTCTTTAATGCCAAATGAATGTCATTCTTTTTAATCTACACTAAAAAAATGGTAATGACGGCGGCAATGATTTCGAGCCAATTATAAGTTTTTTTTTGGAATGTGTTATTGTTGTCGATCTAAACAAACACCACTTGTCAGTCGAGAGAGCAGCCAGCAACAGCAATCTCAACTCTCATTTATTTGATACTTAATATTATTATTTGTGTCCTAATATTAATGAAATGGCTTTTATTGGGAGCCAATGGCAATGAAACCTTGAAATAACTCATTTTTGTACATACATTTTTTAATAATAAATTAGTATTAAATAAATCTCCTTCAGCTTATGTATGAAATATTCTTACATTAATGTTTTATAGTCTTTAATGCCAAGTCAATGTCATTTTCTTTAATATACACTAAAAAAATGTTAAAGACGGCGGCAATAATTTCAAGCCAATGATAAGTTTTTTTTTGGAATGTGTTATTGTTGTCGATCTAAACAACCACCACTTGTCAGTCGAGAGAGCAGCCAGCAACAGCAAGCTCAACTCTCATTTATTTGATACTTAATATTATTATTTGTGTCCTAATATTAAAGAAATGGCTTTTATTGGGAGCCAATGGCAATGAAACCTTTAAATAACTCAATTTTGTACATAAAAAAATATAATAATAAGTTAGTATTAAATACATCTCCTTCAGCTTAAGTGTGAAATATTCTTACATTAATGTTTTATAGTCTTTAATGCCAAATCAATGTAATTTTCTTTAATATACACTAAAAAATGTTAAAGACGGCGGCAATGATTTTGAGCCAATGATATGTTGGCTTTAAAGTTAGTACATTTCCTACTTAAATTTAAGATAATTTAATTAATTTAAGAAACTCGTGTTAATTTTTATTAAATTGTTCTAATATTAAGCGTGGGATGTTCTTACTTTAAAGATTATTTGTCATTGGGTCGAAATCATTGTCACTGTCTTTAAAGTTAGTACAAATTTTTTTGTGTGTAAGGACACCTTTCGGTGTAAAGAAAAAATAACAGATTTGTAATTTCATTTTCAAATAAAGTATTTGTAGAAAATGTTTCGAGGTTTGAAACATATTCATTAAATAACTTTGAAATTAAAGTTTCTTCAAAACAAAGAAATATTTTCTAAACCTAAAGAAAGAGTTTATTTATATTAACGAAACTCATTCTTAAATACTATGAAAATGTTTCTTAAATATAAAGAAATAATTCTTAGAATTAAATAAAACATTTATTTGATTTATATACAATTCACTTTGTTTTAAAGAAAAGTTTATTTAACTAAAAAATAATGAAACATTTCATTGAATCCAAAAACTTGTTCTTTGTTTAAAAGAACACAATTAAAATCCTGAATGCATTAAATTAGAACAATTTCCTTAATATTAACTAAAAAGTAGTAGTTGCTCTTATATTAAAAACAATATCTTTAAAACCCATTTTATAATTATAAATTCTAAAATATATAATTACTTGACCGACTGTTGAATTATGTTAAATTCTTACGTAATTAAATAAAAGCTCAAATGCCCGTCTGTCTATATGTTTGGCTCAAAAATATTGAGGAATTTCTTTGAATCAAAGACCTTCTTATCTGTTTTACGGAACAAAATTTTTTTAGAATGATATTTAAAACAAGGACATTTTGTAATGTTAAGAGAATTTCCTTAATATTAAATACATTTTCTTAATTTTAATTATGATTTCGCCTTATTTTAAAACCAACATCTTTAAAAATCATTTTATAATTACAAATTCCTGAATAGATAATTACTTGACCGACTGTTGAATTGTGCTAAATGCTTAGACTCATTACTAGTCCGTTCATTTATTTAGCTCAAAAATAATGAGGCATTTCTTTAAATCAAAACCTTCTTCTCTGTTTTACAGAACAAAATTATTTAGTATGCTATTTAAAACAAGGACTTTTCATAATATTAAGACAATTTTCTTTAATATTAGGTATATTTTTCTAATTATACATATAAGCTGTCCTTATTTTAAAACACAAATATTTAAAAATCATTTTATAACTACAAAATTCTGAAATCGATAATTACTTCAACAACTATAGAATTGTGTTAAACGCCTAAGCAATTAAATAATAGCTCATTTGTCCGTCCTTCCGTCTTCCCATGCCAAAAATTATCACGTCATACAAACTGTCCGTCTTTCGATATAGGCTATGACGCGTTTTCACACGTTAAAAATGATTATTTATTTTCCAATTTGTTTTATAACGATTGGCACATTGTTTACGGTGTGTACAAAACATATATTGTTTATTGAAACAATCAAACACAACAAAACTATAACAATTTATTTTAAATCCGAAGCGGAAAGAGGACTGCTAAACCAAAGCCCTTCCTCCTCTTCTCCTCTAATTACAAAGTATCAATTTTGCCCGAGCGCTTATTATTAATAAAAGTTCATTAATCTCTTGTGAGTGGAGAAAAACAGAGAGAGAGAGAAAAAGAAAGATTTCCGAAACAAATAAAGTTAGATGGATTATGGGAAAAGAAACGCGTGTGTGTAGACATAGACATGCAGGACAGACCGACGAACGGACAAACGATACAAATTCTACCTCAAACATAAAGATAAATTTTCTATACTGAAGTCAACGTCAGACACACAGCCAAAAAAAACTAAGATTGAATGAAATGTGTTCAATTTCATAGATAGATGGATGGATATGCATGAGTACGTGGAAATGTTGAATCTATATCTATATGTTCGTAAATTTTAAGAAACTTAACTGAAATTAAGGCGAACAATAAGGCGTCATCATCATCCGCAGCATCATTGTCAAGCGCCACATTCAGCCTTTCGAGATGTCCGTCTACGATCTATCTATCTCTCTGTAGTCCTACAGTTACTCAGACAATTTTGCGTCTGGCATTTTTTTTTGTATATTGCCAACACACTTACTAATTTTCCTATAAATCTAGGCAACAGTGTAGTATTTCACATACGTATGTTGGAATTTCCTTTTGCCTTCTGATATTGTGGCTGATATTTAAGAGCCATAACGAAAATTGTCTTTTATTTGGAGTCTACAAAGCTTAAGTATATATGGACGGAATAGTAATTTATTTGTTTGTAAATACAGAACTTGATTTCCTACATACGATACTGCGATGCGATATAATTTGTCTTTGAGAAATGCAGGAAAAAACGCATACTCACTCATACGCACGCACGCACACACACACACACACCGGACAATTGGACTGTCCACCGCCATACTATACAAACCGAAAAAGATTTGTAATTTCGGCACAAAGACAATGCTACTTGTATTTAAAATAAGTATTTTTTGTAATCAAAAATAAGGAGTAAACGAAAATAATCTGGCAAATATTTATTTATCTAAATAAAGATTTGCATAAAATATTTTTTTTTTGCATTGCATCCGTGTGAGAAAATAAACTTAAGAACAATTTATTTTCTTATAGTAAGGATAATTTCTTTTAATTGAAATCCCTTCTTTGATTTAAGGACAACTATTTGTTCAGAGTTCGTTTCTCTTTCTGTCAGTCTTAAAAAACACTCGTCTTCGTATTCTCGTACTCGCGTATGAAGAAAAAAAAAGTGTTTAATCTTCCCATTTTATAAAGATTCTAAATTAACCTAAATAAGGTTTTAAATTTACTGCACATCTTTGGGAATCTAGATTTTCATTGATATAAATTATATTAGCATTTCAAGTCATTTATGTTCATAGAAGTGTACCACAAAATTCTATATAATCAATATCATTCTCCCATTCGTGTTCTCCCTCCTTAGCCAATTGTCAAACGTAATTCGACTTATCTTTTGATTAATAGATTTTTCTCACTCTTATACAAAAATTGGTACTTATCGAAAAAGTCTTCGTATTTTATAAAAGCTTTTAAATTAACGTTTTTGGACATTTAAATTTAGTAAAGGAAACGATTCCAATTTATGTAAAATTATTCTTATAATTTGAGGGCATTAAAGTCCCTAAAGGTGTAAGTACCATAGGCATATTCTCACACTTTAGCCAACTCACACACACAAAGGCAAATTCGCATATACATCAAGAGTAAATTATTTTAATGTATATTTCCTCCCCTTAAAATGTGAAGGATTTAAATTTAGTTTATTTGACATTTAAATTGATGAAAATAATAAATAAATAAATTATCTAATTAACTAAAAATATGATTCTGCACATCTATGATTAAAAAGAATTCTATTAAAAAATTTTTTTATAATTTGAAGGTTTCAACTGCCCTAAAAGTGTAGCACAAAAAATTGCCTAGCGTAACAAATAATATTTCCTTTTTATTCTATCAACATTTTAAAATACAATTTTTGGCTTTGAAATTGTGATTGGACATATCTTTGGGAAAGGAACTTTCCTTTGATATACATTATATGATATTTTTACAATACTTAAGATTGCAAAAGTGTACCACAAAAATTGACGTAGGACAATCATAAAATTATTATAATACAATTTTGAGTATATTGATATATGGTCGATATTCATGATAATTTTTTCAAGTGTAAATTATCTAATGCATTTTAAATAATATTCGGTACATCTTTGATTAAGGAGACTTCTATTAAAGCAAATCATGTTATAATTTGAATGCTTTAAATGCCCTGAAAGTGTACCACAATTGTTAGATTAGCATAACATATATATTTTTTATATTATTTTCTCACAATTTAAAAATAAAATTTTTTGTTTCGAAATTGTGACATGACATACCAATGGGAACGGAACTTTCCATTGATATACCTTCTATGAGATTTTTACAACACTAAAGATTGCTAAAGTGTACCACAAAAATTGGTGTAGAGCAATCATAAAATAATTATAAAACATTTTTGGGTATATTGATATATGGTCGATAGTCATGATAATTTTTTCAAGTGTAAATTATCTAATGAATTTAAAATAATATTCGGCACATCTTTGATTAAAGAGACTTCTATTAAAGAAAATTTTATTATAACTTAAAGGCTTTAAATTCCCTAAATGTGTACCACAAAAGTCAGAATAGCTTAAGAAATATAATTTTCTTTTTGTTATATCACCATTTTAGAAAAAAAATGTTTGGGTTCGAAATTGTGATTGGACATATTTTTGGGATAAAGACTTTCCATTAATATACATTTTACAAGATTTTTGCAACACTTAAGAACGCAAAAGTGTACCACAAAAATTGATGTAGGACAATCATAAAATAATTATAAAATAATTTTGGGTATATCGATATATGGTCGATATTCATAATAATTTTTCCAAGTCAAAATTATCCAATTAACTAAAATATAATTCTATGATTAAAGAGAATTCTACTAAAACAATTTTTTTTATATTTTGAAGGCTTTAAATGTCCTGAAAGTGTACCACCAAAGTCAGAGTATCGTAAGAAATATCATTTTAATTAATCACCACTTTAAAATAAAATATTTCGTTTCGAAATTGTGACTCGGCATACCTCTGGAAGCGGAACTTTCAACTGATATACATTTGATGAGATTTTTACAACATTTAAGATCGCAAAAGTTTACCACAAAAATTGGTGTAGGGCAATCATAAAATATTTATAATAAAATTTTGGGTATATCAATATATTTTCGATATTGATGGCAATATTTCCAAGTCTTATACGAGTAAATTAAAAATGTAAGTCTGCACATCCCCGGATAATGCTACTTCCATTGACATACATTTTATTGTAATCTAAAGGCATTCATTCCCTAAAAGTGTACCCCAAAGCTCATAGTAGCGCAATAAATATACTTTTCTTTTTAGTTTGTCAGTATTATAAAAATGCAAATTATTGAGTTTAAAATTGTGATTCGGCTTATGTTTGTTAAAAGATCTTTCCAGTGATATAAATTTGATCAGATATTTGCCATATTTAAGCTACCAAAAGTGTACCACAAAAATTTGTGTAACGTATTTATAAAATAAATATTATAATACAATGGACCTGCCGATAGCTGCTCGATTTAAAAAATACCTTAACCAAGTTGATAAATTTGTGCTATAAAAAGCTTGACTTAATATGTTTCTTAATTTTGAATATACGAAGCATCGAAAACTTATCGACCCCATTTGAGATTCGATAATACAAACCTATTGAAAGTATATTGTTAGTCTGGTTAGTATATTATAAAGCACAAAATCAAAGTGTTGGTACTCTTAAAAGTTTTATTACTTTTTTAACCATATTTTTGTATATTTTTTCCTCTGAAATTTATTTAAAATACAAGTACTTCGTATGAATTTTTCCTTGCACTGTCTTTGTAAAAATGACGCGGTTTTCCTCGTCTTGTTCTCCTTACAATAATTAACCTCATCTACAGTTTACATATACAAAAATGAGTTGTATAAATGTATTATGGATGTAAGTGTATAATACGATACACTATGAATTGCCTTTTATTGTATTTTATTTTTTCTGCAATTACTTACTGCGTGGTTTCATCTGGTTTTCAGTATTGCTGTTTTTGTTTTTTGGGTAGAAGTTGTTTTTTTTTCGTTTGTTTTGTGCCCACCAACAAAAATCTATAATTTTCCCATTCAGTTCAGAATCTCTTCTCATGGCATCGAAACGTTTGCTTCTTGCCCATTTTGTAATTGTCCTCAAAAAACTGTTTGCTTATACGTGGCAATTGCGGTGCCCAAGTCTCAAGTTAAATTCTAAGTGTTCGTTTTGGAGAATTCGCTGGTGTTTTCGTAGAATTTTAAAGTTTCTGTTAATACTGCTGAAGAGGAATAATGCAGTGGTGATGTTAAAAACAAAAGGTGTGTGTGTGCGTGCGTGCGAGAAAGATCCTTAAAACAAATATTTTTTGAAATTATAAAATTAAGAAAATATAAATTTATTTCAAGGACATTTTTTTATATTGAATAGTCAAGTTTGTTTATAAAAAATAATATAAACACAGTGTTTTGTAATGATAAAAAGTATTTAAGATGAAAAATATTCAATCCAAAAAGTTTACTATAAAAATTATAATCCTAAACAATGCAGTATTTTCCATATTTGTTTGTACAATATTAAATAATTTCCATTTCTTCACAAACTTTTCAATACTCTACAATAAGAAGATTCGAGGAAAATTTCTACGGCAATGTTGCAGATTAAAAACGTTAAAAATTACATTAAACATTAAAATTAAGTCGATTATTAACAAACTTTTAAAGGAACTTCTCCATAAATTGCTGCAATACCAAAAGTGTTCGAACAGAATTTTGTGAAACACCTTTAATAAAATCCTGAAGTAGTGTACAACTATAAAAATTAAAACAAAACATTTTTATTGTCATTTTTAAATTTATTATATTCGGTTTTTAATAAAAGCATAAATTGAAAAAAATGCTAAATCAAATTAAAAAACATAATTCTGCACTTAATTGGAAAGCAAATGTTATTGATATGCCTTTAAAATTTTAATTTATGTACAATAAAGTGTCTAAAAGTGTACCACAAAAATCTGTGTTAATTTATACAACAGTTCTCATTGGGGTTCTGCCTGTCACAATAATTTCTAAATTATATTATATTTTTTGATAAACGAACTTCATTTAATTTTTTATTTTTTTACAAAAAAAAAGAAAAAACTTTGAATAATGAAATTTGTTTAATGTGTTAGTTTTGATCTATAACCTGAAAACAACTAACTAACTTAATAGAAGCCCTTTTTCGCATAGAAGTCATGCGAACGTTAACGTTCGACATCGTGGGCCAGGCGTTAGTAAAAGTTTATCTGCCGCTATCACCTTGAGAAGAATTGGCGAAGGTACCTTTTGGTACCTCCCAAACAAAGGGACCATTTTGCACAAAAAGTTAACTGTTTTTAATTTTAATTTCAGAGCATATAAATTCTTAATATTTTGCGCTGTGTAAAGTATTTATAGGACCTACTGTGCGGTATAAAATGGGGCCTTATTGTTAAGTCCCTTTTTGGTACCTTTCACACAAAATTGCCAAATCATACCAAAATTGAATGCTTTATTAACTTTAATACCAGTGCATATAAACACCTATAATTCGGTAGAGTGCAATATCTTTGAAGTATTTAATGTTCAGCGCAAAATAGGCGTATTCTTCAAGCCACTTCTGGTACCTCCACCCAAACTGTTAGATTCATCAGAACACAATGATCCAATAACTTCTGCAGCAATCATCTAAATGTTTCAATATTTTTTTATTTTAGACAACATTTCCAATACTGACAAAGATTGAACAATTTTTTGCAACGTTTTGGCATCTGCCACCCGATGTACCATATTACACAATGAGAGGATATGATATACCTTATGTCGATTTCTTTTCTGCAAAAAAGTGCAACATTTTCGTTGCCCTTTTCCCTAAAACTGGAATTTTATACCACATTTTGGAATTTTGAAATATGATCTATGTTTAATTCAGGGACTACATCATTTCCTCTTAAAAGGGCAAATATTTTTCAGACCTTGACGGGGCAAAATTTTTTTCAAAATCGAAAAAACTATTAGTCGGTTTACCCGACTGAAATTTTCTTAATTGTTTTTAATATTTTGCCGAATTCATGTGTTTTCCCGTAAATATAAACATATTGCCAATTTTATTTTTGTTATATTATTTCAAAATATATAAAAACTTCTTTCCTCCTTAAAAATGACTCTGTTCATTTTTGATGTTCTCGAAATAAACCTAATGGAGTGTGTCGCTGTAAACTGGCAACACTATCAACGAATCAATTGTTGTGGTTTGTGTCTGAGATGTATACTAACTGCTATTTACGCTAAGTACCGCTATTCTCCACCAGAGCCCTTTAGTGTGTATGGCATACCGTGGGTCGTAACATTTATTTGAATTGGCATTGGAATATGTTGAAAGTTTTTAAAAATAAGATGTTATTGCGACTTTTTATTTAGTGACCCTAAATATTTGTTACTTATTTTCTATATAAATTTATAAATATAATTATTTAAGTTATTAATAAATTCAATTAAAATATCAACTGCCTATTAAATTAGGAAACGTTTATAATATGAATAGAATTATTCTATTACAAACATTTTTTTAATTTGCCTTCAATAATTTGTCAAATACATTTTTCCATTGTCCTCATATTAGGTCTGTTCCTATGTTCTAAAATCTACTTAAAGTCATACGTTTACTTCAAAGAGCCAGGAAAAGGAGAGACAAAGGAATTTTTTTTTAATTCGATGTTAGCTTGGAAGTTTTTACTGTAGAAATAGACATATTTATAGAATGTCCAATTCAAAATAACCTATATTTCAATATTTTTTTTTATAAATTCATTAAAGCTTTTACTTTAAAAAAGTATTTGAAGTTTTTCTACGTACAAATTTATGTTTTCAAACATTCCATAACTTTTTATGGATAAAGCCTTGAGTATTTATTTTTGTTAAATAATCCATAAAAATCCTATGAATTCGCGCGTAGTAAATTACATTATCGAAATACAAGCAGAAATTATACGTGGAGAATGTCCTGAGTGAAAAGTAAACAGTAATCAGCTGTTGTCATGCTGTTGTATGTCAAGAAAGTGGTTTTACAACGCAAAAAAATTACCTTCTGATACACTTTTTTGGAAAGACAAAATTTGGTATTATTTATAAAATATTTTTCTTCTGATATTTGTAAAAAATAATTATTAACTATCAATAACCAACAAAAGAATGTCCTCACAAAAGTTGGCTTTAAAAAATGCTTTTTACACTTTTTTGACACGCCACACAGTGTATTATGAGCGGCAAAAACTCCCAATTTTCATGAGCTCAAATCTCTGCATATTTGATTCCAATCTATAAAGAACATTCCAATTAACTATATTTTAAAAGGTTTTGGCGATAACTTGGCGAAATCTTGCTGTACAAGCATTTAAAATTCATAAAAGTTAAAATGGTGTCAAAGTTTATCATTTTAGAGAGTATTTTGTAAGCCCATATCTCCGAAACAATGAAACGCATTGGAACTTCGTTTAATTCATATAATACAGAACCTTTTGAAGTATCATTTTGCATTAAAAAAACTATTATTATGTTGTCATTTTCCTTTTTATGCAGCGGTTTACCTGGAAGTTGCCAAAATTCAGGGTGTTTCATTTTCTTCAGGATAAAACTAAACTCGCGAGGCCGACCGAGGTCTTGGCATTAACAAAAATTGATAAACTAGGTTCTCAGTTAACCATTGCAAAAAGAAAATTCTGCCTATATCTGCCTATGTTGATTTAATTACAGAAATGGTAAAACTTACTCGGCAAAAAACAACCCAAAATTCGCTTTCTTTACTCAATGTTACTGTGTGTTGAACATATTTCTAAAATCATACCTTAAGGGGCAAACTAAAGATTGTCGTTGGCAAAACCCTTTTGACACTTCCCGTAAAAATGGTCCATATCCTAGTTTAATATAAACCGAATGACAGTTCAACAATGCTGTAATTGGTATTTGTGTTTATAATCTATTTAATCTATCCTTTCCGCATATTCCTAAAAGTATGCTTTAAAAATGACGTATTATTAATGAACACATTGCTAAATCCATGTTGTTTTTTCTGGATAGTTGGAATGATTGATTAATTGCCAAGAAACTGTAAACTATTGCATCATGATGTTTTTGAAAATGTTGAACTAATATTTTACGCTTTAGTTATGTACTTAGTTGAATGTACTGCTTTACACCGATCAGAAGATACAAAGCATTTTATGCAAAATTATCCTGTAATTTCGAACATCGTATAAAATTTAAATTGATAAATGGGCGTTGGGCGTGGCACTTGTAATTTTTATATAATTGAGGACTCAAATACAATCTCTTCCAGCGATTTGTATTAATATAAATGTGAAATTGTGAAAAATACTAACATTATTAATTTTAGGTTATGTGGGAGGATGGCGTGGTTATGGGCGGATATCAACAAAAAATTGGTTTTTAGCTAATTTGGCAAAATAAATGATATGTACGAAATTTCAAAGCCCTAGCTCAACTCCTTCTAATTTTTGCCGCGTCTTGTGTGAAAATATTCCACTGTGCGCCACACTCCGATCTGGAGAACATTTATGAAAAATGTTTGATACTACTCTGTTGTCTAACTTGCCGACTACATAATGCAATTTAAAAAATTCAATAAAATATAGATAAAGGGTAATTTTTTAGCCTGAAAGAAACGAATGTCAAAACACTTTCATGACCTACTGTACTTACATGTCTGGAAATTTATAGTGCATTTCGTTTCGCATACTTTTTATGAAGAGAGTACAGTTTTACTTTCCCTCTGATAAATTTGTAACAAATAATTTCAGTAGAAAATTAATAAAATAAATATTTATCATCTATTTTGTACAACTAATAATTCTTAATTCTATTTTCTTCTCTTTGCAGATCATCAATTTCCCCTTGACATAACAAATGTTGCCAAAGATCATACTAATTTGGAAAATGATCAATTACAATCTCTGTACCGGCGTTTGTGCATCTTAAATCGTTGTGCCAATATGCGCGTGGATCAATCTCATAAAGCACAAACTCCACAGGTAAATATAGCTTAAATACTCACCTATAAATATTCTTTAAATATTGAACATTGTCTAATTTCTTTCTCTCCTCCACCCCAACCCACAGAAAGAGGATTCTGATGATGAGAATTTTGCCTTAAGCGAAAACTGGACATTCCAACCCCACATACGACGCTGGTCGCGTATTGGTGAAATGGGCCTTGAGATACCTCCCGCTGCAAAGCTAACTAACTGTGAAAAAACTGAATCTTCATCTAAGGAATCGAGTCCCGATCGTTTCGAGGATGATGGCTATGATGTGACGGGAGCTCCTCTATCTCTAGCTTTACCCGGCTCCTGTACAGATGATTCGGCCGATCCAGCTCTTAACGATAGCACAGATTTGAATGCCAGTCCCCTGAGGAGAACTGGCAGTGAGCGTTTGAAAGATGGTGCTAAAGCTATCCTCCGGAGAGTGGAATCGATAAAATCACGAAGAAGAAAACGTCAGGGCATTGTTTTAAGTGGTCCTCAGGCTTTGGAGCTCTCGCAGCTGGGCCAAAGGACGAGCATGCGTAAACCTGATGGTATATACTCCACACCACCTTCTCCCTCGGCGGTTAGTCCCATGCATTCGTTCAACACGGGACCCTTGTTTGGCAATGAACTCAAAGTACCATCACAGAGTGATAATTTCTTAAGTCCCAATCGAGCCAGCCCCAAGAGAACACCCACCACTCCCCGCTCAATGAGAACCAGCCCTTTGCATTTCCTCACCAATACCATGCCCTATGTGAAGGAGGGAAAGTCAGATGATTCTTCCTCTTATTACAGCGACAGCCAGGAGTCCTCATCGGCCGTGAATAAACTGTCCATACGCAAAACTCCCTCGAAGGCCAGGCGGTTTTTACAAAGAACGGGGAAAGTAGACGATATAGGAGCACATTCCGATTCCGAATGTCATCAGGGTAGAAAGCTACTGATCAAAGATGCCAATGCCAATACAACAGAGGTTAAGACGAAAAAACTTTCCCGCGGTGGTTCGCTTAACTTGGGCAGAGATGGCAAAAAGCGTGATGGTTTCCGTTCGGCCAGTTTCCGTTCCCGATCTACAACGCGCAAGGAACCCAAAACTGAAGAGTTGGAACCCGTTAAGAAAACGCCCGTCGTGAGATGGCACAGTTTCCAACTGGAGGAAAGGCCACACATGATATTCCGTAAATGTTTTGCACAGAAAAACGATCCGCATTCCAATGAACATGGCATACTCTTTGCCGCCATGTCCGCCGGGCAATTGCAAATGATACGCAAATTGGCTTTGGTTACTTTGACGGGCTACATGGAACGCTATTGTCCCACTCATCGTTCTGGATGGAATTGGGAGTTGCCAAAATTCATTAAGAAAATCAAAATGCCCGACTACAAAGAAAAGCGAGTCTTTGGCGTCCCCTTACTGTTAATATTACAACGTAGTGGTCAAACCCTACCCATTGCGGTGAGGGCTGCCTTCCGTTGGCTACAACTGAATGCTTTAGATCAAATCGGTCTGTTCCGTAAGAGCGGTGTGAAATCGAGAATTTTGAAATTAAAAGAATTGATTGAATTCTCCGAAACCAGTGCTGAGTGTATGGATGTTTTTGATACGCAACAGGCGTACGATGTGGCCGATATGTTGAAGCAGTACTTCAGAGATTTACCCGAATCGCTGTTGACCACAAAAATGTCCGAGACATTTGCGGCGATATTTCAACGTATGTTTGACTGTCGGTTTCCGATTCATTTTTAAATTTAATATTTTATTAAATCTTCTTTATAGACCTCCCACCCGAAGTTCGTTTGGATGCTGTGCAATCTGCCGTCCTTTTATTGCCCGATGAAAATCGTGAAATTCTCTTTGCTCTCTTGGAGTTCTTAACTCTTGTGGCTGCCAATTCTCAGTATAATCAAATGACCGCCAATAATCTAGCCGTCTGCTTGGCCCCCTCTCTATTCCATAGCAGTATTTCGACGGGTAGTAATTCGGTGACTGCTTCACCACGCCGCAAAGGCAAAGGATCCGGAGTGCCCGATGCCAAGGAGCTGTTCGAAGCGAAGGCTTCGCACGAGTGTCTGGCCTTTATGATTCAGCATTATAAACAAATCTATACGGCACCCAAAGAGAAATTGGGTAAATGTAAATTTGGTTATATGGAGGAATCGAAACCTTTGCGTCTGGATGCTTTGGGCGAAGGAATGCAGTTCCACAACTGGCGAGGTTATCTGTATGAAAGCACCAGTGCCACCATTAAGGAGGGAAGGGAAAAGTAAGTTTTTTTTAGTGTAATTTTCTAAATACACATTTCTAATTTTTCGTTTTCTTTAATTTAATAGATCTCGTGGTTGGATTACTACTACTTCCCTGACGGATCCCAATGTTGAAATAGCCTACAAAAAGGTGGGCGATGGCCACCCATTGCGTTTATGGCGCTGTATAACAGAAATTGAGGGACCACCCAAAGATGTTTTGGATTATATTATAAGACAACGTGCCTCTTGGGATCCGAATTTGTTGCAGAGTCAGACCATTAAGAAATTCGATGAATGTACGGAAATATTCCAATATGCCATTGATGGCCAACAGTGTACAGATTTTTGTGTTTTAAGGTAGTGTTGTCAAGAATTTTCTTTCTCTTCGTTGGAGTTTTTATTAATCATGTTTTCTTTTTTTGTTTTATGCTTAGATCTTGGCGTACTGATTTACCTCGTGGTGCTTGTGTGATTGTTGAGACTTCCATAGATCATGCAAAAGCCAAACCAATGTTTAATGCGGTACGTGGTGTGGTATTGGCCTCCAGATATTTAATTGAACCCTGTGGCAGTGGCAGATCAAGGGTTATGCATTTGGCTAGAGTTGATGTAAAGTAAGTAGAATTTCGTTTTTAAAAATGCTGTTTAAAGAAAAGTTATTGGTAGAGTTTGAAGAAGAATAATTGAAAAAAATACTTTAAAGTGTAGGACCTATTGTATAGTTATTTGATTATGTAGATTTCATAGGGAAATACCTCAAGTCCATGTTTGTAAAGTCAGATGTTTGTAAAGCATACAAATACTGTAGCTAGATCCAACATAAAGTATACCGATCGACTTAGAAATACTTGCTGATTCGATTTAACCATGTCTGACCGTCTGTTCGAATGTCTGTCCATTTTAGGTTTCTCGCAACGTACAGGTCTCATTTTTACTCCGATCTGGACGAAATATGGTACAGAGCACTTACTTGTATTATAGACGAACCCTATAGAAACTGGTCTAAATCGTTTTAGATTTAGATATATCCTCCTTTAAATACATATATACATCCCGATTTAATATTTAAGTTGTATATACGATTTATTTTTAAGCAGATCTTTATAAAATTTAGCATACGATAGTTTTATGAGGCGGTAATGACCTCTGTTAAATTAAATTTCTTTAAACTTTTCAAAATTTAAGAAAAATCGGTTCAGATTTAGACGTAGCGCCCATATACACATATATCCCGAGTTTGTAGATAATTGCTATAGAACTCTCATTTCTGAACATAACTTTATAAAATTTAGCAGATACCAGTTTCTCAAACATAAAATGATACTTATGAAAATCCGATAAAGCCTCTATATATACGTTTATACCGATTTTGAATCTGTCAGCTATATAATCCGCTATTTTGACAGATATTTATAACATTTAGAAGATATCAGTTTTATGAACCATGAAAATTTGAGAAAATCGGTTCAGATTTATATATAGCTGTGGTATATGTTTTTCCAATAAGGGTGAGATGATTTCTTTGAAAAAAACACACACTTATTGTTAAAGAAATTCAAAAGTTTTTTAATTAATGTGAAGTTCAATCGATACAATTATGTTCTAAATAAAACGTCAAATGGCCTCCACGAGTTCTTCTGCAGGAACGAATTCGATGAACCCAATTTTCGAGCACTTTTTCCACTAAATCAAGTCGTACGTCATGAATGCCACCTTCAATATTGACTTGTAAAGCTTGAAGAGAGTCTGGTTTATTTCGAAAGACCAATGACTTCAAATAAAACCACAAGAAATAGTCTAATGGTGTTAAATCACAACTTCTTGGAGGCCATTCAATATCACAATTTCTTGAAATAATCGAATCTCCAAACTTTTCTCGCTACAATTCAATTGTTTCATTTGCTGTGTGGCACGTAGCCACAATCGGTCAATGGATAGCTCTTAACAAGAGCTAAAATATTGCTCATGGGTGTTAAGGTCGTAGGTAGACTGGAAAGTGTTTTTTTTGGAGGGTATATAAGCCCGGCCGAACTTACTTATTTGTTGCCTATTTAGAATATAATCCCTTTAATATTCCCCCTTTTATACGTTCCACAAAACTATTTTATTTAAAATTTATAAATTTGTTTACTAATTTATAAATTTGATTACTAATTTATAAGATTTAATTCAACATTTATAGAGAAATTTAATTAAACACTTATAACCTTCGATTACTAATTAAATTTCAACTTTTTCCTTTATTTTCCAGGGGTAAAACTCCAGAATGGTATAATAAGAGTTATGGGCATATATCATCACATTTCTTAACCAGAATACGTTTGGATTTCAAAAATGTAGCCGAATTGCCAGAAAGCAAAGTCTAATTACAGAAGACCGACGACCTCCTGCATAAAACAATAAATAAATAAAACTGCAAATTCCCGGAAAAAAACTCCTCATAACATTAAAAGAAATAAAAGTAAACGGAAAAACATCACAAAATCCAGCAAAAATATTTATGTGTAATAAAAACAAACAAACATGTACATTATGACCAAGAACCAGCCCAAGCCCCCATCCCCCACCCCGAAAATGTATGTGCAACAAAAATGAAACAACAACAAGTAAACCAAAAGTACTGATTTTATTTTGGATTAAAATAATATATATATATATTTATATGTATAAACACACACATAAAAAGAGTATATACAACAAAAAAAAAACATTCATAAAAATATTATTAATTATTTTCTAAAAAAAAGTCTCAAAATTTGTGGATTGTTTTTGAAAAAATGGCATTTATAAAATGTTAAGTGTGTACAAACACACACACAACTGTTATACCCTTAAATGTTATGCAATAACTGTTATACAAAAAGAAGAAGAAAAAACAAAATGGTCCAGGAATTTAAAGGGTATCCAGCAAACCCTCAACCCCGCCCTCTCCCAAAATATACGTTTTTTAACATTAATGATAAACAAAACCAACAATAACAAATGGAATTTAATTTTTATTACTTTATTTTTGTATATATAATTCTAATTCTAAACTTTCTCTATGTATAAATTTGTGTATTGCCCTACTACTATACATACTTTTTTTAATTTACTATTCTATTCCCCTTCTCCAACCCCCACCCACCCAAAAAAAAAAAAACAAAAAATTAACCACAACAATTATGTATTATATAGTTAAAAGAAAAACAAACATTCTAACAGTTTATTATATTTTAAAAAAATACTCAGTAACTGAAATATCACAAACAAACATTTAAACTTAATTTATATCCTTTTTTTTGTAAAATTACAAAATATGTTTAACCAACAAATGCCTTATGTTAAGTTTATTATTATTATTACTATTATATTTTTTCTACAAAATAATTTAACTTTATATTCTCTATACAAGTGTAATAAGAAGGAATTATGCAAAACAATTTGGCAAATGGCAAATTAGCAGCAAAACAAGAAAAAATGGAAACAAAAAATTAAACAACAACAACTAAATTGTGTAAAGGAATTAAATACTAGTCAAATTTTTTTGTTTGTACATTTTAAGTTGAAACTGCAAACAAATCGATAATCTTTAATCTATACATCTACCCTCTAAATATAGCAACTAATAATGAATTGTGTAAAATATTACTAACCAAACTTCCCCCACTTGCTCCCCTCTCCCCCTACCCCATGGTAATTGTTAAGACTAATATATCCCAAACAACCAAACATATAAATAATATGGTAATCTAATGGACAAACTACAGAGCTTGTATTGGTTTCAATAACAAAACAGATTCAATGTTTAAAAAAAGCCCTTAAATAAAAGAAATATATTCAGAAAATATATATAAACAAAAAAACGTCTTTTTTTATTTAATTTTTTATAAAACTAGTACATACGAGTACATTGTATAACTAAATAACATTTTTGTTAATACAAATGTATTTCATCTTCTTTTTCAGATTTTCAAATTTGCAATATTTTGTCCCAAATAAGCAAGAATTATAGAAAATATGGGCAAAATTAAAAAATAGTGGGAAAAGTTGTAAAATATTGTGAAATTTTTAAAATCGCAATATTTCCTCAATATTGGGTTCTGGAAGAAAAAGTAAATTTTCTATGGATTACAAAAGGACCCACTATCTGCCTACAAAACGAGAGGAAAATTGAATTTTTGATTTTTTCTAAATTTTTTGAAATTTTGGAAAGGGGTTAGTAAACAAATTTAGACTAGAAATCAGAGTTTGAAATTTTAAAACAAGACATATTCCAATCGATTCTACTCGCCGAAAGTAATTGTTTGATATACATTTTGTCCCAAAGAGGCGCGAAAATATGGGCAAAATTGAACATTAGTGGGAACAGTTGAAAAACATTGGGAAATTTTTTAAATCGCAATATTTCCTTAACTATTGGGTTCTGGAAGAAAATGTAAAATTTCTATGGATCAGAAAAGGACCCACTATCAGCCTACAAAGCGAGAGGAAAATTTAATTTTTTGATTTTTCTAAGTTTTTCGAAATTTTGGAAAGGGGTTAGTTACACTGATAAAAATTTTTGACTAAAAATCAAAGTTTGAGACTTTGAAACAAGACATATTCCAATTGATTCTACTCGCCGAAAGATATTGTTTGATATACATTTTGTCCCAAATAAGCACGAATTATGGAAAATATGGGCAAAACTGAAGAATAGTGGGAACAGTTGAAAAATATTGGGAAATTTTTAAAATCGCAATATTTCCTTAACTATTGGGTTCTGGAAGAAAAGGTAAATTTTGTATGGATCAGAAAAGGACCCACTATCAGCTTACAAAGCGAGAGGAAAATTTAATTTTTGGATTTTTCTAAGTTTTTCGAAATTTACACTGTAAAAAATTTTGACTAAAAATCCAAGTTTGAAATTTTAAAACAAGACATATTCCAAACGATTCTACTCGCCGAAAGAAATTGTTTGATATATATTTTGTACCAAATAAGCACGAATTATGGAAAATATGGGCAAAATTGAAGAATGGTGGGAACAGTTGTAAAATTTTGGGAAATTTTTAAAATCGCAATATTTCCCTAACTATTGGGTTCTGGAAGAAAATGTAAATTTTCTATGGATCAGAAAAGGACCTGCTATCAGCCTACAAAGCGAGAGGAAAATTAAATTTTTTGATTTTTCTAAATTTTTCGAAATTTTGGAAAGGGCTGTAAAAAACTTTGACTAAAAATAAAAGTTTGAAATTTTAATACAAGACATATTCCAATCGAATCTCCTCGCCGAAAGAAATTGTTTGATAAACATTTTGTCCCAAATAAGCACGTATTTTGGAAAATGTGGGCAAAATTGAAGAATAGTGGGAACAGTTGAAAAATATTGGGAAATTTTTAAAATCGTAATATTTCCTTGACTATTGGGTTTTGGAAGAAAAGGTACATTTTCTATGGATCAGAAAAGGGCTCACTATCAGCCTACAAAGCGAGAGGAAAATTGAATTTTTGATTTTTCTAAATCGCTTTTTTTTTTTTAAACAAGGCATATTCCAATCGATTCTACTCGCCGAAAGAAATTGTTTGATATACATTTTGTCCCAAATAAGCACAAATTATGGAAAATATGGGCAAAATTTAAGAATAGTGGGAACAGTTGAACAATATTGGGAAATTTTTAAAGTCGCAAGATTTCCTTAACTATTGGGTTCTGGAAGAAAAGGTAAATTTTCTATGGATCAGAAAAGGACCCACTATCAGCCTACAAAGCGAGAGGAAAATTTAATTTATTTGTTTTTTTCGAAATTTTGGAAAAATGTTGACTAAAAATCAAAGTTTGAAATTTGAAAACAAGACATATTCGAATCGATTCTACTTACCGAAAGAAAATGTTTGATATACATTTTGTCTCAAATAAGCACGAATTATGAAAAAATATGGGCAAAATTGATGAATAGTGAAAACAGTTGAAAAATATTGGGAAATTTTTAAAATCGCAATATTTCCTTAACTATTGGGTTCTGGAAGGAAAGGTAAATTTTCAATGGATCGGAAAAGGACCAACTATCAGCCTACAAAGCGAGAGGAAAATTTAATTTATTTGATTTTTCTAAATTTTTCGAAATTTTGGAAAAATTTTGACTAAAAATCAAAGTTTGAAATTTGAAAACAAGACATATTCGAATCGATTCTACTCACCGAAAGAAAATGTTTGATATACATTTTGTCTCAAATAAGCACGAATTATGAAAAAATATGGGCAAAATTGATGAATAGTGAAAACAGTTGAAAAAAATTTTGGGAAATTTTTAAAATCGCAATATTTCCTTAACTATTTGTGTTCTGGAAGAAAATGTAAATTTTCTATGGATCAGAAAAGGACCCACTGTCAGCCTACAATGCGAGAGGAAAACTGAATTTTTTGATTTTTCTAAATCTTTCGAAATTTTGGAAAGGGGTAAAAAAATGTTGACTTGGGACATTTTTAAAATCGCAATATTTTTTAACTTTTGGGATCTAGCAGAAAAGGTAAATTTTCTATGGCTGAGAAAAGGACCCACTATCAGCCTACAAAGCGAGAGGAAAATTTATTTTTTTGTTTTTCGAAATTTTGGAAAGGGGCTGTAAAAAATTTTGACTAAAAGTAAAAGTTTGAAATTTTAAAACAAGACATATTCCAATCGATTCTACTCGCCGAAAGAAATGGTTTGATATACATTTTGTTCGAAATAAGCACGTATTATGGAAAATGTGGGCAAAATTGAAGAATAGTGGGAACAGTTGAAAAATATTGGGAAATTTTTAGAATCGCAATATTTCCTTAACTATTGGGTTCTGGAAGAAAAGGTAAATTTTCTATGGATCAGAAAAGGACCTATTATCAGCCTACAAAGCGAGAGGAAAATTGAATTTTTTGATTTTTCTAAATTTTTCGAAATTTTGGAAACTAAAAAAATTTGGACTAGAAATCAAAGTTTGAAATGTTAAAACCAGACATTCCAAACGATTCTACTCGCCGAAAGAAATTGTTTGATATACATTTTGTACCAAATAAGCACGAATTATGGAAAGTATGGGCAAAATTGAAGAATAGTGGGAACAGTTGAAAAATATTGGGAAATTTTTAAAATCGCAATATTTCCTTAAATATTGGGTTCTGGAAGAAAAGGAAAATTGACTATGGATCAGAAAAGGGACTGTACAAAAATGTTGACTAAAAATCAAAGTTTGAAATTTTAAAACAAGACATATTCCAATCGATTCTACTTGCCGAAAGAAATTATTTGATATACATTTTGTCCCAAATAAGCACGAATTATGGGAAATATGGGCAAAATAGAAGAATAGTGGGAACAGTTGAAAAAGATTGGGATTGGGAAATTTAAAAAAATCGCAATATTTCCTCAATATTGGGTTCTTGAATAAAAGTTAAGCACATCGATAATAAATTATAAGTATAATTTTTTATACTTTCTGTTTAATTATGACTGGCAAACAAATACTCCTAAATGAAAATATGTAACTCCATAATTAAAACAAAATGATTTCAAATTTTAATTGTCGGTATGTATTTATTTTATTTAATTGCAAAATATAAAATTTATTTAATTTTTGTTTAATACATATTTCCTTTTACAAAATATATTTAAAACTGGATAACTAACTATTATGTATGTAAAATAAATGCATATAACTAACAAACAAAATAACAAGATAAATAAATAAATGATTTAAAATGTTTTTAAATGCTCCATTTCATAAACCTTCAATGTGGGTTTTTTTAATTTGTTTTTGTCTTCGAAAAATCTGTACATGTACTAGTTTCCTCTGATTACCTGAAAAATAAAACAAAAGTTACAATTAAAGTATAACTTTACTTGTCCTTGTACATACACATACTCGTATATGAAATAAGTAAAATTTGTTTAAGGTGGAAGAGTTGCTTACGATTTTTATGAAATCTTATAGAACGTTTGGAAGTATTAAACAATAGCCTTCTACCGCACTGCGATTCAGACATATAGATTTTCGATAAAAAATTTACTAAATATCAAATCGAAAATACACATTGGAAAACTGGCAAACTCTGGAAAATAGTGGGAAATTTCTCAAAAACGCAATATTTGTTCAATTTGCTAAGCCAAAGTAAATTTTCTGGTGGTCAGTAAGGGTTCCTCTATAGTCCATCAAAGCGTGAGGAAAATTAAAATTGGATATTCTGAATTTATTTTTTTAATTTTGAAAAAAAATTACTAAAAATATATGTTTAGAATTTTATAACCAATAGGGAAAAGCATTACTCGGGCGGAGTCGACTAATAATAAGCACACACATGGTTGCTCTTCCGATTAGATCAATTATTTTTTTTAAAAAATGTTCAAAACTGGCAATATATGTTCTATATTGGATTTGTATCTAAATTTGGTCTAGTTCTAAACGGGAATCGAATTTCAGCAAATTTGGTGGTGTTCATGAATCAATAAAATATCTTGTTCAATGACCACATGTCAAATGTGGAAGAATATACATATGTATATATATGGGGCCAACATGTAAATCCGAACCGATTTTCTTAATTATACCCTACACCACACTGTGGTACAGGGTATTATAAGTTTGTTTCACGGCAGAGGTTTGTAACACCTGAAAATAACACAGCTAGACCCACCTTAAAGTATACCGATCGACTCAGAATCACTAGCTGAGTCCGTCCGTCCGTCTGTCCATGTAAAGTTGTTCGTCGACTACAGGTCGCAATTTCACTCCGATCGTTCTGAAATTTTGCAGTTTAGAGTATTTCGCGGCTGTTAAGATCGCTATTGAATTTGGTTGAAATCGGCTCAGATTTAGATATAGCTCCCATATATACCTTTCGTCCGATTTGGACCTTTAGTCCTATAGAAGCTGTATTTTACATCCGATCGTTTTGAAATTTAGATTGGTAGAGTTTCTTGATCCATGAACCAACATTGCCGAATTTGAAGAAAATCGGTTGAGATTTTGCTATAGCTCCCATATATATGTTTCGTCCGATTTTGCTCTTTAGTCCTGTAGAAGCTGTATTTTACATCCAATCATTTTGAAATTTAGAATGGTAGAGTTTCTTGATCCATGAACCAACACTACCGAATTTGAAGAAAATCAGTTAAGATTTAGCTATAGCTCCCATATATATGTTTCGTCCGATTTGGCTCTTTAGATCCAATCGTTTTTATACCCTACACCACACTGTATTCAATATTACGAGAGTGGTGTAGGGTATTATATAGTCGGCACCGCCCGACTTTAGCCTATCCTTACTGGTTTTTTACGGTATTCGTTTCTGGAAAATCCACTCTACCAAATTTTGAAATGTTTAAATGGAAAATAATGTAATGTATGTAATGGACGTTAAATCGGAAGGAACAAATTAGACAGTGTTTACTTTTCTATCCAGAAACTCGAAAGCAAAATCGGCATGGGCCTATATTGGGGCTATATATAAATCTGAACCTATATTGTTTATATTAAACACAGATGTTACATGGTAAACAAAAAAATTATGAATATCGGAGGGAAATTATAGATCCTATAGAGGATATTATCTAAATCGAAGGTACATATCGTCCTCTCAATAAAACAATAGCGTATATGTATATTTATGTATATACACCATAATTTTTTAATGCATAGTAAGAACCTATGTAATTGATTCTATATCCGGAAAACTTTGGTGAAATTCTACTTCCGCAAAGTGGTAATAGGTAAATTAAAAACTCTTAAAAATATCAGAAAATTCACTTCTATTACATTTTTATATATGAGCGCCCCAGCAGTGAGTTAGTAACGTGCTCGCCTATGAGTTTGGGGTCGTGGGTTCGATTCCTACCAGAGGCTCTGGTCTTTCGCTGCAAAAACTTGCCACATGGTCTTTGTAAGCCGGCTTTCCCCTGGACCTTAAAATAAGAATATAAATTTATTTTGTATTGTAATTCATATAAATAAACCAGTAAGGAAAGACAGAAAGTCGCGCGGGGCCGACTATATAATACCCTTCACCTCCCTAACTATGCGAAAATGTCGATCGGTATATAAACGATGGGTCAATCTCTGCTACCTTCTGGGTGTTACAAACAAATGCACTCATAATACCCTGGACCACAGTGTGGTGTAGGGTATAATAAATAAATACTTTTATTATTTTATCGTTAAGTCTGATCTGTCATAAAGACCAGATCAGTCTTAACGATAGACCATTCTGAAGAAAATCGATCTGTAATTTAAAAAGATGTAGCTTTTTAAGTAAGTCTATAAACAAAGAATATCCGTTCTAGCAGAAGGCTGTTATCATCATAACAGCATACTATGCTATTAACATACTGTTACGTTAAATTTGGTATATTTTTGGTAACTTGTGGGATTGGTAGATAGACTAAATTAGCTAAACTATGCATCGATTTTATTCAGAATGGTCACATTTTATTTATGACCGATTAGATTTTACGATAAAATAATAAAACTATAATAATTGTGAATTTTTCGATGTTTTTAGGAGGTCTTAATTTAAAAAATTTCTGAAAAAATTGCATTTTTCGAAATATCTTATAATATATCTTTAAAAACTCTGACGGGATGAAGAAATTATATGGCAGAATTAGAATTTGGATTAATTTAAAGCTTTCCTGAACTAATTACCATAAATAGTCCTCCAGTTATGCTAAATTATACGGTTGGACCTAATTTTTTTTAGAGGTTTATCTTAATTTTTATAGTTAAACAGGTCCCTTTCCACTAATAGACCACAAATCTCTTAAAGGAAATGACATAAGCCTGAGCCTGAGTAAAACAATCAAAAATATAAATATGGGTATTTATAAAAATGTCAAAACACGTTTCAATTTTGAAAAAAAAAACACAAAAAATGTTTAAGCGATTTTTTTTTAGTTTCCTAAAAATATTGAAGAAAAAGCTATCGAAAACACTTTGGTCAACCTTTTCTAAATACATACAATATTCTAATACAATACCATATCATATGGATGAGAAAAAAGAGGCCGATTGACTAAATTTTCAATATTAAACCCCCCTCCCACTCGGACAGTTCTTAGCCGATTTCGTTGAATGTTTGTGTCATAACTAAAATTCAATAGGAATACACTTGGTGCAAGATCCATCCCTATCAGAACAAAATCCACCTATACACAATCATCCCTATTAAAAATTTACTCACTTGACATCAAATCCCCATATATATTGTTTACGCCGGCGGGGGCGTAGGGAGCGAAAGACGAGTTTACGTTTACTCCCAGAATGTTAATAAAGAGAGAGTAGGGAGAAATAAAATATCAATAAAACACGATTAGTTTCAATGTAATAATAGGCAAGGTGCCTGAGGTTTATTGTTGTTTTTGCTGCTAAGTTTGTGGTAACGAAGATTTACCTTTAATATAACAATTGTACAGCAAGATGTACTTAGTCGAGCGACGGTCCAAGATGGAGAGAGGTGGCGGAGCAAGTGTCAAGAACAAGAAAACGAATCGTTACTCGTTAAAATCTGCAAAGCTAATACTACAAGGATGTAGTAATGAGGAGTAGGCAGATTTTAACGAGTATGTATGCCCGATAAATTGGCCAATATATGCACCGAAACAAATCAATGACATAAACGAAATTCAAAGGAACATTCTAACTTAAACATTCCGGCCACCTTGCAACATCGAGGGGATGCTGCAACTAAGTATACATAATTTTTTTACATAATTTTTTCGATATGTATTGATGTGTGTGTATGTATATATAGTATATATGTATATATGGGCCCCGCGAATGGAATGGTCATTAGGGACCGCAACCGGATGGGTCATTAGGGACCCCGCGAAAAGGAAAGGTCATTAGGGACCGCAAGCGGATGGACCAACAAATATATATACCACGCGAAATTAATGGTCATGAGGGACCTCAAACGAACAGGCTATTGTGGACGCCGCGAAATTAATGGTCATTAGGGACCGCAAACGAATGGGCCATTATGGACCCCGCGATAGGACAGGGCCATTAGGGACCCTGTGACGGAGCCATTAGAGACTCCGAGCGAGAGCCACAAGAACTCCCACAAAAGGACAGGACCATTAGGGAGCCTGTGACGGGTCATTAGAGACCACGAGTGAGGGCCACAAGGACTCCCACAAAAGGACAGGACCTTTAAGGAGCCTGTGACGGGTCATTAGAGACCACGAGTGAGGGCCACAAGGACTCCCACAAAAGGACAGGACCTTTAAGGAGCCTGTGACGGGTCATTAGAGACCACGAGTGAGTGCCATTAGGGACTCCCACGCACGAACAAATCTACAACTAGAACTAGCAATTAAATTAAAGATATAATATGTATGTAAGTAAATTAGTAAGGAACGCAAATTCAGTTTCCTAGTGAGCGATTTCTAATAATAATTCAAGTGATGTCGATTTCTAATAATAAAATAAGTGATGTAAGATTTAGATTAAAAAACGAAACGATGCGAATTTCAAAGAGGTGCGAAGAAAATACGAACGAAAGGCATAAGCTATGCTAATTCTTTATGAAAGTGTACGTGCTGGTTAGGTAGGAAGACCACCAGTAATTACCCAGCCAAATACAGTATTTTGAGCGAGCAACGATCCTGACGAATTTCGAAGAAAACCTTCTACAAGAATTTTAGGATATATGTCAGCTCCTATCAAAATATCTACCGGGCGAGAATCAAACAAATTCGAGTCAGCCAAACGAATATTGGGTAACTGAGCTTTGAGGTCCGAAGTGACCGCAAAGGAAGGTAGGTTTCCCGAAATGGAAGGAAGGACTATGGCGTTTGTCTTCAATACAATTTTGGAATCAACGCAAGAGCTTATATTCAATTGACAACTTTTTCCAGAAGTGGCCGAAACTACACCGTTTATTCCAGAAATATTATTAGCGATGGTACGATTTGACGGAAGCTTCAACCGATTTTGAAGACTGTCCGATATAAAAGAGCCCTCTGAAGCTGGGTCAATCAACGCCCTAGCAGAATACGAAACACCGTGATGAACGATATTCACCATGGCTGTTCCCAATATGACAGATTTATTCTGCGCGACATGAAAAGATTGACGAGATTCACATCCAGCCGATGTGGATGGTTCAAAATGCTCAAATGGAGGAGCAGAAGGCACATTCGCATTTGCTGTACTTGCCACTCGAGTCGAATTACTCGGAGTGGGCTCTTCACGATGCAACAAAGAATGATGATTCCGATTACATTTCAGACAACGACGTCTGCTATCGCAATTTTTAACTTCGTGGCCTTTACGCAGGCAATTTACACATAAACGGTGGCGTTTGGCTATAGCGAATCGATCCGAAGGCGTAGAACTTAAAAAACGTGGGCACGAGTAAATTTTATGATTTTGATCAGGGCAAAGAATACAACCCGGTGGAGAAGAACGACAAGGTCCCGAAGATGCCGCATTAGTATGAGCATGGACTTTCTTCCCTTTTAAGTGCTTTGGAGATTCATCTCCCCTCATACCATGAATGCACATAAGTGTGCGAATTCTCTCAGTCAAGAAGGCATCCAACTCTTTCCACGATGAAAGAGACGATTTATCCTTCACACTTTGCTCCCATAACGTTTGCGTAAGTTTAGGTAGCCGTTGGAGGCAAATGAATACTAAAATGGGATCCCAATTATCAGTCAAAATCTCGTAAATGGACATCGCCGATAGACATCCATTTATGCCGCGCTGGATTGACTTCAATCCTGAACTTGTTTCGATTTCGAGGACCGGAAGCGAAAACAGATTTTTCAATTGATTGTGGGCGAGAAGCCGAGGATTGTCGTACGAATCACTTAATGCTTTCCACGCGAGAACAAAACTACGATTTACTAGTGGAAATTTCGAGACAATCTCGCGAGCTTCTCCACTAGTCTTACCAACCAAATGACACAAGCGCTCGATGTCACTTAAACGAGTGTTGTTAATATAGACTGCGGTAAACAAGTCTCGAAATGTGGGCCACGATAAGATATCGCCCTCAAAAACGTCTATGTCACATGGCGGGAGCGAAAGATTATGTACGCTGTCACTAGTTAGTTGGTTACTTCCCATGCGCGAGTTCCTATCACAATTTTCAAAGCAAAATGCAGTCGGAGAATCGACTTGAGTACCGATTTCACGAGATGTGTGTGTTGACGTACTCATATTGTTCAAGAAGCCTGTATTTCGTGTGTCGCCGAGAGTTTGTTGTGCCAATGAAACAACCGAGCTACTATTAGTCGAATTGAGGGACAACCTACGAGAGCTATTTTTAAACTGCACCAATTTTCTGTTGATAGCGGACAGACAATTCATATATGTTTGATGGGACACATCATATTTACTGTCCACCGAGTCGATGTCCGCTTTCCCCGCGTCTTTGGAAGAGGACAAGTAATCAATACACTTTTCGAACATTTCCTGGGTGCCAGACCACAGTTTGTTTAACTCGGAACTGCGAACCTCAAGACCATATACATCTATATCCTCATCTTTTAGAAGACGAAAATATGTGTCAAACTTGACTAGAGCATCCGAAGCTCTTACGAAAAAGTCAAGGGGAGTAAGAGACATTTTTACGAAGTGTTCTCCCAAAGATAACGCTAAACAAATTTCGAAAAGGGACAAAAAGACAATCAAATATCGCTAGGTGAGATGATTCCAAAAAATTAAGTTCGAAAAACAGCAAAGATTTATCGAAAAACTCAAATTAGAGATCAAAAGTAAATAATCAAAATTCTCAAATCAAAAATAAACGACCAAAAACAAAAACGAATAAATTCTTCAAACAATGCAAAGATAATTTCAAAAATTACGAAAATCGATCAAGATGTTGAGAAAGTATCCAAAAATATTCAATAACTTTCTCGCGGTGTACCGAAATATCAATAATTTAAAAAATATTTGAAATGTAGATTATAGGTTGAGTTTTCCGACTGTAGGGTGCACGATAATCATGTGTAGTGTACCTTTATCACTATTTCAAAAAATATCACGATACAAATATTTACTGTATTTTCCACTAAAAGCACGTTTTTCTAGAACCCACTGTAGGTATGAGATCGAAATAAGTTCGATGCAACCTCGTATGTAGTAGTTATGTTCGATAAGGTTCGAAGCACCACATTCGAGCAATGTTGATTGAATGTATGTACGAGTATGTTGGTTAAACCGAGCCAAGCAAAGGCGACATTAACAATGTACAATGAATGACCCAAACAACGAGTGAAGGGAGGAGCAAGAGGAGAGGTTCTCGATGGATTTTTTTGTTATTGTTACACTGAATAGGCGCTCTTGCAGCCGAAGGCAATGACAGTAGAAAACCAAAACAAACAATCGAATGTATAAACGAGCGACACTAGCACTACACTCTGCACGACCGAAATGATTTGTAATTATTTTAACAATTTAAACCGAACAAACCAAACCGAAACGAAATATTAAAAATATTAATGCTTTGTATATGGAATAGAATTATTCCCGAATGATTTTTAACGCGATTTAGCAACGAAATAGCGACGGTGTGGACTGTATATTTTAACGAAAAACCGCGATAGGGATTTCGAAAGCCGACCAAAATCTTTTGTTTTATTTTAAATAAATAAAAACATCCGCGACACTCACTAGCCTACTGAATGTACGTACCGATGTTTTTGTTGTAAAATGATGGTTTGTTGATGAGGTTTTCCTTGACGAATAGCAGCAAAAACCAATTTCACGACGATGTAGGGCAGCGGTAGCTCAAATCCGGCTCGATACGACCAATGTTTACGCCGGCGGGGGCGTAGGGGAGCAAACGACGAGTTTACGTTTACTCCGAGAATGTTAATAAAGAGAGAGTAGGGAGAAATAAAATATCAATAAAACACGATTAGTTTCAATGTAATAATAGGCAAGGTGCCTGAGGTTTATTGTTGTTTTTGCTGCTAAGTTTGTGGTAACGAAGATTTACCTTTAATATAACAATTGTACAGCAAGATGTACTTAGTCGAGCGACGGTCCAAGATGGAGAGAGGTGGCGGAGCAAGTGTCAAGAACAAGAAAACGAATCGTTACTCGTTAAAATCTGCAAAGCTAATACTACAAGGATGTAGTAATGAGGAGTAGGCAGATTTTAACGAGTATGTATGCCCGATAAATTGGCCAATATATGCACCGAAACAAATCAATGACATAAACGAAATTCAAAGGAACATTCTAACTTAAACATATATATATATACATACATATACTAGCTTTAACACGGTACGCTTTATCATCCTTTTTTATTTATTTTCTGTTTATGGTTACAATTATTTTCTTCAAAATCTCATGATTATTCCATATAGGGAGAAATGAAGTCGATTTACTTCTATTTATACAATCGAGTATGAAAAATCCCTTTTTATACCCTACACCACACTGTGGTACAGGGTATTATAAGTTTGTTTCATGGCAGATGTTTGTAACACCTGATAATACTATAGCTAGACCCAACCTAAAGTATTCCGATCGACTCAGAATCACTAGCTGAGTCGAGTTAACCATGTCTGTCTTGAAATTTTGCAGTTTGGAGTCTTTCGCAGCTAAAAAGAAACCTATTGAATTTGGTTGAAATCGGTTCAGATTTAGCTATAGCTCACATATACATATATGTGTTGTCCGATTTGGCCCGTTAGTCCTATAGAACCTCTATTTTACATCCAATTGTATTGAAATTAAGAATAGTAGAGTTTCTTGATCCATGGACCAACATTGCCGAATTTGAAGAAAATCGGGTAAGATTTAGCTATAGCTTCGATATATATGTTTCGTCCGATTTGGACTTTTGCCCTATAGAAGTTGCATTTTATATCCAATTGTTTTAAAAATTTAGCATTCTAAAGTTTATTGATCCTTGGACCAACATTGCAGAGTTTGAAGAAAATCGGTGCAGATTTAGATATAGCTCCCATATATATGTTTCGTCCGATTTGGCATTTTGCCCTATAGAAGCTGTATTTTATATCCAATTGTTTTGGTAGAGTTTCTTAATACATGGACCAACATTGCTGAATTTGAAGAAAATCGGTTCAGATTTAGCTATATCTCCCATATATATGTTTCGTCCGATTTGACCGAAGCTGTATTTTATATCCAACTGTTTTAAAATGTAGCATTGCAGAGTTTATTTAACAGATTTTGTTATAGCTCCCATATACATATATATGTATATGTTTCGTCTGATTTGGCTACAGATGCAGAGGAGACGTACCAAATCTAAATTGTGTAAACAAATTTTAGTTGAAGTATACACTGGATATTTCATTGTTATCCAATCTTACAAGAGTGGTGTAGGGTATCATACAGTCGGCACCGCTCGAGTTTAGCCTTTCCCTACTGGTTATTTCTTGTTTATGTTCAAAGATCTATCCTCGCTCCCTGGTACCATATTTAACCTCGTAAGCTATATTAAAACTTGCCACGAACTTCGCAATAAACGTTTCTTGTCTTTGGTTCATGTTGTAAGAGCTACTTGAGCACTCTGGGGTCACATTTTACCCACTGTGCTTCTAAAGTACGAATTTATGTTCCAAGCACTACCCTAGCGCCATGAGGCTATATTTAACACATTTTGCCCCACTGTGCCACATTTAACAAGTCTTTGCCACACTGTACAATATTCAATAAGTTTTGCCCACAGTTCCATTTATACAATTTTTTACCCTATGTACAATATTTAGCCCTTTTATCCCCACTATACCACATTTAACACTTTTTTCCACTGTTCTATACTTAATGCTTTGTGCACCACTAACCATATTGAACACTCCTATGCCCCACTGTACTACATTTCACCCTATTTTTCCCAGTATGCCATATTTAACACTTTACCATAATTTATTCAACATTTTTCCCAAATGCACCATATAACCATTTTGCCCCATTGTGCTTCTGAAAAATACTTCCTATCTCAAATTGGTGTTCCAAGAGTTACCCACCTGGGAACATATTTTTGCAAAGTTATACCATACATAACTTTTTGCATCACTGTTTCTTTAAATAGACATATGTTTGTACATATTTAACTCCTTTTACCACTCTCCGCCCTTAAAAGTACGAATTTCGAAAAATATGTTCCTATCCCGCTTCTACGAAACATTCGTATCAAATTTTGCCACTCAGCTGAGTATAGACGATTGCCAGATCGGCAAACGTTATCAACTCTGTTAAAGTGCTGCAAATATACGGACAATGACAGATTGTTAGGCAAAGGTGAATTGACAGTTCAGACGATTGCAAGAAAACATTACAATTTCATATATTTACAATTTTGTAAATATTTATATGCAGGATTGCCAATAAAAAGACATTATAGACAGTGTTGCAAATAAAATATTTTTCTGGCAATGGCGCCGTTGTCACATACATAAACTTCGCACATATAACAATCTGCAAATTATCTCACAATGACTTTTCTGCTAACGTTGCAAAACAAAAATTGTATGTTCACACGGTTGTAAATTCACAGGGTTGCATGTTTCCGCCATTTTTCTGGCAATGTTGTCCGATCTGCACATCGTGTGTACTTACCTTAACTCAAGCCGTTGAATTTAGCGGTGGTATCATATTCATCTCTTTTGTCCCACCTAAAATTGTCAAAACAATCTCTCCCTTCGCTCAAAAGCAAACGTCTCACCAAATTTTACGAGTTTAGCCTTAGGATTTGGAGGTGGTACCACATGTATCACTTTTTGCCCCACGGATTCAAAAATGTAAGTTTTTATAAATACAATATATTAAAAAAGCGTTGAATTGCGATAAAAGTGTATTGTGGGCACCAATAGTGAATATTTTTGTGGAATACATCACCCAAAAAATCCATCGATTTCCAATACTTTTGATATATAGTTCTTTTTGTAGGGAGATTATCAGGGGTAAATGCATCGGCGGGTGTGGCTGGTGTTTTGGAAAAAATACTTCATGAAGTGTCTCCTTTATTTTGTTCTTTTACGTGGAACATCTATTCCGAAGCCTTCAAGCTGCAAGCAGCAATTTTTTTTAACAATTTTAAAAAACTAAAAAAATATAAAAAATTTAAGGGCCACTTCCATCCAAAGCTTATAGAGAATTAATAGAAGTTTAAAATATAAAATAATCGCGAAAATCGGAGAGTAAAAACAGTTTACAAAATGAAATTTTAGGGCCTTATTCATAAAAAGTTAAAGAAGGTTTGAGGAACGCTTTAGCAGTGTTAAAGCGTTCTTCAAACCTTCATTAAATTTTTATGAATAAGGGCCTAAATTTCCAAACTTAACCAGTAAGGAAAGGCAGAAAGTCGGGCGGGGCCGACTATATAATACCCTACACCTCCCTAACAATGCGATAAGGGTCATTGCCATAATAATTTGGAATAATTGGTAAATGGGTAGAACCATATTATCTAATTCTGAAACGATAATCGCTAAATTAAGCAATATTCGTTCCTAAATTGAGAAACATTTTTCTGGAAAATGTTAATGATCGGAAGTAAAATACAACTTCTATAGCGGTTTGATACCAAATCAGGAGGAACATATATATGGAGCTTTAATATAAATCTGAACCGATCTTCCCTGAATACTAATTCATGTAAAAAGACCTCCTTCTGTCGAATTTCGTACTGATCGGATATAAAATACAGTCTCTACAGCGCTTACATGTCAAATCGGGGGTAACGTATATATGGGAGCTATATCTAAATCTGAACCGATTTTCTCCGAATTTAGCAGTATTCTTTCATGTAATAAGAAACCTCTTTCTGCCGAATTTCGCACTGATCGGATATAAATTACAGTTTTTACAGCGCTTACAGGTCAAATCGGGGGTAACATATATATGGGTGTTAATCTAAATCTAAACCGAGTTTCTCCGAATTTGGCAGTATTCCTTCATGTAGAAAGAAACCTCTTTTTGTCGACTTTCGCACTGATCGGATATAAAATAAAATTTTTACAGCGCTCACATTTTTACAACGCTCAAATCGGGGGTAAGTATATATGGGGGCTATATCTAAATCAGAACCGATTTCTTCCAAATTTAAAAGTGTTCATTCATGTAATAGGAAACCTCTTTCTGCCGAATTTCATACTGATCGGATATAAAATACAGTTTTTATAGCGCTTACATGTGAAATCGGAGGTAACATATATATGGGGCTATATCTAAATCCGAACCGATTTTCTGCGAATTTGGCAGTATTCCTTCATGTAATAAGAAACCTCTTTACGCCGAATTTCGCACTGATCGGATATAAAATACAGTTTTTACAGCGCTTACATGTCAAATCGGGGGTAACATATATATGGGGGCTATATCTAAATCTGAACCGATTTTCTCCGAATTTAGCAGTATTCCTTCATGTAATAAGAAACCTCTTTTTGCCGAATTTCGCACTGATCGAATATAAAATAACATGTTTACAGCGCTTACATGTCAAATCGGGGGTAACGTATATATGGGGGCTATATCTAAATCTTAACCGATTTCTTTCAAATTTAACAGTGTTCATTCATATAATAATAGACCTCTTTCTGCTGAATTTCATACTGATCGGATATAAAATAAAGTTTTTACAGCGCTTACATGTCAAATTGGGGCTAACATATATATGGGGGCTATATCCAAATCTGAACCGATTTTAACCAAATTAAATAGGAACCGTCCTTGGGCCAAAAAAAAGATATGTGTAAAGTTTCGTCAAGATCGGGCCATAATTGCGACCTGTACTTTGATTACAAGAATACATCTACAGACGGACAGACAGACGGACATAGCTAAATCGACTCAGAAAGTGATTACAAGTCGATCGGTATAATAAACAATGGATCTATCTCTTCTCCTTTTGGGTGTTACAAACAAATGCACAAAGTCATAATACCCTGTACCACAGTGTGGTGTAGGGTATAAAAATCGCACACAAAACTAAATAATATTATTTATATATTTTTTCTGAAAAGTACCGAAAAATACCAACATTTCAAAGAAAAGATTTTTTCAAATCGGACCATAGCTTAAGAAGTTTTGACCAAATCCCGATGCACAGAGTGATATCTTTACGATTTTTTAAATATCGATAACTTCTGAACGAGTTATCGGAAATATCTCAAAAAATCCACAGTGTTTCTTCAGCTGATAAAAAAAATGAAAAAAAAAATGGGAAAAATCAAAACTGAAATTTTTTTGAACCCGTCGATTTGTCGTGGAATTCCCCATACATAGTAATATGTATTTTAGGGTGATTCAAAATACCGAAGTGTCGTTTTATGCGCTCCACAAGAATAGAGCTTAATAATACTCCGTTAAAATTTGAGTATAATCTGTTAATATGTAAAGGTCGCGATATTCATGACCAATCAGACTTTACGATAAAATAAAAAAATTTTAATATTTTTTATTAATAACTGTTAACATTTTCTCCAAAAATATGTTTTTTTCGCAATATCTTGTAAGGTATCGTCGAAACCGCTAAACGTATAAAGAAATTGTATTAACAGAATAGGAAGGCTGCATAATTTTGGATTCTTTAAAACATTTCTGAACCAATTCGGGTAAATGGTTCTCGAAAAAATATGTGGTTCAACCTATCTATTAGGGTATATCGCGACCTCTAAATATAGTCTGATTGAATTTTGTATTCGAGTACAGGTATAATTTGGCAAAAGGAACAAAATCAAGCTTGTGGATACAAACTTCATCCTCACTAATTTATACATATAGATATGTTGGGATTATCTATATGTATAAATTAGTGAGGTCAAAAGATTAAGAAAGTATTTTGTTGTAGTGTCCACAAGAAACTTACTCGCATATATGATTTCTATCATGAACAAATATTAATTAGATGTTAAATTTTTAACATACCTAGATACTTTTTAGTACGTGAACAGGCCTATTACTTGATTCCTCAGCATACATTAAAATTCAGATACTTTTAATATTTACACAAACGAACAATTTATGTACAGGGTGGCTGATGAATATTGCTACATTAAGAAACTTTTTTTCAGTGTATGGAATTCAGTTTTCTTTTATTCATGTTAAAGCTCATTAAATTTAATTAAATATATCTTAATTAGTTTTAAAAATAATGGAATTTAAATGCCCCCCCTGCTCGTTGATGCATGTGCGGCATCTTACCAAAAAGTTGTTCATTACTGCTTGGAGAGTTGAGACGGGAAAAGCCGCAATTGTTTCTCGAATGGATTGCTTTAGTTCATTCAAATTTGTTGGTCTTGCTTTGTGGACTTCCTGTTTGCAATAACCCCGCAAGAAAAAGTAAGGTGCAGTAAGGTCAGGCGACCTGGGGGGCCAACGGAATGTGGAGTTTCTGGATATCAGCTTATTGGGAAATTTTCGCCGCAATTCTGTCATAACAGGCCGGGCTATGTGAGGAGTTGCACCATCTTGCTGAAACCACACAGAGTTGAAAGAAATTACCATTTGGCGTAATTCTGGATAGAAAAACTCTCTCAACATGCCCAAGTAACGGTCTCCAGTAACTGTAACGGTGTGACCGTTATCTTCGAAGAAGTAGGGCCCGACAATGCAGCGTGATGAAACTGCACACCACACTGTGACACGATGTGGATGCAATTCCGTCTCATGGAGTATCTGTGGGATGGAAGCACTCCATATTCGACAATTTAGTTTGTTTATGTTGCTGTTGAAATAGAAATGGGCCTTTTCAGACATGAAAAGGCAGTTCAACATGTTTCCGTCCTCTTCCACCACTTGAAGCATCTTCTGGCAAAATTCCAAGCGAGTCGGTAAGTCTGCTGGCCATTTGAATGTTGTATGGGAATAACTCCAAATCTTTGTGCATAATTGACTGCAATGACTGTCTGCTTATACCCATTTGAGCAGAATAGGTTCTTGTCGAAACTCTTGGATTGTTTTGTATGGCATCAGCTACAGCAGCGACTGTTTCCTCCGTCCGAACTGAAGGGTTTCAATGGTAAGGTCTTCTGTGGACTGTCCCATGCTCGGAAAAATTGTTAACAAGTCTCTTTATGGTCCATCTGCTCGGAGGATTGCCGCGTGGCCAAACGTGCCCCTATACTCTCTTTGAACCGAAACTACGGACTTCAGTGCGTAATTGGCGGACAATCCCAATTCTTGTTTCAGTGTCCCAGTTATCCATTTTTGTTAAATCTAAAAATCAGTCTGCAAAATAAAAAAAAAATAACCAGATTCATTAAATAGAAAAAAAGTTATTACATTTTTTTTTTGGTAGCAGCTTTCATCAGCCGCCCTGTATATATCAATTATGATTGAATATGTTTTAAAAAACCCGCTGCTATCAATACAAATATCGACTAAAATGTAAAATGCAACTCTGTGCGTTAAAATCGTAAAAAGCCCAAACAAGACTCCATTCGCCTTATCCAATAAACGTTTCGAACTCGATGGCACCTCTGTATTTATCATATTGTGTGGAATTATATATTATTCCTCACCCGTTTAGTGTCGCCCACAACCCTATATAACGAATTATAACAGTATAACACATTTGTAAATTATTGAAAATATATGTAACATTTTCAGATGAAGTTTTTTTATTTTTCAAAATAAAGTGATATTAAATGAAACCTTTTCCAGGTGAAAAGTTTCTTTTTCAGATTGAATGAAACGTGATTTAAAAATATTATAAAAAAACAATTGCATATTTCACGATGTTGTAAACATATTAAGGAAATAATAATCAAAATAATTTCAAAAGTAAAGGTAAAAAATATCTTCAAGACTGTGGAACCTTTTTTAGTATTTAGCGTTTTTTTTTAGGATTTTTTACTCTTGGCTATAGTTTACATTTCAACGAGTATAAAAAGATTACGGATAGGCAAGTAAGTTTCCTTTTTCTCGGGACTGGGAGAGATTTTCCGAAATTCGTACATTAAGGGGCTCAGTGGGTCAAAATTCGGGGGCATGTGATGCTTTTAGCTTTTAGGGCCACAATGGGAAAACAGTTGTATATGGTAAAGGGAGCCAGAAAGAGATTAATATTTTACAGTGGGTCAGAGAGGGTTAAAAATGATCCCAGAATATAAGGGTAGCTCTAACATAAACTAGAGATAGAAGTGTTTTTTTTCGAAATTCGTAATTTTAGGAGAGCAGAAAGTTGTAATTTTCGTGCAATGGGACAAAAATTATTATGGATCCAAGATGTGGTTATTGGCAAATAAAATTAGATATTATATATTTCTTTTTCAAAATTATTACTTTCAGGACCACAGTGGGTCAAAATATATTAAATGTGAAACAGTGGGACAAAATGGGTGAAATATGTTCCCAGGGGTAGAACATAAATTAGATGTTATAAGCTTTATTCTTCCAAATTTGTATTTTTGGAGCCCGGGATGTGCAGGGAGAGATTAAATGTGGTACAAAGAGGCAAACAGTGTAAATATGGTAGCAGTATCCAAAGTTAGCTCTTGCGACACGTTTTTTCTTATGTGTACACTTAGGAACACAGCGGTGCAAAAATTGTATACTAGTGTGAAAAGGTGACAAACACGGTACCATCGCCAAATGGGTAGAATTATGAAATTTGCTGTGATGGTACCTCTAGAAAGAAGACCCGGCCTTTTACCGTGCCCCGATCCCTGGATAAGTATATTGCCATATCTAAAAAGGTAAAATACATGGGAGTAATCTTGGATCAGAAACTAATTTGGAAAGATCATATTGAAGAAAGAGTTACCAAGGCCCGCAGATGTTGGTCGTAAGAGGTCCAAATATGGCACACTAGCTTTACATGAGCGTGATTAGACAAATAATAACCTACGCATGTGTAGTGTGGGGGACATCAATGGCCAAGAAGTGCAACGTAATACCTTTGTAAAAAATTCAACGCTTGTACTGTTTAGGCTAAAGGGGGCTATTAAAACCACACCAACAAGAGCGTTGAAGACTATACTGCACATCCAACCAATAGACATCCGTATAAAGGATGAAGCAGCCCTCACAGCAAGACGTCTACAAGTGATTGGTGAATGGATAAATCGAGACCACAAGTCGAACCATCAGCAGATATTAGAATCTCTAGTTGGTCACATTCAACCACCAGAAATCTCCGTCCGCATTCCTGAAGAGCGGTCTACAGCTACCTGTGATTCGTTTGTGCCAGACATACGCTCCTGGGAAAACGGAACACTGGCTCATGTGCCAGTGGGAACTAGCTGCTACATCGATGGGCCCAAGCTAGGAAGTCCGACTTTTCATTCGCCTCCCAGACCATAATACGGATTTGAATCAGAAGTTCGAGCAATCACGGAGTGTGTGAACTGGCTAAGTAATACCACAAAGCCTAAATATGCAAACATCTTCACAGATAGCCAAAAGGCTATCAAAGCAATAACATCGGAAAGGGTCATATCTACACTGAAAAAAAATTTGTCATAAAATTAAAGAAATGCTCCAAAGACGTCCTTAGTCTTTAAAATAACTACATTTTGTACTTCAAATTAAGAAAATTTACTTAAAATTAAGTAAATTACTTAATATTATTGAAATTATCTAAATTTTAGTACAAAATATATTACTTATTTTAAAAACTAATGACGTCTTTGGAGCCATTCTTTAATTTTATGAAATTTTTCGGTGTAGAACTGTGTTAGACTGTAAAATAACTATTTATAAATGACTACTCAGCCCATGGTCAACTGCGTATTTGCTGGGTACCAGGACACAACGGAGTGATTGGCAGAGAACTTAGAGTAACAAACTTGGAAAATTGGAAACCTTTCGCAGCCACCAAGGATGTGTTGAATCACTGGGCAGTGATGGCTCACAAAACTGTTTGGAATAGCGCAACAGTAGCAGCAACTGCAAAAATTCTGTGGGGTGACCCAAATGAGAAGAAAACAAGTAGTTTTCTCAAACTAAACAAGATCGAGATCAGTAAGATGATGAGTGTTCTAACGGGACACCCAAGCTTACAAGCTCACCCTCATCGCTTAGGACTAGCAGAAAACGATGAATGCAGGAAAACATCGAACCGATGGAACATTCTCAGTGTCACTGGTAGCTTTCACACATGCAAGATCCCGATATTTCGGGCCCGACACATTATTAGACTTGACTCATCTGAGAGGTATTATCTGCTTCAGAATATGTTTCTTGTCAGCATTCTACTAGCGGAGCTCTACAAAGACCATAATTTTTTACAGATAATTTTTTAGTATTTTCTTAATATCAGATCAGAAAATATACCGATTTTTTGTCACTTTGATATATGATGAAAACAAAATTTCGATAAGACAAACCCAATACGACATCAGTCATGACCATGTAAATATAAATTTTCAAAAAATATAAAATCTTATATTGAGGATATAGAGAAAAATTTTTAAAAAGTAAAACACAAATATATTCACTTTAATGGCGAATTCTTTTCTACAAAAAAGTGCAACATTTTCATTGCCCTTTTTCCGAAAACGGCACTTTTGTGATTCTTTTTTGAAATTTGTTAATTAAGTTACTCGAATTTAGTACAACTAAAATTTCAAAAAAGCGATATAATAGTGCAGTTTTCAGAAAAAGGGCAATGCAAGTGTTGCACTTTTTTGCAGAAAAGAATTTGCCATAAAATAAACCTTCCGGGAAACTGTTTTCGGAAAAATAACGAGTCAAAAATATCCATTCTACCCTTCATTTTAGAGGGAAGGATATTTATAACACTGTGCAACAGTGAAAAAATAAACGGACTTCGCAGGATAGGTTCGATTCTACTACCAAAGGGTAGTAACGGGGTTTCCAATAAGAGTGATATGATTTCTTTGAAAAAAATCACACTTATTGTTAAGGAAATTCAAAAGTTTTTTATTTAATGTGAAGTCCAATCGATACAATTAAGTTCTAAAAAAACGTCATTCAAATGGCCCCCACAACTTCTTCTGCAGGAACAAATTCGATGAACCCAATTTTCGAGAATTTTTTCCACCAAATAAAGTCTTATGTCATGAATGGCACGTTCAATATTGACTTGTAAAGCTTGAAGAGAGTCTGGTTTATTTCGAAAGACCACTGACTTCAAATAACCCCACAAGAAATAGTCTAATGGTGTTAAAACACAACTTCTTGGAGTCCATTCAATATCACAATTTCTTGAAATAATCGAATCCCCAAATTTTTCTCGCAACAATTCAATTGTTTCATATGCTGTGTGGCACGTAGCTACAATCGGTCAATGACAAAAAGATAGCTCTTAACAAGAGCTGAAATATTGCTCATGAGTGTCAAGGTCGTAGGTCGACCGGGAAGTGTTTTTATTTGGATTTTTACAAAAAATGGACTTAGCATCACTTTCAAAAGTGAACGGAAAGATTATTTTTGATCTATTGCACGTAACGGTACGTCGGATCGGGAATTGGTCAATGGCAAAAAGATAGCTCTTAGCGAGAGCTAACACATTGCTCATGGGTGTCAAGGTCGTAGGTCGACAGGAAAGGTTTTTTTTGATTTAAAAAAAAAATTGACTTGGCGCACGAAAAGTTGCAATTGGAGAACGATTATTTTGATAACACTATGCAACAAATGAACACTTTTTGAAAAATACACGAACCTGACTGTATAGCTTCGATTCTACTACCAAATGGTAGTATAACCCTATACTCAGTTTGGCGAGATTGGTGACCAATTTTTTTTTATGGGCCTCGAAAAATTCGGAAAATCAGTGGACCCCCTATAAAAAGGTGTCATCGGATTTTGAGGAACAGCTGCTTCAGACTTGGTGATAGCGCTTAACTATATTTGGCAACAATGTAGCTAAGAACACGTAGAACAAAGTCTGTTAACATTTCATGCCAAAAAAATGTTGTTTTCCAGCACTTTTTTTTCGAAAAACATAGGATTACATTTATTTTTTTCACTTTTTTCGGCATAACTTTAAGGGATCGCTGATTTTTTACTAACAATATTTGGCAATATTGTAGCCACGGTAAATCTGAACAACTTTTATAAACATATCAATACAATCTGAACGTGTCTAGGCACCTTAAATAGCTCAAAAAACCACATTGTACCCCAAAAATGTAAGTATTTCACTGTTATGTAACAAAAATATATTTTTCTGGTATAGGGTATGTTCAGCAACTTTATAGAAAATATTAAGGCCAATATTTTTGTTGAACATTTTAACCCTCTAGCTCCCCCACATAACTGTAATTTTTGGCCCCATTTTAACAAATCGTAAAAAACACCCCTTAAAAGGGGGAGGGCGGGGATGACATTTTCTACACAAATGTTCGCCATAAAATTTTACGATATGTGTCAGAACACACCAGAGCTCAAAACATAACACAAACACCAAAAAAAGGTTAAATTCCTGATCATGCATGAATGTTAGTCGTACGATCTAGTGGTTGAAGCAATGAAGATACCAGTAAATAACGTTGTTGACAGGAATTTGACCGTTTTTTGGGTTTTTGGGTTTTTGTGTTAAGATTTGGGTTTTAGTGTGTTCTGACACATATAGTAAAATTTTATGGCGAACATTTTTGTAGAACATTTCATCCCCGCCCTCCCCCTTTTAAGGGGTGTTTTTTACGATTTGTTAAAATGGGGCCAAAAATTACGGTTATGTGGGGGAGCTAGATGGTTAACATGTTCCACAAAAATATTGGCCTTAATATTTTCTATAAAATTGCTGAACATACCCTATACCAGAAAAAAATATTTTTGTTTCATAACAGTGAAATACTTACATTTTTGGGGTACAATGTGGAGTTTTGAGCTATTTAAGGTGCCTAGACACGTTCAGATTGTATTGATATGTTTATAAAAGTTGTTCAGATTTACCGTGGCTACAATATTGCCAAATATTGTTAGTAAAAAATCAGCGATCCCTTAAAGTTATGCCGAAAAAAGTGAAAAAAAATAAATTTAATCCTATGTTTTTCGAAAAAAAAAATGCTGGAAAACAAAATTTTTTGGCATGAAATGTAAACAGACTTTGTTCAACGTGTTCTTAGCTACATTATTTCCAAATATAGTTAAGCGCTATCACCAAGTCTGAAGTAGCTGTTGCTCAAAAACCGATGACACCATTTTTCAAGGGGTCCACTGATTTTCCGAATTTTTCGAGGCCCATAAAAAAAATTGGTCACCAATCTCGCCAAACTGAGTATAGGGTTATACTACCATTTGGTAGTAGAATCGAACCTATACCATCAGATCCGTGTACTTTTTTCACTGTTGCACAGTGTAATAAAACTGAATAATTTGTAAACGTTGTTCTTGTGTATATCTCTCCATGATGAAATTGTAAACACTACTGAATACAATGAAAAACAAATGACAGATAATGACATATTACAAATGGGCGAAACGTCACTTCAAAATCATATCATCCCTATTTGAAAACCCGTTATATCCCTATACTCGGTTTGGTGGTGACCAATTTGTTTAGGACCCTCAAAAGATTCTAAAAATCAGTTGCTGACAGCTAATTCAGACTTGTTGATACTGCTTAACTATATTTAGCAAAAATTTTGCTACGAATATGCCGAAAAAAGTTTGTTACCACTTTATGTAAATATTTTTTTTTTGAAGATTTGAAGGAAGAAATTTTTTCTTATTCACTCCTTCACAGAGACTCCTAATTTTTCACTGGCAAAATTGTAGCCACGGTAAATCTGAACAACATTTGTGAACATATCAATACGTAGACAGCATTGTACCTCAAATATTGTAAAGGGTTTTCCAACAAGATGTGTTATTTTGGTATTCAAAGAAATATGCCATTTATTGAGATAAATGATCGGATGTTTATTTCATAATAAAGAGGAAGGTATGCAGTTAATAATGAAAAACAACATTAGCCAAATGGCCACCACGGCCACGCTTACAGGACCATATCTGTTTAACTATGGTTGTTTTCTCTAATTTCGATGAAGTAATGTATTTCTTTCCGTGCATAAATTGTACTATTTATCGCACACACATATTCGTTAGAATCTGCATACTCCTCATTACTACAGCCTTGTAATATTAGCTTTGCAGATTCTAACGAGTAACTAATCGCTTTTTTGTTTAGCTTATGCCGCCACCTCACTCCATCTTGGACTTTCGTATCGCTCGGTATCGTATCGCTCGGCCTATATACATAAGTACCTCGCTGTACAATACTAATCATAATCAAAGGTAAATTTGGTTGCCTTATAAATCCTTATAATCAATAAACTTGTGGCACTTGGCCATTTATTTATATTACATTGAAACTAATCGTGTTTTTATTCACCTTCTTTTATTTACACGCACTCGGCGTAAACATTGATCCAATCGAACCGGATTTTGAGCAAACAATAACCTCGTGAATATTAATCGGTGTTTTTATCCCCCGCAGCCATTGAAATCATCACCATCATCCCATACATCCATCCATCCATCCATCTCATCAAGCCATTTAAAGTTAATATTTGCATTTAAAGTTAGAACAGGTATGTATAGTGCAGTGTTTATGTGAGCTCGCGTAAAATATCAACATAAATAATAACAAGTGTTTCGATTCTGTTTGTTTGGCCGTCTTACAACGCGTCGCGCGACCCCTCCCGCTTCTTCCGTCTCGGCTCGTAGTGTTCGTTTACGCGGCTACATACCCTACGTACGTACATACATACGCGGACGGACATTGTTGAAAAAGTGCCAAAAAATAATCAAAACAAACGGTGGAATTAAGTGTATTTTTTTTCATTAAAATAATTATTAATTTTCCCAATTCTTTTTACGAAAAAATTGTTTCCAAAAGTGTTAAAGAAGGGTTTCATAAATTGAAAATAATTGTTAAAAATATACGCGAGACACCTGCTCCTTTTATTTGTTTCTACGCGTAAATAAACGTTTGAAAATCACCCTTAGAAATACACCTAATCCCTAACCAATTGTTTTGTTTTATTCGCGCCGGTTAACGATATACATATATTCGTACATATATACATACGTTCATCGACCGAAGCCGTCCGGCCGCGCTTTTTTTCTTCTTCACTTTAAATATATATACATACGCTTTGTACATACATAATACGCCGTGCTCGCTCGCTTTGCTTTGGATGACTATACACTCCCGTGTATATTCATATACATACATACAAGCATACCTTTAAGTCGAGATTCCTCTTTTGTTTTCTTTTTGATTGTGCGCTACACTAAATTTGTTCGGTCGATTGCGTTCATTACAACGTTTGATACATATAACGATATTTGATTGCAAACGTTATAGGACGGTGTTCGGAACAATTTTAAAGATATTTTTGGAAAAATTAAAAATCGTGTGCACCCTACATTCGGTCAATTCGACTTTTTTAAATAAAAGTGTGACTTTTTGATCTTTTTCGTTTTCGGTTAGATTGATTGACTTTTTCGGTAGGTTTTCGGCACCTAATCAACGTGCACCCTACCGTCGGTCAACTCGACATATAATCGACACCCAAAATATTTTTTTTAGTTTTTGAAATTTTAGTGTTCGGGTTTTTTTTTCTACGTAATAAACCGGTAAATTTCGTTATTTTCGTAAGAAAATATTTAAAAATAATATTTTGAATTTTCGGTACACCGCGAGAAATTTTTGAATATTTTTAGAATTGTTTTGTGGTTTATATATATACATATATTTAATCTTACTGTGGTACCTCGTGCAAACCTATATTCAGTCGAAAACCTTGCATGTTATTTTCCTCAGCTATCTATAGTTATTTTAGCTACTGGGAGCGTTCGGCTAATTTGAACTTGTTTTTCACGATTATTCTTTTTGTCGAATTTGATACGCCCTCGACAATTTCGAATACCTATTTCTGTGGTCTACTTGAAATTGAATTGTCCTTTGTTGGGAATTTTAGAGCGTTGATTTAGATTGCCGATTTTTGTGGTGATTTTCGTTGTTTCGCGATCGTCTTCGAAAAATGTCGTTTACTCCCCTTGAAGTTTTCATTAGAGCCTCAGAAGCTCTAGTAAAATTTGATTCGTATTTCCGACTTCTGAAAGATGAGGACCTGGATATTTATGGGCTAGAAGTTCGTAGTGGGGAATTGAATAATTTATGGGCTGAAATGCGAGAATTGTTTGGAAAATGTTTAGAGTATTTGAAAACTTCTGACGCAGGGAAAGAGGAAATCGAGTTGGCGGACACTAAATACGACGTTTCTTACCAAACCTATATGAATTGTTTGTCCGCCATTAACAGAAAGTTGTCAATTTTCAAACGTGCTCGTCGATTGTCCATGAATTCCACCATGAGTAGTTCAGTTGTTTCTCTGGCTCAACAACCTCTCGGGGACACGCGTAATATAGAAACACTGAACAATTTGAGTACGTCAACCCACGCGTCTCGTGAGATAGGTACTCAAGTAGATTCTTCCACTATATTAAATGGTTCCAATGATAGTAGGAGCTCGGGTATGGTTAATGTACAACCAATCGGGGACATAGTGCACAATCTCGCGCTACCGCCGTGTGATACTGACGTGTTTGAGGGCGATTTCTTGTCGTGGCCCACGTTTAGAGACTTGTTTACAGCAGTCTATATCAACAATAGCCGATTAAGCGACATCGAGCGGTTGTGTCATCTGGTGCGAAAAACCAGTGGAGAGGCTCGTGAGATAGTATCGAAGTTTCCACTAATTAATCGTAGCTTTGTTCTCGCGTGGAAAGCTTTGAGAGACACGTATGACAATCCGCGGCTTCTAGTTCATAATCAATTAAAAATTCTCTTTTCGCTTCCGGTAGTTGAAACCGAAACTAGTTCAGGACTGAAGTCAATCCAGCGCGGAATAAATGGGTGTCTATCGGCGATGTCCATTTACGAGGTGTCGACGGACAATTGGGATCCGATCATAGTATTTATTTGTCTTCAAAGGTTGCCTAAACTCACACAAACTCTATGGGAGCAAAGCGTGAAGGACAAATCAGCTCTTTCATCGTGGAAAGAGTTGGATGCGTTCCTGACGGAAAGAATGCGAACCCTTATGTGTCTACACGGTATGAGAGGAGTTGAACAGCCAAGGCGCTCTAATGTCAGTAAGGTCCAGTCCCATTTTTCTAATGCGATTTCGTCGGGATCTTCTCGTTCTTCTCCCAACATGGGTTGCATCTTATGCCCCAATCAAAATCACAAAATATACGCGTGCCCACGGTTCTCAAGTTTATCGCCCTCTGCTAGATTTACTACGGTCAAACGTCATCGTTTATGTGTTAACTGTCTTCGCAAGGGACACGAGGTAAAAAAATGTGATAGCAAACGTCGTTGTTCCAAATGCAATCAAACTCATCATACCTTACTGCATCGCGACGAACCCACTGCGAGTACTTCAGCTTTAGTGGCAAACACAACCCGCGCAAATCCTCCAGATTTTAGACCTAGTACAACCAATCCTTCCGCTCCTCCACTCGAACATTGTGAACCATCCACATCAGCTGGATGCGTTTCGCGCCAAGTTTTTCATGCTGCGCAGAATAAAGCTGTTCTTCTGGGAACGGCGATGGTGAATATCGTCCACCATGGTGTCTCATATCCTACTAGGGCATTGATTGATCCAGCTTCTGAGTCCTCTTTTCTCACCGAGCGACTTCAAAATCGTTTGCGACTCCCTGTTCATTCCACCAATGCCACCATCTCAGGTGTTAATTGCGCGGTTTCGGCCACATCCAGGAAAATATGCACCCTGAAGATTGGAAGCCCTCTCGACACTTCGGTCACTTTAGAGACATCCGCTTTAGTTTTACCCTCCATTTCTGGAGATTTGCCATCTTTTCAAGTCACATCGGACTTCAAGGCCCAGATGCCAGATCTTCAGTTAGCGGATGCTAATTTGTTCGATTCTCGGCCTGTAGATATTTTGCTAGGCGCGGACTTGTACCCAAGAATTTTACTGGAAGGTAGCATTCCGATTTTGTCTGGAGCTCTGCTTGCTCAAAAGTCTATATTTGGTTGGCTTGTCACTGGTCCTATTCCAGCTTCACAGGTTCGAACTTTCGCTGCTACCATTCAGATATCCGACGAGGATTGTCTTAATAAGACTCTTTTGCGTTTCTGGGAATTGGAAGAAGTCCCAAGGAAAAATATGCTGTCACCTTCTGACCGTTATTGTGAGGAAAATTATGTTAGGACTACCCGTAGGGATTCGGAAGGTAGATACATCGTGACGCTTCCGCTTAAGACCGATTTGGATACGAACAGATGTCTCGGAAAATCTCGTGGGAACGTTTTAGGACAATTCTTTCGCAACGAGTCGACCTTGTTAAGGAAGCCAAACATTAAGGTAGTTTATGACAGTGTCCTGAACGGATATGTGGGACTTGACCATATGAAGCCAGTATTCTCCACTTCGGAGGATACTCTAACTTGCTATTTGCCTCACCACCCTGTCATAAATCCGGACAAGCAGACAACCAAACTTCGTGTAGTGTTCAACGCGTCGAACAAAACCTCCAACGGGAATAGCCTTAATGACATACTTTATGTTGGACCCACGTTACAGATGGACTTAGTTCTCTTGATAATCCGGTGGCGGATCTTCAATTTGTATTCAATTCGGACATAACGCAAATGTATAGGCAAATTCGGGTGGATCCTAAATATACGTCCCTTCAGAGGATTATATTTCGCGATTCTGAAACGAAGCCGGTCCAGGATTATGAATTACAGACCGTAACCTTCGGGGTTAATTGTGCTCCTTATCTGGCGATACGGACTCTTTTGAGGTTAGCCGACGACACTGAGGTGGAGTTCCCGCTCGCGGCGCACATTTTGCGAAAATGTATGTACGTAGACGATGTTTTAGCGGGAACCCATGATCTCGAGACGGCAAAGACTGCTAGGGATCAGTTAATTTCGGCACTTGCTTCAGCGAAATTCGAACTTCGTAAATGGACTGCCAATGACAAAGCTATACTCGATCGGTTTCCACCTGAATATTTGGTAGATGCTAAAGTTTTAAATTTCGTGGAGACTAGTAGTTCCAAGCCTCTAGGGATAAGGTGGAATGCCCAATTAGATTCCTTTTACTTCGATGTGAATCCTATTGTGAAAAGGGCTAGCTACACAAAACGGGAGGTACTTTCGGCCATTGCAAAATTATTTGATCCCATCGGTTGGTTAGGTCCCGTGATTGTTATTGCTAAGATGGTTATGCAAAAAGTATGGTTGGATAACATCGGTTGGGATGAGCCACTTTTACCAGCAACGGAAGCTGAATGGCGACGGTTTGTCGACTATTACCCCGATGTGAATTCTATTAGAATTCCTAGATGGGTTCAGTACTCCCCGGGATTTCCGGCTGAACTTCATGTGTTTTCGGATGCCTCGGAAAAGGCATACGCGGGGGTAGTCTACATTCGTATTGAATTTCCAGGTGGCAAAGTGGTTGCTCATTTGCTTTCTTCGAAGACTAGAGTAGCTCCAATTAAATCGATATCGTTGCCTCGTTTGGAACTTTGTGGTGCGGTTTTAGCGTCGGAACTTTTGAAGACCATTGTTAGGGAAATTGATTTGGAATTTCGCCAGGTCTATTGTTGGACAGACTCGACAATAGTTCTTTCTTGGTTGAGAAAGACCCCTTCGACGTGGACTACGTTTGTGGCAAATAGAGTATGTCGAATACAGGAAAATGTAGGTAATCATAATTGGTACCATGTAAGATCGGAGGATAACCCTGCTGATCTTGGAAGTCGAGGTCTTTCTCCGGCCGACTTAGCTGCCTCCCCCCTCTGGTGGCATGGGCCAGAGTGGCTTAGTCGGGATAAATCGAAGTGGTCTATTCGAGACCTAACACCCCTTGAAACGAATGTGGAAGTTCGTGCGGTGAAGAGTCACGCCTCATTCTTCTCGACGTATGAAGATTTGCTTGAGAGATTTTCCTCGTTTGATCGTGCCCTCCGGGTAATTTCTTACATGTGGAGGTTTATCCGAAGAACTCATCCCAATTATAGGAGCCAGCACCAATATTCCAATTCGTGTGTTTCTGCGTCAGAAATAAAGGAAGTTCGAACTCGCTTGACTGTTCTTGCTCAAAAAGTGAATTATGCGGATGATAGACAAGAAACCGCTACATTCTAAAAGCTCCCTTGTGACATTGAACCCCTTTTTAGATGAAAGTGGCGTTATACGAATGAACGGTAGATTAGCTCGTGCCCCCACCCTTTCATACACTGAGCGGCATCCCATAATTCTGCCATACAATTGTCGTTTCGTGAAGCTTTTGGTAGAATTCGTCCACTTGATTTCCGTGCATGGAGGAAATGTTTTGATGCTGCGTATCCTTCGTATAGAATATTGGATCCCTCGTTTGAAAACCCTGATTCGGTCCGTAGTACATCGGTGTAAGGTTTGTGTTTTGGAGAGGAAACGTTCTAGCAGTCAAATTATGGCCGCTCTCCCTCCTGAAAGAACTACGGTTAGTAGGGCGTTTACCACTACTGGAGTGGACTTTGCGGGACCGTTTGATATAAAATCGTTTACAGGCCGTGCTTGTAAGATTACAAAGGGGTACGTTTGTGTATTTGTGTGCTTCTCCACAAAGGCTATTCATTTGGAAGTAGTCTCTGATTTATCCACCGCAAATTTCTTGGCCGCATTTCATCGGTTTATTGCGCGTCGTGGATGCCCTAGTTCTATATTTTCGGACAACGGTACGAATTTTGTAGGCGCATCTCGAGAATTAGAAAATAATTTTAAGGCATTTATTCGGGAAAGCTGCGATTCTGTATCATCTACCTTTGCTCACCAAGGCCTGTCGTGGCAATTTATTCCTGCGGGTGCACCACATATGGGTGGACTTTGGGAATCCGGGGTTAAGAGTTTTAAGTTACATTTTCGTAAACAAGCTCGAAACCTTAAATACACTTTTGAAGAATTGTCAACCGTCTTGGCCAGAATTGAGGCTTGCTTGAACTCTCGTCCTCTTTGTCCGATGTCAGATAGTCCCAATGAAATAGTCGCCTTGACCCCTGGTCATTTCCTAATTGGAGCTCCTCTACTTGCTCCTCCAGAACCTGCAATCACTGAAGAGCCGTTGTCCATAGTAAATCGGTTCAGGAAAGTTCAAGCCCTCGCCCACCAGTTTTGCATGAGGTGGAAGGAGGAATATCTGAAAAGTTTGCACAAGCGGTACAAGTGGAAGTTTCCGGAACGCGAGATAAGAAAGGATGATATTGTAGTCATTCGGCATGAACAGCTCCCTCCGACTTCGTGGAGATTAGGTCGCGTGGAGTGTGTGCATCCTGGCACTGACGGTCTTGTTCGCGTCGTGGACGTTCGAACTATTAACGGCATTGTAAGACGGTCTATAACAAAGTTGGTCGTTCTGACCACCCTATCATCGCCAGATTTTTAACCTCGATCTCTCCCGCAGTACCATGGATAAAATCACTTTCTTTGATGATGACCTTGAGGACTTTGATGAATTGATGGAGTTGTCCCAAGGAGAGGTTCGTCCGGGTACAGCGCCTGCGGTGATTTTGCCGGCCATAAAGTCGGTCTTACAAGAGAGCTCCGTCGCTGCAACCTTGCCAGTCGTCGTTGAAGCCCCGCCTCAATTGCCTAAGGCACAGGTGGAATTGTCGAAGGAATTGAAGAGCGACGCTGATCCGAAGGTTTCCGCTGACCCTAAGGTTTCCGCTGACCCTAAGGTTTCGGCTGACCCGCACGTTTCGGCTTCGACTTCATTTCCGACACCAAATTGTCACGTTTGTGATGGTAGGCATCCGCTGCGGTTTTGCGACAGATTTTTAGGCATGCCCCATGAAAAACGGCTCCGCGCGGTGATAATGCACGGCTACTGTTCTCGTTGTTTGGCGCAGTCCCATCCAACAAGCAAGTGCCCAAGCAAGGGTCATTGCAAAAAATGTAAGCAGGATCTCCACTCTGGGTCAACGCCGCCTGGCATAGGTAAAAAGTCTAACTTCCGTCCGTCTCGCCGATCTAATCCCTATCAGAAACCATGGTCCGGTCCGAGTCCAAAATCCGAACAAAGTCCGTCCGAAAAAGACCACCCTTCCAACTTACCCCTAATTGGCGTGGTATCGTTGTCGCCAAGCCTGGTGGTACATTTAAAGTCCACTACCTCGTCCGTGCCCGTCCGAGCGGTGCTTGACCCTTGCGGAAGACAGAGCCAGGTGTGTTCGTCCCTGGTTGATGGACTGCGACTGCCAATTATGTCTATTGATGGGGAGCAGTTTTGTCGCATAACGGTAGCGGCTGCCTACGATCCCGAACAGCGCCTAACATTAATGGCTAAGGTTTGCGATCTTGGGCATGTCTTTACCCCCCCGGCGCCGGTTCCAGAAAGGCTTAAAGAATCCTACCTCGGATTACCGCTGGCCGACCCACAATTTTATAAAGTGGGTCGCGTAGCTTTGGTGTTTGGCCCGGAAGTCTATTCGAAAATCGTAACGAGCCGCATACAGACAACTCCTGGATTGCCGGTGGCACACTATACCATGTTTGGATGGGTGCTCTCTGGACTATGCAATATATAATCGCCGGGTCCATAATGGCCCTTATTTTTGTCATCAGGGAGGCTCCTATTGGACCTTTCGTTCCGCGGGGTCCCTAATGGCCCTTATTTTCGTCATCAGGGAGGCTCCTATTGGACCTTTCGTTCCGCGGGGTCCCTAATGGCCCTTATTTTCGTTCATCAGGGAGGCTCCTATTGGACCTTTCGTTCCGCGGGGTCCCTAATGGCCTTTTCGTAACGAATAATTTGTAGAATATTGGAAAAAAAAAAAAAAAAAAAAACTAGAACTTTAATAAGAAATCAGATTGAATTGAATTAATTGAATTGAAATAAATTGAAATGCTCACTTTGAAACACTTCTGCACTATACATTATTTTTATTAGATTTACTTAATTAAGTTACAACATCCCCTTGATGTTGCAAGGTGGCCGGCAATGTTTAACTATGGTTGTTTTCTCTAATTTCGATGAAGTAATGTATTTCTTTCCGTGCATAAATTGTACTATTTATCGCACACACATATTCGTTAGAATCTGCATACTCCTCATTACTACAGCCTTGTAATATTAGCTTTGCAGATTCTAACGAGTAACTAATCGCTTTTTTGTTTAGCTTATGCCGCCACCTCACTCCATCTTGGACTTTCGTATCGCTCGGTATCGTATCGCTCGGCCTATATACATAAGTACCTCGCTGTACAATACTAATCATAATCAAAGGTAAATTTGGTTGCCTTATAAATCCTTATAATCAATAAACTTGTGGCACTTGGCCATTTATTTATATTACATTGAAACTAATCGTGTTTTTATTCACCTTCTTTTATTTACACGCACTCGGCGTAAACAATATCCTTTTCATGAAATTTTCCAAAACCAAATCACAAAGTAGCTGCCCTATGTCCTCGATAGCCTCACGAATTCTATATTTGAGGTCTTGACTCGACGCTGGGCTGTTGGCGTAGACCTTATCTTTCACTTGGCCCCAATTGTGATCACCTCTTCGAGAGATAACACTGTCCGGAAACTTTTCCCGTAACAGAGCTATGGTTTCGTTGCTTGTGTGGCACGTAGCGCCGTCTTGTTGAAAGTAAATGTTGTCCAGATCAATACAACTCCGACCATAAAAAATCATTAATCATCTCTCGATAGCGCAATCCATTCACCGTAACTGTTGATCCAACCTCATTTTCGAAAAAGTAAGGTCCAATGACCCCGCCGGACCATAAACCGCACCAAACAGTCACACGTTGAAGATGGAGAGGCTTCTCACAATAACTCTTGGGTTTTCCGAGCCTCAGATGCGACAAGTTTGCTTGTTGACGTAGCCACCGAGGTGGAAATGGGCCTCATCAGTCAAGATGATTTTCGATTTTTCCAATTGTAATAATTTCAATGCGTTGTTGAATCGTGTATCGTTCCATTTTTAGTAATGGCGTAGTTTCTACTTGTCAAATGTCGAAGAATAAAAGCTTCAAAAGTGACAGCTACCGAAATACCGGGTGATTCATAATAACACCTCTTGTTGGAAAACCCTGTACCTTTTAAACAAGAATATTTTGTTGGTGTAGAAACTTTTTAGAAAATATTAAACCAATATTTTTGTGAAAAAAATTAACCCTCTAGCTCGTTAAAAACCCTCTAAAAATGCGGAGGGCGGGGATGAAATGTTCTACAAAATTCTGGCCTTAACATTTTACTATATATGTCAGAACACACCAAAGCCCAGAACTTAGCACAAACACCAAAAAATTGTCAAATTACAGTGTATTTAACCCGTTTCCCTTAAATAATTTCTTTCAAAATTAAACACAATTCAAAAGTCATATATTACACTGTGCGACACGACTTCCCTCCCCAGAACGAGACTATATAGGAATGAAACTATAGCCCAACAGTAGATAAGCTGCATACTAAGTTTTTTATTTCGTGATCGTTTGTCGTTTTTACAGGACTTTGAAAATTTCGAGGATAAAAATTTAAAATTTTTTTTATTTGCACTTACAATAATGCGAATTGATAAATATGGGTATCAAATGAAAGGGGAGAATTCCCGCTATTTAATAAATTATTTTTGGAAAAAAATCCAAGGACGAAGGCTACAAAAAAATCTCCTTTTAAACTTTAATCCTTTAATATCCTTCAAAGTTATGCAATTAAAAATCGTAAAAAAATAAATATTACAGAACTCTAACTGACACAACACATTAAAATTTCAGCCTTCTATCTTTAACGGTTAAGGAATAACAAATATTTGAATTTCACAGCCTATACTCGTATATCATATTTAGGACACCGCACGCTGAAAAAAAATCGCTTCTGTAGTATATTGTCCCAAACATATTCGGCTTGAAACATATAAATGTTTATGGTACACTCTAAATATATAATACTTGGTACACACAAAAATTATATATTTGGGAAGATGTTGTTCTAAACTAATTTTTGTTTCCATCATAATACTTTTTATTTAGGATTATTAATTCCGAAACAAAGATTTATTTAAATTTAAGTATTCCAAAAATATATCGAACCTTGATTGTGTTAAGTTTTACAGCAATTTAATGATAATTTTCTAGAAATTTTTAATGTTCGTAAATTAAAATCGTATAATTTTGGATAACAATGATTTACTCGAAGGACTGACATGAAATACTCAGAAATTTTAAATGAGTCCCTTAAAACAGAATTTAATGCCGCTAATGGTATTTTTAACTGGGAGAAATAATTCGAAACGAAGGAAAAATAAAAATGGAAATTAGAAAAATTCACCAAAGTTTTGAAAATCTTTTATAAATTAAATATATTTGAAGATATTCCTAAACAATAATTTTATTTGTATATAAATACATTTTTATTTGAGAAAATTAGTTTGCAAACATATTTTGTTGTAATATACTAATATATGCGTTCCAAGTAAATTTTATTGATTTTCAAATAAAATTTATTTACTCAGAAATATATAACATTTAAAAATTTATGTTCCAAATATATTTTCTTTCGATTCAAACATATCAAAAAAGGCGATTTTGCCCCGTGCGATACCTGTTGTCTCTCACCTGTTGAGAAAATTGCATTGGTATGTTTCCAGAGCGTAGTAGAGAATTTTCTAGGGAACAAAAAAAGATGAAAATTATGAAGACATTGTTCGCAACATGCTGGAAAGTTTCCGAGAAATGGGTGTTAACATGTCGCTAAAAATACACTTTCCTGCGAGCCATCTCGATTTCTTCCCCGACAATTTGGGAAATTTCAGCGACGAACACGGTGAACGGTTTCACCAAGAGCTCGCCACCATTAAAAAGTGATTTAGTGGAAAAAATGATTGTCATATGCTGTCGGAATACCTGTGGTCTATATGTCGCGATTCAGATTACCAACAATAACGGCAGTGCAAAAGAGTTCATTCCAACCAACTGAAAGAATATTATTTAACATAAACATTTAAAATATATAAAATACATACAATATATGTAAACATGAAAAATATTAATATATTGAATAAACGCACGTAGCATATTGTCTTTGTACGGTGCGCGTGTATTTTTCTTTCTGTTTTAAATACTTTGCGTTTTCTTTACGATATTTGTCTTAAGATTGCCAATTTAAAATAATTGCCATTCCTTAACTCACACTGATAGAAGGCTGATTTTGTTTGATGAAATTGTTCTACTCACAACTTTAAAGGATATTAATGGATAACAGTTAAAAGGACATTTTTAAATATTACTCGTCCTTGGAAAATTTTTCCTAAAATTTTAGTGAATAGCAGGAATTTTCCCCTTTCATTTGATATGCATATTGATGTTATTCACATTTTAAAATGTGTAAACAAGTCATATCAAAATTGTTAACCTTGTACTTTTAAAAGTCCTGTGAAAAGGACAAACGATCACGAAATAAGGAAGTTAGTACGCCATTTTCCTACTAGTGCCCTATATTTGAACTTTTATATAGTGCCTTTCGTGGGAGGGAATAAAATATTTTGTTTTGTAAATTTGCTATATAGGCTGTGAAATTCAAATAATTGTTATTCCTCAACCGTTAAAGATAGAATAATAATATGAGTTGTGTCAGTTCAGTGTCCGTAACATGTATTTTTTTACGATTTTTAATTGCACAACTTTGAAGGATATTAAAGGATTAAAGTTTAAAAGGATATTTTTTGTAGCCTTCGTCCTTGGAATTTTTTCCAAAAATTTTATTAAATACCAAGTAATTCTCCCCTTTTATTGGATACCCATATTTATCAATTCGCATTGTTGTAAGTGCAAATAAAAATATTTTAAAATTGTTATCCTTGAAATTTTCAAAATCCTGTAAAAAGGACAAACGATCACGAAATAAAAAACTGAGTATGCAGTTTATCTACTGTTGGCCCATAGTTTTATTTCTATACAGTCCCGTTCTTGGGAGGGAAAAAAAGTTCGAATTTGTCGCACGGTGTTATATTACAAAACTTATAATGAACTCAAACCCCTTCGGTCATTTTGGGCCACACTGTTCAAAGCTAACTGACAAAATTATAAAATCTGTTGGTTTTTCTTAAATGTATTGAAAAAATAATTTTGTGAGAAATATTTTTGGTTGAAGAAACCAATGGACGATTTCTATAACTTTTGAAGTTTTAATGAGTCATGGTCTGGATTCACCACGGTTGCTGCAGGTGTATCCATATGACTGTCTGTCATCCCCTCGTAGGCGTATTGCTAAACTTTACATTATATAGACTCTTGAGGAAAAAGAATGTACTAGTTATAAATTAAAACGATTTATAGATCAAAATAAGCCTATTGTACTAATGAAATAATAGCTCTGCATTTTACAGACATCAATTAGGTACAAAATTGTACTTAAACTAACGTTTTGTGTTAGAAATTGTTTAAAATAGACTTAAGAAATAGACTTAAAAATTCCCAAATATGTACGCTTAAGTCGATTCATTAAAAAATTATTATTAAATATAACTGAACTGTTTATTTTGAAAGTGGCGTAAACGCCATTCTGTTTTTGAACCAAGAGTAGTATCGTTAAAAGGCTATGTGAGTAATAGACACATATTACATACATGCAATTCATCTCAAGACTTCAATGTTTTTATATTAAGTGGAAATTTTCACATTCGAGTTTAACTAACCCCCTTTTTCTAATTCTGAATCGAGTAAAACAGAATGGCGTTTACGCCACTTTCAAAATAAACAGTTCAACTAATGGCTATAAAACCCAAACTTAATTTTTATAATGATTTATGATAGTTAGGATATTCTACAATAAAATTTTTATTATAGGGTAATTCCAACGGCAGTCGACCCACATTTTAACACGAAATTTGGTACACGCTATCTCCTAGTGTGTACAATTTGTATGATGTCTATATTTAGTCCAAATTCGTTATGGTTCTTGTTTTACAGTGTCCGAAAGTTGGTCGAATCTCTACTTTTTTCCTAAAGGATACTGAATTCTACAGAGTATAACTTAAGAACGCGTTATCCGATTTCAACAATTTTAGTGTCATTGTAACTGGCCACATTTGTACTTCAAAACTACTAATTTAAAAAAATTATAGTCCTTGTCGAAGGACATCAAAAATCGAATAATTATTTTTATCCTTCAATATCTCGAAATGCACCTAACTTTTTTTCTTCTTCATATCATTTGTAGTTAAACCTTCAAATGTCCTTTGCACGTGACATAAGTTTCACGATGGAGGTCATTTTGGTTTAAAAGATACAGATTTTTTACTGTTTTCTGACACATATATTCCGATACCTCCATTCTAAAACATGCTGAGCATGGCTTTAGGGAGATTGCAATTTTTTCTAAATATTCCAAATTATATTCAGTCAAAATCTGGAGTTTATCCGTCAACTCAATCAAAAGTTATTCACAAAACAGTAAAGGTCATTCGATTCGCATTATAAAGGAATTCCACACAAATTTATAAAATTCATAAAACTTTGATCGCCTCTCCTGAAAAACTAACTTTTTGCACTTAGTATAGTTTAGAATGGAGGTATCGATTTCAGAGTTTTTATATAAAACACAATGTAAATTCTTTCTATTTATAACAAATTTTTCCTATTGATTATTCCTATTCGTCCTTTTATGAGTAAGAATTCTATTGGATATCATAGTTCTTGCTATATCCTTTTCCTTATCATCAGTTAACGTTTGAACCCATTGTTTAAGATCTGCTATAAGTTTTATTGTTGAAAAATTCTGCTTATTTACCGGAATAGCGAATTTCGAGCCGAGAGAAATTTTCTTTGTATAGAATGTCAGGCATATTGTCATTATCTACATATAGAATGACAAACAAATAGATATGGTCATATAGAGATATTCACGTTAAATGATTAATAAGTGCCCTTATTATAGATATTCCACGAAGTTACACCTTTGTAATTCCTTCTAAACAAAATATTTTTTAAGCCAGGTTTGTTTTTGAGGCTTAAAAGTAATCCTGACTCATAACAAATAATAATTTGATTCCGCTCACATAGAAAGAATTTACATTGTGTTTTATATAAAAATCCTGAAATATATGTGGCAGAAAACAGTAAAACAATCTGTATCTTTTAAACCAAAATGACCTCCATCGTGAAACTTAGGTCACGTGCAAAGGACATTTAAAGGTTTAACTACAAAAAATATGAAGAAAAAAAGGTGCATTTCGAGATATTGACGGATTAAAATAATTATTCGATTTTTGATGTCCTTCGACAAGGACTATAATTTTTTTAAATTATTAATTTTGAAGTCCGAGTGTGGCCAGTTACAATGACACTAAAATCGTTGAAATCGGATTACGCGTTCTTAAGTTATACTCTGTTAAATTCAGTATCCTTTAGGAAAAAATTAGAGATTCGACCAACTTTCGGACGCTGTACAACAAGAACCATAACGAATTTGGACTAAATATAGGCATCATAAAAATTGTACACACTAGGAGATAGAGTGTAAAATTTCATCTAAATCGTAGGGGGTCGTGTTAAAACGTGGGTCGACTGCCGTTGGAATTACCCTATATATACTGATTTATAGTTAGTATATTTGTTCCTGCCTCAAGACCATTTTGCCTATGTAGCTAGAAAATAGGCTTACTTGCCAAAACCCGTCTGGTACCCCTCACACAGATTGAAAGATTTATTCGAACATAACTTCTCCATAGCATTTGTAAAAAAACTTTAAAAAGTTTTCATATTATTATATTATATATGCTGCGTAAAATGTTTCCAGCTTTCTGACTTTAACACAAAGTACAATATTCTGCTGTATTGACAGACAAAATCGTATTGTTCAGTGGAATTAGTTTAATTATCTCCACAACAATGTACGTGTACTTTCGAACAGAAAAATGTATGTCCCTAAATTATGTTATCGCCACTCATTTGTATTCTTCGAACATATTTTAAAATTCCCACAAAAAAAAAACATATCGAAAAAAATACATTTATTGTCCTTTTATTCTCCCACCCATTTACCATGCCATGCGTTTTATTTCTGGTCTATAAATATAATAATTTAAAAAACAAATAATACAATATTTATAACATTTAATATAAAATCCATTTGCCAGCGCTGATTAATTGATGTTCCATCATGAATATAATTGTTTTACGGCTATTGTGGCATTTCGATTTAATTAAATTTCATTTATTTTCATGTTTAATTAACTAAAAAAAATCATAAAGAATATTAATAAATATCATCACACAATCAGCAGTAGATAAACTGACAGATGGAGGACGGGACGACGGACGGACAGACGAACGTTCGTGCGTACATAAATAAATAGTAATCATATTCATTTTAAATACAATAAACAATATCGATTATAAATAAATCCATTAATACAATAAATATCTATGCATATGGAAATTATGTTTGTACATAAGGGTGCTTTAATGTATGTATCTAAATAAAACCAGTAAGGAAAGGCAGAAAGTCGGGCGGGCCGACTATATAATACCCTACACCTCCCTAACAATGCTATAAGGGTCATTGCCATAATAATTTGGAATAATTGGTAAATGGGTAGAAACATATTATCTAATTCTGAAACGATAATCGCTAAATTAAGCAATATTCGTTCCTAAAGTGAGAAACATCTTTCTGGAAAATTTTAATGATCGGAAGTAAAATACAATTTCTATAGCGGTTTGATACCAAATCAGGAGGAACATATCGAGAGCTTATATTCAAAACCCTCTATCTTCAATTTTTGCAAAAATGAGATTTTTATGTTAAAATATTCGGTAAAATAAGGCTCATCTATGGTACTAATTTGGAAATAAAAAAAAACAAAAATTGTGATTTTATGGTCATTTTTGTAATTTCTCTATCTTACACAATTATTTTTCTGAATGCAATACCCTCTATCTCTTCATATAATTTGAGGCTATTTTTTTGTTTGTTTTTTTTTTTCTTCTAAAAGATGGTTCTTTGGTGAAAAGAGTACGCTAAACCCGAATTTGGTTAAATTTTTTTAGTCGAAGCTTTAGTTTTCAAATTACGACTATTTTTATATCTAACCTGTGATTTCCCAAGAATACCATTTTTTCTATGACAATTTTAAAATGGATTCAAAAATGAACCCCAAGAAATAGATTATACTTAAATAAAAAATTAATCATTAATTCATTGTTATTATTATTTATTATTTTTATTATAATATGTATAATTATATATTAAAAAATTTGTGGAAATCATAAATAATATTTTTTTTTACTATGCAAAACCCTCTATCTTTTTTATACATGACGAATTTTTGAATAACAATACCCTCTATGTTCCATAAAATGGCTCGTGGTGCAAATATTGAAAAAAATATTATTTAGTAGTTCACGTAGTTAGGTATAATAAACATTGTAGAACAAACAATTTTAATTTTTTTTTTTAAATTAGTGATATAAAGGGTTTTTTGGCTCTACTGAACAATTGTGTTTTTTAAGATAGAGGATATTGAATATAAACTGTCGATATATATGGAGCTTTAATATAAATCTGAACCCATCTTCCCTGAATACTTATTCATGTAAAAAGACCTCCTTCTGTCGAATTTCGTACTGATCGGATATAAAATACAGTCTCTACAGCTCTTACATGTCAAATCGGGGGTAACATATATATGGGTGTTATATCTAAATCTAAACCGAGTTTCTCCGAATTTGGCAGTATTCCTTCATGCAGAAAGAAACCTCTTTTTGCCGACTTTCGCACTGATAGGATATAAAATAACATTTTTATAGCGCTCACATGTCAAATTGGGGGGTAACGTATATATGGGGGCTATATCTAAATCTGAACCGATTTCTTCCAAATTTAAATGTGTTCATTCATATAATAGGAAACCTCTTTCTGACGAATTTCATACTGATCGGATATAAAATACAGTTTTTACAGCGCTTACATGTGAAATCGGGGTTAACATATATATGGGGGCTATATCTAAATCCGAACCGATTTTCTCCGAATTTGGCAGTATTCCTTCATGTAATAAGAAACTTCTTTCTGCCGAATTTCGCACTGATCGGATATAAAATACAGTTTTTACAGCGCTTACATGTCAAATCGGGGGTAACATATATATGGGGGCTATATCTAAATCTGAACCGATTTTCTCCGAATTTAGCAGTATTCCTTCATGTAATAAGAAACCTCTCTTTGCCGCATTTCGCACTGATCGGATATAAAATAACATTTTTACAGCGCTTACATATCAAATCGGGGGTAACATATATATGGGGGCCATATCTAAATCTGAACCGATTTCTTCCAAATTTAACAGTGTTCATCCATATAATAAGAAACCTCTTTCTGCCGAATTTCATACTGATCGGATATAAAATGAAGTTTTTACAGCGCTTACATGTCAAATCGGGGCTAACATATATATGGGTGCTATATCTAAATCTGAACCGATTTTAACCAAATTCAATAGGGATCGTCCTTGGGCCAAAAAAAAGATATGTGTAAAGTTTCGTCGAGATCGGACCATAATTGCGACCTGTACTTTGATTACAAGAATACATGCACAGACGGACAGACAGACGGACATAGCTAAATCAACTCAGAAAGTGATTCTAAGTCGATCGGTATAATAAACGATGGGTCTATTTCTTCTCTTTTTGGGTGTTACAAACAAATGCACAAAGTTATAATACCCTGTACCACAGTGTAGTGTTGGGTATAAAAAACAAGTAAGAAAGTTTCAGTCGGGTAAACCGACTAAGGTATACCCTCACTTTGTGAGTAATGTAATATATAACTTTACACTAATAAATCTGTCAATTTGTGTGGGAGGCACCAGAAGGGGTTTTCCAAATACACATATTTTTCGGTAAACAGTACATTCTTAAATACATTGCATTGTGCTGAACTATAAGCGTTTATGTGCACTGGTATATTAAAGTTACGAGCTATGTAATTTTGGTATGATTTGGTCATTTTGTGTGGGATGTACAAAAAGGGGCGGGGTGATAACGCCCACTTTTTACAGGACTATAGGCACTATAACAGCATTACACTGTACAAAATTTCAAGTATTTGTATGCACTGGTATTAAAGTTACAAGCCGTTTACTTTTGGTACGAAACGGTCCATTTGTGTGGGAGGTACCAAAAGGGGCTGTACAATAATGCCCATTTTTTACCGGACTATAGGCGCTAACAAAAACATTATACTGTAGAAAATTTCAAGCATTTTTATGCACTTGTATTAACGTTATAAGCAGTTAAATTTTGATGCAAAATGGTCCATTTGTGTGGGAGGTACCAAAAGGGGCATGCCAACTTCACTCATTTTTCTCGAGTTAATAGCGACTAATATACTAATATTATGTGCAGAATTTCAAAAGATTCGAATAAGTAGTATAGAAGTTATTAAAGAATCAATATTTCACTAAATTGTAACCCTTTGTGTGGGAGGTACCAGAAGGAGTAGACCAATATGGCCCATCTTCGAACTCATCCGGAGATAGATCAAAATATTACCACATACCAAATTTGAAGTCAATCGGTTAATCGTTTCGAGAGTTATCGTGCGCACCAGCCAGCAGACAGACAGACAGACAGACAGACGGACGGACATTGCTCATTCGACTTAAAATGACCCAAAACGGATTTCCTCCGAACATACTTAGGGTCTTAGATCACTCCTTCGATGTGTTACACTTTTTTCCGTAGCAAATGATATATACCCTCGTCACACTAAAGTGAGGGTATAATCAAGAAGAATTTATTGGTGAGGTTCGGATTAATCGTCTGAGATTTTATTACTTGCTTTCTGATTACATTAACAGCTACTCGTTCATTTGGTCAAATTGCATATAGTTGGCAACTTGTTGGCATAAATGCATAAATTTGATCAACATACTACGGCAATAATGAGTTAAGTGTTCAGGTAATCTTTTCACCAGAAATATTTATACAATGACGATTGTGAATGTAAAATGGAAATGGGAAACATTTGCCGTCAGTCGTATGAATCGTCTCCCTTTAATGGAATTGGAATTGGGAAGACCAAGGAAACGGTAGAAGAGTTAAGGACGGATGTACAATTTAATATTTAATATCAACAAAATTATAAATATACAATTCAAATGTACACACGAGTATATCTATAAATTAAACAACAACACAAAAAAGAGAGACAGATTCCGTATTTGTAAATGGATGCAACACTCACACACACGTGCAACAGATGCAATCTGACAGTGCGACAGACAGACAGACAAACCGACTGAGAGTATTGCATGTTGTCAGAGTTGCAGCCATTAAAATTCAATTAATAACATTTTCATGTTTGTGATGATGTTGGTTGGTGCTACTGCAGCAACTGCTGCAACTGTCGCTGCTGCTCTTCATCGTGAAGGCTACGATAATGCATTTGTTGTTCTCGGTGTTGCACCGACCAAACAGTAGCAACAACACCGACAATGAAAACAACAGCGGCGGCATCAGTAGCTGCTGCTGTATTACTCGTACAATGAACGAGACGATACGATACGATATGACACGACGCATCCGAGTATGAGTACGAGTATGAGTGCATCATTTAGTCATTTATTCGTTGGCTGATGCAACTGTTAAATGGGGTTTCAAATTAATTTATTAATTAATGCAATCAATTCAAATGACATTTTGCATTTTGAACGTTAATGTTCTCTAAAATTGTATCAATTTATGTGCTGCTCGCACAGTCGTTTGTATTCGTGTGCAGTTGTCCTTTACACACGAGTACATACATATGTACATACATACAGACATAAATGTTTATGGAACATTAGACATGCAATTTAACAACTGGTTCATCTTTGATTTGGGTAATAATATCTTTCGTACTTTTACTTTGATACTTTATCTTTGAAATAAAGAAAAGTTGTTATTACGAAAAGTTAAGAGGTTGTAGTTTTATTATGCTATACATATATCGCTCAATAACTTCATGAGTGGCATATCTCAAAAGGGTAAAAAAATGAGGTTCGCCCTAGGTCGAACTAGAAAAAAGTGATTTAAAAAATATACAAAAATGCTAGGAATAATCTGAGCACGGCATAACACTATGCAAAAAAAATTTTTGTCCAAGGGATGTGGATAACAGTTTCTGGCGCAATTAGGTGTCACAAACACGAAAAAAATATTAAAAAAATTTTTTATGGTACATTTTTTTTTCTGGTGCAATTTGGTGTCACAAACACGAAAAAAATATTAAAAAATTGTTTATAGTAAATTTTTTTTAAATTACAGCTTTCATGGAAAGTGCATTCAGTATTTTGACCATAGGGCCGTGTTATGCCTCAAATTAAAGGGAATTATGAGGGCTACATATGCTGCAAATATCGATTTCACGTACAATCTTTGGTTTAGTAACAGTCGTCAATAATATGAGAAAAAAAAGATTTTTTTTTTAAAAACACTTTTTCCTGGTATAAAAAAAAAACATAAAAATAGAAAAAAAAAACGAAAAATTATTTTATCACATTTTTAAAAAGCCAGCATGTTAACGAAGAAAATACTGTCTATTTGAAAAAAATCTATGGATAGATGTAAAAGTTATGAGCCATTTTAAAAATGTTAGGGAAATTAAAAAAAAAGTTTTACATTTTTTCGTTTTTAAATGATGTTATTGCTTTTATTGAATTCGGCATATGTGAGAGAGACATATAAGAGACATTGCACTTGCAATTTATTTTATGAGGATTGATGTCAGACATAATAATATTACATACATATAGAGAGGACGAGGTTTTATGGCCGTTCGTAACCCTCCATAAAACATGATATGCAATGTGAGAGCTATATTGGATGAGATCCGCTCAGATAAAGGGTCATTCAACAATATTTGTGGTTTTTTATTTATGAGGTTTCCATTCAGTTACGCCTTTTAGGGGCATGGACATCCCAGTCGTATATACAGGTAGTAAAATTATATGTACGCAATACAAAGTAGTACGCGGCAGTATTGAAAATATTGGGTGTCTACTTTCGAAGCAAACTTTATGCCAGCTACAGGTACTGCAACTTATGAACCTTAACCCCGGAATTTATAAATGAAATTTCTTATTAATAAATTAGTGTAATTCTGCGCCTTAAGTAGATAAGTCGATTTTCTAAAAAATATTACAAAGTTATATTTCGAAGTATGAGTAAAAGGCAAAGAACTTTTCAGTGTGTAAATGATACCGACAATTTCTGCTACATCTACGGAAAATATGTAATTAAAAAATCGACGTGCGTTTAGTAAAAAAATAGAAGAAATATATGTGATATGTGTAATATTTTGGTATACGAGTTAAGAATATGAACGAACCGTGGACACCTAGTATTTTGTGTAATTCGTGCCATGTAATTCTTACTCGATGGTCTAGAGGCAGAATGCGGTAAGTACTTTAAAATTAATTTAGTACAATGTTTTGTGGAATATAACGTTGTAATACTAGACTTCATGTGCAATTTGGAATGCCAATGGTTTGGAGACAACCATTCATTCACGATACGGACTGCTATTTTTGTCTAAATTAATAGATTGGAGTACGAAGTATGCAAGTGTAGCTTACAGCCTAATAACGGAAACATCATCAAGTTCAACTGAGTACTCAACTCTGAGCGATTCAAGTTTGAGTCAGAAGTCATCGCTTTTAACTCAGTTTCAACTCATTGATCTAGTGAGAGATTTGGAACTGACCAAAGCTAAGGCAGAGCTACTTGCATCTGGGATGAAACAGTACAATATTTTGGCCCCAGATGTTAACATATCATATTATCCGTGATATACCTTACAAACAATTTTATACAACTGTGGATAACAGATGCTTTTGCAAGGACATTCCCAGATTGTTCGAGGAACTTAATCGAACATACAATTCAAAGGAATGGCGGTTACTTGTTGACGTAAAGAAAGTTTGAAAGCATTACTTTCACACAACGAAAATCAGAAACCGTCGATTCCCATTGCTCATGCTGTCAACACTAAGGAATCATACGAAACAATGGCTACATTAACTGGAACATTTGTTGCGATTTAAAAGTTGTTGGTATGTTAAGCTGGGGCTCTTTAAAAATATTGTTAAAGGCTTAAGAAAAGATGGCAATTCACTCTCATATTTATAAAGTTTATTTAAAAGTCTTTCTTTTCAAAAAATCGAAGGAGTTTTTGATGGGCCTAAAATAAGGAAACTGATGAAAGATCTGAATTTCGAATCATATTTGACGTCGGATGAAATGCATAGAGGTCGTTTAAGCTTGTAGTTTAAAATTTTTTTTGGATCCAATAAAAGCCCGCAATATGAAACAACGATTAATGATTTGTTAAAAAATTATGAAAAAATTGGTTAGAAATATATTTTTTTATATTTATGTAGGTGTAAATATGTCCCTCCAAATAAATTTCTTGCATTCTCTTTTTAACTTTTTCCCCGAGAAACTTAGCGACGAACATGGCGAAAAGTTTCACCAAGAATTGAAGTCCATCGAGCGGCGTTACCAAGGACACTGGGATGAAAGAATGATGGGAGATTATATTTGATTCCTCATTAGAGAACCCGATTCCGAAATCTACAAACGTCAACAAAGAACTCACAATTACTTTAAGTGAAACTTGTTCTTGTAAATAAACACAAATGTACATAATATAAATAAAAGTAATAAATAAAATCGCTATTTAAAAATAAATGTATATAAAAAAAGATTTTATGAAATTCTCTCATCTCTACCAAAAGAGCTATTATTTCTACATTTATCCATAGATTTTTTTCAAATAGGCATTATTTTCTTCGCTAGGTTGCAAACTTTTAAAAAATAAAATAAAATATTTGTTTTCGATTTTTTTTTTCTATTTTTTTATGTTATTTTTGTCCCAGGATTTTTTTTTTGAAAAAAATCAACTTTTTCCAATTTGTTTAATGACTGTTACTAAACCACTGTTTCTACGTGAAAGAGATATTTCCAACCTTGGTAGCCCACATTAATAGCTTAAATTTAACGTATAAGTCGGCCTGATCGGGCATATACTCCAAAAATTATAGTGCAAATACTAGGGGTACCTTCGACGATAATAGTATTTTTATATATATAAAAAATTTTTGGTTTTGATTTTATAATTTTTAGGTCTAGGACACAAAAAACAAGCAAAAGCGTTAAGTTCGGCCATGCCGAATCTTATATACCCTCCACCATGGATAGCATGTGACCTCACAAAATAACTCAAACCTAAAGAAAATAACACCGATAAACACAAAAAAATATAGTAGATGAGAACAGTAGGAATCACATCAAGTTAGATGCTATATATGGGAGCTATATCTAAATATGGACCGATATGGCCCATTTGCAATCCCAAACAACCTGCAACTATAAGAAGTATTTGTACCAAATTTGATCAACCTAGCTCTATTATTGCGACTGTAGCGTGATTACCACAGACGGACGGACGGACGGACGGACGGATGGACGGACGGACGGACAGACGGACATGGCTAAATCGTCTTAGAATTTTACGACGATTAAGAATATATATACTTTATGGGGTCTCAGATCAATATTTAGAGGTGTTACAAACGGAGTGACAAAATACCCCCCATCCTTGGTGGAGGGTATAAAAATGTTTTTGTTGCATAGTGTAATGGGTCTTTAAATATGAGGTTTCCTTTTCACTGTATTATACCCTCCACCATATATACTAAAGGGTGTTAAATTCCAGTCGAGAGGCTCAATTTTCGACTACTTTTTGCAGCATATGGGGCTGTATGTCAGCAATGTAGCGCCGAATATTCTCTTCCAAGGCGTCAATAGTGTTGGGATTATCTGCGTAGACAAGCGACTTCACATAACCCCACAAAAAATAGTCCAGCGGTGTTAAATCTCACGATCTTGGAGGCCACGCCAAAGGCCCACGACGCGAGATAATGCGCTCACCAACAGTTTCCTTCAATAAATTGATTGTTTCGTTGGCTGTATGGCATGTAGCGCCGTCTTGTTGTAACCAAAGGTCGTCCACATCAACATCCTCCAATTAAGCCACGAAAAGTCATTGACCATGGCTCTATAGCGTTCTCCATTGACTGTAACATTATAGCCGGCTTCATTTTTAGAGAAATATGGACCAATGATTCCCTCTGCTCATAGAGCGCAAACAGTGACTTTTTGTGGATGTACTCCAAATGCGACAATTTTGTTCTTTAACGTATTCATTCATCCAAAAGTGAGCTTCATCGCTGAACAAAATTTTCATGTGAAAATCGGTGGCCATCGCGTGTTGGGCCCATTCACCGATGGTGCGAAGCGCTTAATGGTGGTTTGGCTTCAATTCTTGCACTAATTGAAGCCTTCCGCAAAATCTTGCATATAGTGGATGGGCACAGCTCCAATAGCGGCGCGCGATGGCGGATGGACTCATTCGGGTCTTCTTCGATACTCCGCTCCACAGCAGCAATATCGCCTTCGGTGCGCACTGTACGGCGTCTCTGAGGATGCGCATTATCCACTAGAGTAAACGTGGTGCGAAACCGATCCATGGTTGCTCGAATTACCGACTCTGCTGGGAGATTAAGTCGGCCGAATATTGAAAGAAGCGCTCGATGCGTCCCGCGAACCGAATTATTATTTGGTAATAAATTTCCACGATTTGCAAACGTTGTTTCATTATGAAATGGCATACCAAACTGAGCATACATCAAGTGACATCTGTCAAAAAGACCAATTCCGAAAGAAATATTACCAGATTGAAATATGTACACACGTCTACAAAAAACACCCTGTTAATTGCCAATATATGCACGAAGAAACCATTAGTACTAAGATTTTTTACAGGTTAAATAGAGAACATCTCTAAATTCCAGGCACATTGGTTAAAAAACGCGACCTTCATAAGGGGCTTATATTCATCAAAAAATTGAACTATAAAGTAGTACTCAATTTTCACTAGAGACGTTAGTGACATACGAGGTATGTTCAAAAAACATCGCGAATTTTTTTATTTTTTTAAAAAGTATTTATTTATTCATGAATATCTATCTTGTCCCCTTCAAAGTAATTCCCCTCGGATATAATACACTTCTGCCAACGTTTTTTCCAATCCTCGAAGCACTTCAAATAACAATTTTTTGTGATATTGTTCAGCTCCTCCTTCGATGCCGTCTTTATCTCCTCAATCGTGGCGTAGCGTCGTCCTTTCATGGGCCTTTTCAGTTTCGGGAACAAAAAATAGTCACAGGGGGCTAGATCAGGGGAATACGGTGGCTGCGGCACCATTACTGTGTTGTTTTTGGCCAAATATTCGCGCACAAGCAACGATGTGTGTGCAGGGGCGTTATCATGGTGCAAAAGCCAGTTTTTGTTCTTCCACAAATCCGGGCGTTTTTGGCGGATTGCTTCGCGCAATTTGCGCATAACTTGCAGGTAATATTCTTTATTGACCGTACTACCCTGTGGCAAGAACTCATAATGCACCACGCCCCTGCAATCAAAGAAAACTGTGAGCAAAACCTTTACGTTCGACCGATTTCGGGCTTCCGGCACGCTGTTCGTCCTTCGCATCTTCTCGGCCCTCTAAGAACATTTTGTACCGCCGATAAACGTTGCTTTGGTCCAAGGTACACTGAAAAAAAATTTGACGTGAAATTAAAAACAAGTTTGCCCTTAAATCATAGATTGAATCTGTCTTTGTTTGAATAAAAAATTTCTTTAAATTTAAGAAAATTTACTTGATTTCAAAGAAATTGTTATTCGTTTAAAGTAAAATTCCTTACTTCTATGATAAGATGTCCATAACACTATGTCATGTTGACTTTAACGTTACGTTATAAAATTAAAGAAATACTATTTGATTGTAGTACAACTGCCATTAACTCAAGTATAAATTTTAATCGTTTGTAAGATTTTTTAATAGTTTATACGATTTTTTCCTTAAAATTGTAGAAATTCTCATGGCATGTTTTTAAAGACAATAAACCCTTAATTTTCAGTCTAGTTTTTTGGTATTTTTGAATTAACGATTAGTTATCTTTTAAATTAACAGATCGTTTTTAACTGCGAGATGACAATTTAGACTCTTTTTGGTCGCAAATTGAGAATAATAGTGAGAGTTACAATGAAGTTTGTTTGAAATTTTTGGAATCAGTTCTTGTTGAGCGGTGGTAGATAAAGGTTGTGGCTGTTTGTCGGCAGTGTGGGTCACAGGTAGTCGAAAATAAATTGTCTGGGAACATCGATTCGCTCATAGTTACGACGTTGAGACAAAAATGGATAGATTACAAAATGTGAGTGTGTGCATAGTTACGCGTATTGATAACAAAAAGAGTCATAAAATTGGACATTCAGAGTAGTGGAGTTTATGTCCGTTTACGAATTTATTACTTTGACAAAAACAATGCAAAAAGACCGTAAATATGTGTATGTAGAACGAAATAGAGCCGATGTCGGAATAATGAGCAATAGAACGTTGTTTTTCAGCTGTCGAAGTAAATTGCAAATATTTCCATAATGAATAAATAAAATAAACAGTTATTTTGTGCATTAAATAGAATATCATTAACTAAACATGCAAATATGCTAAATCCAATTTTATGAAAATTTAGATTTTTTATAGAATGATAAAAGATTTAAAAATACATCATCTAGAAAAAAGAAAACACCACACCCCCTTTGTGTAGTGATATTCAAATATTCTAAGTTCACACAAAAATACAAAACATGTGAAGTCTGTATAAAAACGGATAATTACATATAATTAGAAGTTATTGATATTAAAGCCGAACAAATAAAATATCAAATTATATTAAATAGAAACAGTTAACAAATTATTCTTCCTTCTGAAAACTTTTTGAAACTGGACTTTGCATATTTGCATGTTTTGCTAACGATATGTCATATTAAATAATTTCGAAGCGATACAAAAATGTTGATGTAAACAAATCTTAACTTATGAGTAAGAAATATTTACATATCGCACCTGTCCCACAAAGGGTAACAACTCAAAATTTAAAAAAATGCAGTATAAGCCCAAAATTTAATATTTATTAACGAAAATATGTCATTGCAAGAAAATATCATTAAAAATATATCTTCATATTTTTTGACACATTTTATTATATCAATAATATTAACAGAAGCAGTTGTTGGCCTCTACTGAATTGTTTTTAATTTTGAGTTGTTATCCTTTTGTTGAACAGGTGCCATATGTACATTTTATTTATATTCCTTTTGGTAAATTCTATACATTAAGATTGTTATTTAAATTCTGTTGTTCATTTGAAATAACTGGTAATCGTTTTCAGATATTGCAATTTTCAATATCTCTATAATATAATAGAATTCAAACTTTTTTCAAAAAGGTTGCTAAACCAATAATTCAGCTATGTTCAGCATAAAAAGAAGTATTCCTTACCTCTTATATTTTAACTCAAAAATAACCACGTCAAGTAATGTATTTGCTACCGCAGCTCATACAAAGAGAAAAATCATTTAGGTATCCATTAGAATAACTCCTCATATCTATACCCCCATTCTAAAACATGCTAAGTCAATGTAGCATGTTTTTACGGAGATCGCATTTTTAAATTCTAAATATTACAAATTATATTCAGTAAAAATTTGGTGTATATTCGTCCACCCAATCAAAAGTTATCCACAAAACAGTAGAGGTCATTCGATTTGCATTAAAAAGGAATTCCACACAAATTAAAAAAAAATCATTAAACTTTGATTGCCTCTCCTAAAAAACTACCTTTTTGCACTTAGCATAGTTTAGAATGGAGGTATCGATATTCCCTCTAATATGAAGAAAACTAGACTAAACACAATGGCTACTGAATAAACTGTTCATCGAAATCAACTGTTTTAAAAAATAATAATTTAATAAAGAAAACTATAAAAATTACCTTGAATGTTTAAACAAGTAATTTAAAAAATAATTTAACGAAACTTATTTTACACTTGTGGAATGTACAGAATGTGTTTGGTTTAATTAAAGAATGTACTTAATCTAAAGTCATTTTATGTATTTAATGGAAGCATAAGGCGTAATAGATTTAAAAATGTGAAGTGTTTCATCGAAGTATACGGTGTAATTCTTTCAAAGATCTTTGATCTCAGATTTAAAGATGATTAATGACTTTAATTGTCGTACAAGATGTACTTATTTTAAAAGTCTTTGTCTTTGGAGCCAAATCAAAGAAAAAATCTTAAAAATTAAGAAAATTTCAATGATATTCAGTACAGTTTTCTTTCAGTGTAGCTTCACCATATGCCACAGTCAACATTCGGAATGCGTGCGAAAGTGCACTACTTTATTTTGTTTTTCACACAAAATTTGATGCAGATTCTTTGATCCATTTTCTGAAATAGATAAAAATCAAAGACAAGTTAAAACACATCCAATCACAACAGCTGTCAAAAATTAACTAAACATTCAAAATGGCCGATCTTGTCAGCATAAGTAATTGGCATGAGTACCAACATAACGCTACAAAAATATCAAAAATCAAATACACGTAGCCCGCGGAAATTAAAAATTCGCGATATTCTTTGAACATGCCTCGTATTACGAGTCTCTGTAAGTTATGCTGAAACCAGTAAGGAAAGGCAGAAAGTCGGGCGGGGCCGACTATATAATACCCTACACCTCCCTAACAATGCGATAAGGGTCATTGCGATAATAATTTGGAATAATTGGTAAATAGGTAGGAACATATTATCTAATTCTAAACCGATAATCGCTAAATTTAGCAATATTCGTTCCTAAATTGGGAAACATCTTTCTTGAAAATTTAAATGATCGGAAGTAAAGTACAATTTATATAGCGCTTTGACACCAAATCAGGAGGAACATATATATGGAGGTTATATTTAAATCTGAACCGATTTTCCCTGAATACTCATTCATGTAAAAAGACCTCTTTCTGTCGAATTCCGTACTGATCGGATATAAAATACAGTCTCTACAGCGCTTACATGTCAAATCGGGGGTTACATATATATGGAGGCTATATCTAAATCTGAACCGATTTTCTCCGATTTTGGCAGTATTCCTTCATGAAGAAAGAAACTTCTTTTTGCCGAATTTCGTACTGATCGGATATAAAATAAAATTTTTACAGCGCTTACATGTCAAATCGGGGATAACATATATATGGGGGCTATATCTAAATCTGAACCGATTTCTTCCAAATTTAAAAGTGTTCATTCATATAATATGAAACCTTTTTCTGCCGAATTTCATACTGATCGGATATAATATGCAGTTTTTACATATCAAATCGGGGGTAACATATATATGGGGGCTATATCTAAATCTGAACTGATTTTCTCCAAATTTGGCAGTATTCCTTCACGTAATAAGAGACCTCTTTCTGCCGAATTTCGCACTGATCGGATATAAAATACAGTTTCTACAGCGCTTATATGTCAAATCGGGGGTTACATATACATGGGGGCTATATCTAAATCTGAACCGATTTTCTCCGAATTTAGCAGTATTCCTTCATGTAATAAGAAACCTCTTTCTGCCGAATTTCATACTAATCGGATATAAAATAAAGTTTTTACAGCGCTTACATGTCAAATCGGGGCTAACATATATATGGGGGCTATATCTAAATCTGAACTGATTTTCTCCGAATTTGGCAGTATTCCTTCATGTAATAAGAGACCTCTTTCTGCAGAATTTCGCACTGATCGGATATAAAATACAGTTTCTACAGAGCTTACATGTCAAATCGAGGATTACATATATATGGGGGCTATATCTAAATCTGAACCGATTTTCTCCAAATTTAGCAGTATTCCCTCATGTAATAAGAAACCTCTTTCTGCCGAATTTCATACTGATCGGATATAAAATAAAGTTGTTACAGCGCTTACATGTCAAATCGGGGGTAACATATATATGGGGGCTATATCTAAATCCAAACCGATTTTAACCAAAATCAATAGGGATCGTCCTTGGGCCAAACAAATGATATGTGTAAAGTTTCGTCGCGATCGGACCATAATTGCGACCTGTACTTTGATTACAAGAATACATGCACAGACGGACAGACGGACATAGCTAAATCAACTCAGAAAGTGATTCTAAGTCGATCGGTATAATAAACGATGGGTCTATTTCTTCTCCTTTTGGGTGTTACAAACAAATGCACAAAGTTATAATATCCTGTACCACAGTGTGGTGTAGGGTATAAAAAGTAAAAAAATATGTTTTTCCTTCACCATTTCAAAAATAAAATGCGGACAATTTTTTTTCGCTTAAAATGTTAACATACTTTCTTCAGAATATTTTTAGCTACATTATTGCCAAATATAGTTAAGCGGTATTAGTTGTCTGAATTACGAGTAGTTGTTGGACAAAAGCTGATGACGCATTTTGCGAGGGGCCCACTGATTTTCAGAAACTTTTGAGGTCCTTAAATAAAATTGGTCACCAATTTCCAAATCAAACTTATTATAGGGCTGTACTACCCTTTGGTAGTAGAATCGAACCTATACTGTCAAGTCCGTGTACTTTTTTCACTGTTGCAGGGTGTAATTATTGGATATGAACAACGGATTATATAGCGCTTATATACAAAATCGTAATGGACGTACGAGTATATATTGGGAAAATATCTAAATCTTAACCGATATTGTTCATATTCGACACATACACATCGTTACCTCCATTCTAATTCTAAGTGCAACTCTGATATATAAATTTTGTAATTCATATATAAATTGTTTACATAAATTTACTTTTGGGACATTTTATACTTAAATAATACCCTGTACCACAGTGTGGTGTAGGGTATAAAAACGATTGGATCTAAAGAGCCAAATCGGATGAAACATATATATGGGAGCTATAGCTAAATCTTTACCGATTTTCTTCAAATTCGGCAATGTTGGTTCATGAATCAAGAAACTCTACCATTCTAAATTTTAAAAACGATTGGATGTAAAATACAGCTTCTACAGGACTAAAGGTCCAAATCGGACGAAACATGTATATGGGAGCTATAGCTAAATCTTAACCGATTTTCTTCAAATTCGGCAGTGTTGGTTCATGGATCAATAAACTCTACCATTCTAAATTTCAAAACTATTGGATGTAAAATACAGCTTCTATAGAACTAAAGGGCCAAATCAGACGAAACATATATATGGGAGCTATAGCTAAATCTTAACCGATTTTCTTCAAATTCGGTAGTGTTGGTTCATGGATCAAGAAACTCTACCATTCTAAATTTCAAAATGATTGGATGTAAAATACAGCTTCTTCAGGACTAAAGAGCAAAATCGGACGAAACATATATATGGGAGCTATAGCTAAATCTTAACCGATTTTCTTCAAATTCGGCAGTGTTGGTTCATGGATCAAGAAACTCTACCATTCTAAATTTCAAAACGATTGGATGTAAAATACCTCTTTTATAGGACTAAATGGCCAAATCGGACGAAACATATATATGGGAGCTATAGCTAAATCTTAACCGATTTTCTTCAAATTCGGTAGTGTTTGTTCATGGATCAAGAAACTCTACCATTCTAAATTTCAAAATGATTGGATGTAAAATGCAGCTTCTATAGGACTAAAGAGCAAAATCGGACGAAACATATATATGGGAGCTATAGCTAAATCTTAACCAATTTTCTTCAAATTCGGCAATGTTGGTTCATGGATCAAGAAACTCTACCATTCTAAATTTCAAAACGATCGGTTGTAAAATACAGCTGCTATAGGACTAAAGGGCCAAATCAGACGAAAGATATATATGGGAGCTATATCTAAATCTGAACTGATTTCAACCAAATTCAATAGCGATCTTAACAGCCGCGAAATACTCTAAACTGCAAAATTTCAGAACGATCGGAGTGAAAGTGCGACCTGTAGTCGACGAACAACTTTACATGGACAGACGGACGGACGGACATCGTTAAATCGACTCAGCTAGTGATTCTGAGTCGATCGGTATACTTTAAGGTGGGTCTAGCTGTGTTATTTTCAGGTGTTACAAACATCTGCCGTGAAACAAACTTATAATACCCTGTACCACAGTGTGGTGTAGGGTATAATAAAGACAGTTTGAAAGAATGTAATTTGGAATATTTAGATATCAAAAATGTAATCTCACTAAAAACATGCTAAGTCGACTTAGGTTTGTTTCAGTTAAGAAAGTACTTAGCTCCACCGCCTAATTAAGGCTTATTCCAAGTAGGAGTTGAAGATGTTGATCTGAAACAACATCCATATAGAATATTATAATATGGGCGGGATTGCACCAGGACACTGTGGGGAATTTGGTATGAGTCTTTGGTACTCATTAAAAGCAGATATAATGTTGCGCCGTTAACCGAAAAAAATAACCGTTTTATGTTATATAGAGCAGCTGCATTGTATCTCCAATGTTAAGCTTTCATTGGCCGTTCGCTGTGCTCTGCGTATAATTAACATTTACAAGCATTTTAAAGTGATTTTCATGAAATATACCTTAAGTGAAACTACAATTTAAGTATGGAGCTTTCAACTTCAGGTATTTAGTTAATTTTTGGTAAATTACTTAGAGCAAAAAAAAGTTATTAGCTATTTTTAAAAAAATATTATTTCCAAGTCCAACAATATTGCTCATTTCGAATATATAGATAAACATACATATAGTTAATTGTAGGGCTATATACAGGGTGGCTGATATGTAATGCAACAAGGTAAAGAGCTATATTTTTTTAATTTTTTTTAATTTTATTGTTCAAAAGCAAAAAATTGCGGAAATAACATAAAGTTTTAGAAACAGTTTAGATTTGTTCGAATTGGCCACCTTTGGCACGAATTATGGCCTTCAAACGGCCGACAAAGCCATCACACGCTGCACGAAAGTGGCTCTGCGGTATTTTGGCCCATTCTCGGCGAAGCGCCGTCTTGAGATGATCGATACTTTGGTATTTTTTAGTGCGAACCTTACTCTCTAAAATGCCCCAGGCGCAAAAGTCCAACGGATTGAGATCCGGAGATCTTGGTGGCCATTGTGCGGTAGAAATGAAGCGAGGAACCTCCTTTTTAAGCCATTCTTAGTTGACGCGTGCTGAGTGCGATGGTGCTGAGTCCTGTTGGAATGTCCATGGTCTGCGGCCGAAATGTTTGTCTGCCCAGGGCTTCAATACTGTCTTTAGGACATTTTCCCCATAATATTCGGCATTTATTTTGACCCCATGGTCGATGAATACGAGCGGGGAGCGACCATCGGCCGTTACGGCGGCCCACACCATTACCATCGGCGGCGCTTGAGTTCTGGTGGCCAATCGAAGGTGTACATTTTCAGCTGACCTCTTTGGCAAGTAAACCCGATAATTTGGTTTGTTCACAAACTGCTCAATTTGGAATGGCTTCTCATCGGAGAAAACCAAATTCGGTAACTGGTCACTTTCGTGCAAGCGAAGCAACTCCTTGGCTCTATCCAGTCTAACTTTTTTTGTGCATCGGTGAGCTCTGGCACTTTTTGGAACTTCAATGGCTTTAGTCCAAGCTCATTTTTTAATATGTGTTGTATCCGTTCTCGCGATATGTTCAGCTCACGAGCAATTTTTCTACCACTGCGGCGTGGATTTCGATCAAATCTGGCCTTCACTTGTCGGATCATTTCTGGTGTTGTTGCCGTTTTTTTTCGTCGACTTTTTGGACGCGATGCAACACTGCCAGTATCACGGTAACGAGCAATGGTACGAGAAACAAAAGATTTATTCACATTTAAATGCTGGAGGGCTCTAACGATAGCCACTTGTGTTTTTCCACCCAAATATAAAGCAATCACACTATCACGCTTGAATTCCATCACGAATAACTTTTTTTCTGAATGCAATAGATCAAAATGCTTTTGTAAGCTTGTAAACAATAAAATTAACTGTCACTGAAATAAATCTTTTAGCTATCAGACTAGCGGTTTAGAAATGATAGCAACCTAAAGTTGGTTGCAATACATATCAGCCACCCTGTAGAGGTGTTACAAACGGAGTGACAAAACCAGTAAGGAAAGGCTAAAGTCGGGCGGTGCCGACTATATAATACCCTACACCACTCTCGTAATATTGAATAACTCTGATATATAAATTTTGTAATTCATGTATAAATTGTTTACATAAATTTACTTTTGGGACATTTTATACTTAAATAATACTCTGTACCATAGTGTGGTGTAGGGTATAAAAACGATTGGATCTAAAGAGCCAAATCGGATGAAACATATATATGGGAGTTATAGCTAATAACCGATTTTCTTCAAATTCGGTAGTGTTGGTTCATGGATCAAGAAACTCTACCATTCTAAATTTCAACACGATTGGACGTAAAATACAGCTTTTATAGGACTAAAGGGCCAAATCGGACGAAACATATATATGGGAGCTATAGCTAAATCTTAACCGATTTTCTTCAAGTCCGGCAATGTTGGTTCATGGATCAAGAAACTCTACCATTCTAAATTTCAAAACGATCGGATGTCAAATACAGCTTCTATAGGACTAAAGGGCCAAATCGGACGAAACATATATATGGGAGCTATAGCTAAATCTTAACCGATTTTCTTCAAATTTGGCAATGTTGGTTCATGGATCAAGAAACTCTACCATTCTAAATTTCAAAACGATCGGATGTAAAATACAGCTTCTATAGGACTAAAGGGCCAAATCGGACGAAACATATATATGGGAGCTATATCTAAATCTGCACCGATTTTCTTCAAATTCAGCAATGTTGGTCCATGGATCAAGAAACTCTACCATTCTAAATTTCAAAACGATCGGATGTAAAATACAGCTTCTATAGGACTAAAGGGCCAAATCGGACGAAACATATATATGGGAGCTATATCTAAATCTGCACCGATTTTCTTCAAATTCAGCAATGTTGGTCCATGGATCAAGAAACTCTACCATTCTAAATTTCAAAACGATCGGATGTAAAATACAGCTTCTATAGGACTAAAGGGCCAAATCGGACGAAACATATATATGGGAGCTATAGCTAAATCTTAACCGATTTTCTTCAAATTCGGCAATGTTGGTTCATGGATCAAGAAACTCTACCATTCTAAATTTCAAAACGATCGGATGTAAAATACAGCTTCTATAGGACTAAAGGGCCAAATCGGACGAAAGATATATATGGGAGCTATATCTAAATCTGAACCGATTTTCTTCAAGTTCGGCAATGTTGGTTCATGGATCAAGAAACTCTACCATTCTAAATTTCAAAACGATCGGATGTAAAATACAGCTTCTATAGGACTAAAGGGCCAAATCGGACGAAACATATATATGGGAGCTATAGCTAAATCTTAACCGATTTTCTTCAAATTCAGCAATGTTGGTTCATGGACCAAGAAACTCTACCATTCTAAATTTCAAAACGATCGGATGTAAAATACAGCTTCTATAGGACTAAAGGGCCAAATCGGACGAAAGATATATATGGGAGCTATATCTAAATCTGAACCGATTTCAACCAAATTCAATAGCGATCTTAACTGCCGCGAAATACTCTAAACTGCAAAATTTCAGAACGATCGGAGTGAAATTGCGACCTGTAGTCGACGAACAACTTTACATGGACAGACGGACGGACGGACGGACGGACATCGTTAAATCGACTCAGCTAGTGATTCTGAGTCGATCGGTATACTTTAAGGTGGGTCTAGCTGTGTTATTTTAAGGTGTTACAAACATCTGCCGTGAAACAAACTTATAATACCCTGTACCACAGTGTGGTGTAGGGTATAATGAATATACTCCCCAACCTATGGTGGAGGGTATAACAACTGATTTTTCTTGACATTCCACAACTTTATGTATTACCCATACGCTCTTAATCCTAGATCACTAGAAAATTATGGAAGGCCAATCGAGACCACCAAAACTAAACACCTGGGATCGATATGACCAAAACATTACCTTGTTAAACACAGCCTCTGAAGTTCAAAATCAGTACGGTGTCTCTTTATGATTTCGATTTATTTATTTGCCTACCCCAACAAATCGTTTTTACTTCGAATACCTCTTCGAATACACGTTGTTGTGCACTGCAGTGTTTTCAGCTCTCATTTGCAGCTGTTTAAAGTTTTCCCTAAAATTGTCTTCACGTGTTTTGTGTTTTGGGGTACACGTTTTGCTTGAAGAAGCGAATCGGTGCAACATAAGACTGGAAGCTTCCCTCGGAAATAAAATTAACAACAACACAACAACAACAGCAACAACAATATTCATAATGGATTTTCGGTGTTATTTACATTTTTGGCCATCGTTCATTAGGACTCTGAATCACTAAATACTACACAGATACTTACGAAGAAAAGGGTCAACCTTAGCCATTGATACAAATAAAAATTGTTCGAATAATAAACAAAACATGATGCCATGGAGATTACACAATCCGTGGTCAGAAGAGTACCTTTTATGGTCACATCAGTTACATAAGGGCAACGGTGCTCACTTACGTGTATGTTATTCTGGCAATCGATTGTTGCTGGATTGCAGCTTACTACGAATACAGCCTTGTAAACCGTAAATATACGGAAAACATATTTGTCATTTATAATAACCGAAAATAACTCGGCATATTTGAAGTAAAATTATGTTCGAATTAATCCGACAGTAAATCTTTTCAAACTAAAATATCATTTCAGTTTCCATTGAACGAATGGGAACTTTAAAATATTTCAAATTTGCTGCGAAGTCTCAATGCATAATATTTAAACGATGTAGTTCTTCAGGCGGTTTAGTGACATGAATCCCCGAATTAGCCTAGTAAACTTTGAACAGACTGTATTCCTGAAAGCTATGTACATATTTAGTTGATACCTAAAAAGGCCGACCCCAGTATATCCAGACGTAGTATACTTAATGAGGGAGAGTAGCAAAATAGGTTCTCAATGCTTTCCACTTCTACCTCATGACCACAGGTCCTACAGAAGTCATCAGGCAGTGTCCCGACAGAACTGACACGATCGTAGACTGTATTTTTCTCTCTAATGCGAGGAACATTTTGAACTTAGTAGTTCGTATCATGGTCAGATCTTTCATTGGACTGCCTGATTGCCTCTTGCGTATGCCAAAGTTAGCTGTGGACAGTGGCGCGCCAATATATGCAAATTCTTTGAGAATTTGTGATGTCATCGCTTATTAGCTTCGCAGTTCCCCGGGATATCCCTATGCCCAGGTACCCAAATCAGGTGTATGTTAAACTGCTCAGCCATCTCCTTAAGAGATCATCTCGTTAAGAGATGGCTTCAGACCATATGCGTAGAAGAGGAGGTGTTTTCCATTTCCTGATGTTCTACCAACCCATTCCTCTCTGGCAGGTATCTTAGTGGTGAAGTTCCTGCCGAAGGTGTACACCGTTGATATATAGTCCACTCGGTCGGGTAACATAGCACTACATTGTGAAATCGGCATGCGACATATCTTTAGATCTTTGACCCTTTTTGGTTTGTATGTTCCGCATTAAAGCGTCTGTAAATTTCCCACCAAACCGGATTTCTTTTTTCTTTTCTATCGAAATTCTGGCGCCTTTATACACCTGCTCCTCTGACCTTCCGTTTCCTCATGTAGTTCAGTCAAACGAAAATGTGTTGCTTCTCGTGTCTCCTCAATTTGTGGGTTAATCGTATACAACCGAAGCAAATCCATAATTTATATTAGAAATTTCACAAATATGTATTCTCTTCAGTTTTACCCAATAAATATATCAAAGCATTTTAATAGGGAAGCAAAACATGTTCTTTGTCAAATAGACAGACATTCTTCGACACAAGTTCTAAATTGTTTCTATTATTGCCGTTGCCGCCAAGACAATACTATTTCGTTGCTTTTGTCGTTTTTTATTTATCTGAAAAATTTAGAATCCCCCAAAAGACATTTTTAGATATGCCATGGATGTTCCCCGAAAAAAATAAAATGAAAGCCAGAATAGAACAGAGCAGAAGAGTCAATAGTGGTGTCTGATGGGATTTTCACAGTGTCAGCTAACCGAGCGAGAACCGAGACCGAGAAATGAATAAAACGTATTATTAATAAACTTAAGCAGCATTTTATAATCCCCCATGGCATTTACTCGTATAACCACCACGCATCATAAAAATATTCTTAAAACAAAATCAGACGTAAACGGTCCGAGTAAGATGCTCGCTCATCAGCATCAACAATGAATCCGCTGAATTGCTTGTGGAGGTAGCCGTTCCTTCGTCATCCCCTCCGCCTCTCCCTTTCGAACTTCTCAGATACAATTTCATATTTCACCATCAAATGACAAATTTGAATTCAAGAGATTTCGTACATTTTTTTAAATGGGGATAGAGTGGTTTTTGGGGATGAGATGAGATGGGATCTGATGCCTGATGCGATGGATGGTTGGTTGGACTGATGGGTGAATGATATTGTGTCGTTCGTATTGTCGTCTGTCTACCCATTTTATTTATATCTTTTATGATTGCATTTATTTTAATTTAATAGTTTTGTTTATTTTTTTATGAGTGGTCTCAGGAGAATACATATCAGTTTGTCCCATACGTTCGTCCGTCCGTCTGTCTGTCTGTCCATACATCTTTGCATTGTTTAGTCGAATTGTGCGGAGGGCCGTAAAAGCACTTTAGAGATTTGATTATAGACAATTAGCAAAACTATTTGAAAAATGTGCTTTTGCTTTGATGTATTAATGGCCATTTTGGAACCGCAAAAATGCGAATACCACGACATGCTTTTTCATATGGATTATTAGATTAGACAATTGTTGGGTGGGCAAATCGTTGTGGTACATTGTAGAGCACAATAAATAGTATGATAATTTGATAATGTGTGTTTGAGAATGAGTGGGAATGTTAGATAATCATAATCATATTTAATATGCTTATTCAAAACAGTAATATGTGTGGAAATATAGCTGACAAATTGCAACGCAGTGGAAAAGGTACAAGGGAGGAGAATTTCAAAAAAGTCCTCAACTATAAACTTCTGTACGACCCGAATCATTACATCACTACTTCATTCAAAACTCCCTTGAAGAAGTCTGTCCAAATCCAAGGTACAAGAGTCAAGTCTGGTAACATGCAAGATCCCAACATTTCTGGTCCGACATATTACCTGACTTGACTCATCTCAGAGGATATGACTGGAAGATACTTAGAAAATTCGTGTCTAGTACCGATTTTCTGTAACTCGTGAGGTATAAAAAGATCATAAATAAGGAGCGCACAACAGGCAGAACCACTGGCTTAAGTGTATGTCCATGGACATGAGACGTTTAAACGTCTCCTCTCTTCAACCTAACCTAACCTAAGGTACAAGAGTAATACTATACCACAATAAACGTTCGGCAGAAGACCTGCAACAAGCTATTCAACACGGCCAAACTACTGGAGTCACCAGTAACTGTGATAACCTATAAATGGCAACTCAATATCCTCAATTCTAAACATCTGTACGAACCGAATGACATAGTCGGTCTGGACAATTTAGTCGATCACATCACTATTTCATTTAACAGCTCCCTTGAAGAAGCCCATCCAAAACCAAGGCACAAGGATAAAACTGAACTGCAATGGTGGACTTCTGAGCTAAAGTCTAGGAAGAAGACCTGTAACAAGCTATTCAACACGGCCATATCTACTGGAGTCACCAGTGACTGGGATGCCTATAAAGAGCAACGTAATATCCTCAATTCTAAACTTCTGTAGGAACCGAATGATATAGTCGGTCTGGACAATTTAGTCGATCACACCACTACTTCATTTAACAGCTTCCTTGAAGAAGCCTGTCCAAAATCAAGATACAAGGTTAAAACTAAACTACAATGGTGGACTATTCCCAAGTCCCAATTTGCTGCCGTCTCCAATGACTGGGATGCCTATAAAGAGCAACTCAAATTCTATAAGGAATTGTATAGGCGTTCTTAGCAAAACTTCTGTGGACAAGTGGAAAAGGTCTCGGATACCGCGAGGCAGCGTAAATTATTACCCACTGCACCTTTTACAGTGGGTTATTTGCAGTATGAGGTAAATAACTGGACAAAAAATCACCAGGACCAGAGGGCATCACTCCAGCAGAAATGCAGAAAATGTTGAAGAACATTATCCCCTGGCTGGTGAAAATTTATGAAGGCTGTATCAGGCTCTCATACATCCCTAATCGACGGAGGGGTAAGAAAGTTGTATTCATACTAAAAGCGGGATGGGAAGATGTCGTAGACTAAGCCAAAATAATTCAGATCAACTAGCCTATCTTCCTTCATATTTAAAGGTCTGGATTTTTGGATTCTTTCATTAGCGCAAACCTGGATACAAAACTCCTGTCGAGGAACCAACATGCTTACAACAAGGGAAAGCCTTGAGAGTATGCCCTTAACGAACTTGTGAGCACTATCGAATCGTCCCTACATGTCAAGGAATTAACTATGGTCGCATTTCTTAGAAGGGGCTTTTAACAACATTCACTGCGGCGCTGTCTCATCTAAGGGTGAACTCTATCTTGAGTAGACTAATTCAAAGCCTGCTCAATAGAACAGGCATAACCGCAAGACTTGGGTCCACAACTAAGGGTGAACTCTATCTTGAGTAGACTAATTCAAAGCCTGCTCAATAGAACAGGCATAACCGCAAGACTTGGGTCCACAACTCTAACAAGGTTTGTAAACAGAGGGATTCCACAAGGAGGAGTACTGTCTCCACTAATTTGGAAACTAGCGGTGGATGAAATCTTGGTATATCCAGGTCGTTGTGGCTGGATCGCAGTAGCTGACAAATTCGAAAACGTCATCAGAGATATCCTACAGGTTGCTCTGAAAAAATTGGCAGAAGCAGCGGTTTGGGCATTAATCCAAACAAGACACAATTTTTTCTCTTAACTAGGATGAATAAGGTCCCGTATGTGGACCCTCCTCGGATAAATGGAACAGATCTTGCCTTTTCTCAAAATGCAAAGTTTTGTGGGAATAACGTTGCCCGCTAAAGTGCACTTTCGTCCATATATAGAAACTGTCTGGAAATTTGAGAACTTCACCACTAAGATACCAGCCAGAGAAGAATAACAGGTAATAGAAACCATCTCCCCTTCAATACGAATGTTTCGAAGCTTGATGATAAGGTTGGCTTCGGAGTACACTATAAGGAACTCAGTCTTCATACAGGGTTTTCCAACAAGAGGTGTTATTTTGAATCACCCGGTATTTCGGTAGCTGTAACTTTTTTATTCTTTGACATTAGACAAGTAGAAACTACGCTATTACTAAAAATGGAACGATACACGATTCAACAACGCACTGAAATGATTAAAATTCACTACAAAAATGCAGTCACAGTTCGCAAAACTAAAGCATTTTTGGGTCGCCGTGAAGCACATTGTCGGACCGCAATACGGAAATTGGTAGAAAAATTCGAGCTGTTGGGACAAGTTAGTGATGTAAAGAATAACACCCGTGCACGTCGCTCAAGAACAACTGAGAATATTGCTGCTGTAGCCCAGTTTTGTCCATTCCTCGTCGTTCTTTGGAATTGGGCATTCCACAAACGTCATTACACCGTATCTTGCATAAAGACTTGGGTCTTTAAGCTTAAAAAGTTCAGTTAGCACAAGAACTCAAGCCGGCCGATCATCCACAACGTTGTGTCTTTGCTGATTTGGGTCCTTGAAATGCATGAAAATGATCCGGAATTCCATCGAAAAATCATCTTGACTGATGAGGTCCATTTCCAACTCGGTGGCTACGTCAACGAGGACATAGGGCAGCCACTTTGCGATTTGGTTATGGAAAATTTCATGAAAAGGATAAGGTCCTGTAAGCGTGGTCGTGGTGGCCATTTGGCTGATGTTGTTTTTCATTATTAACGGCATACCTTCATCTTTATTATGAAATAAACATCCGATCATTTATCTCAAAAAAATGGAATTTTTCTTTGAATAAAATAACACCTCTTGTTGGAAAACCCTTTATAACTCACAGACTACCAGATGCCTGCAATGTCTATCAAACCGAAATAATGGCAATATGCGAAGTCGCGGCTGAGTCGCCACATAGTGACCAACACTGTCGTTGTTATTTACTCGGACAGCCAGACTGTAATAAATTCATCCCTCGACTGCCGCAGAACTCTTAACGAGTTGTTTGAGCAGTTCAACATACACCTCATATGGGTGCCTGGGCATAGGGATATCCCGGGGTACTACAAAGCCGACGAACTTGGTAGGAAAGGAACGACAGTATAAGTTATCGAAGAATTTACATATATTGGTGCGCCACTAATCCCGATGCATGCTTTGGTTTGAAAAGAGGCAAACAGGCAGTCCAACGAAAGATATAAAGAATTTGGATCCTGTAGGGTAGCTAGACAAATCTGGCCAAGATATGACCAGAGAAGGTCAATATATCTCCTTGCGTAGACTAGACTATCTACGTTAGTGTCAGTTCTGCCGGCATACTACCAGATCGGGGAACACACCAGTAGGTTCGGTATTAACTCCAATGACTTCTGCAGAAGCTGTCGAGAGCATTGAGCACGTGCTATGTTACTGTTGGGCTTTGAGTAAACGACGTCAGGCCTTTCTGGGTAGATTAACAGATCTTTCCGGTATCGATATCTGTACTATCGAGAACTTTGTATATCAAGCAGGTTGATTTCGATGAGGTGCATTTCAATCCGTGGTAATACTAGGGATCTAAACTAGTCTATGTGAGCTGATAAAAAACGGGTATCCTAACCCTAAGACACAAGACAATCACGGTCCCAAAATCAGTGGCAGAAACTCTATGATATTCGATTTTCATCCCGACTTAGTGGAGCGATTTTCGAAAGTATTATGGTCTTTTATACAATAAAATGAACATTAACTTTTTATGTATTTATTTAATGTAAATGTTTAAGTAAGTTTTGATCCCCTGGAAAGGTTTGTTGGTTGTCATTTCGGGCGCAGATTTCATATAGAAAATTTCGAAATACATATTCCATATTTCAGATCTAAAAGACTATCAAACTTCCACTATGTGTAAAATTGCAGAAGATTTGTTTGTGGTTGTTGTGAGTTCAAACTCGCGGAAAAAGCGCCTAAACCCGCCGTCAACAGGAATGTAAGGAAGACAAAGTGGCACCTGTATGAGAAGAATTTCAAGAAAGTCCTCAACTCTAAACTTCTGTACGAACCGAATGACAAAGCCGGTCTGGATAATCTGGTCGATCATATCACCATATCATTCAATAGATCCCTTGAAGAAGCCTGTCCAAAAACAAGGTACAAGGGTAAAACTAAACCCCAATGGTGGACTTCTGAGCTAACGGCTATGAAAAAGACCTGCAACAAGCTATTCAATAAGGCTAAATCTACTGGGGTCGCTAATGATTGGGATGCCTATAAAGAGCAACTCAAGATCTATAAGAAGGAGCTTAGAAAGGCGCAAAGGCGCTCTTGGTATACCTTCTGTGGTGAAGTGGAAAAGGTCTCCGACGCCGCTAGGCTGAGGAAGATATTATCTGCTTCACCCTGTACAGTGGGATATTTACAGGATGAGGCAAATAACTGGACCAAAAACTGCGGTCGCTCAATGTACTGCTCGACACACATTTCGCGGGGAACTCTGTAACAGAACCCGAGGATCAGCAGGACCAACAAGAGTGCGAGCGGACTGCGAGCGTCGCTAGCTTCTTGACTTAGAGATCCAGCATAAGCTGGGATATTAATAGCTTTGAGCACTTCAAGTCACCTGGACCAGATGGCATCACTCCAGCAGAAATGCAGAAAATGTTAAATGTTAAAAATGTCCCTGGCTGGAGAAAATTTATGTAGGCTGTATCAGGCTTTCATACGTCCCGAATCGATGGAGGGATACCAAAGTGGTATTCATACCTAAAGCGGGAAAGATATCACACACTAGGCCAAAAGACTTCAGACCAATTAGCCTATCCTCCTTCCTATTGAAAGGTCTGGAAAGACTTTTAGATCATTTCATTAGGGAAAACCTGGATACAAAACACCTGTCGTTGAACCAACATGCTTACATAGGGCTAGTTAATAAGGGCAAGTCTACAGAATCAGCACTGCACGAACTTGTGAGCACTATCGAATCGTCCCTGCATTTCAAGGAATTCACCATGGTGGCATTTCTTGACATAGAAGGGGCTTTTAACAACATTCACTCAGATGCGCTAATTGCGGCACTCTCACATCTAAAAGTTAACACTAGTTTGATTAGACTAATTCAAAGTCTGCTCACCAGAAGACGCATAAGAGCATGTCTAGGGTCCACAACTCTAACAAGGTTTGTAAACAGAGGGACCCCGCAAGGAGGAGTACTGTCTCCACTAATTTGGAACCTAGCGGTGAATGAAATCCTGCTAGATCTAGAACGTTGTGGCTGCAAGGTCGTGGCATATGCGGACGACGTGGCAATCGCAGTGAGTGGCAAATTCGTAAGCGTCCTCAGAGACATCCTACAGGTGGCTCTGAACAAGTTGGCTAGATGGGCCAGAAGCAGCGGTTTGGGCGTTAACCCCAACAAGACAGAATTGGTTCTCTTTACTAAGATGAATAATGTCCAACATGTGGACCCTCCACCTCGGATAAATGGAACAGATCTAGTCTTTTCTGAAAGTGCAAAATTTTTGGGAATAATTCTAGATAGGAAAATGTTATTTAGACTTAACGTATTGGAACGTGTAAGGAAGGCCAACGTCGCCTTATATTCCTGCAAAAAGGCTGTAGGGTCGCGGTGGGGACTCTCTCCTAAAATCGTCCACTGGATATATATAGCGGTAGTTCGTCCAATACTGTTATACGGTATTGTGGTATGGTGGACGGCAACTGACAAACTAACCATCACCAACCTACTAACAAAGGTTCAGAGAACTGCCTGCCTGAGCATAAGCGGAGCCTTAAGGACTACATCGACCGAGTCTCTACAAGCCCTACTCCATATACTGCCGATACATGTTGTGGCGAGAGAAGTTGCAACCAAAGCGGCAATAAGATTAAACTTCCTATCAATGAGGAGGTACAAGAACTATGGTCACATGAGGATATCAAAGTGTAGTGCTATGGCAACCGACCGAGTGGACTATATATCAACTGTGTACACCTTCGAGAGAAATTACATCACTATGATTCCCGCCAGAGATGAGTGGGTCGGCAGAATACCAGGTAATAGAAACCATCTTCACTTTTACACGGATGGTTCGATGCTTGATGAAAAGGTTGGCTTTGGAGTACACTGTGAAGAACTTAGTCTGGATGTAGCTCACAGACTACCAGATACCTGCAGTGTCTATCAAGCCGAAATAATGGCAATATGGGAAGTCGCCAAGTGGCTGAGTCGCAACATAGTAACCAACACTGGCGTTGTAATTTACTCGGACAGCCAGGCAGCCATCAATTCTCTGGAGGCAACATCCCTAAATTCACAAACAGCCCTCGACTGCCGCAGATCTCTTAACGAGATGGCTGAGCAGTTTAATATACACCTCATATGGGTGCCTGGGCATAGGAATATCCCGGGGAACTGCAAAGCCGATGAAGTTGCTAGGAAAGGGACGACATTACAAATTCTCGAATAATTTGCATAAATTTGTGCGCCACTATCCACGTGCAAGCTTTGGCTTAGGCAAGAGGCAACCAGGCAACCAGGCAGTCCAACGAAAGATGGACAGAAATCGGCACCTGCAGGGTAGCTAGACAAATCTGGCCAAGGTATGACCTGAGAAGGTCAAAATATCTCCTCGCACTAGAGAGGAAACGATTGTCTACGTTAGTACAGGTTCTGACGGGACACTGCTTGATCGGCGAACACGCCAAAAGATTGGGTATTGACTCCAATGACTTCTGCCGAAGCTGTGGAGATGAGGAAGAAGTGGAGAGCATTGAGCACTTGCTTTGCGACTGTCCCGCTTTGAGTAAACGACGACTGGACATACTGGGGTCGGCCTTTTTAGGCAGCCTAACAGATCTTTCCAGTACTGATATTCGTACTATCGATAAATTTATATATCAAACAGGTTGGTTTCGATGAGGGGCATTTCAGCCCGTGGTAACACTAGGGACCTAAACTGGTCTATGTGAGCTTGTAAAAAAAAAATACGGCTGCCACCCTAACCTAAACCTATGTCTATTTTTAGCTTCCCTGTTGACTTGGGCGATCAGATGTTGTTGTAGTAGTAGTGTGTCCTATGAGTTATTTTAGCTGTAGAGACTAAAATGACGAAAAAATGATAATCTTGATGTTAAATATACCAGTGCTCTAGCTGGGAATCGAACCAAGCACCTTCGGAATTCATGACTAAGACACTAACCACTTCGTTTGATGATTTAAAGTCATTCGATCAAGTCTTTCACACCAACCAAGAAGATAAACAGACAGACTGATTACTTAGCTCAACTGCCTTAAAATATATTTCGTAGATGACCGCAAAAATATATGAGGTCACAGATCATTCCTTCGAAGTATCACTCTAATTTTTGTAGCTTATTCCGTGTAAGGTGAACGAATAAAAATCAAATTGGCAATCATGTCAATAATCAAACTAAACAAGAACAAATACTATAATTAATTTTCTACTAAAATGTAACCAAAGGCAGAAAAAATATAAAGGCAAGCGATGTGGCAGTAAAAATCCCCATTCAAAACTCCCGGCATGTGTTGTGAGTCAGTGTGTAGTAGAGGAGCTAACGAGGAAAACAACATCGGAATGGTGCACATCCCATCCACTTTTTTTGCTGTGGCTGTTGTTTTTGTTAAATGTGTCTACAGGAATGTAAGCGATTTGTTATGTTAGACATGAGAGCATGACACCAACCCAGTGAAGGAAGCAGCATTCGCCGTACAACAGTACAAACAATTGCCACCTAGCTGAAGAGCAGTGTGAAGTGCCGAGTGGATTCCATTCCATTCCACACACATATGCGTCCACATGACATGTCTTCCTATTGCCGAGAAATTAAAGGACCCCTCCTTAGTGACAGTACGCAGGCAGCGGTGGCAGAAGCAGCAGTACTTGTGGCAAACAGAAATAAAAACAGTGAATGCATCTAGAAATGCCGTGTGCGAACAGTCTCATGCCGTGTAGTAAGGGACAACAAATATTATCATATGATGAAAAAACAAATTAAATACGACGAATCCATTAAGGTAAAAGTTATGGCCATTTGAAACTATGTTTTCAAAAACAATTGATTTTTAATTCCCAAAAAGTGTATATCGGAATTTGGAGTTATAGAAAAAGTTACTTAAAGAACGTATAACATCCCAGCAAAAAATAAAAGAAGTTCTTCCAAAAGAATAACATTATAAGTACTTCCAAATCATAAGTATGAACTTTTTTTCGACATTTAGTGAAGTTCTTCTAAATAACTAACCAAAATGTAATTTCGAAATATAAATTATTAACCCTAGAATGCATAATTTCAAAACGATTGGATGTAAAATAAAGCTTCTGAAGAGATAAAAGTCCAGATCGGAAGGAACATATATATGAGGGCTATGAAATATATGTAAAATACTGCTTCCATAGTGATAAAGGGAAGACATATATATTTATATGGCGGCTATATCAGAATTAGTGAATTATTCTGGAAGCTAGTCGACTTCATCAACCAAATTTCGATTCAGTCGACTAGGTCGATTAATGGGACCTAAAAGTCGACTTTTTCATAGTCGATTAAAATAACATAAAGTCATTTCAAAGTACTGATTTTCTTCGAAATATGTTAAATTGTGGAGTTATAGTACATTGGATTGCGATAAAAACTGAATTTATTAATAACACTTTATACTTTCCAAAAATGTTGATATATCGTCATCAGAAATGCCCAAGAGCGTAACCCTCAAAAAATGAAAATTCGTTTTTCGTCCAAAAATCACGATTTTATTGAAGAAAAAAAGACGTAACATCAAGTGCTCGTTTTTGATAAAGCACAAAAGGCGTAACCCACATTGTATTAAACAAAACGTACTGTATTCATCTATTTAACCTTCGAAGTTGTTCTCTTGTTGCTGTTTTGATTTTTGTCAATCGTGTTTGACAGCTATTTTAGATGCAAAATTCTATTCTGTATTTAAATTTGGCCTTTATCTGAATAGTATCCACTTTTTTATTAAATTTCGCAGTGAGCATGATTCTATAAACTAATCGTTGCCAAATTTAATAATGATCTGAAGTAAAACATGAAAACACATTTTCCAACCTTGCTAGTGGATTCTCGGATTAAAAAATTCTTTGTGCAAACTATAGTACATTTGACTAAAATATGACTTCTATTTAGCTTAGATGCCAAATCGGAAGGAACACATCCATGCGACTATGTGGGGCTACATGTAAATTTGAACCGATATTGTTCGCACAGATATTAACTGTTAAAATAAGATACTCTTTACCAAATTTCATGAATATCGAAAGGAAATTATATCTTCTATAGAGGGAATAAGCTAAATCGAAGGAACATTCATATATGTTAAGATATCTGGTTCTAAACTGATATTCAAATAGTTGAGAGATTTTTGATCGTTCGCCGTAGACGAAAGAAAATAAGTTACAGAAGCAGGCCCTATATCTAAATACGGATTTTCTTTCAATTTTTATACGAATTGTCTTGTCTCAAAATAAAGATATGTGCAAAATTTCTTTGAGATCCGACTATATTTATGACCAGCACGTTGATTACAAGAATGCATGCCCAGACTGACATAGCTAAATCGGTTCAGAAAGTGATTCTAAGTCGATCGGTATAATAAACGATGGTTCTATATATCTCTTCTCGTTTTGGGTGTTAGAAACAAATGCATAAAATTATAATAAATTGTACCACAGTTTGATGTAGGTTATAATTAAATAATTTTAGATGAAATTATGGTAATTAAATATACCCTACCATACTTGCTGTACCACACTGTGGTACTTTACTACTCTCTGAACCGGGGCTACGGAAAATACATAGTACCGCACAAATGTGCTATGTATTACAGTGTAAAATAAAAATACTTTTTTATTGGTGAGAATGTTGATCATTTGCGAAAATGTTACTAGAAGTTACACTATGGGGTCATTCGGTCACACTTTTCAAGAGCCAGCTACATCATACAGATTACAAACATCTTCAAATGTCCTAAACTTACTTACATATATATGATCGTTTATCTCTTTGGCCAATAGTATATTATTTATACGTTCCCTTCCCCATGTCAACATTTGTATTCCTTTTAAATTATGAGATCTCTGGACCTAAAGATGTTAATGAGAACGACATTCATTCACCAAATAAATACAACACCAAAAAAACAAATCTTACAGTGCTTTAAAAGGAGTTGCGCAAAAGTGGTGACAAAGAAGTACTTCCCCGGCGCGAAAACCCCTTGTTAAATTCATTGGTGAAAATCCAAATTAGAACAACTTCCGGATCATAAGTTGGGGATTTTTATTGCTTCTTTGGATGCTCTTTTTTTGCTGGGATATTTATACTCATCCTAAAGAAAACTTCCTGGAGAATGTTTTCGAACAAAAAAGCTAGTCAAAAATGTTCACATTTTTACGCAAATTTCGAAACTAAGCCGCCTTTTTTCCAATCGTAAAGCTTGACTATTAAAACCTTTACTATTTTTATATGTGCTAATGTGTTGCAAGTTAAACTGCAAAAGGAATTTTGAGCCCGGCTTTTAAAATATTAAAGGGGAAAAACCAAAAATCACATTTTTGCGATTTTTTTAATTTATTTTGGGAATTGTGGGAATGACTTTTTCAAATATAATGATTCGGGAAATGCTTTAGATTTCCGATGTCAATACTTACAAACTGGGTAAAATTTTTTGAAAACAGCCTACAATTATTTTGTTTCGATTTTTTTTTTTGATGAAAATCGGTATGCGGTTTTTGGGACGCCAAATAAAAAACACAATTTGAGTGGTTTTGCAAAATTTTCATTTTCGCGGAATATAAGTACATGGCCTTATTAGTCTGCTGGTGGGTATTTTCTATTTTCTATTTTCCCGCTGATCCACTCACATATTACGCTTATATTTGGCATGTACATCAATAATAGTAATTTCATGCAACTAGTGAAGCATAATTTGAAAAATGGATTCATTTATCGCGAATATCGAAATTTTGCAAACAAATATGCATATTCAACTATTTTCTCCATCTGGATTTTAAAAATGGTTTGCCCTGAAATAGGCCCACATTAGTTATCAATTACGCGGTAAAATAATATTTTTGTACTCTTCAGTTTTTCGCGATTTTTTACTAGAATTTTTAACAAAACTACACTTTGGAACCAGATTATTCATAGAATGCGCGTATCGAATAGAGCAGAATTGGTTGTATTTATGGCATATGACTAATAAAATATAATTGAATTATAATAAACAAGTAAAAGCGTTAAGTTCGGCCATGCCGAATCTTATATACCCCCACCATGGATAGCATGAAAACTCAAACCTACAAAATAACTCAAACCTACACGGAGGAAAATCGTCATTTTTGATATGTTTGAATTGAATGAAAATATACTTGGAAATGATTTTTTTAAATATTTTATATTTGTTAACAAATAAATGTTATTTGAAAATCAAGAAATGTTGTTTGGGACGCATATATTAATATATTAGAACATCATTTATTTGCAAACTGAATTTCACAAATAAAATATATGTTTACACACAAACAAAGTTATTGTTTAAGAAGTTTTCCAAATATATTTTATTTAAAAAGATTTCTAAAACTTCGCTGACTTATTCGAATTTTGGTAAGTTTTTCCTAGATTTCGTGTTAAACTTTAGGGCTAAAATTTTCTTAATTTATAAATATTCCAATTCATCACTTTTTGTCAATCCATCAATGCAATTTATATTTACGAAAGATTACTCTATTTGAGTTTTAATTAAATTTTACAAATATATAAAATTTATAAAAAATTGCTCTTTGAACATTTGAAAAACAGAAAACTTGTCTTTAAGTTAAGGCATTGATACATTGCCAAAATAAATAATTACAAATTAATGTTTGTTTCGAAAATAGTTACTAGTCCCAAATAAAAAAATATTTGAATGGGATCATATTTTTGTTTAGAACAATATCCTCCTAAACATATAATATTTGTGTGTGTCAAATATTACATATTTGAATTGTACCCTAAACATTTGTATATTTCAAGCCGAATATGTTTGAGACAATATATTACAGAAGCGATTTTTTTTCAGCGTGTAAAGAAAATAACACCGAAAACACACACAAAATATAGTAGATGAGAACAGTAGAAATAACAACAAGTTAGATGATATATATGGGAGCTATATCTAAATATGGTCCGATATCGCCCATTTGCAATCCCAAACAACCTGCAACTATAAGAAGTATTTGTACCAAATTTGATCAACCTAGCTCTATTATTGCGGACTGTAGCGTGATTAACACAGACGGACGGACAGACGGACATGGCTAAATCGTCTTAGAATTTTACGACGATTAAGAATATATATACTTTATGGGGTCTCAGATCTCAGATTTAGAGGTGTTACAAACGGAGTGACAAAATGAATATACCCCCCATCCTATGGTGGAGGGTATAAAAAGTCGTAGAATGATTTTTCTCAAACGGTTTATAAGGGAGCACTGGCTATGTTTGATCGTAAATAGGAAATTAGATTCTGCCATCAGAATTTTCGAATAACCTCGCGTTTTTTGATATTTTGAGATAGAAACGTGAAAGGTGCTGATATTTGTGTTACACTTTACCATTTGCAAAAGTTTAACATATCGAAGGGGTGACCTAAGACCCTAAGTATGATCGGCGCAAATCCGTTTCGGGCCATTTGAGCAATATCCGTGCGCCTGTCTGTCTGCTGGCTGGTGCGCCCGATAACTCTCGAAAGGACTCAGCCAGAAAAATACCATCCTCAAAGCGTCGTGAAAGCACTGTGCACCGTCATCACACGGTGGGATAAAGCGTTGTAAAAGCGTCAAAATGATAACACCGATATACGGTGTGACGGCGGTATTTTACAACGCTTTTGAAATGCTGTAAAACTAAATTCATGACGGTTTTCCGATGGTTTGAAGGTAATAATTAGAAATCAATAAATCAAATGAAGTATATTATTTTTAAGGTATTCATTTAAATGAATTCATAAGTTAAATTGTCCCTGTAACATGCCAGCTTCTTCATTCTTTACATGTTGTAAAAGTAGCACTGGGTTTCTGCATGTCAAAAATGCACTGTAAAGGCGAATCCCGCAGTTTTTTAAAGAAAAGACAATTTCCACCTTAACAAAAAGAATAGTTCCTTATATGAACTTCTAAATGTTGATAACAAAATCGTAGTTTCTGAAGAAATGCCATATACTTTACATGTTTATTTAAAAAAAATCGTTTTCGTTTTTTCGGAATTAAGCCTAATTTTTTGCAGGAAAAGATGTTCCACATAAATTTCATAGAAAATCGTTTAATTTATTTTACTTAAATAATCGGAAAGCCACACAATTCAAATGTTTTGTTGTATGCTGGTGACTTTATTTTAAAAATTTTATTAAGTTAGATTTTTTGCTTTTATACATAGTACACTAAAAACCTAGCTGTTTCGACTTAACATGTTTTGGAATGGAGGTATCGATTTAATGACTTACTTTACAAAAAGGACTCTTTTTCTCAAATTATTTGTTCTCAAAGAATTATAAATCCATCATGAAACAGCGCTTTAAAGACATTTTAAGCAAGCGTTGTGAAAGCGTCCCAAAACAGTGCTTTCACAACGCTTTTTTCGTGGTACCGTCATAAATTTCTGGCTGGGGAGTAGCGGATTGACTTCAAATTTGATGTGCGGTAATATTTTTTCTATCTCCAACTAAGTACGAAGATGGGCCATATTGCTCCACTCCTTCGCGTACCTCCCACACAGAGGGTTAAAATTTGGTAAAATCTCCTGAAATTCCATACATAGTATTAAAGGGGTTTCCAACAAGAGGTGTTATTTTGGTATTCAAAGAAAAATTCCATTTTTTGAGATAAATGATCGGATGTTTATTTCATAATATAGAGGAAGGTATGCCGTTAATAATGAAAAACAACATCAGCCAAATGGCCACCACGACCACGCTTACCATATCTTTTTCATGAAAGATATGGCAGCAAAGTGGCTGCCCTATGTCCTCGATAGCCTCACGAATTCTATCTTTGAGGTCTTGAATCGACGCTGGGCTGTTGGCGTAGAACTTATCTTTTACGTGGCCCCAAAGGTGTGTTACCTCTTCGAGAGATAACACGGTCCGGAAACTTTTCCCGTAACAGAGCAATGGTTTCGTTGCTTGTGTGACACGTAGCGCCGTCTTCTTGAAAGTAAACGTTGTCCAGATCAATACCATCCAACTCCGACCATAAGAAATCATTAATCATCTCTAGATAGCGCAATCCATTCACCGTAACTGTTGATCCAACCTCATTTTCGAAGAAGTAAGGTCCAATGACCCCGCCGGACCATAAACCGCACCAAACAGTCACACGTTGAGGATGGAGAGGCTTCTCAACAATAACTCTTGAGTTTTCCGAGCCCCAGATGCGACAATTTTGTTTGTTGACGTAGCCACCGAGGTGGAAATGGGCCTCATCAGTCAAGATGATTTTTCGATGGAATTCCGGATCATTTTCATGCATTTCAAGGACCCAATCAGCAAAGACACGACGTTGTTGATGATCGGCCGGCTTGAGTTCTTGTCTTAACTGAACTTTATAAGCCTTAAGACCCAAGTCTTTATGCAAGATACGGTGTAATGACGTTTGTGGAATGCCCAATTCCAAAGAACGACGAGGAATGGACAAACCTGAGTTTTCTTCAACACTTTGTGCTACAGCAGCAATATTCTCAGTTGTTCTTGACGACGTGCACGGGTTTTATTCTTCACATCACTAACTTGTCCCAACAGCGCGAACTCTTCCACCAATTTCTGTATTGCGGTCCGACAAGTTGCTTCACGACGACCCAAAAATGCTTTAGTTTTGCGAACTGTAACTGCAAGATTTTCACCCTTTTTGTAGTGAATTTTAATAATTTCTATGCGTTGTTGAATCGTGTGTCGTTCCATTTTTAGTAATGGCGTAGCTTCTACTTGTCAAATGTCAAAAAATAAAAGCTTCAAAAGTGACAGCTACCGAAATACCGGGTGATTCAAAATAACACCTCTTGTAGGAAAACCCTGTATACTTGATACTTGTAAAATCCATGAACAGATTAACAAACAATCACACAGTATGTTCCAAAAGACGGATTCTGAAATCGTTGTCAAATTGTCTGCAAGATCTCGATGGGCAAAGACTCAAGTTGATGAATGTGGAAGATGTGATCAAAGGGGACACATGAGCAATGACGTAAACTGTCCAGTTAGGAGAGCCAAATGTCAGTTACTTAAAGTTTTGTATGTGTTTGAGGCACTCGTGTCGGTAAACGGTGACTCTGAAATGATTGCCACATTCTATGTAATAGAGAATGCGAGTCAATCCCTTTTGGGACGGGATACCGCCATTCGTCTTGGGGTTTTGAAGCAAGGATTGGATGTGAATCATATTGAAGTTGGAAGCCCATTCCCTAAGATTGCTAACGTTAAGATCAAATTGGCAATAGACCGCGAGGTGAAACCAGTTCAACAGCCGATGCGGCGTATACCTGTTGCTGTCGAAAAGAAGGTAGAGGATAAAATAAATGAGGCGCTTAATCAGCACATTATAGAACCCGTTTCGGGACCAAGCTCGTGGATTTCGTCGATAGTTGTTTGCTTCAAGGAAAACTACCCTCTTCCAACTTTCTATATTTATACCCTACACCAGACTGTGGTACAGGGTATTATGACTTTGTGCATTTGTTTGTAACACCTAAAAGGAGAAGAGATAGACCCATTGTTTATTATACCGATCGACTCAGAATCACTCATGTCCGTCTGTCTGTCTGTCCGTCCGTCTGTCTGTCCGTCTGTCTGTCCATGTGTTCTTGTAATCAAAGTGCAGGTCGTATTTATGGTCCGATTGTGATGAAATTTAGCATAGTGCTATTTTTTGGCCCAAGGACGATCCCTATTGAAATTGGTTAAAATCGGTTCAGATTTGGATATAGTCCCCATATATATGTTTCACCCGATTTGACATGTAAGCGCTGTAGAAACCACATTTTACATCCGATCTTTATGAAATTCGGCAGAGACAGTTTTATTATTACGTGAATGAAGGCTACCAAATTCGGAGAAAATCCGTTTAGATTTAGATCTATATATGTTTCACCCGATTTGACATGTAAGCGCTGTAGGAACTGTATTTTAAATCAGATCACTACGAAATTTGGCAGAGAGAGTTCTCTTATTACATGAATAAACACTGCCAAATTCGGGGGAAAACGGTTCAGATTTAGATATAGTCCCCATATATATGTTTCACCCGATTTGACATGAAAGCGCTGTAGAAACCGTATTTTTCATCCGGCCTGTACGAAATTCGGCAGAGAAAGTTCTCTTATTACATGAAAAAACACTGTGCAATTCGGGGAAAATCGGTTCAGATTTAGATATAGCCCCCATATATATGTTCCACCCGATTAAACATTTAAGCGCTGTAGAAATCGTGTTTTATATCCGATCAGTACGAAATTTAACAGAGAGAGTTTTCTTATTACATGTGTGAACACTGCCAAATTCGGGGAAAATCGGTTCAGATTTAAACATAGTCCCAATATATATGTTACACCCGATTTGACATGTAAGCACTGTAGAAACCGTGTTTTATATCCGATCAGTGAGAAAATCGGCAGAGAGAGTTTGCTTATTACATGTAAGAACACTGCCAAATTCTTATCGCAATGCCCATTTTAGCATTCTGTCTTTCCTTACTGGTTTTTTAATGACTAAACTGAGAGGTGCTAAGTTTTTTTCCAGATTGGATCTTAAATGGGCATATCATTAAATAGAGATTCATGAGTCATGCCGCGATATCACCACATTTATAACCCATAAAGGTCTATTCCGGTACAATAGATTGATGTTTGGAATAAGTTCGGCATTAGAAATTTTCCAGCGGGTTTTAGAAGAATTATGGTCTCCATGCTGCAATTGTCTCAACTATATTGATGACATCATAATTTTTGGAAATACCGAACATGAGCACTACGAAGCAGTGAAAAAGGAAATGGAAATTTTTAAACATAATAACGTTTTGCTTAATGCGATAAATACTTGTGGCGTGCCAAAAAGCTGGAATTTTGGGAAAACGTGCTGTCTGGCAATGGAATATATGCAGATCCGGACAAAATCAGAATATTTATGGGGTTTCGTGCGCCACAGACAATGGTGGAAACCATGAGTATGTGGGTAAATTTATCCCGTACTTGGCTGACATCACAGAGCCTTTGCGTTGTTGAAATTGGACTGCAATTTTAGGTGAGAAGATGATCAGCAACGATCGTTCGATAAACTAAAGTCGCTGTTATCAGATATACCAAATCTTGGGTATTTTAACCTCCAAAACAAAACTCGGGTGATAGCTGTTGCCAGCCCAGTAGCTTTGGACCCAGATGATCAGCAACGATCGTTCGATAAACTAAAGTCGCTGTTATCAGATATACCAAAACTTGGGTATTTTAACCTCCAAAACAAAACTCGGGTGATAGCTGATGCCAGCCCAGTAGCTTTGGGCGCAGTTTTATTACAATTTGACGGCAGTAACGATCCTCATGTAATATCGTTTGCGATCAAGGGTCTTACGGAAGTGGAGAAACGGTATTCACAAACTGAAAAGTAAAGTTTGGCTCTCATATGGGCGGTCGAAAGGATCTACTATTATTTGGTAGGTTTAGGGTTTGAGTTGGTCACAAGCCTCTTGCAGCAATTTTCAAACCAACGTCGAAAGCACACGCCAGAATCGAGAGATGGCCCTTGAGACTACAAGCTTTTAATTTCAGAGTTATATACCGTTCAAGAAAAGAGAATATTTCCGACTCCATTTAAAGGCTCTGCAAAATTAATGACGTACAATCGTTTGAGGAAAATTGAGAGCAAACTGTTCTTCCCATCATTACATATTCGACTCCATCGTCCCTGAGCATCAGTGAGATCGCTACAGAAAGTTCACAAGGTGAGGATATAAGAGAAGCGATTGAGTATATTAAGATCGACTCCTGGCCTGCAGGCACATCAAAAGTGTACTTCCCTTTTCAATACGAGCTGTTAGTAGTCGGTGACATACTTTTGAGAGGTACTCGTATTGCTATTTCAAAATCTCTCAGAGTCAAGCTGTTGGCACTGGCGCACGAAGGCCATCCTGTAGAGTCGGCGATGAAGAATAGAATACGGGCTAAGGTTTGATGGCCATTTGTTGACAGGGAAGTGAAAAAGTATGTGAAGATTTGTTTGATTGTTTGCTAGTATCGCAACCGAGTAAGCCCGCCCCGATGGGAAGACAAAGGGTCAATGGCAATGCGTCGCTACTGATTTATTGGGTCCATTGCCGAACAATGAGTAGGTGTTTGTATTGATAGATTACCATTCTCGCTACCAGGAGGTCCAGATTTTAAAGAACAATTACTTCTGAGGCCATTAATAAAATTTTGCGAGACATATTCTGCCGTTTGAGAGCTGATAATAGTAGGCAATATGTGAGTTCAGAATTTAGAAGTTTCTGCAAAGATAATGAGATCACCTTCATAATGACACCTCCATATTGGCCACAGGCTAACGGAGAGGTTGAAAATATGAACAGGTCGTCGTGTGAAACGCCTTAAAATTGCACATGCCAACAAAAGGAAATACAAAGCAGAAATTTAGGATTTTATTTTAATGTACAATGTGACACCCCATGGAACTACAGAGTCACCTTCGTCTGAGTTGATGTTGAACCGCGTCATTTGCGACAAGATTCCTGAATTTCAGGACATGACAGTTGTTGAAGTGACAACAGCTGTTCTTCAACAGCAGCGCCCCTACCTTCACTTTCAACAACGTGCAGCTGAAATGCATTGCTGCTAACGCCGTCATGGTGATGGTAACGCCGCCGTTTTTTAAATCAGTTCACGACTCAACCGCTTTTGGCACACTGCCACCGCATACGGCTCACGGCCGAAATAATATGATAAATATTTAATAAAATATAAACTTTGTGTTTTTCTTTTTTTTTATGTCCCGCCATCCTGGCGTGGATTTAAACATGGTCCTTCGAACCGGATCCGATCCAGTGACCCGGGAATTGTGTTGTGCGCGAAATACATATACACCCATGGTAATAAATATACTTCCACATAAAAAAAGGACGATGCAATTGTGTTTTTATATTTTGGAAAAACTTTTTATTGGAAGATTGTTCTTAAATGATTTGTTAACCAAAACATGTGTTGACATTTCAATTTATTAAAAGTATCCGAATTTAAAAAAAAAATGATAAGTACTTCATTGGTAAAATATATACTTCCAAATTAATTTAGACTAAACAATTTTGAAACAATACATTTTTTTTAGAAAACATAATTTGTCTTATAATGTGTATTAGCGCCAGACACCATAATTACTTCTTTAAGTCATTATGATATGCAATAAATTAAGTTTGTAAGCAGTGATGTGGGTATTCCACTCCAAGTTTTATTTATCGCTGCTCGGAGGTCTCCTAGATTGGAGAATTGCCGCCAATTGTCATAAATTTGATTTGCCATATTCCCCAGGACGTTTTCGATCGGATTTAGATCTATACTTAACGCAGGTCATCGCAGCAGTGGTATAGTTTTGGTGTTAAACCAGTCCGTCACAATTTTAGCTTTATGTATTCGGGCTTAATCTTGTTGAAAAATAATCGACGACTCATAAATATCGTCCAAAAAGGAGATAAGGACATCATTCAAAAGTTCAATGTAACCGATGGAATTTATCTTGTAGGTAAATAAAGAAATATTAACAAACAAAGTTGCATTTTTGCGCATAGGTGACTTTTTAGAGCAACATTGACTTGTGGTAGTATATTTATTACCATGGCTGTATGTGTACATACATATATCGACAGTGCATAGCTTAAATTCTTGCCACTACGTGGAAAGTCAATTGTCTCCGTCGCTCCACCATTGATTTCATCACGTGAAACAAGGCTTCACGAGCCAGCGACGGATTACAAGATGACAACAGAATTTAAGCTTCCCGCAAATGCACTGCAGTCGAACCCAAAAAATGTCAACGGCCACAACAACAATTCTCATCACAAGGAACAGCAGCATCAATACCATCCAACAATAACAACAAATAGCTGAGTCATCCAGTTGACATTGCACTCGTGCAAGGGGGGCGGTATGTTGAAGTGACAACAGCTGTTCTTCAACAGCAGCGCCCCTACCTTCACTTTCAACAACGTGCAGCTGAAATGCATTGCTGCTAACGCCGTCATGGTGATGGTAACGCCGCCGTTTTTTAAATCAGTTCACGACTCAACCGCTTTTGGCACACTGCCACCGCATACGGCTCACGGCTGAAATAATATGATAAATATTTAATAAAATATAAACTTTGTGTTTTTCTTTTTTTTTATGTCCCGCCATCCTGGCGTGGATTTAAACAACAGTTGACATTCTGGATTCGGCGGCGAGAGATATGCATACTATCAACAAGGAAAAGGGGAAAGAGAATGGAGATAGGAAAAGGCGAGCTAAGGATTCGAACATAGAAGTAGGAGACAAGGTGTTGCTACGGAACGTTATTTTTCCGCTTAACTGGACACCGACGTTCGACCCGACTGAGTACGAAGTCATGGTGAGTATTGGTAATGAAGTGAAGATATCTGGTGGTGGAAAAACCTTTAGAAGAAACATTAGCCACGTGAAAAGAGTACCGCAAGTGAAGAGCGATTCGGACGATCATTCACCAGACCCTTTATCCCTATCAACGCAGGCACGAAAGGACATACCTATATTACCAGATACACTTATTGGAATAACTGGTCCGGAAACAGCAGGTCCTGCCACCGATCCGAAGTTGCTGTTGAGGCTGAAAAATAAAGGAGGGATGTGGAGAACGGCTGCACAAGATACTCACAAAAGTAAAGAAGTGAGAGAGAGATAAATAGTTTTAAGTTAAGGCCCAGTTAGGCAAACTTTACCGTAACGCCCCCGTAGCGTAACGAATCAGCTGATTCAATCTGTCATATGGAAATCTGTGTAAACGATTAGCCAACGGAAACGAAACGTAAACGGACGGCTGAATCTGTTGAAATCAGAATTGGACGTTCCGTAATAAACCTAAACAAAAGGAAATCGCGTCTTTTTTGTTTACTTATGTGTTGTTGTTGTCAAAACATATGACTCGTTTTTTCAACGTTGGCTTATCGCTCAAACGGGCAACGTTACGGCAACGGTAAAGATAAATTACGGTTACGTATGCCTAACCCGGCCTTTAGTCTTGTTTGTACTCGTGACGTAGAAGGTTAGGTTAGGTTAGGATGAATAGAGGAGACGTTTAAACGTCTCATGTCCATGGACATACACTTAAGCCAGTGGTTCGAGCTGTTGTGCGCGCATTATTTATGATTTTTATACCCCACGGGTTACAGAAAATCGGTACTAGACACGATTTTCTCAGTATCTTCCAGTCATATCCTCTGAGATGAGTCAAGTCTGGCAATATGTCGGAACCGAAATATCGGGATCTTGCATGTGGGAAAGCTGGGCAGTGACACAGAAAATGTTCCATCGTTTCGATGTTTTCCCTGCATGCCCTGCACTCGTCGTTTTCTGCTAGTCCTATGCGATGAAGATGTACCCGTAAGCTTGGAAGTTAGTGTCGTAAATAAACCAGCATTAAATGAAATACAGTATTTGCTTATTTAGGAATATATATTGTATGGACGACAAACGGTAGGTTGTTACACATTTTTATACCCTACACCACACTGTGGTACAGGGTATTATAACTTTGTGCATTTGTTTGTAACACCCAAAAGGAGAAGAAATAGACCCATCGTTTATTATACCGATCGACTTAAATCACTTTCTGAGTTGATTTAGCTATGTCCGTCTGTCTGTGCATGTAACCTTGTAATCAAAGTACAGGTCGCAATTATGGTCCGATCTCGACGACACTTTACACATATCTTTTTTTTGGCCCAAGGACGATCCCTATTGAATTTGATTAAAATCGGTTCAGATTTAGATATATCCCCCATATATATGTTAGCCCCGATTTGAAATGTAAGCGCTGTAAAAACTTTATTTTATATACGATCAGTATGAAATTCGGCAGAAAGTGCTTTCTTATTATATGAATGAACACTGTTAAATTTGGAAGAAATCGGTTCAGATTTAGATATAGCCCCCATATATATGTTAGCCCCGATTTGACATGTAAGCGCTGTAAAAACTTTATTTTATATCCAATCAGTATGAAATTCGACAGAAAGAGGTTTCTTATTATATGAATGAACACTGTTAAATTTGGAAGAAATCGGTTCAGATTTAGATATAGCCCCCATATATATGTTAGCCCCGATTTGACATGTAAGCGCTGTAAAAACTTTATTTTATATCCGATCAGTATGAAATTCGACAGAAAGAGGTTTTTTATTATATGAATGAACACTGTTAAATTTGGAAGAAATCGGTTCAGATTTAGATATAGCCCCCATATATACGTAACCCCCGATTTGACATGTAAGCGCTGTAAAAATGTTATTTTATATTCGATCAGTGCGACATTCGGCAACGAGAGGTTTCTTATTACATGAAGGAATACTGCTAAATTCGGAGAAAATCGTTTCAGATTTAGATATAGCCCCCATATATATGTTACCCCCGATTTGACATGTAAACGCTGTAAAAACTTTATATCCGATCAGTACGAAATTCGACAGAAGGAGGTCTTTTTACATGAATAAGTATTCAGGGAAGACGGGTTCAGATTTATATTAAAGCTCCATATATGTGTTCCTCCTGATTTGGTATCAAACCGCTATAGAAGTTGTATTTTACTTCCGATCATTAAAATTTTCCAGAAAGATGTTTCTCACTTTAGGAACGAATATTGCTTAATTTAGCGATTATCGTTTCAGAATTAGATAATATGTTTCTACCCATTTACCAATTATTCCAAATTATTGTGGCAATGACCCTTATCGCATTGTTAGGGAGGTGTAGGGTGTTATATAGTCGGCCCCGCCCGACTTTCTGCCTTTCCTTACTGGTTTTTTATACCCTCACTTTAGTGTGACGAGGATATATATCATTTGCTTCGGAAAAAAGTGCAACACATCGAAGGAGTGACCTAAGACCCCAAGTATGTTCGGAGAAAACCCGTTTTGGGTAATTTTAAGTCGAATGAGCAATGTCCGTCCGTCTGTCTGCTGGCTGGTGCGCACGATAACTCTCGAAAGGAGTAACCGATTGACTTCTAATTTGGTATGTGGTAATATTTTTTTCTATCTCCGGCTAAGTTCAAAGATGGGCCATATTGGTCCACTCCTTCTAGTACCTCCCCCACAAAGAGTTAAAATGTTGTGAAAAATTGATTCTTTAATAACTGCTATACTACTTAGTCGAATCTTCTGAAATTCCACACATAGTATTAGCTTATTAGTCGCTATCGCTATCGAGTAAAATGAGCGAAGTTGCCACGTCCCTTTTGATACCTCCCACACAAATGCACCGTTTTGCATCAAAAGTTAACAGCCTATAACATTAATAACAGTGTTTAAAAAAACTTGAAATTTTGTACAGTATTATGCTTTTATATTGCCTACAGTCAAGGGAAAAATTGGCATTGCTGCCACGCCCTTTTTGGTACCTCCCACACAAATGTACCTTTTTGCACCAAAAGTTAACAGCTTATAACATTAAAACCAGTGTATAAAAATACTTGAAATTTTGTACAGTGTAATGTTTTTATAGTGTCTATAGCCCTGTGAAAAATTTGCGTTATCGCCACGCCCCTATTTTTACCTCCCACACAAAATGCCCAAATTATACCACAATTTAATATCTCATAACGTTTTTACCAGTGCACATAAATGCTTATAATTCGGCACAGTGCAATGAATTTAAAGTATCTAATGTTCAGCGAAAAATAGGTGTATTTGATAAACTCCTTCTGGTACCTCCCACAAAAATTGACTGAATAATTCGAGTAATATTCAATATTACATTACTCACAAAGTGAAGGTATACCTTAGTCGGTTTACCCGACTGAAACTTTCTTACTTGTTTGAACATTTGATGGCATTTTTGCTTTGATAACGATTTTTCTTGGTGTTAAATTTATACAAAAATTTGACTTATGTAGCCATTAGCTATCAAATTTAAGTGATTTCTTTCAAATTTAGTAGCCGTTATTCTTGTATCAAGAGTCTTCACTCTACCATTGTTCATAATTATCGGGTGTAAAATAAAGTCTCTATAGTATTTAGATGCCAAATTGGAAAAAACATATATTTATATGGAGGCTATATCTAAAACGTAAACTTGAACCGATTTTCATAAATGTCAATACCATCTGCACTTTGATTACAACGATACATCTAAAAGATGGATGTATCTCTCCTCCTTTTGGGTGTTAAAAACAAATGGAAAAACACATAATACCCTGGACCAGAGTTTAACGTGGGGCATAAATACACCTTGAATTAATGTTCAACAACTTGAAGACCAATTCATATAATACCTTGAACTTGCTTTGTACGCCGAAAAAATGTTATTTATGGGGAAATTCAACTTAAATAGTCAGAACAAATCTTGGAATTTATTTAAATCTTTCCGCTTTTTTGAGTCAATCTGCACCGTAACTTCGAAAAATATTGATAAAATAGATATTCAAACAAAAGCCTTCAAATACCACAACTCGGAAGTAATTAGCTATAAGTTCAGTAAATTACGGATTGCCCAAAATTTCCCACTCCTTATGGTACCCAGCCAAAACTTCAAAATCCTCTAAAAGATTTATGTCCTATATCTCATGTAGAATAATTCAGAAAAATAATTTGACATTTGTGGGAGAGTAAAAGGTAATTAAAAATTCAGTAACATATTTGTAAAATATTGATCCATTAATTGAACAGGGTCTCTACAGATCTTTTGACGGGGAATAAATTGAGTTTTCTTTATTTGTTATAATATCTTCGCAGGCTAGTGTACGAAGCAATAGTAAATGGTATAGTAAATATTGAATGCTTTTTAAGAAGCACCAAATGTAAACTGTCATTATGGCGACGTTTTTGTTGTTGTTCAATTTTTTGACAGACATTTTTCGTTCTGCTTATGAGTAGACCGATATATTTAGATGAAGACCGATAAATAAGCATTATTTAGTGGATTTCTAAAGAATTTATAATTAAAAAGTATATATCAACCGTGTAGTAATTTAAGATGTAAGACTTGTTTTGTCTGGCGGGTTAAAATTACCTGGCAAATACGATGCTGATGATGATATAGAAACTATAGTCCCCACATTAGATATTAAAATAGTCAAGATAAACAATAGCAAAGAACTAAGGAGATTACGAATATACATAAACATAAAATCTAGTAGACAATTAATTAAGTTGTTAATTAGTTGAATAGTCGATATACTATTTATAATGTGCCAGTTGTTCATGTTCTCAAGTAATCAAGTCATGCATTGGGGAAATAATGTAGTTAGTTGGTTGAGTAGTCGAACATTCCCAAGTAATCGAGAAGTATTGGCCTCATGTAAACAAATCAACCAGTCAACTATCCATGCAGTAAATTAGACAAATAATAATCTGTTAACTATCCAAGTAGTAATACGAGTACATTCAAGTATTTATTTGGTAATTAATATCGGTCATTTATAATCCAGTAGTCAAAGAATAAGAAGTTTTGATATAAACAATCGGTCTCATTAAAAAGAAGTCAATAAATTAAGTGAATGTCAAGAAGATACAATATCAAGAAGATACAAGATGTCACGGAAATATAGCATGGATAAACGATAAAACAATAAAATAATCGATTAGTCAATTGTTCAAGTAACCAATCAGTACATATAAAATTGAGTAATCATCAAGTCTACTATCTCAGCGACAAACTGATCTAGTATTCAATTCTTGAAATAAAAATAAATTGATTAAAGTAATTGGCAAAGTTCCTCTTACCTGCTGTTGAACTTAGCCTTTTAGCAACCCCACATTTCGTCTCCTCCTGCTTCGTCATCTTGGCATTATTTGTTTCTCTTTATATTGTGCAGCTCCATCCACGCATCTTTCAGCTTCAATTGACCATAATTTCATTACTCGAAAATCTCATCGCATTAAATGGATTTCAATGACAGCGCTGTAATTAAAATGAAATTGTTGTAATGAACATTAAATAGAGCAACCCAACGAGCAGTAGAAAAGCAAAACAGAAAAAAACGTCTCGCACATTCAAAGTGCAACGCTTTTACAGAAATTAAATGGATATTGCAAAAAAAACCGAAAAAACTAAAGCAAACGACCGATCTCAACAAAACGGTACACCGAGAAAATCCTGCCAATGTAATTGTTTTTAATGAACTAATATTTTTAGCTATCAATTTTTTTACCTAACTAGAATACACTCAGAAAATCCTACCAATTAAATTATTCTAAATTTAAAAATATTATTTTACCTATTAAATTATTCTTAATTTAAAAATATTATTTTTCCTATTCATTTTTTAACAAACTGAAATGAAAGTACCCAACTGTGCACAAAAAAAATTTCGGGTAAACTAAATTTTATTTCTTTCAACTTAAATATATTTTTCTCCAAAAAATTTTCATTAGAAGCAATATAAATTTATTTTGCCAGAAACACGTTCTCGTTGATTGCCTAAAATTTCGTTCATGTGGAAAGTATTTTTCTTTACGAGTAGAGTAACATGTTAGAGCTAAGATGTTATCCAGCTCTGGGTTCTCCAAAGTTGGCGGCCCAGAGGATTTAAATGGTGTCGTTTGATTAAGTATGTACCAAAATCTGTCTTTTCTCTCCCTCTACGGAATGACTTTGCGGCCAAATACGTCGAAATTTATCACCAATGCTAGCCTTTTGCCTTCATATCGCAGTGCTTTGTGTGTTAGACTTGGATTCCTAAGGTGCTGGGTTCGATTCCCAGCCAGGCCACTGGAAAAATTTAACATAAAAAAATTATGTTTTCATCATAATTCGAGTTTCTGCTGCTACTTACTGCCACTAACAACATGTGATTGTCCACGACAACAGGTAAGCTAAAAATAGACATAACATCATGACGATTATTAACAGAAATGCAGCGTTCCTAGTGCAGAAAATATAAACTAGTGCAGAAAATAGAAACTAGTGCTGAAAATAAACTCAAACAGGTAAAGACAGATTGAGTTCGGCCATGACAAATTATATACATATGCCCTCCACCATGGATCGCATGGGAATGGTTTCGGATACAAATAACCCATTATACCAAATTTCAGCCCAAATTTGAGGGTTTTGCGGCGTTACGAAACCAAAACTAGAGGGACCATTGTATGGGGGCTGTATCAAAATATGGTCCTATACTACCGTCGTTCGTGTGAAGGGTTTGAGGTCTCTGTGACGTTAAGAAGTCAAATCGCAGATATGCTGTATATGGAGGCTGTATCAAAAAATGGACTGATAGTGCTCATTTTCAATCCTAACATACCTGCAGATATAAGAAGTACCAAATTTCAGCCACCTAGCTCAAGTATTATAGATTGTAGCGTAATTACTACAGACGGACTGACAGACGGACATGGCTAAATCGTCATAGAATTTTACGACGAAAAATAGTTTATATACTTTATGAGGTCTCAAATAAATATTTAGTGGTGTTACAAACGGAGTGACAAAATTAATATACCCCCCATCCTATGGTGGAGGGTATAATAACGCCCATTCCCTAAGATTAGAAAGTCGTATGGGGCAGACTATATAATACCCTACACCTCCCTGACAATGCCATAAGGGTCATTGCGATAATACATAATTTGGAGTAATTGGTAGATGGGTAGGAACATATACATATATCTATATCTAATTCTGAACCGATAATCGCTAAATTAAGCACTATTCGTTCCTAAATTGAGAAACATCTTTCTGGAAAATCTTGTAATGATCGGAAGTAAAGTACAACATCTATAGCGCTTTGATACCAAATCAGGAGGAACATATATATCTTCACCTGAAATCCAAAATAACGTAAACCACATTTTCATGATTTTTCAGGAGAAGCAAAACACAAAGTAATTTTAAGCTTTTGACCAAATTGAGGGATTTAAGACTATTAAAGCGAAATTAAATAACAAATCTAGCGCAATTAGTTGTGGCCTACATTCTGAATTAAATAAAATAAAATTTTATGAATCTTTCCCCTTTTTTAATGACCTTGTTTGCTGTAACGTAATTTTGTGAATCATGCCTAAAATGGTCATTTTTTGATATATCGTCAGATGACGATATAGAGGTTATATATAAATCTGAATTGATTTTCCCCGAAATTAGAAACCTCCTTCTGCAGAAATTTGCACTGATCGGGTATAAAATACAGTTTATACAGCGCTTACATGTCAAATCGGGCGTAACATATATATGGGGGCTATATCTAAATCTGAACCAATTTTAACCAAATTCAATAGGGATCGTACTTGGGCAAAAAAAAAAATATGTGTAAAGTTTCTTCGAGATCGGACCATAATTGCGACCTGTACTTTGATTACAAGAATACATGCACAGACAGACAGACGGAAATAGCTAAATCAACTCAGAAAGTGATTCTAAGTCGATCGGTATAATAAACGATGGGTCTATTTCTTCTCCTTTTGGGTGTTACAAAAAATGCACAAAGTTATAATACCCTGTACCACAGTGTGGTCTAGGGTATAAAAATGTTAACTAACATCCAGACAACATTGAGTAAGATGAAAAAACAACTTAGGGTTCCCGCGATAATCGGATATATGCCTGAACGAAGTCTGTCACCTCAACTTCTCCAAGTTGTACAATAACTAATGAGAGTATAAATTTAAGACGATGCTTGAATGAATATTTCTTATCGCATTTAAAGAACTTACTTACTTCCTTACCACAAAATATTGCCATCAAAAAGTACAATATGGAAATTTTTAGGTACTCTCCGATTTGTATACCCTCACTTTTACGCAACTTAAACCAACCTAGCTAACCCAGATAAATCTTCTGCTAGGTATCAATTCTAGACATATTGTATAGGAGATCCAAACAGATTATATCGCTCATTTAGAAAAGGAACGTTACATTTCTATATCTATATAAAAATAGCTATTTCCCAGAATGGAATGACTTAACTTCTGAAGTGCGTTAAATATTGTTGTCTTCCTCAGGAATTAGCTCTATCATGGATTAGCTTGTAAATATTTAAATGTACGACAATTTAGTATGACCACCTCAAAAAAAAATATATTTCGAGTTTAACGTTCTTTTTCTAAATTAGCGAAATGATCAGCCAAGACATTGTTGACAAAGGGGTACTCGTTAAAAATCCTACTTTGACGGAATGACAGTGTTCTTGATATTATGGTTAATGTTAGTGTTTTTGATATTAATGTTTTTACAGATGGTTTCAAAATAGTGGAGGATGCTGGATGCGGCATTTTCTGTCATGAACTTGATTTGGAGGTCTCTCATCGCTTGCATACAGAATGCAGCATCTTCCAAGCAGAATTATGTATATGCGATTGCCTAAGCGCCTGAAGTTATCTCGTTGATGCAAATATATAGAAGTGATATTTTCGCTTTCTTCGATAGCCAGGCTGCTTCAAAGGCATTACAGAGTACGAGCATAAGGTCTAAGGTGGTCAGCCGCTGTCGCAGAGAACTAAAGGTTCTCGAAGAGTAGCATAATATAACACTGTGCTGGGTACCTGGCCACAAAGATGAAGCTGCGGATAAACTGGCAAAAACTATAGCCAATTTCCCGAGCATCGTCGAGGATGAAGTATACCCACCCATGTCATTAAACTTTTTTGGTATTAAATTTAAATAAAACAAGTAAGAACGTTTCAGTCGGGTAAACCGACAAAGGTATACCCTAACTTTGTGAGTAATGTAATATTGAATATTCCAGGAATTATTTTGTCAGTTAGTGTGGGAGGTACCATCACGGGTTTAACAAACACACCTATTTTTCGCTGAACAGTAGATACTTTAAATATATTGCACTGTGCCGAATTATAAGCACTGGTATTAATGTTATAAGCTGTTAACTTTTGGTTAAAAATTGTACCTTTGTGTGGGAGGTACCAAAAGGGGCGTGGCAATAACGCCCATTTTTAACTGGTCTGTAGGCACTATAAAAGCATTATACTGCAAAAAATTTCAAGTATTTTTATACACTGGTATTAATGTTATAAGCTGTTAACTTTTGGTGCAAAATGGTGCATTTGTGTGGGAGGTACCAAAAGAAGAGTGGTAACTTCGCCCATTTTTCTTGAGTTAATAGCGACTAATAAACTAATACTATGTGTGGAATTTCAGAAGATTCGAATAAGTAGTATAGTAGTTATTAAAGAATCAATATTTCACAACATTTTAACCATTTGTGGGGGAGGTACTAGAAGGAGTGGACCAATATGGCCCATCTTCGAACTTAGCCGGAGATAGAAAAAAATATTACCACATACCAAATTTGAAGTCAATCGGTTACTCCTTTCGAGAGTTATCGTGCGCACCAGCCAGCAGACACACAGACAGACAGACAGACAGACAGACGGACAGACAGACAGACAGACAGACAGACAGACGGACGGACATTGCTCATTCGACTTAAAATGACCCAAAACGGATTTCCTCCGAACATACTTAGGGTCTTAAGATCACTCCTTCGATGTGTTACACTTTTTTCCGTAGCAAATGATATATACCTTCGTCACACTAAAGTGAGGGTATAAAAACAGGTTTAAATACAAAATTGGGCTTAAAAGTTGATTTGTTAAAGGGTCTTAACTCCGATTATGGGGATATCATATCCCCCGAAACGATATTTGGCGTTATCTTCTTTTCGAGGGGCGAAGGCAAAGCTCAACAATTATTGGGTTTTATGTACGGACCCCAATAACATTTAAATTTATTTTTCATGTAAAGCAAAATCTTAACAGCTGAAATATTTTTCTCCGTGTATAGTCCATGCAGAACAAAGGCAGATGAAAACTGAAGAGTACGGGAGAAAAATAGAGAAGAGGGCACATGCAAATAATTTACAATGTAAAGTATAAACTATTTAACAAAATCACTTTAATTAGTTGCGGCATCGTGCTTTATTGCTAATGGGAAAATTGTTTTCGAAATACTTTTTGTCGATGTCGGCTGCCACATGCATACATACACACTCTCATACTTGCACATCTCCCTTCCTTCGCACATCCTTCATCCTAGGAACCACCGCGTTTTTTATATTTCTTCATTGCATGTATGTAGGTACGTACGAGTATGTGCGACTTATTGCCATAGTGTGAGTTCATTTTAATATGTTTAAGGAATTTTTAAGTATCTCTCGGGTTGACATTCTTAAGTTTTGGTATTTGGCGCTTTGTCAAATTATAATAGCACATGCGTATGTATGTATGTGTCTGCATGTATCTGGCTGTATGTCCATTTGTATCATTGTAGATAATTTGTTGTAGCGGTATAAGAGGGTATTATTGAATTTACCTATAGATAAGCCAGCGTAAGCATTTAACGCGAAAATTAACTTAGAAAATGAAAAAATAAGATGGTAATCCAGGCAAATTTATTTTTATTAAGATCAACAACACTCAAGACGATTAATCAGCATAAATCATTAAAGAACTTTAAATTGTAATTTATGTTAAAAAAATATTTTTTAAGTTTGAGAGAAATCTATGGAAAAATAAAGCAGCTATAGCCATTTTTGCAGAGGATTGGAGTTAACAAATTGAAAAAACTTAAGAATAATTAATATTTAAACAGTAAACAGACTGAGATATTTCAAGTATTTCTATATGGGACGTACCAACAGGCTAGTGCAACCTTACCTAATTTAAGTAAAGGTGAAAGCGACAGATAAAATATTATTATGTGTGGAATTACAGAATATTCGGATAAGTTGTAGTTATTCGAGAATCAATATTTCACTAAATTGTAAACCTTTGTGGCGGAGATACTAGAAGAAGTGGACCAGTATCGCTCACCTTCGAACTGAGCCTGAGATGGAAATAAATTTTACCACATGCAACATTTTAAGTCAATCGGTTACTCCTTTCGAGAGTCGAAAATGATATCGGAATTATAGCAGTCAAGTAGGATCAACATTTCCACAGGCCCATAAATATCTGAATGAGTGTTTATTTAATAGAATCTCAAATAAAATGTTGATTTAATTATATATAAATAACATTACATTTTAATTAAATTAACGCTTCAATTATTCAGCTGTTCCCTCTTCAATGGTTCTACATGTCTGCCTGTCCGTCCGTCTGTCTACACATTCATCACTCGATGTAGTTTATTCGTGTTCTAAGTATTTCTTGTGAAAAACAGAAATGCAAAAAATAAAAATTGGTCTGACAATGCAATTTACTTGTGTGATTTTCCTGACTTTTGTTTGTTTGCATTTTAATTCGGATCTGTTTGGTTTGCTTTCATTGTTGCTATTCGCCAAAGTTAATTGTTCAAAAGTTAAGTTTTTCATGAGAAATTAGTTCAGAGTAGATTGTGGTAATTGTAAACCCTTATACAATTGGAAACACGTTTTACATGACAGTGACCATGAAGAAGCAACAATATTCACTGCACTCCGTCTCTGGGTGGGTCTAGGTTTGGAGTCAGTGGCAAAAATTAAAAAAAAACATTGCCAATGAAAAATTTGACACTTTTTCACAAAGCAAAAGACAAAGTCAAACCAAACCAAACGAAATGACGAAGTCGTTATTGCAGTTGTCGTAATATGAAATATTCGAATTTCGTCGCATTACAAAGCAATTAAAACGAAAATGAATATTTTATGAATTTAAATTAATTTCATAAACACTGCACATGTCGTTTGTTTTGCGCTTAAATGATTTTTTATTGCACTGCACGCTACATGGGGCAGTGGTCGGGCATCATCTATTGTTTATTTCCCGAATTAATTGAGTACACCGACTACTTTGTCAGAAATATAGGATGGGATTTGGTACTTCGTGTGGCATATAATAAAGCGGTGGAATGATTTAGATCACTGTTCGTCAGACAACAGTTAATAGAAAATCGTATCGTCGTATTGAACGTCAGCAAAAGAAATTTTTGAAGTTTGCTTTGGTATCTGTCCCATTTGGATCACCTCTTCCAGGTGTAGGCTGATCCATCTAGAAACGCTTAAAAACCGTAGGTCTAAATGCTCGGTTTTGTTTATTTATAAATTAATTAATGTATTTATAGATTTCCCTTGCTCCTTAGTCTTATTGGCTTTAACATTCCTGTTAGATCATTACGCTATAATGCCTATTTTGATATCCCTCTTAATAGGAATAACTACTCTTCTTTTGAACCTGTTTTAAGGTATTTAAAAGAGTTTAACAATATTAATACACAATTTAATTTAGATTTTTCATACTCTTTAAACAAATTTTGTGAAACCTTAGAGTAAATTTATTTTTAATTGCTAGTCTGTAAGGATAATCCATAGACTGAATAAATGAATAAAAGTAGATTAAAGTAAATTAGATAAAGAGAAGTAATATGGAAAATATTAATTTTCGTATTCATTTGTTAATTTGTGACGGGGTAAGAAAAGGGTCTTTGCAAATGTTCCAATTTTGAGATGAACAATGGGTACTTAAAAACAAGTAAAGAAAGTATAAATTCGGGTGGAGTCGTCTATTTTTTAATATCCACATGAAAATGAATATGCGGTCAAGGCAGCAGCTTTACCTTCTAAAAAATTTGGCAGGATTCATATATACAAAATTCTTTATAAAAAAGCAGAATACAGTTTTATAATGTAGAATACAGTGTATATAGCAGTTAGACACAAATTCAGATAGAACATATACATACAGGGTGGCTGATGAAAGCTGCTACCAAAAAAAAAATTAATAACTTTTTTTCTATTTAATGAATCTGACTTTTTCTTGTGGGGTTATTGAAAACAGGAAGTCTACAAAGCAAAACCAACAAATTTGAATGAACTAAAGCAATCCATTCGAGAAACAATTGCGGCTATTCCCGTCTCAACTCTCCAAGCAGTAATGAACAACTTTTTGGTAAGATGCCGCACATGCATCAACGAGCATGTAAGCTATATTTAATGAGCTTTAACATGAATAAAAGAAAACTGAATTCCATACACTGTAAAAAAAGTTTCTTAATGTAGCAATATTCATCAGCCACCCTGTATATAGGGGATATATCTAAATCTTAAACGATATTTCAAAGTATACCTTCATCGTGAGGAAGGTATATCAAATTTCATAAATATGGAATGTAAAATACAGTTATATAAAATAACTAGCTTTAACCCGGTGCGCTTCGCAGCCCCCATCTTTTATTTATTTTCTCTTTAGGGTACTGTAAAATAGTTATACCTCTTTCATTCAAAATTACATGATTATTACATATGGTGCAAAATGAAGAAGATTTGATTACTTTTATAGAGTTACCCTGACATCATGGTACTATATTTATCCCTTTTCCCACTTTACCTCTGAACGATGAAAAACTATTTTTTTTGGTTCATACGTTAACAATTTTCCACTAGTTTATGTTCCAATAGCTCCATTCACACCCTGGTACAATATAAAACCATGTTTGTCCCACTGTGTCTATAAAGGTATGAATTTAAAAATCTAAAGTGAATCGCTCCATTGTACCACATTTACCCCTTTGTGTATCATAATTTACCAATTTTGCACGATTGTACAATATTTTAAAATTATAATAGATATTTCAAGATCTAAATTCGCAAGCTTAGGCCGTATTTCAACATTTTTGTCCCCTATCTGTGCCATTTATTTAACTTGTTTTTCCCCACGGTTTAAGTAGAAGAACCTATTTGGAAATAACAATTTCTTAGCTTTGGTTTATGCTGTAAGAGCTACCTTTGCACTCAGGGACCACATTCGACACCTTTTGCACCATTGTTCCATATTAAAAACTTTTTATTACACTGTGCTTCTAAAGTACGAATTTTTACACATATTTGGGACTATTTTGTTCCCTTCTTTTCCCCAATTACCACATTTAACCATTTTACCGTATTTAACTTTTTTGCTTCACCGTACTATATTTAACCCTTTTTGCTCCACTAAACCATATTTAACACATTTTCTCCCTTCTGTAACATATCGAACAATTCTTGCTTGCCCCAACTGCATCATAATTTTAACCTTTTTGCACCACAGTGCTACTAAAAGCATAAGTTATGAAAAAAAACATTCATATTTAATTTACAATCTCTCCCTGCATCCATATTTTTACCCACTGTACTATGTAAATGAACGCTTCTTGACTCACTGTACCATATTTAACCGTTTTGGCTCCACTGAAACAAATTGAACACCTTTTTGTCCACTATATTTCACCATTTTTGCCCCACTGTACCATAGTTAACACATTTTTGCCCCATTGTTCCATAGTTAACGCTTTTTGCCCCACTGTACCATACTTAACCCATTTTGTTCCACGTTACCATATTGTACTATCTGTGCCCACTGTAACCATTTTTGTCATACTGTACTATATTTAACCATTTGTGCCCCACTGTACCATAGCTAACACTGTTCCATAGTTACAGCTTTTTGCCCCACTGTACCATATTTAACCCATTTTGTCCCACGTTACCATATTCAACTAATTGTACCCCACTGTACCATATTTAACCCATTTTGCCCCACTGTGTCATATTTACGAGTACCCTTTGTCTCATTGTACCATATTTAAAAGTTTTTGTCCCACTGTAACATATTTAACCCTCGTTGCTCCACTGTACAATATTTAACACAGTTATGCCCCACTGCACTGTATAGTTAACCCATTTTGTCCCACTTGACCATATACATATAGCTATTTTTACCCCACTGTACCATAGTTAACCCTTTTTGCACAACTGTGCCCCATTCAACTCTTTATCTCATTGTACAAAATTTCAACCCCACTGTACCATATTTAACAAATTTTTGTCTCACTGTACCGTATTTAAGTGTCTCCACGCTAGCTTATTTAAACCTTTTTCCCCGACTGTAACATATTTAATCATATTTTCTCCACTGTGCATTATTTAACCGTTTTTGACCACTGTGCCCCTAAAACCATATAAACTTTTCATATGTCATGTTTAAGTTCCAATTTTAATTACTAAAAATAACTTCCAATCTCTTGTTTATGTTCCAAAAGTTACCGTGGAACCATTGATCCATGTTTGACATTTTTAAGCCACTGTACTATATTTTACACTTTTTGCCCCACTGTGCCCCGAAAACTGCGAATACAAAAAAATACCCCGATCCGTTGTCATAAAGACATCCCTCGCTTCAATTTTCACCATTTTAATTTTAGGCTTTACATTTGGCGGTGGTACCATCTATACCTTTCTGTCCAACTGTGCCCCTAAACTTTAAAAAAATCGCTCCTTGTTCTTGTTTACGTCGCAAGAGCTACTCTCACACCAAATTTCACGATTCTAGGTCTTGGCATTTGGATTTGCCTGTTGTACCACATTTTTCCCGTTTTACCCCACTGTGTACGTAAATGATCGAATTTCGAAAAATCTGTCAAATTCTGAGTCTACCTCAAAAGGCTATCCTCACACAACATTTCACGATTCTAGCTCTTGCCATTTGGATTTGGCTGATGTACCACATTTATCCACTTTTACCCCACTGTGTGCGTAAATGTTTGAATTTCGCGGCTAATAGTACGAATTTCAAAAATTCCCGCCTTATTGCTCGTCTACGTCCCAAGGACTACCCTTCCACCAAATTTCATGATTCTAGCTTCAGCCGTTTGGCCTGGGCGATGATCAGTCAATCATTCAGTCAGTCAGCCAGTCACACAATAATTTTATATACATATATATATAGATTATATGCCAAATAAAATTTCAAACAGAAATAATAGTTTTGAAGTTAATAATAATATTTTTATTAAGAGACGCATCTCAGCTAGCTTAGATACCGTGAAATAACTCCCAAGAACGATGGGTTAACTAGCAATCCAAGTGTGCGGCCGGTTTGCGGCCGAGATTAAATAGTTTCTCCTCTGGTAAGAAGGTTACGCGGACCAAAGTTTCATTGCCTTTGGCCGGAATGAAAGACTGTCTCCTCTGGGGTACGTTCAAGACGGCTTCGCGGGCCAAAGTTACTTTTGCGGGGCCAGCCTTTGGCGGGTTTAAAGATTTCAGGTATACGGTATGTCGCGTGTTATAGTAACGCTTAGGACCATTGGTCCGCCTAGCAGTCTTTGGACATACACCAAAGGAGAATATCGTTAATTCCGGCCGTAGACCGGAAAAATAATGTGGTCCGCGCACCCATCTTCCGATATACCCCAGAGGAGAAAATATTTAATCCCGGCCAAAGGCCGGTCACTTATAGAATCTTTGGTTCGCGTAGCCGTTTTCGGAGATACACCAGAGGAAAAAATCTTTAATCTCGGCCAAAGGCCGCCCCCTTATTGCAACTTTGGTCCGCGTAGACAGAATGATTATGATTAATATTAAACTGCCTATCAATGTGCAGGTGCAAGAACTACGGCCACATGAGGATATCAATGTGTAATGTAATAGTAACCGACCGAGTGGGCTATATACAAACTGTGTACACCTTCGAGAGGAAGTACATGACTATGATACCAGTCAGAGATGAATGGGTTAGCAGAATACCAGGTAATAGAAACAATCTTCACTTCTATACGGATTGTTCGATGCTTGATGATAAGGTTGACTTCAGAATGCACTGTAAGAACTCACTTCACACACTACCAAATACCTGCAGTGTCTATCAAGCTGAAGCAATGGCAATATGGATAGTCGACTAATACCAACACTGGCGTTGTCATTTACATGGGCAGCCAGGATGCCAACAATTCCCTGGATGTCATATCCCTAAATTCACAAACAACCCTCGACTGCCGCAGATCTCTTAACGGAATGGCTGAGCACTTCAACGTACACCTCATGTGGGTGTCCAGGAATAGGGACACACCGCGGAACTGCAAAATGGAAAGTCGACTAATAGTAACCAACACTGGCGTTGTCATTTACATGGACAGCCAGGCTGCCAACAATTCCCTGGATGTCATATCCCTAAATTCACAAACAACCCTCGACTGCCACAGATCTCTTAACGGGGTGACTGAGCACTTCAACGTACACCTCATGTGGGTGTCCAGGAATAGGGACACACCGCGGAACTGCAAAGCCGATGAACTTGCTAGGAACAGGACAGTCCAACGAAAGATGGACAGAAATTGGCTTTTACAAGAGAAGTTCAAAATATCTCCTCGCACTAGAGAGGGAAATACTGCCTACGTTAGTGTCAGTTCTGACGGTACACTGCCTGATCGGCAAAAACGCCAGTAGGTTGGGTATTGACGCCAATGACTTCTGCAGAAGCTGTGAAGAGCATTCTTTCTATGCTGCTGTCCCGCTTTGAGTAAATGACGTCTGGATATACTGGGGTCGGTCTTTCTAGGATTTTTTTAAAGATCTTTCCCGTACCGACATTCGTACTATCGATAACTTTGTACTTCAAACAGTTTGGTTTCGATGAGTGTCATTTCAGCCCAGAATAACACTAGGGACCTAAACTGGTGAGGTGTTAAAAAACGATTGCCACCCTAACCTACACGCAAAGAAAATAATTCGTTTCTGTGAAACGAAATTTTAGACAACTACAATTCTCGTTTGCCGGAACTGAAATTTCGTTTGTTGTGACAGAAACTTATTTTGCGTAAACAATTTTTTTGTTCTGACCAAAAGAAATTTCAGTCCTCGTAAATGAAAAATTTAGTTGTCTAAAATTTCGTTTAAAAGAAACGATTTCTTTCTTTGTGTGTAGCGAACCGCACTATGGTCAGGAAATAGCTACGGACATTGTGTCATTCTGGAAACTATGCTTGATTGCCGGGGCATCGTTAATCAACGCCATGTCTGAACCTCTTTTTATCTGATAGATCAGAATGGAATGATCGTCCTGCGTACGAGTTAATCGACCAGTGTAGGAGATTCGTCAACTTCTTTACAAGCGGTTCCAAACTCAACAACCAAGTGGGCTTTGGTTTTTTCTATGAGGAGCTTGAGCTATCAATTGCAATAAGAAAGCCTGATCACTATGTTTTATCCGGAAGAAATCTTAGCTAACAGAGGGAGTAGTATCAGAATGTCTATATATTAATGTTCTGGTCAAAGTCAGTATCAACATTTTCTCAGATGGTTAGGGTGCTATAAAGTCGCTGGAAACTGTATTCCTGAATTCAAAAACTACCCCCGACTGTCTAAGATCTCTTAACGAGATGGCTGAACAGGTCAATGTTCATTAGATATTGATTCTGGACAACAGGGACATATCAGGGGACTGCATAGTAGGCGGACATGCAAGACTAGGAACTACCTTATGGGGGATATGGCCCTTTGGACAATAAATGACAGGTGGTCATTAGTCCGAAACTGCACACATTCCAAGGTAATGTGGTCCTGCTGATCGTGTCTTTCATGACAGGTCATTGTCTTATTGGATGAGACGCAGAGAGATCGAAGCTCTTGCCAAATGACTTTTGCAAAACCTGCGGACACGAAGAGGAGGATGACGCTCTTTCTAGAAAACGGTAGGCTATACTAGGCTCTCTTTTCTTTGGGGACATAGCAAGCATGGCAGTTGTTAGAACACACCAACATTTATTTATATATAGATGGCGGTACAAGTTTAAAAAAAATTACTTTCGTGAAAAACACTTCTAAAACATAAGTTTTAAGCTTTAAGGTGCCACGTTGTTTAGTTTTTTGAGCACTCAAAAGTAGTATGTAGTAGTATACAATACTTCATACTTCATCACCAACGTACTAACAAAGGTTCAGAGAACTGCCTGCCTGAGCATAAGCGGAGCCTTAAGGACTGCAGCGACCGAGTCTCTACAAGCCCTACTCCATATGCTGCCGATTAATATTGTGGCGAAAGAAGTTGCAACCAAAGCGGCAATAAGATTAAACTGCCTATCAATGTGGAGGTACAAGAACTATGGTCACATGAGGATATCAAAGTGTAGTGCTATGGTAACCGACCGAGTGGACTACATACCAACTGTGTACACCTTACATCACTATGATTCCCGCCAGAGATTAATGGGTCGGTAGAATACCAGGTAATAGAAACCATCTCCACCTTTACACGGATGGTTCGAAGCTTGATGAAAAGGTTGGCTTCGGAGTACACTGTGAAGAACTTAGTCTGGATATAGCTCACAGACTACCAGATACCTGCAGTGTCTATCAAGCCGAAATAATGGCAATATGGGAAGTCGCCAAGTGGCTGCGTCGCAACATAGTAACCAACACTGGCGTTGTCATTTAATCGGACAGCCATGCTGCCATCAATTCTCTGGAGGCAACATCCCTAAATTCACAAACAGCCCTCGACTGCCGCAGATCTCTTAACGAGATGGTTGAGCAGTTTAATATACACCTCATACGGGTGCCTGGGCATAGGGATATCCCGGGGAACTGCAAGGCCGATGAACTTGCTAGGAAAGGGACGACATTACAAATTCTCGAAGAATTTGCATATATTGGTGCGCCACTATCCACGTGCAAGATTTGGCTTAGGCAAGAGGCAATCAGGCAGTCCAACGAAAGATGGACAGAAATCAGCACCTGCAGGGTAGCTAGACAAATCTGGCCAAGGTATGACCTGAGAAGGTCAAAATATCTCCCCGCACTAGAGAGGAAACGATTGTCTACGTTAGTACAGGTTCTGACGGGACACTGCTTGATCGGCGAACACGCCAAAAGATTGGGTATTGACTCCAATGACTTCTGCCGGAGCTGTGGAGATGAGGAAGAAGTCGAGAGCATTGAGCACTTGCTTTGCGACTGTCCCGCTTTGAGTAAACGACGACTGGACATGCTGGGGTCGGCCTTTTTAGGCAGCTTAACAGATCTTTCCAGTACTGATATTCGTACTATCGATAAATTTATATATCAAACAGGTTGGTTTCGATGAGGGGCATTTCAGCCCGTGGTAACACTAGGGACCTAAACTGGTCTATGTTTAGGTTTATCTAACCTAAACCTAAACCCTAGTATACAATACTTTCAGTTGAAAAGTCTCAGTCCAATCAATATTAAAACCGAGCAGGATTCTACTTTGGGGGAGTCTGCTTCTGCGTTTACAACTATAAAATATTGGGTGGCAGAGTTTAAACGGGGTCGTACGAGCTGCCAAGACGAACAGCGTAGTGGTCAACCAAATGAGGTTTCACGCCAAGAATGGTTAAAAAATCCACAAAATGGTATTGGATGACAGTCGATTGAAGGTTCGTGGGCTAACTGAAGTCCTGGGCATTTCAAAAAGTGTTATAAATTGGATATTGACGAAATTGATTTGATGATGAGAAAGCTGTGCGCAAGATGGGTGCCGCGTTTGCTCACAATCACGACAATGCACCAGTTCGTTCACACATCCACTATTGCGATTGCCAAAATCGATGAATTAAACTTCGAATTGCTTCAGCACGCACCTTATGCCTCAGATTATTTTGTGTTTCCAAACTTAAAAAAATGGCTCGGCGAAAAATGATTTTCTGGAAAAAGTGGATCGAGCTAATAGGAGATTATGTTGAGAAAAAAGAAAAATGTCCCCAAATTTGTTGTGTTTTCTTTCTTAGGTTGGCTAATTTTGGGACCGCTCTCTAATATATCATTTTCTATGGGGTGATTCTACGTAAGTTGACCCCATCACACATAAAAAATTAAATCAGATTTTTGCAAAAAAAAAATACAATAAGAGATATCACGAACAATTGAATTTGAGAAATTCATGAAGAGTTGATGAAATTTGTGAATAGTTTTTTTTTCTAGCAATGAGTTTTCTATAGGTTATTATAAAATTGTTGGATGCACTAATTTTACTGTTGAACTGACATGAGCTATTTTCGACATATTTTGTATTTTCTGAAATTTTTCTTTTGACTACAAGAAAGTACGCATCCTAAAGTGTAGTTTAGTGTAAAATTCGTAACTTTTGGAAAATATTCAGTGCCCGCAAACGGTTTTGTATCTTGTAGTGTTTTGTTTGTCACACCCGATACCGAAAATATACAAAAAGTTAAATTTAATACATTTTATGTAGATATGCATATATCATCTTTTGTGTAAGTTAGGTCAAGGTTATATATAGTATAAAGTGAATCAAAATGTTTCAATATCATTGCAATATTTACGGTAGAATTTGCATTCTAATATTTGTCACAACCGTTACGCAAAGACCGTAAATAATTTTTATTGGATTTAAAAATATTCTTATTTAATAATTTTATGTCAAGTATGAAATTAAATAATAGAAAGCAGAAATTTCGGTATAAATTGAATAAAAATAAATAGATGGTAAAGGGGCAATCATTAAGATAAGGATGTGTGCGGCATTGAAGGTCCATAAGGTCATTTTAAATCAGCCCATTCAATGATACAAGGTTTTGATTGGTTCTGGAATAAAAGGCATGCTTCTCAAATGGAGTTAAAAAATATCAATATATTTTAGAAAATAGGTGGAAAACTAAAAAAATCAAGAATAACCGACCTAAACATTATTTTGAGAAGATTTCTGCTTATAATATTCTAGCAGGACACACAGCGTATTCTAATTCGGAAACTAATTCTTTGTAGAAAATGAAAAAATAGCATTGTCATAAACATTGATACAAAAGGAAAGAGTTTTTAAGATGTCAAAACTTATTTTTGTCAACGAATTATGTACTTGTAAGTTTTTACTCTATGTGATAAAGAAAGTCGGCAATTTGAATATGATTTAGTGAATAAAACGACTTCGATTTTGTTTTTCGCAGAAAAAAACTAGTTTAATAGATGCATGTTGGCTAATAAATCCTGGACAATATTTCGATCTACTTATTACTCCTCCAGATTGAGACTATGTCACACCCGTTACATATTAAAATATTTAGTACAAATGGAATAATAATTTAAATTATTTGGAATGAAGTCTACAATATACACTATACTCTCGAGATACCAAAACTAATTTTTTTTGGCAGTACATAGAAAAATTTTACAGTATGCGATAAAGAGAGCGGCTGATCAAGATTTTATCAAAACCTAAGGTCACACCCGTTACGGTACTATATCAACTATATTTATACCCTACACCACACTGTGGTACAGGGTATTATGAGTTTGTTTCACGGCAGATGTTTGTAACACCTGAAAATAACACAGCTAGACCCACCTTAAAGTATACCGATCGACTCAGAATCACTAGCTGAGTCGATTTAACGATGTCCGTCCGTCCGTCTGTCCATGTAAAGTTGTTCGTCGACTACAGGTCGCAATTTCACTCCGATCGTTCTGAAATTTTGCAGTTTAGAGTATTTCGCGGTTGTTAAGATCGCTATTGAATTTGGTTGAAATCGGTTCAGATTTAGATATAGCTCCCATATATATCTTTCGTCCGATTTGGCCCTTTAGTCCTATAGAAGCTGTATTTTACATCCAATCGTTTTGAAATTTAGAATGGCAGAGTTTCTTGACCCATGAACCAACATTGCCGAATTTGAAGAAAATGGGTTAAGATTTAGCTATAGCTCCCATATATATGTTTCGTCCGATTTGGCCCTTTAGTCCTATAGAAGCTGTATTTTACATCCGATCGTTTTCAAATTTAGAATGGTAGAGTTTCTTGATCCATGAACCAACATTGCCGAATTTGAAGAAAATCGGCTAAGATTTAGCTATAGCTCCCATATATATCTTTCGTCCGATTTGGCCCTTTAATCCTATAGAAGCTGTATTTTACATCCAATCGTTTTGAAATTTAGAACGGTAGAGTTTCTTGATCCATGAACCAACATTGCCGAATTTGAAGAAAATCGGTTAAGATTTAGCTATAGCTCTCATATATATGTTTCGTCCGATTTGGACCTTTAGTCCTATAGAAGCTGTATTTTACATCCGATCGTTTTTAAATTTAGAATGGTAGAGTTTCTTGATCCATGAACCAACATTGCCGAATTTGAAGAAAATCGGTTAAGATTTAGCTATAGCTCTCATATATATGTTTCGTCCGATTTTGCTCTTTAGTCCTGAAGAAGCTGTATTTTACATCCAATCATTTTGAAATTTAGAATGGTAGAGTTTCTTGATCCATGAACCAACACTACCGAATTTGAAGAAAATCGGTTGAGATTTAGCTATAGCTCCCATATACATGTTTCGTCCGATTTGGCCATTTAGTCCTGTAGAAGCTGTATTTTACATCCAATTATTTTGAAATTTAGAATGGTAGAGTTTCTTGATCCATGAACCAACACTGCCGAATTTGAAGAAAATCGGTAAAGATTTAGCTATAGCTCCCATATATATGTTTCATCCGATTTGGCTCTTTAGATCCAACCGTTTTTATACCCTACACCACACTGTGGTACAGGGTATTCTTTAAGTATAAAATGTCCCAAAAGTAAATTTATGTAAACAATTTATACATGAATTACAAAATTTATATATCAGAGTTATTCAATATTACGAGAGTGGTGTAGGGTATTATATAGTCGGCCAGGCCCGAATTTAGCCTTTCCTTACTGGTTTTTTTATAAAAAATATTATTGAATTTCCTTGCATGTCAGTAGGTAACACTTATGAATATCTACATAAACCACCCATTGTGAGTTGTCGTTATAAATTATATAGATCAAAATCAGGAAAATACTCAGTAACAATGTCACACCCGTTCCGTTGGAATCATCCTATGGAAAAATTGTAACACATTGAAGGAGAGGCCTAAGGTCCTACGTATGTTCGGCGGAAATCCGTTTTAGGTAATTTTAAGTCATTTGAACAATGTCCGTCCATCTGTCTGTCGCATCAAAAAAGTTTTTTTCCATGTTTATATTTACATTTTAAAAATATATAACTATTCCATTCGATGAATTTTTAAAACGGGTGTAGAGTATTTATTATGAATGTCATACGCCATTCGTTGTTCTCTGAATACACAATTTGTCGAATTAATGAGAAATTTTGCAATTTCTTGTTTACGATTACCTCAATTCAAAGAAAATATTCACAAAATTGGGTTACACATACAAAATGCAGGCATTTAACATATATTTGTAAGTACATAAGTATGTTCAGATTAATAATCAATCTTACATTGAAAAGAACTATGAATGTGTACAAATATTTTAATTGTTTTTCAGCAATTAATATGAAAACAAAAACATTTGATATAATTGGAGCATTGCGCGAACCCTTGTGTTGTGGTTACAAACCACTTGTATGAATGTAATGCATTGTAAAGTGCAAATGGGACAAATCGATTGGGGTGAAATGCAAAAATATGAATTGTGGAAATATTTCATTCATGGATTACGATTAAGGGTTTTTAAAAACAAGTAAGATATTGCAGTCGGGTAATCCGACTTACGAATCCCCTCACTTTCAGTCCCAAAAAAATATTCGTAATTTATTTATTTTCTTTTTGTTTTAATTAAATTATTATCAATTTAAATTGAACCAAATAACTTTAAAGCATGTACTGGCGTTAAAGTTATAAACTGTTAACTTTTGGGGAGTTACCATAACGGGGATGCCAATGACACCCATTTTTCACTGCCCTGCAGGTCCTATAAGAGCATTACGCTGAACAAAATTTCAAGTATTTCCATGTCATTTTCGATTTACTTGCTCACATTTTTCTTTATTTTTATCAACGATCGTAAAAATAATCCTATTCTACTACATTGGCATGTCGGATGTCACTAAGATTTAAATTTCTTGTCACCCAAACCTCGAGGGCATTGCAGCGATTTTATGGTGGTACCAAAAAAAAAAAACAAAACGTGTAAAGATCTCAGATGAGAAAATGGAACATAACGTTAGATATCCTGTTGCAGATTTTTATGGGGCATTACAAGATTTACGATGACAACACATATTTGTTTCCAATTTGGAAAACTAATTTTATGATCTATTTAACATAGTTTTATGACCGAAAAGATTAAAATGAAAACAATTTAATAAAATTGAACGAAACGAACAGATCGCGAACAAGAAGAATTTATGGTGGTACCAAAAAAAAAAAACAAAACGTGTAAAGATCTCAGATGAGAAAATGGAACATAACGTTAGATATCCTGTTGCAGATTTTTATGGGGCATTACAAGATTTACGATGACAACACATATTTGTTTCCAATTTGGAAAACTAATTTTATGATCTATTTAACATAGTTTTATGACCGAAAAGATTAAAATGAAAACAATTTAATAAAATTGAACGAAACGAACAGATCGCGAACAAGAAGAACAAGTCCCAGCAATAGATCATCATAAAAATGCGCTACCAAAGATCGACATCATCGACAGAGGCAGCAGAGCAGACAAAAAGTCTAAATGTCTAAAAATAGGCAAATATGAATGAATGAATGGAGAAGTGGTGGTTGCCGGTGATTGTGATGACGACGGTGGATATGGTCGTGGAGGGTATGAAAAACAAATGCAATCGAACATTAAAACGGACCCAAACGCACTTAAGGCAAACGCACACAGTCAGCAAGACAGACGGACAAAAGGATAGACGGACACCCCAAGCAGCAGATATAGAATACGAGTACATATTCAATCCATTCCATTTGTGGCATCTGCACATAGTCCCTCCGTGTCATCGTCCGCCATCCAGAGTCCATGGATGGTGGATGGCAACAAATATTCATATGTTTACTCGTACATCACATAGAGGGAGTTAGGGAGAGACAGAGAGAGCGAGAGGAAAGAAAGAAAGATGACATGTTAGCAGGAGGATTCAAACATGTCGATTTAATTGCATTTTTACAACTTTAAAGATTCGTGCTTGGAGCAGCATTCTTCTCCTCCTTTAGATGCATTGAATTGAATTCAGTTCAATTTAGCTCCGTTTTTCATTTGGCGTCTTTCTAAATTCGTTTCGTTCGCCATAAATGTGCCATCCTGACTGGTCGCTAAAGATGTTGATTCGGCTGCTGTCGCTGCCTGCTTGCTCCCATGTTGCATGTTAAATGCTAATGTTGATATGCTGATGATGACTACGTCGATGGACAGTGGTACGAAAGAGGACTTTAAAACAAGTAAGAAATTTCAGTCGGGTAAACCAACTTTGTGAGCAATGTAAATATGCACTGGAAAATGCACTAATATTATGAGCTATTTAATTTTGGTATGTATTAGCTCGTTTTGTATGGGAAGTCCTAAAACGGGTGTGGTGATAACTCCCATTTATTTATCTATATGCTTTGTATTCACGATATACTCGTAATCTGTTAACGTTTTGTGCAAAAAAAATGGTACGTTTGTGTGGGAGGTACCAAAAGGGGCATGGAAATAACGCCCATTTTCAACCGGACTGTAGGTACTATAAAACCATTACACTGAACAGAATTCAATATAACGGTTTTTCCAATAAGTGTGATATGTTTTCTTTGAAATAAAAAACGCACTTATTGTTAAGGAAATTCAAGAGTTTTTTATTTAATGTGAGGTACAATCGATACAATTAAGTTCTAAATAAAATGTCATTCAAATGGCCTCCACGACTTCTTCTGCAGGATCGAATTCGATGAACCCAATTTTCGAGCACTTTTTCCACTAAATCAAGACGTATGTCATGAATGGCACATTCAATATTGACTTATAAAGCTAGAAGAGAGTCTGGTTCATTTTGAAAGACAAATGACTTCAAATAACCCAACAAGAAATAATCTAATGGTGTTAAATCACAACTTTTTGGAGGCCATTCAATATCACAATTTCTTGAAATAATCGAATCTCCAAACTTTTCATGCAACAATTCAATTGTTTCATTTGCTGTGTGGTACGTAGCCACAATCGGTCAATGGCAAGATAGATACAATGAAAAACAAATGACAGATCATGACATATTACAAATGGCCGAAGCGTCACTTCAAAAACATATCATCCCTATTGGAAAACCCTTTATATAAGCTTTAATATGGAAATTAATCATGTTGTAGTTGGCTGAAAAAAACCAAAATTTTTTTCAGTTGTTGTAAGCATCTCAAATCAGAAATTTTTTGGAAAATATATGAAAAGGTGTATTTTGGAAGTTATGTATTATGCAAACGCGTGGACGGAATTTTAAAATGACGGGTCGTTCATAAGGTCTTGACTTGTACTTTAAATTACATATGTTAATGTTTTAAATGCATCAGTTACACACGGAGGAAAATCGCCATTTTTTGATATGTTTGAATTCAAAGAAAATATACTTGTAACCAAATTTTTTAAATATTATATATTTTTGAACAAATATATTTTATTTGAAAATCAAAAAATTTTGTTTCGAACGCATATGTATATTAATATATTACAACAAAATATATTTGCGAACTGACTGCAACAAATAAAATATATATTTAGACACAAACAAAGATATTGTTTAAGAATTCTTCCAAATACATTACATTTAAAAAAATATTTTAACATTGCTGACTTTGTCAATTTTTAATTTTATTTTTTCCCAAATTTCGTATTATACTCGTACTGTATAATTAAAAATGTCGTAAGCAGCATTTTCTTTTGTTTTACAGCACTAATTATACCCTCACTTTAGTGTGACGAGGGTATATATCATTTGCTACGGAAAAAAGTGTAACACATCGAAGGAGTGATCTAAGACCCTAAGTATGTTCGGAGGAAATCCGTTTTGGGTCATCTGTCATCCGTCCGTCTGTCTGTCTGTCTGTCTGCTGGCTGGTGCGCACGATAACTCTCGAAAGGAGTAACCGATTGTCTTCAAATTTGGTATGTGGTAATATTTTTTTCTATCTCCGGCTAGGTTCGAAGATGGGCCATAAAGGGCCACGAAGGGTTAAAATGTTGTGAAATATTGATTCTTTAATAACTACTATACTACTTATTCGAATCTTCTGAAATTCCACACATAGTATTAGTTTGTTAGTCGCTATCAACTCGAGGAAAATGGGCGAAGTTGCCACGTCCAAATGCACCGTTTTGCACCAAAAATTAATAACGGTGTATAAAAATACTTGAAATTTTGCACAGTGTTATGCTTTTATATTGCCTACAGTCCAGAGAAAAATGGGCGTTGTTGCCACGCCCCTTTTGGTACCTCCCACACAAAGGTACCATTTTGCACCAAAAGTTAACAGCTTATAACATTAATACAAGTGTATAATAATACTTGAAATTTTGTACAGTGTAATGTTTTTATAGTGCCTATAGCCCTGTGAAAAATGGGCGTTATCGCCACGCCCCTTTTTGTACCTCCCACACAAAATGGCCAAATCATACCACAATTTAATATCTCATAACGTTTATACCAGTGCACTGCGCTTATAATTCGGGGCAGTGCAATGAATTTAAAGTATCTACTGTTTAGCGAAAAATAGGTGTAATTGACAGAATAATTTGTGTAATATTCAATATTACATTACCCACAAAGTGAGGGTATACCTTAGTCGGTTTACCCGACTGAAACTTTCTTACTTGTTTTTAATTAATAAATAGTCCAATTGTCAATCCATCAATGCTATTTTTCGTTACCAAAGATTATACGATTTAAATTTTAATAGAATTTTACAAACATATAAAATTTAAAAAAAATTGAACCTTTAATTTCTAAAAAACTAAATTAAAGCATCTATACATTGCCAAAATATTTAAATACAAATTAATCATTGTTTTGGAAATATTATTTCCATATAAAACCAGTAAGGAAAGGCTGAAAGTCGGGCGGGGCCGACTATATAATACCCTACACCTCCCTAACAATGCAATAAGGGTTATTGCGATAATAATTTGGAATAACTGGTAAATGGGTACTCTCACAAATCCAGAACAGTAAAAAAAGACTCAATATTTGTAAAAGTTATGGACGAAATACCAAATCTAATCCGACAATTTTCCTCTGTATTTGAAAAACACTGCACAGTGGTACGAATTCATAAAGGGGAAATAATTCCACCGTTTCTTAACCAAACAACCGATTGCGACAGACATGGCATGGTAGATGAAGAGGTGTTACAGAAGTTAAGTTTTGTATTTGGGCCCCCTATTTCAGACAGGGGCGGAGCCACATCGGGTGAAGAAAATGTTCAAGCGCGTGTAACTCGTGTTTCTCTTCCGATTTATAAAATTTATTTTTGTGTGTGTTCTACTAACTGGGGCCTACAAATAAACTGTTTACACCTAAGAATTATCTCGTATATTTACCGAGATATCTGCAATTAAAAATTGAATCTTTAATTTTTTCCCTTACCGTGTGCTAGTATTTTGCAATTATCGGAGCACAATATGCACCGATTTCATCCGTATCAACATATATGGATGGGCAATAAAATTACTCATATGTCGAAAAAAATTGGTTCGATATACCCAATAGTACAAAAGTTATGACCACTTGAAGTTATATTAAATAAAAAATTTTAAGTGAGATCTTATTTTACCTATTTACCATGCAACAACAAAATTTTGGCATACTGTTATATAAAATCAAAACCAAAAATTTTGTTATGGATAAATTTTTTTATTAAAAATACTATTATCGTCGAAGTACCCTTATACGTTCAATACGTTAAATTGAAGATATTAATGTGGGCTACCAATGTTGGAAATACCTCTTTCACTTAAAAACAGTGGTTTAGTAACAGTCATTAAACAAATTGGAAAAAGTAGTTTTTTTCAAAAAAAAAAAGTACTTGGACAAAAAAAAAACGTAAAAAATAGAAAAAAATCAAAAACAAATATTTTATTTTCTTTTTTAAAAGCTTGCATCCTAGCGAAGAAAATAATGCCTATTTGATAAATTTGATTGATAAATCTAGAAATTATAGCCCTTTTGGTAGAGGTAAGAGAATTTCAAAAAATCTTTTTTTTTAATTTCTGTTTAAATAGCGATTTTATTTATTACTTTTATTTATATTATGTACATTTGAGTTTATTAACATGAACAAGTTTCATTAGAAGTAATTGTGAGTTCTTTGTTGACGTTTGTAGATTTCGGAATCGGTTTCTCTAATGAGGAACCAAATATAATCTCCCATCATTCTTTCATCCCAGTGCTCTTGGTAACGCCGCTCGATGGAGTTCAATTCTTGGAGAAACCTTTCCCCATGTTCGTCGCCAAGATCCTCGGGAAAAAAGTTTAAATGAGAATGCAAGAAATGAATTTTGAGGGACATATTTACACCTGTTGGAATACATAAACCGAAAAATAAGTTGGAAGAATACATACATATGTGTTATATATATAAATATAGAAAAATATATTTCTAATATATTTCTTAATCATTGTTTAATATGGCGGGCTTTTATTGGATCCAAGGAAATTTGAAACCACAAGCTTAAACGACCTCCATGCTGCAATTTCATCCGACGTCAAATATGATTCGAAATTCACATCTTTCATCAGTGTCCTTATTTTAGGTCCATCAAAAACTCTTTCTTCGATTTTTTGAAAAGAAAGATTTTGAAATAATTTTTTTAAATATGAGAGTGAATTGCCATCTTTCCTTAAGGCTTTTACAAAATTTTTAAAGAGCCCCAGCTTAATATACAGTGGTTGCAAAATATCGGCTATCCCAGAGGCATAACATACCAACTACTTTTAAATCGCAACAAATTTTTCAGTCATGTTCAATTTAGCCATTGTTTCGTATGATTCCTTAGTGTTGACAGCATGAGCAATGGAAATCGCTTTCAAACTTTCTTTACTGCTGTCAACAAGTAACCGCCATTCCTTTGAATTGTATGTTTGATTAAGTTCCTCGAACAATCCGGGAATGTCCTTGCAAGAGCATCTGTTATCCACAGTTGTATAAAATTGTTTGTAAGGTATATGACGGACTCTATAATATGATATGTTAACATCTGCGGCCAAAATATTGTACTTTTTCATCCCAGATGCAAGTAGTTCTGCCTTATCTCTCCATAGATCAATGAGTTGAAACTGAGTTAAAAGCGATGACTTCTGACTCAAACTTGAATCGCTCAGAGTTGAGTACTCAGTTGAACTTGATGACGTTTCCGTTATTAGGCTGTTAGATATACTTGGACACTTCCTACTCCAATCTATTAACTTGACACAAATATCAGTCCGTATCGTGAATGAATGGTTGTCTCCAAATCATTGGCATTCCAAATTGCACGTGATGTCTAAAATTAAAACGTTTTATTCCTCAAAACATTGTAATACATTAATTTTAAAGTACTTACCGCATTCTTCCACTAGTCTATCGAGTAAGATTTATATGGCACGAATTACACAAAATACTAGGTGTATACGGTTCGTTCATATTTTTAACTCGTATACCTAAAAATTACACATATATTTCTTCTATTATTTTACTAAACGCACGTCGATTTTTTTAATTACATATTTTCCGCAGATGTAGCAGAAATTGTCTGGATCATTTACACATTGAAAAGATCTTTGCCTTTTACGCATACTTCGAAATATAACTTTGTAATATTTTTCAGAAAATCGACTTATCTCTTTAAGGCACTGAATTACACTAATTTATTAATAAGAAATTTCATTCATAAATTCCGGGTTTAAGGTTCATAAGTTGCAGTGCCTGTAGCTGACATATAGTTTGCTTCGAAAGTAGACACCCAATATTTTCTACGTGAAAGCGATATTTGCAGCAAATGTAGCCTCATAATTCCCTTGAATTTGAGGCATAACGCGGCTCAATCAGGCTTATACTTGAATTATGGTCCAAATACTGAAAAAAAATTTAAAAAAAAAATTGCCGTAAAATTTTTTTTAATATTTTTTTCTAATAATTTTTTCGTATTGGTGACACCTAATGGCACCAGAAACTGTTATCCACACCCCTTGGACAAAAATTTTGTTGCATAGTGTTATAAACATTTTAGCCAAAAATAAACTACATAGGCCGATATTAAATATTCTGACCCATATGCAACTTTATTTTGCATCTTGCCCATCAATGAAACCAACTTAAAATTCTGAGAAAAATATAGTCATGTAGCCTTATTTGTCCTTAAATGACCCTATAAATTTCAAGATGATATTTACAAAAAAGTGCTATTGATTTTCCTTTATAAACTATGATAAATATTGAAATTACAAAATAGACAGAATAATTTCAATAAAAAATAATTTCCATTTCTGACAAAAATGCTATTATGTATATAGAAACTGAAGAAAACACCAGATTAAAAATTACAGGATTAGATCAGCTTAGATAGTACTACATGTCTATATATATATGTTTCACATATCTATGTTGGTGTTTTCCTATGATATAGCAAATGATATATACCCTCCTCTCTAAGGTGAGGGGATAAAAAGCATATACACTTAGATCACCCTATATTAAGGCAGTCCTAGTCAAGACCTTCAAGAAGAGCTCTAATTTGTATAAAACTACAAACGCGTTTTTATACCCTCACTTTAGTGTGACGAGGGTATATATCATTTGCTACGGAAAAAAGTGTAACACCTCGAAGGAGTGACCTAAGGCCCCAAGTATGTTCGGAGGAAATCCGTTTTGGGTAATTTTAAGTCGAATGAGCAATGTCCGTCCGTCTGTCTGTCTGTCTGTCTGTCTGTCTGCTGGCTGGTGCGCACGATAGCTCTCGAAAGGAGTAACCGATTGACCTCAAATTTGGTATGTGGTAATATTTTTTTCTATCTCCGGCTAAGTTCGAAGATGGGCCATATTGGTCCACTCCTTCTAGTACCTCCCCCACAAAGGGTTAAAATGTTGTGAAATATTGATTCTTTAATAACTGCTATACTACTTATTCGAATCTTTTGAAATTCCACACATAGTATTAGCTTATTAGTCGCTATCAACTCGAGAAAAATGGGCGAAGTCGCCACGTCCCTTTTGGTACCTCCCACACAGATGCACCAGTTTGCACCAAAAGTTAACAGCTTATAACATTAATAACAGTGTATAAAAATACTTCAAATTTTGTACAGTATTATGCTTTTATATTGCCTACAGTCCAGGGAAAAATGGGTGTTGTTGCCACGCCTCTTTTGGTACCTCCCACACAAAAGTACCTTCTTGCACCAAAAGTTAACAGCTTACAACATTAAAACCAGTGTATAAAAACACTTGAAATTTTGTACAGGGTAATGTTTTTATAGTGTCTATAGCCCTGTGAAAAATGGGCGTTATTGCCACGCCCCTTTTTGTACCTCCCACACAAAATGCCCAAATCATACCACAATTTAATGTCTCATAACGTTTATACCAGTACACATAAATGCTTATAAGTCGGCACAGTGCAAAGAATTTAAAGTATCTAATGTTCAGCGAAAAAAAGGTGTATTTGATAATCCCCTTCTGGTACCTCCCACACAAATTGACAGAATAATTCGAGTAATATTCAATATTACATTACTCACAAAGTGAGGGTATACCTTAGTCGGTTTACCCGACTGAAACTTTTTTACTTGTTAAAATATAACAAATGCATTCACATCTCAGGAATTTCTTAATAACTATTTTTTTAAAAAAAGAACGGGCCTGAGCGTTCATTTAGATTATATGAGGACTATATGTTTTCACAGAATTTTAAGTTGGTGTCATTGATGTGTAAAATGCAAATTAAATTTGCAGATGCATCGGATGCACTCAAAAACGTTAACGACGCGAACATAAATCCCTGCTATGGAATATAGAACTTACGACCTTTAAAATGAGCTCTCTTTTGTAAAATCCGTCTATGCGTTCCGAAAATACAGAACTCGAAAAGTACGCCCTTGGAGAATATTTTCCTATTTTCTCAGATTTTAGATGCTAATAACATGTGGAAAAATTTTTTGTAATTTTTTTCGCCACCTATAAAATGTTTTGTTTTGAGCAGAGAAACGATATGTCAATTTATTATATTTGAAAAAAGGTTTTGTTTTGAGCAGAGATAACTTATATTGAAATCGGGAATAGTGACCCAAAAAAGGTGTTCGGTTTGACATGGAATGAACGATATACGAGTATATATATTTTTTTTAATATTTGTGTTGTTTTTATATTCGACCTTTGTATTTATTAAATTTTGATTGTTTTTTTAATTGAGCTCGATGTCAGTATATTATTGTTTTATTTTTCTTATTAGATTTTTATAAATTATGAAAGATAGTAGATATACAGGGTGGCTGATATGTAATGCAACAAAGTAAAGCGCTATATTTTTTTAATTTTTTTTTAAATTTTATTGTTCAAAAGCAAAAAATGTCGGAAATAACATAAAATTTTAGAAACAGTTTAGATTTGTTCGAATTGGCCACCTTTGGCACGAATCTGCCCGCCTTCAAACGATCTGTCCGCCTTCAAACGGCCGACAAAGCTATCACACGCTGCACGAAAATGGCTCTGCGGTATTTTGGCCCATTCCCGGCGAAGCGCCGTCTTGAGATGGTCGATACTTTGGTATTTTTAGTGCGAACCTTACTCTCTAAAATGCCCCAGGCGCAAAAGTCCAACGGATTGAGATCCGGAGATCTTGGTGGCCATTGTGCGGTAGAAATGAAGCGAGGAACCTCCTTTTTATACCCTCACTTTAGTGTGACGAGGGTATATATCATTTTCTACGGAAAAAAGTGTAACACATCGAAGGAGTGATCTAAGACCCTAAGTATGTTCGGAGGAAATCCGTTTTGGGTCATTTTAAGTCGAATGAGCAATGTCCGTCCGTCTGTCTGTCTGTCTGTCTGTCTGTCTGTCTGTCTGTCTGTCTGCTGGCTGGTGCGCACGATAACTCTCGAAAGGATTAACCGATTGACTTCAAATTTGGTATGTGGTAATATTTTGATCTATCTCCGGATGAGTTCGAAGATGGGCCATATTGGTCAACTCCTTCTGGTACCTCCCACACAAAGGGTTAAAATTTAGTGAAATATTGATTCTTTAATAACTTCTATACTACTTATTCGAATCTTTTGAAATTCTGCACATAATATTAGTATATTAGTCGCTATTAACTCGAGAAAAATGAGTGAAGTTGGCATGCCCCTTTTGGTACCTCCCACACAAATGGACCATTTGCATCAAAATTTAACTGCTTATAACGTTAATACAAGTGCATAAAAATGCTTGAAATTTTCTACAGTATAATGTTTTTGTAGCGCCTATAGTCCGGTAAAAAATGGGCATTATTGTACAGCCCCTTTTGGTACCTCCCACACAAATGGACCGTTTCGTACCAAAAGTAAACGGCTTGTAACTTTAATACCAGTGCATACAAATACTTGAAATTTTGTACAGTGTAATGCTGTTATAGTGCCTATAGTCCTGTAAAAAGTGGGCGTTATCACCCCGCCCCTTTTTGTACATCCCACACAAAATGACCAAATCATACCAAAATTACATAGCTCGTAACTTTAATATACCAGTGCACATAAACGCTTATAGTTCAGCACAATGCAATGTATTTAAGAATGTACTGTTTACCGAAAAATATGTGTATTTGGAAAACCCCTTCTGGTACCTCCCACACAAATTGACAGATTTATTAGTGTAAAGTTATATATTACACTACTCACAAAGTGAGGGTATACCTTAGTCGGTTTACCCGACTGAAACTTTCTTACTTGTTAAGCCATTCTTGGTTGACGCGTGCTGAGTGCGATGGTGCTGAGTCCTGTTGGAATGTCCATGGTCTGCGGCTGAAATGTTTGTCTGCCCACGGCTTCAATACTGTCTTTAGGACATTTTCCCTATAATATTCGGCATTTGTTTTGACCCCATGGTCGATGAATACGAGCGGGGAGCGACCATCGGCCGTTACGGCGGCCCACACCATTACCATCGGCGGCGCTTGAGTTCTGGTGGCCAATCGAAGGTGTGAATTTTCAGCTGACCTCTTTGGCAAGTAAACCCGATCATTTTGTTTGTTCACAAACTGCTCAATTTGGAATGGCTTCTCATCGGAGAAAACCAAATTCGGTAACTGGCCACTTTCGTGCAAGCGAAGCAACTCCTTGGCTCTTTCCAGTCTAACTTTTTTTTGTGCATCGGTGAGCTCTTGGACTTTTTGAAACTTCAATGGCTTTAGTCCAAGCTCATTTTTTAATATGTGTTGTATCCGTTCTCGCGATATGTTCAGCTCACGAGCAATTTTTCTACCACTGCGGCGTGGATTTCGATCAAACCTGGCCTTCACTTTTCGGTTCATTTCTGGTGTTGTTACCGTTTTTTTTCGTCCACTTTTTGGACGCGATGCAACACTGCCAGTATCACGGTAACGAGCAATGGTACGAGAAACAAAAGATTTATTCACATTTAAATGCTGGAGGGCTCTAACTATAGCCACTTGTGTTTTCCACCCAAATATAAAGCAATCACGCTTGAATTCCATCACGAATAACTTTTTTTCTGAATGCAATAGATCATAATGCTTTTGTAAGCTTGTAAACAATAAAATGAACTGTCACTGAAATAAATCTGTCAGTTATCAGACTAGCGGTTTAGAAATGATATCAACCTGAAGTTGGTTGCAATACATATCAGCCACCCTGTATATTTGTATTCATGCTGTTTCAACAAGCTGGTGTTTGACTTAATATTTTTTTCTCTGTACTGGACATTATTTTTCATAGTTTCATAGTTAATAGTTAAAAAATAGTTGTATACATATACATATAATAATCACTTAAATAAATCAAACTACATACTATGTAGTTCAAAAACACTGTGCCACAGTCAATCCATATACGACGCGAATGATGACGATGATGTGCTAAGACACCGCTAAATGCTTTTAAATAAAGCGCAACGAATGTCATTTTGGAGATACTGCGACTATTTGCTTTCGCATAAAAAAGTTCAAACATGAAAACAGTAACAAAAACATTAACATCAGCTCAGCATCAACGACCAAAGACAACGACAATAATGACAAATAAAACCAAAACTATATTAATTGCACTCAAATTGCAAAGTGAATCGTCGTCGTGAAATATCCAATTCAAAGTGACTGACTCACTGCATCTTCTGCATTTGTCTGCATAGCAGTTTTGTCCGTCCATCCGGTTGGTTGTCTTTCGATCTGTCCGTCAGTCTGCCTGTCTGTCTGTCTGTATGATTCTAACAAAAAGATCACATGCAATGCAACGAAACAAACGGCGAACAGACAACGAAGTTGACGATTTGAAATGTTCACCGTTCAAACGAAAAATGCAATAGAAATGTCAACAGTTTTGATGATGCAGGAATGACAAATAAACTGTTTGCAACACATGATGCACCATCATCATGCACCACACTCACACATTTACAACATTGACTCAAAACTAGACTGATAAATAACACCACTTAATAGCATAATAGATCATCGGCAGCGGCAAATGGCATCAGTTGTCTGTCCCCCCCTCCTCGTTCTCCTCCTCGTCTTCAGCATCTCCACGGAATCTTTTCAACATCAAACATCAAATCAACATTAACCCAAAAAAGAACACTCGCTCGCACACAAAGCCGTTGACAAGAACAGTCTGTCTGTCTGCCTGTCTGTCGGTTTATCTGTTTGTCTGTCTGTCTGCCTCCTCGAGAGTGTGGCAATTTGAATCTTTTTGAATAATTTGAAACATCTTCACAAATCTCATGGCAGAATAGAAGATGAGCTGGTTCTTCGAATATATCTTCAGCTAAAGTAATACAATATTTATTACAAAAGTGCATTTAATCATTTTTCGTGGTTGCCACAGAGTAATCGTATCTTGAAATTTGATTGATTTAATTGAGTTTGTGTTTAATGCAGTAATTGATTTAATTATGCATTTAATTAAATTTAAGCCAGTTACGAAATGTTTATTAAAGCCAATAAGGAATACAAAAGTCAGGCAGGGCCGACTGTATAGTGTCCTCCACCATTATTAGCCGAACAAAACGAGGAGTAATATACTCGTATACAAAGAAAAAAAATTCATACTAAATTCAAGTAAAATATTCTTATTTTTAGCCGAAATCGTACTTAAAAATTAAAGTTAAGTTAAGTTATGTTTTTCTTAAAAGAAGTGGAAAACGGCATACATTAAAAAATCACAGAAAGGCTGATAACACTATGCACCAAAAAACTGTTTGTTGTGTCGGAGACCATAAAACTTTTTTTTATATAGATTGAGGTATACTATTCTATGAAACCAAAACAATTTTTTTTATGGTAAATTTTTTTTTCTATAATTCCAGTGTTCATGGAAGTTACCTGTAGTATTTGGACCATATTTTGAAGTATAAGCTCGATAAAGCCGAGATACCACTTAAATTAAAGGAAATTATGAGGGCTACAAATGATGAAAACATGGCTTCCATGCAGAAATGGATGTTTTATTACTGTCGTTAAAACAATACGAAAAAATTTGCTTTTTTAAAAAAAAAAAAAATGTCCTGACACGAAAAAACACTTAAAACCAGTAAGGAAAGGCAGAAAGTCGCGGCCGACTATATAATACCCTACACCTCCCTAACAATGCGATAAAGGTCATTGCGATAATAATTTGGAATAATTGGTAAGTAGGCAGGAAAATATTATCTAATTCTGAGCCGATAATCGCAAAATTAAGCAATATTCGTTCCTAAAGTGAGAAACATCTTTCCGGAAAATATTAATGATCGGAAATAAAGTACAACTTCTATAGCGCGTTGATACCAAATCAGGAGGAACATATATATGGAGGTTATATATAAATCTGAACCGATTTTCCCTGAATACTCATTCATGTAAAAAGACCTCTTTCTGTAGAATTTCGTACTGATCGGATATAAAATACAGTCTCTACAGCGCTTACATGTCAAATCGGTGGTATCATATATATGGGGGCTATATCTAAATCTGAACCGATTTCCCTCAAATTTGGCAGCGTTAATTCACGTAATGAGAAACTTTCCGCCAATTTTGATATAAAATCGGATATAAAATACAGTTTCTACAGCGCTTACATGTCAAATCGGGGGTAACATATATATGTGGGCTATATCTAAATCTCAACCGATTTCCCTCAAATTTGGCAGCATTAATTCATGTAATAAGAAACCTCTTTCTGCCGAATTTCGTACTGATCGGATTAAAAATACACTTTTTACAGCGCTTACATGTAAAATCGGGGGTAACATATATATGGGGGCTATATCTAAATCTGAACCGATTTTCTCCGAATTTGGCAGTATTCCTTCATGTAATAAGAAACCTCTTTCTGTCGAATTTTACACTGATCGGTTATAAAATAAATTTTATACGGCGCTTACATGTCAAATCTGGGGTAACGTATATATGGGGGCTATATCTAAATCCGAACCGATTTCTTCCAAATTTATCAGTGTTCATTCATATAATAAGAGACCTCTGTCTGCTGAATTTCATACTGATCGGATAAAAACGACAGTTTCTACAGCGCTTACATGTGAAATCGGGGGCTATATCTAAATCTGAACCGATTTTCTCCAAATTTAACAGTGTGCATTCATATAAAAAGAGACCTCTTTCTGCTGAATTTCATACTGATCGGATATAAAATAAAGTTTTTACAGCGCTTACATGTCAAATCGGGGCTAACATATATATGGGGGCTATATCCAAATCTGAACCGATTTTAAACAAATTAAGTAGGGATCGTCCTTGGGCCAAAAAAAAGATATGTGTAAAGTTTCGTCAAGATCGGGCCATAATTGCGACCTGTACTTTGATTACAAGAATACATCTACAGACAGACGGACAGACAGACGGACATAGCTAAATCGACTCAGAAAGTGATTACAAGTCGATCGGTATAATAAACAATGGATCTATCTCTTCTCCTTTTGGGTGTTACAAACAAATGCACAAAGTCATAATACCCTGTACCACAGTGTGGTGTAGGGTATAAATAGGAAAAAATCGCTAAAAAAAATATTTGTTAAATTTTTTGATAGCTAGCATCCTAACTCAGAAAACAGCGCCTATTTGCAACAAGCTATGGATAAATGTATACAATATGACCTATGTATATTGTAAAAGTGTTTTCGTGGTTCGCGATGCGAACCCAAGCAAAAAACAAAAATGTATTGGTATGAGAGTTTTAGTATGTTGACTTAGTTCGGCAAAATACGGGTTTGGTTAGCAGTTCTTGTTAAATTCATTTTACTGCTTCCATAAGTATTTCAGCTGATTTAAGTTAAAGACATACACTATTGATACTGAATTCTGAAGATGATAGAGTGGTGTCTATCGAAACTGCAGTCAATTCTACCAAGCAATTAAAACTCTATACCAATTTTTGTATTTGTTTCTATTACTTTTTTGGAATAGACAGAAAGTACATGGAACATATGGTCTCAAACCAAAAATTAATTCTGACTGAATAACAAAAGCACAGACCAACAATAAATAACAACGACAGTAAGAGAAATTAAAAAAAAACATTTTTCATATTATTTATGTTGTCAATTTTGTTTGGGATGTACCAAAAGGGGCGTGGAAATAACGCCAATTTTTTGTATACTATGGGTACTATAAAAACATTACACTCCACAAAATTTTAAGTATTTGTATGAACTGGAATCAAAGTTATAAGCCGTTAAATTTTTGTGCAGAATTGTCTATTTGTATGGGAGGTACCAAAAGGGGAGTGGAAACTTTCCATTTTTCTTAAGGTGATAGCGACCAAGAAACTAAGATTATGGCTAGTAGTATAGAAGTTATGAGATAATCAAAGTAGTGGACCACCATAGTCTATCTTTGACCTTATGCTAAGGTAGAAAAAAAATATTGTCATATTGAAATTTGAAGTCAATCGATTAATCTTGCCGAAAGTTCATGTGCACCAGCCAGACAGACGGACAGGCTGTGGAAATTCTCTTATTTATACCAAAAGTGCTATAATTCTACATTTATCAATCGATTTTCTTCAAATAGTTAGTCGTTGGGATGCTAGCATTAAAAATATGCAGCAAACGATTTTTTGGCGATTTTTTTCTATTTCTTATGGTTTTCATAGCGCCAACAAAAAACTTTTATTTTGAAAAAAATTTAATTTATCGACAGTTACTAAACTTCTGTTTCCACATTACTAACCTTTCCTTTAATTTAACGTGTATCCCGGCATTATCCTGCATATAATTAAACCAGTAAGAAAAGGCTAAAGTCGGGCGGGGCCGACTATATAATACCCTTCACCACTCTCGTAATATTGAATAACTCTGATATATAAATTTTGTAATTCATGTATAAATTGTTTACATAACTTTACTTTTGGGAGATTTTATACTTAAATAATACCCTGTACCACAGTGTGGTGTAGGGTATAAAAACGATTGGATCTAAAGAGCCAAATCGGATGAAACATATACATGGGAGCTATAGCTAAATCTTAACCGATTTTCTTCAAATACGGCAATGTTGGTTCATGGATCAAGAAACTCTACCATTCTAAATTTCGAAACGATTGGTTGTAAGATATAGCTTCTATAGAACTAAAGGGCCAAATCGGACGAAACATATATATGGGAGCTATAGCTAAATCTTAACCGATTTTCTTCAAATTCGGTAGTGTTGGTTCATGGATCAAGAAACTCTACCATTCTAAATTTCAAAATGATTGGATGTTAGATACAGCTTCTATAGCGATTAAGGGCCAAATCGGACGAAATATATATATGTATATGGGAGCTATAGCTAAATCTTAACCGATTTTCTTCAAATTAGGCAATGTTGGTCCATATACCAAGAAACTCTACCATTCTAAATTTCAAAACACTTGGACAGCTTTTACAGTACTAAAGAGGCAAATCGGACGAAACATATATGTATATGGGAGCTATACCTAAATCTGAACCGATTTTCTGCAAATCCGGCAATGTTCGTCCACGGATGAAGAAACGCTACCATGCTAAATTTCAAAACAATTGGATGTTAGATACAGCTTCTATAGCGCTTAAGGGCCAAATCGGACCAAATATATATATATGGGAGCTATAGCTATATCTTAACCGATTTTCTTCAAATTCGGCAATGTTGGTTCATGGATCAAGAAACTCTACCATTCTAAATTTCAAAACGATTGGATGTAGAATACAGCTTCTATAGGACTAAACGGCCAAATCGGGCGAAAGATATATATGGGAGCTATATCTAAATCTGAACCGATTTCAACCAAATTCAATAGCGATCTTAACAGCCGCGAAATACTCTAAACTGCAAAATTTCAGAACGATCGGAGTGAAATTGCGACCTGTAGTCGACGAACAACTTTACATGGACAGACGGACGGACGGACATCGTTAAATCGACTCAGCTAGTGATTCTGAGTCGATCGGTATACTTTAAGGTGGGTCTAGCTGTGTTATTTTCAGGTGTTACAAACATCTGCCATGAAACAAACTTATAATACCCTGTACCACAGTGTGGTGTAGGGTATAAAAATTACCATAAACAATTTGTTTAATAATTTTTTTCGTGTTTAGGACTCCATATTACACCAGAAAATGTTATGCGGAGCCCTTCGACAACAATTTTGTTGCATAGTGTAATAAGTATATAACACTTGAAATCAAGTAAACATTTCTTAAAAAGGAACATTAAGCCTAATATGGCTTAAAGTAAGAAGAAAAAGACTAGAGTTGGGCACTATAGTTCTTTTAAGTGATCGCTCTTTTTAGTTCAGTTCAATTGAGTGAACTAGTTCGTTCATTTAGTTCAACAGCTCACTTTAGCACTCAAACTCTTTAGCTCACAAGATTTTTAGCTCTCCAGCTCTTTATCTCACCAGCTCTTTAGCTCACTAGCTCAATTTACTTAAACAGATCATTTCGTTCAGTAGATGACCAGTTCAAATCAGCCGCTTTAAAGGAATCTAATTGGAATATGAATGGAATTAGTTGAAAAAACTTATACAAAGACGTTTGTAGAATCATATATTCATGATGAGAATCGTACATTCATGATGACATCAAAATTGAAAAAACACGTAACAGCTGGGAAGAGAGAGCGAAATGATATGATTGAAGAAAAAACATTGTGAACTACTGAGCTGAAATGAACGAGTTGTGTGAACTAGTTCGTTCAGTTCAGTATAGTGACCCCTTCAATTGAACTACACAACTCTAAAAAAGACTGTAATCCAGTGTTGGCAGAAATGACGATTTAAGGGTCAAAATTAGAGAACGACGATTTGACGATTTTTGCCCTGAAATTACGATTTTTAATGACTTTAATATATTACGAAAACTTCAAAAATGTCTTTCAAATAATCCATTTTTTAATTCTTTAGCTTTTAAATTTTTCTTCATCCTTTGGAGATGGAAATTAAAAATTTCAGAAAATATCTCTAACATAAGTATAGTATAATGATCCTTATGATCCCTATCGGTCGTGCCGAATCTTCGTCCTTCTAAGGTCAGTACTAATTCTTGTTCGTTCCTACGAAGCTATTCGTTTTGGGTCTGCCTTTTAAATCGAATAATTACAGCTAAACTTTTCGTTTTTCTGCCAAGTAATTATATGTTGCCATATCGTTTTGAAAAACTTTGTATTCTGTGGCCTATATATATGACCCTATATTGCCATAGAATATAAAGTTTTTAAAAGTAGTATCACATCAAAATTATTTTAGTTATGTACGATCAGGATTAAATCAAGTATTGATATCGGCTTAAAATCAAACTCAATCGGGCTTATGAACAATGGCGCAGCGCTAAAATTAAAAATTCAGCGCTTAAAAATCCGTATTTGAATAAGTATTTTGTTTTGGGTTAATAAAATCTATACTTACCGTACTGTTAACACCGCTAGACTTTTTTATTTCTGTGTGGTGGTGGTGGTACGTTTCCCAAAAGTCCTTAATGACGGATTGGAGCATTGGATTGCAGAACTTAGGACTTACTTTCAGTAGCTCTGGAGATATATTTTCAATCCCGGGGGCTTTGTTGTTTATACCCTACACCACACTGTGGTACAGGGTATTATGACTTTGTGCATTTGTTTGTAACACCCAAAAGGAGAAGAGATAGATCCAGTGTTTATTATACCGATCGACTTGTAATCACTTTCTGAGTCGATTTAGCTATGCCCGTCTGTGTGTCTGTCTGCAGATGTATTCTTGTAATCAAAGTACAGGTCGCAATTATCGCCCGATCTTGACGAAACTTTACACATATCTTTTTTTGGCCCAATGACGATTCCTATTTAATTTGGTTAAAATCGGTTCAGATTTGTATATAGCCCCCATATATATGTTAGCCCCGATTTGACACGTAAGCGCTGTAAAAACTTTATTTTATAACCGATCAGTATGAAATTCAGCAGAAAGAGTTATCTTATTATATGAATGAACACTGTAAAATTTGGAAGAAATCGGTTCAGATTTAGATATAGCCCCCATATATACGTTACCACCGATTTCACATGTAAGCGCCGTAAAAAAATTATTTTATAACCGACCAGTGTGAAATTCGGCAGAAAGAGGTTTCTTATTACATGAAGGAATACTGCCAAATTCGGAGAAAATCGGTTCAGATTTAGATATAGCCCCCATATATATGTTACCCCCGATTTTACATGTAAGCGCTGTAAAAATGTTATTTTATATCCGATCAGTGCGAAATTCGGCAAAAAGAGGTTTCTTCTTACATGAAGGAATACTGCCAAATTCGGAGAAAATCGGTTCAGATTTAGATATAGCCCCCATATATATGTTACCCCCGAATTGACATGTAAATGCTGTAGAAACTGTATTTTATATCCGATCAGTGCGAAATTCGGCAGAAAGAGGTTTCTTATTACTCGAAGGAATACTGCCAAATTCGGAGAAAATCGGTTCAGATTTAGACATAGCCCCCATATATATGTTACCACCGATTTGACATGTAAGCGCTGTAGAGACTGTATTTTATATCCGATCAGTACGAAATTCTACAGAAAGAGGTATTTTTACATGAATGAGTATTAAGGGGAAATCGGTTCAGATTTATATATAACCTCCATATATATGTTCCTCCTGATTTGGTATCAAAGCACTATACAAGTTGTACTTTACTTCCGATCATTAATATTTTCCGGAAAGATGTTTCTCAATTTAGGAACGAATATTGCTTAATTTAGCGATTATCGGCTCAGAATTAGATAATATGTTCCTGCCTACAAACCAATTATTCCAAATTATTATCGCAATGACCTAGGTCGATAAAGCTTTATCGCATTGTTAGGGAGGTGTAGGGTATTATATAGTCGGCCCCGTCCGACTTTCTGCCTTTCCTTACTGGTTTTGTTTTGCCTTTATCGAGCTCTTAATCTCACCCAAGCTGAGTCGCTCAATCGATATATTCTCTCTTTCTATGTCTTGTGTACAGAGGTATGCATGCGATACTGTTGTTGTTGTTTCTGGGTTCAGCATTCCTCTACAATATTATTCCAATATGTATTTTAGTTTCTTCAGCTTTGACTGTATTGAGTTTGTCGTTTTTGTTTCTGAGAGGTATATTAGAAGAGAAGTATTTCTGAGCTAACAGCCTGTTTCTGTAACTTAAAAATTTGCTTTCGTTCGCCTGACAGCTGATTTGGGTTTCACTAACTATCATCTCACCGACAAGTCGCACGATAATGAACTCATACGAAAACGTTATGATTTCTGTGTAAATTTGGTTTCTCTATCTCTCTTTGCTGTCATTTGGGCGAACATAAATGTCAGATCGGGTAACTTTATTTTATTTGTCGACTGATAGGAACAATGACGAAGAAAAAGTTGCTAAAAGCAAAAATAAGTAGATATTGTGTACATGTTTAATCATAAAGAAGTCAACATTGGCAGCTCGCTAAGATGGAAAAGAGAAAGAAATGAGAGTTTGGTTGAGCTCAGCTAACCCACCGAGGGTTGATTTTTTGGCCATAGCTAGTGTAAAGAGTACAAAGGTGCTAATGTCGACCATACACAAATGTGTGCTTTTTTGATCGGAAGTTGTGAAATTATTGATCTGGCAATTACATTATTTTCCAATTGGTAAATTTCTAACGTCATGGACGTAAGGCCAGGCGAACGAACGAACATTAGAGAAACCAAATTCCTGACGAAAGTGAGTGACTGTTTTTCGTTCGCAGAGATTTCCGTTAGAAATACATAAATAGGGCGTAACTGTTTCACAATTTTGTAAAGGTCTCGACTGCGGTGTGTCTCTGATACTGTTCTTTGCTGGGTTTCCTGTCCAGCAGCGTTTGTTAATGCGAGAGCTGCGTTTGTCATGTTTATCCTTACTGTTATACTCGTTTCGGAGAGTGCCCTTTAAACTGCGGGGTTTGGCTCTGTTTAGGTTACTTTTACACATCTTCTTTTCCAAAATTAGATTCCATTCTTTCCGTTCTGTATTTCGGAAACCAATGGTGTTTTTTTGCAGAGTTGACAAAGTGTTATCTCACTTGTGCCTAGTAACCCCACTTGATTTTGTGGATTAGTTTGTGAGGAAATAGTGAGCCTCGGATGACGAGTTTGTTAGTCCTACACATTTCCGTGAAGAGTTATCCGTTCTCAATCATTCTGCCAGTTGCATGCCGATCCATAATACATTCCAAGTTTGCATTATTTGACTCTATTTGAGCATAAGAGTCACCCAAAACTATTTTGATGTCATCTGGGGAAAGATTTTCCAGAACCTTTGGGAGGTGGTTATAGAATTCGTCCTTCAATGCCAGGTCTGATGTTTCCGTAGGGGCATAGCACTGTTCACTTGTTAAGTACCGTGCTTTCGTTCGGAATCTGGCTGTTATTTATTTTATTCGATCTAAATGCGCTCTCCATTCAATCAGGCTCTTTTCGTGAGAAGGAATGCGACTCGGGTTTGATAGTTGGTTTCCCGGATTTTAAGAGCGAAAATCCATTAGATCTTTCAAATTAAACTGTGTCGGGCCATCTGGTTTCACTGAGTCCTATGAAGAGTAGCTTGTAGTTATCCATCTCCTTCCACAAGTGAGCGAGTTTAGCGGGTTCCAGAAGTGACCGTACGTTCCATGTTCCAAATTGTGTCCGTTGTTTAATGACAAGAGTCGTCATTGGTAAATCGATCGGTTTCGCAATCATTTGATTTAAGAGGAGTAGGTGATTAGGCTTCTGCATCCGACCCTGGAACTGGGGCTGCCAGGGCGCTTCCAGGAGAGCACTTTATTGTGAGCAATTCCTCCGCACTTTGTAGGGTCATTCTGCCCATCGTCGGTCGCCATCGCCTCGTTAGCTAAACAGAGGGTACACCACGTGTAGGAGAGGTTGGCTGTTGGCTAGGAGAAGCTGTATATGACGCATCACCGCGACATTGTATTTACCTACTTTTTAAAATCTTCGTCAAATATTTCAGTATTTCCACAATATCTAGAAACTAAAAAAATGCCCACAATTGTTTTACTTTAAACCATATTACAAAAATATAAATGAATTTTGCCGTACAATTTCCACTATCTGAGCTTTTCAAATTAATTTGTTTCAGCCCTGTATTGAATTTAGTATTTTAAAAATGAATGGGAATTCAATGTTTATACATATTTTATTTTCCACAAAAAATGATCTTATGCTAAACTACTTCAAATACTTTGCCTTATGACAAATGACTAGTCGTGCAAAGAGACAAATGTCTGGCAGATCTTAAAAAGATCAACGCGGAATGTAAGCGTGTTTCAAAGGCCAAATTTTTAACATGAGCAATTAAGAAATTTATTTTTGATATGAAAATGCCGGAGCACACATAAATGAATCAAAAGTAAAATCCCCCTCTCAACAAAAGAAAATGCCCCAACCAGCAGTGACATCAGCATGGAGGAGACACATTCCATGGGTATCTCATCTCCTCATTCATGTTTCTCTGAATCGCCTCAAAATGCCGGCCGGGCCGGGTGATGTTGATGGAACGAAACGTGTTTTTCTTTGTTCTCCGGAAAAAGTCAACATTATGAATTGTTGTCACATCATAATACGAATTATGTCGTCTATTGCAATGAGCTGCAAATTGTCGTATTTATCATCATCGTTGGTTGTTGCTTGGTTCATTGGTTGGTTGGTCGGCTGGCTGGATGGGATGATTGTTCGTTCCTTTTCTCGATTTGCAAGCATAACACAACAAATGGGGGGAGGTAGAGGAGGATGAAACGATGGCCCAGCAGAGACACCAACAACAGACGACAACGATCATGCAAACATCTTCAGCCATTCCATCTTGGTGGGTTAACACTGTTGCCGCAGTTGTACAATGGAAGGAATTTCTAAAAATTTAAATAAATCTACAGTTTTTAAACACAAATTCTAAGTCAACGTCATGTCACCGCCAGTGTTACCAGCTCACATAGACCAAATGAGGTCCATAAAGCTATCACCGGCGCTGTTGCCCCTCATGGGAACCAACCTGTTTGATACACAAAGTTGTGGCCTTCGGTATCTCAGTGGTTAGTGCATTACACTTGGATCCCGCAGGTGGAAGGTTCAATTCCAAGCCAACTGGAAAAAATGTAACATCAACATTTCATGTTTTCATCATAATGCGAGTTTCTGCAGCTTAAAATAACTCACCGGTTGCACTATCACTACAATAGCATCTCATCACTCAGTCAACAGGGAAGCTAAAAATAGACATAATACCATGACGACTATTAACAGAAATGCAGCGCTTCTAGTGGAGAATAGAAACGGTAACACTCAAATAACATCCATTCCCTGAATTAACAGACGAATGTTAATTTACAACCGGACAACATTGAGTAGATGAAAACAACATAAGGTTCCCGCTGTAATCGGATATATGCCGGAACGAAAGTCTGTAATATAAAAAGACTTAAGGATTATCAACTCAGCGTCTCCAAGCTGCTATAAGAACAACAACAAAGTTATCAATAATAAAAATATCGGTAGCGTCCAGATCAGACTTCCTAGAAAGGACGACCCCAGTATATCCAGGCGTAGTTTACTCAACAGAAACTAAGCATGCGTTCAAAGCTACACATTTCTAAAGTTTCTGCTGAAGTCATTGCACTCAATTCTCAACTTCCTGGCGTGTCCGCCGATTAGACAGATTTATCGGATTTAACGGTCTATAATTTAGCGACATTTGTGGTTCACTCGCTACTTGGTTCTGCTGTTCTTCGAGTTTTGCCTGGGAGTTTCCAGTGTACCAGATGTTGTGGATTGTATTTACTCAGTCTGGCGGCTTCTGCGACCTTATCCACTTCTCCACAGAAGGTATACCAAGAAGATGTCCTTATAAACATCCCAGTCACCCCAGTAGGTATTCTGGATTTAGGTGAGTTCCTGCCGTTAGGCTTAGCCCCACTGTGCTCTAAACAGCTGGATGAATACATGCGTCGACCAACACCCCCACGCACAATGTGCATGAGTACCAAACAATTCCGTGTATCTGGACACTTTTGCCCTCCTCCTTGTTTAGGAGCGAAGCCCATCTAAAACTGGTTGCTATTCTAAGGGTCATGGCTACTCCACATCCGAGAATGTTCTCTCCCAGCGATTTTGGTTTCAACCACAGCCACCACGTTGCACCCAATAGGGTCCTCACCAATAGTCAGGCCGGAACCTGCGTCCCGAGGGCTTTCCTGACTCCCGTGGTACCAGATTAAGTGCTCTGGTCAGACTGCGTAGCCGAGGATACTACCAGTTAGACTCCAGAAAATCTAGGACTGTTGACCCATCCGGGATCCAGTCCCCATCCTGAGAATAGATGGGAACTATAGGATTCGTAGATCCTCAATCGCAGTCACACCAGTAGATCTGGACGTGACCCCAGTAGATCTGGAATTGTTGAATAGCTTGTTGCACGTCTTTTTCATAAACTTTAGGTCAGAAGTCAGCCGTTGTGATTAAGTTTTACCCTTGTTCCTGAGTTTTGGACAAACTTCTTCAAGGGAACTATTGAAAGATATAGTGATGTGATCGACCAAATCGACAGGTAAATTCTTAATAAAGCCATCATATGTATGTATACTCCACTAAGCTTTGTTAAAAAAAAAATGCGCGTGATAAAAATGCGCTACGTCAGAAAAGATGATTTTTCCAGTCCATTTCGATGTTCTCCAAGGCCCAAACTGAGAAGCGATAACGAAGCCGATGATCATGTGTACTGAGTCAATTGGACCTTGTAAGCGAATAATGCGAGGTATTTGCGCAATATTCGCATCAGTCTGTTACGTCCTAATGTCCTCCATCTGTCCTTGACTACTTTAATAGTACCTAAAGCCTTAAAACTGGGTAAAGATGTATGTAATCGAGATTCGTACAGGCCTATTACCCTTCTCTCGCCAGTAGAGAAGCCTCAGTATACACTTGAGGCTTTACTCCTCCGAGATTGCCAACACCTCTCTTCCGAACAGTTTGACACGTTGGATCGTTAATTACATGTGTGGGCACCAGTCGTATGTGGAATTCAGAAACAAGAAGTCCAAACCCCGTAGAGTAAAACAGGCAGTTCCCCAATGTGGGGTGAAGTCTCCGGCACTGTTTACCCTCTATCTTTCTGCAATTCCATCACCACCTGACGGCGTTGAAATCGTATCATATGCTGATGACTGTACGATTCTGCCATCGGGCTATTTAATCGATGAAATATGTGGAAGCCTAAATCTACCTGGCTGAGATTGGCAATTTTTTCGTTGCAAGGAACCTGAAGATATCCGTCAGCAAATCATCTGCTACATTGTTTACTGCATGGATAGCGCAAGTGATAGAGCAACTCAATGGTAGTCGATGGCGCAATAATTCGGACCCCCAATTACGTTATCGGTGTCACATTTGATAGCCCCTTCAAAAATGAGAAGTAGCAACAAGGTCCGTAAATCGCTGGTCGGCGGAACCGACAAAGAAACCTTGTTGATCTCTTACAAAGGTCGGTCTGTGGCTAACTATACAACACAAGTGTGGTCACCGAATTTGAGAGAAACGCAGTGGAAGAACCTGCAGATCTGACAAAACGCCGCCCTATAAACTGCGACGGGATGCCTTCTCGTGTCTTCTGTGGACCACCTATATTAGGAGACGAAGATTATAACCGTACGAACTGCGATAGGATGCCTCCTCGTGTCTTCTGTAAACCACCTACATGAGGAGACGAAGATTATAACCGTGTGACGACACAATGGTATGCATTCGAAGCAGTATCAGCTTGGATGCTGCCGCCAAAGCCATCCCAACCACCACCTTGTGGATAGGCTACTCCTCCTATGCTGTTTATAAAAGACATTCATGATCTAGAGCGCGATGTCCTACGCTACAAGATAGAACCTCTAGATCAAAGAGCATACCAGGCAGGCCTCAGTGGCATACACTCTGAGGCAGTCGCTGAAGCCGTGAACAATTACAGAGTGAATGTCGTAGGAGATCACCCTCCATCAGAGGCTTCGAAAGAAGCGGAATCACCGCGAAAGACAGGATAAGTTTTGCACCAACTAAGATCAGGCTGGTGTTAGCGCGAAAATTGATTGGCATACGAACACTTGCCCCGTATGCAACCAGGGACCACACGACACACTACACCTGTGTAGTGTTTTGGTACCTTCCTTCCACCTTCCTTGGTCTGGAGAGCAATACAGCAGGACCCAGAACACAAGGCGAATCAAACAACACCTAATGGACAACAAAAGACCTATACTGCTAGAACAACAACACGAGAGGACTTGGGAGCTTTTGAAACGATATCGTCCGCCAAACCAGTGGCCAGCCTTAATACATTTCACACATTTCTGATTCTTCTTTTTCAACGAAAGTTGTTTTCTGTTTACAGAAAACAAGAATAAGTCAAAGCATAACTATGAAAAGTCAAACAGATCGATAAAACAAAAAACAATAATAGAAAAATCCTTTAAGAAATTTCAAAAATGTACATAGACAAATAAAGAACCAGTAAGGAAAGGCAGAAAGTCGGGCGGGGCCGACTATATAATACCCTACACCTCCCTAACAATGCGATAAGGGTCATTGCGATAATTATTTGGAATAATTGGTAAATGGGTAGGAACATATTACCTAATTCTAAACCGATAATCGCAAAATTGAGCAATATTCGTTCCTAAATTGGGAAACATCTTTCTGGAAAATTTAAATGGTCGGAAGTAAAGTACAACTTATATAGCGCTTTGATACCAAATCAGGAGAAACATATATATGGAGGTTATATATAAATCTGAACCGATTTCCCTGAATACTCATTCATGTAAACAGACCTCTTTCTGTCGAATTTTGTTCTAATCGGATATAAAATAACATTTTTACAGGGCTTACATGTCAAATCGGGGTAACTTATATATGGGGGCTATATCTAAATCTGAACCGATTTCTTCCAAATTTAAAAGTGTTCATTCAGATAATAGGAAACCTTTTTCTGCCGAATTTCATACTGATCGGATATAAAATTCAGTTTCTACAGCGCTTACATATCAAATCGGGGTAACATATATATAGGGGCTATATCTAAATCTGAACTGATTTTCTCCAAATTTGGCAGTAATAAGAAACCTCTGAACCGCTTTTCTCCGAATTTGGCAGTATTTTTTTGAGTAATAAGAAACCTCTTTCTGCCGAATTTCGCACTGATCGGATATAAAATACAGTTTCTACAGCATTTACATGTCAAATCGGGGGTAACATATATATGGGGGCTATATCTAAATCTGAACCGATTTCCCTCAAATTTGGCAGTGTTAATTCATGTAATGAGAAACCTCTTCTGACAATTTTTTTTACTGATCGGATTTAAAATACAGTTCTACAGCGCTTACATGTCAAATCGGGGGTAACATATATATGTGGGCTATATCTAAATCTCAACCGATTTCCCTCAAATTTGGCAGTATTAATTCATGTAATAAGAAACCTCTTTCTGCCGAATTTCGTACTGATCGGATTAAAAATACACTTTTTACAGCGCTTACATGTAAAATCGGGGGTAACATATATATGGGGGCTATATCTAAATCTGAACCGATTTTGTCCGAATTTGGCAGTATTCCTTCATGTCATAAGAAACCTCTCTCTGCCGAATTTCACACTGATCGGTTATAAAATAAATTGTTTACGGCGCTTACATGTGAAATCGGGGGTGACGTATATATGGGGGCTATATCTAAATCTAAAGCGATTTCTTCCAAATTTAACAGTGTTCATTAATATGATAAGAGACCTCTTTCTGCTGAATTTCATACTGATCAGATCAAATCGGGGCTAACATATATATGGGGGCTATATCCAAATCTGAACCGATTTTAACCAAATTAAATAGGGATCGTTCTTCGGCCAAAAAAAAGATATGTGTAAAGTTTCGTCAAGATCGGGCCATAATTGCGACCTGTACTTTGATTACAAGAATACATCTACAGACAGACGGACAGACAGACGGACAGACAGACGGACATAGCTAAATCGACTCAGAAAGTGATTACATGTCGATCGGTATAATAAACAATGGATCTATCTCTTCTCCTTTTGGGTGTTACAAACAAATGCACAAAGTCATAATACCCTGTACCACAGTGTGGTGTAGGGTATAACAATTCAAACTGTTTGATTAAAGAAGTACAGTTTTATTAAATTTCGTTTTCCTCCACTGTGCGCTGTTGCTGAGACTGATGCAGATGCAATTTTGCTAAACGATTGTATTGCAGCCAATGTACGTACGAGGATGTACTCGTATATATATGTATTCGTTGAGCTCAGATAGCTTTGGGTTGGCCTGGCATGGCTGACACATGTCGCATGGTTTCTGTTATGCTGTTGCAGCAACGCGTTGCAACAGTCAGCATCATCATGACGTTGCATGAACGTGTGTGCATATGCATGTTGTCATTTGCAATTAAGACCAGAGTGATATCTCAACTTAATTATTATCATTTTATTGTAATTAAGCAAACACAATTTGACGACCTAAAAGGAAATGGACATTTAAAATGCGGAATAAATACACAACCCAGGCTAAGGAAGGCTGCATGGAGAGAAAGATACAGAGAGAGGGAGGGAGGGAAGGAGGGAGGCAGTAAAAGACAAAATGAAGACATTGTAGTGTATTTAGGTTATCTGATTTACTGACTTCGAGGGGGTCCATCCGCACACACATACACACACAGTGTTGCATTCCTTAGGGAAAACAACAATTTTGTAAGTTAATGTCATCATAGCCCAATAAACACCAGAACAAGCTGCTTTCAAGCATTGCCGGTTTTGTAGTAGAATTGAAAATATTTTCAAGGAATTCAAGCAGGTAAATCAAAACATTTCAATGTTATTATCTACTCGTATATATCATGTAATTTAGGAATTATTTGTTAAGAAGTATTCCGTCGAATCATAGAATGGTATTCTCTATGTTGAATATATATAGAAAGGTTCCAACCAGTGTTGTCATCAGATGAAATTGGGACAAAATTAAATTTTAAAATAGTCAGCATAAAGATCTACTACTTAAATGCGGATGTGAAGCATTTTGGATATATGTATTGTAGACCTTTTTGTTGTTATGATTGGATTGTTTGTTTGGCTTGAGGTCCGTGATAAATAAAAGACAATACTTTTATTTTTTATTTATTTTTCTTTATTTGCCCAATATTTCGGCCAACTTCGTTGGTCATCATCAGGGGGAATCTATCACACAAAAACACGAATTATTACAATAAAACAGTGACAATAACAACATTTGTACGATAAGTATTTACATTTAATATTGTTGTTACAAAAAATAGTCCTTTACTATGTGAGCTTTCGTTAGTTACTGTCTAATTTTCCGTTTATGTTTTTCTATTGTATGCCTGTAGATTTGAGCACAGTCTAGTTTTAAGTTTTGTTATAGTAGTACCGACATATACTCTCTGGCATATGTCGGACTTGTCAACACTACACTTTATTTTGTAGACAAGATTTGACTTTTCCTCCTTTTTTACTTCAGATTTGGTTTGGCTGAACAGTTGATTTACTGTAGTATGCACTTTGTATGCTAGTTCAAAATGTTCTTTGTCATAAATGTCAGAATGTTTTAACCTTTCGGAGAGTCCAGGGATGTAGGTCATTGATTTATACATTTTCTTTGATTTTTCTTCTTTATCATTTTCTTTCCTTCCTTCTTTGTTTGTTGCTCTTTTCAGAAGATTGTTGATCAGTTTGTCTGGAAAGTCCAGTCCATTTTAAGCGTAATTCCTTGTCTAATTATCACAGAATCTAAATATGGAAGTTTGTTATCCATTTCCTTTTCCATGGTAAACTGGATTTGTTCAGGAATCCAGAGTGCGGGATCTGTAGTGTTGAATCCACGTCGTTTTTCTTCACTATAGCGAAAAGGTCATCTACATATTTAGTCATTATTTTGGGTTTAGATTCCATTTTATCTATCGTAACGTCCAAAAATTCTTCTATAATGATGTCAGCGATTACTGGTGAAGCTGGTGACCCCATGGGCATGCCCTTTCTCTGTTCATATATTGGTGAAGTTGGTGACCCCAGCATTTTCAGGCGAATGAATTACGTACTCTCCGAGGACTGTTTGAACTAGATATGTTCTCAGAATTCGGTATAAAAATCCATCAAATCAAGTGTACTTAAAAACAAGTAAGAAAATTTCAGTCGGGTAAACCGATTCAAGAATCCCCTCCCCTCACCTTCAGTCCCAAAAAAATATTTGTAAATTTCTCATTTTTTGTTTTAATTAAATTATTATCCATTTAGTAACTTTAAAGCATGTACTGGTATTTAATTTCTATGCTACTGGTATTAACTTTGGTGCAAAATGATCAATTTGTGTGGGAGGTACCAAAACGGGCGTGGCAATAAGGCCCACTTCTCTCTGGACTCTAGGTACTATACAAGAATTACACTGTACACAAAAGCAATTATTTTGTATGGAATTTTATTAATACTTAAGAGAACCCCAAAGCCAGTCCAGGTATTTTCTTACTTTTGAACAATTTTTTTGTAGTTTGCCTTATGATTCTTCTTATATTCCTCAATCAAAGTATTTTCTACAGAAAAATATTAAAATGTTAATATTTTGTTTTTAGTAGGCGTGATAATCGTCTAAATTAAACGTTTATGCATACGTACAACCCCTGAGCCTGGCTAGGCCCCAGTTCATAAAGTACAAAAATCGCAACTGAACAATGCTCAAAAACAGTTACGATATAACAGTTTTATTGTTGGTTACTATCAGTCGTATAACTGTTAGTAGGAGGTGAAGTAAATTAGTCTGTTGAAAAACAAATCTGTTGCAGATCGTTTGCTTGTTTGTAATACAGAAATGTGCCATAAAAATCTATGTTTTTTGAAAATAGCTGATGAAGAAAAATGATTCCAGATCGGATTCACATTTTAATGAAGGACTTAATCGATAGCCAACGATTTGGAGGGGGAAAATAACTCTGATATTTTTGAAGTAAATGATGAATTCGTAGACAATTTTGTTGGTGACGAAGCATCTGATTTTGAAGAAGTTTTGAAATTGATAATGAAAAATTTATAAACGAAGTGGTGTAGAACACCTCCACCGTCAGAAAAATTATTTTTCACAATAAATTGAATTAGACGGGAGGTGCAATAACAGAGGATATAGATCCACTAGAAATACTTAAACGATTTGATGTAATGATATAAAACAAATTGTAGGTTAGGTTAGGTTAGGTTAAAGAGAGGGGACGTTTAAACGTCTCATGTCCATGGACATATACTTAAGCCAGTAGTTCGGCCTGTTGTGCGCTCCTTATTTATGATCTTTTTATGCCTCACGAGTTACAGAAAATCGGTACTAGACACGAATTTCCTCAGTATCTTCCAGTCATATCCTCTGGGGTGAGTCAAGTCTTGTAATACAGGGTGGCTGATATGTAATGCAACAAAGTAAAGCGCTATATTTTTTCTAATTTTTTTTTAAATTTTATTGTTCAAAAGCAAAAAAATGTCGGAAATAACATAAAATTTTAGAAACAGTTTAGATTTGTTCCAATAGGCCACCTTTGGCACGAATTATGGCCTTCAAACGGCCGACAAAGCCATCACACGCTGCACGAAAGTGGCTCTGCGGTATTTTGGCCCATTCCCGGCGAAGCGCAGTCTTGAGATGATCGATACTTTGGTATTTTTTAGTGCGGACCTTACTCTCTAAAATGCCTGTTGTCCTGTCCTGTTGGAATGTCCATGGTCTGCGGCCGAAATGTTTGTCTGCCCAGGGCTTCAATACTGTCTTTAGGACATTTTCCCGATAATATTCGGCATTTATTTTGACCCCATGGTCGATGAATACGAGCGGGGAGCGACGGCGGCGCTTGAGTTCTGGTGGCCAATCGAAGGTGTAAATTTTCAGCTGACCTCTTTGGCAAGTAAACCCGATCATTTTGTTTGTTCACAAACTGCTCAATTTGGAATGGCTTCTCATCGGAGAAAACCAAATTCGGAAACTGGCAACTTTCGTGCAAGCGAAGCAACTCCTTGGCTCTTTCCAGTCTAACTTTTTTTTCTGCATCGGTGAGCTCTTGCACTTTTTGGAACTTCAATGGCTTTAGTCCAAGCTCATTTTTTAATATGTGTTGTATCCATTCTCGCGATATGTACAGCTCACGAGCAATTTTTCTACCACTGCGGCGTGGATTTCGATCAAATCTGGCCTTCACTTTTCGGATCATTTCTGGTGTTTTTACCGTTTTTTTCGTCCACTTTTTGGACGCGATGCAACACTGCCAGTATCACGGTAACGAGAAATAGTACGAGAAACAAAAGATTTATTCACATTTAAATGCTGGAGGGCTCTAACGATAGCCACTTGTGTTTTTCCACCCAAATATAAAGCAATCACACTATCACGCTTGAATTCCATCACGAATAACTTTTTTTCTGAATGCAATAGATCAAAATGCTTTTGTAAGCTTGTAAACAATAAAATGAACTGTCACTGAAATAAATCTGCCAGCTATCAGACTAGCGGTTTAGAAATGATAGCAACCTGAAGTTGGTTGCAATACATATCAGCCACCCTGTATGCCGGACCCGAAATATTGCATGTGTGAAAGCCGGGCTATTACACACAGTTTTGTGAGCCATCACTGTGATAATAGAGACTAATAAAAAAATATTTGCTTATTGGAACGCAGATAACCCAAGTAAAGAGAAAACCTGGAAAGTATTTACTGATGAAGTATTGGATGCTTTTGTTGGCATTCTGATTTGATGAGGAGAAAGTCATAATAACACACAGCATACCTCATTACTATGGAAAACTACAAATATGCCAATATTTAGAGCTACGATGTCGCTGAAAAGACTTCAATTGCTATTGAGATTTATTAGATTTAGCCGCACTAGAAATGTTCGATCTCAGACAGACAAAGCAGTTCCAATACGCGATACATAAAATTTATTGTATATTAAACCTCAAAACCAACTATAAGCCACATGAAAATATGACTGTAAATGAGACCCAATATATTCCTTCGAATCCTGCAAGATATATTATCAAAGTATGGTGGGCATGCGAAGCTAAAACGCATTTCCCTTTAGAAGCAACAGGAAATCAGTCGGGGCAAAATAGAGCTGAAAGACAAAGAGAAAATGAACTAATGCGATATAAAGGGTCAGGAAGAACAACCATTGCGGAAAACTTTGTCACGACGCTGGAATTATGCAAAAGACTTATGGGAATCGGGATGGCATATGTTGGTACTCTTCAGAGTGACAAACAGTGTATTCCTTTGGAATTTCCTAAAATGATAAAAGGGTGGTCCTATCCACAACATTTAGTTTTTGTGATAATATTCCAATGTGCTCTTACGTCCCGAAGAAAAAATAAAGCTGGGGCCGAATCACGGAATTCGATATCGAGAACTTTTCGATCAAAAATCCATTTTAATTTTTGTTAATATGAAAAAGTGAGCATTGGAACTAATTAAAAGCTTTCCAGATAATCTGTATAAGAATTTATTTAAACAATCTACTTCAATTCGACAGAAGTTTGTAATATTTAAACGGTTATAAAAAACACATTTCGATCGTAAAGTACTCGATATCGAATGCCGTGATTTGTCTTTTATTGTTGTTCATTATAATACAAACGTTGTTGGAAACACTAATGCGAAATCATGCGTAGATGTCATGGACCAAATGTTATGCAAATACACAAAGCTTAGGACAAACCGCTGGACATTAGCATTTTTATCCCCTCACCTTAGAGAGGAGGGTATATGTATATCATTTGCTACGAACCAAAAGTGTAACACATCGAAGGAGTGACCTAAGACCCTAAGTATGTTCAGCGGATATCCGTTTTGGCTCATTTTAAGTCGAAGGAGCAATGTCCGTCCGTCCGTCTGTCTGTCTGCTGGCTGGTTCGCACGATAACTCTCGAAATGAGTAACCGATTGACTTTAAATTTGGTATGTGGTAATAAAGGGTGTCCCAAGAAGAGCGCAATTTTTTAATTTTAAATAAAACACAGATATTTAAGAAAAAATCGTGAAACTTCATTATCGCCCTTCTTTATCGCCCCTTTTGGTACCACTCACACAAATGAACCATTTTGTACCAAAAGTAAACAGCTTTAAACTTTAATACCTGTAAATGCTTTAATGTTATTAAATGCAATTTAAAGTGATAATAATTTAAATAAAATAAATAAATTAACTAATATTTTTTTGAGACTCAAGGACTCATTAGTCGGTTTACACGACGGAACTTTCTTACTTGTTTTACAATATTATTGATATAATGACCTCATATATTATATAATATATGATGATAATGTGCAAATAAAAGATAAAGAAGAAGCCAGGTGAAAATTTTAAAATCAACTTTCTGAACATCAGTTTCAACCTCAATTTGAACGTAGCAAGGTTACAAAAGTAACAGCAAACATCGTCTGCACGGGAATAATCGCCTTTTTGATATGTATGAATCGAAAGAAAATATGTTTGGAACACAAATTTTTAAATATTAAATATTTCTGAGGAAATAAATTTTATTTGAAAATCCATAAAATATATTTGAAACGCATATATTAATATATTACAACAAAATATATTTGCAAACTAAATTTCTCAAATAAAATATGTGTTTAAATACATATCATATTATTGTTTAGGAATTTCGCCATATATATTTTATTAAAAAAGATTTTCAAAAGTTTCCTTTGTTTTCAAATTTTACCTCCCAGTTATGATATCATATGCAACATTAACTTCAGATTTATCATTTCTAGTTTCTGAGTATTCCAATCCACCATTAGTTGTCAATCTTCTAAGTTATTTATTTTGATCCAAGCTTATACGATTTCAATTATTATTATTTATTTTTTTTACGAACATAAAAAAATTCTAAAAAATAACTTTAAATTACTGAAAATTTTAACACAATTTAGGTATTTTCTTAATACTTAAATGCAAACAAGTATTTGTTTCGGAAATAATAGCCACAAATAAAAACATATTAGGATGTAAACAAAGATTTGCTTAGAACAACATCTCCCCAAATATATAATTTTTGCATGTGCCAAATATTATATGCTTAGAGTGTACCCTAAACATATTTATGTTTCAAGCCGAATATGTCTGGGGGCAATATACTACAGAAGGGATTTTTTTCAGCGTGTGTTGATCTGGTATTGAACCTTTTTTTAATTGAAGTTTTGAGGTAAGAATAAACTAAACACATAAAAACAGTAAAAAACATTCTGCTTATTACTTTTAATCTACAGGGACCAAAGGATATTTCGAATGAAAAGAGTGACCAGAATTTCTGATAAAAAAACGAAATGCAGAACTTTGAAGGAAAATTTCAATTGTAATACTCGATTCTTCTGCAAAGCTTGCAAACATTCAGTTTGTCTCTGACATTGCTTTGAGTGCTGCGACCATTAGTATATGAATTTATGACTAAAATATGAATAATTTTTTTTTTAATTGGACGTGGATTTTACTATTAAAAACTATTAATTTACAATTACAAATATTTTTTTTAATAACTAAAGTTGGTACATGTTGTAAAATACAGAAAAAACAAAGTTCAGTCGGTAAACTGACTTATGAATCCCCTCACCTTGAGTCCCAAAAATTATTCGTAAATTTATTTTTTTTTGTTTTAATTAAATTATGATCAATTTAAATTGCAATTAATAACATTAAAGTATGTACTGCTATTAAAATTAAAAGCTGTTATATTTGGTACAAAATGGTCCATTTTTGTGGGAGGTACCAAAAGGGGCGTGCTAACAGCGGTCACTTTTCTCTGGACTCTAGATACTATAAAAGCATTACACTGTACAAAATTGCAAGTATTGATATTCTCTGGTACTAATGTTAAAATCTGTTAACTTTTGGTACAAAATGGTCCATTTGTGTGGAAGGTACCAAAAGGGGCGTTCCAATAACGTCTGCGAACTCTAGGTACTATAGAAGCATTACACTGCACAAAATAAAAGTATTTATATGCACTGATATTAAAGTTATAATCTGTTAACTTTTGGTGTAAAATAGTCCATTTGTGTGGGAGGTACCAAAAGGGGAGTGCCAATAACGGCCACTTTTCTCTAGACTCTAGGTACTATAAAAGCATTACACTGTACGAAATTTCAAGTAATTGTATGCACTGGTATTAAAGTTATAAGCTGGTAACTTTTGGTACAAAATGGTCCATTTGTGTGGGAGGTACCAACAGAGGCGTGCCAATAATGCCCACTTTCCTCAGGACTCTAGGGACTATAAAAGCATTACACTGTACAACATTTCAAGTGTTTGTATGAACTGATATTAAAGCCGTAAGCATTTAACTTTTTGTGAGAAAAGGTCCATTTGTGTGGGAGGTACCAAAAAGGGAGTGGCCATTTCGCTCATTTTTCTTGACGTGTTAGCGACTAACAGCGTTATCCCAAACATATAAAATTTGTGTATTATATATTTGGAGAGTACCATAAATATATGCATGTTTCAAGCAGAATATGTTTATTAGAATATCCTACAAAAGCGATTTTTTCAGCGTGTTGGAATGAAATTTTACACAATCGCACGGTGTAATTCCGCAATTTACATTTATTTTAATAATAATAATAACAATTCAAGAACTAATCTTTAGTAAACAAAAAACGGTTTGTATTGAATAATTACATTCCTGAGAAAATACCTTTTTCCTATTTTTTGTAATACTCGTATAAACTGAATAAGACAATATAGAGAATTTAATGTAAAATTAAAAAATAATTAATTAGAATTTATAATAATACACAACAACTATTAAATAACACAATTAATTGAATTATTTAACTAATTAATGGTAAACATTGCAAGTAAATCACACACTGCAAATATTGCAATTATTTTAATAACGTTGCAACGTTTTACAAAACACATAAACAAAAAAGTTATTTAACCAGTCAGTCAGCCAGTCTCAGTAACGATGTTAAAAGCGCAAAACCTATTAAAAGCATTCAACGGAAATGGCTAAAAACAATAACAGGAAACGTTTGCAAATGCCAACAGCAGTGTGGAAGCTAATAGAGATTGCAACAATTCAAAAGGGTTATCGAATAAGACTATACGATTTATGCTGAAATTGCAGAATTTGATAGAACCTCAAACGAAATTACGGAATAACATATAAATAATAGTAGAGCAATTTGCTCTTTTTGTCAGATTACAGTCTTACATTTAGATTTCCAAGGCTTTTCGGCTATTTTATATAAAAAAATAACTATATTTTTTCTGTAAAACTTACAGGAAGCTCTGAAAATTTTAGGAGCGGAAGGGCCTTGGATTTCTCGCAGCCTCGTACCACAGTATGGTATGCATTCATATAAAAAAGAGTCCAATGTGATGACCCTTTTGTTAAAGCTGCATTCAAACAGTTGCTACAGCACAAAGTCAGCCATAATTAATCACTACTAAAGACCCAGAGAGGTATGAGTGTGCTACTGCTTCAGTGAGAGACAACACAGAAGCGCAAACAGTGAAAGTTTCCGACACTAGCAACATGTAGCTAAACATTCCATAAAATGTGTTCTCAATGGTTGTTGCTTACAACAATGTTGCAAAGGCTATAAAACTGTAATAGACTTGTTGGATTTGTCTTGTCGATTGTCGTCGTCGTTGTCGTTTTCGTTCGTTGCCTGCGAGTGAGTAAGAGTTATTTAATCTTTTTCAATTATCATGATGAGGTTTTATGACCCAACAACACAAACATAGCGACTAACGAGATGGCGTACGACGACAAAAACGAACAGCAGAGCTTATCATGTCTCCGGAAGAATGTGAATGTACGCACGAGGATGTAGAGTGGGGCTTTAGGGAATACTGTAGCTGTAATTGTAACCATTTGTTTTTGTGTTATGTTCTGGTTGTTGTTGCAACTATGTTGGCAGTTGAGGAGCGCCAAACAATTACAGAGTTTTGTGGAGAGACATGCGTACTTGGCATTCCTCTCACTTCGGAAGAGACAGACAGACCATCGTTTCATTCACGCTATTCTGCTCCCCTCTGGTCCAACAACAACAATGAAACAGCCTGTTGTCGTCTATTGTGTTGTGGGATATGAAAAGATGTGGCATTTGATAGCATTATAATCTGAGAAATTGATTCAAATGGCAATTTGGTTGGAATTACTCAATGTCATCGTACTATTAACGATTTAAAGATTGTTTTTTGCTCCTTATCGAAGTTGGTTGGATTTAGATGTGGTATTTTTGATTTGTGAGGGCGGGTGTATCATTTTGGGAAATAATAGTACTTTTAGGAAATTATTTTAAAATTAATAATAGGAGTGTTTTGAATTAATTTGATTTAAATTTATTTAAATAATTTTTAAACAATTGTTCGGCTTTGGGAGTTGGACACAAGATTTTTCACGGTATATTTCATGAAAAGTGTTCTGCAAATCTAAGAATCAATTATCATTCTCGCTAGTCCTCATAGATGAGCCATCCCTATATCCACTAATTTTTCAGTAACATAGAGTGTTTCTACAATGACCTGGCAAAACAGAAATGATCGAGCAGATCTGACTGTAAAATCACTAAATCTCTATGGCCAGCCAAATCGAAATCTAGGACCAAAGATATTTTTAACCTCACAAAGAGGGATATTCGTTTAATGATAGGCACGCTGACAAAGTGGCAGAGTGATTCTGCCGACTACTGTCGACTCTGTGCGGATAAGGAGGAACTGGAAGCAATCGAACACCTTCTCTGTCAATGTCCTACTCTATGAAGACGAAGGTGATTACACGATACAAAATCTGGAATCTCTATTATCCCGCGATATTGATAGATTCATGGGATTCATAGGTTTGTAGTGGCCTATACGTGGACATGGTATTTCACTACCTTATTTGTGGATTATTTAAGACGTAGTTATAAAGTACGAACTTTGTCAACCATGTAAACTTATCATTCTTGTTCTTCCTCTCTTTTTGCGCAGTCATCGCATTACATCTAAGATCTCACGATTTCATCATCATTTCATGTATATTATTAGAATTAGTTAAATAAAGTGTTTATTATATTAAACATTATATAGCCGGTTTATTCATTCATTAAACTAACCACGAACGGCTATAGTGGTGACCCCGACGTGATAGTAATACACACATGAGATGAACGAAGACACAGGCAACGAGAAGACAAGCACATCCGTGGGAGCAGGCCAGGCTCCGGACACTGCTGGACAAGGAGTGGCGACTTCCCCGATGTACGGAAATTTTGTAAGCAGAGTTTCAGTGAAAGTACCGCCGTTTTGGTCTGATCACCCTGAAATCTGGTTCGCACAAATAGAGGCTCAGTTCGTCGTTTCAGGCATCGTGGCTGACGAAACGAAATACAGCACCGTCATAGCAGCGATTGAATCACAGGTGTTGGTGCAGATTTCGGATGCTGTCCTCAAGCCGCCTGCAACAGGAAAATACGAATTTTTGAAAAAATGCATCATCGAACGCTTCTGTGAAAGCGAACAGAAGAAAATACAGAAATTGCTGTCCGACATGCACCTTGGCGACAGGCGACCTACACAATTATTGAACGAGCTCCGTAGTCTTGCGAAGGATAGGGTAAGTGATGACTTCCTGGCATCATTGTGGCTTCAACGACTACCACAGAATGTTCGTGCCATTCTCCAAGCCTCCAACGCGGAGCTGTCCGAATTGGCGAAACTGGCGGATAAGATTTTGGAGGTGAGTGATTATCGACAACTCGCCGCTGTGTCCACATCCACGACACCTAACGAAGCCAACTTATTGCAAAGAATTGCGGTTTTGGAAGAACGTTTGGAGAAATTAGGCCGCTCTCGTTCATCCAGTCGCTCATCGAATCGTAAGAAGAGCCAACGTAGTGCCACACCATCTTCGGAGAAATTTTGTTGGTACCACTGGAAGTTCGGCGAGGCCGCTACAAAGTGCCGCCAGCCTTGCGAATTCCATTCAAAGCCAAAAAACTAGTTACCGTGGCTGGTGCATTGTCCAGCGCACCACGCCGAATTACAGTGGCACGTCTTACATTGCTGGACAACGATACAAAGGTGAAGTTCTTGATCGATACGGGGGCTGACGTTTCCGTTTTGCCACCGCGTTCTTGTGACAGAAACGTCACATCGAATTCAGTAACATTATTTGCAGCTAATGGCACCCGTATTAAAACATATGGCGAACGTCGTCTCAAGTTATCTCTTTCATTAAGAAGAGTCTTCGAATGGAATTTTCTCGTGGCAGATGTTTCAACTGCCATAATAGGTTCTGATTTTCTCAAGCACTTCGATTTACTTGTGGATATTAAGCAGAATCGTCTCGTCGATCGCAGGACTTTGCTGCACGCTAAGGGTGACACAGTATATTCATGTGCACCCGTCATATCAACATTCAATGCCGACAACATATTTTCACGACTGCTATTTGAGTATAAAGACATCACCGTGTTAAGCAGCAACCGAGATCGAGAGTCATTGCAGACGGACGTTACACACCACATCGTTACGGGTGGCCCAGCGGTGTCTGCCCGACCACGAAGGCTGCCACCTGAGAAATTCGCTGCTGCCAAAAAAGAGTTTGAGTTTTTGGTGGAGCAAGGTATTTGCAAGCCATCCAAAAGTAATTGGGCAAGCCCCCTTCATATGGTAAAAAAGACGAACGGGGAGTGGCGGCCGTGCGGTGATTACCGTGCGCTTAATGCGCAAACTTTACCAGATCGCTACCCTATTCCATTTTTGCATGATTGTACTCACATGCTCCATGGCAAGTGTATATTTTCTGTGCTAGATTTGCAAAAGGCGTACCACCAAATACCCATAGAACCCTCCGACATACCTAAGACGGCGATAACAACACCATTTGGGTTGTTCGAGTTCAACTACATGACATTTGGATTGCGGAATGCTGCACAAACTTTTCAGCGCCACATCAATTCTGTTTTGCACGGCATCGATTTTACATTCGCTTACATCGATGACATTCTCATTGCATCATCTAGTGCGGACGAGCACGAGAAACACCTGAGGATTGTTTTCGATCGGCTACGTAAATCTGGTTTGGCAGTAAACGGCAGCAAATGTGTTTTGGGCAAGTCCGAAGTTAAATTTTTGGGACACACTATAACACCGAACGGCATTAAACCACTAGAAGAGAAAGTGACAGCAATACGTGATTATCCCAAACCTAAAGTGGCTAAAGAACTTAAGCGGTTTCTGGGGATGATTAATTTTTACCGCTCCTTTCTCAGGAATGCAACGCGCAATCAAGGAAAATTGCAGGCTCTCATTTCGGGCAACGTCAAAAACGACACGACGCCAGTTGTTTGGGACGATGAAGCCACAAACGCATTTGAGGCCTGTAAGGAGGAATTAGCAAACGCCACCATGCTTTGTCACCTGTCGCCCAACGCAAAATTGTCTTTGTATACAGATGCCTCTAGTGAAGCTGTTGGCGCAGTTTTACACCAGACTGTAGATGGTAAGGTCCAACCATTGGGATTTTATTCCAAGAAGTTAACAGCCGCACAAGCAAATTACAGTACATACGATCGGGAGCTGTTGGCCATTTATCAGTCAATAGACCATTTCCGGCACTTGTTAGAGGGCAGACAATTCACGATATTGACCGACCACAAACCGTTGGTATATGCTTTCGCCCAGAAAGGCGACAAGACACCACCAAGGAGAGCGCGCCAACTGGACTTTATTAGTCAGTTTTCGACCGACATACGACACTTGCGGGGAGATGACAATGGCGTTGCCGATTTTTTGTCCCGAATAAGTTCGATAGACAGCCCGGATTTTGAGGCCTTGGCGAGAGAGCAAGATCGCGATTCGGAATTGGAGCAAATTATAGAAACCAATAGTTCAACGCTAAAACTGAAAAAGGTTGCTGTTCCGAATTCGACCGAGACGCTGTATTGCGATACCACTAACGACAAAATTCGACCATTCGTACCACGAACTTTTCGTCGTCAGGTAATTGCGAAACTACATGACCTGTCCCACCCTGGACGAAAGGGAACGCAACGAATAGTTGGAGAAAGGTATGTATGGCCTGGTATGATGAAGGATATAGCATGTTTCGTCAGAGAATGCATACCGTGTCAGCGAAGCAAAATTTGTAGACACACGAAAACACCTATAGGAAATTATGAGCCAGTCGAGGCCCGTTTTGATCATATCAACGTGGATATTATTGGACCACTTCCAGTCTCCAAGAACCAACGGTATTGCCTCACGATCATTGACAGATTCACGCGATTTCCAGTGGCCATACCAATTGCTGACATAACTGCAGAGACTGTTGCTAGCGCTCTGATCGAGGGATGGATATCTTTGTTCGGCATACCTCTTCGTATATCCACCGACTTGGGACGACAATTTATATCATCCGTTTTTTCCGAATTAACAAATATTTTGGGAGTACAGCATCTGAAGACCACTGCTTATCATCCGCAAGCCAATGGCATGATCGAGCGATTCCACCGCACGTTGAAGGCTGCCATCAAGTGCTACAACACAGACGACTGGACGGCAGCGTTGCCATTGGTTATGCTTGGCCTACGCACTACGGTGAAAGAGGACATAAATGCGAGCCCAGCGGAGATGTTGTTTGGTTCCCAACTACGAATTCCTGGGGAATTTGTACATGCGGGTAAAGTCAAAGCTAGCGAATCCGACTTCATTAAAAACCTTCGTAGGCAGATGTCATCGTTGCGTCAGTATTCAACTTCACATCATGGCGAACCTAATGTGCACATCGATCGCAATTTGCAAAACTGTAAGTTTGTTTTTATACGCATTGATAGAGTTCGAACTCCTTTGGAAGCGCCATACGAGGGCCCCTTCGAGATATTGAAGAGGGGTGATAAATTTTGTAAAATCAAATTGGGACAACGGAATGTGAATGTATCTAATGACCGTCTCAAACCAGCATTTATCGATTTTAACGACACAACTCTAGCTGCTTCTAGGAACCCGGCCACTGAGGAAACGACATCTCTTGAAAGTCCTAGTATGTCGAATGGTCAGCCGTTTTTTCAACACGAACCCCAACCAACACCAGAGACCCGACTAACGAGAACTGGCCGGCACGTTCGATTTCCGGCAAGGTATCTCTAGAGGGGGAGCCCTGTAGTGGCCTATACGTGGACATGGTATTTCACTACCTTATTTGTGGATTATTTAAGACGTAGTTATAAAGTACGAACTTTGTCAACCATGTAAACTTATCATTCTTGTTCTTCCTCTCTTTTTGCGCAGTCATCGCATTACATCTAAGATCTCACGATTTCATCATCATTTCATGTATATTATTAGAATTAGTTAAATAAAGTGTTTATTATATTAAACATTATATAGCCGGTTTATTCATTCATTAAACTAACCACGAACGGCTATAGGTTGATTGAGATGGATTGTTTGACATCAGCTTATCTAAACCTCTCCTAAAAAGCCATATCTCCTCTCCCTTATCTATACTCATCACCTCCTTCATCTTCTTCGACCTCTCCCTCTACTAATACTCATCTTCTCAGAACGAATACAATGGACCAAATGGTCTCCGAGTGAAATGGTGCACGCCAGCAATGATTGTGTGCCGCGCGTCTTTAACCTAAACTAACCCTAACCTCGTCCTCGTAGATTATCTCAAATGGCTGGGTTAGGCAAATGTAACCGTAACCGTAACGCCCCCGTAGCGTAACGAATCAGCTGATTCAATCTGACATATGGAAAAGATTAGTCAACGGAAACGAAATGTAAACGGAGTGCTGAAATTTGAGTTGGACGGTACGTTTACGTGCATTTGCAAACAAAATTAGTAAAATAATGAAAAAAGAATAAATTTATTAGAAACTTTTGAAAAGTAATGATAAATAAGTAATAAAATGATAAATTATTAGTAAATAAATATAAAATAAAATTAATTTGTTGATATTTCTGTTGCGAATGTCTGAGTGATACAGCACGTTTTTCAAGTTTTGGGTAATTGCTTCAGCGGGCAATGTTACGACGGAGCTATAGTTAAATTACGGTTAAGTTTGCCTAACCCGGCCTTAAGTAACGTTTTCAGAATTTCTTTAGAAATAATGCGGACAATGTTGGTGCATACACTGATCTATACTATGTTGTAAACACCATCAAAAATGATTGTATAAAGAAATTGTTACGATATTATTCATGAATATAATGAAGTGAATTCTTAATTTTAATAAATATTTCTTTTATGTAATCTATTAGGATTTTTTTATAAATCTAACAACTTTTTCTATGGCAACGCAAATTTTAAACTTTTCTGCGAAAACTTGCATATTATTTATAAATAGTCATAGATAATTGTAAACTTTTCACTGGATTTATTAAAACATTGTTATGAAATCGCTTCATTAATATTATGAAGGATTATCCTTTCAGTGTACCGGCGGAAAAAAATAGCTTCTTTAGTACATTGTCCCAAACATATTCTGCATGAAATATACGAATGTTTGGAGGTATCGAAATATATTATATTTGGCACTCATCTCTGAATAATCTTGCATAATGATCTATTGATAAAGGGTTGGCATAATGAAATATGGGTTGACAACTTTTTATGACAACAAATTACAACTTGGAATAAATAGAAATTAAAAATTAGAGCATTAAAACAAAAGTTATTGCTACTAATGTAATTTAAAATTGTAAGTTACAACTCTAAAATCATTGAAAAATTGAAAATGAAATTCGAAAAATCTGCAACGTTTTGAAAAGCTTTTTTAAGCAAAATATATTTGGAGAAATTCCTAAACAATAATTTTATTTTTATATAAACACATATTTTATTTAAGACTAGCTTACCCGGTGCGCTTCGCAGACCCCATCTTTTATCTATTTTCTGTTTAGGGTACTGTAAAATAGCTATACCTCTTTCTTTCAAAATGACATGATTATTACATATGGTGCAAAATGAAGAAGATTTGATTACTTTTATATATAAAATACGAACCCTCGTTTCATTTCTAGTTTATGTTCCAAGAGTTACCCTGACATCATGGTACAATATTTATCCCTTCTCCCACTGTACCTCTGAACGTTGAAAAACTATTTTTTTGGTTCATACGTTAGCAACTTTCCCCTAGTTTATGTTCCAATAGCTTCATGCACACCCTGGTACAATATAAAACCATGTTTGTCCCACTGTGTCTATAAAGGTACGAATTTAAAAATCTAAAGTAAATCGCTCCATTGTACCACATTTAACCTTTAGTGTGTCATAATTAACCACTTTCAACGATTGTACATAATTTTACATTATTATTTTTAAAATGATAATTGATATTTCAAGATCCAAATTCGCAAGTTTAGGCCGTATTTCAACACTTTTGTCCCCTATCTGTGCCATTTATTTAACTTTTTCCCCACGGTTTAAGTAGAAGAACCTATTTGGAAAAAAACAATTTCTTAGCTTTGGTTTATGCTGTTAGAGCTACCTTTGCACTCAGGGACTACATTCAACACCTTTTGCACCACTGTTCCGTATTAAACACTTTTTATTACACTGTGCTTCTAAAGTACGAATTTGTATACATATCTGGGACTATTTTGTTTCCTTTTTTACCCACTTACCACATTTAACCTTTTTACCGTATTTAACTTTTTTTGCTTCACCGTACCATATTTAACCCTTTTTGCTCAACTTAACCATATTTAACACATTTTTCCCTTCTGTATAATATTGAACAATTTTTGCTTGCCCCAACTGCATCATAATTTTAACATTTTTGAACCACAGTGCTACATAATTGCAGTGCATCATAATTTTAACCTTTTTGCACCACAGTGCTACTAAAAGCGTACATTTAGGAAAAAAAACATTCTTATTTCATATTTAACTTACCCTCTGTCCCTGCATCCATATTTTTACCCACTTTTGGGTCCACTGAATCAAATTTAACACCTTTTTGTCCTACTATATTTTGTCCACTATATTTAACCATTTTTGCCCCACTGTACCATAGTTAACACATTTTTGCCCCACTGTACCATACTTAACCCATTTTGTTCCACGTTACCATATTTTACTATTTGTGCCCACTGTAACCATTGTTGTCATACTGTACCATAATTAACCATCTGTGTCCCACTGTACCATTCTAACACATTTTTTCCCCACTGTTCCATAGTTAAAGCTTTTTGCCCCACTGTACCATATTAAACCCATTTTGTCCCACGTTACCATATTCAACTAATTGTGCCCCACTGTACTATAGTTAACCCACTGTGTCATATTAAACCCTTTGTTTCACTGTACCATGTTTAACAGTTTTTGCCCCACAGTACCATATTTAACCTTCTTTGCTCCACTGTACAATATTTAACAACAGTTATGCCCCACTGTATTGTATAGTTAACCATTTTTGTCACACTGTACCATATTTAACCCTTTTTGCCCCACTGTATCATAGTAAATAAATTTTTGCCCCACTGTTCCATAGTTACCGCTTTTTGCCCCACTGTACCATTTTTAACCCATTTTTTACACGTTACCATATTTTACTTTTTGTACCCACTGTAACCATTTTTGTCATACTGTACCATATTTAACCATTTGTGTCGCACTGTACCATAGCTAACTCAATTTTTCTTACTGTTCCATTGTTAAAGCTTTTTGCCCCACTGTACCATATTTAACCCATTTTGTCCCACGTTACCATGTACTATAGTTAACCCTTTTTGCCCCACTGTGTCATATTAAACGCTTTGTCTCACTGTACCATATTTAACAGTTTTTGCCCCACTGTACCATATTTAACCTCCTGTGCTCAACTGTACAATATTTAACACAGTTATGCCCCACTGTACTGTATATTTACCAATTTTTGTTACACTGTACCATATTTAACCATTTTTGCCCCACTGTATCATAGTAAATACTTTTTTGCCCCACTGTTCAATAGTTAACGCTTTTTGCCCCAATGTACCATTTTTAACCCATTTGTCCCACTTTACCATATACATTAACTATTTTTACCCCACTGTACCATAGTTAACCCTTTTTGCACAACTGTGCCCCATTCAACTCTTTATCTCACTGTACAAAATGTTTACCCACTGTACCATATTTAACAAATTTTTGTCTCACTGTACCGTATTCGTATTTAAAATGTATCTCCACGCTAGCGTACTTAAACCTTTTTCCCCGACTGTAACATATTTAATCATATTTTCTCCACTCCACTATTTAACCGTTATTGACCACAGTGCTCCTAAAACCATATAAACTCTTCATATCTCATGTTTAAGTTCTAATTTTGGCAGATTGTTCCCTTTTTTCTCCATGCTCCATAATTAACCCGTCGTGTCCCACTGTGCCTCTTAAAGTTAGAATTACTAAAAATCTCTTCCAATCTCTAGTTTATGTTCCAAAAGTTACCCTGGAACCATTGATCCATGTTTGACATTTTTAAGCCACTGTACTATATTTTACGCTTTTTGCCCCACTGTGCCCCGAAAACTACGAATACAAAAAAAAAAACTTAATACCCCGATCAGTTGTCATAAAGACACCCCTCACTTTTCACCATTCTAATATTGGGCTTTAAATTTGGCGGTGGTACCATATTTATACCTTTCTGTCCCACCGTGCCTCTAAATTTTTTAAAAAAAATCACACCTTGTTCTTGTTTACGTCCCAAGAGCTACTCTCACACCAAATTTCACGATTCTAGGTCTTGCCATTTGGATTTGGCTGTTGTACCACATTTTTCCCTTTTTACCCCACTGTGTACGTAAATGTTCGAATTTCGAAAAATCCTGTCAACTTCAGAGTCTACCTCATAAGAGCTACCCTCACACCAAATTTAACGATTCTAGCTCTTGCCAGTTGAATTTGGCTGTTGTACTACATTTATCCCATTTTTCCTTTTTTACCCCACTGTGTGCGTAAATGTGCGATTTACTAAAAATCCTGCCAATTTCAGAGTCTACCTCATAAGGGCTACCATCACACAATATTTCACGATTCTAGCCCTTGCCATTTGGATTTGGCTGATGTACCACATTTATCACTTTTTACCCCGCTGTGTGCGTAAATGTTCGAATTTCGAAAAATCCTGCCAGTTTCTGAGTCTACCTCCTAAGGGCTACCCTCATACCAAATTTCAAGATTCTAGGTCATTGCGTTTAGATTTGGCGGTGGTACCATATTTATCCCTTTTTGCCCCATTGTGCGGCCAATAGTACGAATTTCGAAAAATCCCGCCTTATTGCTCTTCTACGTCCCAAGGACTACCATATTTATCCCTTTTTGCCCCATTGTGCGGCCAATAGTACGAATTTCGAAAAATCCCGCCTTATTGCTCTTCTACGTCCCAAGGACTACCCTCCCACCAAATTTCATGATTCTAGCTTCAGCCGTTTGGCCTGGGCGATGATCAGTCAGTTAATCAGTCAGTCAGCCAGTCAGCCAGTCACGCAACAATTTTATATATATAGAAGATAATTGATTTGCAAATATATTTTGTTGTTGTTATTCGATTCAAATAAATTTTATTGATTTTCAAATAAAATTTATTATTTTTGCCCCACTGTACCCCCCAAATAAATTTTATTGATTTTCAAATAAAATTTATTTGCTCAGAAATGTATAGTATTTAAAAATTTGTATTCCAAATATATTATCATTCGATTGAAACATATCAAAAATGCGATTTCGCCCCGTGTAGCACAGACACAAACAGTAGAGGTGAATCACTTGTTGATTTTATTCTGACTACCAAAATAGCTATTTGTAATAAAGGCATAAAGCGACCTTTACAAATAAAAACAGACAGGAAGTACGAGTTCTAGATGTCACGTTCGCTACTGACTCGCTGCGAACAAAATTATTGGGTGTACTGTACTGGACGACCACTTATTCTCAAATCACCATTCACCATAGAGTTCAAAATCGCTGATAAAGCACCTAAACCTGCAATGCACAAAAATGTGAGATAGACAAAGTGGCACATATACGAGAAACATTTTAAAAAATCCCTCTATTCTAAAATTCTGTATGAACCGATTGACAAAGTCGCTCTGTATAATTTGGTCGAGCACTTCACTTCATCATTTAACAGATCCCTTGAAGAAACCTGTCCAAAACCAAGAAGCATCAGCAGAACTAAACCACAATGGTGGACTTGTGAGCTAAATGTTGCTAAAAGACCGGCAACAAGCTGTGCAATAAGGCCAAACCTACTGGGGTTTCTTATGACTGGGATACCTATAAAGAGCAACTCAAGATCTAATAAGTAGCAGTTTAGGAAAGCCAAAGACGTTCTTAGTACACTTTCAGCAAAGAAGTGGAAACGGTCTCAGATGCCCCAAGGCTGAGGAAGATATAATCCTGTACAGCTGGTTACCTGTAGGATGATGTCAACAACTGGACAAAAAAAGGGAGCAGTCTCTTAAAGCACAGGCCGACACACATTTCCCGGGGAACTCACCAACAGAACTCGAGGAACAGCAGGTCCAACAAGAGAGCAAGTGGAGCTGGCGACGCTTGCGCCAGCTTGTTGATTGAGAAATCCTGAATAAGCTGGGCGATTAACAGCTTTGAGCCCTTTCAATCACCCGGACCAGACGGCATCACTCTAACATAAAAGCAGAAAAAGTTGAGGCTGTTTCAGGCTCTCATACATCCTCAATCGATGGAGAGATAACAAAGTGGTATTCATTGCGAAAGCGGGAATGATATCGCTATCGCTATCACAAGGCCAAAAGACATCAGACCAATTGGATTATACTCCTTCCTATTGAAAGGTCTCGAATTCATTAGGGAAAACCTGAATACAAAACTTCTGTCGGGGAAACAACATGCTTGCAATAAGGAAAAGTCTACGGAATCTGCCCTGCACGAACTTGTGGGCACTATCGATTCGTCCCTATAATTCAAGGAATTCACTATGGTGGCATTTCTTGACATAGAAGGGGGTTTTAACAACATTCACTCAGATGCGGTAATTGGCGCTGTCACGTCTAAAGGTGAACTCTAGCTTGTTTAGACTAATTCAATGCCTGCTCAGCAGAAGACGCGTAACAACAAGACTTGAGACGACAACTCTAACCAGGTTTGTAAACAGAGGAACCCTACGAAAAGGAATACTGTCTCCACAAGAATGGAACCTAGCGATGAATGGAATCCTGTTAGATCTAGAAAAGATCGGCAACATCGTGCCATATGCGGATGACGTAGCAATCGCATTAACTGGCAAATTCTACGACGCACAGTGCTCGGTCTTCATGTATCGTTGTGACATAATTGGAAGGAGTAATTGCAGAATTATGAAATTTGGTACCAAGCTGTATTTGGTCATAGTTAAGAAAAATTTCAAATTTGGACACAATCGGACCGCGGGTCTCGTAACCGCATGCAAATTATATCGGGTCCTCAAAAATTTACCAGAATATAACACTGACTTGGAGCATTGTGTATTTATATAATTTAACAAGTCAAAGTATTTCATAAATACCAGTTGCGGTGCAAAATTTCGACGGGATATGGCGAGTCCTTTTGGTACATCACACACAACGCATTCAGAGGACTTAAAAATAAATATACGAAGAACGCTCAAGAGTGGCTATGGATTTCGACCAAACTTTGTAAAGCGTAATAGGCTTGCTGTGAGTAAATGTATGCACAAATTTTGGGAGGAATTGCTTCAAGATCCCTCAACATAGCCCCCTAGAAGATCTTGAAAAATGTGCTTTTGGTACATCACACACAACGCATTCAGAGGACTTAAAAATAAATATACGAAGAACGCTCAAGAGTGGCGATGGATTTCGACCAAAGTTTGTAAAGCGTAATAGGCTTGCTGTGATTAAATGTGTTCACAAATTTTGGGAGGAATTGCTTCAAGATCCCTCAACACAGCCCCCTAGAAGATCTTGAAAAATGTTTTTTTGGTCCATATATGGTGCGACCCATCAAATTAGAGGGAATTTTGCGTAGATTACAAATATGGTGAAAAAAATTATAATACTCAATAAGGAAAATTTCTGTATGTCAAACTTCGGGTACGTGGGCCAAAGTGTTTTTTGCATAGTATTGTACTGTATTATTTCGTTTTCAAAGTTTAATGCAAGTATTTCGCAGAAGAGTTTTCTTCGTTGACTTCTAAAATAATATTATCATCTTCGCCAAATATACCATCAAAAATACCGCATAGATATATATATTCGTTTAAAGGATAATTGATATAGTATCAGAATATATTATGATCTGAATATATTGTAAGGTACGTCATTAAATCTTTGTTTGGACAATTTTTTCCTGGTAAGGAACACGCGAGCTTCTCGGATAATTTTGTGACTTGCTTCCTCAGATAAACTACCTTAAATTAAATAAATCTTTTCAGAAATAAAATTACCTACTGGCAAATTAAAGTAACTAACAACATCATTACCATGAATTAATTCTTTATGTACACTACTGGCATATAATATCATTGGAAGCACATCAAACTATTATCCCTGTTGATATTAGGAACTCCTTAAATGCATTACTGTAAATTGTTTGCCTTAAGACATAAAACAAAAGTACTTTTTCGTAATTTTCTGCTTAAATAATTGAAACCTTTATATTTTATTTTAAAAGAGTATATGACATTAATATTTTTTGGAGAAAAAAGTGTAGATATTTACGGTTTTGACATAAATGACATAAAATATTATTTTTTTTTGATTTTTCGACATAAAAACACCAAATTGAAAGGCATTTTTTTTTAATTTTTCTCAAAAATATTTTATAAATATGCAGCCAGTTTCTGTAACTTAAAAATTTGCTTTCGTTCGCCTGCCAGACGACAAACAGCTGATTTGGGTTTTACTAACTACCATCACAACGAGAAGTCGTACGATAATGAACTCGTACGAAAACGTAATCATTTCAGTGCAAATTTTGGTTTCTCTATCTCTCTTTGCTGTCTTTTCGGCGAATACAAATGTCAGATCGAGTCACATTATTTTATTTGTCGACTGATAGGAACAATGACAAAATAAACATTATTAAAAGCAAAAAATAAGTAGATGTTAATATAATTATGGTAAAAACAATTAAATAATAATAAAATTGTGTACATATGTGTACATATTTTGGCATAAAGAAGTCAATATTGGTTGCTCGCTAAGATGGAAAAAAATTATCAGTGCACAATGAGAGAGACGTGAGAGAGAGAGAGAAAGAAATGAGAGTCTTGATGCTGCTTAGCTGACCACCCAGGGTTGCTTTTTTGGCCACCGCTAGTGTAAATAGTGCAGAGATGTATTTGCAAAGGTCGACCATACAAAAATGTGTGCTTTTTTAGACCGGAAGTTGTGAAATTGTTGATCTGGCAATTACATTAGTTTCCAATTGGTAAATTGCTAACGTCATTGACGTAAGGCCAGGCGAACGAACGATAGAACGTTAGAGAAACCAAATTCCTGACGAAAGTGAATGACTGGTTTTCGTTCGGAGAGACTTTCGTTAGAAATACAGAAACAGGCCGATGATCTTTTGTATTTTTAAGAATTATGTCAACTATCAGGCGCCAACAAATTTTGGGTTTGTTCTACAAGTTAAAGGAGATGTTTTTTTTTTATTTTATTTTACTTTTTAATATTTTTTATTTAATAGTAACAGTACATATATTGTGTTTGAAGAATAAAGTTTTAGGGATCTGTTCCAAATTATTTTTCTCATTTTTTTGCACTTTAACAAAAAATACGAATTTTCCAAAGCAATTTTGAATAGTACAAATGCAATATTCTGCTGACTTGTCATTTTTGTATTATTAGGAATTCGATTAACTATCATATACAAAAAGTTTGGTTTAATTTCTCTAACAAACGAATTTTATACAGATATTTCATAATGTACATTTAAGGTAGTTTATTTTTTGGTCGATTTGCATATACAACAATTGACTTTGGCGTCCTCTCGCGGCGTCAAAAAGAGCTATATAAAAACATATTGTTATTATTTATCTTGATTGGTTCGTTAAGATATGATGAGTACTAATTTTACCATTATTTGAGGTAATACATTATTATAGATTTTTTGTCAATGGGACAGAGCACTGTGCGACGTCCTCAGAGATATATGCTACAGGAGGTTCTGAACAAATGGGCCAGGAGCAGCGGTTTGGCCATTAAACCAAACAAGACATAATTGGTTATCTTTACTAGAACAGTTGTAACAGATCTAGTCTTTTCTGATAATATCTACAAAGGTATTATTCTAGATAGAAAATTGTTATTCAGACTTAATGTACTGGGACGTGTAAAAGGAAAGCAAGCGTCGCATTATTTTCTTACAGGAAAGCTGTAGGGTCGCGTTGGGGCCTCTCTCCTAAAATCGTCCATTGGATATATACATATATATAGCAGTAGTTCTCCCAATACTGTTGTACGGCATTGTGTTGGGGTGAACGGCAACTAATAAACTATCCATTACAAACCAATTATCAAAGCTTCAGAGAGCCGCTTACTTATACATAAGCGGAGCGTTGAGGACTGCAGCGTCTAAGTCTCACTAAACCCTACTCCATCTACTGCCGATTGATATTATTGCAAGATAAGTTAGCACCAGAGCGGCAGTATTATTGAACTGTCTAACAATGTGGAAGTTTAAGAACTACGGCACATAAGGATATCACACTGTACATAGTGATATGATAACCGACCGAGAGGACTATATACTAACGGTGTACAACATCGGGAGAAACTTCATCACTAAGATACCTGCCAGAGAGGAATGAGTTGGCAGAACACCAGGAAATAGAAAACAGCTACACTTCTACATAGATGATTTGAAGCTTGCTGATAAGGTTGGCTCTTGGATTACCATATACCTGTATGGTATATCAAGCCCAAATAATGGCAATAAGGGAAGTCGCCGAGTGGCATCTGGTAGTCACATCACTAACTTCACAAACGGCCGCAGATCTCTTAACGAGTTGGCATAGTAATTTAACATACTCCCCATGTGGGTACCTGGGCATAGAGATATCCCGGGGAACTGCAAAGCTGATGAACTTGCTAGGAAAGGGACGACATTACAAATCCATATATTCGTGCGCCACTGTCCACATGCAAGCGTTGGCTTTGGCAAGAGACAATCAGGCAGTCCAATGAATGATGGACAGAAATCGGCTGCTGTAGGGTAGTTCACATAAATCTGGCCAAGGTCAAAATGTCTACTCCGTCTACGTTAGTGTCAATTTTTAAGGGACACTGCCTGATCGGCGGAAACGTCAGAAGGTTAGGTATTGAGTCCAATGACTTCTGTAGGAGCTAGCTGTGGTGATGAGGAAGGAGTGGAGGGCTTTGAGCACCTGCTTTGCTACTGCCCCTCATTAAGTAAACGCAGTATATCCACTGCAGCAGGCATTTGTAGGAAGTCTGACAGATATTTTCGGTACCGATATTCGTACTAATGATACAATTTTTATCAAACAGTTTGAATTCGATGAGGGACATCTGAGCCCGTGGTATCAATAGGGATCACATTGGCCTATATGTGCTGAAAAAGTTGCCTGTCATAACGGGTTTTTCAACAGGGACGCTACAAAAGTGGACCGACAGGGACAGCAAACGACGCCATATTTTTGCCGCTCTTTTGACATTTCTCTCCAGTAAGGTTTGCCATTTCATGATGGAAAGATATACGAGCCAACAATGAGTCGAAATTATTAAAATTTACTACCGAAATTCGGAGTCAGTGGCCTCAACGTTAAGAGCGCGAAAAATCGAAAAATCATCTTCAGCGATGAGGCTCATTTCTGGCTGAGTGGCTTCGTCAATAAACAATATATGCGTTATTGGTCAGACAGCAATCCACACGTACTCCATGAGTCATCATTGCATCCCGAACAAATTACGGTTTGGTGCGGTTTATGGGCCGGCGGCGTCATTGGGCCGTACTTCTTCCGTGATGATCAAGACCGGCACGTTACTGTGAATGGGAATTGCTACCGTTCAATGATAACCGAATATTTTTGGCCCCAATTGGATGATATGGACTTGGAGGACATGTGGTTCCAACAGGACGGCGCCACAAGCCACAGAGCGATTGCCACAATCAATTTATTGGAAACCAAGTTTGGAGAACGTGTTATCTCACGAAATGGTCGATTGGCCGCCTCGGTCGTGCGATTTGACGCCGTTAGACTATTTCCTGTGGGGCTACGTCAAGTCTATGATCTATGCCAACAAGCCAGCGACGATTGATGAACTTCGTACGAATATCGAACGTGAAATTGCAGCAGTGTCGGCCGATTTATGCTTGGAAACCGTCGAAAATTGGGTTCAGCGTCTGGACTTCTGCAATCGTGCCCGTGGTGGCCATGCAAAAGAAATCGAGTTCCATACATAATGGCATCGAATGTACTTTTAAAGGAATATAGAATTTCATTGATATCCAAATCCGTTTTCGTTTTATTTAAAAGAACTTTTGTAGGTGTTATTTTGAATCACCCGGTACTAGCCTAAAAAGTTCAGCTCAAAATGGTTGTATTTTGAAATTATCTCCATATTGATAAATTCGTACCCATTTCTGTGGTAATCATGCAAATGTCTTAATAGTCTGCATTTTACACCACTCTTCCAATAGTTTTCTGTCATTTCCCACACAAATTACCAAATTCTATATTACATATGTCACAGTGAGGGTAGTCGGTTTAGTCGTATAACTTGTTTAATTAACGATTGGAATTTATATGGCGATTTAATTAATTTTGAAAAATTTATTAGGTTGACATCAAGTATTCTGATCAATCCATAAAAGATTAATTTAAATAAATACATTGTTTCTCACAATTTTATTATATTTTTCCACATATAAATAATATCAAAATCAGACAACTTTTTCATTGGTCATTCATATGCAAAATTTCTTAAGAAATTAAGTATTATTTTGTAATGAAAAATTTGATACTTGTTTTTTTTTCAATATAACATAGCTCTATAATGATATCTATTAAAAAATGTTAGTCGTTATAGTCTGGCTGAATATTTTTCTTATATAAAAACTAATACACGTATCTGTATTACTTTTACGGTGTCAAACTCTATTATCAAAAGGTGTCAGTTATTGTCTGTAGAACGACATCCGCCACAAAACAAAAAACGAACAAATATATATAACGATTTTATTTATTTTTTTCAAGTATTTTACGACCATATGTTATATTAATCATAAAATTATTATATTAATTATTCATAGTTTTCTTTTTCGGTCATTCGCATTGTTGTTGTTCGTTCGTTGGTGGAGGAATTCTATTGTTCGCAAAGGAAATTCATTTGTCTGAAAATTGTTTTTATTATTTTTTCATTGCTGTTGCATGGCCAATCAAAACGGCCATCCGACAGACGGGCCGCCATTTGTGTCTTAGCAAATTTTTAACAATAAAAAATATATTCGATCGTAAAAATATCTCTTGGTGGGTTTTTATGACAATGTATTTTTATTTTTCTATTTTTTTCTGGTTCGTTTGAAAATATTCCAAATTGTTTAAATGCATACATTAAAAAGTCATAAAACCACAATCTTTCTCTCTATTTTGAAATATGGCAAAGCCATAAATTTCTATGTTAAAAAGCAAAATCCACGAAGTCAGTTTTTGGTGCTTTTCAACTTTTTTTGTGTAAGTAGGTTTTAATATAAAAAAGGAAAAGTTTTCTTCTTGCGATAAGAAATTTAAATGACATGTCGTAGAGCCAATTAAGTTAATTGTTTATCTCTCTCGAATGTCTAATTATAGTGCATTTTTATCGAACATTTATTTAGCGCATAATTAAAATAAATCATAGTTGAGTTTATGTGTGTAAACAGTGGGAATTAAATGGAAAAATGCTGTCATGAAGGCGATTTTAATCGAATACCGAAACGGATGTTGTATGTATTGTGGAGGTGGAACTAATCTATGAACTATGGACATATGCTTTTTTGTAGCAAATTATTTTAGCAATGAAACGAAAACATCAAAATTTCAGCTAAATTATTAAAAAAAGTGTGCTGGATTTCCAATAACAGTGATATGATTTCTTTGAAAAAAAAAAACACTTATTGTTAAGTAAATTCAAAAGTTTTTTATTTAATGTGAAGTACAATCGATACAATTAAGTTCTAAATAAAACGTCATTCAAATGGCCTCCGCGACTTCTTCTGCAGGATCGAATTCGATGAACCCAATTTTCGAGCACTTTTTCCACTAAATCGTATGTGATGAATGGCACGTTCAATATTGACTTGTAAACCTTGAAAAGAGTCTGGTTTATTTCGAAAGACCAATGACTTCAAATAACCCCACAAGAAATAGTCTAATGGCGTTAAATCACAACTTCTTGGAGGCCATTCAATATCACAATTTCTTGAAATAATCGAATGTCCAAATTTTTCTCGCAACAATTCAAATGTTTCATTTGCTGTGTGGCACGTAGCCACAATCGATCAATGGTAAAAAGGTAGCTCTTAACGAGTGCTAAAATATTGCTCATGGCTGTCAACGTCGTAGATCGACTGGAAAGTGTTTTTATACCCTACACCACACTGTGGTACAGGGTATTATGACTTTGTGCATTTGTTTGTAACACCTAAAAGGAGAAGAGATAGACCCATTGTTTATTATACCGATCGACTCAGAATCACTTTCTGAGTCGATTTAGCCATGTCCGTCCGTCTGTCTGTCCGTCTGTCTGTCCGTCTGTCTGTCCTTCTGTCCATGTATTCTTGTAATCAAAGTGCAGGTCGTATTTATGGTCCGATTGTGATGAAATTTAGCATAGTGCTCTTTTTTGGCCCAAGGACGATCCCTATTGAAATTGGTTAAAATCGGTTCCGATTTGGATATAGTCCCCATATATATGTTTCACCCGATTTGACATGCAAGCGCCGTAGAAACCACATTTTATATCCGATCTTTATGAAATTCGGCAGAGAGAGTTTTATTATTACGGGAATGAACACTACCAAATTTGGAGAAAATCCGATCAGATTTAGATATAGCCCCCATATATATGTTTCACCCGATTTGGCATGTAAGCGCTGTAGGAACTGTATTTTAAATCAGATCAGTACGAAATTTGGCAGAGAGAATTATCTTATTACATGAATAAACACTGCCAAATTCGGGGAAAATCGGTTTAGATTTAGATATAGCCACCATATATATGTTTCACCCGTTTTAACATTTAAGCGCTGTAGAAATCGTGTTTTATATCCGATCAGTACGAAATTTAACAGAGAGAGCTCTCTTATTACATGAATAAACACTGCCAAATTCGAGGAAAATCGGTTCAGATTTAGATATAGCCACCATATATATGTTTCACCCGATTTAACATTTAAGCGCTGTAGAAATCGTGGTTTATATCCGATCCGTACGAAATTTAACAGAGAGAGTTTTCTTATTACATGTATGAACACTGCCAAATTCGGGGAAAATCGGTTCAGATTTAGATATAGCCCCCATATATATGTTTCACCCGATTTAACATTTAATCGCTGTAGAAATCATGTTTTATATCCGATCAGTACGAAATTTAACAGAGAGAGTTTTCTTATTACATGTATGAACACTGCCAAATTCGGGAAAAATCGGTTCAGATTTTAACATAGTCCCAATATATATGTTACACCCGATTTGACATGTAAGCGCTGTAGAAACCGTGTTTTATATCCGATCAGTACGAAAATCGGCAGAGAGAGTTTGCTTATTACATGTATGAACACTGCCAAATTCTTATCGCAATGCCCATTTTCTGATTGGTAGGTAGGTGTAGGGTATTATATAGTCGGCCCCGCCCGACTTTCTGTCTTTCCTTACTGGTTTTATTTAAAAAAATCGACTTAGCGCACGAAAAGTTGCAATTGGAGAAGGATTATTTTGATAATAAAACTGAATAATTTGTAAACGTTGTTCTTGCATATATCTCTTCATGATGAAAGTGTAAACACTACTGAATACAATGAAAAACAGATCATGTCATATTACAAATGGCCGAAACGTCGCTTCAAAATGACATCATCCCTATTGGAAAACCCGTTAGATAATCCATCACCGAGTTATGATGGACACCGCATTTCAACTTTTTTCGAGACGCTTCCGAATAATTTCTGGCGTTGCCATATTTTTTTATATTTCTTTATGAAATTTTTACACAATATACTTCGAAAGTATACTATAACACCGTGCGACACTAATTTTTTTTGGTCATGAATATCTCTACATATGTAATTCTGAAAGCTGACAAGAATCAAAACTAAACTGTTTACTCAGTTTCTCATTTTCTGGTCGAGTTCGCGTTTAAAAGGACATGACATTTTTTAAAGATATAATTGAAGCATACTCGCGAATAACGTTGTAAACAACAAAATAAATTGGTAAAAAATGTGTAACAAACGTTTTAAAAGTAGCAGACACTTTCAAAATTTTCTTTTTTCACTCATTACACCGTGCGACAAGTCAACCTTATGTATCACCGATGAACGAAACTATATACAAATGAAACTAGAGACCACATGTAGCAAAACTGCATACTAATTTTTTTATTTCGTGATCGTTTGTCCTTTTACAGGACTTTTAATTTTCAAAGGATATAAATGCTTGAACAATTTATTTTCGTACTTCTACAAGTCGTACATTGGATATATGGGTGTTAAGTGAAAGAGGAGAGTCTCTACTGTTTAACTATTTTTATACCCTACACCACACTGTGGTACAGGGTATTATAAGTTTGTTTCACGGCAGATGTTTGTAACACCTGAAAATAACACAGCTAGACCCACCTTAAAGTATACCGATCGACTCAGAATCACTAGCTGAGTCGATGTAACGATGTCCGTCCGTCCGTCCGTCTGTCCATGTAAAGTTGTTCGTCGACTACAGGTCGCACTTTCACTCCGATCGTTCTGAAATTTTGAAGTTTAGAGTATTTCGCGACTGTTAAGATCGCTATTGAATTTGGTTGAAATCGGTTCACATTTAGATATAGCTCCCATATATATCTTTCGTCCGATTTGGCCCTTTAGTCCTATAGAAGCTATATTTTACATCCAACCGTTTTGAAATTTAGGATGGTAGAGTTTCTTGATCCATGAACCAACACTACCGAATTTGAAAAAAATCGGTTAAGATTTAGCTATAGCTCCCATATATATGTTTAGTCCGATTTGGCTCTTTAGTCCTATAGAAGCAGTATTTTACATCCAATCATTTTGTAATTTAGAATGGTAGAGTTTCTTGAGCCATGAACCAACACTACCGAATTTGAAGAAAATCGGTTAAGATTTTGCTATAGCTCCCATATATATGTTTCGTCCGATTTGGACATTTAGTCCTATAAAAGCTGTATTTTACATCCAATCGTTTTGAAATTTAGAATGGTAGAGTTTCTTGATCCATGAACCGACATTGCCGAATTTGAAGAAAATCGGTTAAGATTTAGCTATAGCTCCCATATATATGTTTCGTCCGATTTTGCTCTTTAGTCCTGAAGAAGCTGTATTTTACATCCAATCATTTTGAAATTTAGAATGGTAGAGTTTCTTGATCCATGAACCAACACTACCGAATTTGCAAAAAATCGGTTAAGATTTAGCTATATCTCCCATATATATGTTTCGTCCGATTTGGCCCTTTAGTCCTATAGAAGCTGTATTTTACATCCGATCGTTTTGAAATTTAAAATGGTAGAGTTTCTTGATCCATGAACCAACACTACCGAATTTGAAGAAAATCGGTTAAGATTTAGCTATAGCTCCCATATATATGTTTCGTCCGATTTGGCCCTTTAGTTCTATAGAAGCTGTATTTTACATCCAATCATTTTGTAATTTAGAATGGTAGAGTTTCTTGAGCCATCAACCAACACTACCGAATTTGAAGAAAATCGGTTAAGATTTTGCTATAGCTCCCATATATATGTTTCGTCCGATTTGGACATTTAGTGCTATAAAAGCTGTATTTTACATCCAATCGTTTTGAAATTTAGAATGGTAGAGTTTCTTGATCCATGAACCGATATTGCCGAATTTGAAGAAAATCGGTTAAGATTTAGCTATAGCTCCCATATATATGTTTCGTCCGATTTTGCTCTTTAGTCCTGTAGAAGCTGTATTTTACATCCAATCATTTTGAAATTTAGAATGGTAGAGTTTCTTGATCCATGAACCAACACTACCGAATTTGAAGCAAAGCGGTTAAGATTTAGCTATAGCTCCCATATATATGTTTCGTCCGATTTGGCCCTTTAGTTCTATAGAAGCTGTATTTTACATCCAATCGTTTTGAAATTTAGAATAAACAATTTATACATGAACCACAAAATTTATATTTCAGAGTTATTCAATATTACGAGAGTGGTGTAGGGTATTATATAGTCGGCCCCGCCCGACTTTAGCCTTTCCTTACTGGTTTCGAATATCAGACACAAAAGAGATATTCTGTACGGTATACCGATATATAACCGTGTTAAAATAAAAATCCATCTTGAGCAAAAAAATACGTATGATCATTAAATTATTAATTGAGCTATCTTGACTAAAAGAACGATGCAGAAGTTCTTATTTTTGGGAGCTACTTTCACGTCCAATTCTCAGAATTGAGTCCCAACATCATGTGTTGTACTGTGTTGTAAAGAAATTCCATACAAATTTTAAAATTTCATAAAACTTAGCATGTTTTGGAATGGAGGTATCGATATGTACTCGTAGCTCTCATATAAAGGTCTCCACCGATGTCACTTATTGACGCTATAGAAAACATATTTTTCTACTGATTTGAAATTTATACATTGATTTATATTGCCCATTAATCGTCCCTAGTGAAAATGGGGGACATCAGACCATGTTTTGGTACAGCCCCCTTGCACAGGTCCCCTCCGACTATACTTAACGCTCTAGGGGACGCACTTTTTAACCGATCTTGCTATAATTTAAGCATATTTCATTAAATCGGTCTTACTGAAAATTTGGAGCCATATTGGGAATTTAGGAATGTATTCTATTTTACGTGCAATAATTCATAGTAATAATCGTTTAATATAGCCCCTATATATTTCTCCGTGCATGGTTGGCAAGCAATTGTGTAGGGTATTATACAGTCGGCCCGCCTAACTTTAGTCAATCCTTACTAGTCAAGGAGGAATGTATACATCTTTTGCTACGGAAAATGTAAAACATTGAAGAGTTATCGTGGTGCGCACTAGATATTGTGGTAATATTTCTGTCTACCACAGGCTAAGTTTAAAGATGTGCCATATTAGTTCACTCCTCCTGGTACATCCCACACAAATTAAGTGAAATATTAAATGTCTAATAACTTGCAACAGCTTTACATTTTCGTTAGTTTCGAGATAAATTACTCTTCTGATTTCTCTTTAAACTTGGTGGCCCATTCAGCATGGTCTAAATAGGATTACTAGGGCGGGTCGATTTAAAAATCGCCCATTGCTCAGTGAAAATCGTATTCTAGGGATCAAAATAAGAAACTTTGCCGAAGGAACCATACCTCTAAAACGAATTCTGATGTCCCGGAAAAAATCCCACTTTGAACCATTTAGAGTGCTCCAATCGAGTCCAAATGTATGGAACCCCCAGGGGGTTCCAGGTGGTGTGCCACTGGCATGTGTGGGTCGGGCCTCCAAAGTTAGTGGGGGTCGGTCATACATTTGGACTCGATTGGAGCACTCTAAATGGGTCAAAGTGGGATTTTTCAAAATTTGCCCCTACCCAAAAGTTCGACCCAAATTCCGGGACATCAGAATTCGTTTTAGAGGTATGGTTCCTTCGGCAAAGTTTCTTATTTTGATCCCTAGAATACGATTTTCACTGAGCAATGGCGACTTTTTTTGCCTCCCCACAAATCGACCCGGCCTAAGGATTACCTATATCCTTTCTGCTACATTTTTCGAAGACTGTATTTAATGTTTTAATTGAATCAATTAAGTTTTTATTTGAAATCTAAAATCAATCACTTTTTAATTGAAAAATTGTGTTATTCCGATGAATGATTTATTGAATCAATTGATTTTTAATTAGTGTTCAATAATTATGTTTTTTTTCGTTTTAGTAGATTTTAAAATCACCAAAATGATTGTAACTAGGATATTTTGCTGACTCAAGACCATTTTGGTCTCTTTAATGCTATAGAATGCAAAGTTGTTTAAAGATCTTTATCAAAAAGTTGGTTTTCAAAACTTTGCTATAAAATCATCATAGGCAAAAATGTTTTGGGCAAAGAGAATTTTCTATTTACAAAACAAAATTTCAATATTTTTTTTTAACGAAAAATGTTTGAATGAATTTTCTATCAGTACAATAACATGAACATATTTGTAATAATTTTCAAAAAGTTTATTTCCCAAAACTTTACTATAGATTCATTTACAAATCAAAATTTCAATAATTTTCTTAACTAAAAATGTTTGAATAACATAATTCTTATAATTCATTAAACCAGTTACTTCTTATAGTTTGTTTTAAGAAGAAAAATATTTCAGCACCTTCGCAAAACCCTTAATAGCTCTATTAATAATTTCCGGTTTTCCACACTAATAATTCAAAAAACCCTAATAAAAAGAAGTATAAAAAACCACCACATCAAGTAAAAAAAATAACGATGACGATGACAGTTCATCGAAATCAATAAATGGCACTTATCTGAATGGCAAACTCAAACGTTTCTCCCGGAATACAAAACAAGGAAATAATGATAGAAAAACACCCCAAAAATACTGTGGACTAATAAAACCATTAAGCAAAGTAAACAAAAAGTCAAAGTAAGACATTCCTGTGTTACGGCAATCCCTCCACCCTCACCCAACGCTCAACATAGGTTTGTCGAATGTCAAATGAAATGAAATGTACGCATGTGAATTTGAACGGAAACGGACAAAGGAATCTATTCTTTTCTTTGGTCTATCGATTTCGAGCGCTGTTCGAGTCTGTTGTTGTCGTTGTCATCGACGTCGTCGTCGTCATCAATGTCAGAACGCTCATAAAAATGAACTTAAATGCTTTTAACAGTCATAGGCAGACATTTGTGCCCTTCACAATTGTCCCACTCGAGAAGCTATTATTGAATGATATTAGACCCGAAAAGAGAGCATTCTAATATGGGGTATTCAACAAAATATCATAAAATATTAAAATATTCTAATTTATAAATTTAATACGGTTGAAAAAATTCAATTGTAATCAAAAAGAAAATAAGTAATTTACTGCAACATTCGAACCGGACAAAATAGGTTATTAATTTATTACCGAGAGAAAACAAGTTATATTTTCGTAGGTCCGTTACTGGTTTATCTATGGGAGAGCGTACACTGAAAAAAAAAATAGTAATAAAACTAATGATGACACATTCTTATATTAAGTATGCTACCTCGGCATCAATTCAATGGCAATTTTCATTAAAATAATGAAAATTTACACGTTTTTTACGAAATTTTCCTTAATATAAAGTTTTCTGAATTAGAATTAATGTCTATCTAATCAATAGTTTTGTGTACGCGATTCTTTAAATGTACGCATTTAAATTAAAGAAAAAAATCATTATTTTTGTGACAATCCGCATTATTTTAAGTAATATTTCAATACTTTTAAGGATTTTCTACATTAACACTACGACGTAGACATGTCATAGTTTTAATGCCGAATCGGACTTAATTAACAGTGTGAGATATTTGAGTAATAAATTTAAGGCTTTGCTCCCCTTAAAGGAAAGGCTGTCTTGGTAATAAATTTTATGACAATTGTCATTATTTTTAAGAATACATACGAGAGAATTATACAATCTCTCCCTCCCTCTCTCGCTCGGAGAATCAGTTTTGTTTGGTAATGTGTGAATCAATAATTGTTATGGAATGCTAGAAGAGAAAATAGAGAACAGTTCTGTTGTTCGTTTTCTTTTAAATCGTCAGTTATTTACAAGCGATGGAAGGAAACGGTTGTCTGTTTTCGGGACGCGGATTGTGAAAAAATTTGATTGCTGTGAATATGTAATACGTGCATACATACGTGCATATTGTACCGAAAATAATTTTAATATGGGCTGTTAACAGTTATTTTTGCTAAAGCATAGCAACAACAACAAATGAAACCTTCGCGTACATGTGTGTATGCATGTGGTTATGCCGTCGGCGTCACCATCGATCTCTGTGATAAGGGAGTGCGTGTGTCATAGTTATTTTTGCTGTATGTTATTTATGGCGATGTACATGCGTTTTTGGAGAGAGAGGAGATCTTGTTTGTAAGTCCTGTGAAGAGATTTGTGCCAAATGGATGACGAAAATGTGAGTAATAGATTTTGTAATACTGAAAGAGACAATGGGAAAATGTTTAGGTACGTGAAAAATAATATTATTATCCTGAAATAAACATCTTATTGGCAATAACAAAATTAACAAAACACATTTTAATAGAAAGTATTTATTTATTAAAAATACCAGCGCATAATGCAGAAGTAAAATTATTTGTGGCAATTTAGAAATTTATTATTAATAATATGTTATACATATAACTATCTTTTTAATTATTTTTAGTAAAACAATTTTAGAATGGGTCTTTTGTCAGAAGAGTGGCAAATTTTACAAAATATTTCAACGTAAGTATTATATATGAACGGTTGAAATATTTCTCTTAGTTTTCAGCGTTTTCCAATTGTGATATGATAAAATTTATTTGCTTTTTTTGTTTATAGATAATTTTATTTGATTTATTTTCAGAAAAACTTTAATTCTTTTAATTTTAGATCACGCAATATTTGAAGATAAATGTGATGGATATATGAAAAATGCAGTGCTAAATTCCATTTATAACTTGCAAAAAATAAGTGAGCATACACCTACATGGGAATGTTTGAATTGAAAGGAAATAGATTTGGAAACAATATTTGTAAGTATTATTTATTTCTGATCAAATATATTTTATTTGAAAATCAAGAAATTTAATTTGGAACGCATATATTAATGTACACCCATGGTAATAAATATACTTCCACAAAAAAAAGTACAATGTAATTGTGTTTTTATTTTTTGGAAAAACTCTTTATTGGAAGATTGTTCTTAAATGATTTGTTAAGCAAAACATGTGTTGACATTTCAATTTATAAAAACTATCCGAATTTTAAAAGAAAAATGAAAAGTACTTCATTGGTAAAAAATAAACTTCCAAATTAATGTAGACTAAACAATTTCGAAACAATACATTTTTTTAGAAAACATAATTTGTCTTATAATGAGTAATAGCGCCAGACAACATTATAACTACTTAAAGTCATTATGACATGCAATCAATTAAGTTTGTAAGCAGTGATGTGGGTATTCCACTCCAAGTTTTATTAATCGCTGATCAGAGGTCTCTCAGATTGGTGAATTGCCGCCAATTGTCATAAATTTGATTTGCCATATTCCCCAGGACGTTTTCGATCGAAATTAGATCTATACTTAATGCAGGTCATCGCAGCAGTGGTATATTTTTGGAGTTAAACCAGTCCGTCACAATTTTAGCTTTATGTATTCGGGCTTAATCTTTTTAAAAATTAACGAAGACTCATAAATATCGTCCAAAAAGGAGATAAGGACTTCATTCAAAAGTAACCGAGTTCAATGTAACCGATGGAATTTATCTTTTTGGTAAATAACGAAATATTAATCAACAAAGTTGCATTTTTGCGCATAGGTGATTTTTTAGAACAACATTGACGTGTGGTAGTATATTTATTACCATGGCTGTATTAGAACAAAATATATTTGCGAACTGACGTTCACATATAAAATACATGTTTTCATACAAACACAGTTATTGTTAAAAAGTTTTCCAAATATAATTTATTTAAAAAGATTTTTTCCTTTTTTGAAGTTTAGTTTAAATTTTTCCTTGATTTCGTGTTCATAATTGCTTCATAAGTACTTCATAATTAAACCTGCTGTTAGATTAGCCTCATTTGGTCCAATTTTTGTATCGTTTCCTTTATAAACGGTAATATATGTATGTATATATATTGCCTTATAATTTGGTCCAAGGGATATTTTTGTTTTACTAAAATCAAAATAATAAGCGTTTTTGCTCAAAAATAATTGTAAATAAGCTGCTTTCTTTTCACGAAGTATTGAATAAAAATAAATATAAAATATTGTCTTCCATATTCATTTTATATGAAAAATGTAATGTTGACCAAATGGACTCTTAATCTAGGATTCGTACAGATTTGCTAATCTAACACCAGGGTTAAGAATGTCATAAGCAGCATTAGCTTTTGTTTTACAGAAGTAATTTTTAATAAGTTTTTGAAGTTTTGTTTGCTAACAAAACTTAAGATTTTAAAATCTATGTCACGATTGATTTTTTTGAGAAAATTATTCTTGATAACTCAATTTATATGAAAAATGTCACTTTCGCCACTTTCAAAACAATCAGTTTCTATTATTAATAATATCTTACATAAATATTTTTTTTAACTTTTAGTACAGCAAATTTTGTATGGATCTATTATGAGAATTTGTGTCGTAGAAGAGTGACTAAATATTTCAGTGTAAGTAAGTATATTCCAAAGATTTTAATATAAATCTTATCTTTCAACATTTTGTGACAGTTATATGATAAAATTTATTTTAATACTTTATCGTATATAAATCATTCTGTTTGATTTCTATTAAAATTATTTGTATTTTAGTTCGCGCAATTGAACTTTATTTGGATATATGAAAAATGCAGTGGGAAAATAAAAATTTACAAATTGCAGGAAATGAGTGAGCATCCAAACTATATGATATAATAATATAATATTTGTTTTATATAATTTCTATTTAAAATCCAGCCAAATTCTAGGTTAAAAATCATTAAGGTCGGTTCCGATAAAAATTGTTCATGGACAACAAATAGAGAAACGAATCCCGTTATAGAATCGAAACATAACAATACAATATTCGAATAAAAGTCAAACTTCATAGTGTGTTGGCCGATTTGTCTTTATACAATTACATATTGTTTTAAATTATAAAATGTTCAAGGTTATCCGTAATATGTATTATATTTTTTTGTATTTTCCAATATAAAATATAACAAATAAAATATTTATTTAGAAAGATAAAGTGTTGTGTTATTGAATTTTCTATGAATAGTAAATGATTTCAAAGAAAATGATTCATTTAAAAGAGTAACATTATAAACAATATAATGTAACGAATTTCCATACATATTTAAAAAAACTGTATTTAAATTCATGTATGTCTTAAATTAATTACCAATATATTCTTATATCAAGGACAAACATTTTAAATTTTATTACGATAATGTTTTAAATTATATGATATTTTACTAAAAATAAGCACGCGCCATACTTAAATTTACGCAAAAATGTGCTTATTTTAAGACCAAACTTAATTAGTTTTATTACCTAAAATTCTTAATTCTATGAAATGCATCCTCAAAACAAATACTATTCACGTCTTTAAATTAACTATAAAACCTTCTTATTTTTATAGCGATTGTCTTTGGCTCGAAATCATTGCCGAAATCTTAAACTTTACGAAAAATTCATTGATTTTCAGTACGCTTTTTTTTAGTGTAGGGTATAAAAACGATTGGATCTAAAGAGCCAAATCGGATGAAACATATATATGGGAGCTATAGCTAAATCTTTACCGATATTCTTCAAATTCGGCAATGTTGGTTAATGGATCAAGAAACTCTACCATTCTAAATTTCAAAACGATTGGATGTAAAATATAGCTTCTATAGAACTAAAGGGCCAAATCGGACGAAACATATATATGGGAGCTATAGCTAAATCTTAACCGATTTTCTTCAAATTCGGCAATGTTGCTTCATGGATCAAGAAACTCTACTATTCTAAATTTCAAAACGATTGGACGTATAATACAGGTTTTATAGGACTAAAGGGCCAAATCGGACGAAACATATATATGGGAGCTATATCTAAATCTGAACCGATTTAAACCAAATTCAATAGCGATCTTAACAGCTGCGAAATACTCTAAACTGCGAAATTTCAGAACGATCGGAGAGAAATTGCGACCTGTAGTCGACGAACAACTTTACATGGACAGACGGACGGACGGACATCGTTAAATCGACTCAGCTAGTGATTCTGAGTCGATCGGTATACATTAAGGTGGGTCTAGCTGTGTTATTTTCAGTTGTTACAAACATCTGCCGTGAAACAAACTTATAATACCCTGTGCCACAGTGTGGTGTAGGGTATAATAAAAAACCAGTAAGGAAAGGCTAAATTCGGGCGGTGCCGACTATATAATACCATACACCACTCTCGTAATATTGAATAACTCTGATATATAAATTTTGTAATTCATGTATAAATTGTTTACATAAATTTACTTTTGGGACATTTTATACTTAAATAATACCCTGTACCACAGTGTGGTGTACAGGGTATTCAAATTCGGCAATGTTTCAGAACGATCGGAGTGAAATTGCGACCTGTAATCGACGAACAACTTTACATGGACAGACGGACGGACGGACGGACATGCTTTAATCGACTCAGCTAGTGATTCTGAGTCGATCGGTATACTTTAAGGTGGGTCTAGCTGTGTTATTTTCAGGTGTTACAAACATCTGCCGTGAAACAAACTTATAATACCCTGTACCACAGTGTGGTGTAGGGTATAAAAATAAATTATTTACGAATAATATTTTGGGAATCAAGGTGAGGGGATTCTTAAGTCGGATTACCCGACTGAACATTCTTACTTGTTATTTTATACTTTTCATAACAAAGTATTCTATATGTGGGGACGGATCGCGCAACGCCTTAGACGTTACTTATCGTACGACAAGGACTAACTACGCACGGATACAACGGACGCTTACGTAATAATTTGACGACACACTCGCACACGCAATTTCACTAACTGCGCATGCGAGCTTGGACACACGACTCGACGCACAGACAGGAGGACGAGCATCAGTCGCTGTTCAGAAGTTAAGAAGACAAGAAGTGTCATAGAAGAATAACTTAGAAGTTTTTAGTTTAATTTAATTTATTTTATTATTAGAAGTGTACAAATTGAAGTCTTAAGTTTTATTTTATTTCATTCGTTTATTTTCTATGTTAAGTTCACATCACAATAAATTATTATTATTAATCTTTAAACCGAACATTACAAGTGTTTCATTAAAAACAAAACGAAGGAACAATTCCTACAAATTTGGGGGCTCGCCCGGAATGTGAATGTGAACATAGAAATAAATGAACATAAAGAACAAATAGAGTGTGTTTTGAAATTAAAAAGGAAAAACGTGAAAAAATTCCTAATTGTGTTAGAAGTAAAAAACTGGAAAATCGTTGAAGATTGAAATGAAGTTGTCATTATAAAAGTGACCAAGTAATAAACATTGAAAAAAAGGATACCCGTTAATTGTCACCACACAAACAAACGGTATTCCTTGTAGTCAATGAAGAGACACACAGCAATAAAATACGACGTCATTGAGTGTAAATGGAAAATTTGGACGAAGCAACAACATCAACAGGCAAATGAACGGCACATCAGCGAAGTGATTTCAACCCTTATATTCATCGAGCAGAGGTGATAGCAGAGGCACGAGTACGCGTCGGCGCACATGCAGCGTGTGTGGACCATAGAGGAACAATAGCAGAGCAACTGAGACGACTCGTATTGCTATTTAGATGTACTTATGTATGTATGTATTCATATGATAATTTTATGTTTGTATGTATATGTGCATACGATTGATGCAGAAGACGTTCTTGTGCGTGGATGAATTAGGGAAAGGGAATTAACGGGATTTATTACTGTTGGCTGACCTAACTGTTTGCTGTTTATTTGTTTTGCTTGTTATTTGTTTTTGTTACATTTGCTTGGACAACTGTTTATTTAGGTCGTGTGCACATTTTTTATTATATAGTTCTTGTAATTAGCTGTTAAGATTGATACATAACTGATTTTTGAATTGATGTACATATTTCCATAGCGTTATTTATTTATTCTTTGTAAAGCGGCTGGTACTTTAACGGACTTTTGTTTTTACTTTACTACGATGGACAAAGACATTATAATGGGATTGACTGTTGACGGACTGAAGGGGAAATTAGAGGAGGTGAATTTGACAAAGACTGGTAGTAAGGCTGAGTTGCAGACACGTCTCTTGGAACACCACGGTCATCTCAATGTGGCTGACGACGGCGAATCTGACTATGGCGAGGCAACGTCTACAGTTGGACAAGTAACGACATTTTTTACATTGAGAGATATCCAGGATTCGGTATCAAGTTTTACTGGCGATGGCTTGCCGGAGGTCGATCAGTGGCTGAGGTAATTTGAGGACTGTGCGTGTACTGTCGGTTGGAATCCCTTACGCAAATTCATATATGCCAAACAATTGTTGACAGGAGCGGCCAAGATATTTGTTAGGAGTCAACCTAATATTAAGGACTGGTCATCCCTTAAGACAGCATTGAGGAAGGAATTTGGTACAAAAGTCTCGTCTGTCGATATTCATAGAAGACTGTCAAATCGGCGAAAGAAATCTGCAGAAAGTTTTCGGGAATATCTCTACAGTCTGATGGAGATTGCGCAGCCAATAGGATTAGACGATGAGAGTTTGATAACATATTTTATAGAAGGAATATCAGACTCTAAGGCGAACAAAGCTGTGTTATATCAAGCCACAACATTGGAAGAACTGAAGGCCAATTTACGAGTGTACGAGCGGATGTACGGCACTGGAGAGTCATCAAACTCAAAAGTTACACGTTCGAAACCAAATGACGACGGCACGAGGAAGACAACACTTTGTTTCAATTGCGGAGAGAAAGGCCATATATCCAGTGACTGTAAGGTACCTAAGGTAAAATGTTTCAAATGCAAGGGTCTAGGCCATAAATCCTTTGAATGTAAGAGTCAATCGAAGAAAGAGAAACCAGATGAAAGGTCAAGCACTGAGAACGCAGCAGGAAATGTACATACATTATCCGAGGAGACGCCTTTGGTCTCACGACGAATTTTCAAAGATGTGGAAATATTAGGTAGAAAAATATCAGCAATGGTGGATACCGGAAGCGACGTTAGCCTTCTTCGACATGACACACTGGCTCTCTTAGGTGATACCGTGCTGGATAATGACATCAGGACTCTTGCAGGAATAGGTGGAAAGAGCATAAAGACGATGGGGAAAATAACCGTACAAGCGATGATTGATGCAGTACACCTGAAGATAACATTCCATGTACTAAGGTCGGACGACATACAATATTCGGCTGTAATTGGCAACGATTTGTTGCAACAGGTAGATATGACCATCGATGGAAATGGAACCAGATTTACTAGCAGAGCCGTGGCATCATCTACAACAAATACCAGTCAAATTGCGGAACTGAGCGAAGAGTTTGCGGGTGTATTGAATTTGACTACGTTTGTGGAATTTCAGGAAGATGATTTGAAGATTGAACATCTGGACTATGCGATGCGGACAACAATCGGTAACGTTGTTAAAGCGTATAAACCCGTGAAACCAGAAACACATCCGGTGACTATGAAGATTATTCTCAGTGATGAAGTTCCAGTTTCACATCGACCGAGAAGAATGTCATATCCTGATCAGTGTACCGTCAATGAGCAGGTGAATGAGTGGCTTAGAGATGGTATAATAGAGCCCAGCTGTTCCGAATATAGCGCACCAGTAGTGTTGGTACGGAAAAAGGATGGAACAAAACGATTGTGCTGTGATTATCGCAAGCTTAACGAGAATATTGTACGCGATAACTTCCCGATGGTATTAATCGACGACGTAGTACAGAGGCTGTTGAGCGCGAAAATTTTTTCCACCCTAGACCTGAAGAACGGATTTTTCCATGTTCCCGTTGATGCAGACTCGAAGAAATATACGGCATTTGTGACACATAACGGCCAATTTCAATTTAAATATGTACCGTTTGGAATTTCCAACTCACCAGCGGTATTTTGCAGGTATATTTCAGCAATTTTCAGAGAATTGATCACCGATGGAACGGTAATAATATACATGGATGATATTGTGATTCCCTCGAGTAATGAGATGGAAGGTATCGAAAAGTTAATGAAGGTATTGAATGTCGCGGAATCAAACGGACTTTCAATAAAATGGAAGAAATGTCAATTTCTAGAGAGGCGGATTCAATTTTTGGGTTACGTTATAGAGAATTCGATGATATCACCCTCGATTGAAAAGACAAAAGCCGTTTCGAATTACCCGTTGCCACCGACTCAAAAGGCAATTCAAAGATTTTTGGGACTCACATCATACTTTCGACGTTTCATTCCAAATTATGCCATGATTGCAAGACCTCTAACGGACCTGTTAAGGAAAGACGTTAAATTTAGATTACGCGATGAAGAGATTCTGGCTTTCCAACAATTGAGAAATTCTCTGGTCAATACGCCGATTTTGAAGATATTTGACCCACAGTCCGTTACAGAAATACATACAGACGCGAGTATGTACGGGTATGGTGCAGCGTTGTTGCAGAAGGGTGACGACGAACAATTCCATCCTGTGGAATATATGAGTAGGAAGACGACTCCAGCGGAACAAAGATATCACTCATATGAATTGGAAGTATTGGCAGTGGTAGAGGCTCTCAAGAAATGGAGGATATACGTCTTAGGATTACACGTAAAGATTGTGACTGACTGTAACGCCTTCGCACTAACGATGCGTAAACAGGATGTCCCACCTAAGGTATCTCGATGGGCACTTTTCTTGCAAGAGTTCGACTATACAATTGAACACCGCCCGGGGTCGAAGATGAAGCATGTCGATGCACTAAGCCGACTGTCCTGTTTGATAGTGGAGAATTCTTTGAGGCATCGTATGAGAGAAGCACAAATGCAGGACGAATGGATCAAGGCTGTTAGAAAAATCTTGAATACCGGAGAACACGACGATTATTACATGATCCGAATATTGCACAAGGATCCGAATAAAGAGTTGATGGTAGTGCCGAGCTCAATGGAGAAGGAAATTATAGCCATGGCACATCGACAAGGACACTTTGGTGCACGCAAGACGCAGGAGTTGGTGCAAAAATCGTATTTTATACCGGAGTTGACCAAGAAGACAGACAACGTTGTTAGAAGCTGCATTGAATGTATTGTTTCAGATGCAAAGAGAGGTCGCAAGGAAGGTTTCCTTAGTCCAATAGATAAGGCTAATAGACCGTTGGTCACATATCATCTTGACCATGTCGGACCGATGGAGGCGACTCATAAACAATACAATCATCTACTGGTAGTTGTGGATGCTTTTTCCAAGTTTGTGTGGTTGTACCCAACCAAGAGTACAGGCACAAAGGAGGTAACGGACAGACTCTCGAAACAAGCTACGATATTTGGTAACCCGGAGAGAATCATTACCGACAGGGGTACAGCGTTTACTTCGAACCAATTCAAAGAATTTTGTGAATCGCGGAAAATTCAACATTTATTAATTGCAACCGGAGTTCCTAGAGGAAATGGGCAAGTGGAGCGGATGCATCGGATTATTATACCAATGCTGACGAAACTGTGCGTTGAAAATCCAGGAAATTGGTATAAATATGTTGATCGGGTACAACGCATCATGAACAACACACCGCCACGAAGTACAAACATAGCCCCATTCAAATTGCTGACAGGTGTAGACATGAGAACGGAAGATGACGTTGACCTTCGAAATACAATGGATGAATTGGCAATAGAGGAATTTGATAGTGAACGAGAAGCCCTAAGAGAAGAGGCTAGAGATAACGTCCAAAGGATCCAGCAAGAGAATCGTAGAGATTTTGACCGCAAAAGAATCCCCGAAACCACGTACGATTTAAATGATCTGGTCGCCATCAAGCGTACGCAGTACGGAACTGGGATGAAACTGAGACCGAAGTTCCTGGGTCCATACAAGATCGTGAAAAAACTGAACCATGGCAGATACGTCGTCGAGAAGGTTGGAGATACTGAAGGTCCGAGGAGAAGTACGACGGTGTCAGAGTACATGAAACCGTGGAGACCACATTCGAGGACGAATGTCGAGTCAGGAAGGCCGAATGTGGGGACGGATCGCGCAACGCCTTAGACGTTACTTATCGTACGACAAGGACTAACTACGCACGGATACAACGGACGCTTACGTAATAATTTGACGACACACTCGCACACGCAATTTCACTAACTGCGCATGCGAGCTTGGACACACGACTCGACGCACAGACAGGAGGACGAGCATCAGTCGCTGTTCAGAAGTTAAGAAGACAAGAAGTGTCATAGAAGAATAACTTAGAAGTTTTTAGTTTAATTTAATTTATTTTATTATTAGAAGTGTACAAATTGAAGTCTTAAGTTTTATTTTATTTCATTCGTTTATTTTCTATGTTAAGTTCACATCACAATAAATTATTATTGTTAATCTTTAAACCGAACATTACAAGTGTTTCATTAAAAACAAAACGAAGGAACAATTCCTACATATATGAATTACTATTTACGATTTCTTAAAGCTCCGCCAAGTCCAGGGTACGCTGAGAAGTTCCGTTGGATTGCCATAGCTCCCCATTTGAGAAACACTGCATTAGATAAATGGTCCGAATGTTAATGTTGTACGATGCGATGGCGCGTCGTGCAGTGTCTATGATACTTGTAATCATTAAATTTATTGACATACCCACAATTATGTCAGACTGACATGACAAGCAACTGGATGGAAGGGGGTGAGGGGGCGGACATACGCACTCACATATATTCAATTCAGATAATATCAATAATTGGATACGTTATGAATACTCAACCGAATAATTATTTTAATGAGAACTCTGACGTGAATGCGGCGCAAATGGGATACGATGACATTCCAATTTTATTTCAATAATACTTGTCATAATTATGGGACGTGCGTCGTTTTTTTTATTCAAGGGAGAGACAACATTTATATGTGTGTTCGTCGAACTAGTAGTGAATGTGTTAATTAAATTTTAATAATTACATTACTTTGTAACAAAAATTGTCCGGTAGATAACCATATGCTTTTTTATATGCATTAAGGCCTTCTAAAATCGAAAATATGATTTTTTTAATGTTAATAATATAAAACATATTTTTCTTCAGGGATTAATTTTTGGCTTATGTTTTCTTAGATTTGAAAACGAATAATTTTTAATGCAAAATATTCAAAAAAATGATCTAATGAATAGGTTTTTCACACAAAAATTGTTTTTTAAATAAAATACAAATTCCTGATAGTTTTACTAAAATGATTCCTTTAGACATACTTTTATTTTCTTTGGCATCGTTCGTTATTTGATAAGTATCGTTCATCATGTATCGCAAGAAACAGCTCGATTTTATAAGCTTCATAAATTTAAAACCACATAAAAGGAGACTTAAGTTCTTTCGTCCTTAAACTACAACAGATTACGGGGGATATACAAACTATCCTCGAGACATTTAATTAACACAATAAGCAGTATATTAATAAATTACTAAATTGTTTGCTTTCATAGCTACGTACGAGTAATCCTATTAATATTATAAAATCGTTTGTTTGTCTGTTTGTTTGTTTGTTTGTTCCAGCATCACGCCTAAACGGCTGAACAGATTTTCTTGAAACTTGGTGGACAGATAAACCAATGCCTGGGAAGTGCCATAGGCTACTTTGATTTTCGATTTTCCGCCAAGTGATTTTCGACCACATGACCACAGAGGCTCCTGTTAAAGCTAGAGAGCTGAAATTTTGCACACACATAGAGTGGAGTGTTGCATAAACTACGAACTACTCGCTAATCAAATTTCGGCCAGAGGTCAGTTGTAGCGCTATCAAAAACTTGCGTTTTGTTTTTGTCGTTTCGGAATTCTCTTATAAGATACAAAGTTAAAACTTTGTATATATGAAGTACTATAAACCGCAAAAATATGCGCGAAAAATTATTTTGAGTTATCTGAATGTGGTCAGTTTAACTGTGACCCGAACAATTTTCATTATTTCTCTGATTTTAAAAGTTCCTTAAGAGCCAATGATTTACAAATTTATATGCACAGACTGATCTCAATGGACATGCGAATACAACAATTCGATGTCCAGTCTTAGGCCAAACCGGACATAAAATTTTTAAAGCCTTTTCAAAACATATCGCTCACCACTTACTGTGGTAACCTATCTAACATTGTCAATTCGGTCACTTCTCCGACTGTGGTCAGTTTATCGGTGACCAAATCAATTTCCACACTTTCTGTACTTTAATAGTCCTTAAGAGCTATAATCCTAATAATTTATGTTTGTATACTGATCTCCAAGGGATGCGATTTTACACCAAGCGACTTCTGACCGCTTGACCATTACGGTACCTTCGGACTATTCACACAGTCGTTTTTGACACGTAGTCAGTTGTCGCGCTATCAAAATTTTAAATATTTTTTTGTAGGTATTTCAAAAGCGCCTAAAATGATACACAGATAAAATAATATGTAGTACTATACCCGAGAAATGCAATTTTGAATTCTACGATTGTGGTCAGTTAAGCAATGACCAAAACCATTTTCAATCTTTACTGGCTTTCAAGATTCTTTAAGAGTTTTTCATTCTTTCAATACATTAAAAATCCCATAAATTGCACTCTCATAGACATGAGTGTTGTATAAACCACGGGCTACTCACGTAGACATTTTTCGGCCAGTGGTCAGTTATAGCGCTATCAATTGTTTTTGTCCTTTCTGAAGGCTCTTATGGGACACAAAGTTAAAAGTTTGTAAATATAATAATTTTGAATTCTCTGACTGTGGTCAGTGAAGAAGTGGCCAAAACAATGGTCACTATTTTACAGATTGTAAAACTTCTAACCCCTGTTCAAAATATATCTCTCACCACTTAATGTGGTAAGATATAAATATATAACGTTGTCAATTCGGTCAAATCTCAGACTGTGGCCAGTGTAGCAGTGACCAATGCAATTTCCACTCTTTCTGTACTTTAAAGGGCCCAACTTGGCAATGTTAATACTAATTCAAGCGACTTTTGGCCGCTTGACCGATGCGGCTCATATAACAGGTAGAAAGCTAGAAACTCCAGTGTGGTATAGCCTACGGACTATTAACATAGTCGTTTTTTGGCCAGTGGTCAACTCTCGCGCTTAAATTATACAAAGATAAAATAATATTTAGTATACACAGGAAAAAAACAATTTTGAATTCTAAGATGGTTGTCAGTAGTGACCAAAGCAATTTTCATTCTTCCACTACATTTCAAAATTCTTTAAGATTTTTTCATTCCTCCAATAAAAATCCCATAAAGGTCTGCGGAGCTGCACATATATGTGCATAAAACGATCTTCAAGGAAATGCGTCGTCCGGCCTGAGGACATGAGGTACAACAAAACGGAGACATAATGTTTAAAACTTTTCGAAATATATCGCTCGCTATATACACCGGTAATATTTAAACAAAAATGTATACGAGTATATCGAAATTTGCAACATACATAGCATATTATGCATTTGTTTCTCAGCGACTTATTTGGTGACCTCTTGACCACTGACCCCATAAAAGTATTAATTTTAAAGTTTGCACCAATATCGTACATTTGAGGTTGTGCTTTCATATTTACAGAATTTTTACTGTTGTCTGTGAATTTGTTTGAGTTTTTGAGAGCATCTGGAGTTTGATAGACTTTCAAGTAGACTGATCCTGGATGTTAAACAAATTTTTAATGATCGGCGTATGATCAAATATTCGAAGGAATTTGTAAACTAAAGATTTTAAATACGTATTTTTACATACATTTTGCTATAGCCAACATTTTTTTTTAGTTTTTGGGTCCTTATTTTTATTCAAAATCAAAAATAATACTAATTTTCAAAGGCAACCCGGACATCGCCGGGTATTTAAATGCTAGTATACTATATGTACAACGACCTTAAACTATTCATCCATCAAAGTCAAATACATATGAAACTTAATGTTGACATTGATTGCTGAACTAAATATAGCACAGACAGATTGAGAGAAATTTATTTTCCCCTCTTCACAAAATGAAATAATTCGGTCGCATGAAACGTTTATTCAACCGAGGCTCTTTTTAACATCATAAAACTTTTCCAAAAACATAAATTGGCTCGATTTGCTGTTCGCGCGAAAACATCCACAAAATGGCCCTGACATATCAACAACTCACTCACTCTTTTAACATAAGCCATTACAACCGATTGAACTATGTTGCCACCGCCGCCGAAGTTCAAACTTCCCCAATTTACCAAGCAATTCCAACCCGTAACATCGGTAATGAAGTCGATAATGATAATGTTGATGGGCGCACTTCGTGTGTTATTTGCATCGCACATGGACAAAATGAAGGGTGAATTCCCCCTCAAGTGAAAATTAAATTAAAATGTCTTTCTGCCAGGGAGCAGTTATCTATGTATGAATGAGGGTTTATTAGGGTGGTTGAGGTTTCTTAAAACAACGATTTCTTAGACTTGTGTTATATGACAGTTTTGCATGGCGTTTTTTAGGGGTTAACAAGGGTCCTCTTTGGAAACACAGGTTTCGACATATTCAGCCAAATTATCCCTAAAAGGATAACACAGTACAGCATTTTTCAGCTCATTGATTTGGGACTTAATTCTGAGAATTTGACGTGAAAGTAGCCCCAAAAATAAGAACTTCCGCATCATTCGTTTAGTAACGTTGCCTCAATTAATAATTTTATGGCCATACGATTTTTTTCTCTAGGTGGATTTTTTGCACGTTTTTTTTTAATTTGTTTCTCGATTGGTAACACAACTGGTCTTATACCATGTGAGCTATATAAGTACTCGTACATGTCTAAAAGAATTCTACAATACCTGAACTTTCAATGTCAGACACAGCATAAGTTACATTTTGTTTACTTTTTAATGGTTAAACTTCGAAAACTGGTCCTGTACTTAAGATTATGTAACTCAACTATTCGACGACCAAGAATTAGATAATCCTACACGTCACCATCATTTTGATTATATTATTTGAATTTAATTTTTATACCCTCCACCATAGGATGGGGGTATATTCATTTTGTCACTCCGTTTGTAACACGTCTAAATATTGATCTGAGACCCCGTAAAGTATATATATTCTTAATCGTCGTAAAATTCCAAGACGATTTATCCATGTTCGTCTGTCCGTCCATCCGTCCGTCTGTTGTAATCACGCTACAATCTATAATACTTGAATTAGGTGGCTGAAATTTGGTACATATACTTCTTCAAATAGGGTATTGATTTATTTTTTTAAATACTTCTATGTTTCGTAAATAATAATCCCAGATAAAAAATATTAGGATGGAAACAAAGATTTGTTTATAACAACATCCTCCCAAATATATAATTTTTGTGTGTGCCAAGAAAAAAACACAGAAAATTCAAATTGAATGGGGAATGTTTATTATCATTTGGAAGAACATTCTTTGGCATTTATTTTTTGAAGATTATTTCAACCAAATGTTGGCCGCGGCTACGTCTCAGATGGCCCATCCGTTGAGTCCGATTTTCAATGACTCGTTCTAGCATTTCGACTGGTAACTGGCAAATGACACGCGTAAACGTTCTTTAGTCGTAAGTCTTTCCATGATGAAATGCCAAACAATACTTAACACAAATAACATGACAGCATGACACGACTCACACGTGATCTGTCAAAAAACGCTATTGAAAAAAGTATCTCTACTTGGATCACCCGTTATAAAGTTACACTAATTAATCTGTCAATTTGTTGTCAAAACGATGTAAACGTTGTTCAGGCGTAAAGGTATGTTTAGACGATTGCCTGATCGGACAACATTGTCCGAAAAATGGCGGAAAAATGCAACCCTGTGAACGTACAACCGTGTGAACAAACAATTTTTGTCTCGCAACGTTGACAGAAAAGTCATTGTGAGATAATTTGCAGATTTGTTGATGTGCGAAGTTTATGCATGTGACAACGGCGCCATTGCCAGAAAAATTTTTTATTGGCAGCACTGTCTATAAAATATTTTAATTGGCAATCCTGCATATAAATATTAACAAAATATATGAAATTTGAAGGTTTTCTTGCAATCGTCTGAACAGTCAATTAACATTTGCCTAACAACCTGTCAATTTCCGTACATTTGCAACAATTTAACAGGGTTGATAACGTTTGCCGATCTGGCAATCGTCTGTACACACCTTAAGTCTTTCCATGATGAAATGCCAAACAATGCTTAACAAAAATAACTTGACAGCATGACACGACTCACACGTGATCTGTCAAACAAAGAGATCACCCTATATAATTAGAGTGAACCCTAAACATTTAAGCAGAATGTGTTTGGGACAATATACTACAGAAACGATTTTTTTCAGCGTGTACGATGTGAAATATTGTTTTTATGTTTTATTGTTTCCTAATGAATTAAAAAAATGTTAAATAAATAAGTTTTAATTATTATTAATACAAATAAGTCATTACTTTTCCCGGTATTAAGATTTCTATTACTAATTTGCACTTTATTTTGTCCGATCGTGGACATCTGTGGAAAAGGGTATTCTAAAATCATATATTTTCCTAAATAAAGAGTGTGTCATTTAAAATTTTAATTTGCACTACCGATTACATTGACTTGTGATTTGAGCCCTTTGGATTATTTTCCTTGGGGAGCCATTAAGGATAAATTTAACGCAAAGCATTCAAAGACAATTGAAGCGTTGAAACGTGAAATCGAAGTTGGCATTGAAGAGATTCGACCCGAAACAATCGAAAATGTACTGAAAATTTTGGTTGATCGGATGAGGTAATGTCGAGCCAGTCGTGGTAGTCACATGAATGATATTGTGTTCATTATTTAATGGCAAAGTTCAATCTTTCCAATAACACCAGAAATTTGAAAAAATTAACAGTACTTTTCCTATAGCCGATTCAAATTTTAAATGACCCACCCTGTAAATTTGGAAAACTCGTCCATAGTTAATATTGTCAAAAATTATTTTAATTTATTTTTTTCGTTTCGTTTTTTTTTAATTTCCTTTTTAACTTCTAATGCTGGGTAAACATTTTTGAACAGCCTAGATTAGATATAAAAAAATCCGCGTTTTCACGTTTCGATAGAAACGTTATTCCACAATTCTGATGGCATATCCGAATTCAGATTTCAGTCTTCTGAAATCGAGTCTAAGATTTCCTATTTACGAACAATCATTGGCAGTGGTCCATTATAGACCGTTTGAGAAAAATCATTGTGATTTTTTATCACCTCACTTTAGAGAGGAGGAAATATATCATTTGCTACGAACCAAAAGTGTAACATATCGAAGGAGAGACCTAAGAGCCTAAGTATGTTCGGCAGATATCCGTTTTGGGTCGTTTTAAGTCGAATGAGCAATGTCCGTCCGACTGTATGTCTGTCTGTCTTTCTGGTTGGTGCGCCCGATACTCTCGAAACTCTCGAAAGGAGTCACCGATTGACTTCAAATTTGGTATGTGGTAATATTTTCTTCTATATCCGGCTAAGTTCGAAGATGGGCCATATTGGTCCACCCCTTTCTAGTACCTCCCCCACAAAGGTTAACATTTAGTAAAATATATTGATATTTTAATAACTTCTATATTACTTATTTGAATCTTCTGAAATTCTACACATAGTATTAGTTTATTAGTCACTACTACCTCGAGAAAAATGGGCCAAGTTGCCACGCTCATTTTGGTACCGCACACAAATGGACTATTTTGTACCAGAAGTTACCAGCTTATAACTTTAATACCAGTGCATACAAATACTTGAAATTTTGTACAGCGTAATGCTTTTATAGTACCTAGAGTCCAGAGAAAAGTGACCGTTATTGGGACGCCCCTTTCGGTACCTCTCACACAAATGGACCTTTTTGTACCAAAAGTAAACAGCTTTTAACTTTAATACCAGTACATACTATAATGTTATTAAATGCAATTTAAACTGATAATAATTTAAATAAACAAAAAAATAAATAAATGTACTAATATTTTTTTGAGGCTCAAGGTGAGGGCATTCAGTAGTAGGTTTACCCGACTAAACTTTCTTACTTGTTTTTTTGCATATTTTTGATATGCACTAAAATTATTTAAATTTGTTAAATTAAACGTCTAAATACAAAATTTTGAAATCGGATGAAAATTGAAAGATATGCAAAAATCCGAGGTCTATTGATAACTAATGTGGGCTTATTTCAGGACGACATTCAGTTCCAGTTGGAGAAAATAGTTGAATATGCAAATTTGAGTGCAAAATTCCTACATTCGCGACAAATGAATCCATTTTGCAAATTATATATCACTAGTTGCATTATGGATGTGCATGGCAAATATTAACGTAATCTGTTGAGTAGATCACGAATATGACAATTTCGCAAAACCACACATATCGTTTTTATACCCTCACTTTAGTGTGACGAGGGTATATATCATTTGCTACGGAAAAAAGTGTAACACGTCGAAGGAGTGACCTAAGACCCCAAGTATGTTCGGAGGAAATCCGTTTTGGGTCATTTTAAGTCGAATGAGCAATGTCCGTCCGTCTGTCTGTCTGTCTGTCTGTCTGTCTGTCTGTCTGTCTGTCTGTCTGTCTGCTGGCTGGTGCGCACGATAACTCTCGAAAGGAGTAACTGATTGACCTCATATTTGGTATGTGGTAATATTTTTTTCTATCTCCGGCTAAGTTCGAAGATGGGCCATATTGGTCCACTCCTTCTAGTACCTCCCCCACAAAGGGTTAAAATGTTGTGAAATATTGATTCTTTAATAACTGCTATACTACTTATTCGAATCTTTTGAAATTCCACACATAGTATTAGCTTATTAGTCGTTATCAACTCGAGAAAAATGGGCGAAGTCGCCACGCCCCTTTTGGTACCTCCCACACAAATGCACCATTTTGCACCAAAAGTTAACAGCTTATAACATTAATAACAGTGTATAAAAATACTTGTAATTTTGTACAGTATTATGCTTTTATATTGCCTACAGTCCAGGGAAAAATGGGTGTTGTTGTCACGCCCCTTTTGGTACCTCCCACACAAAGGTACCTTTTTGCACGAAAAGTTAACAGCTTATAACATTAAAACCAGTGTATAAAAATACTTTAAATTTTGTACAGTGTAATGTTTTTATAGTGTCTATAGCCCTGTGGAAAATGTTATTGCCACGCCCCTCTTTGTACCTCCCACACAAAATGGCCAAATCATACCAAATTTAATATCTCATAACGTTAATATACCAGTGCAAAAAACGCTTATAATTCGGCGCAGTGCAATGTATTTAAAGAATCTACTATTCAGAGAAAAATAGGTGTATTTGTTAAAAACATTCTGGTACCTCCCATACAAATTGACAGAATAATTCGTTTAATATTCCATATTACATTACTCACAAAGTGAGGGTATACCTTAGTCGGTTTACCCGACTGAAACTTTCTTACTTGTTCTAATTGGAAATTCCCGAATCCACATATGCGATTTTCATTAACAAATTCGAAAAAAAAATATTTTTTTTTCTGTTTAATGTTATTTTTTTAGTTTATGATACATCTTGACCCAATCTATTGTTCACATGTCTAATATGATGCGGTAAATAACTCATTTACGCCTTTTATTGCAATGAGGAAACATAGGCAACGTGCCTAAGAAAGATCTCAGATGGCAGTTTTTGTTACAAAGTCCGAGATGAGATGGAAATTTGAGTGACGCGCAGCCCAGTAGTTGACGCTTTGTTTGGACATTTGATGGTTTGAGGGAAGTGTGCCGCATTCATCATTTCCTTCGTTTGGTGAGAAATGTCAATTAAAATTAATCAAAGATTATCGAAAACATTTTTGCGCCATTGTTTTAATATTTAATGTTTTCAGACGAATCCGCTGGAAGCGATTTTATCCTCCAGCTATCCTCTACACATACGCATACTGAAACAATTTTAAATACTCCACGTAATCACGTACAAACTCACATTCACACACTGAGAAAAATATTTACTAGAAGTGAGTTCAACAATTTATATTACAGTTTTACTTATTGAAAGTAAAATTCACTTAAAATATGAATATTTCCTAGATTCTAATTAACACATTTAACACAACGTCTGTGTAAATTTTAAGAAAAATCCGTGTCCATATGTCTGCAATAGTATCTCTTAACGAATATTTTCTAAAACATTTTGATTCCCTATATCTAATTCTTAGATGTCCTTTTCGTCCTCATTTAAGAAAAGCAAAAAAAATCATACAAAATTCCAGTTTCAGTTTTAACATATTCTACAAAGTATTCCACACCTCATCGAAGAGACCGACTTAGCGAAACTGGTTTTATTATTAAGACTACATTTTTTAACAGAATCAATAACCCCCAAACATTTTTCATTATTCTGGTGCACTGTGTATCTATTTAAATTTATAAGTCAGTGAAAAGACTGGGTTGTTGATCGAATCTTAGTTCAATTGTACATTGTTTTAGGTAAATTGGAGTAAAATAATATCCAATAAAGGCATAATTTCAAGTTTTTTTTTTAATTTTAATTTATTTATTTCATCGGAGTAACCGAGCCTATAAGGCCTTATATAGTTGCAAACTACAACAAAAAGTATTCTACTCGAAATATTTTGAAGCTCAACAAAATTCGAGTAAAAGTTTTTTTCCAGTGCTCAGAAATTTTAAATACGCTTTGCCCATGATTATTTGACCAATGTTTGTGTGAGGGGCAATGAATGAATCCAATAATGAAAATGACAAATCATTTGGGAGATTTTCTGACATATGCCATCATGCGAATGCTCTCCACTGACCAAAATGTAACCAAAACAACAAACAATACCAATGAATTCAATTCAATTGTCCGAAATTACACACACCCAGACAGGCATACGTATCCTGCCCATCCACACAAAAGTCCTGGACTTTAGGTATATTGGCACGTAATCTCGGACACGTAAATGTTGTTTGCCACCACAATATACGAGCACGGAGAGTTTATTCTGTGAAAGATGAAAACGCATTTTCCTATTAATCACTTGTGGTAAAAACATGACCAAATGAATTGAATTCCTCCTGCCAGAGAAAAATAAAATAAAACTACGAAAGTCCCAGTCCACAAAAAGGTTCATCGTTGTTCCATTTCCATCTCTCAATTATCGCTTTCTCACTTCAACCCATTTAGGGAAATCATCTCTTTCGTCCATTTACCAAGTAGCCATTAACGAGCCAAATCAGTTAAATTAAGTTTTGCGATATCGATTATTGATATTTGTTTAAGAATACACTTCTTGAGACTTTCGAAAAGAGCTATAGTTTTTTGTCCATCTATGGGTAGTATCCGTCCACGGACCGATCTGCGAATGCATAGTCCTACAGACAATTACACTCTACATTGCTTGTTGGTAAACAATATGTCCTTTCTTTAACCTGAAAGGTATTACCATTATGTTATTATATTGTTACGTTTATTCCAAAACATGCTACGTCGACTTAGCATGTTTTCAGGGGCACTGGCATTCTAAATTCTAAACCCTTCAAAAGTTATGTACCAAATAGTAGACGTCATTCGATTTAAATGGTAGTCTAAGTTGAGTATAATAAAACCCCAAAAGGATAAGATTGCCCTCGCACATCAATTTAGGATTTATCTACCAAGTTTGGTTCAACAAAAATGCAAAAATCATGAAATTTATTAATTTTAAAAAAGTTTTCAGGGATATCTTCAGTGAAATCGTAAGCGGAAAATTTTTGTGAAACATATTAATCCTGCACATATAACGCATAGGTGTCCATATTTTATGAAGAGGTTGAATTGTACTAGAAAACTTGAGATCTGTAGTTCCAAATATTCACTAGAAGTCCTTGAAATCTCGAACATAGAAAAATTAATGTTTTTTGAGGTCACTTTTAAAATCTTAAAAGTCCATTTCTAACCAGGCGAGAATCTGTTGTTCTAAACCTATTTGAGGTATCCCTTAGTAGAACTTTCACTGTACAAGAATTGAAGATTCTAGTAGCTAAATTACATATGGGTCAAAATATTTAATATCGACCTATGTAGTTTATTTTTGGCTAAAATGCTTATAAGCAGTTACTTACAAATAGCTAAAATAATAATTTTTTTTACAAAACATTTTTTGAAAAAATTTTGTGGGCTTTTTAATTTTTGAAAAAATTAAAAAAAATAGTTTAGGTGTTTTACGAAATTTGTAATTGCTCTCGAACGGCTGAGTTTACTTTATTTTAAAGAGGACACAATGGGCCATTTTTTGTAAAAAAAATTTTTAAAATTTTTTTTTGAAACACCTTTGTAGAAAAATTGGCCCCCCCCTCGACTTTTTTAAAATTTTCACAGAATATTCGTCGCAATCTCACAAATCCAGAAAAGTTAAATTTTTGTGAGACTCAATATTTGTAAAAGTTATGGACGAAATACCAAGAGTAGTCTGCAAATGTTCGTCCGTTTTTGCAAAACACTGCACAGTCGTACGAATTCAAAAAGGGGACATAATTCGACCGTTTCTTAACCAAACAACCGATTGCGACCAAACTTGGCATGGTAGATGAAGACGTGTTAGAGAAGCTAAGTTTTATATCTACTAACTGAGGCCTACAAAAAAACTTTTAACAGCTAAGAATTATCTCGTATAGTTACCGAGATATCTGCAATTGAAAATTGTGCTAGTATTTTGTAAATATCGGAGCACAATATTCACCGATTTCATCCGTATCAACATGTCTGGATTGGCAATAAAATTTCCTATATGACGAAAAAGCATTGGATCGATATACCCAGTTGTACAAATAGTTATGACCACTTAAAGTTATATATATTTATAGTTTTTTCCTAAAAAAATTTACAAAAATCGGATTTTTTTTTTTTGAACTTCAAGAGGTCATAACTTTTGTACTATTGGGTATATCGAACCAATGCTCAGCCGTTCGAGAGCAATTAAAAATTTCGTAAAAAAAATTATAGCGAGATCTTATTTTACCTATTTGTAACTGCTTATACACATTTTAGCCAAAAATAAACTACATAGGTTGATAATAAATATTCTGACGCATACGCCATAACTTTTGACATAACTTTTGACGCAACGCCATAACTTTTGACAGAGATGTCAGATCGCTTAATGACATACCGCGTTTGAAGCGTCAGTCCAAGCAGATTTTTACCATGGAACAATACACGCCACGCGAAATAGTTGAAATTTACATTCAACAGAAGAAGTCAATTGTGAAAACTCAACGTGCTTTTAAAATATTAAAAAATGTGAGAAGTGCGCCTTCTAAGAACACCATTAAGCGTTTATACGAAAAATTTTCGACTGGTGAGGCTCTTTCTAATCCGAAGAGGCCAAATAAAAGTCGACCAAGGCGATCGGCCGAGAATATCGCTGCCGTACGAGCCAGTGTTGAGAGGTCCCCAAGAATATCCCAAAAACGCCGTTCTCAGCAGTTGGGCATGGCTCGGTCCACATTACAACGGATTATTTGCGTTGATTTGCATTTGTTCCCGTACAAAATTCAATTGACGCAAAGATTGTTGCCTGCGGACAAGCCTCGTCGATTGGAATGGGCCCAAAAAAAACATGGGTCCGTCGAATATGGGCAACCCTGTATAACATAAAATCAATATTTTCAATTTTACTTTATTTAAAATTTTAAAGTTTCTATGAAATTGATTTAATCAACTTGTAATGTTAGCCGCGATTTTGATGTAGCTTCCTTTGGCTGTAGAATGCTTTCAATTAACAGCAAATTGCCACATAAAGTTTTGGGGTGGCACAGATAAAAAGTCATAAAGTAATAATAAAGGCGATCAAGGTCGACTATATAATACATACAAGTACGAATTTATTTAAAATATAAGGTAATTCCAAAGGAAACCGACCCACTCTGAATATTTGTGAATTAAGAATTCGATGAAATTTGGCACGCGTATACTAAAAGACAATCTACTGGTGTCGCTAATGATTGGAATGCCTAGAAAAACCAACTCAAGATATAAAGGATGGTTAAATTGTAAGGGCCGATGTTGAATGTGAACCACACCTAAAGTCAAGTTTTTTTCTGCATTTCATCTGCCATTTCTCAATTTCAGACTGACTCAATTTGAACCATGGAAAGATACACAATCGAGCAACTCGTTAAAGTTTTTTAAGCCTTTTGCGAAAATGAGCGTTAAAATCAAAATGCATTTCGTGCACTTCGTGATGATCGACCAAATGTGTCCACAATCGGGAGAATTGTGCGCAAATTTCAGCAAACCGGGTCTGTAGGAGATGTGAAAACACATGTGCGTGCTCGGCCAGTTCGTTTGGTGCGGCTTATGGGCTGGCGACGTCATCGGACCATACTTCTTCGAAATGAGGCCGGTCAGGCAGTCACTCTGAATGATGTTCGGTATCGTGAGATGATAACGAGATGGCCCGAATCGGAAGATATGGATGTGGACAATATGTGGTTTCAACAGGACGGTGCCACTTGCCACACAGCTAACAAAATAATAATGGCTCTTTTGCGCAACAAATTCAATGGCCGTGTTATCTCACGTCGTGGCGATGTCAATTGTCCGCCAAGATCATGTGATTTGACACCGATGGACTTCTTTCATTGGGGTTATTTGGAAGAAAAGGTGTACGTCGATAAGCCAGCAACAATTCAAGAGGTAAAGGATGAGATAATTCGGCACATTCACGGCACAGAACCTCAATTATGCCTCAGCGTCATCGAAAATTTGAACCATCGGATGGAGGTGCAGGCGTGCCGCCGCTACCTCGGCGGCACGCCTGCACGAACTTGTAAGTACTATCGAGTCGTCCCTATATTTCAAAGAATTCATTCGGTGAATGAATTCCTGCTAGATCTAGAACGTTGCTAGATCTAGAACTAGTCGTGGCATATGCGGACGACGTGGCAATCGCAGTGAGTGGCAAATTCGTAAACGTCCTCAGAGACATCCTACAGGTGGCTCTGAACAAGTTGGCTAGATGGACCAGAAGCAGCGGTTTGGGCGTTAACCAAAACAAAACAGAATTGGTTCTCTTTACTAGGATGAATAATGTCCCACATGTGGACCCTCCTTCTAGCATGAATGGAACAGATCTAGTCTTTTCTGAAAGTGCAAAAATTTTTAGGAATAATTCTGGATAGGAAACTGTTATTCAGACTTAACGTACTGGAACGTGTAAGGCAAACGTGGCCTTATATTCCTGCAGGAAGGCTGTGGGGTCGCTGTGGGGCCTCTCTCTTAAAATCGTCAATTGGATATATATAGCAGTAGTTCGTCCAATACTGCCCTACGGCATTGTGGTATGGTAGACGGCAACTGACAAACTAAGTATGTATCAGCAACCTACTATCAAAGGTTCACAGAACTGCCTGCCTGTGCGTAAGCAGAGCCTTAATGACTACAGCGAATAAGTCTCTACAAACCCTACTCCAAATATTGCCGATTTAATATTGTGGGGAGAGAAGTTGCAACCAGTGGGGAGCGAAGTCGGCACCTGTACATGCTGAAAAAAATAGCTTCTGTAGTATATTGTCCCAGACACATTCTGCTGGAAATATACATATGTTTAGGGTACATTGGAAGTATATTATGTTTGTCACACACAAATATTATATATTTGGGAAGTTGTTGCTCTAAACCAGGGATCGGCACACTCATACAACCATAAGAAAAATAGTTTCCTCTCTCAGTGTAAACTGAATGAATTATGTTATACTCATTTAATGTAGATCTCAGCTCTAAACAAATCTTTGTTTCATTCAAAATATTTTATTATTTTGGATATTATTTCCATTTTAGTAATCAGAAAATATATATAACGATACATTACTTGTCAGTCATGTTTTAGGTTTTTTAGTAATTCAAATTTAATTGATTAGAAATGTAAAATGTTCCTAAAATTATTTATAATTGAAATCGTATGGCAACAAATAATGATTTGGTATAAATAGAATTTAATAATTGGTGCTTTAAAAGAAATGTAATTTTAAATTGTAAGGTATATCTCGAAATCAATGAAAAGTTAAAAATGGAATTCGAAAAATCTGCAATGTTATGAAAATCGTTTTTAATGAAAATATATTTGGAGCAATTCCTAAACAATCCTCTTATTTGTAATTAAACACATATTTTATTTAAGAAGATTAGTTCGAAATCATATTCTGTTGTAATATATTAACATATGCGTTCCAAATAAATGTTATTATTTATCAAATAAAATGTATTTGCTCAAAAATATATAATATTTAAAAATTTGTGTTCTGAATATATTTTCTTTCGAGTCAAACATATCAAAAAAGGCGATTTTGCCTGGTCAAGGTATGACCTGAGATGATCAAAATATCTCCTCGCACTAGAGAGGAAAAGATTGTCTACAGTAGTATCAGTTCTGACGGGAGACTGCCTGATCGGCGAACACGTCAGAAGATTGGGTATTTACTCCAATGACTTCAGCAGAAGCTGTGGGGATGAGGAAGAAGAGGAGAGCATTGAGTACTTGCTATACGACTGCCCCGCTCTGAGTAAACGACGACTGGACATACTGGGGTCGGCCTTTATAAGCAGCCTAACAGATCTTTCCAGTACCGATATTCGTACTATCGATAAATTTGTATATCAAACAGGTTGGTTTCGATGAGGGGCATTTCAGCCCGTGGTAACACTAGGGACCTAAACTGGTCTATGTGAGATTGTATAAAAAAAATACGGCTGCCACCCTAACCTAAACCTAAACCTAACTTCCGGGTGTTGCTGTTCGGCCGTTTAGGCGTGATGTGGCAACAGACAAGCAGACATACAAACGATTTTATAATATTAAAAGGATTTATTCGATTTTTAAATGCTTTTTTTTAACATTTCAAATACAGTTTTTTGAATTTCAAATGGAATATTTTGAATTTTAAATTTAATTTTTGGAATTTCACTTGACTTATTTTTAATTCCGATTTACTTATTTTTAATTTTATTGACGTCTTTCCAATTTCAACTCATTTCTTTCGAATTTTTTAATTTCAATCGACTTTTTTATTCATTTCAAATTAAACTTTTTCAAATGAAATTGAATTGATTTTTTTCCTCGAATTACACTTGAAAATTGTGCAGTATTGTTTTGTTCAACATTTTTGCCAAATTAACCTTGGCACACAAAATTCAACTACCATATATGCATAGTGTAGGGTATTCAAAAGATGTGGCAGTTAATTGCCCGCAAGCGAATAATGCTGCATGCAGACATCATCATCAGCAGGAAAATCATACGATTACATTCGGGAATGGACATTTCAGGTCTACAAATGGGTGGCAGTGGAAGTAAGTGGATCGAAGTATGTTATTTCAATTGAGTAGATACGAACGAACAAATATATATTGAACATTGTTGCACATATATGTAATTGGGGAGACAGTCTTTAAAAACCAATTACATACAATGATAAAAATAAATGACAATATTAAAAAAGGCATCGCAAAATCCTTAGTCGTGGCCACTCATAATGTTTGAAATGAAACGTTATACAAAACAAGATCAAATGGTGGATTTGTCCTTTGGGCTAAATGCATTCGTTGTCTGGTCCATATAAATGCACCTGATGTCTGGCGCAAAACAAGGCCCACTCACTTTAAACAGAAATATTTCCAATGAGCAAATGGAAAACAAGTTGTTTATATACTTATTATCCCCTCACCTTAGAGAGGAGGGTATATATCATTTGCTACGAGCCAAAAGTGTAACACATCGAAGGAGCAATGTCCGTCTGTCCTTCCGTCTATCTGTCTGTCTGTGTGTCTGGTGCGCACGATAACTCTCGAAAGGAGTAACCGATTGACTTCAAATTTGGTATGTGGTCATATTTTTTTTTCTAACTCCGGCCAAGTTCGAAGATGGGCCATATTGGTCCACTCCTTCTAGTACCTCTCCCACAAAGGGTTAACATTTAGTGAAATATTGATTCTTTATTAACGTCTATACTACTTATTCGAATCTTCCGAAATTCCACACATAGTATTAGTTTATTAGGAGCTTACACCTCAAAAAAAATTGGCGAAGTTGCCACGCCCCTTTTGGTACCTCCCACACAAATGGACCGTTCTGCACCAAAAGTTAACGGCTTATAACTTTAATACCAGTACATAAAAATATTTCAAATGTTGAACAGTGTAATGTTTTTATAGTGCCTACATTCCGGTAAAAAATGGGCATTATTGTACGGCCCGTTTTGGTACTCCCACACAAATGGACCGTTTTGCGCAAAAACTGAAAAGCTTATAATGTTAATACCTATGCATACAAATACGTAAAATTGTTCTACAGTGTAATTCTGTTAAAGTGTCTACAGATCAGTGAAAAATGGGCGTTATTGCCCCGCCCCTTTTGGTACCTCCCACACAAATGACCCATTCTGGACAGAAAGTTAACAGCATATAACTTTAATACCAGTTCAAACACATACTTGAAATTTCGCACAGTATAATGTTTTTATAGTACCTACAGTCCATTGCAAAATTGCCCCTTCTGATACGTGCCACACAAATTGATGATATTAATGCAATTTAAGTTTATAATAATTTAATTGAAACAAAAACATAAATAAATTTACGAATAATTCTTGAGACTCAAGCTGAGGGGATTCTTAAGTCGGTTTACCTGACTGAACTTTCTTACTTGTTTTTACTATTTTTCATGTTTAATTCTTTGGTGGCCTCTTGGTAAAGCAATTTGTAAAAAAAGTTTATCATACAAAAAGCGTTAAATTAATCTTTTATACTTTGAAGCTATACTAAAGACATTTTAAAACAACGTTATAGGAAATATTTTTCTCATAATCGATATGTAATTTTTCCATATTTTTCAATAATAATTTCTATTACTGTATTTATATAGATTTAGTTCGTTTTATGCCCAAAATGGTCTGTAACATCATTCCAAGGCCATATGATGAATTACAACGATCATCATTTAATGCTTTTGTGTCCAACAACCGGATGTCAGGACCCCATTGCTAAGCATACATTTATGCAACACTGCAGGCTTAAATACGTCTGATGCACAGACATAACTCCGAAAAATCTATTTAAATCCATTCATTTGCCGTTTTGTCATGTTTGTAAATTTAACCATCATCATCATGCTCATCATCATCAGAATCATTGGACATCTTCATCCCAGAGTTCAGTATTCGTATCTCCATATGTAGCAAAGATTGAAATATTTGAGAAAATCTGAATGTCCTGTACAATACAGTGCGGCATTTGGATGCAATTATGCTATGCATTTTAAATGTTCTGATTTACATCGGATCTTTGGTATTTGAGTGTATCTGGAAATGTGTGTGTGTGTGTGTGTGCGGTTGTTGATGTAATTTTAAATTGAAATTTTTGGTTTACGGCACAGTGGTTTTTCGGAACAGTTTAAATCCGTTACGTTCTTTGCAGTTGTTGGATTTATACATCATATGCAGTTTGTATTATTTTTACTAATAGCTTCAAACGTATTTTCTAAGCCCCAACCAGAATCTCCGTGAAAGGGCGGACTCCTCTCACAATTCTTTTTATCTGGGTCGATTAGAATCCTCAAAGTTTGTAAAATTTACCTTTATATAATACAAAGTACGATTTTATTTATTATACTAGTATTAATAGTATCAAATATATTAAAATTTTGCTACTATAAAAATATAATTTTCTAAATTACATGTCCTAAATAAATTACCTGTAAATATAAATATGGAAATGCAAAAAGTCATAACGTACCGGTTTCCAAAATTTTATATTTCGTTATGACGTGGTGTCAGCTGGAAATAAAACAATAATAATAAAATCACTAGGCATTGTAATAAAATATTAACATGATGATAGAACTTAAGAGATAATATAGGGTGATTTCTTAAGAGCATGAGAACTTAATACGAGTATGATAATACAAGACAGAAATATTGTTTAAATGAAATTTTTTTATTACATTCGGTAGAGAATTTCAGGGCATTTATTTTCATACCCTCAATTTAGTGTGACGAAGGTATACATATATCTTTTGGTACGGACAAAAAGTGTAACACATTGAAAGAGTGACCTAAGACCCTAAGTATGCTCGGCGGATATTCGTTTTGGGTCATTTTAAGTCGCATGAACATTGTCCGTCCATCTGTCTACTGGCTGGTGCGCACGATAACCCTCGAAAGGAGTAACCGATTGACTTCAAATTGTATATGTGGTAATATTTTTTTCTATCTCCGGTTAAGTTCGAAGATGGGCCATATTGGCCCACTCCTTCTAGTACCTCCCCCACAAAGGGTAAATATTTAGAGAATTATTAATTATTTAATAACTTCTATACTACTTATTTGAATCTTATGAAATTCTACAAACAGTGTTAGTTTATTAGTCAGTATCACCTCGAAAAAAAATGTGCGAAGTTTCCACGCCCGTTTTGGTACCTCCCACAAAAGTTATGCTGGAAAAAGTAAAACAAAATGCTTTGTTCAGCATATTCTTAGCTACATTATTGCCAAATATAGTTAGGTGGTATCACCAAGTCTGAATTAGTTGTTGGACCCATTGATTTTCAGAAACTTTTGAGGCCCATAAAGACATTTGTCACCAATTTCGCCAAACCGAGCTTAGGGTTATACAACCCTTTGGTAGTAGAAACGAACCTATAATGTCAAGTCCCTGTATTTTTTTACTGTTGCACTGTTTTAATCTGGCAATACTTTTTTCGGAGTTGGTCGTTTTGACAGCTGTCACTTGATTTATGCTCATTTTGTTTTTCCATTTCCATAGACTTACTCCGGAACAACGTTTGCAAATCGTGCAAATGTATTACCAAAATAATGGTTCGGTTCGCGCGACGCATCGCGCAATAAAACAAGAAAAATTTGTTCAGCGATGAAGCTCATTTTTGGAAGAATGATTACGTTTATAAACAAAATTGTCACATTTTAAGTAATGATAATCCACAAGCCATTGTTCAGATGCCGTTACATCAACAAAAAATCAATGTTTGCACACAGAATACAGTTTGGTTGCCTCAACCGAATTATTTGCCAACCGAAATTTGGTAGTTCTGTCTACTATCATGCGATTCCATTAGGACAACCAACATTTTGGTTGTGGTATACTTCTGCTTCCATGTTGACAACAATCATATTTGGTTGCGCCAACTACGAAAATGGTGGCTAATATTATCTGTTGTAGTTGCCACAACCAACTGTTTTAAAAAATTGGTTGTTCTGACAATTTGTCAGTCATATACAACCGGCAATTAATTAAAAACAGTTTTCATTAATTTTTATTTTATTTATTGAACAAAAAACAAAACTATTCATAACAAAATTAAAAATCCCATATTGCATATTCATCACTATTATGAGATGTGGAAATATTTGACACACATTTTAGGACACGAAAAAAAAACACAAAACTTTTATGCAAATATCGCTTAACCCTGTGCTTCCAATTTCATGATTGTTGCTTTCATTTTTTATTTATCTAAAACATTTTGCACAACATATTCTGCATTCCATACATTATTATCCCCACGAGATTATTTTTGATTAACAAAATGTTGAAGATTTATTTATGTCGAGTAATTTTATTTTTTGTTTGTCATGTATCAGCAAAAGAACAGCAACCAATCTTTCGGTTGTATTTCCCAAAATACATTTATTTATTCTAAATTTGGGAAATGATTGGGATAACCAATAATCGATTATTTATTAATATTTTTTCTGTTGTAGTAACCAATTATTCGTTGCAATAATAATCTTTGGTCTATTGATACAATTTCTGTTGTCAAGAATAAATCATTGGTTGTCACAACCAAAAATCGATCATATGGTACTATAATGAAAATTTAAAATTGGTTACCACAACTAACCGAGTGTCAATGAAAAAACAATCTCAATTCGATTGATACAACCATCGATTTGGTTGCAAGCATTTTCATTTGATCGTATCCATGTTATTATTGTTGTTTCAACTATTTATTTATAAATACAACCGACAGACGGTGCAGGCAATATGCTTTTTGTTGCTAGTACTATTTTTTATTGTTACAATCGAATTCCAACCAATTATTTTCCTGGGTGTGGAGTGCTTTATGGGCAGAGGGAATCATTAGTACATAAGTTCTTCAAAAAAGAAGCCGGCCATAATGTTACAGTGAATGGGGAACGCTATAGAGCCATGATTAATGACTTTTTAGTGCCTGAATTGGAGGATGTTCATGTGGACGACCTTTGGTTCCAACAAGACGGGCTACATGCCATACAGCCAACGAAACGGCCACTTTTCCGAAATCATTTTTAAAATATAATTGCAAACCCTTATCTTTATAATAAAGCTTAATTCTTGGCCATAACATTTAATTATATGCGTTTTATTTCCTCTAGAAAACCACCCTGTACATTCCCTTCTACTACGTAGGGTTCCTGTATCAGGACGATGTCTACTAAAACTGCGGTCAGGCACAGCAATGAAGACACTGATGCTTATTTCGACAGCTGACAGATTAACCTCCACCCAAAACAGGGCTGTTATCGAACTCCTCGTCCAAATCATCTAGGAGCATATCCCCATTAGATGCGTTGAAGAGTCCAAAGACATGCATTCCTTGTCGGAAATAGATGGTACTGCCTTTGCGTTAGAGCTTGAAGCTCCAAGAATTTTTGGCGAGCACAGACTGCTGGATGGTAACCATGTTTGATAACTGACCTTCCGTTATGGGGGATACATCCTGCTTGTATAACTTCAGAACTATATAGTCCCTAAGCCATATCGCAGCCTTCCATCTGCTCGCTGTATGTGAGGGATGGATTCAGCATTAAGGGTCAGGTTGATTTGCCGCATTTCACTATTCGCCTCGCCAATCTTGCCAATTCTCCAATTATGGGTGGGCAAACCAGGCTTGCAAACTCGGATAAACTCTAGAATGTCTGTCGTGTATGATGGTTCTTCTGTAAACCAGTTGAGGGCTCTAGTATAACTTGGTATTTCGGTATTTCTAGACGACATCCTACTGGGCGCCAGTGGTTCGGCCTGTTGTGCGCACCTTATATATGATCTTTTTATACCTCACGAGTTACAGAAAATCGGTACTAGACACGAATTTTCTCAGTATCTTCCAGTCATATTCTCTGAGATGAGTCAAGTCTGGTAATATGTCGGACCCGAAATGTTGGGATCTTGCATGTGTGAAAGCCGGGCAGTGACACAGAAAATGTTCCATCGTTTCGATGTTTTCTCTGCATGCCCTGCATTCGTCGTTTCCTGCTAGTCCTATGCGATGAAGATGTGCTTGTAAGCTTGAGTATCCCGTTAGAACACTCATCATCTTACTAATATCGATCTTGTTTAGTTTCAGAAGACTTCTTGTTTTCTTTTCATTTGGGTCACCCCACAGTATCTTTGCAGTTGCTCCTACTGTTGCGCTATTCCACACAGTTTTATGATCATCACTGCCCAGAGGTTCAACTCATTTTTCGTGGCTTCGAAAGGTTTCCAATTTTTCAAGTTTATTACTCGAAGTTCTCTGCCCTTTGAAACCAAGTTGTTTGCCCGTTCATTTCCAATCACTCCGTTGTGTCCTGGTACCCAGCAAATACGCAATTGACCATGGGCTGAGTAATCATTTATCGTTCTTTTACAGTCCAACACAGTTCTGGATTTGACCCTTTCCGATGTTATTGCTTGAATCGCCATTTGGCTATCTGTGAAGATGTTGGCATATTTAGGCTTTGTCGTGTTACTGAGCCAGTTCACACACTCCGTGATTGCTCGAACTTCTGCTTGAAATACCGTGTTATGGTCAGGGAGACGGAAGTGAAGTTCGACTTCTGGTTCATCAATCTTCATCTTCGTTCAATCTGGGATCTTCGTTTTCCTTGTAAATAGACATATTTCTGTTTTGTCTGGGTTAACATTTAATCCCCTTGGTTGTGCCCAGTTATATGCTATGTTAAGTGCCTCTTCAGCTCTTCTGCATAATAGATTTGGATGAAAGCCCCTTACAAGTATTACAACGTCGTCTGCATAACAGACTGATGTAAGTCCTTCATTGGTGAGGGCTTTTAGGAGACTGTGTACCGTCGTAACCCATAGAAGAGGCGATAAAATGCCCCCCCTGAGGTATACACAATTTACCTTGTCTCTAATTTTTACGTCATATGACCCACAAATAATCCACCTATTCCTTAGCATATTGTTGATCCAGTTTTTCAGCGCCCGGTCAACCTGAAACTCGTCTAAGGACTGGATAAGTGTATCGGTATGTATATTGTTAAATGCGCCCTCAATGTCTATGCAAACAGCAAGTGTATACATTTCTTTACTGAAGGACTCTTCTATGTGGTGCACTACCTCATGCAGAGCTGTTTCCACTGATCTTCCTTTAACATAGGCGTGTTGTTTGAATTTTAGCCTGTCATCCGCTATTTTACCTTTGACATGTCATCAATTATTCGCTCCATTGTTTTTAACAGGAAAGAAGTAAGGCTAATGGGTCGATAAGCCTTTGGGGTCGTGTAACTCGCCTTGCCAGGCTTTGGTATGAAGACCACCCTTGATTCCTGCCAGTTTTTTGGGGTATACGAATGGGTTAGGCATGCAGTGAACACTCCAGCCAGATGAGTTGATACCAGATCCACCTCATTCTGCAGAAGTGCTGGAAATATTCCATCCGGTCCCGCAGCCTTAAAGGGAGAGAAACTTTTTATCGCTTCTGAAGGGTTTGGTGGGAGTCCGGTTGACAGTTACGTTATGGCCTCTAGCCTTTTTCGATGGCAAGGGTTCGTCAATGATCTGATCCCTTTTGGCATTATTGACAGAAGTTAATACAACCGAAGTTGTGGTCGTTTCAGCCGACTCAGTGGCCTTTGAAGCGTCCATGGCGCCCTCAGCCCAGTTAAGAGACTCCTTTCATTTATGGGTAAGAGTCGAAACCTCAGCACTTTCAAACTTCGTCAAAATCCTGAGCTACATACGCTACTAGTTGTGCCTGCGTTCGGACGTGACGACCCCTGTTTTTAAAGGATTAAACTTGTAGTGAGTACTGCGGGGACTGCACTAACAGTTATTGTAAGGTCGGATTGAACCATGACCAGCGGACGGACAATTGATGATACCCTGGTTCCTCCTGGATGAGACTGGATTCAGAATCCAAATGCGAACGATTATTTTTCAGGCGTACTTCTTTCCATGATGAAATGCCAAACAATACTTAACAAAAATAACATGACAGCATGACACGACTCACACGTGATCTGTCAAAAGAAAAGGCTATTGAAAAAAGTATATCTACTTAGATCACCCTATATATAACTTCTCTATTTTTAGCGGAATTTAGTAAGCATCTGTCGTTATTACATCCGGTCCAGTTTTGTATGTTTTTCAACCAGGAAAGCTGTTTTGGACCTCTTACTGATCTTCCTTCAACTTTTCCTTTCACAATTATTTGCAGGATTTTGTACATAGTATTTCTCATTAAATGTCCCAGATATGACATATTTCTGTTTTTTGTTATTTTCAGTAGTTTTGCGATCTACTGGCATTCTTATAATCAATAGTTCACTAAATATTAGTCCTTTGTGGGGGAAGTATTAGAGGAGTAGACCAATATGACCTATCTTTGGAATTAGCTAGAGATAGGAAAAATATTACCATATGAATTCGTCAAAGGGCGAATCTATTCTTCACGCAAAGAAAAAATTCGGTTCTTTGAAACGAAATTTTAGACTACTACAATTCTCGTTTACGAGGACTGAAATTTCTTTTGGGCATAACAAAAAATTGTTTACGCAAAAAAAACTTTCTATCACAACAAACAAAATTTCAGTTCCTGCAGAGACGAATTATTTTCTTTGCCTGTTTAAAAAGTTTTATTGTGTTCACGTAAGACTTACGTTTTCTTCTAAATTGTACTCTGAATATTTCTAATTTCATTTTTTCTTTGTATGGAGTCTTGATACTTATTCGTGCCCCAGTTGAACTGATGATAGTTTTTCCAGCAGGCGCGCACGTACTAACATCACGTCAAACAATTGTCTTATTGACGAATAAACCTGAAACTTTTGATGCCTGGGAAGTCAACATTCTTGGAAAGGTTGTCGAAAATGTGACAATTATTGGATAAACATTTAAAACTAAAAAATTAGTGCACTTTGCATTCAACAAAAATTAAATGATGTTTTTCAAGCAATTTGTTAATTGTTTTTCAAGCATCTTGCTTTATTGACCCAAATTTCTCAATTTAATTTTTTTACAAGATGGCAAATATTGCACAAAAATTTCAATTAGCATTTGAAATCAGATGAACAATGTTTTTCGAACCACAGTCCTTGAAACAGTTTCTATATTTAATTGCAATTGATTGTCATTTTTGCTACGACAATCTATAGGACAATCGGACAAATAATTTTGTCTGTCTGGTCCAATGGAGGCATGGGCGGACGGATGACAGTCAGTATGTGATACATACATATATTGCAGACTATTAATTGTCAATTCCAGTTGAGTTTGTGACACAAGTGAGTCAATTTGCCTGCCTCCCTTATCCTTATTTACATCTCACATTATAATTGATTCATATCGAACAGACAGACAGACGGATGTGCGCAAATATAAACAGAAATATTTTATGACAATTTGATGGACACAGAATCTGGGGTATTTACAATTAATTAATTGGTATTATTTTTGGCATATTATATACATGGAGATATTAAGTTATGAGATTACTTAATACATCACAAAATGACATAAACTATCAATGCCCTTTGATTTCAAATGATCTGTTTATAAAAACTATGTATTTTAGAATGCAATTTAAATTAAAGTTCAACAATTACATTAGTTTACAACCATTTCGTCTCACAGATGTTTGCACATCATTTTCAATACACATATTATATAATGTTATACATTATAACAGCTTTTCTGTTGCAATTGTTTTCAGAAAAACGAGAGTAATTGACAGTGTTCAATTTTGGTTCAATAAACAAATTTGTGCCAAATTTTAAAAATGCGCAAAAATTTAATTTTACTTCTATAGCTCTTAAATGTGATATATTTTTCTTGGTTAAAAAATAAATAGAGCAAAAGTAGGACGGAGCCGAGACTATATGATAGCATACACCATCGTATAGAGTATCTGAAATAAATGCCGATAAGAAAATTTATTTTTTCTTAAGATAGGTCCAAAATTTTGAGATACATATGTATTCTATATTCTAATGAGAACCAGTTTTGATCAATCTTTCCGGTGTTCATGAATATAGTAACTACTCTCTGTCGAATTTTATAATGATCAGTAGCACTTATATGCCAAACCGGGAGCAATATTTATGGAGGGCTACATATATATATATATATATTGACTTTTGTCTAGATGCCAAAGCGGGAGGAATATATATATAAATCTAAACCGATTTTATTAAACATTGCATTACGGAAAGCAAAATATAGCATCCGCAGTCGAAAATGTCAAATCGGACGTTACATATGGGGGATTTTATGTCAAGTGAGTCAATTTTTAAAGCGATGTCTTCTGGTCGGGATGAAATTCTGACAAACAATTTCAACGAGATCGTGCTTTCTTCCAACAACGAAATTTTTGAAAGTCTACAATAATATCAATTAAAGCAAAAAAAAAAAATATTCAAATTAAATGTATTATCTATCTAAACGCAGTTCTGAATTCAAAGCAAAGCATTCACAAATCGCTGACTTCATTACATACTAAGAATTTGGTAGCCAAATATCATAACCAATGCCGACTTATATGTAAAGTGTTGTATTTATCCGATAACAGTCATCATAAAAAAGAGAAAATGGAAATGGATTGGTCATACGCTGAAAAAAGGAAGTGAGGAAAGATGCCGTGTAGCCTCAGATTGGAACCCCCTAAGGAAGCAGGAAAAAAGAAGGCTCAAAAACTCCTGGAAGAGAAGAAAATCGAAACCGCCGGAAAAAGTTTGAACGAAATAGAAACAATCGCAAATGAAAGATTACCCTGGAAGATGTTTGTAGAGACAATAATAAGAAGAAGAAGACACCAAGATGTGATCCAGGGTATCATGAGTTTGTGCATTTGTTTTTAACATCCAAAAGGAGAAGAGTCGATTTAGCAATGTCCGTCCGTCCGTCTGTAGATGTATCGTTGTAATCAAAGTGCAGGTCGTATTTATGGCCGATTGTGATGAAATTTAGCACAGTGCTCTTTTTTGGCTCAAGGACGATCCCTATTGATATTGGTGAAATTCGGTTAAGATATTTATGTTCCACCGATTTGAGTTCTAAGGGCTGCAGAAGGTGTATTTTACACCAGATTGTGGTAAAAATTGTCAGGGACAAATCTCTTCCCTAATTAATAAAGTCTTTTAAATTTAGTGGAAATCTTTTCAGATCTAGATAAAGCCCCCATATATATGGGTTTTCTAATAGGGACATAACAATTTCGAATCTTTATGTCAACGCATCCTCAAACATTTTGAATGATCTTTCAGTATCAAAACGTTAGTCGAAGTCAACATTTTCATCACTGACGTGCAACGTTTGGAAATCATTAAAAATTAAATTCTGAGTCGGTGGTCGCAACTTTAAGAGAGCTTATTCCAATTTTCGGCCGTAATAATCGTCCCACCCGACAGGCAGCCGTAATTGTATCTGTTCAAAATGAGCCAAATCAGTCGATTCCACGTTCTCTCAAACCACACTTTGGCGTATTTTGCGAAAAGATCTTGGCCTTCACCCTTATAAGATCGAAGTGACTCAAGAACTAAAGCCACTTGATCATTTGAAACGCCGAAACTTAACGGATTGGGCTCTGGCAAAGTTAATGTTATGTCCTTAATGGAAAACCCGATACGATATATTAAAAAACAGTTGAATTGCCATAAAAGTGAATTGTGGGCACCTTTAGTGATTTTTTACAAGGAATCTTTTTGTCAAATACATCACCAAAAAATTCATAGATTTCAACTTCTTTTGATATATAGTTATTTTTGTAGGGAGATTATCAGTGGTAAGGGAATCAGCGAGTTTGGCGGGTGTTTCATAAGAAATGCTTCCTGAAGTGTCTCCTTTATTTTGTTCTTTGACGTGGAACATCTATTCCGAAGTCTTCAAGCCACGAGCAAAGCGGTTAGCAGCGACATTTTTTTTTAATTAAAAAAAAATAAAAATTTATTCCATTCAAAGGATATACGTTAGAGAATTAATAGAAGTTTAAAATATAAAAAATTTGCAAAAATCGTAGAGTACAAACAATTTAAAAAATGACATTTAAATTTTAAAACTTAAAAATAGCACACAAAAAAAATCTTAATATTAATATTTTTAAAACAAGACTTAAAAGTACCGAAAAATACCACAATTTAAATTAAAATATTTTTCAGATCTGACCTTAACTTAAGAAGTTATGACCAAAACCCCCATACACAGAGCGATATCTTAACGATTTTTTAAATATCGATAACATCTCAACGAGTTATGGGAAAAATATCAAAAAATTCCACAAAGCGTTTCTTCAGTGGTACTAAAAACTGTTAAAAAATGGGAAAAATCAAAATCGGAATATTTTTTTTTTAAACCGTCGATTTGTCGTGGATTTCCCCATATAAAATATTTTTTTAATTTTTCGATCTTTTCTCAAAAAATGGAATATTTTCGCAATATCTTGTAAGATATCTTTGAAACTGCTGATGGGATGGAAAAAATATATAGCCTATAGGTTCAGGAAATCTTTAAATAATATATTACGATAAATGGTGGTTCAACTTGGATTTTTATAGATATAGTTACAAGTCCCATCCTACTAATTTACCATAGATCTATTAAAGGAAATAAGCTATGTTTTCATTTGGGCAAAAAAAAACACAAAAAGTAAAAATATGGGTTTTTACAAAAAATGTCAAAATTAGTTTTTATTTTGCAAAAAAAAAATATTTTTTGTGCTTTTTATTATTTTTCAAAGAAGATTGAAGAAAAATCTTTCGAAAAACCTTTTGATGCCACATTGGGAGGAACATATATATGGCGGATATATCTAAATCTGACTTAATTTTCGTCAATTTCAATACGGTGCGTCACTCAAGTTTAACGAAGGTTTGGGGAGCTGCAGCGATGGTTCCATTAGCAGCACATCAACGACACCTATAACGAATTGTAGATATTTAAAGCAGCTATAATCGCTCCTTTGATGATATTTAGTTATATTGAGGGCCTAATTTACTTTTTTAGTCCGAATTAAGTGAACGTGAAGGCGATATTTTAAACAATAGACCATTCAATGGTTTATTGTGCATTTTATTGTTTCGGTTTTGGAAGTGACGTAAATCCATTTGTCATTCAAACGAGGGTTTTGAGTTTCTGTTCGCTGTAAAATTATTCGCGTCTGAGTCCTACTAACCCGTTTTTTCAATGGTGATAAAGTTAAGGCACTACCAAATCAAACTTTTTAAATATAATGTTTGTTTTGAAAGTGGCGTAACGCCATATTTATTCCCAACACCACACTGTAGACAGGGTATTATGACTTTGAGCATTTGTTTGTAAAGCTTAAAAACAAAGAGATAGACCCATCGTTTATTATACCGATCGACAAAGAATCACTTTTTGAGTCGATTTAGCCATGTCCGTCTGTCTGTCCATGTATTCTTGTTATCAAAGTGCAGGTCGCAAATTTGAAGCTATATTTACGAAAATTGGTGCAGAGGCATTCCTTGGTTCACGTTTTGATATAGAGCCCATATAAAGGTCCCCACCGATTTTACTTCTTGACAATCTAGAGAACACATTTTCTAACGGATCTGACTGAAACATAAGAATTTAAACTTTACATTGGACCTACTCGTCCATAGTAAAAATGGGGCACATCGGTCCATGTTTTGTTATATCCCCGATATAAAGGTCCTAACTAATGTCACCTCTTGTCGCTCTACAGAACGGATTCTTCAATTTATCTGGCTGGAATTTAAGAATTCATAGTAAATATTACACCTAATCGTCCCTAGTAAGAGTGGGTAACATCAGTCCATGTTTAGCCCCTATTGAAAGTTTCCCACCGATACTATTTCTTGAAGCTTAGAGAAATATTCCTGATCGATTGTTTTCCACATATAATAAAAATTTCGTACATAAGATATATATGCATATTCTTCGTAATAATGACCTATCCTCAGGGTCTATTATAATATTAATTTTTATATGAATTAATTTTTATGAATTTGACTTTTTGGGAAAATTCTTTTTGATAAACATGTATGCGGCTAATCTCATGTCGAATCCATCCTTAACTCAATTTATGTGAAAATGTCACTTACGCCACTTTCAAACAAACAGGTAATTTGTTTTTAGGAGCCAAACATATATTTTTCTCCAAACAAAATCGTCAAGCTATAAACAACATTTTACCGTTTTGAAAAAAAATGTGCATTCTAAATGATTCAAAGCCAGAAAAATATTCTTGTTATAAATCAAGAAACTTTTTTCCTGCAATGTACATTTTTCTTATTCATAGCAATTATGTAGATTCAGTTGCAAATTCTCATAAACTAATTTATTATTCTGAAACATATGTACATTAACATAATAAAGACTTTAAATTATAGAAGTAACCAACTAACTTCTTTTTCAATAGTCTTAAATTTAAAGCTCAAAACGTCACATCATTTATTTTTATTTCTTTTTAAACATTTGACAGGAAAAGTGTCAAACGTGTAATTAATTATGTGAAATTTAAATCAAAAACTAATTAAAATTGAACGAACAAGATGACAACGACAGTGACAGAGACAACAACAACAACAAAACTAGGAATACAGTTTTGCAGAACTCCATTAAAATGATTGAATGCTATTAAAACGATGGCAACAGCGACAATACCATCTTCATGAAGTCAATGAAGAGGAGTGTTCACTTGAATTGAACACATCAACTGGGACAACTCCAAAACTGCCAGGCCGAACCCAAATAATACTCTAAACTATGGAATAGCAGACAAGACAGCGGCAGATACCAATGTAGAGACAGACAAGTCTTGAATAAATGAGGATGAAATGAAATCAAGAAATTTCATTGGTAGTTACCTGAATAACTATTTTCATTTATAATTGTCATACATATAAATAGTATTAACATTTCTTAGAGCACTTAAATATTTCTCTTTGGAGGTATGGGAAAATCTATATAAAAGGATCACACCGTGATCTGTATTTACAGAATTACAAAATTTGGTACACAGTTATATTTGGGCATAATAACGATATATTTGAATTTTGGACCCAATCGGACCGCGGGTCTCGCAACTCCATGCAAACAATTCCGAGTCCCCAAAAATACATCAGGCGACATATAACCCGTCAATTGAACACTGTGTGATTCCCCCGTTCAATTCAGTTCGAGAGAATTTCAACAAAATCATGTTTTTATACCCTCAAATTTCCTTTGTTTTATAGTTTTTTCGAACATTTCTTCAAATTTTTGATCAGTTATTTTGTGTTTCCCTCGATTTTCGAAGTTTTTCAAAAAAAAATTTTCTTCTTTTAACAAATTGTCGTTGTACACATATCGATCTGAAAAATGTCGTTTACTCCCCTTGACATTTCATAAGAGCCTCAGAAGCTCTAGTAAAAGTTGACTCTTATTTCAGAGTTCTGAAAGAGTTGAACAATTTGTGGGCTGAGACACATCGAAGGAGTGACCTAAGACCGCAAGTATGTTTGGCGGATATCCGTTTTGGGTCATTTTATGTCGAATCGGTCGGCTATAGGTACTATAAAAGCATTACACTGCAACACAATGCAAAAGAGGCGTGGTAATAACGCCCTTTTGTCAAGGGACTGTAGGCATTAGTAAAATCATTACACTGCGCAAAATTTCAAGTATTTGTGCGGACTAGAATCAAAGCTATGAGCCGATAGCTTTTTGTGTGAAATGGCCCATTTATGTGGGAAATTCAAAAAAGGGGCGTAGCAACCTCGACCATTTTTCTGCATTTAATAGCGACAACGAAACTAGTACTACGTGTGGGATTGTGAAAGACTCTATATAGAAGTTTGTGAAGAATCAATATTTCTCTAATTTATTAACCCTTTGTGGGGGATGTTCTCGAAGGAGTGGCCTAACAAGGCCCATCTTTTATCTTATTTTAAAATAAAAAACTAATAGACTGAAACAATTAAATAAACTCGATATAAAATAAAATCTGACTGAATAAAGAAACAACAGACCAACAATAAACAAAAACACATGAGGTACGATGAGGTCAGAAAGTTATCATGTGGAGCAGCCAGGCAGACGGACGGACGGACGGACATTTCTCAAATGACTTAAAATTACCCAAAACTGACTTCGGCCTGCGTATACCGGCACTATTAGGCTTATACCTCAAATAAAAATTTTAAAGCAAACTACCATAAACATTATATGCAATTATATCTATCAATCTACACAAAAAAAGTTTCAGGCCTTGGAAACAAACAAAAAAATTAGCTGCATAGTGTTACACGATGCAGCACAAACAAAATTAGAATTTTTGCAGATGTTGCAGAGTTTGATTCTGATTAAGAATCTTATATGTGTTGAATTTCCAACAGATTGATTGAAAATTTTGACTTTTATACCCACCAAAAAAGAAAAAATCCACGCTCCAAAAATGATAAAAATACTAATCTTCTGATCCGGAAGTTGTTCAAATTTGAATAATCACCAATGAATTTAACTAGGACATGTCGCGCCCTAATGATATTCTTTTGTTGTACATTTGCTCCAGTGCTTAGAAAGTAATGCATTTTTTTATTTTTTGGATGCTATTGGAATATAAACATATCTACTCGTTCTATTTATACCCTACACCACACTGTTGTACAGGGTATTATAAGTTTGTTTCGCGGCAGATGTTTGTAACACCTGAAAATAACACAGCTAGACCCACCTTAAAGTACACCGATCGACTCAGAATCACTAGCTGAGTCGATTTAACCATGTCTGTCCGTCCGTCTGTCTGTCCATGTAAAGTTGTTCGTCGACTACAGGTCGCAATTTCACTCCGATCGTTCTGAAATTTTGCAATTTAGAGTATTTCGCAGCTGTAAAGATCCCTATTGAATTTGGTTGAAATCGGTTCAGATTTAGATATAGCTCCCATATATATCTTTCGTCCGATTTGGCCCTTTAGTACTATAGAAGCTGTATTTTACATCCAATCGTTTTGAAATTTAGAATGGTAGAGTTTCTTGATCCATGAACCAACATTGCCGAATTTGAAGAAAATCGGTTAAGATTTAGCTATAGCTCCCATATATATGTTTCGTCCGATTGGACCCTTTAGTTCTATAGAAGCTGTATTTTACATCCAATCGTTTTGAAATTTAGAATGGTAGAGTTTCTTGATCTATGAACCAACATTGCCGAATTTGAAGAAAATCGGTAGAAAATTACAAAATTTATATTTCAGAGTTATTCAATATTACGAGAGTGGTGTAGGGTATTATATAGTCGGCCCCGCCCGACTTTAGCCTTTCCTTACTGGTTTTTCTTTAAATTTATTATTTTTTTTTAGTTTATATAGCGTGATCCATTTCGAGGTTCCCTACTTTTTTAAAGAAAAAAAAACACAGAAAATCCAAATTGAAAGGGGAATGTTTATTATCATTTGAAAGAAAATTCTTTGGCATATATTTTTTGAAGATTATGTCTATCAAATGTTGGCCGCGGCTACGTCTCAGATGGTCCATACGTTGAGTCCAATTTTCGATGACTCGTTCGAGCATTTCGACTGGTAACTGGCGAATGACACGCGTGATGTTTTGCTCTAAGGCCTGAATCGAAGCGGGTTTGTCCGCATAAACTTTAGACTTTACATATCCCCACAGGAAAAAGTCTAACGGTGTGATATTACACCATCTTGGTGGCCAATCGACCGGCCCAAAATGTGAAATTATCTGCTCACCGAAGTGTTCTCTCAATAAATCCATTGATTGATGCCATGTGAGGGAAGTGGCGCGGTCTTGTTGAAACCAAATGTCGCCGAGATCACGAGCTTCAATTTCAGGCTTCAAATAGTCGGTTTTCATGGCACGGTCGCCATTGACGGTTACGTTCTCACCGGCATTATTTTTGAAGAAATATGGACCGATGATTCCACCGACCTACAAACCTCACCAAACCGTTGTTTTTTCTGGATGAAGTGGCAGCTCTTGAATCTCTTTAGGTTGATCTCCTTGAGCCAGAAATGGGTCTCATCGCTGGACAAAATTTGGCTCGAAAACGTCGGATCTTCTTGGAACTTTTCAAGAGCCCATAGAGCGAAGCGATGTCGCTTGGGAAGGTCGGGCGGCTTCAGTTCTTGCACACGCTGTATTTTGTATGATTTCAATTTAAGATCTCGACGCAAAATGCGCCAAGTCGTTCCATACGTCAGTCCGAGTTGCTGCGAACGGCGCCGAATCCACGGTCTTCGTGTACACCCTCAGCTACGGCCGCTACATTTTCTTCACTGCGTGCTGGACGTGGTATATTCGGTCGAATATTATCCAATAATGAATGCTGGTTCTCAAGATGGGTGATAGTGTTGCGAATAGTACGCTCAGTAGGCCGATTATGTTGACCATAAGTTGAGCGAACGTGAATTTTTGAACTTATGGTTCACAGAACGTGAATTTTCGTAATAAAGTTGAACGATTTGTAAACGTTGTTCAGGCGTAAGTCTTTCCATTATGAAATGCCAAAAAATACATAACAAAAAAAAACATGACAGCATGACACGACTCACACGAGATCTGTCAAAAAAAGGCTGTTGCAAAAAGTATCTCTACTTGGATCACCCGTTATATAGTTATTCAAAATGTTTTTTTTTGGTCTTGCCTTAAATTGAACATTGCTCTCCTTGCTCCGCATCTCTATAACATCACACCTTATCGCGCACGGCCACTGAAGGCTGGGTTAGGCGAACGTAACCGTAACGCCACCGTAGCGTAACGAATCAGCTGATGCAATCTGACATATGGAAATCAGTGGAAAGGATTAGCCAACGGAAACGAATCGTAAACTGACTGCTGAAATTTGATTTGGACGGTACGTTTACGTGCATTTGCAAACAAAATTAGTAAAATAATGCAAAAAGAATAAATTTATGCGAAACTTTTGAAAATTATAAATAAATAAGTATTAAAATGATAAATAAGTAGCAAATAAATATAAAATAAAATTAATTTGTTGCTATTTTTGTTGTGAATGTCTGAGTGATACAACACGTTTTTCAAGTTTTGGGTAATTGCTCCAGCGGACAACGTTATGGCGGCGCTAAAGTTAAATTACTGTTAAGTTTGCCTAACCCGGTCTTAAGACCTCTTTAGCGTTTGAGTACTTTTTGAGCCAACAATTTGTTCTAATTCACTGCTTTGAAAGCTCTCTTTATATCAGTATTATTAATGGGGTGCCCGGCTCAGCGGGTATTTATCTTTTTTAGTTTATATTAAATATTAACAACGTTTTAATATCAGAAACCTATTCTAAGTCGATCGGCATAATAAATAATGGGTTTATCTCTTCTTTAACCAGTAAGTAAAGGCAGAAAGTCGGGCGGGGCCGACTATATATTACCCTACACCTCCCTAACAATGCGATAAGGGTCATTGCGATAATAATTTGGAATAATTGGTAAATGGATAAGAACATATATGTGGATATATCTAATTCTGAACCGATAATCGCTAAATTAAGCAATATTCGTTCCTAAACTGAGAAACATCTTTCTGGAGAATTTTGTAATGATCGGAAGTAAAGTACAACTTCTATAGCGCTTTGTAACCAAATCAGGAGGAACATATATACGGAGGTTATATATTAATCTGAATCGATTTTCCCTGAATGTAAAATAGAAACCTCTTTCTGTCGAATTTCGTACTGATCGAATATAAAATACAGTCTCTACAGCGCTTAGATGTCAAATCGGGCCTAACATATATATGGGGACTATATCTAAATCTGAACCGATTTTCTCCGAATTTGGCAGTATTCCTTCATGTAATAAGAAACCTCTTTCTGCCGAATTTCGCTGTGATCGGATATAAAATACAGTTTCAGCGCTTGAATTTCAAATCGGGGGTAACATATATATGGGGGCTATATCTAAATCTGAACCGATTTTCTCCGAATTTGGCAGCATTCCTTTATGTAATAAGAAACCTCTTTCTGCCGAATTTCGCTCTGATCGGATATAAAATACAGTTTCTACAGCGCTTACATGCCAAATCGGAGGTACATATATATGGGAGCTATATGTAAATCTGAACCGATTTTAACCAAATTCAATAGAGATCGTCCTTGGGCCTAAATAAAGATATGTGCAAAGTTTCGTTGGGATCGGACCATAATTGCTTTGATTACAAGAATACATCTACAGACACACAGACGGACATAGCTAAATCGACTCAGAAAGTGATTACAAGTCGATCGGTATAATAAACAATGGGTCTATCTCTTCTCTTTTTGGGTGTTACAAACAAATGCACAAAGTCATAATACCCTGTACCACAGTGTGGTGTAGGGTATAAAAATACAGTTTGCCGTAAAGCATGCATGTCGACTTAGCATACTTTGTAATTAGGATATCGATATTTAAAAGTATTTATTTAAATAAATATTTTTGTACGTATCAACATCTAAGACAGAATTTATGCACACAAAGAAATAATTTGTATACACACCAGCGAAAAGATAAACAACTATGCGATAGAAATTGTATTGATTTATTAGTTTTTTCCCACAGCAACAACATTTTCATGGACCCTTAATACTCTATAGAGTTGTTTTAAAATTTGTTCCTGAAGAATGAATTATTTTTTTATTTGTCGGTATATAAAAATACCCGCATTTACTATGTTGCAAATAATAAATAAAATATAATTCCAAAGAAATTGCCTAGCTTTGCAAGAATTAATTTTCAGACAGCATTGACAAAAAATTTTTAACAAACTCAGTCCCTGTCGTACATATATAATTACACTATATGTACATAGCATATCAAATTACATACGTACATACATACACGGTTGGTGTCTGTGCATTTACTACACTGTCTATGTAAAGTTGACATATTGACGACGTACATAAGTAGAAAAATACACAAGAAAAACAAAAGACACAGTTTAACTTCCTATCTGTGTAGGTATGATTGTTGCTGCTGCTGTTGCTATTCATTGAGAGAGGTGGAGAAGCTGAACTTTAGCAGTATTCTGGGAATTTTACGAATACACTGAAAGAAATTTAGGACAAATTCACAGAACAAAGTTGTTTTGAAACTAAAGACAATATAGCGTGAAACCAAGGATGTATATTGTCATTATTTCAAGAAAAATTGCATTCAGTTTAAAAAAAAATTACTTGATTTCAAGAAACTTATCTTTTGTTTAAACTTCAAGGGATGTTACCCATAAAAGATTGATTTTAAATATATATACATGTAGACTTTAATCGTAGGAACAAAAATATCATTAAATTAATGAACAATGCATTGTTCCAACGACAGCTCTCAGTTATTTTAAAATACATGTCAATAATTTAAAGATATAGTCGTAGAAACAAAAATATTATTAAACTAATGAATAATGCATTGATCAAATTACAGCTGTCAATAACAGTGTGATACAAAATCGAACTTTCCGAATGGGAATGGGATGAGACCAATTGCAAATGAAAGTTGACATTATCCATAACAAAACCCTCAAAGGTTTTTTTCAGGTCAGTGCGAGATTTTTTTTTACACGCATTTGAAGTTGGTGATTTTGGAACGCTGTCTAACAAGAAAAGATCATTGAAAATTTGATAAAATAATGATTATTTATTTTTATTTTTATTATCATGTAAAGTTTTGGTATCTTACGGTTTTTGGGGTCGAGGAAATCATTTATTACCTACAACTCACGATAGATGGCGCTGACATGCAAATGGTGCTACTTCTTGTCGATTTTCATTGAAAAAAAATCTAGCACTGAACTGATAAAAACCCTTGAGGGGTTTGTTATAATGATAATGTCAACATTCGTTTGCAATTGGTTTCATCCCATTCCCATTTTGGTTGTTGCACTGTGTAATTTTACGATACATACCAATAATTTAAAGTTATAATACAGGCAAAATTATAAGTTTTCCCCATTTTGAGCCATCTAGATATGCCACTTGATTTAATGACAACATGTACTTGGTGTAATACAGCACGTTCCTCGTGTTTATACAAGTACTATGTTTAATGGCAATATGTAATTAGTTTTATTACAGTATGTACTTGGTTTATACAACAAGTACTATGTTTAATGACGACTAATTAGTATGATTACAATATGTACTAGGTTTTAAGACAGCAAGTATTAGGTAATTCGTTTGATAACAATATGTACTAGGTTTTAAAACAACAAGTATTATGTATTGGTTTTATTACAATATGCACTTGTATTAATTACAACATTTACTTGGTTTAATTATAACATATACTTGATTTAAAGATTTTTCATTTTTTATTTAATTTAGTTTAAAGATGTAATCGTAGGAACAAAAATATCATTAAATTAATGAACAATTCATTGATTCATCGACAGCTGTCAGTAAAGATGTAATCGTAGGAACAAAAAAAACATTAAATTAATGAACAATTCGTTGATTCATCGACAGCTGTCAGTAATTTTAGGATACATGTCAATAATGTAAAGATATAATACATGAAAATTTGCATATTCCCCATTTTAAACTTATATATCTCCTCGACAACGATCATGAGATCCATTGCGGCTCTAGATATCTCACTTAATTTAATGATAACATGTACTTTGTTTAATACAGCATGTGCCAGGTTTTAATACAACAAGTAATATGTTTAATGACAATATGTAATAAGTTAAACTACAGTATGTACTAGGTTTAAATACTATGCTTAATGACGACTTGTAATTGGTTTAATTTCAAAATGTATTACGATTTAATATAAGAAGTGCTATGTTTAATGACAGCATGTAATAGGTTAAATTACAATATGTAATTGTATGCACAACATGTATTTGGTTTAATACAGCATGTGCCAGGTTTTAATACAACCAGTAATGTGTTTAATGACAATATGTTATAAGTTTATCTACAGTATGTACTAGGTTTAAATACAACAGGTACTATGTTTAATGACGACATGTAATTGGTTTAATTAAAATATGAATGACGTTTTAATATAGGAAGTACTATATTTAATGACAGCATGTATTATGTTTAATTACAATATGTACTTGTATTTATTACAACATATGCTTTGTTTAATTATAAGATGTACTTGATTTAAAGACGTATCACTTTTTTTATTTTGAGTACAAGAAGTACATATTTTAAAGACTGTTGACTTTGTTGCCCAATCAAAGCCAAAATCATAAAAATTCGGACAATTTCCCACATCCCGAGGCAGCAAATTATATAAAAAAATTATTCCATTATTTTAAGTACAATTTTTATGTAAATTATAATTCGTTTAAAGGCGGATGCCATTATTTGTATATTTATTTGGTGTGAGAGTAACCTTTGGTACTTAAACACGGTATAAAAAATATTTTTTTATAATTCCTACCTTAAGGACATACAATGGGAAAAGGAAATAGGAATGGTACCACCGCGAAGTCCTTCATGAAAATATTTTAATGACTGCCCAATCAAGAAGTGAGTTATTAAAACAAATATTTCAAGAAAAATATTCATGAAATTTAAGACAATTTACTTGATTTCAAGGAAATTGTATTCATGTAAAGGCGCTTACCCTCTGTTTATGATCAAAATACAACAAAAAGATAATTAAATTACTTAAAAAAACCAACGGTAACTGTCATTTCCCTTTAGAGCTTATATCCCTCTCGTTTCACTAATTATGCCTAATGAGACATATGCTTGGTTTAATTACAATATGTGCTTGGATTAATTAAAAAACATTTTTGTTTTAATAACAATATGTACTGGGATTGCAATATGTAATTGATTTAATGACTTTTCACGTACTCGTATTTAATATTTAAAGTACAGGATTTCATCAATTTTTTAGTGGCCAATCAAAGCCATATCCTAAAAATTAAGGGCAATTTAATTAATGGTGAATTATTAAAAAACAGAATTTTCTATAAACAAAATTGAGAAAAATAAATTTAAAATAATTTATGTTCTTTTCTATTCACATTTTTTGTCGCAAAAAACATATTTTAATAACTTTTCTTGCTAAATAAAAAAATTACATAACTTTTTCTCACTGTGTATAATATCATATTGTCAAACAACCACTGCCATTAGTTTAATATAAAAACACATCGTAAGAAGTTGTGTTATTTCATGGTAAAAATACATTTAAAGCAGTTTTAGCTTTTGCCACGATAAAATGTGGGTGGTCTTAAGTTTTTACAACTCTCTTATAAAGTATGTGCAAAACAACAACAAAAATAACAAAAAAAGGAATAAAAAAGAAGACTCAGAAAACCTGATGCCTAAATGGCAGTATTGTAATAATAATAATACGAGTTGTATGTACACAAAGTTTTATGAACTTACCACCCGACAGACGGACGGACAGACAGACCCATAGATAGACCAGCCAAGGAACAGAAGAGGGACAGACATTTTTCATTGCTCGTAGCTAAGATTGAATATTCTTCACAAGAATCCATAAAGAACTTAAACATACAGACCTCAGCAATTCCTGAATACATGAATGAATATCTGATGATATGCCATTACGGCGACATTCTTTGCTTAAGATTATATTCGATTCCTGAGCATGGCATAATGGGTGGGAGGTTGAATGGTTTCCTCAAACCTCCAACAAAAGTTATTAATGCTTCCTGACTGACTACCACAAATGATATCGCATGTGAATTTCATTTGATTGGAGAGGAAGACAATGTCACGCACATTTATTTGAGGACACACAATTCAATCACAATCATATCCAATGAACAATGATGAGATCTATTCAAATAAAAACGTTTGATGAAATAATTATTCATTTGAAAATGATGCCAGAATTTTAAATTGTATATCATTTGGTATACAAATGTTTGAGTAGCACACTTAGGAAGTGGTAATAAAAATAATTCTGCGAATTAATATAAAGTAATTCAGTGCTAAGTAAGTAGGCACAATAAAAACAATCGTGAACCAATTTATAAACTGCTGGAAAAGATCTATCGTGATATACCAAAATTATCCAAATTATAAATTATGTTAATCCCCTCCCAGCCAAACTTCAGAATCATGTAATTAGCGTAAGGATATATCTTAGGACGCTCAGTGGGAGGAATTAAAAAAATTATATAATTCTGCCGTTACTCACCTAGAGATAATATTGCGACAAAACTCAACATTCTTATTGAGTGGGTATCGTACCGTCTGGTACATATAGTAAAGGGTTCTCCAATAAGAGTGCTATGATTTATGTGAATAAAATAACACACTTTGTTGTTAAGGAAATTCAAAAGTTTTTTATTTAATGTGAAGTACAATCGATACAATTAAGTTCTAAATAAAACGTCATTCAAATGGCCTCCACGACTTCTTCTGCAGGAACGAATACGATGAACCCAATTTCGACCACTTTTTCCACTAAATCAATTCGTATGTCATGAATGGCACGTTCAGTACTGACTTGTAAAGCTTGTAGAGAGTCTGGTTTATTTCGAAAGACCAATGACTTCAAATAACCCCACAAGAAATAGTCTAATGATGTTAAATCACAACTTCTTGGAGGTCATTCAATATCACAATTTCATAAAATAATCGAATCTCCAAACTTTTCTCGCAACAATTCAATTGTTTCATTTGCTGTGTGGCACGTAGCCACAATCGGTCAGTAGCAAAAAGATAGCTCTTAACGAGAGCTAAAATATTGCTCATGGGTGTCAAGGTTGTAGGTCGACTGGAAAGTGTTTTTTTTTTTGATTTAAGAACGATTATTTTGATAATAAAAAACTGAATAATTTGTAAACGTTGTTCTTGCGTATATCTCTCCATGATGAAATTGTAAACACTACTGCATACAATGAAAAACAAATGACAGATCATGACATATTAAAAATGGCCGAAACGTCACTTCAAAATCATATCATCCCTATTACATGTTCCTCCCAATTTGCCTCGTAGCGCTAAAGATGTTGTGTTTTACTGCCAGCTGAAATTTAAGAGATTGGAATGTCTTAACCCAGGGAAGAATTTGAAGAAAATTGGTTTAGATTTAGATAGAACTTCCATATATATTTACTTACATCCCCATTTGGGTCAGCGCTATATATTTTCTCAATATATCATAAAATTTGACAGTTAACAGCTTCTTCAATAAAGGACGAACACTGTCAAGTATATCGGTTCAAGTTTGGATCACCTATATATACATACATACCCGATTTTTCTAAAATCTTAGCATTTCCCAACAGATCTTGGTATACAAAGAGGTTAGCAAATTCAAACACAATTTTAGTATAGAAAGTTTCGAAATAGATGTTCCATGTCAAAGAACAAAATAAAGGAGACACTTCAAGAAGCATTTCTCTCAAAACGCCCGATTACCCCTCTCAACCCTTGCAATTGAAAAAGTGCCTCCAAAAATAATGATGTATTAAAAGTCATAGACACCGACAGATTTTTTGAATGATGAATTCGACAAATATATTCCTTGTAAAAAATCACTATAGGTTCCCACAATACACTGAGTGGGTTTCCACAGTGGTTTTTTAAATATATATCGTATTTATCCACAGAGTTTGCTGGGTAAAGGAAGGACTAGTAAATTCAGGAACAATTTTGGTATAGAAAACTTCGGAATAGATGTTCCATGTCAAAGAACGAAAGAAAGGGGACACTTTAAGAATTATTTCTCTCAAAACACCCGACACCCCCATTTATCCCTTTACCCTTGAAAATCCCTCACCAAAAATAATGATTTATCAAAAGTCGTGGAAATTTACAGATTTGTTTGGCTGATGTATTTTACAACAAGTAAGAAAGTTTTTCGGGTAAACCGACTAAGGTATACCCTCACTTTGTGAGTAATGTAATATTGAATATTACACGAATAATTCTGCCAATTTGTGTGGGAGGTACCAGAAGGGGTTTAACAAATCCACCTATTTTTCGCTGAACAGTAGATACTTTAAATACATTGCACTGTGCCAAATTATAAGCATTTATGTGCACTGGTATATTAACGTTATGAGATATTAAATTGTGGTGTGACTTGGCCATTTTGCGTGGGAGGTGCAAAAGAGGGGCGTGGTTATAACACCCATTTTTCACAGGCCTATAGGCGCTATAAAAGCATTAGACTGTACAAAATTTCAAGTATTTTTATACACTGTTGTTAATGTTATAAGCTGTTAACTTTTGGTGCAAAATGGTGCGTTTGTGTGGGAAGTACCAAAAGGGGGTGTACAACAATGCCCATTTTTTACCGGACTATAGGCGCTACAAAAACATTATAGTGTACAACTTTAAAGTATTTTTATGCACTTGTATTAAAGTTATAAGCAGTTAAATTTTGATGCAAAATGGTCCATTTGTGTGGGAGGTACCAAAATGGACGTGGCAACTTCATCCATTTTTCTCGAGGTGATTGCGACTCATAAAATAATACAATGTGTGGATTTCAGAAGATTCTAATAACTAGTATAGATGTTATTAAATAATCAATATTTCACTAAATGTTAACCCTTAGTGTGGGAGGTACCAGAAGTAGTGGACACGTTTTACACGTGTTACACGTTTGGCCCGTAGCAAATGATATATACCTTCGTATCACTAAAGTGAGGGTATACAAATACGAGTATTCCTAGTAAAAAACCAGTAAGGAAAGGCTAAAGTCGGGCGGTGCCGACTATATAATACCCTACACCACTCTCGTAATATTGAATAACTCTAATATATAAATTTTGTAATTCATGTATAAATTGTTTACATAAATTTACTTTTGGGACATTTTATACTTAAATAATACCCTGTACCACAGTGTGGTGTAGGGTATAAAAGCGATTGGATCTAAAGAGCCAAATCGGATGAAACATATATATGGGAGCTATAGCTAAATCTTAACCGATTTTCTTTAAATTCGGCAATGTTGGTTCATGAATCAAGAAACTCTACCATTCTAAATTTCAAAACGATTGGATGTAAAATATAGCTTCTATAGAACTAAAGGGCCAAATCGGACGAAACATATATATGGGAGCTATAGCTAAATCTTAACCGATGTTCTTTAAATTCGGCAATGTTGGTTCATGGATCAAGAAACTCTACCATTCTAAATTTCAAAACGATTGGATGTAAAATATAGCTTCTATAGAACTAAAGGGACAAATCGGACGAAACATATATATGGGAGCTATAGCTAAATATTAACCGATTTTCTTAAAATTCGGTAGTGTTGGTTCATGGATCAATAAACTCTACCATTCTAAATTTCAAAATGATTGGATGTAAAATACAGCTTCTTCAGGACTAAAGAGCAAAATCGGACGAAACTTATATATGGGAGCTATAGCTAAATCTTAACCGATTTTCTTCAAATTCGGCAATGCTGGTTCATGGATCAAGAAACTCTACCATTCTAAATTTCAAAATGATTGGATGTAAAATACAGCTTCTACAGGACTAAAGAGCAAAATCGGACGAAACATATATATTGGAGCTATAGCTAAATCTTAACCGATTTTCTTCAATTTCGGCAATGTTGGTTCATGGATCAAGAAACTCTACCGTTCTAAATTTCAAAACGATCGGATGTTAAATACAGCTTCTATAGGACTAAAGAGCCAAATCGGACGAAACATATATATGGGAGCTATAGCTAAATCTTAACCGATTTTCTTTAAATTCGGCAATGTTGGTTCATGGATCAAGAAACACTACCATTCTAAATTTCAAAACGATTGGATGTAAAATACAGCTTCTATAGGACTAAAGGGACGAAATATATATATGGGTTCTATATCTAAATCTGAACCGATTTCAACCAAATTCAATAGCGATCTTAACAGCCGCGAAATACTCTAAACTGCAAAATTTCAGAACGATCGGAGTGAAATTGCGACCTGTAGTCGACGAACAACTTTACATGGACAGACGGACGGACATCGACTCAGCTAGTGATTCTGAGTCGATCGGTATACTTTAAGGTGGGTCTAGCTGTGTTATTTTCAGGTGTTACAAACATCTGCCGTGAAAAAAACTTATAATACCCTGTACCACAGTGTGGTGTAGGGTATAATCAGAAAAGGACCCCCAAATACACTTTTATAGCGGGGTGCCGGGTGTTTTGAGAGAAATACTTTCTGAAGTGTTTACTTTCTCTCATTCTTTGACATTTGACCATTTTCGAAGTTTACTATACTAACCGCTGGATTGACTAACCGCTTTATTTACCCAGCAAACTTTGTGGCTATATATCCGGAAAACGCGATGTCACAGAAAAAACATTTAATGCAATTTGAATTAGCGGGTCAAAATTACGGAGAACGTTGTTTTCATCTAGGATACATTTTTGTACACACACAGTGTTACGAGTATCATTAGAAAACAACATTGATAAAGCTATTCTTATGCAGTTCTTAAAGGGTGGTGTAGGTTATCATATAGTCGTCTCTGTCCGACTTACCTGTCTTAGAGAAAGTGCGAAGCAAATGAAGCTCCTCATCTCTAAAAATGACTAGATGAGTTAGATTCATGCGATTGAGATAAGGTTTTGCGTCAAGCATTGTGAATCATTAACATAATGTTTTGTATTTTCTTTTTACTTTCAGAGATATTCTATTTATTACGGAATTTGCACATCCTATTCCCACCTACTCAAAATGTAAATGAGAAAGATGGCAGTACGATTTGAATGAAATTTCCAGTCATCATTATCTCAGGCGATTGTAAAATCGATTAATTTCCAGGACACGTAACTAATTTGGTTATTAATATGACAATATATTTGTTAAAAATATGTATGTATGTATATGTTTATTTTCAATAAATGCCTTACAATTTGTATTTACTCCACATATAGGATGGGGGTATATTCATTTTGATCAGAGACCAAATAAAGTGTACGAGTATATATTATTAATCGTCGTAAAATTCTTATTTAGCCATGTCCGTCCGTCTATTGTAATCACGCTACAATCTATAATACTTTACTAGGTGGCTGAAATTTGGTACATATACTTCTTGCATCTGCAGGTATGTTGGGATTGAAAATAGGCAATATCGGTCCATTTTTTGATATAGCCCCCGTATATAGCATCTCTCCGATTTGACTTCTTAACGCAACAGAGACCACAAATTTAAACTGATCGGGCTGAAACTGAATCTTCAAAATTGGCATGCTCCCGATATTCTCCATCCGAAGATGGTACTTTGTGCGATTGGCATGGATGATGAGGTTTGAATCAATACAGCCCTCAAAACCTTGGATAATTAGTCACTAGCCAGTAGTATTTCAACGCCATTGGGTTGGAAAAAGTGTGAAACCGCTAATTTGGTCAAGTGGTCGTAAACGGATTCAATTTTCGTTCCTGTGTAGCCTTGAGTAGACTCGTGTTAAACTGCGCTTTTACCAAACCGACCACCTGAATTTTTGCCGATGGGTCGAGGTAAGACTCCAAATTCAGGGCGCAGTACTCATTCGTAGTGAAGATGTAGCCTATCGACCAGCTTTTTAAAGATTAAGGTTTGAGCTAAGCAGTAACCTCGTCTTCTCCGGACCATTGGTTGTCAGTACCCGCGCCAGTGCGGTGGGCAGAAACACATGGTTACGTGATCGGTGGCTGAGACGCTCGTTGATACGAGATGCAGTTCGGCTGGTGCTTGCGGAGGAGTTAACAGCGCTAGATCGTCTAGGCTGCGATGAGTGTGGACGTTGTTCGCATGACTGTGACATCTGGGGAGAAGCAGATCGACTTCTGTTTCCCGTTGGAGAGCTGTTGGAAAAATCGGAACGGGAACGACGAGGACTGTGATGCCTTTGGCATTGCCGGGGACAAACAGATTTGTTCCGGCCAGAATGCTTGTGTGAAGTCTTTGGGTTGGAGGGTTCTTCTACATGGATCATTGTGTGGTGGTTCCGTACACACACGACCCATTTTATCCTGGATGGACAGAACCGCCGTGTGTGAGCGGTACACATACAATTACAACAAAAACCCTTGTCTTTCATCGCCGCTCCGCAACATTTATTCTTTGAAAAACTGGATAGGCTCTCAGAAAATGCCTCTCCTTGCATATATGTACATATATATACGGCATTTGGGTGTGCCAGTAGTGGGGCTGATTTTTGTTACATTTGTGAACGGGTTTGTGTCAAGTTGAAAAATATTCCGCATTTATTATTATGTCGTTATTTAGTATTATTTCAAAGCCCAATGAAGAGCAATTAAACTAAAACAATTAAAAGCGTTAAGTTCGGCCATGCCGAATCTTATATACCCTCCACCATGGATATCATGTGACCTCACAAAATAACACAAAACTAAAGAAAATAACACCGAAAAACACAAAAAAGTAGATGAGGACAATAGGAATCACAATAAGTAAGATGCTTTATATGGGAGCTATATCAAAACATTGACCGATATGGCCCATTTGCAATCCCAAACAACCTGCAACTATAAGAAGTATTTGTACCAAATTTGATCAACCTAGCTCTATTAATGCGGACTGTAGCGTGATTACCACAGACGGACGGACGGACATGGCTAAATCGTCTTAGAATATTAAGATATCTCGCGAAGCGAAGCAGATCCGACAAAACCTCATTAACAGTTTTTGGCAACAGTCTAGCTAAACTTTTTAACCCTTGAGGTATGCTGTGTATAGCTAGTATAAAGTCTCGGGCTAGTGACCGAATGGGTAGGATTCAAAGGAGCTGAGTATTCAAATAGTATGAAGAGTTTGTAAACGTTTTTTTAACGAATTTACAATATTTCGAAAGATAAAAAATCTCGTAATTTTTACGGAAATATTGTCAATTGAAGATACCGATATAGTGGTACATTCGTTAGACAATTCGTTCTCCCAATTATTCATATGTGCTTCGTATAGATACGCTATACTAAATACATTAATGTTTTGAGGGTGAATACTTCAAAGTTTCGCAATTAACACTTTTGCCTACATATACTAAGTCGGAGTTAATCGTTTTGGCTTTTTATACCACTTTCCATATTTTCTAAGATCTTCCTGGGTAGTCCATGTCTGGCTGTCTAGTCTCAATGAAAATGTGTGTTTATGCCACCTCGCCCGACGTGAGTTATGTATTTGAGGATAGGGTGTAGCAGATACAAGTACTATAGTTCCACTCTCTGTGAGCCGCGTCGCATGTGTTTGGGTGGCTAAGAGTGAAGTCAATTTGCATATTTTACATGACACAATATGACATTCTCTGGAATTTCGCAGAGTTAAGTGATTTTAATGTCATTCCATTGGCATACTCCTACTACTACTCCTACTCCTTTGCTTGGCAATTACATATTGCTTTTGCTTAGTGGGGGGGGGATTAAGTCGATGATTGAGCGAGTGATGTTACTGCTGCACATTCTGCCCGAAGCTAATCCGTATGTCAAAGTCTGAAGCAGAGAAAGGGTAGCGGGCAGTGAAGCAGAACATAATTTAATAACTAATTTTCAGGTGATTTACAATATAGTACAGCATGTTTCAGTTCATTCATTTGGGACTCGACTCTGAGAATTTGACGTGAAGGGTGGATTTTGCTCAAGGTGAATTTTTAGCACTTTTCCTATATTTTAACACGTTTATATCTCGGTATACCGTACGAAATATCTCCTTTGGGTCTGAAGCAAAGTTGAAGATATTGAATAGGAGAAAAGCGGAACAAACCTACCCGAAAAGTGCATCCAGTGCCTTACAAATCGCTAATTTCCCATTAAAAAATATTGTTTTAAGAAGCTCAGCAACCACTGTCAGCGCTTCCTAAACTCTGCATGAATTCGATACAATACGGTAAGTCAGAGATGTAATATTCACTTTATGATGAAACTCCGAATGACTTGGTTGCAGTCAATGCAGAACGGGCTGAACTTCTAAGTTGCCTTCTCTCCTTTCTTTCTCTTCCATTTAAAAATGTATGTACGTATGAGGAAGTAGTGTCATTACCACGAAGCTGCGCTGATTCAGCAGGTTGGTACGCAAAAGCTCCATTCCTCTCGTATTGATTGTCTAATCCATTTAAAAGGTCAAATTTCTCTCTTGTCCGGTTTAAGGTTTAAATTTAAATTGTCATTCCCCCATAAATTTCAGCAAATTGTGGCTGCAAACAAAGCCAACAATTACAAGTTGTACACTACACGATGTCAGGATGGGACGGACAGTAAGGATATAACAATGATAATAATGACAAACGATAACGATGATGACAATGTAATACAGCCGAAGCACATACGACATACATACGCCATACGGAGAACATTTACAACTCATTATGGCTATAACGGACTGTGAGTCGATGTTTACGGGAGGAGGATGTGAAGACAACTCTCCCATTCGCATTCACTACTTTTTTCGCTGTCGTCGTTGTCTCTGCACTCAACTTGTGCTCGAGAAAACAATAACAATACTCACAAAAGCAGAGAGGATAGTGACACAATGGTCCATGAGTGCAACGCAGGGCAACCAGGAGATAATAATCGTTGTGCCATCGCACATCTACAGCGAACGGAGTCGAAGTCACCAACCTGAAGGATTGTGACACGTGTAAATGATGGGCAAAATAGTCAGACGGACAGACAATCACGCACTTCTGTCTGCTGGTGCATACTAGGATACAATGTTGCATGGTGAAGGTATGACTACTGCATGGTTGTTGGAATGTTTGCCTGAGAGTACAAGGAGGGTGCAATGGAAGAACAGGGACAGACGGACATGTTTGTTTTTGCATATTAAACGGAAGCAGCCCGTAAAGTAATTTACTCTGACTGCAATGACGTTGCGTATGGTCTGATTTAGTGATGGTTGGAGTGATAATGATGATGCGGACGAGAACGAGGGCGATGATGGCGTTGGGAAAGTGCAAAATGGCAAATGCTCAAGAGTTGAGATTTGTTTTGAAAATAACTGCCGACTGCATTTTTGAAGTAATTAAAAGAGATTTTAGTTAAATTTGAATATTTGGGGGGTTCTGCGTTAAACCTTTACTCTAAGCTATTAGGGAAATATTAATCCTAATTTAGTTTTATTACACTCTGCAGAATTGACTATTTGTTGAGACATTTCTGTATATAACCGAACTACATTAGCCGTTGACAAAACTACATTTGTTTTCGTGGTTCGCGATGCGAACCCAAGCAAAAAACAAAAATGTATTGGTATGAGAGTTTTAGTGTGTTGACTTAGTTCGGCAAAATACGGGTTTGGTTAGCAGTTCTTGTTAAATTCAATTTACTGCTTCCATAAGTATTTCAGCTGATTTAAGTTAAAGACATATGTACACTATTGCTACTGAATTCTGAAGATGATAGAGTGGTGTCTATCGAAACTGCAGTCAATTCTACCAAGCAATTAAAACTCTCTACCAATTTTTGTATTTGTTTCTATTACTTTTTTGCAATATAAAATAAAAATAAATTCTGACTGAATAACAAAAGCACAGACCAACAATAAATAACAACAACACAATATTAAAAAATTTTTTGTGGTACATTTTTTTTAAAATTTTTTTTTTTTAATTCCAGCTTTCATGGAAAGTACATTCAGTATTTTGACCATAATTTAAGCCTGATTGATTTAAATTTAAATATTTGGGGGTTCTGTGTTAAACCTTTACTCTATGCTATTAGGGAAATAATAATCCTAATTTAGTTTAATTACACTGTGCAGAATTGACTATTTGTTCAGACATTTCTGTATATAACTTATCATAACTCGGAAACGACTCGCCCAATTTCGTTGAAATACATGTAGGGAAATTTAGACTTACATTACCTTTAACCAATGCCTAGACAAGTTTTTTATCTGATCAACAGTTCCAGAGCTATGTAGGTCCCCCACTTAACGGCAATTGTTGGCACTATTTTAATAAATTGTAAAAATTGCAGCTAAAATGGTGAGGGCGGTGATGAAATACTCGACAATAATGTTAGCCACGAAATTTTACTATATATTTCAGAACTCACCAAAGCCCAAAACTTAACACAAACACCAAAAAAAGTCAAAACCCTCTTTTGTCTCTTCGTGCAGCAATGTTATCCATTATCCACTATGTCGTATAAATAACATTACTTAATAACACTATGCAACAAAATTTTTGTCCAGGGGATGTGGATAACAGTTTCTGGTACAATTAGGTGTCACAAACACGAAAAAAATATTAAAAAATTTCTTGTGGTAATTTTTTTTTTTAAATTCCAGCTTTCATGGAAAGTATATTCTGTATTTTGACCATAATTGTATAAGTATAAGCCTGATTGAGCCGTGTTATGGCTCAAATTAAAGAGAATTATGAGGGCTACATATTCTGCAAATATCGCTTTCACGTATAATCTTTGGTTTAGTAACAGTCGTGAAAAATATGAGAAAAAATTATTAAAAAAAAAACACTTTTTCCTGGTACAAAAAAAAAACCATAGGTTAGGTTGAGAAGAGGAGGAGGTGAAATTCCAGCTCATGTCCTTGGACATACACGTAAGCCAGTATTCGGCCTGTTGTGCGCTCTAATTGTTATTATTTAGAAAGGTCATCGGAAAGTTATTTCAGGAACTCTGTACTGTCGACATAGTCCTTAATCTTATTCCAGTCTACGCCCCTAAGTTGGGTCAAGTCTGGTATAGTATCATTTCTTAAGAAACGTGATCTATTGTTGGCGAACGCTGGGCAGTGACAGAGGAAATGCTCCAACGTCTCGTCATCCTCCCCGCATGCCCTACATATGCTGTCATCTACAACTCCTATCCTATGTAGGTGTGCTTGTAAGCATGTGTGTCCTGTAAGGACACCCTGTGTTATGGTCTGGCAGACGGAATAAGAGTTCGGTTTCCGGTTCCTCGATGTAAGGTTTAGGTTTAGGTTAGGGTGGCAGCCGTATTTTTTTACAAGCTCACATAGACCAGTTTAGGTCCCTAGTGTTACCACGGGCTGAAATGCCCTTCCTCGATGTAAAGTCCTAGCCCCGTTCTCTCCCCTAGTTTCGATCCATCTGTATAACAGCAATTTCCAGATGTTGTCTGTACTACGGTTCCATCAATCCAGGATTGTCTGTCTGGTATCATGGTCTCACACTCAGCAACCATTGATCTTTCAGGTATTCTGTCGGATACTCATGATATGTCAGTTAAATCCACCGTCACTACCTCAGCTATCTTTTGATGTTATGACATGTGATCGCTCTCGATCCATTCGCCCATCACTTTGAGCCTTGTCGCCGTGAGGGCAGCTTCATATCTAATCTGTATTTCTATTGGTTGGATATTCAAGATCGTCTACAATGCCCTACTGGATGCGGTCCTCATTGTCCCGCTTATGCCGAGACATCACATTCGTTGGACCTTTTGTAATATCATTATGTTGCACTTATTCTTCATTGATGTCCACCACACTACTGATGCATAAGTCAAAATAGGTATGATTACGCTCTTGTAGAGCCAGTGTGTCATACTTGGATTAAGGACCCATTTTGAGCTAATGGCTCTTCTACATAGTGCCCAGCATATGTGAGCTTTGTTTGCTCGTTCTTCCATGTGGTACTTCCAATTTAGTTTCCTGTCCAGGATTACACCTAAGTATTTAACCCTGTTGGAAACTGGAATTATTTTGTTTAGGAAATGTGGGTCATCATACTGACCAATCTTCGTTTTCCTTGTGAACAGACATATCTCTGTCTTTTCTGGGTTTACATTTAGACCTCTCGGTCGAGCCCAGTCATATGCAATTTTTAGAGCCGTTTCGGCCCTTCTACAGAGTTGATTAGGATTCTTCCCCCTCAGAAGTATTATAACGTCGTCTGCGTAACAGACTGGTTTAAGTCCTTCATCCGTTAGTATCCTTAGGAGACTATTTATAGTAGTGACCCACAGGAGTGGTGATAATATACCGCCCTATGGTGTTCCCTGTGTTACTCTGTCTCTTATTTTTATGTCGTGGGACCCGCAATTTATCCATCTATTCCTTAGCATGTGGCTTATCCAGTCTCGGAGAGCCCGGTCCACCTGAAACTGGTCTAAGGATTGGATGAGTGTGTCGGTCCGTACATTATTGAACGCCCCTTCAATGTCTATACATACCGCAAGTGTATACATCTTTCCATTGAAGGATTCTTCTATGTCGTGTAGGGCGGTGTCCACCGATCGCCCTTTAACATAGGCATGTTGTCTAAATTTTAGCATTTCGCCTGGTATCTTACGGCCTGTTTCTGTATTTCTAACGAAAGTCTCTGCGAACGAAAACCAGTCACTCATTTTCGTCAGGAATTTGGTTTCTCTAAGGTTCGTTCGTTCGTTCGCTTGGCCTTACGTCAATGACGTTAGCAATTTACCAATTGGATAAAAATGTAATTGCCAGATCAATAATTTCACAACTTCCGGTCTAAAAAAGCAAACTTTTTTGTATGCTCGACCTTAGAAAATACACCTCTGTATCCATTACACTAGCGGTGGCCAAAAATCAACCCTGGGTGGGTCAGTTGAGCTGATGCAACACTCTCATTTCTTTCTCTCTCCCGTCTCTCTCATTGTGCACTGATGCATTTTTTCCATTTCAGCGAGCAGCCAATGTTGACTTCTTTATGCTTAAATATGTATACATATGTATACAATTTTATAACTATTTAATTTTGTTACCATAATTATATTGATATCTACTTATTTGTTGCTTTTAATACCGTTTTTTTGTCATTGTTCCTATCAGTCGACAAATAAAATAAAGTGACTCGATCTGACATTTGTGTTCGCCCAGATGACAGCAAAGAGAGATAGAGCAACCAAAATTTACACTGAAATGATTACGTTTTCGGAGTTAATTTTCGTTCGACTTGTCGTTGTGATTGTGGTTAGTGAAACCCTAATCAGCTGTTTGTCGTCTGGCGGGCGAAAGAAAGCAACATTTTAAGTTACAGAAACAGGCTGTTACTTTTAATCATGGTATCCCCTATACGCTCCATGGTTTTGAGTAAGAACGATGTTAGGCTTATTGGTCTAGAAGCCTTAGGTGTTGCATAACTTGCCTTGCCGGGTTTAGGTATGAAAACTACCCTTGCCTCCTGCCAGGCTTTCGGTGTGTATGCGAATTTTAGACATGCTGTGAAAATAGCGGCTAGATGAGTTGATATGTAATCCACCTCCATCTGTAGTAGTGCCGGAAATATTCCATCAGGTCCTGGTGCCTTAAATGGTGAAAAGCTTCTTACGGCTTCTTTGACCATATGGTCTGTAATGATATAACTTAGTTGTTCCTCATTTGCACAGTAGTTCGGTATCTCAGTCTGGCCCGTCGTAACTTGCGGAAAATGGGTGTTCATCAAAAGCCTTACCATCTCTTCGGTTGAGTCCAATCTTCTGCCCATATCGTCTACCCTTGTTTCGGTTTGGGTATGGGTTTTTGAGAGGAACTTTTTAATTTTAGAAACATCGTTAACGCTATCGACCTGTTCGCAGAATAGCTTCCAGGAGTTTCGTTTTGCTGTTCTTGTGATTTTGTTATATTCTCTGAGTCTTCTCAGTATACTGGAGATTTTTTACGGCGTGCCCTATTGTAAAGTCTACGGACCTCTTTCCCAATGTTTCGAATCTCCCCGGTCATCCAAGGCTTCTCTTGGGCTGATTTCCTTTCTCGAAGCGGACAGCTGTCTTCGAAAGACCTTACTAATATATCCGTAATGTAATCAACATTAGTGTCAATATCCTCAACACTTAGGCACTCAAAAAGTCCATGCCCTAGTCTTTCTCTAATTAGCTTCCCGAATTTTGTCCATTTAGTTTTGGCCTTATTTCTGAAACTTATTGGGTTCGGCGGTGGCCGTGCTATCTTAAACCTTATGTAACGATGATCAGAAAAAGAATGTTCTTTAGAGACCCTCCATTCCTGTATCACGTCTATTAGATTTTCTGAACATATTGTTATATCTAATACTTCTTCCCTTATTCTATTAACGAAGGTAGCCGTGTTACCTATGTTAAGTGTTATAAGGTCGTTAGTATTCAATAATTCTACTAGGGCCTGGCCCCGTTTATTAATGTTAGTACTACCCCACGCGACGTGGTGAGAGTTAGCATCGCAACCTACTAGTACTTCGTTACCTGTTTGTTTGACTTTCCTCACCAAGCGTTGTAGTTCCGACGTAGGTGGTAATGTCGGTGAATCGAAAGGCAGATATACTAATACACTTCCATTCCCTTGTTTCAGTACTGTAGCATCCGATGTTGACAACTCTGGAGAAAAAAGATAACATAAATTTTTGTGACATATAATACAAGTCCTTGGTCTAGTTCCTGTATTTGCATAAAACAGTTGGTAATTAACGTGGTTTAAGCCAGTAACCTTGTTTCGAATCGTCAATGGTTCTTGGATTAAAGCAATATGAGTCATACCTTTATTTATTATTTCCATCAAAGCGTTGGTGGCCGCCTCCCGCCGATGGAGGTTTATCTGGATGACTTCAATCATTGGTCCTCCAGTAACCGGTCTTCTTGGGAGTCAGTGATTGTAGATTCGGCTCCCTCATAATTTTTTGGCTGCAGTGGGCGCTTATCTTCATCGCTGCTTTTATTATTTATTGGCTCATTTTTCCGGTTTTCAGCGCCAACCAAAGCCTTACCAATTTTGAAGAACACTGCTTTGTTCACATAGAACGCCATACCCTTCGTCTTGACCAGGCTGGCATTGGAGAGCCGATCCAAACCTACCACAAGGAGAGTGCCATCACGATCATTCTCTCTTTGGAAGACTTCCCACCTCTTCAAGTCCAGTCCCTTGTTTTGCTGGCCAAAGAGTTTGAGCATGCGTTCTGATGTGAAATTGCTGCCCCATCCTTTGACGTGTACTGTTGTTTTTATGAGCTGAGGGATGTCCCTCCTCCTCACCAGTTTCAGCTTAGCGCCTTCCCAGGGAGAGGGGATGCTATCCACAAGCTCTTTGAGGGTCTCTATACATCTGGTGACGCGAAATTCATCCTCAGTGTGCCCCCTTTGAACTCGCTGCTCATTATTTGAATTGGGGGCCCGTCGTCGGAGTTGAGAGCGTGCTCCACAATTTTATTATTCACCAAGTCTTCAACGTTGTTGTGTTGGTCAGCGGGGATTTTGCCAGATGCTCTGTTGATATCGATCATTGCGTAGCAGAGCTCGTGTCTATATTGCTTTCTGGCTACTTTGGCATAAGATGGTGGCTTCTTACCTTTTTCATCAACCAACTTCCTCTTCCGTAAAGATCGTGACATATTGTTAGATGTACTAAGCTTTCCGGAGGATTCCGTGGTTGCGCGAAAATAGAAAAAACATTTTATCACATTTTTAAAAAGCCAGCATGCTAACCAAGAAACCACTGTCTATTTGAAAAAAATCTATGGATAGATGTAAAAGTTATGAGCCATTTTGTAAATGTTAGGGAAATTCAAAAAAATGTTGTTTCATATTTTTTCGTTTTTAAATGATGTTTTTGTTTATATTGAATTCGCTATATGTGAGAAAGTCATATAAGAGACATTGCACTTATATTTTATTTTATGAGGACTATGTCAGCTACAGGTACTGCAACTTATGTACCTTAAACCCGGAATTGATGAATGAAATTTCTTATTAATAAATTAGTGTAATTCAGCGCCTTAAAAAGATAAGTCGATTTTCTGAAAAATATTAAAAAGTTATATTTTGAAGTATGAGTAAAAGGCAAAGAACTTTTCAATGTGTAAATGATCCCGACAATTTCTGCTACATCTGAGGAAAATATGTAATTAAAAAAAATCGACGTGAATTTAGTAAAATAATAGAAGAAATATATGTGCAATATTTTGGTATACGATTTGAAAATATGAACGAACCGTGGACACCTAGTATTTTGTGTAATTCGTGTCATGTAAATCTTACTCGATGGAGTAGTGGAAGCAGTACTTTTGCACAACGGAAATCAGAAACCGTCGATTTCCATTGCTCATGCCGTCAACACTAATGAATCATACGAAACAATGGCTAAATTGATAAAATACATCAAATATGAACAACATGACTAGACAATTTGTTGCGATTTAAAAGTAGTTGGGATGTTATGTGGAATGCAAGGCGGATATACAAAATATTGCTGTTTTTTATGCCTCTGGGATAGACGTGCTCGCGAAGATCATTACAGAAGAAAGAACTGGCCAATAAGAAAAGACATTACATTGGGTGAAAACAACATAAAATACACACCTCTCGTCCAAAAAGAAAACATTATTTTGACACAACTGAATATTAAGCTGGGGCTCTTGAAAAATTTTTTAAAAGCCTTAAGGAAAGATGGCAATTCACTCCCATATTTAAAAAGTTTATTTAAAAGTCTTTCTTTTCAAAAAATCGAAGAAGGCGTTTTTGATGGGCCTAAAATAAGGAAACTGATGAAAGATGTAAATTTCGAATCATATATGACGTCGGACGAAATTGCAGCATGGAGGTCGTTTAAGCTTGTAGTTTCAAATTGCCTTGGATCCAATAAAAGCCCGCAATATGAAACGATAATTAATGATTTGTTAAAAAATTATGAAAAAATTGGTTAGAAATATATTTTTTTATATTTATGTACTCGTATATAACACATATGTATGTATTCTTCCAACTTATTTTTCGCTTTATGTATTCCAACAGGTGTAAATATGTCCCTCAAAATTCATTTCTTGCATTCTCATTTAAACTCTTTCCCCGAGAATCTTGGCGACGTAAGTGACGAACATGGCGAAAGGTTTCACCAAGAATTGAGGTCCATCGAGCGGCGTTACCAAGGGCACTGGGATGAAAGAATGATGGGAGATTATATTTGGTTCCTCATTAAAGAAACCGATTCCGAAATCTACAAACGTCAACAAAGAACTCACAATTACTTCTAATGAAACTTGTTCATGTAAATAAACTCAAATGTACATAATAGGCGTGTTTTCGTTACACCATAAGTACTTAATTTGTATGGGGAGCTAAGCACTTTTAAGCACTATTAGTTCCCGATGAAGTTTGGTGCTTGTGTTCCTGTCTTAAACGAGTATGATGTTGCCAGATTGGGCACCCTATATTTAGCAATATGGCATCCCATTTTTGGAGAGATTTTCTCAATTATTGTGAATTAACGGGAAGAAGAAGAACAAAAATGGGAAATTATTTTAATATTAGCAAAAAGAGTGTAAACAATTTAACATAGAATTGTAAATATATGTTTTATAAATACTTTTCACGAATTTTTTGTCTGTTTCGCACTGTTCTTTCTTCGCAACTCATGACACCATTGCTACCAGATAGTGAAAATCCGCCACTTATTGCTTATGTGTCAGTTAGTGGAAGTCAGTTGTTTTCGTTGCAAAGTGCTAAACTAAAATTGCTAGCTTGTGACGAAAACATGCCTAATATAAATAAAAGTAACAAATAAAATCGCTATTTAAACAGAAATTAAAAAAAAAGATTTTTTGAAATTCTCTTACCTCTACCAAAAGGTCTATAATTTCTACATTTATCCATAGATTTTTTTTCAAATAGGTATTATTTTCTTCGCTAGGATGCAAACTTTTAAAAAATTATATAAAATATTTTGTTTTCGATTTTTTTTTCTATTTTTTATGTTTTATTCTTCCTAGGAAATTTTTATTTTTTTTTTAAAAAAATCTACTTTATCCAATTTGTTTAATGACTGTTACTAAACCACTGTTTTTAAGCGAAAGAGATATATTTCCAACATTGGTAGCCCACATTAATAGCTTCAATTTAACGTATAAGTCGACCTGATCGGGCATATACTCCAAAAATTTTAGTGCAAATACTAAGGGTACCTTCGACGATTTTCCAAAATTTAATAAAAAATATTTTGAAAAAAAATTTATCCATAAAAAAGTTTTTGATTTTATATAACAGTTCTATACAAATCTATACAAAATAATAATTTTAGGTCTAGGAAACAAAAAAAAATTTTTGTTTCGTAGTGTAATCAAAAAAATAACGATAACGGTACAAGTAAAGAGGGGTTTCTAATGAAATTTAAATTTTTTGGTGTTTGTGTTAAGTTTTGGGCTTTTGCGTGTTCTGAATATAATAAAATTTCATTGCCAACATTATTGTAGAACATTTAATCACCGCCATCCTCATATTTGTTATTAACGATTTGTTTCAACAAATTGATTGAATTGATAAAGATCTCTTACGATTTGACTCCTTGAACCTCTAGAGAGGTTCCATGCTGAAATTTAAGCATTTTTTTATATTGCATTAAATTGCTGATAATGAAAATTTATCATATCTGTCTATGTTTTGAGATAACTCCAATACGAAGGTCCCCTACAATCACACTCTTGACGCTCTGGAGGACGCATTCCCCAGTGAAGATTCAGCATATCTGTACGTGGTTTGATATAACCCCCAGTTGTAGACCGAGTTGTCTGGAATTTAGACATTAGAAATAATGATTGATAAAGCCACTAAATATTTCTCCTTGCATTGGTTGGCAAATAATGATTGAGGAGGAGTTGACCCTAAACTCGCCAAAATGCGTCCCTTAATTATTTATGAATGAACATAAGTATACAGCTGTCAACCCCAAGGTTTCTATTTCCGTAATTGTAGCTGCTGAATTTTTCTTATTTAAGGCCCCCTCTATATCTAAGAAAGCTACCATAGCATATTCCTTAACAGAGAAGGATTTTTCAATAAAGCTGACTAGATCTTGCAGGGCGCATTCGGTGGGCATGCCCTTGATGTTGAGCGTACAGCAGCCTGTGATCAATTTTAGTCCTAAGGTCCTATCTATTAATCTCTCCAGAGTTTTAAGAAGAGTTGAAGATAGACTAATTGGCCGGAAATGTGAGACGGCTTTCCCGCTTTTGGGATGAAAACATTTTGTTGGTATGTATGCCTGACTTATACAATATGTGAATATATATCTCTGAGCCGGAAATAATTGTATCAGCCACTGCTTGTAGCTCCGCTGGCGAGACTTTGTCCTTGGTCCTAGCGACTTAAAAGGTTTAAAGCTTTTGATAGCCGAAAGAATTCTAGATTCGGTTACAATCTCCTTGGCAACCTCTGACGGCTGCACTTCAAGGGTATCCCAAACTAAAGTATTGAATGCCTCTTCAGAGTTGCCCGGGAAATCTGTATCCAGTAGCACTCCCAGCGTTTCCTCACTGGACGTAGTCCAAAAACTATCATCTTTCTTGATGTACACAATAGTACAAGGTGTTGAGGCTAACATTTTCCGTAAGCTTGAGGCTTCGGATGAGCTTTCTACGCCACTACAGAAATCTATGCAAGAGTTATATTGAGCCTTTCCCACCTTTTTTTTGTATCGTTTGAGTTCTTCCTTGTATGTATCCCAGTCCTGTGTGGCTCTGGTGGCCTTTGCCCTATTGAAGAGGTTCCTACAGCCGCAGCATAACTAATTGAGACGACCACCATTGCGGTCGTTGTTTGCCCCTTGGCTTCTGTTTGGGACATGCAACGAGTAACGAGTCGTTAAGTGTCCCAGTGAATCGCTCCAACGTTTCTTCTATATCCCGGATAGTTTTCATTTCTGGACATTTTGGAAGAGACCTGTTAAATATGGGCCGAAATTTTTCCAATTATCCTTCCTAATATTGGGTGGGAAGACGGTATCCAGAGAATTCGCATTCATGCAGAAGCTAATATCTATGGTCGGAAAAGCTATGAGAGTCCAAAACTTTCCAATCAGAAATCCTTCCACTTAAATTCTGGGAGACAAAGGTGACATCTAGCACCTCCTGTCTATTTTAGTAATAAAGGTAGGTTCATGCCCTCTGTTACAAATCACAAGGTTACTACTTATACTATTTTCGATAAGTAATCCGCCCCTGTCGTTGATGTATACTTCAACATATGATGGTGTGCATTGACATCACTACAGCGTGGCTGATATGTATTGCAACCAACTTCAGGTTGCTATCATTTCTAAACCGCTAGTCTGATAGCTGACAGATTTATTTCAGTGACAGTTCATTTAATTGTTTACAAGCTTACAAAAGCATTTTGATGTATTGCATTCAGAAAAAAAGTTATTCGTGATGGAATTCAAGCGTGATAGTGTGATTGCTTTATATTTGGGTGGAAAAACACAAGTGGCTACCTTTAGAGCCCTCCAGCATTTAAAAGTGAATAAATCTTTTGTTTCTCGTACCATTGCTCGTTACCGTGATACTGGCAGTGTTGCATCGCATCCAAAAAGTGGACGAAAAAAACGGTAACAACACCAGAAATGATCCGAAAAGTGAAGGCCAGATTTGATCGAAATCCACGACGCAGTGGTAGAAAAATTGCTCGTGAGCTGAACATATCGCGAGAACGGATACAACACATATTAAAAAATGAGCTTGGACTAAAGCCATTGAAGTTCCAAAAAGTGCAAGAGCTCACCGATGCACCAAAAAATTTAGACTGGAAAGAGCCAAGGAGTTGCTTCGCTTGCACGAAAGTGGCCAGTTACTGAATTTGGTTTTCTCCGATAAGAAGCCATTCCAAATTGAGCAGTTTGTGAACAAACAAAATGATCGGGTTTACTTGCCAAAGAGGTCAGCTGAAAATGTACACCTTCGATTGGCCACCAGAACTCAAGCCCCGCCGATGTTAATGGTGTGGGCCGCCGTAACGGCCGATGGTCGCTCCCCGCTCCTATTCATCGACCTTGGGGTCAAAATAAATGCCGAATATTATCGGGAAAATGTCCTAAAGACAGTATTGTAGCCCTGGGCAGACAAACATTTAGGCCGCAGACCATGGACATTCCAACAGGACTCAGCACCATCGCACTCAGCAGTCAACCAAGAATGGCTTAAAAAGGAGGTTCCTCGCTTCATTTCTACCGCACAATGGCCACCAAGATCTCCGGATCTTAATCCGTTGGACTTTTGCGCCTGGGGCATTTTAGAGAGTAAGGTTCGCACTAAAAAATACCAAAGTATCGATCATCTCAAGACGGCGCTTCGCCGGGAATGGGCCAAAATACCGCAGAGCCGCTTTCGTGCAGCGTGTGAAGGCCATAATTCGTGCAGCGTGTGAAGGCCATAATTCGTGCCAAAGGTTGCTAATTCGAACAAATCTAAACTGTTTCTAAAATTTTATGTTATTTCCGACATTTTTTGCTTTTAAACAATAAAATTTAAAAAAAAATTAAAAAAGTATAGCGCTTTACTTTGTTGCATTACATATCAGCCACCCTGTACACACAATTAGGTCTCCTGTCAGAGATTTCAATGCACAGTGTTATGTGCCATATAAACGGAGGCCAACCACACATGAAAGTTTTCTAACTCGAGGCTGGCTGATACTATGTCTTCACTGCTAAAAGAAGGTATATATTAAGGTAGTTCTTGGCATGTATACAGGCTCTACGCCTTTCATTGCCTGTGCCTTGACGCAGATTATACCCTGTCGTCCTAAGCCCACAAACCATATTTCCATTCAACCATGGCTCCTAGATTAGGACCAGGTCAGCCCCTCCATGCAACAGGAGATATTTTAAGGCAGCTGATGCTGCCTTAAAGTGTTGGAAGTTTATCTGTAGCAACCGGACGTTTGTCAGGTGTCGCCACCACCGTTATATCTGCCTCGTCGTCTGTGTCCGCTAGAAGCTCATTCTCACCGGATTCATCCCCACAGGATTCTTTCGATCCCGTGATGACGACCTTCTCGACACATTCAAGCACATCGGTTAAGGGTGAAACGCAAGTTCCCGCCAGATGCTGCTCCAGATAACATACTACACCAATGATATCTGGAGGAGTATTTTTCGAATTTTCTCCGTCGTCGCTCTTGTAAACCTTAAGTCGGATTTTGCTAAATCCATATTAAAACAAGGCTTTTGGACTTGACGAGGTGGGATAGAGACTCGGCATTCAATATAAATACTGCGTGTCTCCGATGCCCATCCGCCACATCCAATCGGCCTACCTTCCATTTACCAGTTGGAAGCACTGGATTGCAAACCTTCAGCATCATAGTCCACATTGGCTGGAATAGCAGGAATCCATGCATGTGCCCTGGGACGTGACGGGATGTCCTCCTTGTTGACAATATCCCTCGCCGCACTCGGCCAGATTTCACCAATTTTCTGTAGTGCGCAGCGATAGCACTCAACAGAGCGCATATTACTGAATCGTATTAGTTTTATGCGGCCCTGATACCAGCCTGCGTCGACACAATCGGGAGTCGGACTCGGCAGCTCCGCAAGAACATCGAAGAAAACAGAGCACATTGCGTACTCTATCTCACTCCACCTTCTCTTGGGGATGTTGCCATCTTCCTCTCCCCTGTTGATGACCGCCAGTAGCAGTCGAATGGGGAATGTTTATTACCATTTGAAAGAACATTCTTTGGCATTTATTTTTTGAAGATTATGTCTATGAAATGGTCCATCCGTTGAGTCCAATTTTCGATGACTCGCTCGAGCATTTCGACTGGTAACTGGCGAATGACACGCGCCATGTTTTGCTCCAAGGCCTGAATCGAAGCGGGTTTGTCCGCATAAACTTTAGACTTTACATATCACCACAGGAAAAGGTCTAACGGTGTGATATCACACGATCTTGGTGGCCAATTGACCGGCCCAAAACGTGATATTATCTGCTCACCGAAGTGTTCTCTCAATAAATCCATTGATTGATGCGATGTGTGGGAAGTGGCGCCGTCTTGTTGAAACCAAATGTCGCCGAGATCACGAGCTTCAATTTCAGGCATCAAATAGTCGGTTATCATGGCACGATAACGGTCGCCATTGACGGTTACGTTCTCGCCGGCATAATTTTTGAAGAAATGTGGACCGATGATTCCACCGACCCACAAACCACACCAAACCGTTGTTTTTTGTGGATGACGTGGCAGCTCTTGAATCTCTTCAGGTTGGTCTTCAGTCCCAAATGCGGCAATTTTGCTTGTTTACATATTTTCGTAAACAAGCCAGAAATGGGCCTCATCGCTGAACGAAATTTGGATCGAAAACGTCGGATCTTCTTGGAACTTTTCAAGAGCCCATAGAGCGAGGCGATGTCGCTTGGGAAGGTCGCACAAGCTGTATTTTGTATGGTTTCAATTTAAGATCTCGACGTAAAATGCGCCAAGTCGTTCCATACGTCAGTCCGAGTTGCTGCGAACGGCGCTGAATCGACTCTCCACGGTCTTCGTGTACACTCTCAGCTACGACCGCTACATTTTCTTCACTGCGTGCTTGACGTGGTCTATTCGGTCGAATATTATCCAATAATGAATGCTGGGTCTCAAGATGGTGTTGCGAATAGTACGCTCAGTAGGCCGATTATGTTGACCATAAGTTGAGCGAAATGCACGAAACACATTCCTCACAGAACGTGAATTTTCGTAATAAAGTTGAACGATTTGTAAATGTTGTTCAGGCGTAAGTCTTTCCATGATGAAATGCCAAACAATACTATACAAAACAAACATGACAGCATGACACGACTCACACAAGATCTGTCAAAAAAAAGGCTATTGAAAAAAGTATCTCTACTTGGATCACCCGTTATATACCAGTTCATATTTACATTGCTCACAAAATGAGGATATATCGGTTTAGCCGACAGAAATTTCTTACTTGTTTTTAAATTAAAATTTATAAATAATTTTTTCCAAAAAAATATATAAAATTAAAAAAAACGAATCCACAAAAACTGGCCCGTTATGTTCTCTTTCAAATGACGTAAAAGTTGCAAACATCGGTTCAGCCGTTCAAGAGCAATTACAAGTTTCGTAAAATACTTCATTTCTTAAATTTTGAAAATTTCAAATCTCAATAAAATTTTGGAAAATTTTTCAAAAAATAAATCAAAGCGTTATCTTATTTTACCATTTAGTAATTATTTAGGCATAAATATACGTTGTGATTTTCATAAACAAAATAAGGAGAACAACTCACCTTAGTGTTTTTTGCAATTACCATCCGCTTAACCTCACTTCAAACTTTTTTAGTATGCAATCGAAATTTTTTGTTTTCGTATTTTAACACATTTTTCGTCTATTGATATTGATATTGTCAACACATTGTATTGTCATCTCTGTCTCTTAAACAACAACAATCCAACGATATACCGAAAGTCTCACAAGAAGCTCTCTCTCATTGTGCAGTACTCGATGTATACACTCTCTATTGTGCAAATTAGTGCAACTAAACTATATCCCCCACCAGTGTTCAACACTTTTCGAAACTTCACAACACTGAAGTTTGTTGGTGGGGGCCATGGAGATTGACAGCGATCAGTTACTCTCTCTGTCTAACAGAACAAAGCAACGCCGAAATAAAACAGGGCAAATTGCAAACAAATTAAAACAGTTTTTATATAAAACTAGCGGACCCGGCGAACTTCGACTCGCCCCAATTTAACGCCTTCAGATAAACTCCAGAGTGATAATAAAACACAGATAGTTAAAATTTTAATGCGATTTGTTTAAAAGTAATCGAAATCAGTAGAGAGCGATGTGATAAACAACGAAGACAGAAGACAGGCAACGTACAGATGACCGTGCGAAAAACAGGGAAATTCGAGATTAATTCCACAGACTTCCTACGATTGGTTTTGAGATTTATTGATTGTCATCGCAAAAGCCAGTCGTACAAGGAACTGAATCCGCTTGAATTGGAATGAAAGATCAGTTGGAATAATCGGAATTCGTGGGATAAGGACTTCCTCTCCTTTGAATTTTCCCTTGATGATCGTCGCCTGAATCACATTGTCCATCAGTTTCATAATGGACAACCGCGAACTATGCACAATTTCGGATGATTCAGATTCCGCAACATGATTATGATCGATTCCACCTTCAGCTGTAAATTATGCGGCGGAGCTCCTGGCACATCAAGCGAGTTCGATTTTACTTTGAATAATAAAATTCATACTATTAACGTCCTTATTCTTCGCTGCTAATATTGCCCGTTCACTAATCTAATCGAGATTTGGAAACACTTTGGTGATGAGTTCCTCGTTCGACGATGTGAACTCGCAAAAATTTGCCGGGAACAATATCAATGCAGTGGAAACATCAACAGTAATTTGGCCATTGCCAAGCGCCAACAGTTGTTTCGAGAATTCAAGAGCCGATGAGTCGTTCTGCAGCGCGACTCTCATGTTCGTGGTCAATTTCAACTTCTTGACATTCCGTCACAAAGACCACGATTTCAGGCATGCATTAATTTCATCGGCAGTAGATTTCGGGATGACGGGAAGCGTTTGACGAAAATCTCTGGAGAGCAATATCATAGACTCACCAAATTGTCTCAAATCACGTCGTAAATCCTTCATCGTTCGGTCAACTGCCTCCAGAGCTCGTTTATGCGCCATCGTGCATTCATCCGAAATTATGATTTTGCAATGCCCGCAATCCAATAAGATAACCTTACCTCTTATACTCAAACTTATTATCTGAAAAAATGTTCGAATTGATAAATATCGCGTTGAATTTTAATTGATCGTAATGCTTGTACCGTTTGCCGATGTGATACGCGAAATCAGTGTAACAATACGCAAAACTCGAATGAATTGCAGCAAGAAAAATAGCACATACTCGTACATATGTTTAATAGAAAACTTTTTTGTTTAATAGAAAATTAATAAAAAAATTTGGATTGAAAAAGAGAGCAGTAGATAGGAACAGTAGGAATCTCGCAAGAAATAGCAATTTTCGATTTTCCCAATTTTCCGACTTTTCCGGAGGGTTTTCCCAAAATTTTCTTTCGTAAAAACCTTCTCCAGGCAAATACGAACAACTAAAAAAAATTGAGCCAAATCGGTCCAGCCGTTCTCAATTGATGAGAGCAGTAGATAGGAACAGTAGGAATCTCGCAAGAAATAGCAATTTTCGATTTTCCCAATTTTCCGGGGGGTTTTCCCAAAATTTTCTTTCGTAACAACCTTCTCCAGGCAAATACGAACAACTGAAAAAAAAATTAAGCCAAATCGGTCCAGCCGTTCTCAATTGATGAATTACTATACATTTTTCACACCATTTATATATATATAGATTTCACCGATTTTCTACAAACTTGTTTGCATAATTAAATAAAGTAAGTCAATAGCTACACTTTTACGTACATTTTATAGCTCCATCACTGATTTTTACCGGGAAATTTTAATTAAAAAATGGAGCGCTACGTTTCACAACCGAATCGAAAACAATTTAAAAGCGAACTAAAGAAATGAGAGCAATGGAGAGCGGCCATTGAGCTGTGACAGTTGGAGATGTGTGGAGACTTTTAGAGAGATTAAAGGAGTAATAGCATTCCGAACGAAGAGATATGAAGCAGTGAACCATAATTAATGTTTATACTGCGTTCAATGTGAGATCAAGTTGTGGTTGGACAAATACATATGTATAGCTCACTCACTTCAAGAGTGACATAACTCAAAATTAGTGATATCAAACGGGAAATCCCGATCCCGAAAAATCCCGAATTCCGGGATATTTAATAAAAATATATGAAGTAGTTTCGTATAAAATATTAAGTGACAGATAGAAACACTCTGCCAAAAATGTAAGCTAATGAATCAAATTGTTAACAACAAAAAATATTGACATAATCCGGTGAAAAAATTAGAAATTTGAAAAGAATTACAAAATATATCATTGATTTAATTATAAACTTGAAACAAGAACACAAATGGAGTTTGTGTCCCACAAAACGAAGAACATTGTATTCTATTCTTTCAATATTTTGAAAAAATCCTAATATAAACTCTGATTTGGATCGGCACATCGATGTGGTTCTCATAAAAACGGAATTAGTAAAACTGATTTCTCAAGTTGACAAAAATATTTTCGTGGTTCAGACGACGATCTGAAATTGGAACAAAATTATTCCATAGCAAAGATGTTGTGAAATATTTTAATAAAAGTCAGTATTTTTTAACAAAGGTCCACATATGCCTTAGCTGTTTTTATCCTTATTCAAAATAAATAAAAACTAAACAAAAATGTTTGCATTCCATTTCGAGATATCACATTATTAAGAATGAAAAATCCTGATTTATCCTGAAAACCCCGAAAATCCCGTGATTTGCAATTTAAAAATCCCAAATCCCGGGATTTGTGAAAACAAATGACATCTCTACTGAAAATGAATAATTTTCAAGACGATTGTGTATAAATCAGTATAAACATATATCTTGAAATAAGATGTTTTAAAATTTTGGAACGATCCAAAGTATCATAGTACACTCATAAACTAAAATTCGCAGAGATTTTTAACATTTGCATAATTCGCATTTCTGTAAGGAAACTTCAAAAATTTTAAACTATGAGTTATTTCACTCTTGAAATGAGTGAGCGATATTATTATTTTCTGAGGTAGGAACGCCAAAAATCGTTTAAAAATTTTTCAACAATTTAACTTTTTTTTCAAAAACCTTCTTGTGCCTATTAAGTGAATGAAAAAGTATTCAGACATTGTAATTTCCAGGGTTCATAACTTAAAAATTTCAGGAGATTTATCATGTACGAATCTGCCGGGCCGAATACATCTTATTCAAATCTATGATCGGAAAACCTTTGAAGTAGAAGAGAAACATTTGTGTTCCTTTTTTGTTTTAGCACATTCTTCTAGAAATAAATTGAAAATTTCAGCCAAATTGTTTAGAACACATATGGTTTTACCAAAAATATTTAAGAGCGACCTCTATATCGATACCTCCATTCTAAAATATGTTAACTGCAAAAAGTTAGTTTTTCAGGAGAGGCGATCAAAGTTTTATGAATTTTTTAAAATTCCTTTATAATGCAAATCGAATGATCGTACTGTTTTGTGAATAACTTTTGATTGGGTTGGCGGATAAACATCAAATTTTGACTGAATATAATTTGGAATATTTAGAAATTAAAAATGCACACGCAGAGATTCGTTTCTGCGAAACGAAATATTAGACAAATACAATTCTCGTTTGCCGGAACTGAAATTTCGTTTGTTGTGACAGAAACTTATATCGCGTAAACAATTGTTTGTTGTAAACAAAAGAATTTCAGTCGTCGTAAACGAGAATTGCACTTGTCTAATATTTCGTTTCGCTGAAACGAATTTTTCGTTGCGTGCAATCTCCCTAAAACTATGCTAAGTCGACTTAGCATGTTTTAGAATGGAGGTATCGATATGAGGACTATTTCAAAACATAAACCGATTTGGTAAATTGCTTCGTTATGCCTTAAATATCATATTTTCCTGTCGATTTGTCTAACATTTTCAGTTTGTGTTTTATTTATACTAAAATTCTGCACAACAAAAATTAAAATGTCACATATAGAGGTCGCTCCTAAATATATTTGTACAACTCATACATTCCACTTTTTCTAAATAATTTGGCTGAAACTTTATAAAAAATAATTTGTTTAATTGGTAAAACTTCAAGGACTGACTTTGTATTTCTATACTTCCATTTTTTTATTACTTTAATAATCTCAATGTCAAACAGCAGTTGATGTACTGTCGTCAGGAAAAACAATAAACGATATTTTTTCCAAAAAAAATTAACAAAACTATTTTGAAATTTTAAGATTAAGAGAGATTTTCGTAAATAACCCAACACTACTCCCTACGACATTTAAAGGGGAATTGCATTCCAAGTCCTAAACGAATATCGCCATTTCTAACACCATAACAACATCCTTACTATTTGTAAGTGTGTGTTTGTGTCCATTGCATAGTAAAAATGTACATGTTGCTCGTAATTGCTTCCTTAATCCTTTTTGGCTCTCTCTAACATTCCTCATAATTGAGTGTAGTGTACTGTAGCGTTTTTATGAGGTTTTTCTCAGTAGAAATTCTTATAGTCGTACACATGGCAAACATACGAGTATATCCACAGACTTTCAAGACTGAAAGCATTAAACCTCTCACTCATATGTGATGTGAGTTTTTGTCGGTCCTTTTGGTAGTTTGACTTTGTGTTCTTGTATTGCCAACTTTACGGCATGACTTTATATTGCATCTTAATTGTGGGTATTAAACGGAAATTGACATTTGTGGAATACAGGGTGCAGGAGGAAAATTGTATGCTGTCTCAGAAATTTAATAAGTTTTATGATTGTTTGAACTGCCATCAGAGGTTTATAGAACTGTTTTTCATGGGAAAGAATTTCTGCGATATTTATTTTTTTATATAATTTTTGCATTTAACTAAAAATTGATTTTCCCAGAACTGGGTGAATGCGTGATTACCATAGATCCTTATATAAGATAACTTATTTAATTAAATTATATTATTCACGTTTATGTAGCACTTATACCCTGTATTTTGGAGTCCTATTAACAGATAGTAAAACCAACCACCACTTACAAGTCTACATATATCCCTCAGAAACGCAGTGGAGAGATAATAAGTCCAGGCGCAGGGCCTGTTTAGTGTTGATGGTTTTGCTTTAGCATCTACAGTGGCGTTGCACACATCAGTTAAATGTACTAACGGGTGGACGGTATCCATATGTAATAGACCTATAGTTTTTATCCTCAGCAAATGCTGTGAAAATCCAAGAAATTCGGTCCGTTGCGTCCAATAAATAGTCACCAGTCAGGAGAGACACGATAAGTGAGACCACCGGTCACGATATCGACGCCGTTGGTTCGTTTGTAGTTTTGACAGAGCCACATCAGCCTGAAATGCTTGCACGCTCTTGTGGCCACCTATCATTTGCTGGCACAAGGAGACGTGCCCACATATTCCAGTTTCCCTGTAGCATGTAAGGTAGTTCCAAATCTTGCAATTTCATCTGATTTGCAGTTCCCTGATATGTACCCGTGGCCCGACATCCAAATCGGGTGGACATTGAACTGTTCAGCCATTACGATAAGAGAACAGCATTAGTCGACGGCAGTTTTTGAATTCAGGAAGACAGTTTCCAGGTATTAATAACATCCCGACTATACGAATAAATTAGTGACACCTCTACAGTAGCTAAAATTTCTGCCTGGTAAACACTACAGAGATCATGTAGTCTTTATAGGCGGCCGGAAGTTGGACCCCAGGAAAATGCACCCCAAATTGAAAATGAAAGTGAGCCCCAAATTTGGGGCCTATTTTCGTTACAAAAACTGATTTAGGAAATTACACCCCAATCAAGAAAACAGCATGAAATGACAATAAACCCCAAAAAAACTAAGAAATTTTCTCTTCCTTAATCTGGGGCGTACGCATTAATACACGTATGTATACAAACACATTTTCTAATTATAAATCTATTCCTGTGCGGTCGGCCTTCGGCCTCTGTTTAAGACTTTCTCCTATGGACAGGATTCAAAGTTGGCAACGTGGAGCAAATCTTTTATGCGTAGTCTCTCTTGTTTCTTAATTAATAGATGAAAATAAGCCCCAAAAAGCAGACAATAAATGAAAGTAAACCCCAAAAAGCAGTCAAAAAATGAAATTAAGCCCCAAATAAAATTGTTGTTGTTTGATATGTTATTTTTTGGGGCCCATATTCATAAAAATAGTGGGGTGTATTTGCCTGGGGCCCAATTTCATTCCGCCGTCTTTATACCCTACACCACACTGTGGTACAGGGTATTATAAGTTTGTTTCACGGCAGATGTTTGTAACACCTTAAAATAACACAGCTAGACCCACCTTAAAGTATACCGATCGACTCAGAATCACTAGCTGAGTCGATTTAACGATGTCCGTCCGTCCGTCCGTCTGTCCATGTAAAGTTGTTCGTCGACTACAGGTCGCAATTTCACTCCGATCGTTCTGAAATTTTGCAGTTTAGAGTATTTCGCGTCTGTTAAGATCGCTATTGAATTTGGTTGAAATCGGTTCAGATTTAGATATAGCTCCCATATATATCTTTCGTCCGATTTGGCCTTTTAGTCCTATAGAAGCTGTATTTTACATCCGATCGTTTTGAAATTTAGAATGGTAGAGTTTCTTGATCCATGAACCAACATTGCCGAATTAGAAGAAAATCGGTTCAGATTTAGATATAGCTCCCATATATATCTTTCATCCGATTTGGTCCTTTAGTCCTATAGAAGCTGTATTTTACATCCGATCGTTTTGAAATTTAGAATGGTAGAGTTTCTTGATCCATGAACCAACATTGCCAAATTTGAAGAAAATCGGTTAGGATTTAGCTATAGCTCCCATATATATGTTTCGTCCGATTTGGCCCTTTAGTCCTATAAAAGCTGTATTTTACATCCAATCGTGTTGAAATTTAGAATGGTAGAGTTTCTTGATCCATGAACCAACACTACCGAATTTGAAGAAAATCGGTTAGGATTTAGCTATAGCTCCCATATATATGTTTCATCCGATTTGGCTCTTTAGATCCAATCGTTTTTATACCCTACACCACACTGTGGTACAGGGTATTATTTAAGTATAAAATGTCCCAAAAGTAAATTTATGTAAACAATTTATACATGAATTACAAAATTTATATATCAGAGTTATTCAATATTACGAGAGTGGTGTAGGGTATTATATAGTCGGCACCGCCCGACTTTAGCCTTTCCTTACTGGTTTTGAACTGGATAGCTTCAGTTTCTTAGAAAATATACCAGAGCCCAACTGTTTGTTGAGTTTGGAAACGTCTATATACAGGGTGGTCCATATTAAACGCAAGATGTTAATTGTAAATAATAAAATTCAGAGAATTATCTTAATATTTGTATACCCTACACCACACTGTGGTACAGGGTATTATAAGTTTGTTTCACGGCAGATGTTTGTAACACCTTAAAATAACACAGCTAGACCCACCTTAAAGTATACCGATCGACTCAGAATCACTAGCTGAGTCGATTTAACGATGTCCGTCCGTCCGTCAGTCCGTCTGTCCATGTAAAGTTGTTCGTCGACTACAGGTCGCAATTTCACTCCGATCGTTCTCAAATTTTGCAGTTTAGAGTATTTCGCGTCTGTTAAGATCGCTATTGAATTTGGTTGAAATCGGTTCAGATTTAGATATAGCTCCCATATATATCTTTCGTCCGATTTGGCCTTTTAGTCCTATAGAAGCTGTATTTTACATCCGATCGTTTTGAAATTTAGAATGGTAGAGTTTCTTGATCCATGAACCAACATTGCTGAATTTGAAGAAAATCGGTTAAGATTTAGCTATAGCTCCCATATATATGTTTCGTTCGATTTGGCCCTTTAGTCCTATAGAAGCTGTATTTTACATCCGATCGTTTTGAAATTTAGAATGGTAGAGTTTCCTGATCCATGAACCAACATTGCCGAATTTGAAGAAAATCGGTGCAGATTTAGATATAGCTCCCATATATATCTTTCATCCGATTTGGTCATTTAGTTCTATAGAAGCTATATTTTACATCCAATCGTTTTCAAATTTAGAATGGTAGAGTTTCTTGATTCATGAACCAACATTGCCGAATTTGAAGAAAATCGGTTAAGATTTAGCTATAGCTCCCATATATATGTTTCATCCGATTTGGCTCTTTAGATCCAATCGTTTTTATACCCTACACCACACTGTGGTACAGGGTATTATTTAAGTATAAAATGTCCCAAAAGTAAATTTATGTAAACAATTTATACATGAATTACAAAATTTATATATCAGAGTTATTCAATATTACGAGAGTGGTGTAGGGTATTATATAGTCGGCACCGCCCGACTTTAGCCTTTCCTTACTGGTTTATTATTGTAGAAGGATCTATGAAAATTATGTGTGAAACAAAATATCGGCCAACTGCTCGCCACGGCTTATCACGTGTGACTTACAATTAACATCGTGCATTATGGTTGAACCACCCTTTAGAAGGTCACTAATCTCCTATGTTAAGGGAAGCGACCACTCCATTCTGATCTATCTGGTATGAGATTAATAAACTTTTTGTTCAAATGTGGATAAGTCAAAGTGTTATCAACAATGCCTGGAAGATATAGGGTATTGTGTCTACAATGACACTTTGTCCGTAACCAATCCCTGACCAGAGTAACAATTCCCACTGCTTCTGGCCCATCTAGCCAATCTATTCAGAGCCACCACCTGTAGGATGTCTCTGAGGACGTTTTCGAATTTGCCAGTTACTGCGGTTGACATGTCATATGCAAATGCCAAGATCTTGCAGCCACAACATTGTAGATTTAGCAAGATTTCATACACCGCTAAGTTCCAACTAAGTGGAGACAGTACTCCTTCTTGTGGCGTCCCTCTGTTTTCTAACCTTGTTAGAGTTGTGGACCCAAGACATGCTGTTATGCGTCTTCTGTTGAGCAGGTATTGAATTAGTCTAATCAAGCTAGAGATAACCTTTAGATGTGACAGCTCTGCAATAGTGACCACAAGTTCGTGCTGGGCAGATTCTGTAGACTTTCCCTTGTTGTAAGCATGTTGAAATCTAAAGGTATTTCCGAACCTTTTAATAGGAAGGAGGATAGGCTAATTGGTCTGAAGTCATTTGGTCTAGTGTGCAATATCTTTCCCGCTTTGGGTATGAATACCACTTTGGTATTCCTCCATTGAACGGGATGTCTGAAAGGCTGAAACATCCTTCATAAATTTTCTATAGCCAGGGGATAATGTACTTCAACATTTTCTGCTGGAGTGATGCCGTCCGGTTCATGTGATTTGAAGGTCTCAAAGCTGTTAATCGCGCAGCTTATTCTGCATTTCTCCGTCAACAAGCTAGCGATGCTAGTATTTCACTCGCTCTCTTGTTGGTCCTGCTGATCCTCGGGTTCTGTTGGTAAGATGTCTGGGACATGTATGTCGACTGCTCGCTGTTTTTTGTCCAGTTATTTGTCTCATCCCACTGTACTGGGCGCAGTGTATAATATCTTACGCAGACTTGCGGCATCAGAGACCTTTTCCACATAATGTGTAAAAAGAACGTCTTTACGCTTTTCTAAGCTCCTTCTTACAGATTTTTAGTTGATCTTTATAGGCATCCCAGTCATTGGAGACTCCAGTATATTTGGCCGTATTAAATAGCTTGTTGCTGGTCTTTTTCATAGCATTTTACTCAGAAGTCCACCATTGTGGTATAGTTTTACCTTTGTACTGGGCGCAGTGGATAATATCTCTTACAGCCTTGCGGCATCAGAGACCTTTTCCACATAATGTGTACAAAGAACGTCTTTACGCTTTTCTAAGCTCCTTCTTACAGATTTTTAGTTGATCTTTATAGGCATCCCAGTCATTGGAGACTCCAGTATATTTGGCAGTATTAAATAGCTTTTTGCTGGTCTTTTTCCTAGCATTTTACTCAGAAGTCCACCATTGTGGTATAGTTTTACCCTTGTACCTTGGTTTTGGACAGTTTTCTTCAAGGGAGCTGTTGAGTGAAGTAGTGATGTGATCAACTAAGTGGCCCAGGTCGACTCTGTCATTCGGTTCGTACAGAAGTTTAGAGTTGAGGAGTTTTTTAAATTCTTTTCATACAGGTGCCACTTTGTCTTCCACAGAAATTTGAGGAGTTCAGGAGAGTTTGTAATCTACTTATATATAATAGTGATCTGAGGATGAGTGTTCGTCCAGTACATTCCACCCGATAATTTTGTCCGACAGGCAGTCAATAGCGAAAATTGCGTCTAGTACTTCCTGTCTGTCTTTAATTGTAAAGGTCGGCCTTTACAATTGTTACAAATAGTTAGGTTGATAGTTACAATATAGTCAAGAGGTGATTGTGTCCGCACTTCCCCGAATAGGATGATGAGCGTTCGTGTCTGCGACAATAATCAGCTCGGTTCTTATACTACCTGAAGAGAGCTGTCGGTACAACATCTTCATAAGGCAAGTAGCAGGACGATGTCTACTGCACCTATGGACAGGCGCAGCAATAGAGCCGTTGTGGCAGTATTACCGTCATGGAAGAATTCTTGCGATCTTTGGTAACTGACAGATTAACCTACACCCGAACAAGGGTGTAGGTGTTATCGAACACCTCGTCCGTACCATCGAGGATCATCTCCTCATCAGATGCGTCAAGAAGTCCAGAAACCCTATTAGCCCCGCAGCATCCGAAATAGTGTTCTCGTCCTCAGATAAAAGTGTAACACCCATTGTGTTAGGATCTGAGGCGGATCTGAGAAATTATGGGCTTGGGTAGCTCTGCACTTCCGGAGGGCTTGGTGTCGACCACGGTGGATACCTCACCTTCCGCAATGGGAGCTATATCCTGCTTATATAACTTCAAAACAATAGTCTCGAAACAATATCGCCAGGTTCCATGAACCCGTAGTAAGTGAAGATTTTCACCATCCGCCTACTATTTTTTACTAATTCTCTTATTACACTATGCAAAAAAAATGTTTGTGTCCGACACCTAAATCTTTCTTTATGTGTAGATTGGGGCATATATCATGAAACAAAAGCAAAAGTTTTTTTTAAAGAAGTGTGTTCTTTAAGATTCCAATTTTCATGGAAGATAACGGGATGATATGATTTTGAAGTGAAGTTTCGGCCATTTGTAATATACGCAAGAACAACGTTTACAAATTATTCAGTTTTATTATCAAAATAATCGTTCTTTTTAAAAATCCCAAAAAAAACACTTCCCAGTCGACCTACGACTTTGACACCCATGAGCAATATTTTAGCTGTCGTTAAAAGCTATCTTTTTGCCATTTACCGATTTCCGATTCGACGTACCTTTACGAGCAATAGATCAAAAATAAACTTTCCGTTCGCTTTTGAAAGTGATGCTGTCAATTTTTTTTTAATCCAAAAAAAAAACACTTCCCAGTCGTCCTACGACCTTGACACCAATGAGCAATATTTCAGCTCTCGTTAAAAGCTATCTGTTTGCCATTTACCGATTTCCGATTCGACGTACCGTTACGAGCAATAGATCAAAAATAAACTTTCCGTTCACTTTTGAAAGTGATGCTAAGCCCATTTTTTTTTAAATCCAAAAAAAACCCCTTCCAATCGACCTACGACCTTGACACCCATGAGCAATATTTTAGCCCTCGTTAAGGGCTATCTTTTTGCCATTGACCGATTATGGCTACGTGCCACACGGCAAATGAAACAATTGAATTGTTGCGAGAAAAGTTTGGTGATTCGATTATTTCAAGAAATTGTGATATTGAATGGCCTCTAAGAAGTTGTGGTTTAACACCATTAGACTATTACTTGTGGGGTTATTTGAAGTCATTGGTCTTTCGAAATAAACCAGACTCTCTTCAAGCTTTACAAGTCAATATTGAACGTGCCATTCATAACATACGACGGAAGAAGTTCTCGAAAATTGGGTTCATCGAATTCGTTCCTGCAGAAGAAGTCGTAGAGGCTATTTGAATGACGTTTTATTTAGAACTTAATTGTATCGATTGTACTTCACATTCAATATAAAACTTTTGAATTTCCTTAACAATAATTGTGTTTTTATCAAAGAAATCATATCACTCTTATTGGAAAACCCTGTATATTTAGTATTTGGACCATATTTTTTAAGTGTTAGCCCGATAGGGCCGTGATACCCTTTAAAATAAAGAAAATTATGATGGCAACAAATATTGGGAAGATCCCTTTAGTGTTTTACTGTCGTTAAAAAAATTAGAAAAAAATATATTTTTTCAATTAAATCGCTTTTAGTTTTTTAGAAGTTTTTTTGTTAATGATCGATTAAAATTAAATTTTATTAGATTTTGAATATTTTCTTTTTCTCATTGTTCTGTTTTTTCGATCAACTCTTCCTTTCGTTTTATGCTGGCGAGAAAAAAATGAATCAACTCTTCCTTTCGTTTTATGCTGGCGAGACAAAAATGAAAAATGTTAAAAAAATCGCCGATAAAATGTTTGTTTATTTTTTTAAAGCTGGCTCCTAACAAAGAAAACAATGGATATTTAAATTTAAAATCTATGGATAAATGTAGAAATTATGACCCAGGAATCGAAGTTATAAGCCGTTAACTTTTTGTGCAAAATGGTCCATTTGTATGGGAGTTACTAAAAGGCAGCGCCGTAATAACCCCCATTTTTCACGGGACTATAGGAACAGTGAAGGCTTTACACTCCAAAATATTTTAGTATTTGTATGGACTGTAAAGAAATAAGCCGTTAACTTTTTGTGTAAAATGGTCTATTTGTATGGGAAGTACCAAAAGGGGCGTGGCAACTTCGCCCATTTTTATCAAGATGATAGCGACCAAGAAACTAATACTATCTGCGGAATTGCGAAAGATTCTGGGTAGTAGTATAATAGTTATGAGATAATAAATATTTCACGAAATGTTGTTCCTTGATGATGACATACAAATTGAAAAACACGTAACAGCTGGGAAGAGAGAACAAAATGATAAGAGAGAACGAAATGATATGATTGAATAAAAAACATTGTGAACTACTGAGCTGAATTTGACATAAAATGGCCCAAATATTTGATGGATTTCGGCCGAATATTCTTGGCGTGGGCCATTTAAATTTGAACTATCGATTACTTTGACTTGTGATTTGAGCTCTTTGGATTATTTTCTGTGGGGAGCCATTAAGGACAAATCCATATAGAGACAATTGAAGTGTTGAAACATGAAATAAAATTTGCCGTTGAAGAGATTCGACACGAAACTATCGAAAATGTACTGAAAATTGAGTTGATTTGCCGAGTCAGTCGTGGTAGTCATATGAATGATATTGTGTTCCATTACACAGTACAACATGTGATTGTGGGACTCAATTCTGAGAATAGGACGTGAAAGGAGCACACAACATCGGCCCTTAAATTGTAAGGGCCGATATTGAATGTCAACCACACCTAAACGTCAAGTTTTTTCTGCATTTCATTTGACATTTCTCAATTTCAGACTAACTCAATTTGAACCATGGAAAGATACACAATCGAGCAACGCGTTAAAGTTTTGTAAGCCTTTTACGAAAATGGGCGTTCAAATCAAAATGCATTTCGTGCACTTCGTGATGTTTTTTGATCAGCATAATCGACTGTAGGAGATGTGAAAAAACCTGGCAAACGTCATCGGGCCATACTTCTTCGAAATAAGGCCGGCCAAACAGTTACTGTGAATGGTGTTCACTATCGTGAGATGATTAAAAAAATTGTATGGCCCGAATTGGAAGATATGAATGTGGACAATATGTGGATTCAACAGGACGGTGGCACTTGCCACACAGCTAACGAAACAATAGCTCTTTTGCGCAACAAATTCAATGGCCGTGTTATCACACGCCATGGCGATGTCAATTGGCCGCCAAGATTATGTGATTTAACACTGTTGGACTTTTTTCTTTGGGGTTATTTGAAAGAAAAGGTGTACATCGATAAGCCAGAAACAATTCAGGAGCTAAAGGATGAGATAATTTGGCCCATTAACGGCATAGAACCTCAATTATGCCGAAAATTTGGACCATCGGATGGAGGTTGGCTGGTATTTTGTTCCATACATAGTTGAACCATACCAATATTATCATAATAAAAAGAAATTACAAGAATATCATAAATAATTTGTGTTTTATTCAAAATCAACATCGGCCCTTAAAATTTAACCACCCGAACAGCGGATAGCGGATATGTATGAGCTGGTTGACACGAATTTTCTCAGCATCTTCTAGGCAGATCCTCTGAGATGAGTTTGATCAGGTAACGTGTGGGGCCGAAGTATCAGAATCTTCCATAAACGAAGCCATGACATTGACATACAAGGGAGCTTGTTATATACAAATGATTCGATTTAAGATTGTAGTTTCTATGACGTACAGAAGCAAAATCGGTTGAGATTTTTCTATGGGCATGTATACGAAATGTTTCTGCCACAATTGGATCACATAGCATTAGTTTGGCGGTCTATAAAGCGATTCCTACAGTTGTATCTTTCGCCAAAGCTCAAAATTTGTATTTACTCGTAAATGGTAGGTTTTTGTTATGACGATTTCGAAAATCGATTTTGCAGATTTTTGTGCCCTCATTTGGAAAATTTGTTGGTCAAATTATCAGTGCGTATATTAGGCGTGTTTTTGTTACACCATAAGTGCTTAATTTGTATGGGGAGCTAAGCACTTTTAAGCACTATTAGTTCCCGATGAAGTTTGGTGCTTGTGTTCCTGTCTTAAACGAGTATGATGTTGCCAGATCGGGCACCCTATATTTAGCAATATGGCATCCCCTTTTTGGAGAGATTGTTATCAATTATTGTGAATTAACGGGAAGAAGAAGAACAAAAATGGGATTTGCAGAATAGGGTAAACAATTGAACATAAAATAGTAAATATATGTTTTATAAATACTTTTCACGAATTTTTTGTCTGTTTCGCACTGTTCTTTCTTCGCAACTCATGACACCATTGCTACCAGATAGTGAAAATCCGCCACTTATTGCTTATGTGGAAGTCAGTTGTTTTCGTTGCAAAGTGCTAAACTAAAATTGCTAGCTTGTAACGAAAACATGCCTATTATATCCATATTATATTTTTCGGTTTATTCCTCCGAAATTTTCACACATACTTTTTTCTGTTGCATAGTAAAATAATTAAATTTCTGAATTTCTACCTGTCATAGGCCCGCCACTTAGTAGGCCTAAAGAATTGGCCAGGATTCACGTTCTAAACTACAAAGATCCAAACATACGATACGAAAACACACAAAAACACTCTCATCCAGCACTACGAGTGTATGCGTAGCGTACGTATGAGTAACAGAATGTTTACTACATACGACGACTGACTGAGCTAATGGTCGATGGGTGGGCAGAACGTTCAACTGTGAAAGCCACCCAAACTACGGTATACACTACCCCGAATGTGAGTGAATGTGTTTGTGTAAACTACTCATTGAATATTAAAGTCGCAAAATGTGCGCTAATTGAAAACACTTGCAAAATTTATGGCAACGAACACACAGGCAAGGCACACACACAGTGCACAACACATTCAGGACACCGACACAACGCAAACAAACAGAAGTAAGCCAATAACCCTTATGGAGAGTTAAAGCAATCACAGAGAACGTTGGATAACGAGAAAGAGAGAGAGAGTGAGCGCGTAAAAGCACGAACGAGAGACTAATTGGTTTTGTTGAATTCACAAGTGGAATGGGAGATTGGTACAGCAACACACATACATCCACTCAAATGTTGCCAACCACTTGACCCGTTTGTCAACATGTTGCACAACTAATAAAATAATGCTTAAAAGCATTAAATTGATTTGTCTGTTTTTCTCTTTTATTTCTGTTTCCTCTTTTCGTTGTGTATGGATGTTTGCTAGTTTGCTGTGGAAAACATGAAAATGAGGATGACTTTAAGTTTTGCCACACACATACACGCGTCGATCCCCCCACCTACCAATATCATCCGGCAACAACTTGACTCAGTGTAGCAGAGTGTAGACGAAGCTTGTGTTTATTTTGGCTATATTATATTTGTTGGCCTTGTTTGAGTTGATGAGTTGGCAGAGAGTGGATGAGCGGAGGAGTGATGTAGAGATGTAGAGAGGGAGAGTTGAGAGAAGAGTATATGAATGAAGTAAATGTTGCTGTCATCATCATTATAATTGTGATTATGGCGTATTAAAGGATATAAATAAACAGACTATCAGATGCACGAACAATGGTTTTGTGTTGTTCGAGGTGACCAGCTGTTAGGTGGATTTTATTGATACAGGAGAAATCGTCGGTGCGCTTTTTTTTACTATTTTTCAGGAAAGACAAAAAACGTTACTATTTCGTCAAATCGCGATATTTTTATTATCTCAGATTTTTGAATTTGTCTTTTAATTATTTACCACCAATATATCATAACAAAAATCGTATATGTGAAATGCCCATGACGTGGTAAATGGTTTTCATGAAAATCGACACATAGGATGTTTTGTTTGGAGCATTTTAAATATTTGTAAAACAAAAAAATTACACATAGGAGTTTTGATATTTGAATGTTCACAGCGTACCTCAAGCAAACGAAAGTTGGCCTGGATTGTGGCTAAAAACGGCTAATGAGGTTTTGTACATAATCATCCCCTCTACTCAGATAAGAAGAAATCCAAATCTGATCGGCTTCCTTTTGCGAGTTATCGCGATAAAAACAATTTTTAACCAAAAAACCGAACTTAATTACATTGAATCGCGGAAATTTAAAACTATAACATAATCCTATTAATATTATAAAATCGTTTGTTTGTCTGTTTGTTTGTTTGTTTGTTTGTTTGTTCCAGCATCACGCCTAAACGGCTGAACAGATTTTCTTGAAACTTGGTGGACAGATAAACCAATGCCTGGGAAGTGCCATAGGCTACTTTGATTTTCGATTTTCCGCCAAGTGATTTTCGACCACATGACCACAGAGGCTCCTGTTAAAGCTAGAGAGCTGAAATTTTGCACACACATAGAGTGGAGTGTTGCATAAACTACGAACTACTCGCTAATCAAATTTCGGCCAGAGGTCAGTTGTAGCGCTATCAAAACCTTGCGTTTTGTTTTTGTCGTTTCGGAATTCTCTTATAAGATACAAAGTTAAAACTTTGTATATATGAAGTACTATAAACCGCAAAAATATGCGCGAAAAATTATTTTGAATTATCTGAATGTGGTCAGTTTAACTTTGACCCGAACAATTTTCATTATTTCTCTGATTTTAAAAGTTCCTTAAGAGCCAATGATTTACAAATTTATATGTACAGACTGATCTCAATGGACATGCGAATACAACAATTCGATGTCCAGTCTTAGGCCAAACCGGACATACAATTTTTAAAGCCTTTTCAAAACATATCGCTCACCACTTACTGTGGTAACCTATCTAACATTGTCAATTCGGTCACTTCTCCGACTGTGGTCAGTTTATCAGTGACCAAATCAATTTCCACACTTTCTGTACTTTAATAGTCCTTAAGAGCTATAATCCTAATAATTTATGTTTGTATACTGATCTCCAAGGGATGCGATTTTACACCAAGCGACTTCTGACCGCTTGACCATTACGGTACCTTCGGACTATTCACACAGTCGTTTTTGACACGTAGTCAGTTGTCGCGCTATCAAAATTTTAAATATTTTTTTGTAGGTATTTCAAAAGCGCCTAAAATGATACACAGATAAAATAATATGTAGTACTATACCCGAGAAATGCAATTTTGAATTCTACGATTGTGGTCAGTTAAGCAATGACCAAAACCATTTTCAATCTTTACTGGCTTTCAAGATTCGTTAAGAGTTTTTCATTCTTTCAATACATTAAAAATCCCATAAATTGCACTCTCATAGACATGAGTGTTGTATAAACCACGGGCTACTCACGTAGACATTTTTCGGCCAGTGGTCAGTTATAGCGCTATCAATTGTTTTTGTCCTTTCTGAAGGCTCTTATGGGACACAAAGTTAAAAGTTTGTAAATATAATAATTTTGAATTCTCTGACTGTGGTCAGTGAAGAAGTGGCCAAAACAATGGTCACTATTTTACAGATTGTAAAACTTTTAACCCCTGTTCAAAATATATCTCTCACCACTTAATGTGGTAAGATATAAATATATAACGTTGTCAATTCGGTCAAATCTCAGACTGTGGCCAGTGTAGCAGTGACCAATGCAATTTCCACTCTTTCTGTACTTTAAAGGGCCCAACTTGGCAATGTTAATACTAATTCAAGCGACTTTTGGCCGCTTGACCGATGCGGCTCATATAACAGGTAGAAAGCTAGAAACTCCAGTGTGGTATAGCCTACGGACTATTAACATAGTCGTTTTTTGGCCAGTGGTCAACTCTCGCGCTTAAATTATACAAAGATAAAATAATATTTAGTATACACAGGAAAAAAACAATTTTGAATTCTAAGATGGTTGTCAGTAGTGACCAACGCAATTTTCATTCTTCCACTACATTTCAAAATTCTTTAAGATTTTTTCATTCCTCCAATAAAAATCCCATAAAGGTCTGCGGAGCTGCACATATATGTGCATAAAACGATCTTCAAGGAAATGCGTCGTCCGGCCTGAGGACATGAGGTACAACAAAACGGAGACATAATGTTTAAAACTTTTCGAAATATATCGCTCGCTATATACACCGGTAATATTTAAACAAAAATTTATACGAGTATATCGAAATTTGCAACATACATAGCATATTATGCATTTGTTTCTCAGCGACTTATTTGGTGACCTCTTGACCACTGACCCCATAAAAGTATTAATTTTAAAGTTTGCACACATATCGTACATTTGAGGTTGTGCTTTCATATTTACAGAATTTTTACTGTTGTCTGTGAATTTGTTTGAGTTTTTGAGAGCATCTGGAGTTTGATAGACTTTCAAGTAGACTGATCCTGGATGTTAAACAAATTTTTAATGATCGGCGTATGATCAAATATTCGAAGGAATTTGTAAACTAAAGATTTTAAATACGTATTTTTACATACATTTTGCTATAGCCAACATTTTTTTTTTAGTTTTTGGGTCCTTATTTTTATTCAAAATCAAAAATAATACTAATTTTCAAAGGCAACCCGGGCATCGCCGGGTATTTAAATGCTAGTTTCCCATAAATATGAACATTTGTAAGACGCTTTGTAATGTCCGCGTTATTTGTTATATTATTCAATAGCAAAATTTTTGTAATCCAAAAATTCGACTTACACCGCTAAATTTTTACAAAAATATTATTGTGAATTTTGTAAAATTAATATATTTACATTCTATGATTTCTGAGGGATAGATTGGCACTAGCATTTCCGCCATAAACATCCCACGACGAATACGTTTCGAACAAAAAACAATAAGTTCAGAATTTTTTATCTATATAATGCTATTATTACGCGAACGGTCAGTCCTAGGAAAAAGTGGTCAAAGAATGTTTGGGAGATATTAAAAACGACTACAAGTTTTTTTCAACAAAAAAATTATAATAATTTGGTAGGGATTTACAATGTGTCAAATCAAAATATGCCTCAGAAAAAGAGAAAATTATACAACAGTAAATCCTTACCAAATTACTATAAATTTTGTTTGTTAAAGAATGAGTTGTAGGCCTTTCGCTTATCTCCCAAACTTCCTTTGACTACTTTTCCCTGGAACTGTTCATACGCGAGATAATAGCATTATATAGTAAAATATTTCCGAACTAGGGATATTTTTCGCGAAAATGCTGATATTAATCTATTCCTCAGTGATTATAGAATGCAAATATATTAATCTTATTAAATTCGGTATAATATTTTTGGAAAAATTTGGCGGTGTAAGTGGTTTTTATGGATTACACAAAATTTGCAATACAAAAACATGGAAAATGTCGCGGACGTTACAAAGCGTCTTACAAATAATCATATTTAAAGGAAATTGTGTTACAGTTCTAAATTTCCGCGTTTTTCTTTACAAATCAAATCTATTAAGTTTGTTTTAAGTAAAAGTACTGTTTTCGCGATAACTCACGAATGGAAGCAGATCCAATTTTGATCTATTCATTGTCGAATAGAGGAGATGATTCTGAACAAAACCTCATTAGACTTTTTTTGGTGTGAATCTAAGCCAACCTTCTATCCCTTGCGACAGGCTGTGCCTACAACACATAGGAGTTTTTGTCGGAGCATTGCTATAGAGGGATACACATAGGAGTTTTTGGTAACTTCGGAACCGGTCAAGATAGCGCAAAATGCTTTGGTGGGTAGTCGTTTGACCGCTAGGACGTTTTAATTCGACAATAAAAAAAAATTCGAAAAATTACACATAGGAGTTTTTGTCGGCGCACCGACGAAATAATTTTTAAATACGACAATTAGAAGAAACTCGGAAACCAGTAAAACAAAAATAATCATTACAAAAACGGTTGTATATTAATTTATGTACGATATATATGTATATGTCTGGCCTAGGCAACACTAAGTGTTGCCTTGCGCCGTCTGACATTGGAAGATTGACATTTTTAGCATAAACGTACTCAGAACGTTTAGACGTACGACCATCATTTGTGATGTTTACAGTGACTTGAAAAAATTAATTTGGCAAAAAAATGGAATTAACTCGTGCTCATTTTTTACAACTTTCGACGTGGATTATCACGACAAGAGTGCATCGATGAACTTAAATCTGCGTGTGGCGATGAAGCACCATCCTATAGCACTGTGAAAAACTGGTTTAATGAATTCAATCGTGGCCGACGCTCGCTCAAAGACGAAGGTCGTCCAAAAACGGCCGTTGTTCAAGAGAACATTGATGCTGTTAGTTTATTAAACTAAGTGAATAATACTTCAAATTATTCTGTATGAATAGTTTGCCGTTTCGATAAATTCGAAAAACTTCATTTCAAAATATACACATTTTGGAACATTTTATTTCATTTCAATAAAACCTTCGATCGATTCAGATCGTAATTTTGCCTAAACGGGAAAAAGTCAATAATTTCCGAAATTTTGAAAATTTATCGAAGCCCCAGAACAACGGCAATTTGAATAGCGGATCGTTTAGACAGCAGAAAAAAAGTATATTCTATAATTTGGTGTGGACAATTACGCTGATTTTGATTACAGATTAGTACACGATATAAATTATTAGTATGAGGTAAGAGTAATTGAATTTAAATTGTTTTGGCTTGGCTAAATGGTTACCTGGATTTCAGGCTAAGGATCCACGGGATGCAATTGGAACGTATTCCTGGATGCTTAAGCACCATACAATGATATTTGTTCACACATGCGTTTAAAATGAAGACGGAATTAAAGATTTTGGGAGAATTAAAGGTCCGTGATTAAAACAGAGTATAAATGAGAATCAAATACCATGTTATCAGGCCACATTATGCTAATCCGATCGAATTCGAAACGACTTTATCTTGAACTGTGAGATTTTGTGTCCACTCTTTAGATGCAAATTACGAATACCCGCTAAACTTTTGACTTATGCAATGAAGACTGTCAATCTGGAGATACTTTTAATGAAACCTTTTGTGCCATATTCGTCATTATAGGAAATATCATCGATCTACAATAGGAAGATCAGCTATTTTGGAAATCCTATCTAAGTTCATCCGGATAACATACTTCAATGTTATTTATGTAGCCCTAGTTTTACTATTTATAAACCACTTTATGCCCACGACACAATCTAATTATACCATACATCACCGTGGAGCGATACAATTGGATAAAATAATACTTGGAAATTTTAGAAGCAGCATATCTCACGTTTTACCTCCGTCAGCAGGCCTGGATGACTTCGAGGGACATTTAAGGGTGAGTCTAATATCAAATTTTTTCTATTGTATATGCTCTCATAGAACAGATACATACTTTACATCGCACATTTAATCATAGACTACTTAGCTCATAGATATTTTAAACTTTATTTCAAAATAGTCTTCCCACTTATTACTACTTTATAATAATTTAGCCATAATTACTTAAGATATTATTTCTTAGTTTTCATGAAAATCTCTCAATACGATTTATAACTCTACTTACACTTCTGATTATAATTTTTTTTTGGTTTTGTATGTTTGTGTTATAATATCCATAATATATCGGATTGAGGAATAATGAATTGCTACACTTATATTTTTATTCGCGAAAGGTGAAGACATGACGTAGAGAACCCTGGACATGGGCTGATTCCCCAAAGGTCAGAAAGGTAGGGCAGCCGTAGGGAAATATGACCGAACGAACGACATCATAGTTCGGCGACTCCCTTGACATAGCCACTTTTCACATCTAACTTCTCCCCTTCTATCCTTTTTTGTTATTATTCTTTCCTTTCATTCTGTCTCACACTATTATTCTCTACAAGCTACCTTTATTTTACTTTTATGGGAACGATCCAGATCCTATTTCCGAAGGAAAAGAATCGCCCCCATGACTGAGCACGGCTGGGGCCAGAAGGTAGCACCCTCTGGAGGAAATAGGGCCTGATACGGTGGATCGTTACAATGCCGTGGGTGAACTGATAATGCAAGATCGTCTTGTGACATACCGTGAGATACATAGAGGCATCCTTGGGCATTCCTGCCAATAGCATACATTCGATATTGTATGAACACCTGGCCGTAAAAAAGGTTTGTTCTCGTTGGATCCCGCACAATTTGACAATCGCTCAAAAAAGGCTCGTGTCGATTGGTGCAAAGAAATTTTGAAAAAATACGATCGCGGTGCTTCAAAAGAGATTTATAAGATCATCACAGGTGACGAATCTTGGATCTATGCCTATGAGCCCGAAACAAAACACCAATCGACCGTGTGAGTCTTTCAAGACGAGCCAAATCCAACGAAAGTTGTGCGTGAAAAAGCTCTTCGAAGCAAATGTTCGCCTGTTTCTTCGGCAAAACTGGTCATGTGGCGACTGTTCTGCTTGAGCAACGTAGGACGGTCAATTCTGAGTGGTACACCACAATTTGTTTGCCTGAAGTCTTCGACGAGAAGAGAAGACGAATCATTGTGCACCATGACAATGCGAGCTCTCACACATCGGCTCAAACCTGCGCCTTTTTGACAGGCCAAAACGTCGAATTGATGGGTCATCCGTCATACAGCCCTGATTTGACAACCAATGACTTCTTCTTATTTACTCACATCAAGAAAAAACTGCTTGGTCAACGTTTTTCTACGCCTGAAGCAGCTGTTGAAGCGTTTAAAAAACATGTTTTGGAGGTGAATTTTCAACACACTGTAACCAAAACAATTCGCGCCCGAATGACAACACGGTCTGAGTGAAGTTATGCTAAAAAATGTCATACTTTCCAATGGAAATGTCAGATGGCGCTAGGCAAACACTTAGTGTTGCCTAGGCCAGAAATATATATAGCAACCCTCGTAAAAAATATCTGTATAATTATTTTCCAGTGCGTCTCAGTGACATGTGCCATATAACATGTGCCATATAAACGGAGGCCAATCAAACATGGAAGTTTTCTTACTCAAGGCTGCCTGATTCTATATCTTCACCACTAAAATAAGGAAGAAGGTATACTCGTATATTAAGATTGTTTTTGGCTAGTATACAGGCTCTACGTCTTCCTTTACCTGTACCTCGAAGCAGTTTAAACCCTGGGATCCTAAGCCCACAAACCATATCACCTCTCATCCATGGTTATGGATTAGGACCAGGTCAGCCCCACCTTGCATCCGGGAGGGTTTTAAGTTAGCTGATGCAGCCTTAGAGTGGTGGAGTTTTATCTGTAGAAGACGGACCATTGTCTGGATTCGCCAACACTGTTATATCTGCCTCGTCGTCTGTGTCCGCTAGAAGCTCATCCTCACGGGATCTATCCCCATAGGATTCTTCCGATCCCGTGATGAGGAGCTTCTCCACGCATCTAAGCACATCGGAAAAGATTGAAAGGCAAGTTCCCGCCAGATGCAACTCAGACACTTGCGAAGAGGGAGGTTAATCTTTAGATACTACACCAGCGTTCTCTGGAAGAGTAGTTTTCGAATTTCCTCCCTTATCGCTTTTGTACATCCTATGTCGGATTTTGCTGAATCCATATGGTAATATGTCTTCGGACTTGACGAGGTGGGGAAGAAACTCGGCTATCAGTATAAATACTGCGTGCCTCCCATTCACCTCATACAATGACCGACCTTCCAGTTGGAAGCCCGGATTACAAGCCTTCAGGGACAAAATCCACATCGGCTGGTATAGCCGGAATACATGTCGAGACGCTATGTCTTCCTTATTGACAACATCCAGCACCGCACACTGCCATATTTCACCAATCTTCCTCCAAGCGAAGCGGTAGCACTCAACAGAGCGCACACTAAACGGTATTAGTTTTATGCCTCCCTGGCACCAGCCTGCGTTGACACAATCGGCAGCCGGACCCTGCAGCTTCTCAAAAACATTTAAGAAAACAGAGTACAGTTCGTACCCTATCTCACTCCACTTGAACCTGGGGATGTTGCCGTTTTCCACTCATCTATTGATGACCGCTAGTAACAAGCTGTCCTTAGTATCGCCAGCGGAGGACCGAGGAGCAACATTACTACTGAACCCTTTTGTTCTTTTGAATGCAGCGATTCATCTGGAGAGCAGTTCACCCCTGCGTCGACACAATCGGTAGCTCCTCAAGAACATACAAAAAAACTCTATCTCACTCCACTTGCCTCTGGGGATGGTGCCGTTTTCCACTCCTCTATTGATGACCGCCAGTAACAAGCTGTTCTTAGTAACGTCAGCGAAGGACCGAGGAACAGCGTTACTTACACTGCTTTCTTTGGATGCCGGAGGTTCATCTGTAGATGAATTGCCGGCAGCCTTTTAATAGGCTGCTGCTGTAAATTGATGCAGTATCCTGTTCTTCAGAAATTCTACTTGCCCACTTTAGGGATTCTCTCTGCTTGTTGGTCAGAGATGCGGGGTCGGATTTCCCAAGTTTCTAATAGATCATTAGACCCATGCGTCTATCATTAATATTCCTCTTTGAAGGACGGGTATGCTTGCCATAGGAAACCGAAGTGCCAGATAATGCTGCCGCCTAAGAAAAGGTCTTTGGATCACTAGGTTTGTTGTCAGGTCGTCGCCGATTTCGTTGTAGTTGTTTCTTTATCAGTTCTAGTATTCGTAGCCGTATCGGTTAGTTGTTGTAGAGTATCTGTTTTTGTTTATTTAAATGGTTTCATATAAGTCCCACGAGTGTGGGGGTAGGGTAGTTCAACACGTCATAGCCCCAGGTATCCGCAAAAGCAGCCGCCGAGACACAGTCTATGTTAACCTCTCAGTGCGAGCCGACAAGTCCGGCAAGCATGGTATGCATAACACTCTGGACTTAGCGGAGTTTGTTTTAAGTACAACCACTACTGTAGGGGGAAATACATGTCTACCACAGCATAGTCCCCCTGTACTGTGGCAATATCTGTGAAATCATTAGCATCTTACGCGGGAAAGACCGCGTTATGCCTGGGAGCCGGCCTAGTTTGCAGCGCCTAGTTTGGAGCCATCTGAATAGCAGCGAGTGCCCACAGACATATGTGCTAGTATTCCGTTTAACGAGGAGTGTATGTGTGGTACAACAACTCAATTTAAACCATGGAAAGATACACAATCGAGCAACGCGTTAAAGTTTTTTAAGCCTTTTACGAAAATGGGCGTTCAAATCAAAATGCATTTCGTGCACTTCGTGATGTTTTTTTGATCAGCATAATCGACCAAAAGTGTCTACAATCGGGAGAATTGTGCGCAAATGTCAGCAAACCGGGTCTGTAAGAGATGTGAAAACACCTGTGCTCGCCCAGTTCGTTTGGTGCGGCTTATGGGCTGGCGATGTCATCGGGCCATACTTCTTCGAAATGAGGCCGGTCAGGCAGTTACTGTGAATGGTGGTGTGATAACGAACTTTTTATGGCCCAAATTGGAAGATATAGATGTGGACAATATGTGGTTTCAACAGGACGGTGCCACTTGCCACACAGCAAATGAAACAATGGCTCTTTTGCACAACAACTTCAATGGCCGTGTTATCTTACGTCGTGATGATGTCAATTGGCCGCCAAGATCATGTGAATTGAAACCGTTGGACTTCTTTCTTTGGGGTTATTTGAAAGAAAAAGTCGATAAGCCAGCAACAATTCAAGAGCTAAAAGATGAGATAATTCGGTACATTAACGGCATAGAACCTCAATTATGCCTCAGCGTCATCGAAAATTTGGGCCATCGGATGGAGATGTGCCGCCGAGGTCGCGGCGGCCATTTGGCCTATATTTTGTTCCATACATAATTGAACCATACCAATATTATCATAATAAAAAGAAATGACATTAATTTCCTAAATAATTCGTGTTTTATTCCAAATCAACATCGGCCCTTAAAATTTAACCACCCTTTAAAAGGAAATACAGCCGTTGTATTTTTTATAAAGAAATTTAAAATTTTGAAAAAAAATATGTGATTCAAAAATTCCGTCATTTTAGCCATTTTAAGTTTTCATCTTAGACATATAGTGCGGTTTTTATGCATTCAAAGATGTTACTCTTCCTCACCAGGCTTTGCTCCTTTCCGGAGGATGGAAAGAGGATGCTATCGATGTCAACGGCGCAAGGGTGGAGATGCCAGCTTCAGCAACAACAAGTCTCTCTCAAACTTGTAGTTAATTACTTCCGTTGGTGGTTCATCCTTACATTCGAGGAGGTGCTCCACTACCATCACACAATGGGAAAAAAGGGGTAAATACGCGCGCATAGCAGTATTTTCTATCTCATGATTATACCGTTAGAGATAGAGTCCTACGGTTTGGACCATTTTCAAGAGAATTCTTTGGAGAAGAAATTGGTGTACCCAGATTTTATTTTACTGTTACCATGTACCGCACAGTGGGGCTACAAAAGCGACTTTGTGGAAATTAGTGTGAAAATCTGAATATCGTACCAACTTCAGTGATCTTGATTTTGTATTAAAGCTGTCAAAAGTTAGTTCAAAATCTATTTGAGTTACTTAATTGTGTGTTGCTGCGTTTTAAATATATAGACCATAATCACAAACATATTTTTGTGATTATTGCGTTAAAAGTCTACAAAACCGGGCAATGTTTTTGAAATTGAAACCAAAACAACATAAATAGGATAAAATTGCAGTCTGCAACATTTTTGAAAGCTGAAGTTTTGCACTAATGCAATTACACAATGGGTCGTCGACTGTTAATAAGATAATAGTTAAATTATAAACAAAAAAAAATAATCGGTTCATCCTAATATACATAAACTGCAGAAGCGTTTAACTATATTTTTATTGTTTTTGTTGAAGAAGTAAACTATAAAAATTACACATACATATAATCATAATAATATTAATTAAATCGATAATTTTGATCGTAGAACTCTACAAACTTGCAACCGGACTTGTACCGGTCTTATTTATTATCGGATTCTGCCGAAATTTCGTAAAAGTTATTTTGTTGAACCAAGCAAATAGGTCCATATGTTTCGGGAAAATCGGTTTATAGATAGATGTAGCTCCCACACATATTTTTTTTATTTAAAGTAAAAAAGCACATATTAAAAGTAGAAAAATCGGCCATAATCGCAAAAAGTCGCAGATAAAGTAGGTACCGTAGTATACACCACTAAGTTAACTCTCTTCTCTATGTCATATCGTAGTGATCCCACGTGATCCAAAAAAGTTGTATTCCATTTACTATAATTTTTTTTTTGAAAAACAAAAAAAAACTTTATTTTTACTGTGCAATATCTCTTCATTTAAAGACGTTAAAAATACGTTTTATACATAAAATTTTAGATGAAGATAACCTTATTATATGTTACAAGTCTTGTCGCATTTCACCAACAAACGAGAATTCTACAAGCATTTTAGTATATACATTTTATCATCGCAATTTGATTTGCATTTATTAGCAAAAAAGACAAAATTTGAAAGGTCATAACTCGGAATCGCCCAGAGATATTTTCATAATATTGGAATGTATTTTCATTAAATGGTATCCACAATAAAACAACGTTCCTAAAATCTGATTTTTGAAAGTTGTTTTCAAAGTCCTATGTCCAAAGTCCTTCTTCGAAGATTGAGAGTCCGAGCCCGTAGTCGCTTTTAAAGTTTGGGATGCTTAGACCCACTTGAGTTCTACCTTATTTTCCCTATTGTTTGTTGTGCTCCCGTTTCCTTTACGACTCTAATGGTGATATCGTTTCTGAAAAAAATGTTGCCCCGTCGACGCGAATTTCTGAGAAATATTTCCCCCTTTTAGGTGCAACTGATGTAGTCGCTCGACTTAAAATTAGCTTCTATTTCAAAATTCCAAAATGTGGTATAAAAGTCCTGTTTTCGGGAAAGGGGCAACGAAAGTTTTGATTTTGTTTGCAAAAAAGAAATCACAATAAGGCACCCAATCCCATATAAACTACATGCTCACGATTATTCGATATCGACCACACTTGACTCGCGACTGAATCAAAGCTTGCCGCTGCCACTAGGTTTATTGTTTACTGCACCGTAAATTCATTTGATTAATTTATGTTAACTTTATTTTTGGGGGAAACACCCCCATAGTCATTATTAATCCGTAAATGGGACGGCATTATAGACCTTCCACGGTTCACCTTACGCTACTAAAACTAACACAAATGTTTTTTGTGCATAAATTGGGCAAATTTTAATTTTGCGGAAAATTTGAGACACCCTGAAAAGTTGCTTTAAATTATTTATTTTTTCCTTAATTTGTGTATATTATTCTGACTTTTTTTATTTTATATTACTTATCTAAACTTTTGTTATTCATTTATTGTCACCAAATTTTCTGTAGTGATTCTAAAACAATTTTTTATCAAGCGAATATTTACGAATGCAATCTGGCCACCTTATTCATGAAGAATGCTGCAAATATGAAATTGTTAACATCGCCATTATAAGGAACTACTTATAAAAGAATGACAGTTATTCCTATTTACAGTTTTATACAACACATACACACACAACCTCATAGATCCTTTATCCTTCTGCTTACCTCTCTCTGTATCAGGATGAAATCAGTAGATTTAATTTAATAAAAGAGGAAATTTTTAAATTTGACAACCAAGAGTCATGTATAGGAGGATAAAAAAAGTTTAAGTTTATGGAGTCAACCAGTAAGGAAAGGCTAAAGTCGGGCAGGGCCGACTATATAATACCCTACACCACTCTCGTAATATTGAATAACTCTGAAATATAAATTTTGTAGTTCATGTATAAATTGTTTATTCTAAATTTCAAAACGATTGGATGTAAAATACAGCTTCTATAGAACTAAAGGGCCAAATCGGACGAAACATATATGGGAGCTATCGCTAAATCTTAACCGATTTTCTTCAAATTCGGCAATGTTGGTTCATGGATCAAGAAACTCTACCATTCTAAATTTCAAAACGATTGGATGTAAAATACAGCTTTTATAGGACTAAAGGGCCAAATCAGACGAAACATATATATGGGAGCTATAGCTAAATCTTAACCGATTTTCTTCAAATTCGGTAGTGTTGGTTCATGGATCAAGAAACTCTACCATTCTAAATTTCAAAACGATTGGATATAAAATACAGCTTCTATAGGACTAAAGGGTCAAATCGGACGAAAGATATATATGGGAGTGAAATTGCGACCTGTAGTCGACGAACAACTTTACATGGACAGACGGACGGACGGACGGACAGACATGCTTAAATCGATTCAGCTAGTGATTCTGAGTCTATCGGTATACTTTAAGGTGGGTCTAGCTGTGTTATTTTCAGGTGTTACAAACATCTGCCGTGAAACAAACTTATAATACCCTGTACCACAGTGTGGTGTAGGGTATAATTAAGATTCCTGAGTAATTCCAAAGAAGTTTGACCAATTCAAAAAAATACCCCTTTCAATTTTTACAAAATTTAGCACAATAATACTCCTAGTGAGCGAGCGTTTTTAGTTTTTCAAAATTTATTGTACTTATTGTGGTACCTAGCTCCAAAATTATCTTTCTCATGGAGTTTTCTCAAAATTTACATTTGTTGAATTAGCCGTATCATCTAAACCGCTTCACTTATCTTGAAGATATTAATACCAATGAAAGGCTCTGCTACTCCTCTTCAATGTTGCGGATTGAAAATATTTAAGTCCTTTTGGTGGAAGGATGTAAAAATAAGGAATATATCCTTAATCCTTGAATATCCTGAAAGAGTATCAATTCATGTCCTTAATTTTTTTGCTACAAAAGGATCAAACTATCATGAATATTCTATGAAAAACTCAAAATGGAACCTTCATGGGCCTGAAATATATACATAGTAATTTTATTGAGTTAATATTAGAAATTTTTCTTGTATATTGTTATATAGAATTTTAGATTCATCGGCTGGACTATTGTATCTTCTAAACGGCTCGACCAATTGATGTTATCATTTGTGTAATCATTGCGTCAAATTTCAGGGATAAAAATCAAAAAGGGATAATTTTTAAAATGAGTGTTTATTGATTCATTTGCTTTAGAATTAACCACCTTAATTTAGAAGGGACTTAACTGACAAGTTTTTGAATCCCTTAACAAGGATGTCATCGCAAAAATTTATCTTAGAATAATCTCCTTTCTAGCGTAAGATAGGGTCATGCGTCATATTTCATTTGAAAAAACGTGCAAGCGTTTAATCTACACTGAAAAGAAAAAAATAGTAAAATAGTAATAATTTGCCAAGTAATGTTAAAAATTGTACTTCAATATCTATTTTTAAAAGAACTGTGAAAGAGTATATTTTGCATAATATTGAAATTCTTCTTGATTACTGATTATATTCTATATAATCAGTAATCAATATATATATATTCTATATAATCAATATATTATTAATATATTTTTTTTTTTTGTTTTTTTGCTCACCTAATATGCATATTTCAGTATAAATATTCTTTGTCAACACGCCTCTTTAAGCCTACATAGGCGCGAGGCAACACATATTGTATTATATATATTATGAAATTTTCAATCTAATAAATAAAAAAAAAAAAAAAAAAAAACTAATGATGACACATTCTTATATTAAGTATGCCACCTCGGCATCAATTCAATGACAATTTTCATTAAAATAATGAAAATTTACACGTTTTTTACGAAATTTTCCTTAATATAAAGTTTTTTGAATTTGAATTAATGTCTATCTAATCATTAGTTTTGTGTACGCGCTTCTTTAAATGTACGCATTTAAATTAAAGAAAAAATCATTATTTTTGTGACAATCCGCATTATTTTAAGTAATATTTCAATACTTTTAAGGATTTTCTACATTAACACTACGACGTAGACATATCACAGTTTTAATGCCGGTTCGGACTTAATTAACAGTATGAGATATTTGAGTGATAAATTTAAGGCTATGCTCACCTTAAAGGAAAGGCTGTCTTGGTAATAAATTTTATGACTATTGTCATTATTTTAAGAATACATACGAGAGAATTATACAATCTCTCCCTCCCTCTCTCGCTCGGAGAATCAGTTTTGTTTGGTAATGTGTGAATCAATAATTGTTATGGAATGCTAGAAGACAAAATAGAGAACAGTTCTGTTGTTCGTTTTCTTTTAAATCGTCAGTTATTTACAAGCGATGGAAGGAAACGGTTGTCTGTTTTCGGGACGCGGATTGTGAAAAAATTTGATTGCTGTGAATATGTAAGTATACGTGCATATTGCATCGAAAGTAATTTTAATATGGGCTGTTAACAGTTATTTTTGCTAAAGCATAGCAACAACAACAAATGAAACCGTCGTGTACATGTGTGTATGCATGTGGTTATACCGTCGGCGTCACCATCGATCTCTGTGATAAGGGAGTGCGTGTGTCATAGTTATTTTTGCTGTATCCCTGCAGAGAAATTGGAAAGTCTATGAAAAGGACCGGATCTGAGCTGGTCCAAAATGAACTAGATCCAGACTAGAACAAAAGTAATGCAACCAGAAACAGTTGAGCGCAAAAAAACAAGAGAATTCAAAGAAATCTGCCTAGGCAGCGCTGCTTTTGTTTGATTTTGTACAGCGTGAATGTTTGTGTTTTTTCATCTGCATTGAAAAAATTCTAAGTGTTTACCGTTAGGAATTTATGGTGGTGCTTGTCATTTCAGTCTTGTGTTCATTGTTAAGTGGAAATTTGAACAAGTAAGACGTTATAATGATAATAATAATTATAGCTATTTCTATTCTATTCTTCTAGGAATTAAAATAATTTATTTCCGTTTCTCAAATAATAAATATATTTCAATTTAGTTTTTATAAATATTATAAAAATAAAAACCAATCAATAAATATTTTCATTTTAATTCTTAAATTTTATAATAAAGGCAAGCTGAAAAGTGGTTCTAGACTGGTCCATAACCAAGAGAGCATGAACTAATTCTACATAATATATTTTTTCCAGCAAGCAACTGTTTCTTTTTACATGGGCTTGTCCTAGGAAGAATCAATTTTTCTCCGGTTTCATTGGTTTGGAACAGTTCTGGAGTAGTTTAGATATATTCCTGAAGAACTATATCAGAGCTAGTTCCCTAGAATTAATTCTAAATTATTCCATTCTGAACTATATCAGAACTGTTCCAAACGAATGCAGCTGGAGACAATTGATTCTTCCTAGGACAAGCCCATGTAAAAAGAAACAGTTGCTTGCTGGGCAAAGGGTATTATGTAGAACTAGTTCATACATTCTCATGGACCAGTGTAGAACTATTTATGAACTGGTCCGCTTCGCTGCAGGACCAGGACATCGCCATAAATAACATATGTTATTTATGGCGATGTACATGCGTTTTTGAAGGAGATCTTGTTTGTAAGTCCTGTGAAAAGATTTGTGCCAAATGGATGACAAAAATGTGAGTAATAGATTTTGTAATACCGAAAGAGACAATGGGAAAATGTTTAGGTACGTGAAATATAATATTATTATCCTGAAATAAACATCTTATTGGCAATTACAAAATTAACAAAACACATTTTAATTGAAAGTATTTATTTATTAAAAATACCAGCGCATAATGTAGAAATGTAAAATTATTTGTGGCAATATAGAAATTTATTATTAATAATATGTTATACATATAACTATCTTTTTTAATTTTTTTAGTAAAACAATTTTAGAACTCTTTTGTGAGAAGAGTGGCAAATTTTACAAAATATTTCAACGTAATATATGAACGGTTGAAATATTTCTCTTAGTTATTTTTTAGTGTTTTCCAATTGTGATATGATAAAATTTATTTGCATTTTTTTGTTTATAGATAATTTTATTTGATTTATTTTCAGAAAAAAAAATAATTATTTTAATTTTAGATCACGCAATATTTGAAGATAAATGTGATGGATATATGAAAAATGCAGTGCTGAATGCCATTTATAACTTGCCAAAAAATAAGTGAGCATACACCTACATGGGAATGTTTGAATTGAAAGGAAATAGATTTGGAAACAATATTTGTAAGTATTATGTATTTCTGAACAAATATTTTTTATTTCAAAATCAATAAATTTAATTTGGAACGCATATATTAATGTATTAGAACAAAATATATTTGCGAACTGACGTTCACATATAAAATACGTGTTTTCACACAAACAAAGTTATTTTTAAAAAGTTTTCCAAATATAATTTATTTAAAAAGATTTTTCCTTTTTTTAATTTTAGTTTAAATTTTTCCTTGATTTCGTGTTCATAATTGCTTCATAAGTACTTCATAATTAAACATGCTGTTAGATTAGGCCCATTTGGTCCAATTTTTGTATCGTTTCCTTTATAAACGGTAATATATATAAGTATATGTATATATTGCCTTATAATTTGGTCCAAGGGATATTTTTGTTTTACTAAAATCAAAATAATAAGCGTTTTTGATCAAAAATAATTGTAAATAAGCTGCTTTCTTTTCACGAAGTATTGAATAAAAATAAATATAAAATATTGTCTTCCATATTCATTTTATATGAAAAATGTAATGTTGACCAAATGGACTCTTAATCTAGGATTCGTACAGATTTGCTAATCTAACACCAGGGTTAAGAATGTCATAAGCAGCATTAGCTTTTGTTTTACAGAAGTAATTTTTAATAAGTTTTTGTAGTTTTGTTTGCTAACAAAACTTAAGATTTTAAAATCTAAGTCACGATTGATTTTTTTTGAGAAAATTATTTTTGATAACTCAATTTATATGAAAAATGTCACTTGTCGCCACTTTCAAAACAATCAGTTTCTATTATTAATAATATCTTACATAAATATTTTTTTTAACTTTTAGTACAGAAATTTTGTAGGGATCTATATGAGAATTTGTGTCGTAGAAGAGTGACAAAATATTTCAGTGTAAGTAAGTATATTCCAAAGATTTGAATATATCTCTTATCTTTCAACATTTTGTGACAGTTATATGATAAAATTTATTTTAATACTTTATCGTATATAAATCATTCTGTTTGATTTCTATTCAAATTATTTTTATTTTAGTTCGGGCAATTGAACTTTATCTGGATATATGAAAAATGCAGTGGGGAATTAAAAATTTACAAATTGCAGGAAATGAGTGAGCATCCAAACTATATGATATAATAATATAATATTTGTTTTATATAATTTCTATTTAAATTCCAGCCAAATTCTAGGTTAAAAATAATAAGGTCCGATAAAAATTGTTCATGGACAACAAATAGAGAAACGAATCCCGCAATAGAATCAATACATAATAATACAATATTCGAATAAAAGTCAAACTTCATAGTGTGTTGGCCGATTTGTCTTTATACAATTACATATTGTTTTAAATTATAAAATGTTCAAGGTTATCCGTAATATGTATTATATTTTTTTTGTATTTTCCAATACAAAAAAAGAGTAACATTATAATCAATATAATGTAACGAATTTTCCAAACATATTTAAAAACAAGTAAGGAAAGGCAGAAAGTCGGGCGGGGCCGACTATATAATACCCTACACCTCCCTAACAATGCGATAAGGGTTATTGCGATAATAATTTGAAATAATTTGTAAATGGGTAAGAACATATATATGCGGATATATCTAATTCTGAACAGATAATCGCTAAATTAAGCAATATTCGTTCCTAAATTGAGAAACATCTTTCTGGAGAATTTTGTAATGATCGGAAGTAAAGTACAACTTCTATAGCGCTTTGTAACCAAATCAGGAGGAACATATATATGGAGCTTATATATAAATCTGAATCGATTTTCCCTGAATACTCATTCATGTAAAATAGAAACATCTTTCTGTCGAATTTCGTACTGATCGGATATAAAATACAGTTTCTATCTCTTCTCCTTTTGGGTGTTACAAACAAATGCACAAAGTCATAATACCCTGTACCACAGTGTGGTGTAGGGTATAAAAACTGTATTTAAATTCATGTATGCCTTAAATTAATTACCAGTATATTCTTATATCAAGGGCAAATATTTTAAATTTTATTACGATAATGTTTTAAATTATATTATATTTTACTAAAAATAAGCACGCGCCATACTTAAATTTACGCAAAAATGTGCTTATTTTAAGACCAAACTTAATTAGTTTTATTACCCAAAATTCTTAATTCTATGAAATGCATCCTCAAAACAAATACTATTCACGTCTTTAAATTAACTATAAAACCTTCTTATTTTTATAGCGATTGTCTTTGGCTCGAAATCATTGCCGAAATCTTAAACTTTACGAAAAATTCATTGATTTTCAGTACGCTTTTTTTTAGTGAAGGCAGTTGTAACATATTTGTTCCTATTTAAAGGATTTTATCTGCTTTAAGTTCGAAATTGGATATGGCTTTTTGTCCTTAGCTACTATCCCAAGAGCTATCTCCACACCAATTTTAAAGATTCTAAAACTCTTGCCATTTGAAATGACACTGGTTTAATACTTACCCCTTTTTATCCCCTCACCTTACAGGGTATGTATCATTTGCTACGGGCCAAACGTATAACATATCGAAGGAGTGACCTAAGACCCCAAGTATGTTTGGAGGAAATCCGTTTTTGGGCATTTTAATTCATTTGAACAATGTCCGTCCGTCTGCTAGAGCGCACGATAACTCTCAAAAGGAGTAACCGATTGATATGTTATATTTACAACATTACTCACAAAGTGAGAGTAGTATACTTTAGTCATTTTACCCGACTACAATTTTCTTATTGTTTAAGCAATATATATTCGCCCCTGTTTTAACACGAATAGAGATTCCAATCGAATATGTACTCTATATCCAGGTGTGAATAACCCATAGACGGGGTGCTACTGTCATATGGTGATATCGCAAAAAAAAGCACATCCAATGTAAACGAATTCGTGTTCACACACGTTCACACACAATTCGCCAGACGTAGTCAATGCCATTGAAGCACATTCACAAATCCCTATAATTGAGCAAAAAACACGTTAGCTTTGCCACACAAACAAACAAGCAAACAGACGAGCGTATGTCCGAGCCAAAGGACCAATAAAAGAACATAAGTCTACGTAATCTAAGAAGTAGTGGAGTGAGAGCGAATTGCTCTGTCTTTTTCAAGTTGAAAAACAAACTAACAGTGCAACGACAATGCATGAACTGCACTTGAATGGAGGGGAAGACGAAGCCAACGGCAACGATTTATGGCGATGCGTCATTGCTCCTATTGCATGTCACAGAGTCCAAATGAAATCGACAATAGGGAACTGTTTATTTTAAAGAAAGCAAAAACATGGGAATACCCCGGTGAAGGATATCTTTCCATTGCCCGTTATAAAAAGGATTTGAAGGCGGGAGTGAAGAACTATGATGACGATACGTAAATCGAGTGAAAGAAGAATCAACACTTTAACGGGCTATAAAAACTTGAAACTTTGTAATATACGAGTAATTGAGTGAACTATGCATTCTATAGCGTGATCAAATTCGAAGTTCCCAACTTTTTTAAAGAAAAAAACACAGAAAATGCAAATTGAATGGGGAATGTTTATTATCATTTGAAAGAACATTCATTGGCATTTATTTTTTGAAGATTATGCCTATCAAATGTTGTCCGCGGCTACGTCTCAGATGGTCCATCGGTTGAGTCCTATTTTCGATGACTCGTTCGAGCATTACGAGTGGTAACTGGCGAATGACACGCTTGATGTTTTGCTCCAAGGCCTGTATCGAAGCGGGTTTGTCCGCATAAACTTTAGGAAAAAGTCTAACGGTGTGATATCACACGATCTTGGTGGCCAATCGACCGGCCCAATCCTGAAATTATCTGCTCACCGAAGTGTTCTCTCAATAAATCCATTGATTGAAGCGATGTGTGGGAAGTGGCACCGTCTTGTTGAAACCAAATGTCGCCGAGATCACGAGTTTATATTTCAGGCATCAAATAGTCGGATATCATGGCACGATAACGGTCGCCATTGACGTTTACGTTCTCACCTTTTTTGAAGAAATATGGACCGATGATTCCGGTACGTCGGATCGGGAATCGGTCAATGGCAAAAAGATAGCTCTTAACGAGAGCTAAAATATTGCTCATGGGTGTCAAGATCGTGGGTCTACTGGAAAGTGTTTTTTTTTTTGGATTTAAAAAAATGGACTTAGCACAATTGGCGAACGATTCTTTTGATAATAAAACTGAATAATTTGTAAACATTGTTCAGCCGTAAGTCTTTCCATGATGAAATGCCAAACAATACTTAACAAAAATAACATGACAGTATGACCCGACTCACTCGTGATCTGTCAGAAAAAGGCTATTGAAAAAAGTATCTCTACTTAGATCACCCGTTATTTGGCTAAGACACCTAATCTATAACGCTGTGCTAAATGTTGAGCAAATAATTGTGTTCACACGGACGTAGTTTCCATATTGCTCTTTCTGCTGACACTATTCGCTAACCTGAATTTATAGATGCCAGGACTGAGTAAATAAGGTAATTAGTATCAATGCATTGCCTTAAAACACACCAACCAAACCATATTGTCCGATGCGGTACTTAAATTACACGGGGCAAAATCGCCTTTTTTTATATGTTTAAATCGAAGCAAAATATATTTGGACCAAAAATTTTTAAATATTTATATATAAAATCCTTGGTACGTTTGTTAGTAACGCATGATCTCAGAAACCATAAAAGCGAATTGGCTGAACATTGAACAAAATATTCAGTTTGGGATCATTTGTGTTTTAGAATTATTTTTACCGCGATAAATTGCGGAGTAGTCAAGTTATTTGAAAAATTCGCATTTCCAGAGCGATTTTACTGAAATGTATAATATATGTGTGGTTTGTCTTGATAATAGTTTGTTTGTATGATTCTAACCGGTAGATGGCGCTGTAGTGGATATATTTTTTTGAATTAAATATCAATGAATAACAAAACAATACATCCCAAACAGGACGGGCAGGACAACGTCTGCTGGGGTCAGCTAGTATTATACATTTCTAAGCAAATAAATTTAATTTGAAACCCAGCAAAATTTCTCATTACCAAATAATCCGACGAGTAAGCAAATTTCGATAATGGTAAGTGGTTATTTAGCCACTTTTCTCATTATTTTTACATGAAGATGTCATTGGAGGAAAGTACTTCCCAAAAAAATACAATAAAGTAGCATAATAATCCTTATTTGTAGCATAGACATACCACATATGTTTAGGTTTAGGTTTACGTTAGGGTGGCAGCCGTATTTTTTTAACCAGCTGATATAGACCAGTTCAGGTCCCTAGTGTTACCACAGGCTGAAATGTACTTCATCGAAACCAACCTGTTTGATATACAAATTTATCGATAGTACGAAAATCGGTACCGGAAAGATCTGTTAGACTGCCTAGAAAGACTGAACCCGGTATGTCCAGTCGTCTTTTACTTAAAGCGGTACAGTCGCATAGCAAATGCTCAATGCTCTCCATATCTTGCTCATCTCCACAGCTTCTTCAGAAGTCATTGTAGTCAATACCCAATCTTCTGGCGTGTTCACCTATCAGTCAGCAACCCGTCAGAACTGATACTAATGAAGACAATTTTTTCCTCTCTAGTGCGAGGAGATATTTTGACCTTCTCAGGTCATACCTGGGCCAGATTTGTCTAGCTACCCTGCAAGTGCCGATTTCTGTCCATCTTTCGTTGGACTGCCTGATTGCCTCTTGTGTAAGCCAAAACTTGCATGTGGATAGATGTATATTAAACTGTTCAGCTATTTCGTTAAGTGATCTGCGGCTGTCGAGGGCTGTATGTGAATTTAGGGATGTGTCCTCCAGAGAATTGATGGCAGCCTGGCTGTCTGAGTAAATAACAATGCCAGTGTTGGGTACTATGTTGCGACTCAGCCAAATGGCGACTTCCCATATTGCCTTTATTTCGGCTTGATCGACACTGCAGGTATCTGGTAGTCTGTGAGCTATATCCAAACTAAGTTCTTAACAGTGTACTCCGAAGCCAACCTTTTCATCAAGCTTCGAACCATCCGTATAGAAGTGGAGATGGTTTCTAAAGGGTCCGCAATCTAACGTTTTTTTTTCAACAAGTGCTTATTTCGTGAATGGTAACACTTAGCTCATGTCTGATCTGACAGATAATTAGTTTGATCCTTCCGCTGAACGAATATGGTTGTGTACACGCTTGAACAACGCTGGGAAATATGTCGAAGAAGAAGATGCCGATTTTGCCAAAAAAAAATCATCTTTTCAGATGAAGCTCATTGAAAAGCCGATACACACAAAACGAGTCACTGTGTGGTGCTGATTTTGGTTCAGAGGCATAATTGGGCCATTTTTCTTCGAAAATGAGCAAGGAGTGGCCGTTACAGTCAATTGCGATCGTTATCGGGCCATGTTGAACGAATTTTTGTTCACAAAAATTGAAGAGGAGGATATTGGCAACATTTGGTTTCAACACAGCCGAAGCTACACTCAATGTTTTGCGCCCTGTTTTTGAAGATCGCATTATCAGCCGCAGAGCTGATGTCGTTTGGCCACCTCGGAGCTGCGATTTGACACCGTTGGACTATTATTTGAGGGGTGCCCTCAAAGATAAGTGTTACGCCGACAAGCCAGAGACAATTGACGCTTTAAAGGACAATATTCGTGAAGCCATTGGTGAAATACAGCTGCACACAATCGATAATGTCCTTAAAAATTGGACCGATCGTGTAGGCTACTGCATGGCCAGCCGAGGCAGCCATTTGAATGAAATTATTTTCCATTATTAACCGGAAGGATTGTACTTTCAAATAAAAAAATAAATTTGAGAAAATATTCAGTAGCTTTTTTTTATAGCATTTTCAAAAAAAAAGTTATTTGGCGGACCCTTTATTACCTGGTATTCTGTCAACCCACTCATCTCTGGCGGGAATCATAGTGATGTAATTTCTCTCGAAAGTTTACACAGTTGGTATATAGTCCACTCGGTCGGTTACCATAGCACTACAATTTGATATCCTCATGTGACCGTAGTTCTTACACCTCCACATTAATAGGCAGTTTAATCTTAGTGACGCTCCGGTTGCAACTTCTCTCGCCACTATGTTAATCGGCAGTATATGGAGTAGGGCTTGTAGAGACTCAGTCGCTTTAGTCTCTAAGGCTCCGCTTATGTACAGGCAGGCAGTTCTCTGAACCTTTGATAGTAGGTTGGTGATGGTTAGTTTGTCAGTTTCCGTCCACCATACCACAATGTAGTATTGGACGCAATTCTGCTATATATATAAAATGGACGATTTTGGAGAGACAGGCCCCACCGGGACCGTACAGCCTTCCTACATTAATATAAGGCGACGCACAGTGCACTGTCTTCAAGTAACGATGTGACAAAAATAGAAGGAGTAATTGGAGAATTATGAAATTTGTTATCAAGCTATATTTAGTCATAGTTTAGAAAAATTTTAAATTTGGACCCAATCGGACCGCGGGTCTCGTAAACCCATACAAATTATTACGGGTCCTCAAAAATTCACCGGACTATAACACTGAATTGGAGCATTGTATATTTATGAAATTTAACATTTCATAATATTTCATATATATCAGTTGCGGTGCAAAATATCGAATTTATAAAGAACACTCAAGAGTGGCGCTGGATTTCAACCAAAGTTTGTAAAACGTTATATATTGTGTACAAATTTGGGAGGAATTGTTTCAAGATCCCTCAACACAGGCCTCTAGAAGATCTTGAAAAATAGATTTATGGTCCATTTTCCGTGTGACCCATCAACTTAAAGGGAATTTTGCGTAGATTACAAATACGGTGAGAAAAAGTTGAAGAATCAATAGGGAAAATTTCTGTATGTCAAGCGTTCTGTATGTCAAAGTGTTTTTGCATAGTTTTTTTTTTAAGTTTAAAGCATGTATTTGTCAGAAGAGTTTCCTTCGTTGACTTCTAAAATGATATTATCATCTTCGTCAAAAATGTCATCAAAAATACCGCACAGATATATCTTCGTTTAAAGATACTTGATACATTACTCCTAAAAATATTGCCCATGGTAAGATTTTTAAGACGTATTGAACTTATAATAGGATCAGAATTTATTGTAAGGTACTTTATTAAATCTTTGTTTGTGTTGTTTGGACAATTGTTTCCTGGTATGGAATACGCGAGCTTCTCGGATATTTTTGTGACTGCCTTCTTTAGATAAACAACCTTAAATTAAATAAATGTTTCCGTAAATAAAATTGTCAATATTTATATACCTACTGGGAAATTTAAGTAACTAATAACATGGTAACCATGAATTGGTACTTTATGTACACTACTGGCATATATGTAATATCATTGGAAACGCATCAAACTATTATCCTTGTTGCTATTAGGAACTTCTTAAGAGTATTACTGTTAATTTTTTGTCGCAAGAAAATTCTAGACTTAAAGCAATGGTAATTTTGAGCACGAATAACTAGAACTTTTATATTTTCTTTTTAAAGAGGATATGGCATTAATAATTTTTGGCGTAAAAATTTACATCTTTACGATTTTTTTCCGATGACATAAAATATTTTTTTTCGATTTATCGACATAAAAACACCATAATCACCCTTATCCGGAATAAAATTCCACGAGGAATTCGTTCCCTTTTCAATGTGCTATTTAGGGAACAGGGAACAAATTTCGTGTGGAATTTTATTCCCGATAAGGGTGATTAACTGGAATTTTTTTAAATTGTTCTCATAAATATTTTATAAATATGATTTTTGTATTTTTAAGAATTATGTCAAATATCTGGCGCAAAAAAAAATTGGGTTTGTTCTAAAATTTAAAGGAGATGGTTTTTGGAACACCATTTAAAAAAAATTTTAGACAAAGCAAAATTACATTTTAGGAATTTTGTGCGCGAATAATTTGCACATTTATAAAAGCGATTTTTTTATATTTTTCTCAACAATTTTATAAGTATTAATTATTGTATTTTTAAGAATTCTGTCAGCTATCTGGCGCAATAAAAAATTATGGGTTTGGTCTACACGTTAAGCGTTGGCGGCTGTTTTTGGAACACCCCTACAAATTATATATGAAAATAATGTTTTTAGACTTAAAAAAATATATATATTTTTTAAGTGTGTGCGCTTTGATTTTATATTTTTTATTTAATAGTAACAGTACATATATTATTTCTGAAGAATACCATTTTGGGGATCTGTTCCAACTTTTTTTTCTCATTCCAATTAAACTTGCAAGTTGTTTTCACTTTAACAAAAAATTTCCAAAGCAGTTTTGAATAGTACAAATGCAGTTATCTCTCGGCTTGACATTTTTGTATTATTAGGAATTTGATTAACTATCATATACAAAAAGTTTGGTTTAATTTCCCTAATAAACGAATTTTATACCGTTATTTTACAACGTATATTTAAGGTAGTTTATTTTTTAGTCGATTTGCATATACAACAATTGACTTTGGCGGCCTCTCGCGGCTAAGAGCTAAACAAAAAAATATTTTTAGTACGGCGCCACGAAATAACCGCCAAGTGAAATAACACCCAAGCCGAAAATGAAATAACCCCCAATGAAATATGACCCAAATGAAATAAAATAACGCCCAAAGATTAAATGTGAAATAAAATCCAAATTAAATGAAAAAATATTTTTCGTCTACATTACTATTTCTTCGAGTTTTCTCTTCCAACAGTTTTTGAACATGAAGAAATAGTAATGCAGACGAAAAATTTTTGGAAGAGAATTCTCTTCCAAACTATTTCACATATGAGTTTCAGTTCTTCCAACAGTTTTGAATAGTAATGCAGACGAAAAATAGGTAAACAAAATCGCGGCGATTTTTTAACCCATTTTTCACCTGCATTACTATTTCTTCATGTTCAAAAACTGTTGGAAGAGAAAACTTGAAGAAATAGTAATGTAGACGAAAAATAGGTTAAATAATCGCTGCGATTTTTTTTACCTATTTTTCATCTGCATTACTATTTCTTCATGTTTGAAAACTGTTAGAAGAGAACTGAAACTTCATGTGTGAAATATGTTGGAAGAGAAAACATGAATAGGAATTAATTAAAACATGAATAGGAAAAAAACTCGCCGCGATTTTCTACCTATTTTGCGTCTCCATTAATTCCTATTCATGTTTTCTCTTCCAACATATTTCCATAAAATTTTCTGACACGAAAAAATAGTAAAGCAGACGAAAAACATGCCAAAATATCGCCTTGATTTTTGTCTCTCTGTTTCACTTGCTTTATCTTTTCTTCAATTTTTCTCTTACAGCAGTATTCATTCGTAAATTGTTAAAAGGGAACAACAGTTCCGCTACTGATCGGCTCTCAAGCAAAATAGTCGCAAATCTTATTTTACTTACCATTTCCAAACATTTAAAGCTTATTAGTTTTATGATATAATGCAATCGTACCATCTGGTATGTTTTCTGTAATCTGCTATCCATGTCCCTAAAACTTAAATTTTCCTATTTGTTATAATTTAAAATTTGTAAATTTTCTTCTCTGAAGCACTACTAAGAACTGATTACTACTCTCAAGGCCCACCCTAAAATTACCCCGTTAAATATGTTCATTTGATTCTAACCGCCTAACGACAAGGAAGCGATATCTAACAATTTTATTATTAAAAACTTTCCTAAATTTCATTTTGAATGTCAATGAAATAATCCCCAAATAAAATGAAATACGGCCCAAGAAAAATTAGATTTCGATGAAAATGATATAAATCCCAAACAATGAAAAAATCCCCAAAACCCAAAATGAATGAAATAAATCCCAAATTCATTTTATTTTGGGTTTTATTTCATTTTGTTCTTAGTAACAAAAATTAAAAATATATGTTATTTCATATTCGGTTTGGGAGTTATTTCACTTGGGGGTTATTTTACTGCGCCTTTTAGTACATATTTATCTTAATTTGTTTGTTAAGATATGATGAGTACCAATTTTACCATTATTTGAGCCAGTACATTATTATTATTTAATTTTTGTCAATGGGACAGAGCACTGTGCGATGTTGGCCTTCCTTTCACGTTTCAGCACGTTAAGTCTGAATAACAGTTTCCTATCTAGAATTATTCCTAAAAATGTTGCACTTTCAGAAAAGACTAGATCTGTTCCATTTATCCGAGGAGGAGGGTCCATTTTTGGGACATTATTTATCCTAGTAAAGAGAACCAATTCTGTCTTGTTTGGTTTAACGCCTAAACCGCTGCTTCTGGCCCAGCTAGCCGACCTATTCAGAGCCACCTGCAGGATGTTTCTGAGGACGTTTTCGAATTTGCCACTCACTGCGACTGCCACGTCGTCCGCATATGCAACGACCTTGCAGCCACAAAGTGCTAGATCTGGCAGGATTTCATTCACCGCTAAGTTCCAAATTAGTGGAAACTCCTTGTGGGGACCCTCTGTTTACAAACTTTGTCAGAGTTGTGGACCCAAGACATGCTGTTATGCGTCTTCCGTTGAGCAGGCTTTGAATTATACATTACCGCAATTACCGCATCGGAGTTAATGTTGTTAGAAGCCACCATAGTGAATTACTTGAGATGTAGGGACGATTCGACAGTGCTCACAAGTTCGTGCAGGGCTGATTCTGTAGACTTCCTTATTGTTGGTTCCCTGACACGGGATAAAAATTAAAAAAATTACGTGTACCTTCGACAATCCTTAATGGATTTTACAATCTGTCTAAAGTATTGAATTCTGCAAAAAACTGCAATGTCAAAAATTATGTCGACATTGGCCCGTTATGTCGAAACTAACCGTATATGTATATCATTTGCTACAGGTCAAAAGTGCAACACATCGAAGGAGTGACATAAGACCTATATAAAGGGTTTTCCAACAAGAGGCGTTATTTTGGTATTCCAAGAAAAATGCCAGTTTTTGAGATAAATGATCGGATGTTTATTTCATAAAAAAAGGAAGGTATGCCGTTAATAATGAAAAACCAGTAAGGAAAGGCTAAAGTCGGGCGGTGCCGACTATATAATACCCTACACCACTCTCGTAATATTGAATAACTCTGATATATAAATTTTGTAATTCATGTATAAATTGTTTACATAAATTTACTTTTGGGACATTTTATACTTAAATAATACCCTGTACCATAGTGTGGTGTAGGGTATAAAAAACGATTGGATCTAAAGAGCCAAATCGTATGAAACATATATATGGGAGCTATAGCTAAATCTTTACCGATTTTCTTCAAAGTCGGCAATGTTGGTTCATGAATGAAGAAACTCTTCCATTCTAAATTTCAAAACGATTGGATGTAAAATATAGCTTCTATAGAACTAAGGGGCCAAATCGGACGAAACATATATATGGGAGCTATAGCTAAATCTTAACCGATTTTCTTCAAATTCGGTAGTGTTGGTTCATGGATCAAGAAACTCTACCATTCTAAATTTCAAAACGATTGGATGTAAAATACAGCTTTTATAGGACTAAATGGCCAAATCGGACGAAACATATATATGGGAGCTATAGCTAAATCTTAACCGATTTTCTTCAAATTCGGCAATGTTGGTTCATGGATCAAGAAACTCTACCATTCTAAATTTCAAAACGATTGGATGTAAAATACAGCTTTTATAGGACTAAATGGCCAAATCGGACGAAACATATATATGGGAGCTATAGCTAAATCTTAACCGATTTTCTTCAAATTCGGTAGTGTTGGTTCATGGATCAAGAAACTCTACCATTCTAAATTTCAAAATGATTGGATGTAAAATACAGCTTCTACAGGACTAAAGAGCAACATCGGACGAAACATATATATGGGAGCTATAGCTAAATCTTAACCGATTTTCTTCAAATTCAGCAGTGTTGGTTCATGGATCAAGAAACTCTACCATTCTAAATTTCAAAACGATCGGATGTTAAATACAGCTTCTATATGACTAAAGGGCCAAATCGGACGAAACATATATATGGGAGCTATAGCTTAATCTTAACCGATTTTTTTCAAATTCGGCAATGTTGGTTCATGGATCAAGAAACTCTACCATTCTAAATTTCAAAACGATCGGATGTAAAATACAGCTTCTATAGGACTAAAGGACCAAATCCGACGAAAGATATATATGGGAGCTATATCTAAATCTGAACCGATTTCAACCAAATTCAATAGCGATCTTAACAGCCGCGAAATACTGTAAACTGCAAAATTTCAGAACGATCGGAGAAAAATTGCGACCTGTAGTCGACGAACAACTTTACATGGACGGACGGACATCGTTAAATCGACTCAGCTAGTGATTCTGAGTCGATCGGTATACTTTAAGGTGGGTCTAGCTATAGTATTTTCAGGTGTTACAAACATCTGCCATGAAACAAACTTATAATACCCTGTACCACAGTGTGGTGTAGGGTATAATAATAAAAAATAAAATAAAATAAAAAAATAAATAAACCAATAATATGTTAAATAAATTGTTTTTTTTTAATTTTATCGATTTTTCTACAAATAAACTTGGGTTTAGACTACCCGTATTTCAGTTGTTTTACTCGACTGTAATATTCTTATTTGTTTAAAGATCAGATTTTATCAGAAAATATTTCTCGGCGCCACCTTGCACATATTTCCTAACATACTGAACAGATTAAAAAATATTTTTAAATGTATTTTAAATTAAATTTCTCTTGATATAAAGTTTTTTATTGACGAAATCGTGCAAACCATTCCACAGTAAAATGGCGAATAATCACAAAGTGTGAATAACAATTTTAATATTTATGTTATTTTAATATTGATATGAGTACAACAAAAAAAGTTATTGCTTTTTTAATATGAACTTTTTTTGTCCGTGTGGATTTTACCAATATTAAAAACTCAGTAATAAACCCACTTACCATGACTTTTAACCCTTAAATCAGCTTTGAAGTTCAACGGGGGGAATTGAAAAAAATTTAGCAGACACCTGCCGTGTCACCCCCCACTGTGTTCTGATTCATTAGAAATTCAAAATTATGAGATGTTAATACGAAATGGTAATAAAACCTAAAAGCCAAGGAATGTTGACGACTCTTTTGAAAAAAACTACATTAATTTTTGAGACAATCTAAATAAATGTAATTATTAAAAAACGGTTTTTATGAAGCTTGATATCTTTGCGTGGTTTGTGATAATGAAGGCTTATTAATCCATTAATAAATACACATTTTAATGCCCAATACTTGTGTGACTAGTTTTTTTTACGAGACCAACAAAAATGTGTGGGAGTGATGAGACTTTCTGAATAACAAAAAATATTTTACCATGCCATGATGTTACCTAATATTGCCTAAGCGGATTTGTTAATATTTAAATTCAATTTAAATTTTTTTTATAATTTCTATTTGAAGTGGCTCTGCTTTAAGGCTTAAATGGAAAGCAAAAATAAACACTGAACTTTCAATCAACATAATAGCCATCCAATTTGAAATTAATTTACAACACAAAACATGGAAGACAGCAGAAGCAGCAGCAGCAACAACGGCAGCCAAATAAAGATGAGCACAAAGCAAAACGTTGAAGAGGAACAGCAATTAATTAATTATAAAAGAAAATACTGAGGAAATCAAGCAATCCTTTATTCTTTGAAAAAAAAAACACAAATGATGACTAAGAGTTTGAGACGAGAGAAACAAAAAGAATCGTAATAAAAACAACAGTAGTGCAGAGCAGTACAAAAGAAGAAAATCGTTGAACAAAAACTAACTAAGAAAACATGGCACAGTGGTTCCAGTGAAGAAAAACAAAGTTTGCTTAAAATTTCACAAATTTTTATTTTTCATATCGCGACCTAAGATTGAAAAGGCGCTAAGTCCACTTTTTGCCTAAATGTATTTTTTGAAGCGGAACGTAAGATAAGTTGGATATACATCGATTTGAAAACAAAAAGCCAAAAAAATCATGCTTTGTCATCATTAAAAGCTGAATCGTAGAAGCGCTAAGTCCAGATACCCTTTATAAAAACATTCATATGCAGTAAGTACTTTGCCTCTATTGTAAAATTTTAAATATTGGACTTAGCGCCTTTACAACATTAGGTCGCGATATATTGATCGGCATATTTACATTGGTACACATAATTAGAACAAATTCACGCAGTAACTCAACCCTAATGTACTGGACTAACACTCGTTCTCAGATCACCATAATATAGTAGAGTTTAAACTCACTGAGAAAATTGCTAAACTTGTCGTCCACAGAAATATTAGGAAGACTGTATGAAAACACGTTTTAAAAACATCCTCAATTAAAAAGTTTTATTCGAACCGAATGACAGAGTCCATCTGGTTAATGTTAAGAAAAATACCTGCAACAAGCTATTACGAGCCAGATCTCCCTGGGTCACTAATGACCAAATTAAGAGTAATTCAAAGCCATAAGAAGGATCTTAAGAAAGCGCAAAGACCATCTTGGTATACCTTTGTTGAAATGAAGAATGTTTCAGACGCCACAAGACTGATGAAGATATATGAACTATCAACAACACCCTATACAGTAGGTTATCTGCTCGACACCCATTTTCCGGGGAACTCCTTCACAGAACTCGCTAAACTGTTGAACGATAAATCCAGACTAAGCTGGGTGATTAACAGCTTTAAGCCTTTCAAATAATCTGGTTCGCATCATTGTCGACATTGGATAATAAATATATTTTGGATAGCACTTAGAAGGATCTCGAAGAAGAAGACGCGAAGATAGGAGAAAACAAATGACTTATGGCTGCAATCCACGGGATACAAGACCTATTCTTGCAAACATTCCAGAGTTATATTCGAGAACGCGATTTCCAACCAAATGGAAAGTGCCAAAGCTGGCTCTATTCCAATTGGATGAAATTTTCTATAACATTTAAAATTCTATGGAATTGTTCTTCAAAATTGATGAAATTGTATTTTAGTAGAAAATCTTCGCCAAAGCAACATTTTCTTGCAAAATACATCAAAATTGCATAATTATTGTAAATTTAGTGAAAGTTACATATGTACATATTTATAGAGAATTTCAGCAAAATCGAATTTTTGTAGAAAATTTTGTATAAATTGGTATTTTTAATTTTTTTTGTCAAAATTACATTTGAAGTTGTTGTTGGTTTGGCTCGAGTTCATGTATTATTTAAAAAACTGAAAGTTATTTTAAAATTTCGTCAAAATTCAGTCAGAATTTATTTTGGTTCAAGGCAATAGACAGAAAGTAACTGAAACATATGCAGTTACTTTCTGTCTATTGCAAAAAAGTAATAGAAACAATTACAACCAGTAAGGAAAGGCAGAAAGTCGGGCGGGGCCGACTATATAATACCCTACACCTCTCTAACAATGCGATAAGGGTCATTGCCATAATAATTTGGAATAATTGGTAAATGGGTAGAAACATATTATCTAATTCTGAAACGATAATCGCTAAATTAAGCAATATTCGTTCCTAAATTGAGAAACATCTTTCTGGAAAATTTTAATGATCGGAAGTAAAATACAACTTCTATAGCGGTTTGATACCAAATCAGGAGGAACATATATATGGAGCTTTAATATAAATCTGAACCGATCTTCCCTGAATACTCATTCATGTAAAAAGACCTCCTTCTGTCGAATTTCGTACTGATCGGATATAAAATATTGTCTCTACAGCGCTTACATGTGAAATCGGGGGAAACATATATATGGGAGCTATATCTAAATCTGAACCGATTTTCTCCGAATTTGGCAGTATTCCTTCATGTAATAAGAAACCTCTTTCTGCCGAATTTCGCACTGATCGGATATAAAATACAGTTTTTGCAGCGCTTACTGGTCAAATCGGGGGTAACATATATATAGGTGTTTATCTGAATCTAAACCGAGTTTCTCCGAAATTGGCAGTATTCCTTATGTATAAAGAGACCTCTTTTTGCCGACTTTCGCACTGATCGGATATAAAATAACATTTTTACAGTGCTCACATGTCAAATCGGGGGTAACGTATATATGGGGGCTATATCTAAATCTGAACCGATTTCTTCCAAATTTAAAAGTGTTCATTCATATAATAGGAAACCTCTTTCTGACGAATTTCATACTGATCGGATATAAAATACAGTTTTTACAGCGCTTACATATGAAATCTGGGGTAGCATATATATGGGGGCTATATCTAAATCCGAACCGATTTTCTCCGAATTTGGTAGTATTCCTTCATGTAATAAGAAACCTCTTTCTGCCGAATTTCGCACTGATCGGATATAAAATACAGTTTTTACAGCGCTTACATGTCAAATCGGGGGTAACATATATATGGGGGCTATATCTAAATCTGAACCGATTTTCTCCGAATTTAGCAGTATTCCTTCATGTAATAAGAAACTTCTCCTTGCCGAATTTCGCACTGATCGGATATAAAATAACATTTTTACAGCGCTTACATGTCAAATCGGGGGTAACGTATATATGGGGGCTACATCTAAATCTGAACCGATTTCTTCCAAATTTAACAGTGTTCATTCATATAATAAGAAACCGCTTTCTGCCGAATTTCATACTGATCGGATATAAAATAAAGTTTTTACAGCGCTTACATGTCAAATCAGGGCTAACATATATATGGGGGCTATATCTAAATCTGAACCGTTTTTAACCAAATTCAATAGGGATCGTCCTTGGGCCAAAAAAAGATATGTGTAAAGTTTTGTCGAGATCGGACCATAATTGCGACCTGTACTTTGATTACAAGAATACATGCACAGACGGACAGACAGACGGACAGACGGACATAGCTAAATCAACTCAGAAAGTGATTCTAAGTCGATCGGTATAATAAACGATGGGTCTATTTCTTCTCCTTTTGGGTGTTACAAACAAATGCACAAAGTTATAATACCCTGTACCACAGTGTGGTGTAGGGTATAAAAATTGGTATAGAGTTTCAATTGCTTGGTAGAATTGACTGCAGTTTCGATAGACACCACTCTATCATCTTCAGAATTCAGTAGCAATAGTGTATGTCTTTAACTTAAATCAGCTGAAATACCTATGGAAGCAGTAAATTGAATTTAACAAGAACTGCTAACCAAACCCCTATTTTGCCGAACTAAATCAACATACTAAAACTCTCATACCAGTACATTTTTGTTTTAATATATGAAATATTTATGAACATTTTGTCGAAAATACATTTTTATTGGAAATTTCGCTTTTTCTAGAAAATTATATCAATATAAAATTATTCTACAAAATTTCGATGAAATTGCATATTTTTAGAAAATTACTTCAAAATTTTAATTTTTCTAAATAAAATGTTAAACTTTTTCTATCAAAGTTTCAAATTCAAAATTGAATTTTTCCAGAAAATTTAATAAAGTCGACGTAATTTAATCCGAGCTGTGGCCACTAATCGGGAGTCATCATCGAATCAAAATCGAATAGAAATCAAATTTTTATAACGGGGGATCCAAGTAGAGATACTTTTTTCAATAGCCTTTTTTTGACAGATCACGTGTGGGTCGTGTCATGCTGTCATGTTATTTTTGTTAAGTATTGTTTGACATTTCATCATGGAAAGACTTACGCCTGAACAAGGTTTACGCGTGTCATTCGCCAGTTAACACTCGAAATGCTCGAACGAGTCATCTTAAATTGGACTCAACGGATGGAACATCTGAGACGTAGCCGCGGCCAACATTTGAAAGACATAATCTTCAAAAAATAAATGCCAAAGAATGTTCTTTCAAATGATAATCAACATTCCCCATTCAATTTGAATGTTTTTTTCTTTAAAAAAGTAGGGAACCTCGAAATGGATCACCCTATATATAAATTGTTTTTTTTTATCAATACTACATTTGAAGCTGTTGTTGGTTTGGCTTGAGATCATGTATTATTTAAAAAAACTGAAAGTTAAGTTATTTTAAAATTTCGCCAAAATTTAATTTTATGACAATTTTTGTCGAAATTCTACAAAATTATATCAAAATAAAATTGTTCTACAAAATTCGTTGAAATTGCATATTTTTAGAAAATTGTTTCGAAATTTAATTTATCTTAAAAAAATTGTTAAATTTAAATTTTTCTGTAATATTTCTTCGAAATTGAATTTTTCCAGAAAATTTCATAATACATAAGCATTTAATAAAGTGGTCAATAATCGGGAGTCATCGTCCTTTAAAGAACTCATTGATCTTTAATCAGTCCACTGGCCCGCAATCTGCCCATCTAACTTTAATCTGTTCAGCGACTCCTAATCCTTCATTCTAGAAGAAAAAATAATTTCAATAAATTTTGTGGAAAAATATAATTTTAACAGAATTTTCTAGAGAAATGCAATTGAAAGAATTTTCTAGAAAAACACAATTTCAACCAAAAAATTTTCAATAATGCAATTTCGAAAAAGATTTCAAACGTGTAATTTCATCGAATTTTTGAAAAAAAAATCGAAAAATTGTCAATAATGCAAATTCGAAAAAGTTTTCAAACATGTAATTATATCGGATTTTTGTAAAAACATTTAATTTTTGTTAAAATTGCATTTTCCTAAAAAATTCGACAAAATTTAATTTAATGAAAATTTTGTCGAAAATACATTTTTGAAATTTTATTGGAAATTTAGCTTTTTCTAGAAGTATATCAAAATAAAATTTTTCTACAAATTGTATAATTTTGAAAAATTGCATCTAAATTTATTTTTTCAAAACAAAAATTTTTAACTAGATTTTTTCCTTAAATTTCTTCGAAATTGAATTTTTCCAGAAAATGTCATAATTCATAACCCTTTAATAAATTTAACGACCTTTAATCCGAGCAGTGGCCACTAATCGGGAGTCATCGTCCTTTAAAGGACACATCAATCTTTAATAAGTCCAGTGGCCCCCCGAAATTTAATCCGTTCAGTGGACCTTCATGAAAATAAATAATTTCAAAAAAATTTGGTGAGAAATGTAATTTTTACAATTTCTGGAGAAATGCAATTCAACGATTTTTCTAGAAACAAATAATTTTAACAACATTTTGCGGAAAAATGCAATTTTGAAGAAATTTCCAAAAAATACGATTTCAATGAAGTTTAGTGTCAACATTTAATTTCAACAACATTTCCTGGAAAAATTTAAATTTGAAGGAATTTTACAAAAAAATGCAATTTCAAGAATTTTTTCAAAAAATGTAATTTTCATCATAATTTGTTCGAATTTGAATTTTTCCAGAAAATTTTTTTCTTCGGCCTGTCCTAAAGTCAACGACCTTTCATCCGGGCAGTAGCCACTAAGCAGGAGCCATTGTCCTTTAAACGACTCATCGAAATTTAATCCGTTCCTAATCCACTCATCGATCATTGAAATTTCAAACAAAATTTTCTTGAAAAAAAATTTGAAGATTTAATTTTGTTCTATTCCAATTGGATGCAATTTTCTATAAAATTTCAATTTCTATGAATTTAAAATTGACGAATTTGTGTGTCATCAACATTGTATATTTATTGTAAATTCAGTGGAAATTATTGGAAATTTAGCTTTTTTTAGAAAATTATATCAAAATTAAATTTATCTAGAAAATTTCATTGAAATTTCATACATATTTGAAAAAAAATTGTTTCGAAATTAAATTTTTCTAAAAAAAATTGTTGAATTAGGATTTTTCTTTAAAACTTCTTCGAAAGTGAATTTTCCAGTAAATTTTCTTCATAGGCCTTTAATAAGGGTAACGACCTTTAATCCGGGCAGTGATCACTAATCGGGAACTATCGTCCTTTAAAGGACTCATTAATCAGTCCAGTGGCCCTCAATCTGCTCATCTAACTTTAATCCGTTCAGTGACCCTTAATGATTCATTCTAGAAAACAAATAATTCCAAGAAATTTTGTGGAAAAATATAATTTTAACAACATTTTCTGGAGAAATGCAATTGAACGAATTTTCTAGAAAAATGCAATTTAAACGAAAACATTTTCAAACATGCAATTTCATAGATTTTTTGTAGAAACATTTGAATTTTTTCAAAATTGCATTTTTCTAAAAAAAATTGTCAAAATTGAATTTATTAAAACTTTGGTAGAAATACTTTATTGAAAATTTCGCTTTTTCTAGAACATTTTATCAAAATTGAATTTTTCTAGAAAATTTCGTTGAAATCGTATATTTTTAGAAAAATGCTTCAAAATTTAATTTTTCTAAAAATAATTTGTTGAATTCTATCTCGTCTTTAAAATTTCTTCGAAATTGAATTTTCCAGTAAATTTCCTTCATAGATAGGCCTTTAATAAAGTCAACGACTAATAAAGTCAACGACGATCCGCGCAGTTATCACTAATTGGGAGTCATCGTCCTTTAAACGACTCATTAATCTTTAATCTGTCCAGTGATACTTACATCGCTTATCGACTTTTCAAATTTCAACAAAATTTTCTAGAAAAAAATATTTTCAAGAAATTTTGTGGAGAAATGTAATTTCAACAACATTTTGTAGAGAAATACAATCCAACGATTTTTCTAAAATAATGCAATTTCAACGAAATTGTGCAGAAAAATAAAATTTCGAAGAAATTTTCAAAAAATTCGATTTCAATGATTTATTGTAATAACATCTGATTTTAACCATTTATTTTACAAAATTACAAATTTGAACAAATTTTCTAAAAAAAACGAAAATTTGAAGGAATTTTTCAAAAAAAAATATAATATCAAGATTTTTTCTTAAATTTAATTATGATGAAATTTTCTTCGTATTTGAAGTTTTCCAGAAAATGTCCTTCATCGGCCTGTAATAAAGTCAACAACCTTTAATGCGAGCAGTGGCCTCTAATCAGGAGTTATCGTCGTTTAAATGACTCATCGATATTTAATCCGTTCAGTGGGCCTTAATCCACTCATCGACCTTGGAAATTTCAACCAAATATTCTACAAAAAAATAAATTTAAAAAAATTTTCTAGAGAAATGAAATTTTAACAAAATTTTCTAGAATAGAAATTGATTTCAACATTTTTTATAAAAATTAAAATTTGAAGGAATTCTCTAGAAAAATCCAAATTTGAAGGAATTTAAAAAAAATGCAATTTCAATAATTTTTGTGTAAAATTTAATAATGATGAAATTTTTTATAAAATTGTAATTTTCATTAACTTAATTTCAGAGAAATTTTGCAGAAAATTTAAATTGAATTTTATGAATATTTTGTCAAAAAAACATTTTTTATTGAAAATTTCGGGTTTTCTAGAAAATTATGTCAAAATTCAAATTTTCCAGAAAATTTCGTTGAAATTGCATATTTCTAGAATATTTCGTTGAAATTGCATATAAGTAGAAAATTTCTTCGAAATTTAAGTTTTCTATAAAAAATTTTTTGAAATTGAATTTTTCTTTAAATTACTTCGAAAATAATTTTTTCAAGAAAATATCCTTCATAGGCCTTTAATAAAGTCAACGACCTTTATTCCGGGCAGTGGCCACTAATCGGGAGTCATTTTACGTCCAGTGGCCCTGAATCTGCTCATCCTACTTTAATACATTCAGTGGCCCTTAATTGTTAATTCTAAAAAAAATTAAATTTCGAATTTGTTTTTTTTTTTAGTCTTCTTCCCTAAAAAAACATATAACAGAAATCTAATTTTTATAGAAATTTTTTTTAAAATTGGCATTTTTAAATTTTTTGTGAAAATTTCATTTTTCTAAAAAAATGGTGAAAAAAATTATTTTTTTTCGAAATTTAAAAAAATGCAATTTTAACGAATTTTTGTAGAACTGTTTTAGAATATACAAATTTGAAGAAATTTTCTAAAACAATTAAAATTTGAAGAAAATTTCCAAAAAAATGCTATTTTAAGAATTATGGTTGAAAAAATTAATTAAGATGAAATTTTCTTCAAATATGAATTTTTCCCGAAAATGTCGTTCAATCCGCCCAGTGGTCCTTAATCCGCTCAGCGAACTTACATCCGTTCAGTGGCACTTAATCCGCTTATCGACCTTTGAAATTTCAACAAAATTTTGTAGAAAAAATTTAATTTCAAGAAATGTAGTGGAAAAATGTAGTTTTAACAAAATTTTCTAGAGAAATGAAATTCAACGATTTTTTTCGAAGATGTTTTCAAAAAATGGAATCTCGAAGAAATTTTAAAAATTTTCAACGAATTTTTTACAGACATTTGATTTTAACAATTTATTTTACAAAAATACAAATTAGTAGAAATTTTCTATTAAATGTAAATTTGAAGGAATTTTCCAAAAAAAATGCAATGTCAAGAATTGTTTTTGAAAATTTAATTATTATGAAATTTTTTTCGAATTTGATTTTTTTACAAAATTTCCATCCGGGTAGTGGGCACTAATCCGGAGGCTTCGTCCTTTAAGCGATCGAAATTTAATAGATCTTAATCCACTCATCGACCTTTGAAATTTCAATAAAATTTTCTAGAAAGTATTTAATTTCAAGAAATTTTGTACAGAAATGTAATTTTAACAAAATTTTCCTGAGAAATGCAATTCAATAATTGTTTTCTTGGGAAATGCAATTAAAAAATTTTTGCAGAAAATTTCAATTTCAACATTTTCAATTTTCATTTTTAAAAAAAATTGTAAATTTGAAGGAATTTTTTTGAAAAAGGTAAATTTTAATGAATTTAAAAAAGAAATGAGCGCTCCAGTAGTTGAGTAGGTAGGGTGCTCGCCTATGAGTTTGAGGGTCGTGGGTTCGATTCCCACCGCGGTTTCGATTCTCCTCGCACTAGAGAGGAAAAACTGTACAGGTTAGTGTCTGCTCTGACGGACTCTGTTTCATCAGCGAACACGACAGGAGGTTGGGAATTGAGTCCAATTACTTCTGCATAAGCTGTGAAGATGAGGAAAAGGTGGAGACTATGGAGCTCTTGCTTTGTTTCCGCTTCCTCTCATACTGAGGTCGGCCTTTCTAGGATGTCTGACAGATCTGACCCATATTCGTATTATTGATAACTTTGTGTATTAAACAGGTATGTTCCCATGAGGGCAACTGCACTCGTGGTAGTACTAGGGACCTCAATTCGTCTATGTGAGCGGGTAACTCCGGTTGCCTCGGTAAACTAACAACCTAACCTACTAAACCACTGTGCGGGTCTCATAATTGCGGGCATTTGCAGCAATGGAATCAAGACTTTTTCCATCACCATCATCAGAGTAGCAGTAGCAACAGTAGAATCACCATCAATTAGTAACACTTACTCGAGTAGTAGTATTAATAGTTCGTCGTTGTTCTGGCGGAGGTAGTGCCATGCTGGAAAGTAGCAGAACAATAACAACAGCAACAACAACAAAAGAACATCGATCTCAACATGAAATAGAACAATAATAAAGATATGAATGAATGGATTGTAGTCATACCAATTCACGGCAGACAGACAATGGCCCAGCAGCAGTTCACGTGCACCAGAAAGAAGGAGCAGTGGAAATCTTAGCAAACAAAACACTGAACACTGAACACTGCAGACACATACACATCTACATTCGAATTCGAATTCACATCCATCATTTTCATTACGAGTGAATTGAAAGTGAATCAAAATAGCCACACGACGGCATCTGAATGAACACATCACACATCCAGCCATTTATATAAAGTGTCGGAACATTCCACTCTCACACAGATCGGAAGACTAGAGATAAATTGTAATGGCAGCGTGAAGAATGAAAACAAATTGCAATAGCGCCAGAAAAATGAAAACACAATTATTACAAATTAATTTCACCGAACAGATAGAAAGAAACAGATATTGATTGTGTATATTTTCTTGCACCACTTATACATATAGTTGTAGTGCATTTATTCTTTAGAAAATAATATTAAGTCATTCTTAGCCGGCTACGGTGTACCCTCCCCGTATATAATTTCAACTTTCAAGTGGACATAGTTTTACTAATTATCACAATGTTAAACTCGAAACATTTATATGATTTAAATTAAAGACATACACTATTGCTAATAGTGTATGAAAGTAACTGAAACATATGGTCTCAAACAAAAATAAATTCTGACTGAAAGTACAATTGTTATTAATTGCTAAGGTTTCAAAGAATCCCGTTCAAATTCTCAAGATACGGAAATCTACTAGAAGGAGTATAGCAATGACCAATCTGGAAAATGTAAAGTCAATCGGTAACTCCATTCGAGGTTACAGCGCGGTTTCTAATGCTCTAGCGTTGGCTCTATAAGGAGCACATGAAAACGACACCTATATGATAATCGATGGTATTTAATTATATTGAACGTCGCACTGACAATGGCCAAAAAATTCCCTAAGTCGCATTTCCAAAAGTAATGAGCTATAAAGATCTCACACTAACAAAGTTCAAACGAAAATATTCTTCCATGTGTCCCTCATAATGTCGGCCATTGCCTCTAAATGGACTCCTTTGACCTCTGCACAAAAAACAATGGACACAAACAATAACTCATGTGTGTACTCGTATCTTCTAAAGCAGTCTTCCCAACCTTTTCAAGCATAGGGCTTGCCAAACCCATGTAAAAAATCCTTCCACACAGAAAAATATCGTAAATTACATTTCTTTTTTAAAATTAATAAAAAAAAGTCAAATTTCGTTAAAACGTCTTTTTTAGAAAATTTCATTGAAATTCTATTTCTTAAGAAATAACGTTGTAACTGCATTTTTCTTAAAAAAAATCGTAGAAATAACATTTTTCTAGATAATTAAATGAAAATTGCAATTTCATAGAATATTTCATCATAAATAAATTTGCCTGCAAAATATCTTCAAATTTCCTTTTTTTTAGGAAATTCGTTGAAAATTTCGTCAAAATTGATTTTTTATGCAAAATTTTGTTGAAGGTGCATTTTACTGCGAAATTTTGTAAAAATTTAAAAAAAATGCATTCCTCTTAAAACTGTATTCCTCTACAAAATATTTTTAAGTGCACTTTTTCTATAAAATATGTTGTAATTTCAAAGGTCGATTAGATGGACACTGAACGCATTAAAGGTCGATGAGCGGATTGTGGGCCACTGAACGGTTGAAATATTGATTAGACCTTTAAAGGATATTGACTCAAGATTAATGGTCACTGCCCAGATTAAAGGCCGCTGAAGGAAATTTTCTCGAAAAATTTAAATTTAGAAGAAATTTTAAAGAAAAATTAATTTTCAAATTTTTGTAATTTTCTATAAAAATTAAAGTAACCCTTTATTTGCTATAGATATGAACTTTTTATGAAATTAGCAAAAAAAATATTTATTTAAGATTTTCCATATATATTATTTATAAGTAGATCTAAGACCCTAAGTAAAGGGTTTTCCAATAGGGATGCTATGATTTTGAAGTAACGTTTCGGCCATTTGTAATATGTCATGATCTGTCATTTGTTTTTCATTGTATTCAGTAGTGTTTACAATTTCATCATGGATATTTATATGCAAGAACAACGTTTACAAATTATTCAGTTTTATTATCAAAATAATCGTTCTACAATTGCAACTTTTAGTGCGCTAAGTCAATTTTTTTTAAAAAATCAAAGAAAAACTCTTTCCAATCGACCTACGATCTTGACACCCATGAGCAATATTTTAGCTCTCATTAAGAACTATCTTTTTGCCATTAACCGCTTCCCGATCCGACGTACCGTTAAGGAGCTAGAGCAAAAAAATAAACTCTCCGTTCACATTGGAAAATTATGCTAAGTCCATTTTTTAAATCAAAAAAAAAAACACTTTCCAGTCGACCTACGGCCTTGACACCCATGAGCAATATTTTAGCTCTCGTTAAGAGCTAACTTTTCGCCATTGACCGATTGTGGCTACGTGCCAAACAGCAAATGAAATAATTGAATTGTTGCGAGAAAAGTTTGGAGATTCGATTATTTCAAGAAATTGTGATATTGAATGGCCTCAAGAAGTTCTGATATAACACCATTAGACTATTTCTTGTGGAGTTATTTGAAGTCATTGGTCTTTCACTCATGACATACCACTTGATTTTGTGAAAAAATTGCTCGAAAATTGAGTTAATCGAATTCGTTCCTGCAGAAGAAGTCGTGGAGGCCATTTGAATGACGTTTTATTTAGAACTTAATTGTATCGATTGTACCTCACATTAAATAAAAAACTTTTGAATTTCCTTAACAATAAGTGCGTTTTTTTTTTCAAAGAAATCAGATCACTCTTATTGGAAAACCCTGTATATCCGGCCGATATCCGTTTTAGATCATTTTAAGTCGTATGAGCAATGTCCGTCCGGCTGATGCGCACGATAACTCTCGAAAGGAGCCACCGATTGACTTCAACTTTGGTATGTGGTAATATTTTTGTCATAATGGTCCAGTAGCTCCCCCACAAAGGGTTCAAATTTAATGAAATATTGATTCTTTAATAACATATATACTACTTATTAGAATCTGCCTTATTTAACCACCCCTTTTGGCATCTCCCACACAAATGGACCGTTTTATACCAAAAGTTAACGCCTTATAACTTTAATAAAAATTGAATGAATTGAACTTATAGTTCGGCACAGTGCAATGTACTTATATTTAAAGAATCTACTGTTTACTAAAAAATAGATGTATTTCTTAAAATCCTTCTGGTACCTCCTACACAAATTGACAGATTAATTAGACAGATTAATTATATTACATTACTCACAAAGTGAGGGTATGCCTTAGTCGGTTTTCCCGACTGAAACTTTCTTACTTGTTTCTGAATACTTAAATACAAATATATATTAGTTTCGTAAATAATAGTCCCAAATACAAATAAATAGGATGGAAACAAATATTTTTTTAGAGCAAACGTAATATATTTAGAGTGTACCCTAAACATTTATATATATCAAGCAGAATATGTTTGGGAAAATATACTACAGAAGCGATTTTTTTCAGAGTGTACAATTCTAGGATAAAAAGGATTTCAAAGATGTCATATTTTCTGAATAAATTCTATATTTTATTTTTCGAATAAATTCAAATATTTTTCTCCAATAAATTCTTGGAGATTTCAAAGATTTTCCTCGAAGGAAAATATATTTGGAACACGAATTTTTAAGTATTATATATTTCTGAGCAACTAAAAAGCGATTTTCAGTGTGTACTTATCATTACTTTTAAAGGTAAACCAATCCCAGTAATAGACCATAAAGCTCTTAACAGAAATTACCTAAACTCTCCCTTGAGCAAAAAAAATAAAAATAAAAATATGTTTTTGTTGCGAAAATGTCAAAACAAGTTTTAATTTCGCAAAAAAAATAAAAAATATGCTTGTGATTTTTTTTTTTAAGTTTGAAGAAAAAGCTTTATACCCGATTAACGATGTCCGTCCGTCCGTCTGTCCATGTAAAGTTGTTCGTCGACTACAGGTCGCAATTTCACTCCGATCGTTCTGAAATTTTGCAGTTTAGAGTATTTCGCGGCTGTTAAGATCGCTATTGAATTTGGTTGAAATCGGTTCAGATTTAGATATAGCTCCCATATATATCTTTCGTCCGATTTGGCCCTTTAGTCCTATAGAAGCTGTATTTTACATCCAATCGTTTTGAAATTTAGAATGGTAGAGTTTCTTGATCCATGAACCAACACTACCGAATTTGAAAAAAATCGGTTAAGATTTAGCTATAGCTCCCATATATATGTTTCGTCCGATTTGGCCCTTTAGTCCTATAGAAGTTGTATTTTACATCCGATCGTTTTGAAATTTAGAATGGTAGAGTTTCTTGATCCATGAACCAACATTGCCGAATTTGAAGAAAATCGGTTAAGATTTAGCTATAGCTCACATATACATGTTTCGTCCGATTTGGCCCTTTAGTCCTGTAGAAGCTGTATTTTACATCCAATCATTTTGAAATTTAGAATGGTAGAGTTTCTTGATCCATGAACCAACACTGCCGAATTTGAAGAAAATCGGTTAAGATTTAGCTATAGCTCCCTTATATATGTTTCGTCCGATTTAGCCCTTTAGTCCTATAAAAGCTGTATTTTACATCCAATCGTTTTGAAATTTAGAATGGTAGAGTTTCTTGATCCATGAACCAACACTACCGAATTTGAAGAAAATCGGTTAAGATTTAGCTATAGCTCCCATATATATGTATGTTTCGTCCGATTTGGCCCTTTAGTTCTATAGAAGCTATATTTTACATCCAATCGTTTTGAAATTTAGAATGGTAGAGTTTCTTGATTCATGAACTAACATTGCCGAATTTGAAGAAAATCGGTAAGGATTTAGCTATAGCTCCCATATATATGTTTCATCCGATTTGGCTCGTTAGATCCAATCGTTTTTATACCCTACACCACACTGTGGTACAGGGTATTATTTAAGTATAAAATGTCCCAAAAGTAAATTTATGTAAACAATTTATACATGAATTACAAAATATATATATCAGAGTTATTCAATGTTACGAGAGTGGTGTAGGGTATTATATAGTCGGCACCGCCCGACTTTAGCTTTTCCTTACTGGTTCTAAATTAGTTATATAGATGTGATTAGTTATATAGATGGGGAGAAGGGCCGTTTGACCAAAATGTCAAATATATAGGTATTTGGGGCAATCTACTACGGAAGCGATATTTTTTCAGCGTGCATTGTGTTCTAGGTATTTATTTTTCATAGGTAGTATTTTTTATTATTTAAATGCCTACGTACAATAATAGTATTACATAGTACAACAAAACTTAAAAACAATTTAAAACCCCAACAAGAAAACAACATCGAACGATGCGCAGTTCGTAAAAATTGAGAACAAAGTTTCCCTTTCATTTTCATTCACAGCTTAGAAGGGAATAAATCAAACTCATTTAAACACAAATATATCATCGACATCAACAACAGCATCCACGGTATCTACATACATACACAACAGCACATCTGCAACATCTACTATGGCGTATGGCGTTGTTATGCAGACAAACAGCAACAACTATGGCAGGCAGCAAATACATCAACTGCAGCAGCAGTTCATCATCACAAAAACAACAACAAACGAACAAATAAAAATAATGAAATTAAAAATTCCTCATCAACTGCAGTGGCAAACGATGGCAGTTCATTAGGAAAACAACAGTTCATTGCATCCCCCGTCACCCCCAATGCACCATCTACAAAATTCACACATACACACAAAGCCAGTCACATAGATCGTTCGGTTCACATTCGAACAATCATTAAAAACACTTTCAGTTGTGTTTTGGTGATTTTATTTTGTTGGACCCCCACCCCATCTCTCACAATAACATCACAAGTTGGTGATTTCACTCCTTCAATCTCTTCGCTCTCTTTTGCCATTAAAACGAAAGTACACATTTAATTGCACACTCAGAGATATAACAACTACATGTGTACTCTCTCAACTCCCCATCATCCGCAGCAGCAGCAGCCACAGCGACAGCGACAGCATCTGCAGAAACAAAAACAGCGGTAGCGACATCATCAACAAGAACATCAACACAACGACCTCCAGCGCCATAATAACTCAGAAAGTACTTAGGTTCATTATGTGTTATGTGCTACAGTTGATGTTGTTGTCATTGTTGTTGTTATAATTATTGCTGTGTTGTGTATGAAGGAGCGCACAGTGGGGTGAATTTTGAAGAAATGGAAATTTGTCATTTCTTACTCAAAAAGGCGATGTATATTTAATTCGACACGATTTTTCTTTTGTTACTAATAATGGAAAAAATAATTTTGTTTGTCAAAGTTTGTTTTTGTAGAATTTAGAGATAATTTTCGAATTTCAAGAGAAATTACTGGTTCCTCACTAAAACATTTTAAAATATGCATTGATTTCCATCGGAATTGTCTCATTTTATTCATAACAGTTCAGACTTTAGGATGGAACGCTTATAGATATTTTTGCGAGGCTTTTATTTAAAAATTTTCTCAAAAAATAAGAATTTTTGGCAATATTTTTTAAAATATCGTCGAGACCACTCAACGGATGGGAAATGGTATTGTAGGAAGTTGAAGCTTACTTAGATTGGAATTTTATAAAGCTTTCCTGAACCAATTCGGATAAATTGTTCACTAGTTATTCCATAATATGTGGTTCAACCTCTCTTTTTCTTAACCTCTTTTTTCATAGCCATGACCTGGAAAAGATTTGGAGGTTGAACCACATATATTGGCAAAACTCGAGAACCATTTATCCGATTTGGTTGACGAAGGTTTTAAAGAATTAAGTAGACTTCAACTTCCTACAATACTATCCATCCGTTCAGCGGTTTCGACGATATCTTTCAAAATATTGCAAACAAATTCGATATTTGGAGAAACTTTTAATATTTTTCAAATAAAATTCAATAAAACAATATAAAAACGCACAATTGCTATATTTTATGATTTTATCGAAAAGTCTGCTCGGTCATGAATTAAACGAGCCCAATCTGAAGAAAATCGATGCATAATTTAAAGGCTAATTTAGTAAGGTTTTAACATAAAAACTTTCTTATCGATGTAAAATTTACAAAAACAAACTTGAAAAGCTAAGATTGGATATTTTGCCGTTTTTTGATGTTTAGAATCAGAATCTATGCATTAAAACAGAAACCCAAGAAAAAATTTCGTTTCTGTCGAGCGGTGTAATTATAATATTTACGAACCATTTGTGGTGAGTTGTGGCACGAAGATAAAAGTTTCATAAAAATCATTAGCTTTCGTTTTACCACATTTCAGTACTTCAATTTTCAGGTAGAGATCGTACGATTAAAATTATTAGACATTTTACAAATATTTAAAATGTCTAAAAATATATCTCCGATTTCGTTAAAGTACACCCGTCACAGGTCGCCAGTAAGATTGTAACCGAATCTATAATTTGTTGGGCTATAAAATCCCCTAAATCCATTATGTCGCCTGGACCAAAAAATATCTCGCTAGTGGACAAGAAGGCAGTGACTGATGCACCTGCTCACTGGCTCAGGACTGGATGTCTTCATTCCAAATACCGGAATGTCCTAAGGATTTCCGTCGTTTGGTCTATCTTAGGGCTAAAATTGATCTCAGCCTACTTCAATCAACAGCAAGTCGCCTGGACCAGACAATATCTCGTTGGCGGACCTGCAAGACGTAAGTATTTGCAGCCGATTAGTCTATTTTGGACTAAAATTGATCACAGCCTACCCCAATCAACAGCAAAGGCACATCCCCAGAAACGTCCCTTTGTGTACTAGTCAGCTTTATCGAAGGATCTCTTTCTATTTAAGAAAAAACAGTGGTAACTTTCTTAGATATATATCAATTGCAGCTGAAATATTTAAGGCTATGGCAACCCTATGGGTTAATAACAATATTCGAAGGTCCATTCATTAAGATTAATATACGCATTTCAGCTAGCTTACGGTCCACTAACCTCCATACATTTTTCAGCAGTATAACCCTATAAGAGGGCGTTTGATTGCTCTACTATGGAATCCCTCCATGAACAGTATTTTCTGGAGAAGATGATTGTTAAGGTTATTGCCTATGAACAATGGGGTCCGAATTTTGAATATTAACCTAGGAATTTTATTTTTGCCTGAAAAGTTTATTAAAGGTTGGTAAATGCTAAAATAAGATCTCGCTATAATTTATTTTTTGAAAACAAAAATGTTGCCAAAATTTTATTGTGGTTTAAGATTTAAAAAAAAAATGTTTGTGTGATTGTACGAAATTTTAAATTGCTTTCGAACGTTTGAACCGACTTTTTCAAAGATTACGTCGTTTGAAAGGGAACAAAACGGGCGATTTTTAAGTTGATTTTTTATTAAAAAAATTTATAATTTTGTATAATGTGTATATTTTTCCGAAATATTTTTTAAACACTTTTATTTTAAAAAATTGCTAAACTTCGATATTTTTCTAATGCACACAGACTCCACAAATCCAAAGCAGTAATTGGATTTTTGGGACGTAATATATGTTATGGCGAAATACTAAGGCATGTCCGGCAAATTTGGTTTTTTTTCCTTTTATAAACTTTTTGGGTTAATATTTCATAGTTTAATTTTAAAAATTCCAACCCAATAGCAGATGGAAAATTCCGAGCACTCTTAGATACACCAGTACCCTTCACACCACCACAATATGGCTTTCGGCAATTGTATTGGTGTGAACCCGACCAAGAAAGAACTAGTTCTTTTCAGCAGGACTGTTGTAACTGTGTCACCCATCTCCTTTGGGGTATTGAAATTCCCTTTTCATATAGCGCAAATTCTCAGGCATTTTACTAGACAGGAAGTGAAACTTGAAAACCAACATTCTGGAATGAATAAAGAAGGTTAGTATTAAAAATTGTGACCCAATAGCAGTTGGATGGAATATTCCGAATACTCTTAGCTACATCCTACAACATACCCTTCATACCACCACAATATGGCTTCCGGTAATGGTATTTGGTGTGGACCCGACCAAGACAGTTCTGCAATAGCAGGACTGTTGCAACTGTGTCACTTGTCTCCTTTGGGATATTGACCCTTTTCTGAAAGTGCAAAATACTTTTACTTTTTCTCTTTTACTAGACAGGAAGTAAAACTATAACACCAATATTCTGAAAAGAACAAAGAAGGCTGTGGTAGCGCTATATACCTCTAATAGGGCAATAGAAACACGCTAGGGTGAACTCGAGTTCAGACCCGAGCGTTGTATGCAATAGTAGTCACGACAGATAATGCTCAGATCAGCTCTGCAGATATCCACATTCTGCGCGATGGTAAACATAGTTCAGCTTATGGTTGCTGTGTGTATCACACGTTAGTTGAGAACTACATAAACTGAGGCACGAAATGTTGTACTACATTTAAAGGCGCTAGACATTCTTCATTTGTCATCCTTCTATCCCACTGGAGCAAAGGGCTTCTACTATTCTTCTGTATCGAACTCTGTTATTGGCTCCTTGGATGATGTCATTCCAACTATAATTTGCTGAGTTACCTGGAGCACCGGGTCGCCGACTACCTTGTGGGTTCCACCTAAATGCTTGTCGTGCTACACTTTGGCAGGGTTTTTGAAGTATCCAGTGCCATTTCCGTTCTCTAACTTCGGGTCCATAGGTCCACATTGGACCTACTAGTGGGCCACCATTACCGATGATATGTCTTAGGCATTTGTTATTGAACGTTTGCAATTTTTTTTCAATTTGTTTAGTGATTTTCCAAGTTTTACTAGCGTAGTATAAGACCGATTTCACATTGGAATTAAAGATTCTCAGTTTCGTATTTGTCGATATTTCGTTTGATCTTCAAACTTTGTTTAACATGCCAAATGTACGTGTACCCTTATTAAGGCTGTTAACGATATCAAGTTCAGCTCCGCTCATCTTGCTAATAAAGCTGCCAAGACAGTTGAAGCTTCCCACACATTCGATCGTGTCTTGTCCGACACTGAGATCAGTTTGTTGCATTGTATAATGAATGAATTTGGTCTTAGCTATATTGATTTCCAAACCAGCTACTTTGGCTGTGTTTAAGGCAGTAATGTTTTTTTGAAGATCATCTAATTTTTGGCTCCGAATATTCGACGTCTTCGAGGTTTGTAAATGGATTCCATTGAATACTAGTTCTTCCATTACACGGTCATTATTAATTACACAGTGTGTGAAGCACTTTTTGACAAGTAGTATCTCACCGGAAAGATGAGAATGGAAGATATATGAACTCCTTCTATAGAGAGGTTCCACACTCAACAGAAAAAGAGGGCTTCGCTGTCTTTTCTAAGGAACTAGATGTATCCATTGCAAAAATATTGCACACATATTAGCTATTAAAGACGTAGCAGAATGGCTAAGAGTGAATGTTCTGAATAAAGACAGTATTTAAATTTTCTCTGATAGTCTGACTGCTACAGTCGTCTTATTAGACGACATTAAGAAAGTTTAAAGGTGTTGCAAAATTACTTTTACAGAAGCTGACCAGACCAAGAGGAGGAGGAATCACAAGAATACCTTATGTGGCTGTACCCCATTCTCTCTAGAAGACGGCAGAAGACCCTGAGCTCTCATTTTGTTGGGGAGTTGACAATTTGGCCAATATTAGAATCCGTCAAGATTTCTAAAGGAATCAAATCGCTTCAACGGAAGGGACTACGAAAAAATACACAGTTTAAGTGAACCTGATAATGAGGCTTTAAAGCACTTTTAATATTCACATTAACCGTAGGATGACATCTTTCCGAACATATAATACGAGTAAGAGAGTGTCAAATATCGTATTTACAAAAAAATATTATTATTAAGGATCTTCCAATAAGAGGTTTCATTTGCGGTATCGAACAATGTTTAAGGGTTTTGTATGGCCGGAATTGGAAGGAATTGATGTGGACGACGTTTATTTTCGACAAGACGGTGCTATGTGCCATACAAGCAACGATACAGTGCTCATTTGCGTGGAGAGTTTGCTGACCGTATGATTTCTCGGAGAGGCGATTACAATTGGGCGCGAGATCTTGTGATTTAACACCTAAATTATTTTTTCATCGGGTCTACATGAAATATAAGGTTTATTTTAATGGTCCACAATCAATTCAAGACCTCAAAGATGGAATTCGAGAATTTATCGATGACATACAGCCGCGAATGTGCGAATTGGTGATGGAAAATTTTATGAAAAGTATATTGTTCTGCAATCGTAGCCGTGGATGCCATTTGAGTGATATTGTTTTTCATTTTTAAGAACAAACCCTTCTCTTTAACATGAAATAAACATCCGTTGATTTCCCTTAAAAATAGTTTTTTTAATATCAAAATAAAACCTATCATTGGAAGAACCCTTATTATTTTAATTTCGCATAAAAATTGGTCGATTTTACTATTTTAGCATTAAGATCTAGCAGTAGGAAGGTGTAGTTAAATCTAATATGCTAAAATCAATAATAAACTCCACTAAATTTTTTTAACGTTTTGCTATTACATAAACTTAAGGCTGGGTTAGGCAAACTTAACCGCAAATTCAGGTAAACGTACCGTCCAAATCGAATTTCAGCAGATTCGGCCGTTTCGTTTTCATTGGCTAATCGTTTACACTGTTTTCCATATGTCAGATCGAATCAGCTGATTCGTTACGCTACGGAGGCGTTTCGGCTACGTTTGCCTAACCCAGCCTTTATACATACTTAAGCGTTTTAATGAAGAAAATTAATAAGAAATGTAAATGACCTCAGGTCGATATATTCTGAATGACCACTACAGTATATTATAAACTAATATAACTAGGTCTATCGGACCAAATTCCATATATTTTCTTATCAAATTAAAAGGTCTACAAAATCTCTGCTATCGTTAGGTGGGTCATTTGTGAAATCGCTTTGCTAATTAATAAATCATATGTAGATTTCCTACCACTTTTTCAATTTCTCCCCCACTGTGGAGCCCACTGAGCAGGCACTGCGTGAAATTAACTCATTTTCCTAAAAATAATATCATAACAACAATAGCAGCACAAGTAGCGGAGGAACATACAAACCAAGCCATATAGCAAAGCAACAACAACGGTGACGACATCAACTACAACGATGCATAATGAAACAAACATCCACAATAATAAAAACAACAATTAAGTGGATGAGTTTCCTCCATGGGGAGAAGCGTAAGTGTGTGTGCATGTGTGTGCATATCCGTGCGTATTTTCTTCTTTATCCTTCAACCTCGTCGTACAAATTAAAAAGAAAATTCAGTAATTCTTGAAAATTATGTGCACGAAGAAGATGATGCTACACATCATCAAACAAACACACACCCCCACAATGACTGCAGAGCAGCACAATTACACATCCTCTTCCAAACTAACAACGAAAATTTTCTAAGTCAGTATTCTTCTTCTCTCGGAAACAGTGAAGGCAGCAGATACTCTTCTCGCGCACATCAATCTAAACAAGTTAAACAGTAGCAATTCAAATGTTGAGCAACATTTGTTGCTATAGTACTTTACGGAGTTAATTCCACGAGAGTACGAGTATATTACGTGGTGTGTGTGTATGTACACTGTGTGTTTGACTAACTCATCGCATGTGAATGAGAATTGACCGCTTGACTGGATTAGTTGAAAGTGGTGCGGGGCGGGGGCAGACTAAGTAAAATCTTAATTGGGTTTTAATATTAACAACGATTTGATAAATTACATTTGATGTACACTTAGGAGCAAAAGTAGTCAAACAACGAATACGCGTTTTAGTGAAAACCCAACAAAGGGCTAAATTTTAAGCAACATTTTATAAATCTAGTAAAATTTCAAATTGTACACTGGATATTGTAAATACGGCGTAAAAATGAGGAATATAAATGGTATAAAAAGCAAATATCCAAACAAATTTATACCCGACACCACACAGTGGTACAGGGTATTATGAATTTGTGCATTTGTTTGTAAATAAATAAAGAGATAGACCCATAGTTTATTATACCGATCGGCATAGAAATCACAAAAAATATTTTTGCGATTTTTTTTATTTTCTTAATAAGATTGAAGAAAAAGCTTTGATAGCTTTTAACACGTTGGGCATGATTTTCTAAATAAAGGGTTTTCCAACAAGAGGTGTTACTTTGGTATTCAAAGAAAAATGGAATTTTTTTGAGATAAATGATCGGATGTTTATTTCATAATAAAGAGGAAGGTATGCCGTTAATAATGAAAAACCACATCAGCCAAATGGCCACCACGACCACGCTTAAAGGACGATATCCTTTTCTTGAAAATTTCCATAACCAAATCGCAAAGTGGCTGTATGTCCTCGATAGATTCACGAATTCTATCTTTGAGACCTTATCTGTCACGTGGCCCCAAAGGAAGAAGTCTCAAGGTGTTAAATCACAAGCTCTCGTTGGCCAATTGTGATCCACCTCTTCGAGAGATAACACGGTCCGGAAACTTTTCCCGTAACAGAGCTATGGTTTCGTTGCTTGCGAGGCACGTAGCGCGAATGCCCAATTCCAAAGAACGACGAGGAATGGAAAAACCTGGGTTTTCTTCAACACTTTGGGCTACAGCAGCAATATACTCACGACGTGCAGGGGTTTTATTCTTCACATCACTAACTTGTCCCAACAGCTCGAATTTTTCCACCAATTTCTGTATTGCGGTCCGACAAGGTGCTTCACGACGACCCAAAAATGCTTTAGTTTTGCGAACTGTGACTACAAGATTTTCACCATTTTTGTAGTGAATTTTAATAATTTCAATGCGTTGCTGAATCATGTATCGTTCCATTTTTAGTAATGGCGTAGTTTCTACTTGTCAAATGTCAAAGAATAAAAGCTTCAATAGTGGCAGCTACCGAAATACCGGGTGATTCAAAATAATACCTCTTGTTGGAAAAAATTTCAACGACATCGTTTAAGGACTGTCCGAGTTGGAGGGTGTTGAATTTTGAAATTTTGGTCAAATGAGCCTTTTTGACCATCCATATAACTAACTACCCATTGTATTTAGAAAATGTATAATGTATAAAAAAATGCGCAAAAATATTTTTTTTTGTAAATTGTACAATAATAACATTCTGAGCCGATTTACTAATATTTATATCGATATTAACAAACAAATCCCAAACGAAAAATTAGACAAACGAATTTCGTTTGTGGTCTATGTTTGTAGAAAATGATTTATGTTTATCCCAAAACCCACAGAAACGTTTATAGCAAACGGTTAGTGTAATTATCGTAAATGATTTATATTTATTTAAAATCCTGTGAAACGTTTGGTGCAAACGGTTATTGTGTTTGTCACAAGCAATGCCAGTTTATCCCAAACCCTGTGAAACGTTTGCTGCAAACGGTTATTGCGTTTGTCACAAGCAATGTCAGTTTCTCAATAAATGAGAAAACGTTTGTCGCAAAAGAATAAAATTCTTTCAATTATGACATTTAATATGTTTTATAAAATTATAGTGCAACAGTTCGAAGGGAGGAATGCAGAGAAAAATGTCCACCACCGTCTGCAGTCTACTGTTAATAAAACAACGCGGACAATAAACGTTTCTTTTCGTGTTATGTACACACACATATTATTCCAACATATTAAAAATAAAAATGTATAAAACCGTATTCTCACAAAATGAGAACAAGGTACGCTCTTTGTTCTCTCAACTCTCTTTAAAATATGCAATAGTGTATAAATATAATATGTTTCCGTAAAAGTTTTTCGTTTACCATAAACGTAAATTATGCAAATTTTAGGCGGAAAGGTGTTCGTGTACAGTAAGAAAAACTACGTTTACGATAAACGTTTTAATTCACTAAAAATATTTCAACCGTTACTGGAAAAGTAAATCGTTCGTCTCAAATTCGTTTGTCAAAAATTTGCGATGCACGACCTCCAAACGTTTTTTTCTTTGCGTGTAGTTCTATTATATAAAACCTGAATCTCTGCTTGTAAGTAAAGTTTAAATAACTGACAATATAATAAGCATTTACATACTTTTATAATAAGTTTATATCGATATTTAAATTTCAAACAAAACTCAAATTTATTAATATTTCTTCTATGTGCATACCTATTCGAAACACAACTACAAAATTACATAGCTATATTTATATTCATTTGCAATTTATTTTGCGTAATTCTCACAATTATATCTGATGATACAATCAAATTCCCCCAAAAACACAATTCAAACACACACACATACATTCCTCAAAATGGGCCCTCCAGCAACATGTTGCTCCCCCCATACAAACCATATCAAATGTATCTAAACACAAAACCATTTAAATAATAAAATAAAAAAGGATGATTTAATTACAGCCATGCCATCGTGCCGAACACACACACATACAATCACAGAACTTCGACGGCAATAACAGCAAATAAACCATAATACGTAAAACGAACAAGAAATTAAATGAAACGAGAAAAACAATTTTCAATTACAATTTAATAGACGAGATATGAGAGTTCTGCCGCAGCCGCAGTTGCTGTCGACGTCACACAAAGCAATAAAGAGCAAACGATTGAGTAGCAACTAACTAACGACAACGATGAAGACCACGACCAACAACAGTTAACAACGAGCCATAGACTAAGAAGGATGAACGAACGAACGGATGGATGAATGGATGGACCGAAAATCAAAACGAAAATAGGCGAAACATCGACGAAATGGCAATGTGTCACAGTGGGCGAATGATAACAAATCATGGAAATAAATGTAGCATTTCTTAACGAACAAGTCAATCTCATGTAACTTCACAAACTAAAGATAACTATAAAGATATTCATTCGGTCCTTGTGCTGAGGTTCACTTTCTCAAGAATTTCGCGGATTTGACAATTGCCAAATCGGGACTTCTATATCACATAGGGCGAATTAAAAAAGACTAAAAATTAGCTACATATCGGCTCTTAAATCATTTGAAATATATTTTATGTGGAACCCTCAAGTATTTAAAATGTAGCTCTATTTTCAAAAGGCCCAAGATAAGGATCACCACAGAATATGGTTTATATAATTCCTAATAGTTTGGCCAGGCCGAATCACAATTTACACCATCGGTAGAGTACATATGGACCATTTTTTTGTAAAAAAAATTAAGGAAAAAAGTAGTTCGATTCTGAGATATCGCAATTTATATTTTTGTTTCCGCGAAAAGTGACCAAAAAAAAATTTTAAAATAAAATTAGTATTTTTTATTTTTCTGAACTTTGACCTCGCCCCCTGCCTCCAATTTTCATTTATTTTTTTTAATATTGTGGGTCGTTACTCCCACATACTAGGGCAACATTTTCTGAGAACTTGAGAAAGATCTAATTTCTGGCCTGTGACACTTGTGAAAGACCTACCCATATATATGTATATGTTGACTATAACAAAATATAAACCGATGTGCGTAATTGTACCCTACACCGCTCTGTGGTACTCCCAAAAGGAGAAATCGACCAATTTTTTACTATAACATTTGAAATTTTGCTCTTTTTTCCGATTTTGATGAAATTTCCCGCATACTCGTATGTACTTTGAAGTGCGCAGAACAAGAATCAGGAATTAAAAAAAATGTATGTCCGTATGCAAATGTAGGCAAATTTTTTATAAAAATCCTCAAACTTAGGACAGAGAAGAAAATGTTTGTTTTATTTTTTGAAAGGCTAACTAATAGTCCGTATTCCTAAAAAATTTACTACATAATTTTTTATAATACTTTTGTTTATAAGAAATTTAAAATAAAAATTAAAAATAAATTTTAAGAATAAATACACCTTGAATTTAATTTTTTCCATAGTATATTTAATTGTCATCAATACCTCCAGCAAGTTGCATGATGGTGCCCCTTCAACTTCTTGCGAAAAAAGGAGATGAACAAGAAATTAAAATTTATTTCCAAAAACAATTTGCCTGCGGCTATAGATGACATATTTTTAATTTTATTTTAAACAAATCCTGATTATTGTTTTGCACATTTCACGCGCCACTTTCAAAATAAACAGTTCATATGAAAACCCACTTTCAAAATAAACAGTTCATATGAAAATCGGATAAAAGAGCCAAATTATTAGTTTACTCAGAAATAAAAAAAAAACAAATTCAAATGTCTCATTCATCTTCATTTTTTTCTCAAGAAGATGAAGAGTCCCCATTATGAAACTTTCTGGAAATATTACTGACAATATAATCTACAATCCAAAAAATTAATCAAACAAATAAAAGGTGTATTTTTTCTTAAAATTTAATTTTAGTTTTTATTTAAATTTATTTTATTTATTTATTTAAATATCGTAAAATTTTTTAAGAGCACAATCTTTTATTTCTCCATTACAAAACAAAAAACAATTAGGAAACTTTTTAAAAAATACTAACATTTTCAAAAGGGTACAACTCATTTTTTTTCAAAAAAAAGGTGTATTTTTCTTAAAATTTAATTTTAGTTTTATTTAAATTAAAAAAAAAGATTTTAAAAATATCGTAAAAAAATTTTTAAGTGCACAATCTGTTATTTTTCCATTACAAAACAAAAAAAATTCTTCTCAGTCAAATGTTAGGATTTTTTAAAAAAAAATATCAAAATTTTCATACGGACACAACTTATTTTTTTTTTAAAATCCTGTTTTTTGTTTTGTACCCCTCAAAGTACATATCAGGAAAATTTCATCAAAATTGAAGAAAAGAGCCAACATTTTTGTGATCACTTTACATACACAATTACTCAACATAATCTCCTATTAGCTCGATACACTTTTCCCAGCGATATTCAATATCTTCGATCCCTGTTTATTGGGAAAACTTTCTAGCTCATTAAAATTGCCCTTAACCGCAGACTCCACCTCTTTATTGTTGGCAAATCTTTTACCACCGAGACCTTTTTTCAAGTTTGGAAATATAAAATAATCCAAGGGAGATAAATTTGGGGAATAATCTGCGAGATGAAGCACTTCGAACTTTTTAATTCATTGATGTTGGCGATTGCTATAGTGTGTGATCTGGTGCATTGTCTTCACGAAACAACAACACCTCCTCTTCGTCAAATGTGTGCTTTTCCCTTAATTTCATCATATAAGCGCTACAATAAGTTAACATAATACTCGCGCTTGATTATCTTAATTAACAAAAATTATCCTGCGCGCATCTCTACACACAGAATACAGTTTGGTTGCCTCAACCGAATTATTTGCCAACCGAATTTTGGTAGTTCTGTCTTCTACATGCGACTCCATCAGGACAACCAACATTTTGGTTGTGGTATACTTCTGCTTCCATGTTGACAACAATCATATTTGGTTGTGCCAACTACAAAAATGGTGGCTAAAATTATCTGTTGAATGTTTCCACAACCAACTGTTTTAAAAAATTGGTTGTTCTGACAATTTGTCAGTCATATACTACCGACAATCAATTAAAAACATTTTTTATTAATTTTTATTCTATTTATTGAACAAAAAACCAAACAATTCATAACAAAATTAAAAATCCCATTTTACAAATTCATCACTATTATAAGATGTGGAAATATTTGACACAAATTTTAGAACACGAAAAAAAAAACTTTATGCAAATATCGCTTAACCCTGTGCTTTCAAATTCATGATTGTTGCTTTTATTTTTATTTATGTAAAACATTTTGCACAACATATTCTGCATTCCACACATTATTATCCACAAGAGATTATTTTTGACTACATATACCGTTGTTGAACAAAATGTTGAAGATTTATTTATGTCGAGTAATTTTATTTTTTGATTGTCATGTATCAGCAAAAGAACAGCAACCAATCTTTCGGTTGTATTTCACAAAATACATTGTTAATTTGGAAAATTATTGGGATAACCAAAAAACGATTATTTATTAAAATTTTGTATACCCTACACCCACTGTGGTACAGGGTATTATGACTTTGTGCATTTGTTTGTAACACCCAAAAGGAGAAGAGATAGATCCATTGTTTATTATACCGATCGACTTGTAATCACTTTCTGAGTCGATTTAGCTATGTCCGTCTGTCTGTCCGTCTGTCTGTCCGTCTGTGCATGTATTCTTGTAGTCAAAGTACAGGTCGCAAATATGGCCCGATCTTGACGAAACTTTACACATATCTTTTTTTTGGCCCAAGGACGATCCCTATTTAATTTGGTTAAAATCGGTTCAGACTTGGATATAGCCCCCATATATATGTTAGCCCCGATTTGACATTTAAGCGCTGTAAAAACTTTATTTTATATCCGATCAGTATGAAATTCAGCAGAAAGAGGTCTCTTATTATATGAATGAACACTGTTAAATTTGGAAGAAATCGGTTCAGATTTAGATATAGCCCCCATATATACGTTACCCCCGATTTTACATGTAAGCGCCATAAAAAAATTATTTTATAACCGATCAGTGTGAAATTCGGCAGAAAGAGGTTTCTTATTACATGAAGGAATACTGCCAAATTCGGAGAAAATCGGTTCAGATTTAGATATAGCCCCCATATATATGTTACCCCCGATTTTACATGTAAGCGCTGTAGAAACTGTATTTTATATCCGATCAGTAAAAAAAATTGGCAGAAAGAGGTTTCTCATTACGTGAATCAACACTGCCAAATTTGAGGGAAATCGGTTCAGATTTAGATATAGCCCCCATATATACGTTACCCACGATTTAACATGTATCCGATCAGTAAAAAAATCTACACGAAGAGGTTTCTTATTATATGAAAGGATACTTCCAAATTCAGAGAAAATCGGTTCAGATTTAGATATAGGCCCCATATATATGTTACCCCCAAATTGACATGTAAGTGCTTTAGAGACTGTATTTTATATCCGGTCAGTACGAAATTTGGCAGAAAGAAGTTTCTTTTTCAATGAATGAGTATTCAAGGAAAATCCGTTCAGATTTATATACAACCTCAATATATATGTTCCTCCTGATTTGGGGGAGCTAAGTACTTTCGTAAAAGAAAGGAAACTAATTATTCCAACTATTTAAAAAGAAATTTTTAATGCACATTGCCGAGGTGGTGTAGGGTATTATATAGTCGGCCCCGCCCGACTTTAACCTTTCCTTACTGGTTTTCTTTTGTATTAACCAATTATTCGTTACAATAATAATCTTTGGTCTATTGATACAACTTCTGTTGTCAAGAATGAAACATTGGTTGTCACAACCAAAAATCGATCATATGGTACTAACGTTTATAAACTTTTTTGCATTTTTTTTTTAATTTTTTCCTGAATAGATAACCTTTTAAGAATATTGTGCGAATCGGAGCAAAACTAACGAAGATACAGCAGTCTTAGCAACCGCGCGTCATATGTGACTCAGTACATCAGAAAAACTTTAAAGCGTTTTCCCTTAACCCATGTTTTCAAAGACCCTCATAAAACAAAAACTACTAAACCGATCCTTTTGAAATAATTTTTTTAAATTACATAATAAATTTGTTAATTTTTTTATTTAACAATAACCAATTTGTCGATTTTTTCTCGCAAAAATCGCATTTTTCACTTCAAAATGTTTTAAAAAATTTAGAAATTTTAATTTCGAAAAAAAAAAAATGCTCGACAACGTTACCTGACTATAACGATTATCCAACTAAATAAATTTATATTTTAATATCAGCTGATCCGGTATCGAGTTATGCGGAGCACCGCAATTCATCTTCCGCATAAATGCTGTCGTTCCATATTTTCGAATATTTTGTAATGAACATTTTACACAATAAACTTTGAAAGTTATACTTTAATGTACCATTGGTTTCAATCAAAAAAGTTTAGCCGTTTCGTCAAAAAAAATCATAAAAATGTGCCTTTTTTGCACGAGTTAACGTTACCCGTTCGATCTGGAGTTGTTACTCGGGTCCTGAAACACATTTTTCTGCCGATGTGTATGAAATTCGGCTCAAAGAAATATTTTAAACTTAGCACATTTAGTGCTGAATTGCCCCCATATATATGTTCATTTCTTTTTGCCATCTAATCGATATAGAAACTGTATTTAACTTTAATTTTATCGAAAATAGAACGCGCACAGCACAATGGTCACAAATTCAACTTTTTCGGCATAAATGCTAATAATTTAGATATAGCTTCGTAAGTTTGCACATTTGGAACTTTGGGAATGCATAAAACAAATTTTTTGGACCGATTTGACCACAATATCCGATTTTTCCGATATCGGATATGTAATATAGTCGCCAGATCAGTTCAATAGTAATATATTGTGCATATTCCGGTTAAAAATAATGTATGCACAATTTCAGCCTGATACCTTGTATATTTTGACCTTGGCAACCATTTAAGTATTTGCAGAAAAGAAGAACTTGCAACTATTTTATTCGATGCGTTGTTAAATAGTCCATAACTTTCCTATTATTCCACAGATTTCATTCATATATCGCTTATTTTTGTTTTGTTTTTCAAAATTGGCCGAAGAAATTTTATTTTGTAACTCTTATTGTTATTTCCGCTGTGTGATTTTGCTTTCTTTGTAAAAATATCATATTTTTTATAAATTTCTGTCCACTGCCCTTAAGTTACTGAATCGATATTAATTTAAGTAATTTTTCGCTCGTATATGTCTAGAAATTGACGTAAAATTTGGCATTGTAAATTTCGTTTCCAAACAAATTTAAAACCAGTAAGGAAAGGCTAAAGTCGGGCGGTGCCGTCTATATAATACCCTACACCACTCTCGTAATATTAAATAACTCTGATATATAAATTTCGTAATATGTATAAATTGTTTACATAAATTTACTTTTGGGACATTTTATACTTAAATAATACCCTGTACCACAGTGTGGTGTAGGATATAAAAACGATTGGATCTAAAGAGCCAAATCGGATGAAACATATATATGGGAGCTATAGCTAAATATTTACCGATTTTCTTCAAATTCGGCAAAGTTGGTTCATGAATCAAGAAACTCTACCATTCTAAATTTCAAAACGATTGGATGTAAAATATAGCTTCTATAGAACTAAAGGGCCAAATCGGACGAAACATATATATGGGAGTTATAGCTAAATCTTAACCGATTTTCTTAAAATTCGGTAGTGTTGGTTCATGGATCAAGAAACTCTGCCATTCTAAATTTCAAAACGATTGGATGTAAAATACAGCTTCTATATAACTAAAGGGCCAAATCGGACGAAACATATATATGGGAGCTATAGCTTAATCTTAACCGATTTTCTTCAAATTCGGTAGTGTTGGTTCATGGATCAAGAAACTCTGCCATTCTAAATTTCAAAATGATTGGATGTAAAATACAGCTTCTACAGGACTAAAGAGCAAAATCGGACGAAACATATATATGGGAGCTATAGCTAAATCTTAACCAATTTTCTTCAAATTCGGCAATGTTGGTTCATGGATCAAGAAACTCCACCATTCTAAATTTCAAAACGATCGGATGTAAAATTCAGCTTCTATAGGACTAAAGGGCCAAATCGGACGAAACATATATATGGGAGCTATATCTAAATCTGAACCGATTTCAACCAAATTCAATAGCGATCTTAACAGCAGCGAAATACTCTAAACTGCAAAATTTCAGAACGATCGGAGTGAAATTGCGACCTGTAGTCGACGAACAACTTTACATGGACAGGCGGACGGACGGACGGACATCGTTAAATCGACTCAGCTAGTGATTCTGAGTCGATCGGTATACTTTAAGGTGGGTCTAGCTGTGTTATTTTCAGGTGTTACAAACATCTGCCGTGAAACAAACTTATAATACCCTGTACCACAGTGTGGTGTAGGGTATAAAAATGGAAATTTTGCGAGTTTGCTTGAAAATTCCGATGAGATATTAATAGCACATAAATTACACTTCCTAACGAACACCTTTGTATTAAAATTAGCATTCAACTTTATGCTCACATACAGCTTTTTCTCCACGACATTTTTAGGTTATGTCCACTACTTACCACAAAAGTACAATTCAGAAGAATACTGTAAATACACCAAGTATGTATACAAAATGTAGTGCAACACTGATAAACAACTTACACTGGTATTCAATTTCCATAACACATTTACTTAATTGGTTCCTTCATATAGCTGTTTTCAAAACATTTTTATCAATGGTTTATAATCGTATTATTTACACGTGTTTTAACAACAAACTTTAGATGCCTGTCAGGCTTGTAGAGTTGCCACCTAATTTGTCCACTACATATTCTGAATAGCTTAGAGTGTTGCCAGTAAGAAAATATAGTTACTTTTAACATTTTACAATTTTAGTTTTTTGACTTTCTGCCGAAAAAAAAACGATTTTGGACCATAGTGCACTGTCAAATATGACGAATATAGGTACTGATTTAGATATAGGCCCCATATATGTATATGCTTCTTACAATTTGGCCTCTTAGCATTGTAGGAGCTGTATTTTACATCCAACAATTTTGGAAAATGAAGTCTCTTGATCCAAAGCCGAATTTGAAGAAAATTGGTTTAGATTTAGATATAGCCCCCATATAGATATTCTACCTACATTCAGTTTATGCACCTATGCTCTTTAAAATCCTCGTTCAATACAGATCCTTCTAAAATTAAATAAATAACTGTTTTTGAACTAAAACTGACCGGTGTCTAATTTCAAGAAAACCGGTCCATATTTTTATGTAGCCCCAGTATATACGTACATATATCGAAATTTAAATTTGGATGTATCATTATAATTAGATAGACAACATTGATAAAACTTGCGACTATTTCTTCTTATTCTGTTCTAATATGGCGGTCTATAGTATCATATAGTCGGCTCCGCCCTACTTCTGCCCTTCCACACAGGGTCATATTGCAAAAGTGAACTACTTTCGTTACTATACAAGCCTAACTCGTCTAAAATGCCTATAACTTTGTTAACTTTACTAAAACGATCAGTTCAACATTTCAAAACATCTGATATTAGTTTCCCTTTTATGTAATTTGACACCACTGTGCAATGTAAAGGTAGATAGTATCTCTGATGTTGCTTCTCCTTTACTACAGATTCTATGGGCAACAAACATACCTTACTGTTTGCTGCTTTTGCTCCTGCCACTGTCTCTGCTCTGTCGACTTGCTGCTTTTGCCACACAACGCTATTACCGAACTCATATAAACAAGAACCAAGAACAATAATAACAACATTAACACAGTAGAGGTGGTTTCAATTGCAATTTTATTTGACTTATAAATTGTTGTCTATCTCTTCCCATCTATCGTGGTGGTGGCGTTGCTGGTTGGATTGTGAAGGAGTGGGGGACGATTTCACCCAAAACCTTGAGGAGGGGGTTGATTTTTATCGGAGAGTGAGAGAGAGAACGAATTATCCAGAGAGAGTTGGTGGGGGCCAGCAACAATGGAGCAGAGCAAACGACGAAATATTGTAACATTAACGAGAGCAAAGCAACATAATTGTAATTATAATAATATATCATTTTATTTATGGGGGCGCGCGCATACAACACACAGACAGTCAGTCGGTGAGTGCGCATACACACTCACACAACGGGCCCATGTGAACTTTCGTTATTTGTAGAAGTGTGCGAGTAAAGCAAACACAGATGCATTCACATAAATGGGATACAAAGCATTTAATGCCGTAAATTGTATTAAAAAATGAAGTACAGTGCAGAGCCAAGGAATTAGGAAACACTTTGTTTGTCATATGGTTGGATTGGCCGCGCATAAACATTGCGTTGCTGTAGGGTTATGAATCAGCTGATCGAATCTCCTCGATAATAATTTTCAGTGCAAACTATTGTTCAAAGGAAAACTATTGTTCAAAGGAATGGTTGTGCAAACTGAACGGAGGAATGGATATTTATCCGCTCACCTTAGAGAGGAGGGTATATCCACACCCTGGCTGATAAATATTGCTACATTAAGAAACTCAAATTACTTTTCAGTTATGACAGTTAAACTGAATTCCATAACTTTCAGTGTATGGAATTCAGTTTTCTTTTATTCATGTTAAAGCTCATTAAATTTAATTAAATATAGCTTAATTAGTTTTAAAAATAATGGAATTTAAATGCCCTCCCTGCTCGTTGATGCATGTGCGGCATCTTACCAAAAAGTTGTTTATTATAGCCGCAATTGTTTCTTGAATGGATTGCTTTAGTTTATTCAAATTTGTTGGTTTTGCTTTGTAGACTTCCTGTTTGCAATAACCCCACAAGAAACAGTCAGGTGCAGTAAGGTCAGGCGACCTGGGGGCCAACGGAATGTGGAGTTTCTGGATATCAGCTTATTGGGAAATTTTCGCCGCAATTCTGTCATAACAGGTCGGGCTATGTGAGGAGTTGCACCATCTTGCTGAAACCACACAGAGCTGAAAGAAATGCTCATTCGGCGTAATTCTGGATAGAAAAAGTCTCTCAACATGCTCAAGTAACGGCCTCCAGTAACTGTAAAGGTGTGACCGTTTTCTTCGAAGAAGTAGGGCCCGACAATGCAGCGTGATGAAACTGCACACCACACTGTGACACGAAGTGGATGCAATTCCATCTCATGGAGTATCTGTGGGTTGCAAGCACTCCATATTCGACAATTTTGTTTGTTTATGTTGCCGTTTAAATCGAAATGGGCCTCGTCAGACATGAAAAGACAGTTCAAAATGTTTCCGTCCTCTTCCACCATTTGAAGCATCTTCTGGCAAAATTCGAAGCGAATCGGAAAGTCTGCTGAGATCACTTTGTTGGCCATTTGAATTTTATATGGGAATAACTCCAAATCTTTGTGCATAATTGACTGCAATGACTGTCTGCTTATACCCATTTGAGCAGATAAGGTTCTTGTCGAAACTCTTGGATTGTTTTGTATGGCATCAGCTACAGCAGCGACAGTTTCCTCCGTCCGAACTGAAGGGTTTCGATGGTAAGGTCTTCTGTTGACTGTCCCATGCTCGGAAAAATTGTTAACAAGTCTCTTTATGGTCCATCTGCTCGGAGGATTGCCGCCAAACGTGCCCCTATACTCTCTTTGAACCGAAACTACGGACTTCAGTGCGTAATGGCGGCGGACAATCCAAATTCTTATTTCAGTGTCCCAGTTATCCATTTTTGTTAAATCTAAAAATCAATCTGCAAAATAAAACCAGAGGGAAAGGCAGAAAGTCGGGCGGGGCCGACTATATAATACCCTACACCTTACTAACAATGCGATAAGGGTCATTGCCATAATAATTTGGAATAATTGGTCAATGGGTAGAAACATATTATCTAATTCTGAAACGATAATCGCTAAATTAAGCAATGATCAGATATAAAATAACATTTTTACAGCGCTCACATGTCAAATCGGTGGTAACGTATATATGGGGGCTATATATAAATCTGAACCGATGACTTCCAAATTTAAAAGTGTTCATTAATATAATAGGAAACCTCTTTCTGACGAATTTCATACTGATCGGATATAAAATACAGTTTTTACAGCGCTTACATGTCAAATCGGGGGTAACATATATATGGGGGCTATATCTAAATCCGAACCGATTTTCTCCGAATTTGGCAGTATTCCTTCATGTAATAAGAAATCTCTTTCTGCCAAATTGTGCACTAATCGGATATAAAATACAGTTTTTACAGCGCTTACATATCAAATCGGGGATAACATATATATGGGGGATATATCTAAATCAGAACCGATTTTCTCCGAATTTAGCAGTATTCCTTCATGTAATAAGAAACCTCTCTTTGCCGAATTTCGCTCTGATCGGATATAAAATAACATTTTTACAGCGCTTACATGTCAAATCGGGGGTAACGTATATATGGGGGCTATATCTAAATCTGAACCGATTTCTTCCAAATTTGACAGTGTTCATTCATATAATAAGAAACCTCTTTCTGCCGAATTTCATACTGATCGGATATAAAATAAAGTTTTTACAGCGCTTACATGTCAAATCGGGGCTAACATATATATGGGGGCTATATCTAAATCTGAACCGATTTTAACCAAATTATAGGGATCGTCCTTGGGCCAAAAAAAAAGATATGTGTAAAGTTTCGTCGAGATCGGACCATAATTGCGACCTGTACTTTGATTACAAGAATACATGCACAGACGGACAGACAGACGGACAGACAGACGGACAGACGGACATAGCTAAATCGACTCAGAAAGTGATTCTGAGTCGATCGGTATAATAAACGATGGGTCTATTTCTTCTCCTTTTGGTTGTTACAAACAAATGCACAAAGTTATAATACCCTGTACCACAGTGTGGTGTAGGGTATAAAAAAATTAACCAGATTCATTAAATAGAAAAAAAGTTATTAAATTTTTTTTCGGTAGCAGCTTTCAATGGGGAGTGACCTAAGACCCCAAGTATGTTTGGTGGAAATTCGATTTGGGTAATTTAAAGTCATTTGAGCAATGTCCGTCTGTCTGTCTGCTGGCTGGTGCGCACGATAACTTCCCAAAGGAGTATCCGATTGACTTCAAATTTGGTTGCAGTAATATATTTCTTTATCTCCGGCTAAGTTCGAAGGTGGGTCATATTGGTCTACTCCATCTAGTACCTCCCCCACAAAGGGTTAACATTTAGTGAAATATATATTCTTTAATAAATTCTATACTACTTATTCGAATATTCTGAAATTCCACACATATTTGTTTGTTTATAAGCAACTATCAACACGAGAATAATGGGTAAGGTTGCCAAGCCTCTTTTGGTACCTCCCACACAAATGGACCATTTTGCGCTAAACGTTAACCGGTTAAAACTTTAATAATAGTGAAATGTTGTGCACGCCCCATTTTGTACCTCCCACACAAATGGAATGTTTTGCTCCTAAAGTAAACAGCTTATAATTTTAATACCAGTCCATACAAATAAAGGGTGGTTAAATTTTAAGGTCCGATGTTGATTTTGAATAAAACACAAATTATTTAGGAAATTATTGTCATTTATTTTTATTATGAATATTGGTATGGTTCAATTATGTATGGAACAAAATATCGGCCAAATGGCCGCCGCGACCTCGGCGGCACACCTCCATCCGATGGTCCAAATTTTTGATGACGCTGAGGCTTAATTAAGGTTCTATGCCGTTAATGTGTAGAATTATCTCATCCTTTAACTCTTGAATTGTTGCTGGCTGATCGACGTATACCTTTTCTTTCACATAACCCCAAAGAAAGAAGTCCAACGGTGTCAAATCACATGATCTTGGCGGCCAATTGACATCGCCACGATGTGAGATAACAAGGCCATTGAATTTGTTGGGCAAAAGATCTATTGTTTCGTTAGCTGTGTGGCAAGTGGCACTCTCCTGTTAAAACCACATATTGTCCACATCCATATCTTCGAATTCGGGCCATAAAAAGATCGTTATCATCTCACGATAGCGACCGGTCTCGTTTCGAAGAAGTATGGCCCGATGATGTCGCCAGCCCATAAGCCGCACCAAACGAACTGATTTGCTGAAATTTGCGCACAATTCTCCCGATTGTGGACACATTTGGTCGATTATGCTGATCAAAAAAACATCACGAAGTGCACGAAATTCATTTTAATTTGAACTCCCATTTTCGTAAAAGGCTTAAAAAACTTTAATGCGTTGCTCGATTGTGTATCTTTCCATGGTTCAAATTGAGCTAGTCTGAAATAGTCAAATGAAATGCAGAAAAAACTTGACGTTTAGGTGTGGTTGACATTCAACATCGTCCTTTACAATTTAACCACCCTTTACTTGAAATTTTGGAAAGTGTAATTGTTTTGTAGTACCTACAGTTCAGTTAAAAATTGACGTTATTGCCATGTCCGGTTTGGAACGTCCCACACACAGGGACCATTTTGTACCAAAAGTTAACAGATTACAATTTTAATAAAAGTGCATACAAATACTTGAAATTGTGTACAGTATAATGTTTTTATCGAGACTAGAGTTCAGAGAAAATTTGGGATTATTGACACGCCCTCTTTTGGAGAGTACACACAGTTTGAAAAATGAAATTTAAATTTCAAAACATTGAAATCGCATATATTTTTTTATTTTTTCTTTCTGAATAGTATGGAAAATTATAATCATTTCCCAAAAAAATTTAATTGGTGCATAACTGGAGAAGTTTAGATCAAAAACCCGATACACAGTGATTTTTTAAATATCGATATATTTTAAACGAATTATCGGAAAAATCTCAAAAGAATTCACGAAGCCTTTCTTCAGGTATTAGTATACCTGAAAAAATTAGAAAAATCTAAAAGAAAATTTTATTGAACCTTCTGATTTGTTTCCCCACATATATGTTCCTTCTGATTTATCAATATAAGTTTAATATTATATACGATCATTTTAGAGTTTAAGAAAAAGTTTAAAGAAATTTGGTTCAGATTTTTATATAGCCCCAGTCTATATATAAGTATATTCCTATCGGAAAACCATCTAAGCCCTATAGAAGTCATATTTTCTTTTTAATAATTCTAACATTCCCATTATATAGCGAACACGATTTATTTGGTGTGGCTGCCTCGGCAGGCCTTACATTGACATACGGGGCCTATAAAGGATGGTCCAAATCGAAGCTTATTATTAAACATAAAAAAATAAACATAAAAATGTTGTTGGCCATTGGTTTATTCAATAGTGAAAAAATGTCCACTATTTATGTAACATGGATTCCATTCATATCACTTCTTTGGCTGTCCTCGCAGTAGCGCATTCTGTCAACCCTATTTTCCAGGACTTTGGTAACGGTTTCTGGCTCTATCTCACAAATGGCTAGCTCGCAATTCGCCTTAAGGGCCTTAATGCCTGGGGCCCTCCCGAAATGTTTTAAACATAGGCATTTACAATTATCAAAACCACTCAAAAAAAAATAAAACATGAAAAATATTTGGAAGGCAGTTCAAAAAACAATACAAAAGCGCAAAAAATGGTAACAGTAAAAGTAATAACAACTAAAAAACAGTAAGGAAAGGAATAAATTTAGTTAAATCGACTCAGCTAGTGATTCTGAGTCGATCTGTATACTTTAAGGTGGGTCTAGCTATAGTATTTTCAGGTGTTACAAACATCTACCATGAAACGAACTTATAATACCCTGTACCAGAGTGTGGTGTAGGGTATAAAAACGATTGGATGTAAAATACAGCTGCTACAGTACTAAAGAGCCAAACCGGATGAAACATATATATGGAAGTTATATCTAAATATTAACCGATTTTCTTCAAATTCGGCAATGTTGGTTCATGGATCAAGAAACTCTACCATTCCAAATTTCAAAACGATTGGATGTAAAATACAGCTTCTATAGAACTAAAGGCCCAAATCGGACGAAACATATATATGGGAGCTATAGCTAAATCTTAACTGATTTTCTTCAAATTCGGCAATGTTGGTTCATGGATCAAGAAACTCTACCATTCTAAATTTCAAAACGATTGGATGTAAAATACAAAATACTTTTATAGGACTAAAGGGCCAAATCGGACGAAACATATATATGGGAGCTATAGCTAAATCTTAACCGATTTCAACCAAATTCAATAAGGATATTTACAGCTGCGAAATACTCTAAAGTGCAAAATTTCAGAACGATCGGAGTGAAATTGCTACCTGTAGTCGACATACAACTTTACATGGACAGACGGACAGACATGGAACGGACGGAATCGACTCAGCTACTGATTCTGAGTCGATCGGTATACTTTAACGTGGGTCTAACTGTGTTATTTTCAGGTGTTACAAACATCTGCCGTGAAGCAAACTTATAATACCCTGTACCACAGTGTGGTGTAGGGTATAATAAGAAAAGTGCATGTTTCACGATTTTTTGATTGGTGCTAGCCAGAAATTAGCTGAAATAATTATATGGATTGATTATTGGAAGCAGAAGAATGGTAAGCCATCAAATGCATTAGATGCTATTTCAGTTTGTGTACTCGACGTTAAGAAGAATAAAAGCTTATCTCCGGAACAGAATGGAGGGAGAAAGGCTACGAGTATCTTATCTGGCTTTGATGTCTTTATACAAAGATGAAGTCAAAATCGATTAAATAATTGATATATTTCTTTAAAAAAATCGAAGATTACATTTTAAACTCTTACGTATTTTATTATAAAAAGTTTTAATGATCTCGTACTAAAGTACATATTTATATTTAGGAATAATATTCGAATAAAAAACTAAGGAACTTAACTTCCCCAACCTACACAATAAACGCAATTTTTTAATTGTTTATCTTTGTTATGGAAAACAGGTTGGGCCACCCCGAACCAAAATCCTGGATACGTCCCTGCCGTATTTAACACTTTTTTACCCCACTGTACCATATTTAAACCTTTTTGCTTCTCTGTGCCATATTTAACATTTTTTAGCCACTCTGCACCATAATTCTAACTAAAAGCATGACATTTGAAAAATGACTTCTTATCTTATATTTATGCTCCAGAAGTTGCCCTCTCTCCCAAGATCAATGTTTTTGCCCACTGTTCTAAATGTAACATATTTTGCCCACTGAATCATATTTAACACCTTTTTGTCCTACAGTACCATATTTTACCATTTTTGTCCCACTGTACCATTATTAACCATTTTTCCCCACTGTACCATATCTATCTATATATATAATGAAGAATGTGTGTTTGTTTGTTTTTTTGTACCGTATAGAAGCCTAAACGGCTGGACCGATCTTCTTGAAATTTTCTCAGAATGTACATGTGTGGGGCGTGGTGAAAATATGGTACTTGAATTTTGATATATCAAGAGGGCGTGGCACCTCCCACATAAGACAAATTTTAAAATTGAGATATCATGCACAATTTGTTAGCGAGAGTGCTGTAATTTTGAACATATGTATCTGGTGGCAGTCTACGTGATTGGTCCAAAAAATAGGCGTGGCACCGCCCAAATAAGCCATATTTTAAAAATGATATATCTTGCACAATTTGTTAGCGAGAAAGCTGGAATTTTGTGTATATATATCTGTTGGCGATATACGTGATTGGTCCAAAAATTGGCGAGATCGGACCAACGGGCGTAGCCCCGCCCATATAAGCCAAATTTTGGAAGCGGAGTGCTGGAATTTTGTGTATATATATCTGGTGGCATTCTACGTGATTGGCCCAAATATTTACGGATCTCGGCTTGAATTCGTTGTTGATGTGTTTCAGACCAGAGATGTACATTGAGGTCGTCTTAAGCCAGTAAATATGGAGAATTTCCCTAAGGCATATATTGATTAAGACTTTTTAAGTCACATTGGGCGACATTCCACATCTCGCACGCATTTAAAAGAGTGAACTTCACATTGGTGTTGAATATTATTATTTTCGTTTAACTTGAAATAAACGACGAGTTCCACATCGTGTTAAGCCGCCCGAATTATTGCCGGGCCAGCTGCAAGATTCCACCATCTCTATTGCTTCATATCAAACGGATAGTATTAGCTCGGTGTTGGCCTTTATGCGTATTGCTTTTGTTTTGCCGATCTTTATTTTCCAGCCAACCTGAGCTGCTGCTTCCTGGGCCATTGACAGCTTTGCTTTCCTATTCGAGAAAGTGTGAGAGAGCAAGCAAATATCATAGGCGTAATCAAGATCCTCCAGTTTGCCTTAAAGACCCCATGTAATACCTTGTCCATTGTGTGTTGCATTACTTATTACAAAGTCGAGTACAGGTGATAATAAACAGCTTGTGTTACTAAGCTGTTTATCATGTAACATTCTACTGGTGACATTTGCTAATAGACCTTGGATGAGCTTTATTATTTTCTGAGGAACGCCCTTGCATTCTAGTGCGTTCCATTAAGGCCTCAAAAGCCTTTTCGATGTCTATACACTGATAGAAAAAGTTTCGTCATTCGTCAAAAGTCAGCTAACGTACGGATAATCCTATCTATGAATTTGTTCGTCGCCATGACGAATCTCTGTTTAAGTATACTAGAACAAGAACTATTTAGTGGAATAAAAAAAACCCCACAGGGTGATTACATATCATCCCTACGTTGAATCGTGCTCATAAATAAAAAAATTATATATACCCTCCTCTCTAAGGTGAGGGGATAAATCGTCGGCTTAATGCTATTTTGGTCCATACGCCATTTTTGTGTTTTTTGAGTTAGGAGTTGATAATATAGGTTCCAAGCATGCTCTTTCAGAATCTGCAATCATTTTTTTCCTATCTCGCCTAGTTTTCGAGATATTGGTAGGGTAAATTTGTTTTACTCTGAATAACGGGAAATTATTTCGATATTTTTGTTCTATGTCTCAATTTTTCTATCGCCCTATATTTTTCACTCAGTATTTTACGTTCTTTCGATCACAATATGTAAATTAGTGTCCATCCATACCGACCCTTTTTGTGGTCCATGTAATACAAGTACGAAAAAATAGTAAAATAAAAGTGGATATGGACCAAAATGCCAAGTACAAAAATTGTTATAACTTGCTTATTTTTGGATGTAATGGCATAGAAATACATGAGAATCATACAAACACTGTTGGGAACCCTATGAAATAAAAAGTGTGTAACTCTTCAGTCCCGTTTTTACTCAAACAATAAATTGCGTTTTTCTCCGTTTATAAAAAATGGCGTATGGAACAAAATAGCATTAAGCCGACGAAATATGGGGATTTATTTGATTTATAATACAAATATCAATAAGTGTATATGGGGAAAAACACGTCAAAAGGCCCACTTTTGTCAATTTTATTCCGATCGCGTCAAAACTTGGTGGGGTTGCAGAAGTACTTTGGGTATGCTATGTGCTTAAAATACAGCTTCCTAGCGTGATACGTTATGAAGATACAGGGTGTCAAAGTTGGAAATTTTGACCATTGTATCTCCCGACTACGTGGGCCGATTTGAATGAACCGTGGCTTATATGGCAGCTATTTAGAAACGCACAAAATGTGCATTGATAATTGTTTGCAAATATTCAATTTTCATATTTTTTTCTCGCGACTTATGTTTTCCTCGCGATTTTAATTGTGTTCCGCGGATGGGATTCTATATCTTTAAACTACAAAAATGAAGTCCATTCTGTTTACTTTATCAATACGAATTTTCGCTGTGGGATGATAACCACAACAAAAGCTATGGACATTTTGAATGTCAAACCTACTATTTTTTCATTACTTCTTTCGTATTATAAAGTGAGTTTATTCTAAGATGTGGACCGGAAACACGATTAATAAAATGTAATGGTGGCATTCTATAGCCAAATACGCCAGAACAACAAAATAACTTATTTCGCAAAAAGTCGACGTCGCATTTTTTACACTGGCCTACAATATTGCACTGGTCAACTCGAATCCTAGCGAGCAGATATCGGACACGATCTCGATGGATTTTGAGGTTCTAAATCCGAATATAAAATCAAAAATGCAATACATATTCGCGTTTTTGCGATATTGTATTAATTATGTGATAAAAGTGCTGATATTAGGCTTTTTGAAAACAGAATCGCGACAGACGCACTTTTACCAAAAAAAAATTGCAGGTTTCTCAAAATAATCGCTTTGCTATTAAAACGAGTATCAAACGAATTAAAAGTTAATTTTATAAAGGGTCAAAATCTTACACCATCTGGTAGATATCATATTTTAATTTTTTTTATTTTTCCAATTGTAGCTATATTAAAAATACGATTTCTCCGACTAGGTTTCCCGGGAGATATCTCGAAGATGACTTACGATTATTACAGTTGTTGAATACTCGTATTAATTGAAAAGCGATTATTTTCCGAAAACTGAATTTTTTTGTAAAAGTGCGTCTTTCGCGTTTCTGTATTCAAAAAACCTGTAAAATCAGCAATATCGCAAAAACGCGAATATATATTGCATTTTTGATTTTATATTCGGATTTAGAACCTCTAAATCCATCGAGATCGTGTCCGATATCTGCTCGCTAGGATTCGAGTTGACCAGTGCAATATTGTAGGCCAGTGTAAAAAATGCGACGTCGACTTTTTGCGAAATAAGTTATTTTGTTGTTCTGGCGTATTTGGCTATAGAATGCCACCATTACATTTTATTATACCCTCACTTTAGTGTGACGAGGGTATATATCATTTGCTACGGAAAAAAGTGTAACACGTCGAAGGAGTGACCTAAGACCCCAAGTATGTTCGGAGGAAATCCGTTTTGGGTCATTTTAAGTCGAATGAGCAATGTCCGTCCGTCTGTCTGTCTGTCTGTCTGTCTGTCTGTCTGCTGGCTGGTGCGCACGATAACTCTCGAAAGGAGTAACCGATTGACCTCAAATTTGGTATGTGGTAATATTTTTTTCTATCTCCGGCTAAGTTCGAAGATGGGCCATATTGGTCCACTCCTTCTAGTACCTCCCCCACAAAGGGTTAAAATGTTGTGAAATATTGATTCTTTAATAACTGCTATACTACTTATTCGAATCTTTTGAAATTCCACACATAGTATTAGCTTATTAGTCGCTATCAATTGGAGAAAAATGGGCGAAGTCGCCACGTCCCTTTTGGTACCTCCCACACAAATGCACCATTTTACACCAAAAGTTAACAGCTTATAACATTAATAACAGTGTATAAAAATACTTGACATTTTGTACAGTATTATGCTTTTATATTGCCTACAGTCCAGGGAAAAATGGGTGTTGTTGGCACGCCCCTTTTGGTACCTCCCACACAAAGGTACCTTTTTGCACCAAAAGTTAACAGCTTATAACATTAATACCAGTGTATAAAAATACTTGAAATTTTGTACAGTGTAATGTTTTTATAGAGTCTATAGCCCTGTGAAAAATGGGCGTTATTGCCACGCCCCATTTTGTACCTCCCACACAAAATTTCCAAATCATACCACAGCACATAAATGCTTATAAGTCGGCACAGTGCAATGAATTTAAAGTGCCTAATGTTCAGCGAAAAAAGGTGTATTTGTTAAACCCCTTCTGGTAGCTCCCACACAAATTGACAGAATAATTCGAGTAATATTCAATATTACATTACTCACAAAGTGAGGGTATACCTTAGTCGGTTTACCCGACTGAAACTTTCTTACTTGTTAATCGTGTTTCCGGTCCACATCTTAGAATAAACTCACTTTATAATACGAAAGAAGTAATGAAAAAATAGTAGGTTTGACATTCAAAATGTCCATAGCTTTTGTTGTGGTTATCATCCCACAGCGAAAATTCGTATTGATAAAGTAAACAGAATGGACTTCATTTTTGTAGTTTAAAGATATAGAATCCCATCCGCGGAACACAATTAAAATCGCGAGGAAAACATAAGTCGCGAGAAAAAAACATGAAAATTGAATATTTGCAAACAATTATCAATGCACATTTTGTGCGTTTCTAAATAGCTGCCATATAAGCCACGGTTCATTCAAATCTGCCCACGTAGTCGGGAGATACAATGGTCAAAATTTCCAACTTTGACACCCTGTATCTTCATAACGTATCACGCTAGGAAGCTGTATTTTAAGCACATAGCATACCCAAAGTACTTCTGCAACCCCACCAAGTTTTGACGCGATCGGAATAAAATTGAAAAAAGTGGGCCTTTTGACGTGTTTTTCCCCATATATAACATATAGAAAAAGGGTAACGCATCAAAGGAGTGGCCTAAGACCCTAAGTTTATGCGGAGGAAATCCGTTTTAGAACACATTAAGTCATTTTACTTATGTCCGTCCATCCGTAAGCCTGACCGGAGCGAACGATAACCCTCGAAACTATAGTTTCCAGAGATTAAACAGAGATTCGTCAGGGCGACGAACAAATTCATCAATAGGATTATCCGTACGTTAGCTGACTTTTGACGAATGACGAAGCTTTTTCTATCAGTGTAAAGACTATATAAATGGGTGATTTCCACTCTACCTATTGTTCTACGATCACTATTAAGCTGTTAATTCGTCGATAGTTGGTGCCAATAATTTTAGACTCATTGTAGCATCACCTTTAAAATTTCCGGAGAGAGAAATGTATTGTTTTTGTAGTTAGTTTAAGACAAATTTTATTTATTGAAAGGGATTACAACGTGGGAGAAACGTTGGAGCTTAAAGAAGACAACTTTTAAAAATAAAATGTTTTCGTTTATTCAAAAGCTTGTGTTTCATTTACAAAATCACGGACTTATTGACCCGCCCTCGTATATGAATACTTATTAGCAACATTTGTTCTTGGCAAGAATTAATTCTGCCTAATTTTATAAAGATCTGTTGAGAAATAAGTGTTCAGTATTTTATTTTTACTTAAATCATCCCTAATAGTTCAGCTCCATACTGTGCAAACATTTGAAACATGGGGAGGGCATTTGTTGTTGTTGTTGTTGCCGAATGTAAATGTGCAGGAGAGTGGATAATTGTATGAGGATTTGTGCACAACCATTTGATGGTGGACGAAAAAAAACAGAAATACTCAGCAGTGCAAAGCACCAAAGCAACATCAGCAAACGTTTTCGTTTAAGCGATAATGTTGATAATGACGACAATAAACATCGTCATCATCAACATCATCGTTATCGTCATGTTGATGATGATGTTGTTGATGTTGATGTTTTCCCCAATGATGTTGATGAGGAAGAAGCAAAAAAACGCTGACTTCGCAGTCGACGCCAGTGAGTGACGGTATGTGTGTGTGTGTCTTCTTTAGCAGACCCCATCATCCTCAACAAACCAACGGCAATGATTTGTATACGACTATTGCCGAGAGTAGTGTTTCTGTTGGGGAGACGTTCTATATCGTTTTGTGTTGCTCTGTGTTGTGTTGGATAGAGTTCGCTCGGTGCTGGTGCCGCCGTTGCCGTCGTCGTTGTCGTCGCGTGTTTCTCTGTTTGTGTCGTGTCTGTCCGTGACTGTGTGTGCGTGTGTTTGTGTTTCGTTCGAGTTAAGTTGGGCAAAATGTATCTAGATACATAATTGCCACATTCAGTCGTCGTTAAATAGTTGTACGGCGCAGTTCAAGCAGCTCTTTTTGAACTTCACAAATCATAATAAAAATTTAATATTGAAAAGGGGAACGACGAAAAGAAACACAAAATATTATTACTATACACTGAGACTGACTGACTGAGTGAGTCCCCCCAGTCGTAGTTCGTGAAAATACAAAACAACACAAGAGTCGGTCGTTCGTCGTGTAAAAGGAGAGTTTAAGAATTGTCAGTGTGAGAGGAAGAGCGTGTGTGTGTTTGTGCGAGTGTTTTGTGCGGCGTTGTGTCGTCCGTCCGTCTCGTGTGGAGTGTTATTGTGGGTCGTTTGTGCGCGTCGTCGTCATCGTCATCGACGTATGTGTATTTGGATGGCAGCATAGAGTAAAGTGATGGAGTCACTTAGTCAGTGCCCATTCAATAACAACAGTTCAGTTAGTTAAACGTTTGTCGGTTATTGTTGTCGTTTGTTCGTTCGTTCAGTGATTAGTGATTATATCAGTCAAGTCAAGTCAGGGAACAGAGCAGAAGTTTGATTTGAAAACAATCATCTCTCCCCAACCAATACTCTGTATCTCGTATACTCATCGGTGTTTGTACTCGTCGTCGTCGTTGAGGACGTCATCATCGTCATCGCGTATTGTAAGTTTGTTTTGTTTTTTTGGTGATTGTTGTGCTAAATGTTTGGCGATTTTTGTTTAGCATCGCTGACGGCGACGTCGACTTTAGCAACATAAAAAAAGCCGTCAGTCGATTCGCATTAAGGAATAATGAATGTAATGTGTTTATGACCACCACCGATTCATTTTCTCATCGTTGTCGGTTGGTCGGTCGTCGTCATCGGCATTTAGTGTTTTTTTCGCTGTTTGTTTTGTTGTGATGTGGTGCTTGTTTGGCGATCAAAAGAAATTAAAATAATAAAAAAAAACATCAATTACCGTTTCCATTTAAAAACGCTTAAACAACGTAACACGCATTGTTGTCGTCGTTGTCTCATCTTCGTTTCGTTTGTGATTGTATTCGGCGCGCAGCACAACGACGTGCTAACGACGGTAGCCACCTAGATAGCGAAACGCCAACGCCGACGCGCAACAATGCCGACGGCATTTAATTAAGCAATTAATTAAAAGCACAAATAAATCAAAGCGATAAAAATCTTAAACGTACACACACACACATATACACATACTAAAGTGGATATTATTAAAAAAAACAAAAAAATGCTGTTAAATAGTAAAACCGTTTAAAACAAAAAGAGGAGAATAATATAAAATAAAAAAATTAAAGTGTTTTTTTTTATTAATATTATTATTATTATAAAAAAAGCAAACAAAAATTAAAAATTATTCTAAATGATACAAGTATTTTAAATTTAATCAACAATAAATCTGAAAAAAATCAATTCCTTAAATTTAAAATTACAAAAAAAATATCGAGAAAAATAAAAAATATAATAAACGTTTGCAGTGTGTGTTTTTAAATAAAAATATTAAAACATGCTAAGAATAAAAATGATTTTAATAATTCAAGCAATAATTACTAAACAACTTCAAAAGATGTGAAGAAATTTTCAGATTATTTTCAGGCATAAAAAACAATAATTAAAAGAAAACATACCTAAAAAACATTTAAAAAAATATATAAAAATCAAGCAAATTGATTGTGACAATTGCAAGAAAAGTTACTTCAAAACTAATACAAGTACAATTATTACAATTAAAAGACAATTTGAAAAATATAAAAATTTTAAAAATAAAATAAAACAAAATAATTCGCATTTGTAGCAAACGATTGCGGAAATCCCAAAAAAAACTTATTTTAAAAAGAAAAATTAATAAATAACAAAACAAATAAATCGAAGAGAAAAAATTAAAACCATAAATTATTGTTCTGAATATTAAAATAAAAAACCCATATTAAAAATAAAAAATAAACAAAAATACAAAACGTTCCAAAAATTCAAGTAAAATAAAAAATATTCCTATTTAAAATAAAAAAAATACTTATGAAACATTAAAAAAAAAATTAAAGTAAAAAGCTTGTAAAGAGTATTTTTACAACTGTACTAAAAAACAACAAATTGAAGAAAAAATCTTAAAATACATATTCCAAAAATTTAAGAAAGAAAAAAAATACGCAACTCTTGATGTAAAACATATACAGTGAACCCCACAAATAGTAAACACTCTCTCAAATATAATAAATAAAACGAAAACTCAGGAGGACACCTCCCTTCATTGGCCAATTATCAAAAAGCCAAGCTTAAAATTAAAAGAATATTTAACCTTCCACATGTAGATACTTCCCTACAATGGACAAATCTCTGCCGTCCGTGGCTGTCCACTATTGGGAGGTTTCAATGTGATATAAAGAAGACCTTTAGACATAATAAAATACGTAATTATAAAAATTAAAATAAGAAAATTATTAAGTAAAATTAATAATAAGATATTTCCGATGCAAAAGATAACAAAACTTTTAATTTCAAATAATAAACAACATATTTTCAAAGTTCTGCAAAACGAAAAACATGAAAAGTAAAAAAAATTAAGTACACTTTTTAAACAAAAAACCCCAAATGCCAATAGTGTAAGAAATAACAGATCTTCACAAAAAATATATAAATAGAAAATTCCTGCAAAAACAAGTAAGAGTTGTAGTAAATTCTTCACTGCCGAATCTTATATAATCTTCACCGTGGATTACTTTCAATTCTTTAACCCGATAGGTCTATGAACATATTTTTAGCAAATTATTTTAAACTTGAAACGAAAACTTCAAAGTTTTAGCCAAATGCTTTAAAAATGAATGATTTAAGAACGACCTCTATATGTGGACTATATCTCAATGTATGTAGACCGATATGGTAGATTTTCGTTGTGCAGAACTTTCAGTATAAATAAAGCACAAACTGAAAAATTTGAGAGAAATCGACTGAAAATCTGGGGCCAACTCACGGCATTCGATATCGAGTACTTCACTATTGAAATGTGTTTTTTTTATCTTTAAAATAGTAGAAACTTCTGTCAAATTCAAGTAAATTGTTTCAATAAACTTTTATGAAACTTATCTGCCGTGATTTGTCATTGTATGTATATGCATATGAAACCATTGATCGATGTGGTCCTTTTTTGTCGTGAAGAATTCTTGTCAAAAATGTTTTTAAAATGCATAGTTTCAGTTAAATTGTTTAAAAATTGACTTTAAAAGTTGTATTTAAGAGCGACTTACTTTATGGGGAATTAAACAAAGTATGAACTGATTTAGCTAATTTTTGTTGCAATGAATTCTTGTCAAAATCATGAAAAACGTGCATTTTGGAGGTTAAGTAATATCATTCGACAGGGTTTTCCAACAAGAGGTGTTATTTTGAATCACTCGGTATTTCGGTAGCTGTCACTTTTGAAGCTTTTATTCTTTGACATTTGACAAGTAGAAACTACGCCATTACTAAAAATGGAACGATACACCATTCAACAACGCATTGAAATTATTAAAATTCGAAAATCATCGAAAAATCATCTTGACTGATGAGGCCCATTTCGGCGGGGTCATTGGACCTTACTTTTTCGAAAATTAGGTTGGATCAACAGTTACGGTGAATGGATTGCGCTATCGAGAGATGATTAATGATTTTTTATGGTCGGAGTTGGATGGTATTGATCTGGACAATGTTCAGTTTCAACAAGACGGCGCTACGTGCCACACAATCAACTAAACCATTGCTCTGTTACGGGAAAAGTTTCCGGACCGTGTTATCTCTCGAAGAGGTGATCACAATTGGCCACCGAGATCTTGTGATTTAACACTTTGCGAATTCTTCCTTTGAGGCCACGTGAGGTCTACGCCAACAGCCCAGCATCGATTCAAGACCTCAAAGAAAGAATTCGTGAGGCTATGGTCCTGTAAGCGTGGTGGTCATTTTGCTGATGTTGTTTTTCATTATTAACGGCATACCTTCCTCTTTATTATGAACTAAACATCCGATCATTTATCTCAAAAAATTGCATTTTTCTTTGAATACCAAAATAACACCTCTTGTTGGAAACCCCTTTACTATCCAATAGGACTAAACTTGGTGCAATTTTCATCCCGATCAGAAGACACCAGTTTCAAAAGTTCACCCACTTGACATAAAATCACCCATATATAAAAATTTTTTAACTAACATTTTTATTGAAATAGTTTTTTTATCTAATACATTGTAAAGTATTAAAATAAATTAAAAAATACTAAGTGGGAGGCTTGTCTGTATTAATCCACAGTTTTGATACCAAATACCCCAGTTTGGGACGGACGGACATGGCTTAATCGTCTTATGGGGTCTCAGATCAATATTTAGAGGTGTTTCAAACGGAGTGGCCATCCTACGGTGGAGCACACAGAATACAGTTTGGTTGCCTCAACCAAATTATTTGCCAACCGAATTTTGTAGTTCTGTCTACTATCAGGCGATTCCATCAGGACAACCAATATTTTGGTTGTGGTATACTTCTGTTTCCATGTTGACAATAATCATATTTGGTTGCGCCAACCAAATATGGCTTAAATTATCTGTTGTAGTTGCCACAACCAACTGTTTTAAAAAATTGGTTGTTCTGACAATTTGTCAGCCATATACTACCGACAATTAATTAAAAACAGTTTTCATTAATTTTTATTTTATTTATTGAACAAAAAACAAAACGATTCGTAACAAAATTAAAAATCCCATATTACAAATTCATCACTATATGAGATGTGGAAATATTTGACAAACATTTTAGTACACGAAAAAACACAAAACTTGTATGCAAATTTCGCTTAAACCTTTGCTTTCAATTTCACGATTGTTGCTTTTATTTTTTATTTATGTAAAACATTTTGCACAACATATTCTGCATTCCACACATTATTATCCACACGAGATTATTTTTGATTACCTATACCGTTCTTGAACACAATGTTGACGATTTTTTTATCTCGAGTAATTTTATTTTTTGTTTGTCATGTTATATCAAAAGAACAGCAACCAATCTTTCGGTTGTATTTCCCAAAATACATTTGGGAAATGATTGAGATAACCAATAAACGATTATTTATTAATATTTTTTCTGTTGTAGTAACCAATTATTCATTGCAATAATAATCTTTGGTCTATTGATACAATTTCTGTTGTCAAGAATAAAACATTGGTTGTCACAACCAAAATCGATTATATGGTACTATAATGAAAATTTAAAATCGGTTACCACAACTAACCGAGTGTCAATGAAAAAAACAATCTTAATTCGATTGATACAACCATCGATTTAGTTGCAATCATTTTCATTTGATCGTATCCATGTTATTATTGTTGTTTCAACTAATTATTTATAAATACAACCGACAGACGGTGTAGGCAATATACTTTTTGTTTCTAGTACTATTTTTTATTGTTACAATCGAATTCCAAACAGTTATTTTCCTGGGTGAGGGTATAATAAGAAGTAAAGACGGTGTTAACTTCGTCCATTCCGAACCTTACACGGCGCAAAATCGCATTTTTTTATATGTTTGGAAAATATATACATTTTTTGCGGGAAAGGTGGGAAAATGCATTGCTGCATCCAACGTAGGTCGTCGTGGTATGTCGTGCTCCGCTATATGGTTACTGACTTAAAGCCCACCTTATCTCTCTTGGGATATGACGCCACCTCGGAACCGCTTCCGCATTACTTCAAGGTGGAAAATATATTTGGAACATGAATTTTTAAATATTATATATTTCTGAGCAAATACATTTGATTTGAATATCAATAACATTTATTTAGGACACATTTATTAGTATCTAACAACAAAGTATATTTGCAAACTAATGTTCTCAAATAAAATATGTGTTAAAATACAAATAAAATAATTGTTTAGGAATTTCCCCAAATATATTTTGTTTAAAGAGATTTTTAACACATTGCAGATTTTTCGAATTTCATTTTTAATAGATATTTAATAGATATTGAATAGGAGAAAAAAAATCCGGAACAAACCTACCCGAGAAAAGTGCATCCAATGCCTTAAAAATCGCAAAGCTAGAGGGACCTTTGTATGAAGGCTATTTCAAATCATGGACCTCTGACTACCGGATTTCGTGTGAAGGATACCGGGTAAAAATAAACCCCATTTACCAATTTTCAGCTCGATCAGTTGACATCTGTTGTCTCTATAAAGTTAAGAAGTCAAAACGGGGTGATGCTACGTATGGGGGCTATATCAAAAAATGGACCGATATTGCCCATTTTCAATCCCAAGCTACCTGCAGCTATAAGAAGTATATATACCGCATTTCAGCCATCGAGGACATAGGGCAGCCAATAGCTCTTGGGTAGACTGTAGCGTGATTTGCAGGTTGTTTGGGATTGCAAATGGGCCATAACGCTCAAAGTCTTGATATACGAGTAGCGCTCCAATAGAGGTTGCTCAAAAATACGGGTTTTGAGCCATAGCTACCACATTTTTAAAGCAGAAACTTTGCAGTTTGTTTTCTATTTTGACAAGAATTCATCACAGCCCCCGTGTAGATGTAGCTCTCAAAAAAGCTATATAAAACCATAAATGCCACATTTTTCAGATGAAGAGTTTGGCTAAAGAATTTGCGGCCTAAAAATTACAGCGTTCGCTTTTTAAATAAATTACTTAAACAAAAGGGATCGTTTCATGATTTGTCAAAAGATTTTTCCGGTTATAAAAGTTGAATACAATCCATGGTGGAGTGTATATAAGATTCAGCATGGCCGAACTTAACGCTTTTACTTGTTTAAATATGATTTCCGACATATGTCCGCTGCGGCTACGAGTTACCTGGCCCATTCGATCAGTCCAACTTGTGACAACTTTTTCCAATAAATCTGGCCGTATGGCGTCAATGGTGGTTGAATATTGGCTTCCAATGCTGGTTTGCCAGCATAAACCAATGACTGAACATTAGGCCGGGTAAAAAAAAGATATATCGCGGTTGTCCGAATCTCAAATGAAAGCTTGTTTTGTTTAATGAATATATCCCAAATATATACAGGCTTTACCTTGAGCCGCCAGGTAATATCGCTCTAGAGCGATATTACATAACCTCTAAAATTAAGGTTTTTATTGAAAATGTCGGACTCAATCGCGAGTGTCGATTGATTTTTGAAAACAAAAATTCAGTCAGCATGGCTCGATAGCGCTCGCCATTCACCGTAACGGCAGCTCCTCCCTCATTTCGAAAGGAATAAAGGACCGATGATTCAGCCAGCAATACATTTTAATGGATGTAATGGTGATTCGTTAACAAATAACACAATTCTTTGATTTGAACATCGCGAACAGATTCATGTTGACATCGGCTTTTAAAATTGACTCACTAGACATGAAATCCCTCAAATATAAATCTGAAATGAACTTCTTCAAACTTGACAATGTTCATTTCTTCATCAAGAATATATTCAGTTAAACTTTATAATGATCGGATAAAATCTATGACACTATATTATATCTAAAGATGAACTGATTTAATTCAAATTTTACAGTTTATTGTCAGATTTGTGAAGTTGTGCCAAATTGAGTAATTTTCATACGAAAAAAACGACTTCTATACTGCCATCTTAAGAAAGAAAGTCACATCTCCCTTTTGGTAGTTTTGAGGTATTCAGCTTTCACGTTTTTTTTAAAGCTTAATATACTTACGGCATTTATAATCGAACTTGTTTAAACGATGGTTCGTAAAAGTGTGTTAATAATATGAAACTTTGGTAGAAATCCTCTGATTTATTTTAACACTTATTTTGCGTAATTCACCCATTATATGAGTCCTTTCCAATAGGGATATGATCTTTGAGCCGCAGGAACCATCTGTGTCGATTTTCGTTCGTTGATATTTTAACACTTAATTTGCATAATTCACCCATTATATGAGTCGTTTCCAATAGGGATATGATCGTTGAGCCGCAGGAACCATCTGTGTCAATTTTCGTTCGTTTACTACAAGAGACAGGCAGACGGACGGACGAATATTTTCGTTCGCTGCAATAAATGATAAATAAAAAAGGCAGGAAATCCATAGATCCCAATCCCCAATGTAATGTAAATCAATCACCACCAGAAAAGAGACCCAAAAATCGTTTCGAAATCTATTATTGATTAAATCTCCAAAAATCAAATTTACAGAGATTTAATTTAAAACTAAATTACCGGATTAAAAGACTTTCCTTCGATATATTTAATTCTCAAAAAAAAAAAATAATAATAAAACAAACCCAAAAATAAAAAACCACAAATAAACAAATATTCAAAAATTTCACAAAACAAAAAACGTCACATGAATCACATGCTAACAACAAATCCCCCACTTCAAACAAAAAACAAGAAAAAAATACTAAACGAAGCGATCCAACACATGTCAAAGCGGATAAATTCAAATCTTAAGAAAAAAAAGTAACAAAAAAAGCTCGAGAAGACAAAAACAAAACGAACAAACTAAAATTGTTACGATTTAACAAAATCATCTGAAACACATTAAGAAGTTTAGCCGCGTCAATTAGCATAATTTGAACATTAGTTTTCTATTTTTTGTCTCTGCTCATCGTCGTTGACGTCGCGTCCGCATTTTGTTTGCCGCCCGCCCGCCAAATCAAATCAAACCAAACCGAAATCCCAGTGATCTAAACCGATCCCATTATTATCAGCGATCAGCGATAACCGTTGGACAAAATGTGGACTTGGTTTTTTTTGTTGGCGTTTTTTTCTTCTTTTGACGCTTAACAAACAAATCCATTGAAACCGTCAAGAGTTTTAAACATATTTTTAAGATTTTAATATGTCTCATGTCTTTTTTGTTTCTTCGTCGACATTTTTGACTATAAAATATTATTGATTCATCTATTGTTTGAAACGATGATAATTAACATAAAATATTCTACGTATTGTTTCTTGTTACTATATTTATTATTATACTCCTTTATGTATGTGCGTCTGTGTGCGCATATTTTAATCTCCGTAAAGAAATGAACCAATCAAAAGTATATCTATCCACTAATTTTGTGTTATTTTTATTGGTTTTCTTTTTATACAATTTTCCTGCATAAATAATTTCGATTTTAAATTTAGTTAACAAAAGATTATCTCTTCAGATCAAAATGAAATTTTAAAGTCCGTGACAAATAAAAAATTATGAATTTAAATTGAATTGAGAATACCTTAATAAAGTGTTAAAAAGCTGGCGACAGCGCTTCTCAAGTGATTAAACAAAGAGTGAAATCGACAAAAAAAAATATAGAAAAAACGAAAAAAATAATTTAAAAAAACTGAAAAAATTGTGTAAATGATTTTTTTGCTCCGACATTAAAGCGGCAATTTGTTCCAGTAACCAAAGGATTTATTTAATGTGGATATAATCATCTTTGAACTCAAACTATTTAGGTGAGTTATTATTAAATAGTTTTAGAACAAGATATATAATTTGTTTCTAAGGAACCACATCTGAAGTTCTTCAAAAGAAGCAAGTAGAGATTTTTTTGAATTCCAAATAAAGGGTTTTTCAACAGGGACGCTACAAAAGTAGACCGACAGAGACAGCAAACGACGCCATATTTTTGCCGCTCTTTTGACATTTCTCTTGAGTAAGGTTTGCCATTTCATGATGGAAAGATATACGAGCCAACAATGTGTCGAAATTATTAAAATTTACTACCGAAATTCGGAGTCAGTGGCCTCAACGTTAAGAGCGCGAAAAATCGAAAAATCATCTTCAGCGATGAGGCTCATTTCTGGCTGAATGCGTTATTGGTCAGACAGCAATCCACACGTACTCCATGAGTCATCATTGCATCCCGAAAAAATTACGGTTTGGTGCGGTTTATGGGCCGGCGGCGTCTTTGGGCCGTACTTCTTCCGTGATTATCAAGACCGGCACGTTACTGTGAATGGGAATCGCTACCGTTCAATGATAACCGAAAATGTTTGGCCCCAATTGGATGATATGGACTTGGAGGACATGTGGTTCCAACAGGACGGCGCCACAAGCCACACAGCGAATGCCACAATCAATTTATTGGAAACCAAGTTTGGAGAACGTGTTATCTCACGAAATGATCCCAATCGATTGGTCGCCTCGGTAGTGCGATTTGACGCCGTTAGACTATTTCCTGTGGGGCTACGTCAAGTCTATGGTCTATGCCAACAAGCCAGCGACGATTGATGAACTTCGTACGAATATCGATCGTGAAATTGCAGCAGAATCGGCCGATTTATGCATGAACACCGTCGAAAATTGGGTTCAGCGTCTGGAAATCATTGATATCCAAAACCGTTTTTGTTTTATTTAAAAAAAACTTTTGTAGCGCTCTTATAAAAGCACCCGATATGTTCTTTTGCAGCAGCCATGGAAATATTTATATTTTATGAAAAATATAAAATATTAAAATGTTGTTATGGAAAATAGATTAAAACAAGTAAAGGAGGACTAAGTTCTGCTATGCTGAATCTTATATACCCTCTACGATGAATGGTTTCGGGTACAAATAAACTCATTATACTAAATTTCAGCCCAATTCATTGAAATCTGAGACTTTGTGGCGTTACGAAGTCATATCTTGAGGGACCTTAACATGGGAGCTATATCTAAACATGGACCTATGACTGCCTTTGTTCGTGTGAAGGATACCGGGTATAAATAATAAAAAAAGTAGTATAAATACCGGCAGCTATAAGAAGTACCTGTACCAAATCGCAGTGATTACAATAGGCGGACAGACGGATGGACGGTCAGACGGACATGGCTAAATCTTCTTAGAATTTTACTACGACTAAGAATTATATACTTTATGGGGTCTCAGATCAATATTTAGAGTATTTTCTCTTCTCCAAATAGAGTGACAAAATTAATACGGGTTTTCAAACAAGAGGTGTTATTTTGAATCACCCGGTATTTCTGTAGCTGTCACTTTTGAAGCTTTTATTCTTTGGCATTTGACAAGTAGAAAATACGCCATTCTACAACGCATTGAAATTATTAAAATTCGAAAATCATCGAAAAGTTATCTTGACTTATGAGGCCCATTTCCACCTCGGTGGCTACGTCAACAAGCAAAATTGTCGCATCTGGGGCTCGAAAAACCCAAGAGTTATTGTTGAGAAGCCTCTCCATCCTCAACGTGTGACTGTTTGGTGCGGTTTATGGTCATTGGACATTACTTTTTCGAAAATGAGGTTGGATCAACAGTTACGGTGAATGGATTACGCTATCGAGAGATGATTAATGATTTTTTATGGTCGGAGTTGGATGGTATTGATCTGGACAACGTTTACTTTCAACAAGACGGCGCTTCGTGCCACACAAGCAATGAAACCATTGCTCTGTTACGGGAAAAGTTTCCGGACCTTGTTATCTCTCGAAAAGGTGATCACAATTGGCCACCGAGGTCTTGTGATTTAACACCTTGCGACTTCTTCCTTTGGGGACACGTGAAAGATAAGGTCTACGCCAACAGCCCAGCGTCGATTCAAGACCTCAAAGATAGAATTCGTGAGGCTATCGAGGACATAGGGCAGCCACTTTGCGATTTGGTTATGGAAAATTTCATGAAAAGGATATGGTCCTGTAAGCGTGGTCGTGGTGGCCATTTGGCTGATGTTGTTTTTCATTATTAACGGCATACCTTCCTCTTAATTATGAAATAAAAATCCGATCATTTATCTCCAAAAATGTCCTTTTCTTTGAATACCAAAATAACACCTCTTGTTGGAAAACCCTTTACTTTAAAAAATATAGTCAAATACTAAAGACACCTTCCGCAAAACTTGGAATTAGAAAATGTTTAAAAAAAAAACTATACTGTACAAAAAATATCTGTCAGACTTCTTTGAAAGGCCGACCGCTGTATATGCAGGCATCGTTAGCTCATTGAGGGACATTAGCAAAGCAGGTGTTCAATGCGTTCCACTTCTTCCTCATCTCCACAACATCTGCAGAAGTAATTTTACTCAATTCTCAACCTCCTGGCGTGTTTGCCGATCAGGCAATGTCCCGTCAGTCTATTCCACCCTAATGCGAGGAGACTTTTTAAAATTCTCAGTTCGTAACAAGGCCCGATTTGTCCAGCTGTTAAATTCTGAACATCTTTCATTGGTCAGAAATTGTTCTGATTATCTCTGACCTAAGCCAAAGATTGCAAATGGACAGTGGCGCACCAATCTATGCAAATTCTTCGAGAATTTGGAATGTTGTCCTTTTCTAGCAAGTTCATCGGCTTTGCAGTTCCCCGGGATATCCCTATATCCAGGTACCTATCAGGCAATGTCCCGTCTGAACTGATACTAATGTCGACAGTCATTTCCTATCTAGTGCGAGGCGATATTTTGATCTTCTTGGTATATGTTTGGGACAATATACTACAGAAGAGTGTAGTTACCTTACAGGTGCCGATTTCTGACCATCATTCATTGCACTGCCTGACTGCCTCTAGCCTAAGCCAAAGCCAAAGCGTGTGGATAGTGGCGCACCCAATATATGCAAATTCTACGATAATTTGTAATGCCGTCACTTTACCAGCAAGTTCTTTGGTACCGGTCTGAGGTACCGAGAATGGTAGTCTTTAAAATTTTACGAACATTTAAATTTGTATGGAATTCCTTTATAACGCAAACCTAACTGTTTTGTAAATAACTTTTGATTGGGTTGATGGATAAACTGGCTGAATATAATTTGGAGTATTTATAATTTAAAAATGAAATCACCCTGAAAACATTCTATGTCCACTTAGCATTATTTGGATTGAAAGTAACGATATGTAGTGTATGTTAAAATGTTCAGTTTGTTTTTGTAAATTAAGAGATGTAGCCTCCAGAGATTTAATGGCAGCCTAACTGTCCAAGTCAATGACAACGACAATGTTGGTCACTATGTTGCGGCTCAGTCACTTAGCGACTTCCCTTATTACCATTATTTCGGATTCATAAAAACTGCAGGTATCTGGTTGTCTATGAGCTATATATAGTCTGAGTTATTTATAGTGCTCTCCGAAGCCAACGTTATCATAAAGGTTCGTACCATCTGTTTAGAAGCAGAGAAGTTTTCTATTTCCTGGCGTTCTGTCAACCCATTCCTCTCTGGCTGGTATCTTATGGCGATTTTTATGCAAAAAAGTGCAACATTTTCCCGAAAAAAGGAATTTTTGGAATTTTGAAATTTTAGCTAAGGTTAATTCGAGGGACTACATCAGTTCCACCCAAAAAGGCCAAATATTTTTCAGAATTTCGCGTCGACGGGGCATCATTTTTTTTAGAATCGAAATCACCATTAGTGATGAAGTTCCTCTCGAAGGTGTACACCGTTGAGATATAGTCCACTCGGTGGGTTACCATAGCACTACTTTGTGATATCCCCATGTGACCGTAGTTCTTAAACCTCCACATTGATAGACAGTTTAATCTTAATGCCGCTCAGGTTGCAACTATCGCTAGCCACAATATCAATCGGCAGTAGATAAGTAGGACTTGTAGAGACTCTGTCGCTGCAGTCCTTAAAGCCGCGCTGTCGCTGTTGTCCTGATTTGAGACTCAAACTCTGAGAACTGGACGTGAAATACCCCAAAAATAAGAACTTCTGCATCATTCGTTTAGTCAAGTTGGTTATTGCATTTTCTTTGACCTTTTCCCGAAAACGACACATTTTTTTGTGCATTTTTGATGTTTAAAAATTGGAATTATGTTTGATTCAAGGAACTACATTAGTTCGACTAATTTCTAGTACTTTATGTCGACGGGGTAACATTTTTTCCAAAAACAAAATCACCATAAGTGTGTGATATCTTTCCTGCTTTAGGTATGAATACCACTTTGGTATCCCTACATCGATTTTAGGGGATACGAGAGCTTTATGCAGCCCTCATATGTCTTCTCCTTCATAATTTTCTGCATTTCTATTGGAGAAATGTCATCCGTTAATCGCCCAGCTTAGTCTGCATTTATCAGGCACCAATTTAGCGACGTTTGTCGTCCACTCGTTGTGCAGAATGTAGAATGTAAGTAGATGTGAAACACAATCTGCAAGACTTCAGTCTAATCTTCTGTAAAATGTTCTTTTTATGGCTTAAATAAGAATATTTAAGAGCGACAACTGTATTGAGACAAAATAACAAAGTATGAACTGATTTGGCCTGAAAATGATATTTTTCAGTTTAAAAAATGAGAATTTTACAGCTAAAGAGATATATCAGAGCATTGGTTGGTAAGGTTAAAGGTCCTAAAGAACCTGTAACTACAATAAATATCTCTGCAAAATTTGATGAACCGAGCTCTATTACTATGGAATGTGACGTGATTTAATGAATAGACAGATGTGGCTAAATCGTCTTAAAAGAATATATGGAGAATTCCACGACAAATGGACGGTTTCAAAAAAAATAGGTTTTTATTTTTCCCATTTTTTTAGGGTGCCTGAAGAAACGCATTGTGAAATTTTTTGGGATTTTTCCGATAACTCGTTCAGGATTTATCGATATTTAAAAAATCGTTAAGATAGCACTCCGTATATCAGGTTATAGGTTTTATCTTCTTATCTTATGGTCCGATTTAAATTTTCATTTAAATGTTGGTATTTTTCAGAATTTTTTTTAAAAAAAAATATTAAATTTTTTGTGTGTGATTTGTGAAGTTATATGAAGTTAGGCTCATATTGAGGAGTGTTATATAGACATAAATTTTAACTCATTGAATAAGGATTAATTAAGTTAATACTATAGATATTAATCCTTTTACGCAGCAAAATGAACCAAAATCTATAATGTTCCTTCGATCTCATATTTTACGATAACTGCACTTTAAACATAGCAACAAAAACAAAAACATCTGTGTAGAATAATGTCATAACAAAGAACTCTTTTGTTTAAGCAATTTTATGATCTTTTTCTGTATTTTGTTTTTGTTTTTCGACAACCAAATTAGAAAATCTTGTTTTTTGTGATCGTAAAACTTAAATGATCATTATTTACGAGTTGTATTGCCTTGTGAGTAGATAATCCGTTTTTTTTTGCTTTTTGAAAGGAAAACAAATTCTGACAAGCCAAACAAAACTGTGTTAAATGTCAGATATTCGATTTTTTTTGCGATCTTTATTGCGGACAATAAATAAAACATTTTTTGTTAGAAAAATGGTGGTAAATTGAAGCACACGTGTAAAACAAATAATAATGTAGAAAATGAATTATTAATGTATAAAACAAATATATGGGGGATATTTCATGTCAATTGAGTGCATTTTTAAAACCAATGTCTTCTGATCGGGATGAAACTTGCACCAAGTTCAGTCATATTGGATAGTGTTTATGACACAAAATTGCAACGAGATCGGTTAAGGACTGTTCGATTTAAAGGGTGTTGAATTTTTAAATCTTATGTAAACGGGACTTTTTTACCATCCATATAACTACATAATTACCTAATGTATTTAGAAAATTTCGTCCAAAGGGTATTCGACAGCAATTTCTTCAATCTTTAAAAAAAATGCACAAAAATATTTTTTTATGATTTTTTTCGCAAAATTAAAACTTGTTTCGAGATTTTTGTAAAAATCCATATTTTGTTTAGTTTTTTTTGCTCAAACGAAAGTTTATGTCATTTGCTTTAATGGCTTAAAAACAATTTATGGGATGGGACCTGCTTAAGTATTATCAAAACAATGATAAACTCCGAAAAAAATGAGGTTGCACCACATATTTTAGCTTAACTCGAGAACCATGTATCCTAATTGGTCACGGAAAGTTTTTAAACGGAAAGTTTCTAATAGACATTTTTCATTCCATCAGCGGTTTCAATGATATCTTACAAGATATTACGGAAAAATGGAATTTGGTGAGAACATTTTTATATTTTTTTAAATTTAAATATCTTAAAAACATCATTTAAATTCACAACTATTATAATGTTATTGTTTTATGGTAAAGTCTGATCGGTCATGAATAAAATGAGACCATTCCGAAGAAAATCAATGGATAATTTAAAAAGTTGTAGCTAGATTTAGCAGATCTACAAACCACAAGTTATCAACAAAAAAAACAAATGTAACAAGAGCAAAATGACAAGGGGTTTGTATAGGAGAGTCGAAGATGAAACAAGTTGTCGGAAATGAGCAAGAACCTTCGCTTGCTGGAAGTCGTCCACTTACAAGCCGTACCACAAAGGGAATTGTAGGAAAGGTCCATTTTTGGGTATCCATCGTTCAAAGAGGGTTTATTTTTTCTTATTATTATTAGTCTATAGACCTATGTACAGGGTGGGCATAAAGAAACCAAGGGGTGTAAAAGTTTAATAACTTTTTCGTTTATTATTTTTTTTATTTTTTCTTCCAGATTATATAATATACAAAAGGCAAATTTTTTTACACTAAGTATGAAAAATAATGTCTCCTAAATGACCACCGTTTTCAGCTTCGCAACTGATGGGCTCTTTTTAGAGCATTTTCCATAACACCTTTCAAAACTTGTGGCTGTAGGGTTCGAATTTCTGCAACAATGTTTGCCTTGAGTTCAAGGATTGTCTCGGAAATAGTCGGGTGCTGTCAAATCTGGCAATCGCGCTGGCCAAATAATTTCCAAATTTCTGGAAATTATTCGCTCTCCAAAAATTTGACTTAAAAGTGCCATTGTGTCTCGGGCAGTATGGGCAGTGGCTCCGTCCTGCTGAAACCACATACCAGGTCTTATTAACAAAGCCATTCAAATGAAAATGAGCTTCATCACTCATAATCAAATTTTTAATAAAGTTGATTTCATTTCTGGCCAACTCTTGAAATTTAACTGCAAAATTTAGACGTTGCCGATGATCTGGGGGTTTTAATTTTTGCACCAACTGGACCTTATATGGGTATAACTGTAAATCTTTTTTTAAAATGCGCCGTAGTGACGTACGAGACATTTCTAGCTGAGCAGAACGCCTTCTGACAGATGTTTCTGGTGCTTCGTTAACACTTTGATGTACTCGTTCAATATTTTCCGCAGTGCGACTTACACGTGGTCTACCGGTTCGAGGCAAATCTCTTACGCTGCCATGTTGGTGATGACGATCAACTAAGCAACTAATCATTGCTTCAGAGGGCGAAATTCTGACGTTAAAATGTCGACGATATGCTCTTTGCGTTAAAATAATTGATCTCTGGTTTAAACAATAAAATTTTATTGTTCTGGTTCTCTGTTCAATTGTGAACCTCTCCATTATAAATTCTCCAAGTGTTGTCTATATAATATGAAAGAAAAAATAAAAAAAAAATAATAAACGAAAAAGTTATTAAACTTTTACACCCCTTGGTTTCTTTAGGCCCACCCTGTATATCCTTACAGACTTTTTACAATATACTCATATACACTTTTCTATTTAAATTCATTTATCTTAAAGATATGTTATGATGATTTCATTTACGAGTTTATATACATTGCTGGGAACTAAGTATTCAATAGTATCGTTATTTTCCATTTTAAAGGAGATATATATTTGTAGAAGATAACACACAGGTGACGATAGGGATCAGTATTAGCATAATTAGTGCTGAAGTAGTTCAGGTGTATCAGTTCAAAGTTTGTAGTTGGTCTACATAGAACATTCAGTTTAATTTTAATAATCAGGAATTCAGAGGTAATAGTTCCTTGTAATACGAGTATATTTAATACAAAAGAAATATTCTGCATTACGCGTCTGCTCTTTATAAGATACAGTCTGTACTCATACCTAGGCAGATTTTGTTGAGACCAACCATATCGACGTAGACACAATAGTAGGATCCATATTCAAGAATAGGTCGTACCAGCGAAGTATATAAATTGCTGGAAACAGAAGGATCTGTAAACTCTTTACTCCAACGCTTCACAAAACCGAGATCACCATAAACCTTATTAGTTGTTAACGATATATGTGATCTGAAATTCATTCGACGATCCAACAGAATACCAAGATCCATAAAGGAGTCATCAGATTCCAGCATAACGTCATTTATACAATAATTGGGTTGGAAATTAACATTTCTAGCGAAAGTTGGCCAGGCACCAGTTATGAAAACTATCAAGTTCAGACTGAAGCAATGACTGTTCATCTTGATCATTAACAGTTTTAATAATATTGACATCATCCGCATACATAAGAACTTTAGAAATGTGGACAGCAGAAGGTTTATCATTATAAATAAAGAAAACAATATTGGTCCAAGGTGACTTGGACCAATATTGTTGGTATTGGAACACCAGATGTAACAGCAATATTTTTTGATAAAGAACTACCAAATTTAACACGCTGAGTCCGGTTGAATAAATACCTTTTTAACCAAATTAACAGATTCAAATTCTTTGCTGAAATATGGGTAAATAACATCAGTTTGCTTTCGTTTCCGAAAACCATCATTTACCACGGATGTAAGTTCAAGAACATTCGTAACAGTTGAGCGGCATTTACGGAATCCATGTTGGTAATGTGACAGTAAAGAAGAAATTTGATGTGCAAGTGTATCAGATACTTTTTTCTCGAAAAGTTTAGGAATTGCACTCAGTTTAGCAATTCCTCTGTAGTTTGACACTTCAGTTTTACTGCCAAATTTATAGAGAGTTATTACGTTGAGGTAAACAACCAATTAGCAATGATTTATTAAATAGTGATGTTAAAGAAATAGATAAGCTATCAGCCAATCCATCAGGGCCAGGATTAAACGAATTTTTTAACTTCTTCATGTTCTACAAAACTGTTTTATGATCCAAGAATGGTATATTAATAGGACTATGTTCCAATAAGTGATACGGATAAGAGTTAGATTGATAATAAATGCATGTTGAATAGGTTGTTGCGAAGAAGTCTGCAAGCATATTACTTATTGATAGGTAATCGTTTGCTGTAAAAGATCCATATTTTAAGAAATTCGGTAAGGCATATGATCTTCGTTTCGAGTTAACAAATTTATAAAATTATTTGGGATTCTCCCTCAGCCGATTTTTCATGTTTATCAAGTAATTACTATATGATCTTTTATTGATTATATTATATTCCGATCTTGCAATGCAGTATTTACTATAATGAGTAGAGGAAGCAGATTTTTTAAACTTCTTATATATTTTGTTTTTATTGTTCGTTATTTTTGATAATTGTCTATTATTCCATAGAGGGCCAATGGGACTCACCTTCAGAACCCGAGGGACTGACTTGTGAATACAATCACTTAGTTTATTGCTAAATACTTTTATTGATTCATTAATTTCATCAGACGAAAAAATGTCACTCTAGTTTACAGCAGATAGTAGCATATTCAGTTTTGAATAATCGGTTCTGGAGAAACAATATCTTTTAAGATTTGTATTTGAATTATCAGTATTGGAATGAGATTTTGCAGGAAAAAGAAGCTTCAAACCTATTGTTGGATGATAACGGTCCTCAGGATAAGTAGCAGCATTTAGGAGAGATCCATCGTCGGAAATTCCTCTCTATTCTCCATAATATGCGAGTGTCGTCCAAAGGGAGTTGCAGGAGGGATCCATCATTGGAAATTCCTCTTTACGATCCGTACTATGCGAACATTGTCGAAGGAAAGCGTATAGAGACTCCTCCTTATTCAAATCACAAGGGTTGCCAACCAACGATGGGATTGTTAAAGCTAGACAACGTTACTAACTTAAACAACACCTTTTTATTGACTCAATAACATATTTAATTAGAATGAATAATTCCGATGAACAGCTACATCAATAAATAGAACAAGGAAATTTCAGGAATATTTGTCTAAAGTTTTAGAAAGTATAAATTTTAATTAAATAGAATATAATTAAATGAAAAAATGTCTCAGTTTTAATTAATAAATAATAAAATAATTTTAGAATGTATAGATTTTAATTAAATAGATTAAATTAAATAGAAAAATATCTCAGTGTAAATACATTTTAGTTCATAGATTATTTTAACAAATTTTTTATTAATAAACAATAAAATAATGAAAAATCAGTAGTCAAGAGCACTTAATAAAACTAAATAAATATGACTACGAGTATACTCAAGATCCCTTTGCCGCTGCCGCTATTCAACACAATCATATTTAATTGTTTAAATAGTTTATTAGAGCGTTATATATATTTTTTGCTTTTGAACAATTAACGGTATCTGTATCGTCCGTCTGTCAGACTGCGTATCACTAAACAATTGATGAGCGTTGACTACTGTTGAAGAAGGCCAAGCCGACCGACACTTCATTCGAATCAATAACCCGAACTACTACTACGAGTACTATCCTCATTGATGCAATGCAGTGCAATTTGTTGTAAATGCAACTAAAACTACAACAACAGCAAAAATTGTAGCGAGAAAAGCGAAAAAAAAACTCACTAGAAGTGACAAGAAGAGAAGGCGCGAAAAATACACAATAAACTGTAATTGTTATAGTTATTGCTTATTTTTCGTTTGCTGCTTTAAAGGCAGTTTCTGTTTTACAAAAAAAAAACGCAGTTGAAAGGCAATGTCAGAGCAATAAAAAAATCTAGTATCACTTTCAACACTTCTTCAACAACGACCATATGTGAGTCACTGTTATGTTCCTAATAGTCTTCACAGCACTGTGACACAGGATACTCTTTTATCCTTGAGCATTTTTACGACTTTGTAATAGTTTCTGAACCGATGCGTAATAGTTTCGCTGGTAGATCGTTTAAGCATATGTTAATGTATTTAACGAATTGGTCGTAAACGTAGCAGATCTTAATAAATTGTTTTATTTGTAATTGTTCTATGAAAAACCATCGTTGAATTTGGAATAGTGATCCATATGTTTCGAAGATATACGAGGGGCATTAAAAAAAAGTGACCTTTTATAGTCTTCAAGAAAAATTATATAGTTTTATTTATTTATATGAATTAGAATGCAAAGTAAATTTATATTCTAATTTTACGGTCGAGGGAGAAGCCGGTTGACAAAGACCATGTTGCTTGATAATATTTGTTGCGCCAGACCAGAGCCTCTGGTAGGAATCGAACCCACGACTTCCAAACTCATAGGCGAGCACGCTACCAACTCACCTACTGGGTTGCCCTATATAAATATATATTTATTTATTATTATCAATTACTTATTTCCCCTTTTAAGCTTTAATATTGTTTATGTCTTCTCAATCAATTGCAAATCTCTGTCCTGTCATTGGCCAGATTGTGTTCGGAATAGGAAAAAGTCACCGGGGGATATGTTCATCTTCCTATAAAGGCCTACCCAAGCACAGCCAGATGTCAATTACTCAATGCGGGACAGCAGCAAAGCAGGTGCACAACGCTATTAATTTTATCCTCATATCCTCTGCTTTTTCAGAAGACGTTGAAGTCAATACCCAACCATCTGGCGTGTTCGCCGATCAGGCATTGTCCCGTTAGAACTGATATGTACGTAAACAGTACCTTCCTCTCTAGTGCAAGGAGATATTTTGACCTTCTCAGATCATATATTGGCTAGATTTAGCTAACTTATACACCTGTAGGGTCGCTTTGGCTCCTATCTCCTAAAATCGTCCATTGGATATACATAGCAGTAATTCGTCCAATACTGCTGCATGGCATTGTGCTGCGTCTAGCTTCCCTACAGGTGCCGATTTCTGTCCATCTCTCATTGGACTGCCTGACAGCTTCCTGCCTAAGCCACTGTGGACAGTGACGCACCAATATATACAAATTCTTTGAGAAATTTTAATGTCGTCAAATTCCTAGCAAGTACGTCAGCTTTCCGGTTCCCTGGGATATATCCATATCCACTGCTCAGACATCGCGTTAATAGATCTGCAGCTGTCGAAGGATGTTTGTGAATTTAGGGATGTGGCCTCCAGAGAAATGTGACAGCCTGACTATCCGAATAAATGACAACGCTAGTGTTGGTGACAACGTTGCGATTCAGCCACTTGACGACTTCCCTTAATGTCATTATTTCGACTTGATAAACACTACTGGTAGTCTATGAGTGTGCACTTCGAAGCCAACCTTATCGTCAAGGCGCGAACCATCTGTGTAGTAGTGGAGATGGTTAATATTTCCTGATATTCTGCCAACCCATTGCTCTATGGCAGATACCATAGTGGTGAAGTTCCTCCCGAAGGTGTTTAGGTTGGTAGATAATCCACACGGTCGGTTACCATAGCGTTACTGTGTGTTACACTCATGTGACCGTAGTTCTTGTACCTCCACATTAATAGACAATTTAATCTTAAGCCGCTCTGGTTGCAACTTCTCTAGCCACAATATAAATCGGCAGTAGATGGAGTAGGAGTGACTCCGTCGCTGTAGTCTTTAAATCCCCGTTAATGCTAAGGCAGGCTATTCACTGAACCGTCATTAATTGAGTGGTAAAGGATCGCCTATCAGTTGCCGTCCATCACAGCACAATGCCTACATTAGTATTAGGCGAACTACTGCTATGTATATCCAATGGACGATGGAGAGAGGTACCAACGCGACCCTACACCTTTACACAGGAATAGAAAGTCTTAAGTACAATTTCATGTCTCAAATTGTAACTACAAATTTTGCACTGTCAGAAAAGACTAATTCATTTCCATATAGCCGAGGAGGGTCCACATGTGGAATCTTATTCTTCCTAGTAAAGAGAACCATTTCTGTCTTGTTTGGTTCAAAGCTCAAACCACTGTGTCTGTTCCATCGGGACAATTTGATCAGAGCCACCAGTATAATGTCCCAGAGGACGTTTTCAAATTAATCGTATACTTATACTTCGATTGCAACGTCGTCCGAATATACCACGACCTTGCAGCCACAACGTTCTAGATCTAACAGGATTCCATTCACCGCAAAGTTCTAAATTGGTGGAGACAATACACCTCCTTGCGGGGTCCCTCTGTTTAAAAACCTTGTTAGAGTTGTGGACCCAAGACTTGTGGTTATGCATCATCTATTGAGCAGGCTTTGCAATAGTCTAATCCAACTAGAGTTTTAAAAGCCCCTTCTATGTGAAGAAAGGCCACCGTAGTGAATTCATTGAAGTGTACGGACGATTCGGTGGTGGCCACAATTTCGTACAGGGCAGATTTTGTAGACTTTCCCTTGTTTTAAACATGTTGGTTCCCCGACAGAAGTTTTGTGTCGAGTTTTTCTCTAATGAAAGAATCTAAAAGTCTTTCCAGACCTTTCAATAGGAAGGAGGATAGGCTAATTGGTCTGAAGTCATTTGCCTAGTGTGGAATATCTTTCCCGCTTTGGGTATGAATAGCATTTTGGTATCCCTCCATCGATTGGGTATATATGAGAGCTTGATACAGCCTTCATAAATTTTCTGCAGCCAGGGGATAATGTACTTCATCATTCTCTGCATTTCTGATGAAGGTCTCAAAGCTGTTAATCGCACTGCAAATTCTGGATTCCACAGTCAACAACCTAGCGACGCTTGCAGCACATTCGCTCTCTTGTTGTTGTTGTAGCAGCTTGGAGACGCTGAGTTGATAATCCTTAAGTCTATTTCTTTTACAGACTTCGTTCCGGCATATATCCGATTATCCTGGGAACCTTATGCTGTTTTCATCTACTCAATGTTGTCCGGATGTAAATAAACATTCGTCTGTTAATTTCAGGCAATGGATGTTATTTGTTACCGTTTCTATTCTCCACTAGAAGCGCTGCATATCTGTCAATAGTCATCATGGTGTTATGTCTATTTTTGCTGCAGAAACTAGAATTATGATAAAAACATGAAATGTTGATGTTAAATTTGTTCAGTGGCCTGGCTGGGAATTGAACCCAGCACCTTCGGGATCAAAGTCTAATGCACTAACCACTGAGTTACAGAAGGCCACTCGCTCTCTTGTTGGTCCTGCAGTTCTTCGAGTTATGTTGGTGAGTTCCCCGGAAAATGTGTGTCGAACAGTGCTTTAAGCGACTGCTACCTGTTTTTTTGCCGTATGGTCCAGGTGATTTGAAGTTCTCCGAGCTGTTAATTGCACAGAAAATTCTGGATTCCTCAGTGAACAACCTTGCGAAGCTTGCAGTCCACTCGCTCTCTTGTTGGACCTTCTGTTTCTCGGGTTCCAGGTGACTTCCCCATGAATTAGGCAACGATGCTTTAAGCTACTGCTCTCTGTGTATTTTCCAGTTGTTTACATCATCCTGCAGGTAACCAACTGTACAGGGTGTAGCGGATAGTATATTTTTCAGTTTTGCGACATCTATTATCTTTTCCATTTCTCCACAGAAAGTGTACCTTTGCGTCCTCCAAAGCTCCTTCTCAGCTTGTTGCAGGTATTTTTCCTGACATTCTTCTACTACTCCCCTGAAGATAGCTGACGGTACTACCAAATCTTCATAGGCCAAGTAACTGAAGACCACCTAGTATTTTCGATTACCCATCACAATAGTGGCAGCTGTTTAGTCTTTACAACTAAATTTTGGTAAGAGGAAAATGTTTAGATCTTTCCTGGTTAAAATGCAGGTTCTATTTGCAAGCGTTGCTCTCGTGTGAGTCTATCCATGATGAAGTTGCAAAGTAAACTAAACAAAAAGCAACTATCAGCAATCAATTGTCAAATAAAGAAGAGTTGCCAACTCAAAGGCAAAGAAAGACCACCATTTGAGCTCAGCTCAGGAGTTAAACAGGGTTGTGTCTTGTCTCCTACACTACTTATTTTGCTGCTGGATTTCGTACTTCAGCAAACAAATTCCGAATAGCCATATGGCATCCGCTGGGACAGTGAATTCCTACATGATATCGACTATGCTGACGACATCTACCTTTTTGCACATCGCTTCGATAATATTGCGCAGAAGCTACAGTTCCTATCAGCTATTGTCAAAAAAAAGAAAACCAAATTGATGCAAATTGGAACTAGCAACACTGCACTCCTAACTCTACAAGTGCAGCAGATCGAGGACGTAGATTCCTTCTCATACCTCGCCAGCATAATTTGCAAAGACGGTGGCTCTAGTGCCGATATCATCGCCAGAATCAATAAAGTGTGTTCCGCATTCCAATACCTGAACAGAATATGGAGAGCGAAAGTATTTTTTTCCCTCTCTGGGGTCGCTTAAAGCATCGACTGCTCTCTCATGGGGAACTCACCTGGAACCCGAGAAACAGAAGGTCCAACAAGAGAGCGAGTGGACTGCAAGCGTCGCAAGGTTGTTCACTGAGGAATCCAGAATTTTCTGTACAATTAATAGCTCTGAGAACTTCAAATCACCTGGACCATACGGCAAAAAAACAGGTAGCAGTCGCTTAAAGCACTGTTCGACACACATTTCCCGGGGAACTCAACAACAGAACTCGCTTAAAATCTTCAACTGTGGTGTCAAATCGGTACTGTTATATGGTTACAGCACCTGGAGTATAACGCAAAATACACTCAGGAAACTGCAAGCCTTTCGTAATGAATGTCTGAAACAAATTCTGCGAATTTTCTGGACGAATTGGGTGACCAACGAACAACTGCTCCTGTTGGCCAACCGCAAAACAATTGAAAGCGAAATCTGCAGGCACAAATGGACTTGGATTGGTCACATCTTGAGAAGACCTCCACCGAACATGCAAGACATGCACTGGACTGGAACCCTACGGGGCATAGAAATCCTGGCAGGCCCCCAAATACATGGATACGAACGATGAAGAATGAATGTTAATCTCGTATTGTGACTTGGAACCAAGCAAAGATGCTACCTAAGGGTAAAGCCAAGTGGAGACAATGTATCTGAACTGATTTTCACAAAATTTGGCAGTATTCGTTCCTGAATTAATAAATATCTTTTTGATAAATGTCTTAATGATCAGAAGTGAACTAAAACATCTATAGTGCTTTCATGACAAATCGGTTGGTACATATACGTTTGCGAGTTATCTGAAGTCATAGGCATTTCAAAAAGTGCTATACATCGCATATTGAAGGAAACTTTGATGATGAGAAAGCTGTGCGCAAGATGGGTGCCGCGTTTGCTCACAATCAAGACAATGCGCCAGTTCTCACATCCACTATTGCGATGGCCGAAATTAACGAATTAAAGTTCGTATTGCTTCAGCACCCGCCTTTTTCGCCAAATTTAGCTCCCTCGGATTATTTTTTATTCCCAAACTTTAAAATATGGCTCGGCGGAAATAGATTTGCCAGCAATGAAGAGGTGGAGGTTGCGGTTGATGGCTATTTTCAAGAGCTAGAGAGTTCTTACTATATAGACCTTCTATCGAAGCTATTGAAGATCGCTAGAAAAAGTGTATAGAGCTAAAAGGAGGTAATGTAGAAAGAAAGAAAAATTTTCCAAAATTTGTTGAGTTTCCTTTGTTAGGTCGGCTAATTTTCTCTCGGCTAATAATCTGCACCACTTACACCAGGGCGTGTCTTTAGATCAAACGAGATATACAGGGTGGCTGATATGTATTGCAACCAACTTCAGGTTCCTATCATTTCTAAACCGCTAGTCTGATAGCTGACAGATTTATTTCAGTGACAGTTCATTTTATTGTTTACAAACATACAAAAGCATTTTGATCTATTGCATTCAGAAAAAAGTTATTCGTGATGGAATTCAAGTCGCTATCGTTAGAGCCCTCCAGCATTTAAATCTGTTGTTTCTCGTACCATTGCTCGTTACCGTGATACTGGCAGTGTTGCATCGCGTCAAAAAAGTGGACGAAAAAACGGTAACAACACCAGAAATGATCCGAAAAGTGAAGGTCAGATTTGATCGAAATTCACGCCGCAGTGGTAGAAAAATTGCTCGTGAGCTGAACATATCGCGAGAACGGATACAACACATATTAAAAAATGGGCTTGGACTAAAGCCATTGAAGTTCCAAAAAGTGCAAGAGCTCACCGATGCACAAAAAAAGTTAGACTGGAAAGAGCCAAGGAGTTGCTTCACTTGCACGAAAGTGGCCAGTTACCGAATTTGGTTTTCTCCAATGAGAAGCCATTCCAAATTGAGCAGTTTGTGAACAAACAAAATGATCGGGTTTACTTGCCAAAGAGGTCAGCTGAAAATGTACACCTTCGATTGGCCACCAGAACTCAAGCGCCGCCGATGGTAATGGTGTGGGCCGCCGTAACGTCCGATGGTCGCTCCCCGCTCATATTCATCGACCATGGGGTCAAAATAAATGCCGAATATTATCGGGAAAATGTCCTAAAGGGAGTATTGAAGCCCTGGGCAGACAAACATTTCGGCCGCAGACCATGGACATTCCAACAGGACTCAGCACCATCGCACTCAGCACGCGTCAACCAAGAATGGCTAAAAAAGGAGGTTCCTCGCTTCATTTCTACCGCACAATGGCCACCAAGATCTCCGGATCTCTATCCGTTGGACTTTTGCGCCTGGGGCATTTTAGAGAGTAAGGTTCGCACTAAAAAATACCAAAGTATCGATCATCTCAAGACGGCGCTTCGCCGGGAATGGGCCAAAATACCGCAGAGCCACTTTCGTGCAGCGTGTGATGGCTTTGTCGGCCGTTTGAAGGCCATAATTCGTGCCAAAGGTGGCCAATTCGAACAAATCTAAACTGTTTCTAAAATGTTATGTTATTTCCGAAATTTTTTGCTTTTGAACAATAAAATTTAAAAAAAAATTAAAAAAATATAGCGCTTTACTTTGTTGCATTAAATATCAGCCACCCTGTATTCGTACTTACCAAATTTTATGGATCAGATAATATTTGCGACCTGGTATGACAAGAATACATCGACAGACAAATTACGGACATAGCTAAACCGAATCGGAAAGTGTAGATCGGTATAATAAATGTCCCTAACTTAGGTCCTTTTGGGTGTTATCGGTCGGGTCGATCGGTATAATAAACGATGGGTCTGTGTCATTCTCTGTTGGTTGTTACAAACACCCAGAGAGAGTTGAATGGAATAAATATTACTGCAGGCAGACAGATGGGCGGATATTGCACTAATGATTTAAAATATCCTATAAGGGATTTCCGCCGAACATACTTAGCTTCTATGGTTCTTTGATGTATTAAACTTTTGGCCCTTACCAAACGATATATACCCTTTTCCACTGAAGTGAGCGTATAAGTAATACAACTGAAATAATCACTTAATTGACAAAACTATTAGCCATCGATATAAAACACCAAATGTGATTGAATGAATGCTGGCAATTGTGGCATAGTTTCCACATAAATAATATGAGCCACTTTTGCCCGTCGTATAGGCCAATTGCGCGTGAGGGTCTCCGCACAACAGAACACAAAAACAGACAATAAGTATCAAATAAACACTGTGAATCGGTTGCAATTAGCGGCATAGTAATGCATTTAAAAGACATTCCTATTACGACTATGATTGCACAGTCGGTGCAAGGGCCCGGCAGCGGAGGTGAAGGAGGGGGAGATGTGAGGGCAGAACAGAAATCAGCAGTAAAGGAGGCGGAATACTATGCAAATATTACAAAAAAAAATCACCGGCAAACGATAGACAACAGACTGCGGCAGACAGTGGAATCAGTTGTTATTCCGTCATTTTTTGCTGTAGTCAGTCGCTGGCACTGAAGTATGACGTTAGGTTTTGACACAGAATTTATTGGAAAAACAACAATGACCCAATGCAATGGGAGGAACTGTTTCAGTTTCATTTTCGTTTTCATTTTTGCCGTTTGCCGACTGAGGCGGATGGCAATGCACTGTTCCCCTCCTCTCCAGACCCCAGCCCTAGCCATTGCCCCACATGGAGAACTCGCTTTGATGTTCTGATTACACTGAATGGCACTCATTTAATATCTGTATTCACTCGTATAGTAACAGTAAAAAACAATTATGCTTGTCTCAAACGATGTGTTTATAGCCCTGTAGGATGATGGAGGCAGAGTCAGTGGCGAAAGCAAGAGTTTTTGAAAATACACAACTGCAACATTTCATTGATTCCATGTAACAATATTCTATAGTTTCGAATTGGTAGGGACGATGGAAACTGGTCAATATTTAATAATTGCTAAACACAATGCATTTTTTATTATTTTAGTGCGCTTAAAAATACTTAATTTTAATGATTTTCCTCCAAGGTGTTTCAAATCTTTATAATGGAGTTATTTCAAACTTCAAATTTATAAAATTTTGTTAATATTAAATAAATTTTTCTATTACTTAGACTGAGCTGTTCTTATTTTAATGAATCTTACATCGCACAGTGCTTACTTAATTACTTGAAAGTGCGCCATTTTTCTTATGTAACTTCTTAACTGCTGGACCGATTTCAATAATTTGTTTAGGATAAAATCCAAAGCAAGACAAACAAAACATACGCTGAAAAAAATTTTATCATAAAATTAAATAATGGCTCCAACGAGGTTCATAGTATTTGAAATACTCGTAAGTAAATTTTTAACTTATAATATAGATAATTTCATTAATATTAAGAACATTTTCTTAATGAATTAAGGACATCTTTGGATTCATTCTTTAATTTTATGAATTTTTTTTCAGTTTACGCAGAAATACATTGTGTTTTTTTCTCCTACCGCTGCGACGATACAGGGTGTTTTTGCAGATTCCCAACTTTGAGCTAGGTTAGGTTGACAGAAGATGACGCCTGGCGAATGAGACCAAGCGCCCACTGAGACCATATTTGATCCATTGTGTTTCCTCATAGAATTATTCATCTTTCAAATCAGGTAATTGAAGAGTTTTGATCAGATGCCTTGATGGATTGTAGAAGTCTGGGTGGGTCCAGTCCTTTAAGATCATTCAGCTCCTGCAAGAAAAATGAGCCCAGTATCTGGTTTTTGTGCCTAACAAGAGATTTTGCTGGGATAGCCGCTTTAAAGTAAGTTCGGCAGATTCTTACGTGCTGTAATATCAAGGAATCTGTAGTGGTAGATTTCAGCGCCAAATGCAACTTTATGTACCTTATTCAGTGCTTTAACGTGGGTATCGCACTCTGTTATAGACCACTACGTACGGCAACCATTGGTCAGAACAGGCCTTATTACCGCTGAGTATTGCAAGTGGATTAGTTTAGGTTTTAAACCCCATCTGGGGCCCATGAACTTCTGGCACGAGTTCAATCCCGCGAAAGCTTTCTTAATATGCGCTTCCTTATTTGGTCTCCAATTCAACCTACGATCTAAAATCACACCAAAATTGTTTGCATATTATATTTGATAGTAGTTCTTTGTAGCGCCGATAATCTTAAGTCCGTTTCAGTAAACAGTACCAATCATCGTACCGGTGTTAGTGGCATTAATGTTGACACCGCAGCCAATTGCTCAGCAGGATACTTCCGATACTGAATTCTCCAAAAAATCCGAGACCGTAAATAAGTAATTACTTCTAGAAAGTATTACAATATCGTCAGCGTAGGCGCACGCGTTAACTCCTGATAATTGTAATCTACAAATTTGGGTAGGTAACACTTTTTAATTTGACAACAGATTTAACAGTTGCTTTTTCTTAAGTTTGGTTTGCTATTTTATCACAGACTTAAAAAAGAGCAACGCCTGCAAATTTTTGAAATTTTCTATGAACATAATGGTTCTGTTCGTCCAATTTCAAACTGCAGCGATGAAACTCATTTTTTGATTGATCCACCAACTTTTGACCGAACACCACTGTTCGGTGAGCTTTATGAGCCGGAAGTAATTAGTCCACATGTCCTCGGGTCTTCAAAAACGATGATAGAGAAATGATTACGTGTTTTTTTGTACCTCAATTACCTGCCTTTGTTCTTGCTGACATGTGATTCAGTCCTGTTGAAACACACAGCGCATGCTACAATTAATTAATTTACTCAAAGAAACTTTTGATGAACGAATAATGTCACGTAATGGCCCTGTTAATTGGCCACCAAGATCATGTGATTTAAACCCATTGGATTAGTTTCTTAAGGTTTTTGTAAAGTAATCTCATCTACGTTGATAAACCAAAAATAATTGAACAATTGGAAATCAATATTCGACGATTTATTGGCGACATATGGCCGCAAATGCTGCGAAAAGTGTGTGGAAATTGTCCCAGGTCGCTAGAGGCATGCTCACAAATTCCAGTTCCCCTGAAGCGTGTTAGGTATTTCCTAGTCTTGCAAGCTCATCTACCTTCCAGTTCTCTGGTATGTCCCTGTGACCATATGAGTTGAATATTGAACTGTTCAGCCATTTCGTTAAGAGATCTGCGACAGTCGAGGCAGTTTTTAAATACAGGAATATAGTTTCCAGGGACTTGACAGCAGGCTGACTCTCAGAGAAAATATAGATACTGACTTAGGTCGGAACATTAATTTTCAACCATTCCGCCACCTCATTAATAGCTAGTCTGGGCTAGACCATTCTTATCTATCATGTAAAAGTAAGAGTGACATTTTTTGTTTCCACTTAACTCCACTTGGGAACATAGGGAATTCCATCGTATTCTATTATTACATAAAATCTTTTTGCAGCAGTTCTTCGCCAGGTATTTATCGGATGATAAGGGTACCGGCTGCTTGGAGGATTTCACTCTAATGCGGCTCTTGTGATGCTGTCATGGGGCTTTGCAAAATTCGTCCTATCCATTTCCATATTTGACAGCTTATGGGCCTCTCGTTTGTTGCCTCTAGGGATCTGCGTTTGCGATTTTATTCGACCAGAATAAGCAACTTATTATGTGCAGGCATTTTTTTACGAAGCCCGGTAGTTTTTTACTATTTTCCCGGTTTCCCTGCCATATAGTAGGGGGGATTTCATATACGAGTTAAATATTCTCATTTCTTATTCGATTGTCGACTATCGCTTCTACGTCGGTTGTGGTATGGGTTTCCGTATCGTTAAAATTGGTTACATATTTCTAAAAAGTTCTGTCTCCATCTGCGAGTTTTTCATGGTATTTGTTACTAGGTTTTCATTTTCGTCCTTTACGGCATCACTCTTTATATTTTGGTTTGACAACCGACCGATAATACGATATAATTCCTTCATGATATTAGAGTGAGATACTTCTCATCAACAAGTGGTTCAGACATACTGTAATCAAAAATGACCGGAAGGGCAGGCATATTACCAGAATGACACTGGACACATGCCTGTCCATGGTCATTTCCTGACCACAGTGACAGTTCCCTACGTCAAATAGCAGTATATGTCATATATTGCCTTGCTATAATGTCAAGAGGCCATTCGATGAACTTTGTTTAGTACCGCGCTAAAGCTGGATTTCTGCAGAACCGTCCACCAGACGACAATGCAGGTAAATAGCGCTATAACAGCCTTTTTTGATCTTTGCAGAATGTTGGGTTTGAAAATAAGTAAGTATTTTAGTAAAATACTTTAGTATTTTGCGACTTTGAAGAAGGGAATTTCAAAAACCGCCAAGTTGACTGGTGGTAGTTGGTGCCTTATATCTTCTGCTAAAAAGAAATTGTTCTGCCTTGGTCGGGATTATCCGGGACCATTATCGGAAGCTCATCTTGCGATGGTACGAAGGGCCTGTTGTAGGATGTATCTAAGAATACTTCCCCCAACAAATACTGTTCATGGCGAGATAGCGAAGAGGGGCGTTCCCCCGCTGACAAATCTTTGGAGACCTGTTGCTCTAAGATGAAATAAGTCTATTCAGTTATGAATAAACCTTCGTTTATCAACGATAAGCCTTCATATATCAAACCCCAGGCTTGCCAGAGCTTTAAGCATAGCGGCTGGATTCATGTTTTGAAGACACTTCTACAAGGTGGCGCAAAAGTAATCCTCCTGTCAGAAAATGCTATAAATTTTGCGATTGGCCCCTAATGCCTAATGTTGACATTTGTGTAGTAAACACATGCGAAATACACGTTAATAAACAATGTTACGCTACACTGCTCCAGAACGCGGAATATTGCTGACTATTTATTTGACCAATATTCGGTCGGTGACTTTGGCACAAAAAACATCGAAAGGTTACTTTTGCGCCACCTGTTATAAGTAAAAGATTGCTATTATTGTGACGGTGTTTTTTAGAGTAACAGAAATTTAAATTAAAATAAAGCAAAGGAAAATGTTTCAAATATCAATTAAACTAAATAGATAATTTTATGCCATCAATGATTAAACATGATTTGGACCATGTGGCTCGCAGGGCTGGCGCGTTCATAGAGGAATATGCAACTCAAATTTTCACACTCTTTTCGTATTTTTTGCGGCCGTATCTCGCCAATAACTTGCCGAATGTTGATTTCCAGGTGTTCAATTGCCTCTGATTTATCGACATAGACTTCACATAAACTCAAAGAAAATAATTCAATGGGGTTAAATCACACGATCTTGTTGGCCAATTAACAGGACCATTGCTTGAAATTATTCCTTTATTTTGAGTAGATTAATTTTAGCGTGCGCTGCGTGGCTTGTGGCTCCGCCCAGTTGGAACCACGTCTCCGCAAGATTAATGCCAGCTAATTTAAGTAGAAAAAAACGTGTAATCATTGCAATCTACCGTTCACCGTTGAAAGTAACATTTTGATTTAAATCGGTTTTGAAGACATATAGTCCAATAACCCCGCCGGCCCATGAAGAGCACCAAACTGTAATTTTCTTTGGATGTAATGGTGTTTGGACAAAAGCTTGTGAATTACATTCACTCTAAAGGCGAGAATTTCACTTATCAACCAAAAATTAGCTTCCTCGCTGAAATTTGCGGAACAGAACCATTATTCTAATAGAAAATTGCAAAAATTTGCAAGCGTTGCTCTCGTGTAAGTCTATCAATGTTGAAATGGCAAAGCAAACATAACAAAAATAAATTATCAGCTGTTAAACCCGTTGTCAAATCAAGCAGTGTTACCAACTATACATAAGTTGTGAACCTGTGATAAATACTCTGTATAATTCATAATAGTGAGATATCTTCAAAAAAAAGTTCAGTAGATCATGTAGGGAATTTATGGAAGATTTGGCATTGTTGTAGGCATGCTGTTCATGGGACAGTAACCAGTGATCAATGTTAGTTCTGGATTAATCTCTCCAAGGTTTTATGGAAAAATGAGGCAGAAGGTGTGGATTTTGACTTTAATGTCCAGGAATAATAAAGATGAGCCTAGAACGTATACATATGTCTGAGAAAACTATAATTTTAAAGATTCTGCTAAAAAAGCATAACTCATACACAGAATAAAGGAGATTTACTTAATATTAGCTAAATAGTCTACATTTTAAGTATGTGAATGAAACATACACTGAAAAAAAAGTAAAGTCCTTGTCATTGTTGTGGCGTCAAAGACAACAAAGCTTTAAAATAAGACAATTTTGCACTTATATTTAAGGTAATTTAATTAATAATGAGAAAACTTATTTTTTTAAGTATAAAATGTCCTTAAACGTTGTGTCTTTGCCGCCAAATCAATTTCTTCAACTTTAATATACGGATACATTATTCAGTGTTTTTTCACACGTAGACAGCACATTTCTCAAACATTATTAAACTGTTATAATTTAGAAAAAAACAATAACATTTTGTTAAAGTTGAATCACCTTTAATTGTATGCCAAACTATTCCCGGATTAAAGACATGTTGGCTACGTAATTAACATTTTTGCCAAAAGATGTTATCAAATTTCAATTATACTTTACCTCATTCCATGCGAGTGGAGAGTAAGTATTAATTGTTTTGAGCATTTGCGTTAATACCCGTTCGTACATATTTCATAATACCACCCAATTAAGAGAGCTGTCAAGAATGAAACAAGCCGTGTGTGTTGTCGTGCTGTGTGCGCGGCGCTCTTGGAATGCTTTACACGCTTTGGTCTTTCGGCTCGCCAAAGCGGCGTTTAAATTTAAATGTGATCTAATTTCGAAAACATGTTTTCATCGCAGCTCCACCAAATCATTTGTTATCTATCCTAAGATCTAAGACAGACGATGGAGTCTACATTTTTTCATTGGTTACTCGTACTTCGATGCTTTGAAAAGCAAATTGAGCGTACGAGTTTAGTATAATATGTTGTTAATAAGCTAAGCTGTTTGTTGTTGTTCTTGGTATTTTTCTATAAATTATCAGATTTAATTTTCGGAGGGTTCAGATACATATATGTATACATACACATACATGTACAATAAACAAATTAACAAATTTCTCACGCTTTATCGCTTTAAAAAGCAATTAAGTATTTAGAGTTCATAAATGTCAGTAAATTGTTTCTGTTATATTTTTTTTGGTTTTTTTCCGAATTTTTTTCTGCTTTTTTGCCCGGTTTTTTATATTTGCCGGGGTTTTGTTGTTAATGGGATTTCGAACTGCGTCGAAATGTGTGAAACAAACGGACGAAGAACGACAAAACAAAATTATGCGAAGAAAAATTCACGCAACAGCAGCCTCAGTACTCTCTCAGACAGACACTCAAGTATTTACGTACTTATTTTCCATACTTACTTGGCATTATTGCTGAAATAAACCCGTCGGCATTTTTAATTGTTTCTACGTTGAACCAACCAGACAGACATAGTTAAACGCACCAGGGAAGTCAGACAAACCTGGGGACGGACGAACGGGCGGACGGTCTTGGATGAATGCCGATTTATGGCATATTGAGAGGGGGAGGAGAAATTAAAATAAATGATGTGTTATATATTGAGTGGGGAGGAGGAATTAAAATAAATGATGTGTTATCACAGCATAATTAAAACAATATCACCCTCAGAAATATCACAAAACCAGAAGACATAAATCCATATTAATTTTTTTAAGAGATCGTAGTGAATTAAATATTATGCACAGAAAAAAATGTTCGTAACAGACATAAAACTCTAGCCCTTAAGTCACACAGAAAATATGATGTTATAAAATTAAAGAAAGGCTCAAATAATGGGGTTTCCAATAGGGATGATATGATTTTGAAGTGACGTTTCGGTCATTTGTTTTAAATCCAAAAAAACACTTTCCCGTCGATCTACACTGATAGAAAAAGCTTCGTCATTCGTCAAAAGTCAGCTAACGTACGGATAATCCTATTGATGAATTTGTTCGTCGCCCTGACGAATCTCTGTTTAATCTCTGGAAACTATAGTTTCGAGAGTTATCGTTCGCTCCAGTCAGGCTTACGGATGGACGGACATAAGTAAAATGACTTAATGTGTTCGAAAACGGATTTCCTCCGCATAAAATTAGGGTCTTAGGCCACTCCTTTGATGCGTTACCCTCTTGCTGTATGTTATATATAAACGTATTGATACTTGTATTATAAATCAAATAAATCCCCATATTTATACCCTCACCTTAGAGAGGAGGGTATATATCATATCATCGTGGGATGATATGTAATCACCCTGTGGGTTTTTTTTATTCCACTAAATAGTTCTTGTTGTAGTACACTTAAACAGAGATTCGTCATGGCGACGAACAAATTCATAGATAGGATTATCCGTACGTTAGCTGACTTTTGGCGAATGACGAAGCTTTTTCTATCAGTGTACGACCTTGACACCCATGAGCAATATTTTAGCTCTCGTTAAGAGCTATCTTTTTTGCCATTGACAGATTCCCGATCCGACGTACCGTTAAGGAGCTAGAGCAAAAATAAACTTTCCGTTCACATTCGAAAGAGATGCTAAGTAAATTTTTTTAAAATCCAAAAAAAAAAACACTTTCCATTCGTCCTATGACCTTGACACCCATGAGCAATATTTTAGCTCTCGTTAAGAGCTATATTTTTTCCATTGACCGATTGTGGCTACGTGCCACACAGCAAATGAAACAATTGAATTGTTGCGAGAAAAATTTGGAGATTCGATTATTTCAAGAAATTGTGATATTGAATGGCCCTCAGGAAGTTGTGATTTAACACATATTTCTTGTGGGGTTATTTGAAGACATTTGTCTTTCGAAATAAACAAGACTCTCTTCAAGCTTTACAAGTCAATATTGAACGTGCCATTCATGACATACGACTTGATTTAATGGAAAAAGTGCTCGAAAATTGATTTCATCGAATTCGTTCCTGCAGAAGAAGTCGTGGAGGCCATTTGAATGACGTTTTATATAGAATTTAATTGTACCGATTGTACTTCACATTAAATAAAAAACTTTTGAATTTCTTTAACAATAAGTGCGTTTTTTTTTTAAAGAAATCATATCACCCTTATTGGAAAACCCTGTATTTATCTCCTTTTGGTGGAAGGAGGTTAAAATGCGGAAAATATCCTTAATCCTTGAATATCCTGCAAATGTATCAATTAATAACCTTGATTTTTTTTTTGTTCTAAAGGGTCAAACTATTATTAACTGACTATGAAAAACTCAAAATGGAACCATGATGCACTAAAAAGATATAGCAATTTTTTTCTTGTAAATATTTATATTGAAGTTTAGATTTGTCTTCTGAACTAATGTAACTTCAAAACGGCTTGATCGATCGATGTAATTTTTAACCCCCTATATTTATATTACCAATGTGAGTATGCGTAACTGTATCTGGATCCGATAGGTGGTCAAGATATTATCAAATTGCTCATTTATGGACAAAAACGGCTGATATTCGTGAAATAGGTTGATCTGGTACTAATAAAGCGAATCAGCAAATATGGATGCAATTGGCGCAATCGTTAAACTATGGAATATTTTTCAATTATATACAATACAAATACATAATAAATATACATAAAGCTCCACGTATCGGGTCCAAGAGCTATTATTCAGTTGTTTCCTGTCCTTTTAAAGAAAAAGGATTACATTTTCGTTTGAGCAAAAAAAAAAATCAAAAATGAAAACATGGGTTTTTGACGATGTTTTAATTTGGCTAAGAAATCAGAAAAATTATTTTGTAATTTTTTTAAAAAAGATTGAAGATAAATCTGTAGAGAACACTTTGGGCAAAGATTTCTAAATAGAATAGGTAATTATTTATATGGATGGGAAAAAACGACCGTTTTACCAAAATGTAAATATTCAACACCCTCCAACTCGGACCGTCCATAACCGATCTCGTTGAAATGTTCTGTAATAACTACTATCCAATAGCTAGCTACTTTGTGCAAGTTTCATCTCGATCAGAAGACATTGTTTTTAAAAATTGACTCACTTCACATGATATTTCCATAATATGTATATTTTTATGGAAATCATATAATAGTCCTCCAGAGTTTTGACTTAATACGATTATAAAGTTTTATTTTTCCAATTTTAAGGTTCATTTTAAAAATTCTCTCCTAATAGTTTATGGTCAAATTCAAAATCAAGTTCTTCAACTTTTAACCAAACCCTTTCGTACACTAAAAAAAAATGTGTTCAATAAAACAAAAAAGCTATTCAGCCAAAGAATCTTTTACAAAAAGTTTTCTTATTTCGAATGAAATATTTCTTAAAAATGAAGAAACGACTATTTGGAAAAAAGCAAAAAAAATTTCATTGGCTGAAAAAACAAGTTTATGGTGTTTTAGTTATATGTAAACTGTTAACTTAGAAACTTCTTACTATAATAGCTTCTTCTTTTATAAAAATAAGTTGAAAGAGTTTTAATAAAATATTTTTTCTTCTTTAATTTCAGAATATATGCCATCAAAAATGAATGAATAACAAATAAAAAAATGAAAAATTAATAGCAATTATGTTGAAAAAACAACAAATAATAAATAATATCTCAAATCACAAAATAAGCATCATAAAATAAATAAACCAATGGATTCAAAATACAATACATAAAGTGCTTAAGTGTTGAAGAATAAACCCAAAGTAAAGGAAAATCATTTAAAATTCGGTAAATTCCTATATCAAGCAAACGTTGTTCATTTCAAGTGCTGACAATTAAATTAACAAAACAAAAATATTCTACTCTATACAAGGATTAAATTAAATCAAGAGACAAATATATAATACTATATACATACATCCATGTACATGCTCATTCCGGATGCTAATGAGGAAACGGATACGAAGCCAGAAAATCGGAATCCTTGGATGGGCATAGCAACATCAGCAATGCGAGCGTAGGAATAGCATCGCATCCAATAACGAGCAATAAGGAATTCTCCAACTGTGCGCTGATGACACACAAAACAATTTAATTAACTTGAGTGGATTAATTTGCACCTTGTTAGACTAATTAAGGATTACAGCAAAAGCAAAAAGGAGTTTGAAAGCAACACACAGAGCAGCGAGATATTGAGGAAAAGAGGAAAAGAGAGGGAGAAGATAAACAAACACAAATACCTACAGATATCTAAGGCTATATACATGCGTGTGTGTGTGTGCAAAAGGAGCACACAGCATTTAGCCAAACAGGAAATAGATGCTTATGAGTGAGCACCCACTCAAACACACAAACAGAGACCCGCACAAGAAAGCAAAATTTGCTTAAACCAAATTAATGATTATTAACAGTTTCATCATCATCTAAATAATCATCAGTGTCGTCCTTGTTGTCCTTGGCAACGCCAACGACTATATCACCAAATAATAATAACAAGAGCAACAACATCATAAGAGCGTAAGTTTGTGTCTACAATTTCAAAGGATATACGCGTATATGGTTTTGAGTTACACCCCCTCGCCGCTCTTTATTGTTGTTGTGGTTTTTACAACGAAATTTAAAAGTTCGAAAATTGTTTCTGAGTAAACACATACAAAATTAACAAAACAAGGATTACATAAAACCGAGGGAGAGAGAGAGTGGCAGATTGAAATAAACCGCAATATAATTGTTCAAGGAAAAGTGCCACGATTTGTTTGCAAGAATTTTAAAGGTAAGTTTGGCAAATCTTTGTTTTCGCAATTATTATTATTTATTGCTTTTCCATAGAAATATGAACACGTCAAAAATGCCTCTTAAGTTTTACCTTGTATTACATACCTCGAACATGGATCACATTTCACAGAATACTAACGATAATTAGATTTTACATAAAGTATACAGATGTCAAGTAAGAATATTTCAGTCGAATAAACAAACTAAAGGATTTTTGTTTTACATGACACACTTTGTATGAAATGTTGTTACTAAAGAGCAATTAAAACTTTCCAAAAATTAATTTTTCTCAATTTTCTAAAATTTTGGAAAAAAAATGTTTGAAAATTGTATGATAGCAATATAATTCACAGTACAGCATTGATTTGAATAAGAACACAGAAAGAAAGAAAAAATTGAGCAATCCGTACTTGAATCATGCCGTAGCAGTGTCAAAAGTACGGTAAGTACGGGTTTTCTTAAACCAAGTACAAAATACTTGAATCAAGTACGAATTTTTAAGCCCTGATTTCTTAATCTTTGCGCTCATTAAGCCTGGTTAGGCTTGACTTTAAGCCGAAATATTCTTATTTCAAGCATAAAGGGATTGATTTAAGAATTTTATCGGATTGATTTGAGCGCGAAACGGGCTTCAATGAAGAAAATTGTGATTGAATTAAGTCTGCCAAATGCTAGATTTAAGCCTGATAATACTTGATTTAATCCTGATCAGTTCTTGATTTAAGCCTAACCAATACTTGATTTAAGCCTGATCATCATCAGGCGACCTGGGGGGCCTCGTCAGACATGAAAAGACAGTTCAACATGTTTCCGTCCTCTTCGACCATTTGAAGCATCTTCTGGCAAAATTCCAAGCGAATCGGGAAGTCTGCTGAGTTCACTTTGTTGGCCATTTGAATTTTATTAGGGAATAACTCCAAATCTTTGTGCATAATTGACTCCAATGACTGTCTGCTTATACCCATTTGAGCAGATACGGTTCTTGTCGAAACTCTTGGATTGTTTTGTATGTCATCAGCTACAGCAGCGATTGTTTCCTCCGTCCGAACTGAAGGGTTTCGATGGTAAGGTTCTGTTGACTGTCCCATGCTCGGAAAAATTGTTAACAAGTCTCTTTATGGTCCATCTGCTCGGAGGATTGCCGTCAAACGTGCCCTATGCTCTCTTTGAACCGAAACTACGGACTTCAGTGCGTAATAGCGGCGGACAATCCAAATTCTTGTTTCAGTGTTGATTCAGTGTCCATTTTTGTTAAATCTAAAAATCAATCTGCAAAATAAAAAAAATTAACCAGATTCATTAAATAGAAAAAAGTTATTAAATTTTTTTGGTAGCAGCTTTCATCAGCCTCCCTGTACATCTCGTCGATTTATATGCGTTTGATGTTGCTTCAGCCAATACCAACCACTTAAATGAGAGTGGTTGAGAGGGTAATTTTTGTTGTGCTCTATAATTGTTCTGCCTCTCAGAGATAAAAGTAAGCTTTTTCTTCTTACTTTAAGCCATATTAGGCTTGAATTTCCTTTTTAAGAAATGTTTACTTGATTTCAAGTATTATATACTTATTGTTAGCCTTTCAGCGCTTGATTTTTTCAATTTATTGTTTTACGAAAAACTTAGTAAGAACGTACTTAAATTTTTAAGTACGATTTCGGCTTAAATTAAGATTTTTTTACTTGAATTTAGTATGGCATTTTTCTTTCTGTGTACATCATTCGTTTAGTCAAATTGGCTCAATTAATAATTTAATGGCCATACGATTTTTTTTCAAGGTGGATTTTCTGGGTATACCGGACGGAATATCTATTTTGTGTCTGAAGCAAAATTGTAGATATTGAATAGGAAAAAAAAAATGTGGAACGAACCTACCCAAAAAAAGTGCATCCAGTGCTTTAAAAATCGCAAAAATGCCCAAAAAATCATAAATAAACTCTGACCCGTATTTAATTTTCTACGGATCAAAAGTGTAACACATTGCAGCAGTGATCTAAGACTAAAGTGACCATCCATCCCGGTTATGGCGGGACCATCCCGCTAATGGCAGGACCATCTCGCTTTTTGCATTCGGGTACCGCCCAAATTTAAGCCAGTCCCGTTTTTCAACATTTTTATTTGTCTTATTGTAACGACTTTCAAACATAGAATGAAATTTAATTAGAATTAAAATTTTGAATTTATATAATGGGTTTTCCAATCAGAGTGATATAATTTCTTTGAAAAAAAAACACACACTTAATTTTAAGGAAATTCAAAAGTTTTTTATTTAAAGTGAAGTTCAGTCGATACAATAAAAACGTAATTCAAATGGCCACAACGATTTCTTCTGCAGGAACGAATTCGATGAACCCAATTTTCGAGCACTTTTTCCACTAAATCAAGTCGTATGTCATGAGTGGCACATTCAATATTGACTTGTAAAGGCTGAAGAGAGTCTGGTTTTTTCGAAAGATCAATGACTTCAAATAACCCCACAAGAAATAGTCACATGGTGTTAAATCACAACTTCTTGGAGGCCATTCAATATCACAATTTCTTGAAATAATCGAATCTCCAAACTTTTCTCGCAACAATTCAATGGTTTCATTTGCTGTGTGGCACGTAGCCACAATCGGTCAATGGCAAACAGATAGCTCTTAACGAGAGCTAAAATATATTGGTCATTGGTGTCAAGGTCGTAGATCGACTGGAAAGTGTTTTTTTTTGGATTTAAAAAAATCAACTTAGCATTATTTTCAAATGTAAACGGAAAGTTTATTTTTGCTCTAGCACCTTAACGGTACGTCGGATCGGGATTCGGTCAATGGCAAAAGCATAGCACTTAATGATAGCTAAAATACTGCTCATGGGTGTCAAGGTCGTAGGTCGACTGGAAAGTGTTTTTTTTTTTTGGATTTAAAAAAAATCGACTTAGCATTATTTTCAAATGTAAACGGAAAGTTTATTTTTGCTCTAGCACCTTAACGGTACGTCGGATCGGGATTCGGTCAATGGCAAAAGTATAGCTCTTAACGAGAACTAAAATATTGCTCATGGGTGTCAAGGTCGTAGGTCGACTGAAAAGTGTTTTTTTGGATTTAAAAAAAATGGACTTAGCATCAATTTCAAATGTGAGCGGAGAGTTCAATTTTGCTCTAGCTCCTTAACGGTACGTCGGATCGGGAATCGGTTAATGGCAAAAGGATAGCTCTTAACGAGAGCTAAAATATTGCTCATGGGTGTCAAGGTAGGTAGACTACAAAGTGTTTTTTTATTTAAAAAAAGGGATTTAGCGCTCGAAAAGTTGCAATTGGAGAACGATTATTTTTGATAATAAAACTGAATAATTTGTAAAAGTTGTTCTTGCGTATTGCTCTCCATGATTAAATTGTAAACGCTACTGAATACAATAAGAATCAAATTACAGATCATGACATCCCTATTGGAAAACCCTTTAGTTGTGTGGTTAAGCTTAGCAAAAAAGTAAAAAAATTGTTTTTGACAAAAAATGCAAAAACTATTTTTAATTTCACAAAAAAAAAATATATTTGAGAATTTTTTATTTTTTCAAAAAACGTTGACGAAAAATCTGTCGATAACACTTTTGGCAAAATTTTTCTAAATACAATAGGTAATAAGTTATATGGATGGAAAAAGAGCCGTTTGACCACAATTTCAAAATTCAACGCCCTCCAACTCGGACAGTCCTTAACCGATCTTGTTGCAATTTTGGGTCTTAACTAATAGCCAATAGAAGTAAACTTGGTGCAAGTTTTAATACGATCAGAAGACATCGGTTTTAAAAATTCACTCACTTGACATGATATGTCCCATATAGATTGTAGCGTGATTACAGCAGAGAAAAGGACGAGGCGCATGAACAAAGGCAACATTTTCTAAATACAATTAGTTATATGGATAGGAAAAAAGGTCAGTTTTCCCAAAATATCAATATTCAACACACTCCAACTCGTGAAGTCCTTAGCGGATCTTGTTGAAACTGTGTGTCACAACCAAAGGGTCCGCCAAATAACTTTTTTTTTGAAAATGCTATAAAAAAACTACTGAATATTTTCTCAAATTTCTTTTTTTATTTGAAAGTACAATCCTTCCGGTTAATAATGGAAAATAATTTCATTCAAATGGCTGCCTCGGCTGGCCATGCAGTAGCCTACACGATCGGTCCAATTTTTAAGCACATTATCGATTGTGTGCAGCTGTATTTCACCAATGGCTTCAGTAATATTGTCCTTTTAAGCGTCAATTGTCTCTGGCTTGTCGGCGTAACACTTATCTTTCATGGCACCCCACAAATAGTAGTCCAACGGTGTCAAATCGCAGCTCCGAGGTGGCCAAACGACATCAGCTCTGCGGCTGATAATGCGATCTTCAAAAACAGGGCGCAAAACATCGAGTGTAGCTTCGGCTGTGTGGCACGTAGCGCCGTTCTGTTGAAACCAAATGTTGCCAATATCCTCCTCTTCAATTTTTGTGAACAAAAATTCGTTCAACATTGCCCGATAACGATCGCCATTGACTGTAACGGCCACTCCTTGCTCATTTTCGAAGAAAAATGGCCCAATTATGCCTCTGGACCAAAATCCGCACCAAACAGTGACTCGTTTTGGGTGTATCGGCTTTTCAATGTGTGCATGCGGGTTTTCTGTGCCCCAAATGCGACAATTTTAATTGTTTACATACCCGCCAAGATCAAAATGAGCTTCATCTGAAAAGATGATTTTTTTTGGCAAAATCGGCTTCTTCTGTAAGTCAATCGCAGGCCCACTTGTTCTAGCGTATACACAACCATATCAGCGGAAGGATAAAACTAATTATCTGTCAAATCAGACATGAGCTAAGTGTTACCATTCACGAAATAAGCACTAGTTGAAAAAAAAACGTTAAATTGCGGACCCTTTACTATCCAATAAGAATAAAGTTGGTGCAAGTTTCATTCCAATCAGAAGACATGGGAGGAAGGTTTTAAAATGAAATCCTCCACATATAGATTGTAGCGTGATTATTGCAGACAGACGGACAAAGCTCATTAACAAAGGCTGGTTGATATATTGCGCTTGAAATCCATTTCGATAACTTTTTTTAAGTGCAAACTAAATTGAAATGCTTCTATGACTTGTAAATGAAAAAAGGGAAAGCATTGCCCTTAACCGTTTGGTTGATACAGCAGCCTGGAGTTAGTAACACTTCGATCGCCACGAATATTTTTTACCCACCTCCATTAATGTGGACACATAATGGGGGAATTTTGAGAATGTAGTGCAGTATTGGTCTGGCGTTTTATTTTTTATAATTTGTAAAGTTGAACCCCTCTTTAAATGCACTCTTAGAAAATCAAAAATATTTCACTTGTTTCGTTGTGTACAACAAATTTCAAATTCCAACTAATAGTAGTTCTCAGCTATGCAGCAAAATTGTCGACTCATCGCTGAAGTCATTAGAAGTCTACATTTGATGATTGATTTGATTGTTTTAATAAAATTCCCCATTTATTTATTGATAAATGCATTTGATAATAATACGAATCGAAAGCAATACTCGTACAAAACAAAATACTATTAAATGTAAACGAAAAATAGAAACAAACAACAATAATACAAAAATGCCACAACGAAATTACAACAACAAGAAGCAATTAAATGATTGCAAAACTAATGCAGCCATCACAGCCACTGCAAAATCAATTTAAATTATTAATTGCGCTTCGATGGCAATTGCAGTGAATGTCGCATACAATACCAAAACACCGGACAAATGACTCCCCAAAGACTGCCGAACACACGTCTCGTTTCGCTCCCCCCCTCACCCTCAATTTGGCAGGGAACTGCGCGAAAACAATGAGTTCATTAACAAAAACAAGTGAAATTTTATAACAATTTATTTAATTGAATTTATTTCCAAGATAAGCTTAAAACACACTTATTCACACTCATTACCCTCTGCTCGCTCACCGCAGCCGCCAACCCCTTTTCCCGAATTCTATTTAGTTGTTTATTAAAAACAACTTTCAGTAATAATTCACTGCACATTAAACAGAATCTGCAGTCGCAGTTGAAGTCACAGTCTCAATTGCTTTGGCATTTAAAGTGAAATTTGTAATTTTATTTGAATGAACGAACGAACAGTCAATTCGCAACTATTGCCGTCAGTCTACAGTGTATTTTCGTTTTATTTTCGCCATAAACAAACAAATCAGTTTAGGAACTTTGTTAATTGAGAGATATGCATTTCAACTGAATTTTTGAAAATTTGAAACTATTTTGCAATTGCATTTCGTTGCGAAAGGCTGGATGGAGGAGGAACCGCTATTAAATAATTAAATTCTGGGAATTTTGATGTTGATTTACATTATATGAAATGAACTGAATAAACAATTTATTTATAATAAATTGATGCAATTATAAATTGCTGAGTCCAATTAAACTGTGAGATTGGCAAACATTGTTATATTGTCTATTAGATGAAAAGGAATATACATAGCTATATATGTAATAGTTATTTAGTTACAACTTTTGAAATTATGCATCGATTTTCTTCAGAATGGTCTCATTTTATTCACGACCGATCATACTTTATGATAAAATAATAAAATCCTAATAATTGTGAATCTTTCGGTATTTTTAAGAGGTTTTAATTAAAAAAATTTTCTCAAGAAATTGGATTTTTTCGCAATTTCTTTGAAATTATATTAGAAGATGAATATGCTCATTTGACATGAAATTCCCCATATATAGATTGTAGCGTGATTACAGCAGACAGACGGACAAAGCTCACTAACAAAGGCTGGTTGAGATATTGCGTTTGAATTCCATTTCGATACATTTTTTTAATGGCAAAACTAACTTGATATGCTTCCATGGGCTTGTAAACAATATAGTCTGTTAACCGTTTCGGATTTTTTTCGCAATATCTTGTAAGATATTTTTGAAACCGCTAATAGGATGAATAAATTATATTAGAAGAGGATAAGGGCTTCTTAATTTTGCAAACCAACCAATCACGATAAATGGTTCTCCAGTTATGCTAAAATATATGGTTGATTTTTTCAGAGATTTATATCTATTTTAATAGATACACAGGTTTCATCCCTCTAAAAGACCACAAAGCTCTTAAAGGAAACGACCTAAAAATTCTTTTGAGCAAAAAAAAAAAACTAAAATTAAAATATGGGTTTTTAGAAAAATGTCAAAAAATATTATTAAAAGTTGTATACTTTATTTTGCAATTGATAAATTCCTAAAGTGATTGACGTAAGGCCAGGCGAACGAACGAACGAACCTTAGAGAAATCAAATTTCTGACGAAAGAGAGTGACTGATTTTCGTTCGCAGAGACTATCGTTAAGCTAAGTATAGACGATTGCCAGATCGGCAAACGTTATCAACCCTGTTAAAGTGTTGCTAATATACGGACAATGACAGATTGTTAGGCAAAGGTGAATTGACAGTTCAGACGATTGCAAGAAAACATTAAAATTTCATATATTTACAATATATTTTGTAAATATTTATATGCAGGATTGCCAATAAACATACATTATAGACAGTGTTGCAAATAAAATGTTTTTCTAACAATGGCGCCGTTGTCACATGCATAAACTTCGCACATATAACAATCTGCAAATTATCTCGCAATGACTTTTCTGCTAACATTGCAAAACAAAAATTGTATGTTCACACGGTTGTAAATTCACAGGGTTGCATTTCTAAGGAAATGTTGTCAGAGCCCAACTTTTTCTAAGGAAAAGTTGTCAGAGACCAACTTTTTCTAAGAAAAGGTTGTCAGAGCCCAACTATTTCTAAGAAAAGTTGTCAGAGCCCCACTTTTTCTAAGGAAAAGTTGTCAGAGACCAACTTTTTCTAAGGAAAACTTACCTTTAGAAATGCAGAAACAGGCCGTTTATTTGCCTTCCATGAAATTCGTCTGATCCTTCATATGGATAAGAAAAGTATAATTGTGCGTACTTTCAGCATACACCCCACATCCATCGCATCAAACAACCATACCCAAGAACACTCATACGTGCAGGAGAAAGCAAGGAGTTGGGTGTATTTCATACTCATATACAGTTATAATGGAATATATACATAGTACGGAAATATACTCAGAGCTTGGATGATACACAGAGTATGTTGATGTACAATGAGTACTCTAGTAGTGAGTGTGGTTTGTCCTGAATCACACAAGCATTTTTTTCCAAACAAGTGTCAAAATTTGTAGCAGAGAGAGGCAGGCGTAAAGTGCTCTCTCTCCTACAATCTTTGACAATTGCTTGGTAAAAGTTGACTCGTGTGATTCAGGACTTACGACAGAACTAATGATGCTGAACCACGCATTTTAGCATAAATCATGAACCATACGAATACGAATTGTGACAGGAAGGGTTTAAGTAACTCAAAATTAGGTGGCCTTTAATTTAAAAATGTTCTATAAAAATATTTTTTCTAGTCGCGTACTAGACATACTATTTTATTGTGTTTTTTGTTGTTCTATTTCTTGACATTAGGCCAAGACAATGTGAATTATGATAATTCCATATAAGTTTTATTATTAGTTTTGACATTCTTGCAATTTCTTACCCAGCAAAAAATAAAAGAAGTACTTCCAAAAGAATAACATTATAAGTACTTTCAATTCATAAGTATGAACATTTTTTCGGCATTTAATGAAGTTCTTCTAAATAACTAACCAAAATGTAATTTCGGAATATAAATTATTAACCTAAGAATGCATAATTTTAAAACGATTGGATGTAAAATGAATCTTGTGAAGTGATAAAAGTCCAGATCGGAAGGAACATATGTATGAGGGCTATGATATATATGTAAAATACTGCGTCTATAGTGCTAAAGGGAAGAAATATATATTTATATGGCGGCTATATAAGAATTAGTGAATGGTTCTGGAAGCTAGTCGACTTTTTCATCAATTAAATTTCGTTTCAGTCGACTAGGTCGATAAATCGGACCTACAAGTCGACTTTTTCATAGTCGATTAAAATAACATAAAGTCATTTCAAAGTTTGCTGATTTTCTTCGAAATATGTTAAATTTTGGAATTGTAGTACATTGGATTGCGATAAAAACTGAATTTATGAACAACACTTTACACTTTCCAAAAATGTTAATATAGCGTCACCAGAAATGCCCAAGAGCGTAACCCACAAAAAATTAAAATTCGTTTTTCGTCAAAAAATCACGATTTTATTCAAGAAAAAAAGACGTAACATCAAGTGCTCGTTTTTGATAAAGAACAAAAGGCGTAACTCACATTGTATTAGACAGAACGTACTGTATTCATCTATTTAACCTTTGTAGTTGTTCTCTTGTTGCTGTTTTGATTTTTATAAATCGTGTTTGACACCTATTTTAGATGCAAAATTCTATATGGGTCTGTATTTAAATTTGGCCTTTATCTGAAGGGTATCCATTTTTTATCAAATTTCGCAGTGTTCGTGATTCTGTAAACTAATCTCTGCCAAATTTAATAATGCTCTGATGTAAAACATGAAAACAAATTTTTCCAACCTTGCTAGTGACCGTTTATTCTAGGATTATAAAATTCTTTGTGCAAAATATAGTACATTTGGCTAAAATATGACTTCTATGGAGCTTAGATGCTAAATCGGAAGGTACACATCCATGCGAGTATGTGGGGCTATATGTAAATTTGAACCGATATTGTTCACACAGATATTAACTGTTAAAATAAGACACTCTTTACCAAATTTCATGAACATCGAAAGGAAATTATATCTTTTATAGAGGGTATAAGCTAAATCGAAGGTACATTCATATATATTACGATATCTGGTTCTAAACTGATATTCAAATAGTTAAGAGATTTTTGATCGTTCGCCGTAGAAGAAAGAAATACGGATTGTCTTTCAATTTCAATACGAATTGTCTTGTCCCAAAATAAAGATATGTACAAAATTTTTTTGAGATCGGACTATATTTGTGACCTGCACATAGATTACAAGAACGCATGCACAAACTGACATAGCTAAATCGGTTCAGAAAGTGATTCTAAGTCGATCGGTATAATAAACGATGGTTCTATATATCTCTTCTCATTTTTGGTGTTAGAAACAAATGCATAAAATAATAATAAATTGTACCACAGTGTGGTGTAGGCAATAATTAAATAATTTTAAAAGAAATTGTGGTAATTAAATATACCATACCATACATACTGTACCACACTGTGGTACTTTACTACTCTCTGAACCGGGGCTACGGAAAACTTTTTTTTGTGAGAATGTTAATTACACTATGGGGTTATTCGGTCACACTTTTCAAGAGCCATCTACACCATACAGATTACAGACATCTTCAAATGTCCTAAACATACATACATATGTATATATGATCGTTAATCTCTTTGGCCAATAGTATATTATTTATACGTTCCCTTCCAACATTTGTCAACATTTGTATTCCTTTAAAATATGAAATCTCTGGACCCAAAGATGTTAATAAGAACGACATACATTCATCAAATAAATACAACACCAAAAAAGCAAATCTTACAGTGCTTTAAAAGAGTTGTGCAAAAGTGCTGACAAAGAAGTACTTCCCCGGCGCGACAACCCCTTGTTAAATTCATTGGTGAAAATCCAAATTAGAACAACTTCCGGATCATAAGTTGGGGATTTTTATTGCTTCTTTGGGTGCTCTTTTTTTGCTGGGTAATAATGACAACACCAAAAATATGAATAATTCAGAACGAGAATCGATATGGGACATTTTTACAATGAGTGGTAATGGAACTTTATATGAGGGCTATATGGAACATATGGACCGATATTTAGGCTATATAAAATATAAATACTTAAATATCAGCCAGATCAATTGGAAAATGTGTGCTCTAGAGCGTTAAGATGTAAAATCAGAAGCGATCTGATTCATTTTTTCAAATAGCTTATATCAATTCCTCCATTCTAAAACATGCTAAGTCGACTCAGCACGTTTTTGAGGATGTTGCAATTATAATTTCTAAATATTCCAAATTATATGCAGTCAAAATTTGGTGTTTATACCTCAACCAAATCAAAAGTTATTCACAAAACTTAAATTAGAAAAATTCAACTAACTTTGATCGCCTCTCCTGAAAAATTGCATTTTTGCACTAAGCGTTCTTAAGAATGGAGGTATCGATATCTGACAACTTTGGTCTCTGACAACTTTTCCTTAGAAAAAGTTGGTCTCTGACAACTTTTCCTTAGAAAAAGTTGGTCTCTGACAACTTTTCCTTAGAAAAAGTTGGTCTCTGACAACTTTTCCTTAGGAAAAGGTGGTCTCTGACAACTTTTCCTCAGGAAAAGGTGGTCTTTCACAAAATTTCCTTAGGAAAAGGTGGTCTCTGACAAATTTTCCTTAGGAAAAGGTGGTCTTTGACAACTTTTCCTTAGGATAAGGTGGTCTCTGACAACTTTTTTCTTTGGAAAATGAGGTCTCTGACAACTTTTTCTTAGCAAAAGGTGGACTTTGACAACTTTTTCTTAGCAAAAGGTGGTCTTTGACAACTTTTCCTTAGGAAAAGGTGGTCTTTGACAACTTTTCCGTAGGAAAAGGTGGTCTCTGACGACTTCTCCTTAGGAAAAGGTAGTCTCTGACAAATTTTCCTTGGGAAATGGTGTTCTCTGACAAATTTTCCTTAGGAAATGGAGTTCTCTGACAACTTTCATATGTTTATTTTTTATATGTTTTATTTTTACCATTTTGTTTGGGAGGTACCAAAACGGGTGTGCCAATAACGCTCATTTTTCAATGGGCTATAAAAGCATTACCCCAGTAGAGAATTAAGCAGCTTTGTGCGTAATTATTCCCCACTCGCTTCCCTAACCGATTCTTTTTATAAAGAGATGAGAATTCTGGAACTAATTCTGAATTGCTGAAAAAAGAATGACTGTTTTTCGATTTTCTCACCTGGTTAGAAAAATTGAAAAAAAAAAAATTTCTTTCCATTTTATTTCTATTTTTAATTTTATTTTTATAGACTTATTTATTTTTTATTTTATTACGCTCCGACGAGGATTTGAACCCGGGTTACTTGCTTCAAAACAGTGCATGCTAGCTTTCTGCACCACCAAAGGTCTCGCACTCATCAACGCTAAATTGCACTAAGTATTTAAGGGAACAAGGTTTTTTCGATAGTCCCTCTTCTTTTTAGGGATTTTTAGAATTAAGCTGACAATTTGACTGTTCTATTTTGAGACTCGCTTAATTTTGCGGATTTTTGGAATTCTGTTCTCCATTAGAAAATGCAGAAAAAATATACCACATTATATTCCGGAAGGAAAAAATACAATGAAGAATTAATGTCTTGGCGCCAGTTCTACAGTTACTTCAATAGAATGCAGAGAGAAATGCTTAATTGAATCTTGGCAAACGAAACTGGAAGTATTTCTGGGCGAGTCAGTTACAAATATAACCAGTAATTTTTTACTGGGACACTGCACATTTGTATGGGAGGTACAAAAAGAGGCGAGTATGGGAGGTATCATGCGCACAAGTCAGACTGACGGACGGATGTCGGAAGGACAAATGATCTAAAATAACCCAAAAAGGATTTATGCTAAATAAAGGGTGTCCCACGAAATAGCTGCGTTCGAAATATGTTATAAAAAAAACGGATAAATATTTTTCAAATGTCTCAACATTCCGGTTAATGATGGAACACGACTTCATTCATATAACTGCCGCGACTGGCCTTGTTGTAGCCCATTCTGTGTCGATCCAATATATTAACACATTTTCGATTGTGTGGCCCTCTATGGCTGCAATTTCGTGTTTCAAGTCAGGAATCGTCTATGGATAGTTGGCGTAGTACTTATCCTAAACGGCTCCCCACAGAAAATAGTCCAACGGAGTCAAATCGCAGCTGCGAGGCGGCCATAGTTCCAAAAAGCAGCCGCTAGATGGGTCACTGTTTTAACTGAGGTCCTAGGTCAATCCTTCGGTGTGTTAAAATTTTGGCCCGTTTCTTTATTTTTGTTAACTCAAAAGGGTTCTAATTTCTTCATTTATCCACAGATTTTTTTTAAGTTGACATGAAAAATTGAGTACAATATTTTTTTGTATCTTTTTTAAAAAAAATTTAATTAAAAAAAATAAAGAAAAAACTTTACTTTAAAGTTTTTGACTTTATTGAACAATATCCCTCAATCTTCACAAAATGTTTGTTTTGTTTTATAGAGTAACTTTTCCTTAGAAAAGTGTTGTCTCTATTAACGTAAGAGTACATCGGAGATTGCTGTATATCACAAACGAGAAAGTAAACAGAAGTTTTAAACAATTAGCATTTCTTGGAATGTATCTATCATATTCATGGAACTTAAAATATTTCTGCCTACGTCAATATTATTTGCAATAAGTTACGTGGATCTGAACTGCACCTCCTATACGAGTGTTAAAAGTATATTTTATTTTAGATAACCTATAAATATACAATTGAATAAGTAAATTGATCCAAAAACCCACATTGAGCTCAAGTTTTGTTATAAAAAATAAATGTTAACATTTACAAAATAACTTTGTTTCGATTTAAATTACGTTATGACTGCATATATCACTTATAAATAATAATATTAGACAGTACAAAAGAACTTGATGGAATCAAATTAGTACGAAGGCAGATCAAAAATTATACGGCACATATGAATGTTTTTAAAGCTTATTTTTTGTTGTTGTTAGTTTTTAAATACTTCCTAAAAAATAAGTATAAGACGAAAAGTGTGATCAGACTACTACCTTAAATTCAATATTAATTTTGTCTTTTAATATCAACAAAATTCAGTGAATTATTTACTAAAATCAACAAACTGTTAATAGGTAAAGAAATAATGTCTGCTATAGTGGAAGACTTTTTGCTGAACAATTTGAATTCAGAAAATATCTCTTGAAATATATAACAACAACTTTATTACCTTAAAATTTAGCATTTATTAATTAATTAAAAATCCAAATTGAAGTATATCCTCCCTCGTAATTGCCTTGCTTTACCATCTCCATGGAAAGACCCATAATATGTCACAACTTCTTGTTAGTTAAGATTTCATGTTAATTGCTTTGCAATCGACTGACTCTGGTTTGTATTTCTTGTATTTTTGATTAATTTTAATATTTATTTCTTCATAACACATTGTGGAGGCAATTGTACAAGTTTTATGTCTGTTGATTCGTCCGTCCGTCTGCCGTTTGCTATGAGGCATTGTTAGGCAGTCACTATTCTATAAATGTGTTTACAATAATCATTTTCATTGTGGCTTTTTCTTCATTCCAATCCAGTCGAATAATGCAAAAATAAGACATAAGAAACAAAAACTTGTGAATATGGGTTTAACATATTCAAAACTTCAGTCATGTGTGAAAAAATCCATCAGAGAAAGAGTAGTCGTACAGAGAGGCCTATCAAGAGGCCTTTTAAACCCATTCATAACAATTTTGAAGCAGGTTTAAAATACAATATTTTAAATTTTCAGATAAAAAGGCTAATTAATGATATTCGTTATATAGAATAACAAAAAAAAAAAACAAACAATTTGTAAATATATTACAAAGGTTTGAGGTAATATAACAATGGACAACAGATATGTTCGCTATAACAGCAAAGCGTTGTTTGTACGGAATACTCCTAGGCCTTCAAAGCAGTTTCGTAAATAAAATATTTAAATTATTTTATGGAGAGGGAAACATCATTATCCACACAATACAAATAGGTTAGTAAATATAGTAAAAAGGTTAATGCAATAAAATACGAGACAGGAGATATAAAGGGTCCGCTATCTAACGTTTTTTTTTCAACTAGTGCTTATTTCGTTGATATGGTTGTGTATACGCTTGAACAAGTGGGCCTGCGATCGATTACAGATGATGCCGATTTTGCCAAAAAAAATCATCTTTTCAGATGAAGCTCATTTTGATCTTGGCGGGTATGTAAACAAGCAAAACTGTCGCATTTGGGGCACAGAAAACCCGCACGCATACATTGAAAAGCCGATACACCCAAAACGAGTCACTGTTTGGTGCGGATTTTGGCCCAGAGGCATAATTGGGCCATTTTTCTTCAAAAATGAGCCAGGAGTGGCCGTTACAGTCAATGGCGATCGTTATCGGGCCATTTTGAACGAATTTTTGTTCACAAAAATTGAAGAGGAGGATATTGGCAACATTTGGTTTCAACAGGACGGCGTTACGTGCCACACAGCCGAAGCTACACTCGATGTTCTGCGCCCTGTTTTTAAAGATCGCATTATCAGCCGCAGAGCTGATGTCGTTTGGCCACCTCGGAGCTGCGATTTGACACCGTTGGACTACTATTTGTGGGGTGCCCTGAAAGATAAGTGTTACGCCGACAAGCCAGAGACAATTGACGCTTAAAAGGACAATATTACTGAAGCCATTGGTGAAATACAGCTGCACACAATCGATAATGTGCTTAAAAATTGAACCGATCGTGTAGGCTACTGCATTGCCAGCCGAGGCAGCCATTTGAATGAAATTATTTTTCTTTATTAACCGGAAGGATTGTACTTTCAAATAAAAAAATAAATTTGAGAAAATATTCAGTAGTTTTTTTTTATAGCATTTTCAAAAAAAAGTTATTTGGCGGACCCTTTATTAGCTATAATAGTAAACATTTGATATCAGCATAAGAAGAAGCCCACTAAGAGGAATTTTAAACATATTTAGACAAACGTTGAAGCAGTTTTAAAACTATAATATTTTAAATTTTTATATGAAAAGACTAATTACGGAAATTCACTGTATAGAATATCCACGAAATATAAATAAGTTTGTAAATATGTTATAAATGTTTACTGTAATAAAACGATAGTCAACAGAACTGTTGGCAACAACAGTAAAACTTTGTTTGTACGTAGGAGGCCTTCTAATAGACGAATAGACGAAAACTATTATCCCTTCGATACAAATAGGTTAGTAAATATATTAAAAAGTTAGCGGCAATAAAACAAGAAACAGCAGACATGTTAGCTATAATAGCAAACATTTGATCTCAGCATGTAAGTAAAGCTATCAGTTTTATTTAATAATATGTTTTATTATTTTGCAAATTATTAACGAGTGGCGCATCCGTCAAAAATGGAATGGAGTAGTTCTACTGAGAAGAACAAAATTCCAGCATATAAGTTTTGCTGTCAAAAGCAGGCCTTCTTCTTTTAAGTTTAAGGAGATATGTTTCCCAACTAAAAGAGTTCTGGGGTTTTTACCTTCTGCATGAAATCATCTTCAATTCCATTAAAGCCACATAAACCGTTGCCGCTTTTCACAAAGGCCTTTCATTGCCAGGCCTTTTTGAATATCTACTCCAAACGTTTCACCCATATTCATTTGTAGGACAAACAGACAGCCATAGTTTCCATTATAATTTTGTTTTCTTTTAAATGAATGACAGGGTAATTTCGTGGAATTTCTAAATTGATTAAAGTATAATTTTTGCAAGAAATATTTAAACAACAACTGACTACAAAGCGCAAAACTGCCGAATGTTTATTCTATTTATGCTATTGTATTCCTTAATTTGATCAACATCAGCATGAACATGAACATGAGTGGGCGCTTAAAGAGCAGTGCTTTGTTGCAAAGTGAATTATTTTGTCAAATTTTCTTTTTATCACAAGTAGAGAATTTTACTTAGATTCCTAAGAGAGGATTATAGACTTCAATTCTGTATTTAACTACTCCTTCACTATCTAGATCGCGAGGTCCAACGGTACAGGAGATAGTTGGAAATTACTGGGTGCTGTTTCTGGACATCTCGAATCAAGATGGAGAATGCCTGTGCATCTACTCAGCTCGTCTGAAATCCTGAATATGGATACCATCGAAGTAGATCCATAGCAGAACTATGAAAAATTAGGACAAAATGGACTACAAAAAGTTACTACAACAAGCTCTAAGTAAACAAGTCAACCAATAGCTTGACTTCTGAAAACAAGAATCAATGAATACATCGACCTCTGCAGACAGGAGCGATAGAATTCTCTAAATTCAAATGTCAAGGAATTCCATAAATAAGGAATACCGTGACTCGTGTACTTATTGTCTGGTGAATTAACTGACAAAGTGAATACTGGAATAAGATCCACGATATCTTGATTCTTTGACTCGTGGATTAAGGAAACTAGTGAGTTATGAATACATTAAATCAGTAATTAGGGAATATATTAAATCAGAGATTTGTGGATTCATTGACTGTTGAATTCACTGACCTTAACAAATCTTCAACCAATGAATTCCTTGATTCGTGGATTCTGATTGATTATGGATTCATTGATTGAAATCGTCAACCCTCTAGTCAACGAATTCCTTTATCTGCGAATCAATAATTTCACCGAATGTCTTAATTCACGAGTCAATGAATGCTAATCATATACATTTCTTAATCCATAGTAGATAAATTCTTGAATCTGCAACCCTTTATCCATGAATAAACAATTCCACCGAATTCTTTAAATCATATGCCAATGAATCCTTAGTAATACTATGGATTCCTTATTCTAGTCGATGCATTCCAATGCAATGCAATGCAATTAAAGAGTTATTAAATTCATTAATCTGGTGTAGGCTAGTCATTCAAATCAGCTTCTCAATTATAAAATAATATAGAAGTCATTGATGTTGATATTCCACGAGTCAATCAATTGAGGCATCTGAGACTTATTAAACTTATGAAGTCAATGCATTTATCTACCCATGAGTCAATCACTGAGTCATGATTCATTGAACAATTGACTAGTGGAGTAAGAGCTTCAATAGACTCTTGGCTTTAAGGGTTTCACCGACTCCAGCATAGAGAATTCCATGACTTGTGGATTGTGATATTCACTGTCCAGTGGTTTTAAGAAAGCCATTTGTCTCAGATGATCTACTGAATCGATGATTAAGCGATTAATTTACTCGTGTGGTAAGGATCATTGATATATATACAGAAGAATATATTGACTCTTGGATTCAAAATACAGTGATTATATTTATTCTTTGATTGAGTAATTCATTGACTCGTAGATTAAGTAATTCGTTGGCTCCTCGTTTAAAGAATTCATAAAGGATTGAATCGTGGATTATTCTTTGATCTGTTTGTTCTGGTAATTCTTATTTAGCGAATTCAGAGATTTCATTTACTAATAGATACTTAGAGTTCAATTACTAGCGATTTCGATAATTTATTGACTCATGATTTCAAGAAATTTATTGAACAGTGTTTTCAGGGAATTTCAGGAAATTCAGTGACTCGTGATTTCAGCGGATTTATTAATTCGGGGTTTTCGGAAATTCACGACTCGTGGTTCCAGGAAATCCATGGATTTGTGGATACTGATATTTAATTTGCTAGTAGATCCATAGTGTCCATTGACTAGAGGATTTTGATAATTCATTGACTCATGATTTTAAGGAATTCATTAACTCATGACTTCTAGAAATTCACTGGCTCGTGGTTTCAGGGAATTCACGGACTCGTAGTTAAATACGTTTTTGTCTCGTGGTTAAATAATTTATTGTCCCGTGGTTAAAGAAGTTATTGACTGATTGTTAATGAAGTTATTGACTTGTGATTAAAGAAGTTATTGTGTAGAGGTGAAAGTAGTTTTTGACTTGTGGTTTTAACAAATCATTGACTCATGGTTTTAAGGGTATCCATTGACTCGTGTTTTCAGGGAATTCTTTGAATTGTAATTCATTAACTTATGATTGTGGAGAATTTTGGCGGTTTAAAGAAGTTGTGGTTTCATAACATTCACTGAATCGTGGTTTCACGAAATTCATTGATTCGTAGTTTCAGATAATTCATGTGAAATTTAAAAACAACGATTCAATTTGTTCTTAAAACAATGAGGCAATGACTTCTTACAACTACGAGGCAGGTTTTAAGAAGTCATTGCCTCGTTGTTTTAAGAAATAATTGAATCGTTGCTTTTAAATTTCATTGTTTCGTGGTTTTAATAAGTCATTGACTCATTAAGTCATGATTTTAAGAAGACTTTTTCTCGTGATTTCATGGGACTCATTGACTCATAGTTGGGGGGTATGCATTGACTTTCACTTTAAGGGAATTTACTGACTTTCACTTTAATGGAATTCATTGTCACGTGGTTTCAGGAACTTTGTTGACTTCTGCTTTCAGAAAATACATTGTCACGTGGTTTGAGGAAGTTGGATGACTTGTTCTTTCAGAAAATACATTGACTACTGGTTTCACACAATTCATTGACTCTTGGTTTCAGACAATTCATTAACTCGTAATTTCAAGGAAATCATCGACTCGTGGGTTCATAGCATTTATTATTCCATTGATTCAGAGAATTCATGGGTTCATCGGTTCAAAGAATTCATTAGTGTTCGGAGAATTAAATATTCTTGTTCCGAGGCCTAGGTGAATTTAGTGGCTCGTGGGTTCAGAAAATTAATTAACCCTTGGGCCCTGTGGGTACAGAGACTTAATTGATCTTTCGTTCGAAGAATTTATTGACTCGTAGGTTTAGAATATTAACTAAACAATAGGCTCGGACAGTCAGGCTGCCATCGATTCTCTGGAGGCCACATTCCAAATTTCAGAAACAGTCCTCGACAGCCGCAGATCTCTTAACAAGATGGATGATGGACTTGTTAGGAAAGGGACAACCTATCCCTAAACCCAATAAGCTCGCTGAATTAATGGACTAGTGGAGGATTCGGAGAATTCTTTGACTCGTGGGATTCAGATGAATTCATTGCGCTCCTGTTGTATAGATAATTAATGGACTCGGGTATTCGGAGAACTTCTCGGTTCGTGGAAAGTACGAATTCAGTGATTCGTGGTTTCAGATAAATCATAAACATATTTTGTTTTTGCACTCAGGCTCAAGCTCGTTATTGTTGTTTCCAGTATATGAAAACAACTTTGTTAAAACTTAAAGAAGAAGTAAGTGACATGTACATATTGGGGGCGGTTGTAATGGTTGGATAGACAGATCTGTTTCGGGAGCCACCAAACTCCCATTATCAATATCCTTATTACAACGATTACTTAAGTCGAAATTATTAAATATATACGTACAGCCAAGTATCATTAAACGAGAACTGTTTGCCCTACCATTTCTTCTTGTTTTTGTGTTTGTTTTTTTGTTTTATTCGATCTGCTTTCATAGTACATATTTTGTTTTTGCACTCAGGATCAAGATCGTTATTGTTGTTTTCATATACTGAAAACAACAATAACTACAGCAAAACATTCGTGTGAATTCTTTACATTGTAAAGACTCACGAGAGTGGAAGTTGGTGCATGTACGAGGGATGATGATTACTGAATTGTCTTTTTTGGAGATATGCGCTTTTGGCAAACAGTTCTCGTTTAATGATACTTGGCTGTGCGTATATATTTAATAATTTCGACTGAAGTAATCGTTGTATTAAGAATATTGATAATGGGAGTTTGGTGGCTCCCGAAACAGATCTGTCTATCCAACCATTACAACCGCCCCCAATATGTACATGTCACTTACTTCTTCTTTAAGTTTTAACAAAGTTGTTTTCATATACTGAAAACAACAATAACGATCTTGAGCCTGAGTGCAAAAACAAAATATGTACTATGAAAGCAGATCGAATAAAACAAAAAAAAACAAGGATAAATCATAAACTTTTCGATTTGGAGAATTCATTGACTGGTAAATACATATATGCCATGGAGTGTATGTAGGTATGTAGATTCCATTGAGTAGTGGAATCTGGTAATTATTTGACTCGTTCTATAAGTTCTCAGTTGACCTGTCGAGTAAAAATTCGTTGGTTCGTGGTTTCAAAGATTTAATTTACTATTATTAAATACTAAGAGTATCCCTGACAAGGGATGCCGGGATTAAAAATAATCAGTTACTTGAGGATTCAGTTACTTGAGGATTCAGGAAATACATTGACTAAGGGATTCAAAAAAATCCTTAATTTATGGATTATGGAATATGAACAAAGTCGTAGACTGGTTGATTATGGGATTTATTGATCCCTGCATTATATAATGTATTTACTATTTGATAACGGCAATCATTGACTCATATAATGAGGAATTCATAGACAGTTTAATTATCATATTTATTGACTAGTGGATGATGGAATTTATGAACTGTTGGATTAAAAAACTCATTGGATCGTGAATTATGGAATTCATTGTTTTGAGAGTCATATATTCATAGATTGGAAATTCATCCAATCATTGCTTAAATGACAACTTTAAAAAAAATTTTCTAGACAGAACTGCTCTCCAAATTGAACACAACTGTTACCCTGTCCGCCTCTGACCAGTTAAACTGAAACAATTTGTATGCAATTTTTCTAGTCTGTCTGTCTGTCTGAACGCCAAACGATACTGACTTGACTGCTCGTTCGGTCGTTCGTTGTTCATATTTCCCACTTATGTCTGCCTGTGTGTGTGTGTAGATATGTATATTTGAATCTTTAGTGGAAAATATATATTCATATCCATGTTTGTCGTGATATCTTTTATTGTGCACTGTGTGAAGATATTCTCGCAGCTCGTCTCTGTTGTTAGTTTTTCTAACTTAATTGACACTGACTCATGCCTACAACATCATCATCATCGCCGTAGTCATAGCCGTAGCCGTAGCCATAGCTATAGCCATCACCGACACCATTCCTCATCATCATATGGGGCTGCTGCTGCTGCTGTTACTTGCCTGACTCTATGGCTCTGTGTGTACCATGACTCGTTTTCTGGCTGTGAAAATATCAGCATGGTGTAATTGTTGCTGCTGCTATTGTAGTTGTTGTTGTTGTTGCCGTTGTCATTGTTTTATATTCGAAAATGATAGTTTATTTTTACTTGTAAACCAACACTTGGCGCTTCAGATTATTATTATTGTTGTTGTGATATTTGCTGGGGTTGTTTGGTTCTGCTGTTATTTTTCTTGAGTAATAATGAGTGTTTTATGTTAATTGAGTTGATTAGAGGCAGTGCTGAGGAAGTCTTTATGGGTTTCTTTGAAGGGGGTAAACAAGTGGCGGGAAAAACTATCATATACTCGTAGAGAGACAGATGGAGGGAGGGACTGAGTGCCGCGAAGGGGGTCTGCAAAATGTGATGTCAATTATAGTGTTTTATAAAATACTTGTAGTCATGTTTTATTGACTTTCATGTTACAAAATAGACTCATGGATAGCTTGAATAATTGACTAGGAAGTTCATGATTCATGAACTGGTGGATCCATAAAAATATTGATTTGGAGGTAGAGGACTAAAGGAACCCAGGGATTCATTGACTTGATAATTGAAATAAATGGTTTGATTCGTGAAGCGGACTATTCACTGATCTATCGATTTAAAAGACTGGAAAATAAATGAATTCTTTATTCTGTGCATCTAAAGTCTCATGGATTAACTATTTACTTGACGTTGGATAACCAATAAATGATATAGATCAACGACTTTTGGACTCAACGATCCGTGTATTAATTAACTCAGTGACTTGTGAGTTCATTCACCTAAGGATTTCATTGACCTAGATAATCCATAAAATTTAGGAATCCATTACATAGTCAATCAACTATGTATTAGGTAATTCATTGATGCAAGCAAAGAAAAAATTCGTTTCTGCGAAACGAAATATTACACAACTACAATTCTCGTTTGCCGGAACTGAAATTTCGTTTGTTGTGAAAGAAACATATTCTGATCAAAAGAAATTTCAGTTGTCGTAAACGAGAATTGTAGTTGCGTAATATTTCGTTTCGCAGAAACGAATTTTTTCTTTGCGTGCATCAATGAATTACCTAATCCATAGTTGATTGACTATGCATAATGGTACCGTGAGTTCAAAGGTTCATTGATTTAAATACCACTTGTGTATTCATTAATTTAGTGACTCATAGGTTCATTAAGCAGAGTATTTTATTACCTCAAAGAATCAATTGGATAGTGGAATTTATTGATTAGTGGACTGACACATGAGTTCATTGCATACAGTCATCGTGGATTATTTGATTCAAAGCAAATCATTGAAAAACCATAACAGTATACCATTATTTCGTGCACTCTCTTATATGTGTACTCCTTGACTATTGAATTCACTGACTTAAGCATATCTTGTACCAGTAATTTCATTGACTCGTAGGTTCTAATTCATCAATTCATTAAGACATTCACTTTTTGATGCATTGAATTCAATGATTTAAGCAAATAATTTTTCTTTAATTTAAATAACAACTTGTGGATTCATTGACTTATAGCTGCCGATGTAATGATAAGACGTTCGTATTTATATTTTAATAGCTATTTAAATCTGTTTATTATTTACAAAAAATAGTTTACAAAATCTGACGAAGTAGTATTAAAAATTCTACATCTGTAGAGCGAAAACTTTACTCAGAATCAGCTGTTGTTTTCTTCTGCTCTGGTCCGTTACCAAGTTGCCAGATTGTCTGTCATTCGAACACGGCAGTCCAGGTGCTGCCACAGACTCTTGAATTCACCGACATCCGTAAATCATTGCTTATTTAATTACATTCGCTTATCAAACCTTAGATTCGATGACTCTTGAGTTCTCTGACTTAAGCAAATCATTGACACTTTTTAATTTGGGGGTTCACTAACTCGCGAACTCATTAATTAATTCATTAAGCGAATCATTGGTTAGTAAATTCATCGGTCCGTTGAGCATTATTTTTTATTTGTCGATTCATTGACTCTTGAATTTGATGACTAAATTAAATGTGAATTCATTTATTCAGCAACTCGAAGATTAATTGAGTCCTGAATTCACCGACTTAACCAAATAATTGCGAGGATAATCATTTGATTATCCTTCTATTTAACGACTTAAGAAAAACATTTATTAGTAACGTTAGTGACGTGGATTCAATAAAATAACTATTTATTGACTTTTGAACCTAATGACTTAAAAAAGTCATTTACTAGTAAATTCATTGATAAGTGAATTCATTATTTCAGTGACTCATGAATTCAATGGCTTATGACATGGACAAAATTATTCGTGGATTAGCGAATTATGTGAATCGTGGATTTATTGACTCATGATGCATGAGTTCAGCTACTCGTGGATTCTTTGACTCGGTGATTAAAGTATTCAGTGACTCGTGGATTCATTGACTTGGTGTCTTATGACTAGTTAACTCATTCACTAAGTGATGTATTAAATAATTCGGTAACTCGTAGATTCATTGACCCGATGACTCATGACTGGTTGATTCATACTTTTTCGTAGATTAATGAGTTCTGCGACTCGTGGATTCATTGACTCGGTGACTAGTGGACTCATCTACTAGGTGAGTCGTAGACTAAATACTTCAGCGACTCGTGAATTCATTGACTTGGTGTCTCATCACTAATGGACTCATTCACAAAGTGATTCTTAGATTCACGAATACAGTGACATGTGGATTCATTGACTCTGTGACTCCTGACTAGTGGACTCATTCACTAAGTCAGTCGTAGATTCAAGAATTCAGTTACGCGTGGATTAATTGACTCAGTGAGTCATGTATTAAATAATTCCATCACTCGTAGATTCATTGACTCAGTGACTCATGACTGGTTGATTCATACATATTCGTAGATTAATGAGTTCAGCGACTTGTGGATTCATTGACTTGGTGACTAGTGGATTCATTTACTACATAAGTCGAAGATTAAAGTATAGAGTGACTCGTGGATTCATTGACTTGGTGTCTCATGACTAGTGGACACATTCTCTAAGTGAGTTGAAGATTTAAGTATTCAGTGACTCGTAGATTCATTGACTTGGTTTCTCATCACTAAGTGAGACGTAGATTCACGAATTAAGTAACACGTGGATTCATTGACTCAGTGACTCATGTATTAAATAATTCGGTCACTCGTAGACTCAACGACTCGGTGACTGATGACTGGTTGATTCATACTGATTCGTAGATTAAAGAGTTGAGCAACCCTTGGTTTCATTGACTCGGTGACTAGTGGACTCATTTACTAAGTGAGTCGAAGATTAAAGTATTTAGTGACTCGTGGATTCATTAACATGGTGTCTTATCACGAAAGGACTCAGTCCTAGATTCACGAATTAAGTGCCATACTCTGTGTCTCCTGACAGGTGTACTCATTCACTAACTGAGTCGTAGATTCAAGAATTCGGTGACACCTGGATTCATTGAATCAGTGAGACATGTATTAAATAATTCGGTCACTCGTAGTTACATTGACTGGATGATTCATGACTGGTGGATTCATACTGATTCGTAGGTAAAAGAGTTCAGCGATTCGTGGATTCATTGACTCGCTGACTAGCGCTCATTTTATAAGTGTGCCGAAGATTAAAGTATTCAGTGACTCGTGGATTCAGTGACTTGGTGTCTCATCACTAGTGGAATCATTCACTAAGTGAGTCCTAGATTCAAGAAATCAATGACTCGTGATTTCATTGACTTTGTGCTCATTTCTAGTGGACTCATTCACTAAGTGAGTCGTAGATGCACGAATACACGGACACGTGGATTCATTGACTCATAGATTCAAGAATTTAATGAGTCGTAGATTCGTTGACTCTATTACTCATGAATAGTGGACTCTTTCACTAAGTGATTCGGTGACTCGTGGATTCATTAACTCTGTGACTCATGACTAATGGACTCATTCACTAAGTGAGTCGGTGACTCGTGGATTGATTCGCTGCTAAGTCGTAGTAAAAAGAGTTCGATGAAAAGTGGACTCATTGAGTCAGTGCGAGTAACTCGTGGATTTATTTACTCTGTGACTTGGTTAAGTCGGTGAAATTATTGACTCTGTGGCTCATGACTAATAGACTCATTCAATAAGTGAGTGATTCGTGCATTGATTCGCTAGTGAGTCGTAGGAAAAAAGGGTTCGATGAACAGTGGACTCATTGAGTCAGTAACTCGTGCATTAATTAAGAATTCCGTAAATCGTGTATTAACTGACTCGGTGACTTCGGACTGGTGGATGCATTCACTAAGCGAGTTCTACATCAAAGAGTTCTGCGACTCGTGTATTCTTTGACTCAGGGACTCGTACATATAGTAATTCATTGGTTGAAGAACATGGATACTTGTAAATGCATTATTTCAGTAATTCGTGGAGTAAAGAATTGAGTGAAATGTGATTACATTAATTCAGTTACGGTACATTGATGTATACAATGCATAGTGGATTAATTAGTCTCATATGTCAGCGACTCATATGTTAGCGTATTCATTGACCCGTGAATTTATTATCTAATGGGGTAATGGAGTTACGAATTCATTGCTTCATGCAGATTATTGAGTTATTGACTTGTTGATTAATGAATTCTGGACTAATGGATTAATGAATTATCGACTCGTGGATTAATTAATTATTAACTCATGGATTTACAAATGCATTGGCTCGATAACTCAGTGACTCATGAATTAATGAGTTCACTAGCGAATTTATAGAGTCATGAACGATGGGATCCTGCATTAATTTCATTGACTAGTGCATTCATAAATGGATTTCAATGAGTCGCGGATTCATTTACCCGTGGATTCTTTGGCTGCGGGATTAATATATAATTATACTTTTTACATTCATTTACAAGTGGATTCCCTCACTAGTGGTTCCATCGATGCCTGGTATGATATGATGGTGAATTCCTTTAGTAGTTGATTCTAAGATTAATTTACTTCTGGGTTCAAGAACTCCGCTGATTCCTCGATATGTCGATTAATCGTCCAGTGAATTCACAAATTCATTTATGCACTGCTTTTTTTCTGGTTCTTAGCGAACTACATGGAAACTCAATTCAAGGACTTGGGGCTCATAGGCACACATCGATTTATTGGCTTGTGGTTTAAGTTACCCGACGAAGTGTGGAATCGAGGATAGCTTGACTGTTGATTCTTAGGTTCACAAATTCGTGAAATCGTGAATTCCTTGACTAAATGAATTCTATATATATTCAAGTCTCCATTCATGGACTTCTAGATTCCTTTGCTTTGGAAGGTTCGAATCATATGTCTAATGAATCCATTTACTCTTGGATTCTCAGGTTAGTAGTTTAATCGATTCATGATAGCGGATTTCATAACTAGATTCTATGACTCATTTACTGCCTGATTCATAGACTATGGGATTCACTAACACGTTTTCCAGTAAGTTCAATTTTTCTTGGATTTTTGAATAATCGCTTAATGGACTAGCGTTCCATAGATTTTGTTACAAGTCAATTTATTGAGAGGATACTAGAGGATTCATAAATGAAAGTACTTCACTAGTTGTTGAATAATGGATTGCTTTGCTAGAGGATTTATAGATTCGTCGACGAATCGTGAATTGATTGACTGGTAGGTTCTTAGATTCATGCTACCGATTCTTGGACTCGTAGCTTCCTTGGCTAAAGGAATCATAAATTCAATTACTCGACGAGTATGTGAATCGTGAGTTCCTAGGCTAGAGGAATCACTGATATTCCCTCTTTATTCATGCAATCGTAGATTCTTTGGCTAGAAGATTTATAGGTAATTTCACTTGGTGAATAATAGATTCATTGTCTATTGGATCCTTACATTCATCAACTCGTAAATTCACATTCATCTACTCGTAAATGCACATTCATCTACTCGTAAATTCACAGTGGATTCCACAAATAAATTCTAAGATTCATGCACTCCTTGATTCATAGACTAGTCGGTTAATCCTCCAGTGAATCCATTTATCATCGTGGATTCTTTGACTAGTGGTATCGTCGTTTCATACAATAATGAACTCTGAAATTTATATACAAGGTGGCGCAAAAGTAATCCTCCTAAGGTCTCTACAGCGAATTTTGGTACAAGATTTGAAGATGTTTCCGTACAAAGTCCAGACATGCATCAGCTGTTAGCTGCTGACCGCCAATCGCGTCTAACATACGCTCAAGCCATCCTTAATCACCACCAAGAGGAAGATGATTTTTCATAAAAAATAATCATGAGTGATGAGGCCCATTTCCATCTTAGCGGGTATGTAAATAAGCAAAATTTACGCTTCTGGGGCACTGAAAATCCGCGTGTAACCCACGAAGAGCCATTACACCCGCTCAAAGTCACTGTATGGTGTGCTGTTTTCGCTGGAGGAGTCATCGGACCTTTTTTCTTCGAAGACGTCGCGGGCCAAATGGTTACTGTGAATGATGAGCGCTACAGAGCAATGATCAACGAGTTCTTTTTGCCGCAACTTGATGAATTGGGATTGGAAAACATGTGGCTCCAACAGGACGGTGCAACGGCACACACTGCATGTGCCACAACCGATATGCTGAAGGATGCATTTCCCGGGCGCCTAATCTCCCGGTTTGGCGATTTGCACTGGTCAGCAAGATCGCCTGATTTGACCGCTCCAGACTTCTTTTTGTGGGGCTTTTTGAAGTCGCGGGTTTATGTCAACAAGCCTCAGACTCTTGCAGCTCTTAAAGACAATATCCGTCAAGAATGTGAGGACCTATCGCCGGAAGTTTTGGCCAAAGTGATGGAAAATGCCATAAAAAGGGCTCAAATGACAACCATCTGTGGCGGCGGCCATTTACATGACATCATATTCTCGACTTGATGTAAAAAAAAATTAAAAGACCAAATAAAATAATCCACAAGAAGAATCAAAGTTTTTCATTTTTTTTAATTACAGCCAAAAAACATCGAAAGGTTGCTTTTGCGCCACCTTGTATTTATTGACTAGTGGATTATGTTACCTGAGTATTCAAAGATTCAATTATTCGAAGAGTTATCGAGTCGTGGATTGCTCGACTAGAGGTTTCATAGATTCAATTACTCAATGAGTAGTGGATCGATTGACTTGTGTATTCTTAGATGCACGCTCCAATTCATGGATTGGTGATCTGTTTGGCCAGCGGATAATAGTGATTTCATTGAATCATGGTATGATGGTGCTTTCCCACTAGATTTTGGGAATCAGCTACTCCTTGGTACATAGATTTATGGATTCATTGACTCCTTGATACATGGACTGGTGAATTCATTTACTCCCTGATACATGGACTCGTGAATTCATTAACTAGCAAATTCTTAGATTCATGGACTTGATGATTAATCTATTCTCTGATTCATGGTCTCGAGAATTCTTTGATTGAGTTGCTTTTTGATTCATTGGCCAGTTGTTATAAGGATCTACTAACTCTTGGATCCAAAGATTCGTTAAGCCGACTACTCACGGGCTCGTGGATTCAAAGATCCCTTGAATTGTGTATTCAGTTCGTTGACTTGTTGATTAACGGGTTCCTAATATCCTCCATTCAATAACTATTAGTTTCATATTTTATTCGACTCACCAATTAATGGTTTACGGATTAATTAAATAATGGACTCGAAGATTAATTGCCACTCTCGAGTATAGGTTATTGCATTTAGTGTCTCTTTGATTAATGGAATCTTCGATGCTTGGCCTAATTAGTTAATGGCTTACATTACTCGCGATTCTTTCAGTGTAGCTTCTGTAGTCACCTTAAAATTCTTCCCGCATTTTTGCGTTTCGATATGCCCTGTCGTCTCGTCTCGTCTCGTTCCGTGGAACCAACAACCATCACCCATCACATGCATTGCCGGTCCGTCGCATATGCGTGCAATTAGTTGTTCATTTGTCACTTGTTTTAATTGAAATTAACAGTTTATGTATTTAATGTTACTCGTACGCTGTCGTTGTTCACTTGAAATGTAAATTTAAATTAAAATGAAATCAACTTGGAAACCAAGCAGTTAGTGGACGAATCTGTCATGCCCTTCCCTAAGGGGCATTTTCGGTGCGAGGAGAGAATTTGTGGTAGACAAGGAAAATGCTGGTTTGGATATACGCTATACCCAATAATCCAGCATATTGTGGGACTGGTATATCCAGATCATTGTCGAGTTGTTTTTGTATTGAAATTTTGCAAATCGAATGCTTAAACCTAATATACTTCGAATGTTCTACACTTAATGTACACGCTTTCCAAATATCCATTTATAACAACAAAACCACTTAATTAATGTGACACTAGACCGTAATCTGAGCCAATTTCAGGTCCATTTGGTTTCTATCTCTGTGACCAGACCAGCCGTGTCTGTCTGTCCGTCCGTCCATCTGTTTGTTTGTCTGTCTGTCTGTCCGTCCGCTCGCTCATTGGTCTGTGGCTCTATTACTAAGTATCTGGTGGTTGATGGCGCGGTTTATCTACTCCTTAATCGAAATGCATTACAAAACTGTATTTAGCTGCCAGTTCAGTTGTCAGCCAGTGTTTAAAAGCTCTCAGTTTTCTATTCTTATCGCCGCTGATCGTGGCAGTTCAAGTCGCAGCAATGCAGATAGACAGCGATACATGAGCGTTACACACGACTGGTGAATTTGTTTTAATAATTAATTTATTTTAATATTTATTCAATGTATTGCAAGAACATATATATATATATTTAGACAAGTCGTCGTTTAATATAAATGAACAGCAGTTGTTGTTGTTTACAGACAGTCACTATGGTTTTCTTGCTTAACTATTTGTATGATTCGCGGTCGTTCTGTCGTAATTCATTCATTGCTTTTCTACCTTATTGTTGTTATTATTATTAATATCTATCTTATTGTATACGAGTATATTTATAAATATTTATTGATTGTGAGATTGTTTGATTTATGGAACGATTGCCATTTCCATATTGTGTTTATTAGTATTTTTATACATATTAACTAGATACAGCCTTCATCGTGATATGAAATTAGATGATTGATTCTCGTATACATTTTTCTATTCAATTGAAAGAAAATGGAAATTTTCCATTAATAAAAAGATAGGAATCTAACTTAAATTGAACAGAAGGTAGGGCCAGTTATTTGTCGCGGTCTGGTTTTAGACTATAAAGATTTCAATAGCTTCTGCACAACCATCCATTTTATAGAATATAGGTTCAAGTCCAGACATTGTAAAGTTGAGCGGTACTTTCCCTAAAAATTGGATGGATTTATAATGGATTCGTTTTTCTATGGGTTAACCACGTTATTGACTTGTGGATTCAGTGAATCTAATATTAATCTACTCGTCGATTCACTGAGTTGACGATTCATCTAATCCTGGATTTATTTAGTCGTGGATTATTTGATCGTGAATTCATTCACTAGTGGATTCACTGACTAGTTTACTCGTGTATTCATTGACTCGAGGATTAATCTAATCGTTGACTTGAGGAATAATCTAATCGAGGATTCATTGACTCGAAGATTTATCTTATCGTGGATTCATTGACTCGAAGATTAATCTAATGAATCCACATTGACTTGTCTTGTTTATTCATTGACTCGAAAATTCAACCAATCGTGAATCCATTGACACGAAGAGTTATTGACTTATGGATTCATTGACTTGTCTTGTTTATTCATTGACTCGAAAATTCATCCAATCGTGAATCCATTGACACGAAGAGTTATTGACTTATGGATTCATTGACTTGTCTTGTTTATTCATTGACTCTAAAATTCATCCAATCGTGAATCCATTGACACGAAGAGTTATTGACTTATGGATTCATTGACTCGTATAATCATCTAATCGCGGATGCATTGACTCGAAAATTCATACAATCGTGGATCCACTGACTCGAAGAGTTATTGACTTATGGACTAGTGGATTAATTGACTAGTGGATGAAATGAATAGTGTGGTCATTGTCTTTCGGATTCATTGACTCATGGATTAATCGGCTAGTGGATTCATTGACTCGAATATCCAACTAATCGTGAATTCGTTGACTTTTGCATTCATTGACTTGTGAATTCATTGACTCGTGGATTCATTGACTTGCGAATTCATTGACTCGTGGATTAATGAATTCATAAACCAGTGGATTTTTTGACGAATGGATTTCGAGACTAATGAATTCACTGACTTGTGGATTCATGGACTGTGGTTTCATTGATTATTGAGATCATAGTCTCGTTGATTCAGTGACTAGAAGATCCATTGAATGTGATTCATTGACTTGAAGATTCATAGAATAGTGCATTCAATGAATAGTGGATTCATTGACTCGAAGATACATTGACTTATTGATTTAATGACTGGAGGATTCATTGACTAGTGGATTAATTGACCAGTGGATTTGTTGACGAGTGGATTTATAGACTTGACAATTTACTGACTTGTGGATTCATTGACGTGTGGTTTCATTGATTATTGAGATAATAGACTCATTGATTCAGTGACTAGATGATCCATTGAATGTGATTCATTGACTCGAAGATTCATTGTCCAGTGGATTCACTGACTAGTCGATTCATTGACTCGAAGATTCATTGACTTATGGATTTAATGACAGGCGGAATCATTGACTAGTGGATTAATTGACCAATGTGGTTATTGTCTTGCGGATTCATTGGCAAATGGAATCATTGACTAGCGAATTTCATTGTCACTGTCTTGCGGATTCATTGAGTCATGGATTCATTGACTAGTGAAGTCATTGTCTTGCGGATTCATTGACTAGTGGATTCATTGACTAGTGGATTCATTGACTAGTGGATTCATTGACTTGTAGATTCATTTACTCGAGTATCCATTTGATCGTGGATTCATTAACTCGAAGATTTATCTAATTGTGAATTCATTGACTCGTAAATTCATTGACCTGTGGATTCATTGACTTGTGGATTCATTGACTTGTGGATACAGTGAATGTAGATTAACTGACTCGTGGATCAACCAATGAATTCAAAGGGTCGTGAATTCATTGACCAGTGGCGTCATTGACTTGCTTATCCATTGATTAGTGATATCATTGACTCGTGGCTTCAGCGACTAGATGCTTCATTGAATGTGGATTCATTGGCTAGTGAATTCATACACTAGTGGAATCATTGACCAGTGTGGTTATTGTCTTTCGGATTCATTGACATATGGATTCATTGACTAGTGAATTTATAGACTAGTGGAATCATTGACTATTGGATTCATTGACGAGTAGATTAATTGACTAGAGGATTCATTAACTTGTGGATTCATAGATTAGTGAATTCAGTGCCCTGGCTGGGAATTGAACCCAGCACCTTCGGAATCCAAGTCTAACACACTACCACTGACCTACCGAAGTTTGAACGAATGTGGATTAATTAAGTAGTGAATTAATACACTCGTGGATTCATTGAGGAGGGGATTCATTGACTACTAAATTCATTGACTTCTGAGTTCATTGAGTCGTGAATTCATTGACTCAGGTATCCACTGACTAGTGGATTTAGTGACAAGGGGATTAATTGACTTGTAGAATCATTGAAAAAAACAATGTTTGCGTAGATTCATTGCCTAGTGGATTCATATAATGTGGATTAAATGAATCTATGATTAATTGGCAATCGAATTTATAAAATGATTTCCTGGATTTATTGATTATTGTCTTCATAGTTTTATCAAATGTGGATTAAGTGAGTAGAGTTTTCATCGAATTTGGATTTATTGACTTGTGGATTAATTAGTTAGTGCATTTTTAGACTAGTGCCGTCATTGACGAGATGATTCTGTGACTAGATGATTCATTGACTTGTAGATTCTTGACTAGTTGATTCCATTCTTGCGTAGTTTCATTGCCTACTGGATCCATATAATGTGGATTAATTGAATCTATGATTAATATGCTCGCGAATTAATAAAATATTTTTGCCGGTAGATTCATCTTACCGAGCATTCAGTTGGTTGTTGGATTTATAAATTCATTGTGTCGTGGATTCATAGATTAATTAAATCGATGATTCCTTGCATGATCATTGATATATATTTTGTTATGAATTAATTGAATATATGATTAATTAGCTCCTGTATTCACATATTAATTGCCCGTGTACAGATTCGTCTAATTCATAGATATATTTTCCCTTTTCAAATATGGAATTTGCATAACGTCCATGGAAATACCCATAACCCGTTGCCACCACGGACCACAGGTCTTTGCAATAAAAATACCAACATTTACCGAATGCGTAAACAAATAAGCATTTGATATAAATCAAACTATTAAACTGTACATAGCGTTTATTTAGTGCAGACACCAACCGTTCCCTCCCTCCCTGCCCCATAAACTCGTAGATTGCAATCCGCAATTTGCCGACTCGTAATTCGTAGCCAATGTGTTTTATTAGACGCCTATGATCGATGCAGTCACACAGCCGCCGCAAGAGGCACACAAAACAAATAAGCGAAAAACGCTTAGCATTTAGGCAGGCGGCAGCGTACAATGAAGCCTTGCCGCAACACATCGTGAACAAACAACCAACACCAGTAGCCCGTCGGACGTCGGGCCAAAGTATTTAATTTTTAATAGTCTAGGCTCCGCCCCTTTACATTTGTTATCTCTTTGTGAAAAAACAAAATACGACTACAACAACAACAAGGAAAATAAAAATAAAATACAAGGAGAGAAGTGAGAAGAAAAATCATATGAATTTCATTTAAGAAGATATGTATGCGGCAATGCAGTGGTTTGTTGGTGCGATGGCGAAGAACGTGTTTGCCGCGCAAAACAATCCAACGAAGATACGACGACGCTCCGAGCCACATATCACAGATACTTGAACGTACGTCGTTATTTGCATTGCGCGTTGCATTTACAGAGGCGCTAATGGTTCAAGCTGGCGGTTTGCACAGTAAGTCGAAGTGAAAATTCGGCTAACTTTCTGTTTTTAAGCGGGGTTGGAAATTATATATTTCTTTCTTCACTGAAGGGAGATTATACATCGTGGGTAATCAGCAGAAGATCTGCTATTATAGGAAACATTTTTGTGGGATTTTATAGAAAACTTCGCTGTTGTTTTACTACAATATTTGTACTTCCAATATTTATTAATACGAACACACAACAAACTTCCCTATCGTGCTCAAATTTCAATTAATTTCATTCAAACTTTCGGAAAATTAGCAGACTTTAAAACCTATTGCAAACCACTGCGCATGCCCAGCCACGTCTCTACATTTCAATACGATAAGACATGAGTTAAGCGTTTAACTTTTCTCACTACTAACTAATACGGGATACTAAATTGAATTTTGTCAGTTTAGTTTTTTTTGTTTGTTTTGGCCAGAAACTGCAAAGCATGATTTTCATATCTGCCATTGCAGATTACATTCGCAAAAACAAAGTACTTTGGATTTATTTCACAGTTGTTGATATTGTAGCAGCGCACAATTGACGTTTTAACGTTTCTGGTTTTTCTTTTGACCAAAACTAGTGGAGCGAATACAACGAGTACAGCGCCGCTCTCCTCAAGCACTTTAAATTGTAATTAATCATTTATTTTATTAGATTCAGTTGGCAGTTGCAGTTGCGCTAAATGTTGCACTGTCTGTCTGTCTGTGGGCTGTACTGCACGGCTTACAAATTGACAGAATGTGCGCTCTCGACTAAAAAGGCAACCATTTAAAAATGCTAAATCAATTCCATCTACAGTCAAGTTACTAAGACGGACGGACAGACGGACAATAAGTGGCTGAGTTTCGCTTTTCTTTCATTTGAGTATTATTATTTGCTGTTTGTTTGTGCTTTATCAGTTTAATTAAAAAATGTTGTTTAACAGCTTCTTTATAAATAGATCAATGGCGGTTGTGTTTTTGTTATTGGCGTGAAGAAAAATGCACACAGAAATCAATAGACGCATTCGCTCAAGTTGGTCTGTTCGTTGGAGAGGGAAGGATTGCCAAGTATCCTTTGTGCGTCGCAGGTTAAAATTATATAGACAAATTTTGTTAAAATGCCTATGGGAAATTGGACCAAGTTGTTAGAAACCACCTTTTCCTTAGAAAAAGTTGTCAGAGACCACCTTTTTCCAAGGAAAAGTTGTCAGAGACCACCTTTTCCTAAGGAAATGTTGTCAGCGACCACCTTTTTCTAAGGAAAAGTCGTCAGAGACCACCTTTTCCTACGGAAAAATTGGCAGAGACCACCTTTTCCTAACAAAAGGTTGTCAATTTTCCTTTATCTAAGGAAAATTTGTCAGAGACCAAAGTGGTCTACCAAGGTGGTCCAAGGAAAAGTTGTCAGAGACCACCTTTTCCTAAGAAGTTGTCAGAGATAACATTTTCCTAAGGAAAGGTTGTCAGAGACCACCTTTTCTTAAGGAAAAGTTGTCAGAGACCACCTTTTCTTAAGGAAAAGTTGTCAGAGACTAACTTTTCTTAAGGAAAAATTTTTAAAGACCAACTTTTCTTAAGGAGAAGTTGTCAAAGACCACCTTTTCTTAAGGAAAAGTTGTCAGAGACCTCCTTTTCTTAAGGAAAAGTTGTCAGAGACCACCTTTTCTTAAGGAAAAGTTGTCAGAGACCACCTTTTCTTAAGGAAACGTTGTCAGAGACCACCTTTTCCTAAGGAAAAGTTGTCATAGACCACCTTTTCCTAAGGAAAAGTTGTCAGAGACCTCCTTTTCCTATGGAAAAGTTGTCAGAGACCACCTTTTCCTATGGAAAAGTTTTCAGATACCACCTTTTCTTAAGGAAAAGTTGTCGGAGACCACATTTTCTTAAGGAAAATTTGTCGGAGACCACCTTTTCTTAAGGAAAAGTTGTCAGAGACCACATTTTTTTAAGGAAAAGTTGTCAGAGACCACATTTTTTTAAGGAAAAGTTGTCAGAGGCCACATTTTCCTAAGGAAAAGTTGTCAGAGATCACCTTTTCCTAAGGAAAAGTTGTCAGAGACCACATTTTCTTAAGGAAAAGTTGTCAGAGACCACATTTTCTTAAGGAAAAGTTGTCAGAGACCACCTTTTCTTAAGGAAAAGTTGTCAGAGACCACCTTTTCTTAAGGAAAAGTTGTCAGAGACCACCTTTTCTTAAGGAAAAGTTGTCAGAGACCACCTTTTCTTAAGGAAAAGTTGTCAGAGACCACCTTTTCTTAAGGAAAAGTTGTCAGAAACAACCTTTTCCTAAGGCAAAGTAGTCAGAGATCAACTTTTCCTAAGGAAAAGTTTTCAGAATCAACCATTCCCAAGGAAAAGTTTTCAGAGACCACCTTTTCCCAAGGAAAAGTTGTCGTAGACCACCGTTTCCTAAGGAAAAGTTGTCAGAGACCACCTTTTCTTAAGGAAAGGTTGTCAGAGACCACCTTTTCTTAAGGAAAAGTTGTCAGAGACCACCTTTTCTTAAGGAAAAGTTGTCAGAGACTAACTTTTCTTAAGGAAAAGTTTTTAAAGACCAACTTTTCTTAAGGAGGAGTTGTCGAAGACCACCTTTTCTTAAGGAAAAGTTGTCAGAGACCTCCTTTTCTTAAAGAAAAGTTGTCAGAGACCACCTATTCTTAAGGAAAAGTTGTCAGAGACCACCTTTTCTTAAGGAAACGTTGTCAGAGACCACCTTTTCTTAAGGAAAAGTTGTCAGAGACCACCTTTTCCTAAGGAAAAGTTGTCAGAGACCTCATTTTCCTATGGAAAAGTTGTCAGAGACCACCTTTTCTTAAGGAAAAGTTGTCAGAGACAACCTTTTCTTAAGGAAAAGATGTCGGAGACCACCTATTCTTAAGGAAAAGTTGTCGGAGACCACCTTTTCTTAAGGAAAAGTTGTCGGAGACCACCTTTTCTTAAGGAAAAGTTGTCGGAGACCACCTTTTCTTAAGGAAAAGTTGTCGGAGACCACCTTTTCTTAAGGAAAAGTTGTCGGAGACCACCTTTTCTTAAGGAAAAGTTGTCAGAGACCACCTTTTCTTAAGTAAAAGTTGTCAGAGACCACCTTTTCTTAAGAAAAAGTTGTCACAGCAAAAATAAAAAGCAAATTTGTATTTAATGCGATAAATTATATTTTAATCCATTTATTATTATTTAATCCTGTTTCCTAGTTGAGCTATCCTTCCCCTCTTCGGCTAATGATTTCGTTTGCACCCAAGCATTTATTTATTTATATGGCTTGATAGGTTGGTTCGGCTGTCCACTACGTTCATTGCATGATATTTCAATTAATTGACATTGCAATTATCACTTTTTGAAAAGCAAAAAAAAAAAAACTAATCACCGGAAATGGAGTAGAGCGCGTTAACGTAAGTGTTTTGCAAAAAAAAAAGAAATCACAAATCACAGAAATATGCAGATAGATAACCCAACGAGGTCATTAATAATTGAAATAAACTACTGCTGGGCAACGCTACCGGTGGCAACATGGTCAGAAGGAATAGATTATTAGAAATTGCAAAATTATTAATGAATAACTTGTTCTTTGGGATGTCAAGTATATACCACTTGTGTGATTTGTGGCAATTGCCAGCAAATAAAACTGGTTGACACAAGAAGTCAGTCATTGTCAATTTTCTTAAAAGGGGTTTATTAAATATTACAGAAATTTATTAACAACTGCTTGAAAAGTAGCATTTGAAATTGCTGCACTTATAGCAATGTTAATGTATGAGCAATAAGTTAAAGAAATCATTTAGATATAGCATATAAAACCAGTGGGGAAAGGCTAATGTAGGGCGGAGTCGACTGATATGATAGCCTACACCCTGTAGTCAGAGCAGCATTAAGCATAGACATATAGTAGTTCTATATCTGAAACTATTTCATTTATACTAGACTAGAAGATTTCGAAACTACCAGAAAGATGGACGGACAAAGAGAAGGATTTTTACCAAACAAATATAGATTCTTGGGTAAATCTACGTTTTGGGACACTAGCCCAAGGGATTTCCACCAGACACATATTGATTCTTGGACGAAAATCCGTTTAAGGACATTTTAAGTCATTTAAGCTATTTTCGTTCAATTGTCTGTCTTGGTGGTTATCTGCCGATAACTTGTTCTGAACTTGGATTGCAAAAAAACATGTACAGGCAGTTTGATATAATATGGATCGGTACATTAATGATGAGTCTACCTTTTCTCCTTTTTGGGTTACAAACACATGTACCAACTCAATATACACTGTTCCACCAGACTAGTGTAGAGTACAAATATAGTGAACATTTTTGCTGCTATACTTTTCAAAGTGGAATTTTTGAAATATGTATGTCGATATTATCCTCATCGCCGACTTTACGAATAAAACATTGCGACATCTAAGACCAGTAAATGACGCAAAACTCTCGGATTAACTCTTCAACAACAATACCCTATATAATTTTTCTGGTTTTTACGACAACATTTATTCGGTAATTACGCCACTTGGTTGTGGTTTCTTCTCTCACACAAAAATTCACACAACAAACCTCAAATCAAAAACCATTTAACGAATGAATCACAAACAAAATACAATGTTAAGCGACGAAATACAAAAATTCAAAATAAAAATTCCCGCTTTCAATATTAATTAAAATAAAAATAAAGCGAAAAATAAATAAGAACGGAGATTGCGGTTTTATGGAGAGAAAAAAAGCTATTAATAAATCATAAAAACAGCAATAAACATTCCCCTTTAAAAAACGCACACAAATCGTAATCTTAATTCGCCAACAAACAAATGACCGAAAGAACAGTGGACGAAAGAAAAAAACTTGATCTGCATATCGCAAAGGCAGTTTATCCGTCCGTCCAAACACTTTTTACACCAAAAATCAGACGACACAAAGTCGTCAATGGACGAATTCAGCGAACGAATGGATGGATGGATGGTTGGTTGGATATTGGGGCTGATTAAAACCAGAATTCAGCACAATTTACCAGCGAATAAATTCAGTCATACACCAAAAAAAAATTAATTTTGTACTAAATTTAAAAATTTAATTTTTTAAATAAGTTTATTTCATAATTAAAATAAAGACATTTAACCTAATATTAAAGAAATGGTCCTCAATGTGTGTAAGAAATGTTCTTATTTTATAGATTAGGATGTCTTTGAGGCTATTTTTTCAAAATTAGGACAATATAGCTCTCAGTATAAACCCAGGATATATTCAGTCATACACTGGAAAAATATATTGCTCTAATTTTAAAGATTTGGGGCCAAAGACTTACTAATTGTCAAATAAGCATATATCGTACTTAAAATAAACACAGTTATCAAAATATTAAAGAAATTGGCCTCAATTTAAGTATGAAATGCTTTTATTTTTAAGAATGAGACATCTTAGGTGTAGCATCTTTAAAATTAAGACATTATAGCTCTCAGGCTAGGCCCAAAGAAAAGTTATAGTTATCTCAAACATATTCATAGATTATGGCTATAAAAACCAAAAAGGAAGGGCTAAAGTCGGGCGGAGCCGACTAGATGATGACCCTACACCAGCCAATTGCAGCAGAATAAGAAATATTGTCAAGATTTGCCAATATTGTTTCCCTAAGGATAATATGTGAACAAAGAGGGTATTAAATTCAGACCCAATTTTAGTATATAAGGCTTCGGAATAGATGTTCCATGTCAAAGAATAAAATAAAGGAGACGCTTCTAGAAGTATTTCTCCCAAAACACCCGGTACCCCCGCTCATCGCCTTAACACTGAAAATCCGCTTCCAAAATCAGTGATATATCAAAAGTCGTAGAAATCGATAGATTTTCTGGATGATGTGTTCGATAAAAAATATTCCTTGTATGTAATCACTAAAGGTCCCCTCAATGCACTTCAGTGGGTGAGCTGAATATTATTTTTCTCCGTGTGTATATAAAAAATAATATAATACAGGGTGGCTGATATGTAATGCAACAAAGTAAAGCGCTATATTTTTTTAATTTTTTTTTAAATTTTATTGTTCAAAAGCAAAAAATGTCGGAAATAACATAACATTTTAGAAACAGTTTAGATTTGTTCCAATTGGCCACCTTTGGCACGACTTATGGCCTTCAAACGGCCGACAAAGCCATCACACGCTGCACGAAAGTGGCTCTGCGGTATTTTGGCCCATTCACGGCGAAGCGCCGACTTGAGATGATCGATACTTTGGTATTTTTTAGTGCGAACCTTACTCTCTAAAATGCCCCAGGCGCAAAAGTCCAACGGATTGAGATCCGGAGATCTTGGTGGCCATTGTGCGGTAGAAATGAAGCGAGGAACCTCCTTTTTAAGCCATTCTTGGTTGACGCGTGCTGAGTGCGATGGTGCTGAGTCCTGTTGGAATGTCCATGGTCTGCGGCCGAAATGTTTCAATACTGTCTTTAGGACATTTTCCCGATAATATTCGGCATTTATTTTTACCCCATGGTCGATGAATACGAGCGGGGAGCGACCATCGGCCGTTACGGCGGCCCACACCATTACCATCGGCGGCGCTTGAGTTCTGGTGGCCAATCGAAGGTGTAAATTGTCAGCTGACCTCTTTGGCAAGTAAACCCGATCATTTTGTTTGTTCACAAACTGCTCAATTTGGAATGGCTTCTCATCGGAGAAAACCAAATTCGGTAACTGGCCAATTTCGTGCAAGCGAAGTACATAACTCCTTGGCTCTTTACAGTCTAACTTTTTTTTGTGCATCGGTGAGCTCTTGCAATTTTTGGAACTTCAATGGCTTTAGTCCAAGCTCATTTTTTAATATGTGTTGTATCCGTTCTCGCGATATGTTCAGCTCACGATCTATTTTTCTATCGATGCAAAACTGCCAGTATCACGGTAACGAGCAATGGTACGGGAAACAAAAGATTTATTCACATTTAAATGCTGGAGGGCTCTAAGGATCACACTATCACGCTTGAACGAATAACTTTTTTCTGAATGCAATAGATCAAAATGCTTTTGTAAGCTTGTAAACAATAAAATGAACTGTCACTGAAATAAATCTGTCAGTTATCAGACTACCGGTTTAGAAATGATAGCAACCTGAAGTTGGTTGCAATACATATCATCCACCCTGTGCATCTGCATTGATTTTTGAAAAGATTATTTTAAGTCAAAATATTGTTCTAATTTCCCTAAAGATTTTACGACACAGATTTAAAATCTTTAGGGAAATAATTTTTAAAATAAAGACATTTTATACTTGAATCAAAGACGACTAACATAATATTAAAGCAATTGTCCTCGATTTAAGTATGCAATATTTTTATTTTAAAGACTACGACCTTTTTGGCTAGAAATCTTTAAAACTAGGACAATATAGCTCTCAGTGTACACCCGGGATATATTCAGTAAACATATTCAGTCGTACACTGAAAAAAAAATTCGCTAGTTTTGAACACTTTACGCCAAAAACGTCGTGATGTGTCAACTACGAACATTTCATACATAAAATAAAGACAGACCTTGAATTTTGAAGAAATTATCCTCAACTAAAGTATGAGATGTTCTTACTTGACACATTACGACGTCATTATTACGTACACGTGGGTGCGAGTATTGTCGGCTTACTTAACTGAGATTTCCTTAATTGTTTACTGTTCGACATTAAAATGCAACAAATAACTTTTCTCTGCGTGTATATAACAAATAAAATAATATATCTGCATTGACTCGTGATAACGACGTTGGTTGTTGTCTCGACTCAGAAAAAAAAGTGTAAATTAAAAAAATATATTCAGTATGTTAAGCGGGTTAACATACTAACTGCTATATTTATTCGTCGCTACAATATCCATCATCATAAATGTACGTTCCACTTAAACAAAAATCGAATGACTGAATTGACGACGACGACGAGGAGAGAAAAAACACCAAAGCATTTATACAAAATACCCAGGCATTCAGTCAGAATGTAACTATGTATAAAACGAGCATATCAACTTCAGCAGCAAATGAACAGATTGTTTTAAATATGCCGCTTTTTTGATTCATTCATGGTATTTATCGCCCCAAAATGGGCATAAAAAAGGAAGACAGAAAAAACTGAAACGACCAACGTAATAATTGACAACATAAACGACCATTATCCGTCTGTCTGTCCGTCCGTCTGTTCGACATATCATGCGCTCGATTGGCAAACAGGCCAAAAACACAACAACTGTCAACTCGGCCAAAGGCAATTTCAATAATGTCCCAGAGCAGCGAATTTTTTTTTCCAATATATTTCTCGCATAGACACTCATATTCGACTACAGAATAATGTTTAATAATTTTTGTTGTAATAAACATAACAACTGTGACAACGACATTTAATAACTTAAGCGAGTGAAGAAAATTTTTGCTGCAACAAAAAACGCAGTGAGTGCCACAAATTTGCCAATATAATTCGTTGATGGCCGTAGCGAATATTCGAAATTGATTTTAATTATATGCGTACACTCAAAGAACTGTTGCAGACTGATCGAAAATGATTTTTTGATAAAAGATATTTACACTTAAAAGCAAAGAATACACTGCGTAAATATTGGATAGGCGCACTTACTAGTTTCAGGGAGAAAATATTTATAATGGGTGATCTAAGTAGAGATACTTTTTTCAATATCCTTTTTTTGACAGATCACGTGTGAGTCGTGTCATGCTGTCATGTTATTTTTGTTAAGTATTGTTTGGCATTTCATCATAGAAAGACTTACGCCTGAACAACGTTTATAAATTATTCAGATTTATTATCTAAATAATAGTACCACGAAATAGATCACGCTATATATACTGACTATATATAAATCTAAACCGATTTTCTTCAAATTTGACAGCGTCCTCTATTGGTTCAAAAAAATGTTATCTTCTAAATTGTATAAAAACCTATTCAATAATGCGTTATGGCCCATGCTCCTTATAGGAACGACGGGAACATGTATATATTTAAAAAAAAAGCGGATTGTAGGTGAAAATCGGGATAAAGCTATCTGAATAGATTTTCTTAAAATGTGTCAACTATCGTTCTTTACCCAAGAAACTTTTATCAGCTAAATTTTATAAAATTCTGTTCAGAAATTCGGATTCTATAGCCATTATATGCAAAGTCGGGATATAGGTATATATGTGGGGTCAATCTCTAAATCTGAACCGATTTTTCACAAATTTGGAAGGTTTATTATCGGTGCAAACAGATATTCTGTATGAAATTTTGTAAGGATCTTATGTAAATTGTGCCTTTTTTTTACCGCGTACCTGAGAAATCGGGGTGTACATTAGGGCGGATTGATTTGTATGGATGAAAAAAAAATAAAAATCGTATAGCAAAAACGTAATCTACATTAAATTCTAAGAAAACTCTCCGAAGAAACCATGGGTCTAAAATCAAAAACTAATCCGCGCCTCTCGACTTGAAAATTTGTTTCCTCTTCTTTCGCTAAAACTATTTTCTTTTTTTGAAATATATTATGTTTTATTATACCCTCACTTTAGTGATACGAGGTTATATATCATTTTCTACGGGCCAAAAGTGTAACACATCGAAGGAGTGACATAAGACCCTAAGTATGTTTGGCGGATATTCGTTTTAGGTCGTTTTTAGTCGAATGAGCAATGTCCGTCCGTCTGTCTGTCTGTCTGTCTGTCTGTCTGTCTGTCTGTCTGTCTGTCTGTCTGCTGGCTGGTGCGCACGATAACTCTCGAAAGGAGTAACCGATTGACTTCAAATTTGGTATGTGGTAATATTTTTTTCTATCTCCGGCTAAGTTCGAAGATTGGCCATATTGGTCCTCTCCTTCTAGTACCTACCCCACAAAGTATTAATATTAAGTGAATTATTGCTTATTTAATAACTTCTATACTACTTATTTGAATCGTCTGAAATTCTACACATAATATTATTTTATTAGTCACTATCACCTCAAGAAAAATAGGCGAAGTTACCCCGCCCCTTTTGGTACCTTCCACACAAATGGACCATTTTGCTCCAAAATTTAACAGCTTATAACTTGAATACCTATGCACAAAATTTTGTACAGTGTAATAGCTTTATAGTATCTACAATCCAGTGAAAAATGGGCGACGTTGCCACGCCCCTTTTGGTACCTCCCACACAAAATGGCCAAATCATACCAAAATTGAATATATCATAACTTGAATATACCAGTGCATATAAACGCTTACAATTCGATACAGTGCAATATATTTGAAGTTTACTGTTTAGCGCAAAATAGGAGTATTTGTTAATCCCCCTCTGGTATCTCCTATACAAATTGACAGATTAATTCGTGTATTTCATATTACAGTACTCACAAAGTGAGGTATACCTTGGTCGGTTTAACCGACAGGGTGAATATTTTTTTAATGAAAAAAATTTGTCGGTGTAGAAATGATATAAAGTGCAAAAAAACTACCTTACTAAACAATTTTATTCAGAAAATTCGTTTTTTTTTTTGGAAAAAGCTTTTTTCTAACATTTATTTAGAATTTATTCGAGAGGCGCGGATTAGGATTTTATTTTAGGTACATGGTTTCTTCGGAGAATTTTCTTAGAATTTTATGTCGTTTACGTTTTTGCTATACGATTTAAAAGAAAAAAAATCAACCCGCCCTAGTGTACATACATATGGGGCCGATTTTCGTGAACATTTTCAAATGCCTCATAAAACTGTGGGGTGCTAAATTTCCTAAAGATCTGCTTAAAAATAAGTCGTATATATCTCTTAAATGGCATCGTCGAAAACACCCCTTAGAGGAGGGAGGAGGTGTTGAAATGTTCTACAAAAATGTTGTTCATAAAATTGTACTATATACTCGTATGTCAGAATACACCAAAGCCCTTAACTCAACACAAACACCATAACAGTCAAATTCCATTTAAAGCCCTCTTTACTGGTATATTTATTGCTTCCACCATTTCGGGTGTAATGAATAACATTATTGCACGAATATTCCAAAAGTGTGTTTTTGTCTGGAATTTGGCAGGTTTTTGGTGTTTGTGTTAAGTTAGAGGCTTTGGTGTATTCTGACATATATAGTAACATTTTATGGGCAACATTTTTGTAGAACATTTCAAAACCCCCTCCTTCCACTAAGGGGTGTTTTTACAATTTGTCAAAATAAAGCCAAAAATTACCGTTATATGTGGAACCTAGAGGGTTGATATTTTGTACAAAAATATTGCAGATTGATTTTTAGATTTAACAAAAATGGATAACTGGGACACTGAAACAAGAATTTGGATTGTCCGCCGCTGTTACGCACTGAAGTCCGTAGTTTCGTTTCGAAGAGAGTATACATAGGGTCACGTTCGGCGGCAATCCTCCGAGCAGATGGACCATAAAGAGACTTGTTAACAATTTTTCCGAGCATGGGACAGTCAACAGAAGACCTTACCATCGAAACCCTTCAGTTCGGACGGAGGAAACAGTGGCTGCTGTAGCTGATCCCATACAAAGAGTTTCGACAAGAACCTTATCTGCTCAAATGGGTATAAGCAGACAGTCATTGCAGTCAATTATGCACAAAGATTTGGAGTTATTCCCATATAAAATTCAAATGGCCAACAAAGTGAACTCAGCAGACTTCCCGATTCGCTTGGAATTTTGCCAGAAGATGCTTCAAATGGTGGAAGAGGACGGAAACATGTTGAAGTGTCATTTCATGTCTGACGAGGCCCATTTCGATTTAAACGGCAAAATAAACAAACAAAATTGTCGAATATGGAGTGCTTCCAACCCACAGATACTCCATGAGACGGAATTGCATCCACTTCGTGTCACAGTGTAGTGTGCAGTTTCATCACGCTGCATTGTCGGGCCCTACCTCTTCGAAGAAAACGGTCACATCGTTACAGTTACTGGAGGCCGTCATGTTCAGAGAGTTTTTCTATCCAGAATTACGTCGAATGAGAATTTCTTTCAACTCTGTGTGGTTTCAGCAGATGGTGCAAGTCCTCATATAGCCCGGCCTGTTATGACAGAATTGCGGCGAAAATTTCCCAATAAGCTGATATCCAGAAACTCCACATTACGTTGGCCCCCCGGGTCGACTGACCCTACTTCACCTGACTTTTTCTTGTGGGGTTATTGCAAAGCAAAACCAACAAATTTGAATGAACTAAAGCAATCCATTCGAGAAAGAATTTCGGCTATTCCCGTCTCAACTCTCCAAGCAGTAATGAACAACTTTTTGGTAAGATGCCGCACATGCATCAACGAGCAGGGGGGGCATTTAAATTCCATTATTTTTAAAACTAATTAAGCTATATTTAAATTTAATGGGCTTTAACATGAATAAAAATAAACTGAATTCCATACACTGAAAAAAAAGTTATTTGAGTTTCTTAATGTAGCAATATTCATCAGCCACTCTGTATAATTGAAAAGTTTCCCAAAAATACTTTACTTAATCTGTTCACTAGCAAGAAAGAATTTAAAAATTCACATAAACCACTATTCCAAATTTTGTTAAAAATCCAAAAACTCCATTCTTGTTGTGTTTTTAAGTGACTTCTTTCTTCAAACCCACTGTATTTGCGCACAATATTCAAAGGAATATTGAATTAAGTCCAATCCAGTCAAGCAAAAATAAACGAATCGCACAGAGAAAAAAAATCACTTATTCACCAACTCACTTACAAGTGGCAAAAACATGAATTTTTCATTAGTTAATTTAAACGTTTTTTCAATATTCAATATTGTTGCAATGCAATTTCGTTTTGCAGCTTTTGCGTGAGCGCAAAAAGTCGTCATTGCAAAAGTCGCAACCAGACAACAGAAAATCGAAATAAGCACTGCAACAAAAATAATAAAACTGGAACGAAAAGTAATAATACAAGTACGACTGTGATAAATAAATATCACATTGAAATGACAGTAAATCAATCAAATCAAAGTTGATTTGAAATAAAGTGTTCACAAACATGACATTCACATAATTCGTTTTTATTATTATCAGCACAGCTTTTTTTCTCTCGTAATGTTTTTGTTCTTTTTAGGCGTTTTTTTATTAATTCTATGTAAAGAGGAACGAGTATTTATTTAGCGAACAAAAAACTTATGAGGATAGAGAGATCTTTACGATATATAATTTTATGGAATAATAATGGAAGTGTAATAATATTTTAGTTATAAAAAAAATAACCTTAAGGTAAAATATTTAAATTGATCTAATATCTTTTCTCTTTATTTGCAGGTTAGTATGTACACCAAATATAACGTTGAAAATTATAAGAAAATTAAAACTGTAAGTAAAGATGTAACTTTTATAAAAATATAAATTTTTGTTTCAGCATTAAACATTACTCAAAATTCAAAGGATTACAAAATGATAAAAATTAAAATATATCCACAAATTTTTGTTAAAAATGCCATTAACAAATTTAAAATTTTCACAAATTTATAAATTTAATAATTTAGATATTTTCAGATTCTAAATTCATAAATTTATAACCTCAAATATTCATATATTCATAAATAAACTCATAAATTAATATTTATACTCAAAAATTCGTAACATCAAAAGATTATAAATTCATATGTCATAAATTCCTATTTGTAAACACTGAAAATCGTAAATTCATAGCTGTATATATTCATAAATAACAATTTTCATAAATGCGTAAATTCATTGATTAATAAGTTGCTAAAATCATTAAGTAATCCATAATTTCACAGATATTCATCACTACAAAAATTCATAAATCGTTAAATTCATAAATTTATAAATCCGTAAATAAATAGATTCATGAGCTCATAAAGTGGTAAATTCATAAATGGGTGATTTCATGTCAAGAGAGTGAATTTTTAATTCCGACGTCTTCTAATCAAGATGAAACTTGCACCAAGTTTAGTCCTATTGAATAGTAGATATGACACAACATTTCAACAAGATCGGTTAAGGACTGTCCGAGTTGGATGGTGTTGAATTTCGACATTTTGGTCAAAAGGACCTTTTTTCCAATCCATATAACTAATTACCTATTGTTGTTAGAAAATTTTGCCCAAAGTGTTATCGATACTTTTTTCTTCAATATTTTTAAAAAATAAAAAAATTAACAAAAATATTTTTTTATAGATTTTTTTACGATGTCAAAACTTGTTTTGAAATTTTTGTAAAAAAAAATTTAATTATTATTGATATTTTTGCTCAAAACGAAAGCATATCGCTACCTCAGAGAATAAGGCGCTCAGTCCACTTTTTATCAAAATGCTTTATATAATAAATAACGAAAGAGGAGATGATAATACAACGATTCGACAAAAAAAAAATACAATTATGTCGTATTTAGTTATGTTTACAGAGTGATGTCTAAAAGTGACAAGTCCGAAGCTGCCAAAATACTTTGGAAAACGTACAAGTCAAGTCCCTCCCACATAAACCAAATTTTGAAATGAGAGTGCTGTAATTTTCGCAATACTCGTATGTATATGATGGCAGTCTACGTGATTGGCCCGAAAATGGGCGGAATCGGAGGAATGGGCGTGGCCCCGTTGTGGTTACTATAAAATAGTTATACATACATGTTTCTTTAAAAAACATATGATTGCTCCATATCCCTACCTTAGAGTGTAAAAGCACTAAGTCAAATTTTCGAAATTTTACAGGAGAGATAAATAAAAAATAATATGAAAACCTTTTTGTCTACTGTATCATATTTAACACATTTTATTCTACTGCACCATATTCAACCATTTTTGCTCTACTGTACAATATTTAACTCTTCTTCTACACTGTACCATATTTAACCCCTTTTGTCTTACTGTACCATATTAACACTTTTCCCCACTGTGCCATAATTAACAAATTTGTGTCCCACCGTACATATTTAAAATTTGGCCCCATAGTACTATACTTAACCCTTTTTTGCCACTGTACCTTATTAAACCACATTTTCTCCCCTGATCCATTTTTACGCAATGTACGTTTTTTAGCTCTTCATATATTCCAATTTTGCCACATTTTTCCATTTTTTAATCCATTGTACCACAATTACTCCGTTTTGCGTTAAAGAATAAATTTCTAAAAAGCACTTATAATCTCGAGTTTATGTTCCAATAGCTACCATAGCACTATGGGCCATCTATAACCTTTTTTACCCCACTGTACCATATTTAACACTTTTTGCCCCAATATGCCCCGAAAAGTACCAATTGCGAATACAAAACTTCCTCTCCCGATCCGTTGTTCTAAGGACAAACGTCGTTTCAATTTTGGCGGTGGTACCAAAATTATCCCTTTTTGTCTCACTATGCCCCAAAATTGTCAAAAGAAAGCTCCCTGCACTGAAAAAAATTTGTCATAAAACTAAAGAATTGCTCCAAAGACGTCATACGTTTTTAAAGTAAGTACATTTTGTACTTAAAATATAGATAATATCAATAACATTAAGTAATTTTCTTAATTTTGAGTACATTTTCTTAATTTTAAGTACAAAATGAACTTATGTTGAAGAGTACGGACGTCTTTGGAGCAATTCTTTAATTTTATGACAATTTTTTTTCAGTGTGAGTCTACGTTTAAAAGCAAAAGAAAAAATATAGAAACAAAATTTTTTTCTAAAAAAAAATTTTTTTTTCAAACTACCACCGCCATCTATATGTCTGGTCGGCTAATTTTGGTAACGCCTGTACCAGAAACGGAAATTTCTGTGAGTGTGGTCCTCACAATGGGTGCATGATCACTAAACATCGTTGTTGACTAGCACGACAGCATCGCCAAGCAATTTAACCCACAAATAAAGGACCGTTAGAAAGAATACGGGTACGAATAGAAAAAATACGGGTCCCACAGAGAACAAACCAAAATCTTTAAAGTTTGTTCAGTCCACAACTGATTCTGGAATCATTCGATACATGAAAATGTTCATAGTTATTTCTTTTTTGAGTTGGGACACAAATCGGTATGTATTATTATATAGTTTGGGCTCGAGAACGGATTTTGTGTCGTGACCATTAGTGACCGGACCGAAATCTGTAAAGTTTGTTCTGACCAAAACTGATTCTGAAAACATTCGATGCATGAAAATGTTCACATTGATTTCCTCATTCAGTTATTGCACAAGTCGGTGTGTATTATCGTACCGTTTGACCTCCAGAACGGATTTTGTGTCCTGACCACCAGTGACTAGACGTAAATATTTAAAGTTTGGTCAAACCACAACAGATACTAGGAACATTAGATACACAAACATTTTCGTATTAATTTCCTCTTTCAGTTGTGGCACAAGTTGGTATGTATTCTTATACCATATGGACTCCAGAAGGGATTTTGTTTCCTGAACAGCGACCCAACAAAAATCTGTAAAGTTTGTTCTGTCCAAAACTTATTCTGGAAACATTCGATACATCAAAATGTTCCTAATGACTTCTTTTATCAGTTGGTGCACAAGTCGTTATGTATTCTTGTTCCATTTGGATCCCAGACAGATTTCTGAGTCCTTACCTCCAGTAACCAAACACAAAGCAGGAAAGTTTTTTTCTGATTCTGGAATTATTTGATGCATGAAATGTGAATTCCTCTTTCAATTGGGGCGAAAACCGGTATGTATTCCTATACCCTTTGGCCTCCATAACAGATTTTGTGTCCTGACCACAAGTGACCAGACTATATCTTTAAAGTTTGTACAGATCACAACAGATTCTGGAAATATTAGATACACAAAAAAGTTTCGTATTGATTCCTCTTTCAGTTGGTTCACAAGTCGATATGTATTATTCTACCATTTGGCCCACAGAACGGAATCTGGAGCGTTTGATCTGATTCTAGACATATATTCGATGCATGAAAATGTTCATAGTGATTACATCTTTCAGTTGGGACACAAGTAGGTGTGTATTCTTATACCGCTTGGCCTTCAGAACGGATTGTGTGTAATGATCCAAACCAAAAAAAATTCTGGAAAGTTTGTTCAGCCCACAACTGATTCTGGAAACATTCGATATATGAAAATGTTCGTATTGATTTCCTCATTCAGTTGGTGCACAAATCGCTATGTATACTTGTACCGTTTGGCCTCCAGAAAAAATTGTGTGTCCTGACCTCCAGTAACCAAACAAAAATCTGGAAGGTTTGTTCAGCCCACAACTGATTCTGGAAACATTCGAGATTTCTATTTCTGTTTATGCACAATTCTTATACCGCTTGGCCTTCAGAACGGATTTTGTGTAATGACCCAAACCAAACAAAATTCTGGAAAGTTTGTTCAGGCCACAACTGATTTTGGAAACACTCGATATATGAAAATGTTCGTATTGATTTCCTCATTCAGTTGGGACACAAATCGGTATGTATACTTGTACCGTTTGGCCTCCAGAACAAATTTTGTGTCCTGACCTCCAGTAACCAAACAAAAATCTGGAAGGTTTGTTCAGCCCACAACTGATTCTGGAAACATTCGATATTTCTGTTTATGCACAAATCGGTGCTTATATTTGTACTGTTTGGACCAAAATTTGAATTTTGTGTCCTGACATCCACCGACCTAAAATAACCTAAATCTGGAAAATTTGTTCTGCCCAGAACTTATTCTAGTAACATTCGATGCCTGATAATGTTCATATTGAATTCCATCGGTGGCCAAAACGAAATCTGGCAATATTCGATGCATGACAATTTTCATATTGATTTCCTCTTTCAGTCGGTGAACAAGTCGGTATGTATGTAGTCTTGTACCATTTGGCTCCAGAACGAATTTTATATCCTGACCTCTAGTGACCAAACACAAATCTGAAAAAAATGTCAGCCCACAACTAATTCTGGAAACATTCGATTCATGAAAATATTCATATTGATTTACTATTTCATTTGATGCACAAGTCAGTGTGTATGTTTGTACCGTTTGGAATAGGATATAGCTATTTCGAGCATGCTGAATCCACTGTTGGTAGACTAGGTTAACTCTTATTTTCGTGATATTCGTCCACAATTTTGCTGAGAAATCAGAGAGGTTAGTTATCTCGATGGTGATTTTAAAGTGAAGACTACAAAATACAAGTCTCAGTCCAAAAAACGAAATAAAGGGAACCCCTGGAGAGTAATTTCTCCCAAAACCGTCGCCTACGGTTCTCATACACTTACAGCTAAAAGAATTCAATCAAATCACATATATGTATTTCAAAAGTCATACAAATTATCGACATTTTTAGTTGGTGTCTTTGAGAAAAATATTCCTCACGAAAAATTACTATGGGTCCATGTTCATTGAGGACAATTGTAATGCATGATATTCTCGTATATTGCCGTGTCATGTGTCTTCAATCGAGTTCAATGCACAAATTTGTCACTGACTAGGCTGTTTTGAATCCGCAGTCGAGTCCTTGAAAAAAGCTGGATTCGAGCAATTGTGGCTTGACTCCACAGCTCCAATCCATCGTAACGAGTGATTTTTTAAAGAGCCTTCGGATTTCATTTAAAAACACATACAATTTAGAGATATGTATAAAATATTTATTTGAGAAGATAGAACGTTCTATATAAGCCTAATTCAACGTTTAAAGATGATTTGCGAATGTTGGCCGCGGCTGCTCCTCATCGCTGGATCGAATTTTGGCATACTCTCTCCAACATATCGGCCGGTAGCTCACGAATAAATACTTCAATATTGGCTTCCAGTGCGTCAACCGTCCAGTTCTTCACTTTTTGATGAACAAGTTTGTAATAATCGCAGGGTAGAGCTCGTCATTCACAGTAACGTTCCTGCCTTCGTCGTCTTTGAAAAAGTACGGTCCAATGATGACACCGGCCCATAATCCACACCAGTGTTGCCAAAAACAAAGTAGCCAAAAAACAGCCATTATATATTTAAAATATTAAATATTATTGTATTGTATTAAACAACTCCAATCCATAGTATCTACGAGTATAAGTACTTAAAATATTAAATATTATTGCATTGGTTATTGTTTTTCATATATTATGGAAAATACTTTGAAAGTAATACAAATACATAGTTGATTAGTGTTCGTCATATTCAAAAACTTTGACATATTCCCTGTATGCTACCTAATAACTACTATTCACCCCAAATAAGTCTGTGATTGTTTCTTACCCCCAACATTTCAATTCCGCTTAATTCAGACAACAATGTCCTGGCATTATCTCCTCCATATCTGAATGTAAGTAGGTGCAGACGGCTGTGCCTTGTAGTAAACGAGTCGGTCCACTTATGTATTTTCAATTTCGATTTGCAAATGTTGGCCGCGGCTGCTCCTCATCGCTGGATCCAATTTTGGCATACTCTCTCCAACATATCGGCCGGTAGCTCACGAATAAATAATTCAATATTTGCTTCCAGTGCGTCAACCGTCCTGATCTTCACTTTTGGATGAACAAGTTTGTAATAATCGCAGGGTAGAGCTCGACAAATACTTTAAATACTTTGACATTTTCCCTGTATGCTACCTAATAACTACTATTCACCCCAAATAAGTCTGTGATTGTTTCTTACCCCCAACATTTCAATTCCGCTTAATTCAGACAACAATGTCCTGGCATTATCTCCTCCAATGTAAGTAGGTGCAGATGGCTGTGCCTTGTAGTAAACGAGTCGGTCCACTTATGTATTTTCAATTTCGTTTTCATTTACTCCTTTTTTTAAATAAATGACTCGAAATGCAATTTAATTCATTTCATAAAAATATAAATCAATATTTCCAAGCTTTTCATATTTCTTTTTTTTCCGTTCGTGCTTCATATGGTGGCAATTGTGCATAGCCACTTTGTGGTCGTCGATCGTCGCCAACATCCTCGACGTTGTCGAATGCACTTCCAGTGACAATTTTAATGCCCCCGGAATAAAAAGACACCACAGACAGACAGACGGACGGCAGACAGACATACAGATAAATACTCCATTCGAAGTACTTTAGAGTGGCGGGCGACACAATACTCGGGTGAGTTGCAAACGCAAAATGTGCAGTGGATTTAAGTGGATGGATGGATGGATGGGCTGGGATATAGCAATGGATATATGAACGAGTATACAAGAAGCCCGTTAAATGGAAATAAATAATAAATTAAATGATTTTCAGAGAATTTATACATCAAATGTGTGGATCAATGGATGTGTGTGTGTGCGAGAAGTCAGAGGGGGTGAATGCATTCATGTTGAAAGTGTCACACAACTGCAACTTTTGTCGTCATTATTATGGAGTGCAAGTCACACATGCGCACATACACATTGGTATGGCCGATCTCTCTTTGCCAGAAATGCACAATGTCCGTCTAGCCGTTCGTCTGACTTTTCATCTGCTTCAGCATTTTGGCAACACAAGATATATGAGTTGTTTTTCTTTCAGAAGAAGATTTAAATTAATTTATTCACATCCTTTTTTCTTGGTGGGAGTGGGGGTTTGAAATGTGGTGTGGGTCTTTGAACGGGACTTTATTTTAAATTATGAAATTTATGGCCTTCTTTTAATGCCAGTAATAATTCGCAAGAAGACGTTTATTGCCTTGTCTGGGATTTAAAGGGAAATTTATATGAAATTTAAGAAAACATATAAAGAATTGTTTTATCCCCTCTTATATTAAGTAAATTTTTAATAATTATATACTTCATTTGTAGTACAGAATGTTGGGAGTCAAAAATTGCCCGACTGAAGTCAGATGTTGCCACATAATTTTTTAAAAATCCTAAGATTTTTGGCCGATCCGCAAGTACAGGGTTTTCCAACAAGAGGTGTTATTTTAAATCACCCGGTTCTGTGACATTTGACAGTAGAAACTACGCCATTACTAAAAATGGAACGATACACGATACAACAACGCCTTGAAATTATTAATATTCGAAAAATCCAAAATCATCGAAAAATCATCTTGACTGATGAGGCCCATTTCCACCTCGGTGGCTACGTCAACACGAAAAATTGTCGCATCTGGGGCTCGGAAACCCCAAGAGTTATTGCTGAGAAGCCTCTCCATCCTCAACGTGTGACTGTTTGGTGCGGTTTATGGTCCGACGGGGTCATTGGACCTTACTTTTTCGAAAATGAGGTTGTTGATCCAATCTCGGTGAATGGATTGAGCTATCGAGAGATGATTAATGATTTTTTATGATCGGAGTTGGATGGTATCGATCTGGACAACGTTTACTTTCAACAAGACGGCGCTAGGTGCCATTCAAGCAACGAAACCATTGCTATGTTACGGGAAAAGTTTCCCGACCGAGTTATCTCTTGAGGAGGTGATCACAATTGGCCACCGAGATCTTGTGAGTTAACACCTTGCGACTTCTTCCTTTGGGGCCACGTGAAAGATAAGGTATACGCCAACAGCCCAGCGTCAATTCAAGACCTCAAAGATAGAATTCGTGAGGCTATCGAGGACATATGGCAAGAAAAGGATATGGTCCTGTAAGCGTGGGTTGGTGGCCATTTGGCTGATGTTGTTTTTTATTATTAACGGAATACATTCCTCTTTATCTAATAACACTTCCTTCCTCATATATCAAAATAACACCTCTTGTTGGAAAACCCTTTATTTTCTTCTGAAACTAAATCAAATTTGAGTCTACAATAGTTCAAATATTGTTTGTTTTTTATGTTGTAATAAAAGTAACTATGTGTACAAGGAATGAGCGATATTACACCAATGTTTGTCGAAAATCAGTTTTAGGAAACTGAAGTCTGTTCACCTGTCATATTGTGCATCCAATCCAGCCCAAATTTCCAGCTTAACTAAGCATCCTAGAGGGAAGAGGACGAGCATTTGAGATCACTTATTTTTTTAAATTTTTTTTTTGCAAAACTTAAATTGGCTGTATTTCCTTATATAAACCTCCCAGAGGAAAAGGAACAAAAATTTGACATTACTGATTTCATGAATTTTCTTAGGAAGTCTTAAAATGTCTATAATTCCATAACTAAGCAACCTAGAGGGAGAAAGGCGAACATTTTATATTACTTATTTGTTGGTCAACATTTTGAATTTTCTTAGCACACATAAAACGACTTTATTTTCTTAAATAAACCTCCTTGTGGGAAATAGAGGAATATTTGATATCACTCTCTTTTGAATGTGCTTAGCTGTATTTCCTTAAACAAACCTCACATTCGAAAATGCAAGAAATAAATTGATATCACTTATTTTTCCAATTTTCTTAGCAAAACTTAAAATGGATATATTTCTAAGGCTTCTAGAGGGAAAAGGCCGAAATCTTAATACCTTAACTAAGCATCCAAGAGAGGAGAGGGCGATATTTTGATTTCTTGAATTTTCTTACCAAGTCTTAGAATTGTTGTAATTCCTTAACTAAGCATAACAGAGGGAGAAGGAAGAACATTTATTGTTGATTAACACATTGAAGTTTTTAAACAAACATAAAATTGCTGTATTTCCTTAAGTAAGCCTCCTAGTGGGAAATAGACGAAAATTTTATATCACTCTCTGTTTAATGTTCTTAGCAGCTTTTTAAAATGGTTGTATTTCCTTAAATAAGTCTCATAGAGGGAAAATGCAAACAAAATTGATATTTCTTATTTTTTTTAATTTTCTTAGCAAAACTTTAAATGGCTACATTTCATCAACTAAGCCTCCCAGAGGGAAAAGGCGAAAACTTAATATTTCTATTTTTTAATTTTCTTCGCAAAACCTAAAATGTCTCGTAGAGGAAAAATGCAAAAAATTTATATCACTTATTTTTTTTTAATTTTCTTAGCTAAACTTAAAATGGCTATATTTCCTTAAATAAGTCTCCTAGAGAGAAAATGGCGAAATATTAATATCACCAATTTTTTTTTAATTTTCTTAGCAAATGTTAAAATGGCTATAATTAATTAACTAATGGCGATTTCGTTTCTGGAAAAAAATTGTCCCGTAGATGTGAAGTACTAGAAAATATTTGCACCTTTTAAGTCGAAATAATGTACATAGTCCCTCAAATTAAACATAACTCCAATTTTCAATCTTTCAAAATGTGTTAGAAAAGTACAGTTTTCGGGAAAAGGGCAAAGAAAATTCTGCATTTTTTCCAGAAACGAAATCGCCATAAGTCTCCTAGAGGGGAAAGGACAAAATGTTGATATCAATTATTTTTTAAATTTCTTATCAAAACTTAAAATGACTTTATTTCCTTAAATAAACCTCACAGAGAGAAACGGACGACATTTTTATATCACCTATTTTTGTTTAATTTTCTTAGCATAACTTTAAATGGCTATATTTTCTTAACTAAGCCTCCTGGAGGGAGAAGGACAAACATTTAATATCACTTAATTGTTTAAAAAATGTTGATTTTTTTTAGAAAACATAAAATCCCGGTATTTTCTTAAATAAGCCTCCCAGAGGGATAAGGACGAACATTTGATATCACTCTCTTTTTAGTGTTTATAGCTAAATTTAAAATGGCTATATTTCCTTAACTAATCCTTATAGAGGGGGAAAATGCAAAAAATGTATATCACTTATTTTTTTAATTTTTTTAGCAAAAGGGCGAAACCTACATTAACACTTTTTAAAGTTGGCACAGAGGAATTTTTTGATACAGAAACGAAGAAAGAAGTACATTAGTCCAACTATGAACACAGTAAAATGTGAAAGAAATCGTATTTAGATATAGCCTCCATATATAAGTTCCTTCCGATTTGATATCAAGGTGTCAGAGAAACTTTATTTTACAACCGATCATTATAAGATTTGACAAAATGGAGTTTTTTGCCAACTTTAAAGAAAATCGGTTCAAATATTAAAATTTATCTTCTATTTGGTTTCCAAGAGCTATAGAAATCGCATTTAAATTGGTTCAGATTAAGATATACTCTTTTTACAGGGTGGCGCAGAATAAACTATATGCTTTAAATGGTTTATAACTTTTTTTTTTATTTATTATTTTTTTATTTATATGAATTACAATACAAAGTAAATTTCTATTCTAATTATAAGGTCCAGGGAAATGCCGGGTTACAAAGACCATATGGCTAAATTTTTGCAGCGACAGACCAGAGCCTCTGGTGGGAATCGAACCCACGACCCCCAAACTCATAGGCGAGTACGCTACCAACTCACCTACTGGGGCGCTCTATAACTTTTTGTTTTTTTTTTTATTTATGCGATTATTGTATTTCTTTTATAATTTGTGTATATTATTCGACCTTTTTTATTATTAATTAGAATTTTTTTTTTTTTTTTTACCTCGAGCTTGAAAAATCTTTTCTTTTAATTAGTATTTTTTTTTTAAATACAGTATATTATTGGAGAATTTTTTGCAATTAGCTATTATTGTAGAATTTTTTGCAATTAGCTTTGAAAAATGATATCCTGTAAGTGATGTCCATTTTCTGCTTCACACATACGTGCTCTTTTTAGCATATTTTCCATAATTTTCGCAATTCAATTATTTTTGTACGTTGTTCGATTCATAATTAATTTTCCAAGTCTCCTTCATAAAATGCTGAAAAAAAAAACAAAGAAAGAACAATAATTAAAAAAGTTATAAAGAATTCAAACCATAAAGCGCATTCTGCGCCGTCCTGACATCTCTTGAGATTTATATATATCCGCTATAAATGTATTCGTTTCGAGTTGGTATCAAAGTGCTGTAGAAGCTTTGTCCAATCGTTATGAAATTTGGCAGATTGGAACTTATTGGATTCATCACATATGAGTAAATGCTGTGTTGCGGACGTTACAAGCATTTTGTTCTGCTAATATTATTTTCGTTTGCGTTCTGAATGCAATATTTTCATATAACCTTCAGCAACAACAATTATTTGAGAGTACTTTGAAATGGCATTTAAATAATTACCTAAATATTTTTGAAGAATTAAATATTCGCGGCGAAAGTTACGTTGCGGACGTTTCAAAAATGGAAGTAGGTTTGGAGGTTAACGTGAATTTGCATAGTTTTTTTAGCTAAGTTTGCATATTTATCAGAAAAATCTAAAGACATAAAAGAAAGGGAAATATTTAAGGATATTAAACTTCATCGAAATTTGACTGTGGCAGACGTTAAACAACAATTTCCGTACGTTAAATCGGCAATATTCTGTGAAAATTCTTATTTAATATTGTATTTTATATTTCATTGACCCTGCTCTACGATGGCGGTTCGGAAACTTCTTAGCCTATCAATGAAAGAGAATAGTTAGTTTTTCAGAAATATTTTTATTTTTCAATATAATCTCCTGAAACTTCAATACACTTAGTCCAACGCTTATCTACCAATTCTATCCCTTGATTAAAATAGTTTTCCTCAAGGTCTTCAAAATAGTGGTTTACAACTGTAATTGCATCTTCATTTGAGGTAAAACGCTTGCCAGCAAGGAATTTTTTTAGATTTGGGAACAGGTAATAGTCACTGGGAGCTAAATCAGGAGAATAAGGTGGGTGGTCAAGCAACTCGTACTTTAATTCGTTGATTTTAGCCATTGTTAAAACACTCTTGTGCGCTGGTCTTGATGAAAAATTATTTTTTTGTGTTGTAAGCCAGGACGTTTTTCTCGAATTTGTACATTTAATTGATCCAAAAGGTTGCAATAGTACTCTGAATTTATTGTTTTACCCTTTTGCAGATAGTCAATCAATAAAATACCTTTGAAGTCCCAAAAAACCGTTGCCATAACCTTACCAGCCGATTAAATTGTTGTTGCCTTCTTTGGGACACTTCCTCCAGCTTCAGTCCATTGTTTGGATTGTTCTTTTGTCTCTGGAGTATAGTGGTGGATCCATGTCTCATCAACAGTTATGAAACGACGCTTAATATCCATTTTATTTCGCTTACAACGATCCAAACAAGCTTGCGAAATGTTCATTCTTATGCGTTTTTGGTCGACTGTTAACAAGTGCGGCACCCATCTTGCAGAAAGCTTTTTCATCTGTAGTTCTTCATGCAAAATTAAATGGACTCGATCATTTGAGATGCCCATGATATTAGCTATTTCACGCACTTTTATTCGTCGATCATTTAATACCATATCGTGCACTTTGGCTACAATTTCTGTTGTTGTTGCTGTTTTTGGACGTCCACTACGTGGTTCATCTTCAATGCTTGTACGACCACGTTTAAATTCAGCAACCCAATTTTTTACTGTTTCATATGAAGGAGAACTTTCACCTAACACATTCACCATATCATTATGAATTTCTTGTCCCGATAAACCCTTTTTATGTAAATATTTAATGACACCGCGCATTTCTAATTTTTCCATTGTAAAAAAATCGCGGATGCGTCTTTTGTGAACACCTGTTTCTATATGAAGGAGTTGCCAGATCGAAACAAAATTTAACATGTGTTCATAGCAGAGATGGAAGTTTCCAAAACACTTAACTTTTTTCTGTTTATACCGCGCTTTTTGTGCTAGGCTAAGAAGTTTCCGAACCGCCCTGGTACGTGTCATTTCAATGATGAGATCATTAAAATGAACCGCAAAATAATGATTTCATTTCACATTTTTGGTATACATTTTTCGGATTTACCCATATATAAAATATATCTCTCAGTGTTGTGAATTTGACACGTAGTGTTTGTAGTGGCAAAGTGTTGTAGGGTGTCATATTTGGGCCCGCCCAACTATAGCATTTCGTTACTGGTTAGAGTTACAGAAATTTAAGAAAATTTTAATAAGAAATAAACTGGCTTCGATCTCTAGATAATTTTATGCTATTAATGTTTTTATATGATTTGGTCCATGTGGCCGCCACCTGGCGCGTATCAGGCGCAATCTGGAACTCTAATTTGCACAAAACATATCGTTCGCACCATTAGCGGCCGTATTTCGCCAATAACTCGTCGAATGTTGATTTGATTGTCTCTCGCACGATCTTGGTGGCCAGTCCATAACGCGAAATTATTCGTTCATAAAAAGTTGTGTAGGTTGAATCACATGTCAGCAAAATTAATGCGTAAAGCGCCTCATACAGTAATTTTCTGTGGATGTAATGGTGTTTTGACAAAAACTTTTGGATTGTCTTCACTACAAAGGCGACAATTTTGCTTATTTTGGTGGTCCCAAAATAAGCCGACAATACTCTGTTTATAGTAAGAAATTTCTAGCTCCCGAAAAGACCATCAACCACAACATCCACCTCTTCATTGCTGGCAAAAATTGTTCCGTCGAGCCATTTTTTCATTTTTGGAAACAAAAATATAATCCGAGTGAGCTGAATCGGGCAAATAAGGTTCGTGGTGAAGCAATTCGAACCTGAATTCATTGATTTTGGCCATCGCAATAGTGATGTGTGAACTAGGGCATTGTTTTCATTGTGAGTAAACGCGGCACCCATCTTGCGCATAGCTTTCTCATCAACAAATTTTCCGTCAACACTTTTTGAAATGCCTACGACTTCAGCTAGCTTATGAAACTTCAACAGACGATCATCCAATGCCATTTTGTGGATTTTTTTTTTAACCATTTCTGGCGTCAACACCTCTATCGGTCGACTACTACGGTGTACATCGTGGCAGCTCATATCGCCCGATTAAACTCTACCACCCAATATTTTATAGTTGTAAATGAAAGAGCCGACACCCCCCCAAAGTTGAGTCTAGTTTATATATCGGTTTTAATATTGGTTGGACTGAGACTTTTCAAATGAATGCATTGTATTACATATCGTTGACCTATTTTGTCCAAGTTTATAAATTCAATGAGATCGTTTACTTTTTAGTGCTAAAAAAAACTAAACAACTTAAAACATATGTTTTGGAATGTTGCCACTTATCACGAAAGTAATTTTTTCAAACTACTATAGCAATCTATATGACAGGTCAGCTAGTTTTGGGACCGCCCTCGTACGTACACTTTCAACCAATAACGAGCTTCATCGTTGAAAAAAGTTTGAGGTTTCATGTTTGACGAACAGAACCATTATTTTGAAAGAAAATTTCAACAATTTGCAAGCGTTGCCCTCGTGCAAATCTATTTGGTGATTAAATGTCAGTCGAAACTAAACAAAAATCAACGACCACCTGTTAAATCGGTTGTCTGGCAGTGTTACCAACTTAATGCGCAGTGTTACCAACTTATTTACGATGCGTGTAGTACTGCTTAAAATATTCAAACTTCTATAACATCATTCCTTTCAAATGTTTAAAGCACCATAAGAATGAATAGTAAAAATATTTATTTCTAAAAAAATTATGTTTTTTAACACAGAACATTAAAATTCACTTGTAGGCCAAAGGTCGTCGCAATAAATTGAAACATTTTTACCATTAGTATAAAGAGGTTGCACGCTGTTAAACTGAATCTGATTAGAGAAAATATTAAAATTTTCCATTACTCTAAACAAAAGTGTTCAACAAATTTACCTTGTCATACGGGCAACAACCTGGCGAAACAAACCTATTTTCCCATTTTTTTCCTCAACTCAAACTGCACTTAAGTGAAATAGCAATTAACTCATATATGACAATGAAGACAACAAAAAAAGCTGGCGTTGCCACAACACTTTCGTTATTCAAATGGATTTTGGGAGGGAGAGCAGAACCGCTTCCAAATGCCATCTGATTTCAGAAAGGCAAGTGAACATATACCATTTCGACAGAGTGCATTAAATATGGGGTTTAAAAAATAAATCGGGAGTTTTTTTTCGAAAAAAGTTCGCACGCAAAATGCAAATCACATCATAAGAGGCGGCGGCAGCGCCACAATGGCTTGGAAACAGGGACAGGGTTAACATTAATACTTGGTTGTTTCGAAAAAAAAACTAAGAAAAAAACGGTTACAGAACATTGTACAGCAGAGCAATAATGGCTACAACCACATTAAGGACTTTAAGGACCTTTGTAAAACATTTGCATATCAACTTGGTGGCAATCACATGCCCATGTAGGTCCTCAAACCCCTTTGTGGCGGAAAACACACACGTCAGCCCTTGGTCAGGGGCAAAAACGGGAGGATGGAAAACAAAATTGTTCACCATGAAATATGAGCAACAAAAACTTCGTTTCCAGGTTGCATGTCTTCCATATGGTGCCTCTTTTTGGTTTGCATATGCATAAAATTAAATTTGATTCAAACAAATGTGAATAATAAATCTGTTATTTAATAACGTTTAATTAAAGCCAACTTCCCCGACCAATGGTGCACCACTCTACTTTGCACCTCTCATTCCCCCTCCATGCCGTGCTGACCAATTAATAGCTGGGCTTTGCAAGTGCTTTTTAATTTTGTATCCTTAATCTACAGGTCAGTTAGTGGCTATACTCGTATGTACCTGGGAAAGTGAGGACAAGGTTGTTCGAAGACCTGTGACTTTTTATGCACCCTGCCCCTTACATTAACGGGGGACAGATCATTTGTTACGGACCAAATGTGTTACTTATTGAAGAATAGACCTAAGACCCCATATAACGGGTGTTTTTTTTAACCGATACTTATTATACCCTACACCACACTGTGGTACAGGGTATTATAACTTTGTGCATTTGTTTGTAACACCCAAAAGGAGAAGAAATAGACCCATCGTTTATTATACCGATCGACTTAGAATCACTTTCTGAGTCGATTTAGCTATGTCCGTCTGTCCGTCTGTCTGTCTGTCTGTCTGTCTGTCCGTCTGTCTGTGCATGTATTCTTGTAATCAAAGTACAGGTCGCAATTATGGTCCGATCTCGACGAAACTTTACACATATCTTATTTTTGGCCCAAGGACGATCCCTATTGAATTTGGTTAAAATCGGTTCAGATTTAGATATAGCCCCCATATATATGTTAGCCCCGATTTGACATGTAAGCGCTGTAAAAACTTTATTTTATACCCGATCAGTATGAAATTCGGCAGGAAAAGGTTTCTTATTACATGAATGAACTCTGTTAAATTTGGAAGAAATCGGTTCAGATTTAGATATAGCCCCCATATATACATTACCACCGATTTGACATATAAGCGCTGTAAAAATGTTATTTTATATCCGATCAGTGCGAAATTCGGCAAAGAGAGGTTTCTTATTACATGAAGGAATACTGCTAAATTCGGAGAAAATCGGTTTAGATCCAGATATAGCCCCCATATATATGTTACCCCCGATTTGACATGTAAGCGCTGTAAAAACTGTATTTTATATCCGATCAGTGCAAAATTTGGCAGAAAGAGGTTTCTTATTACATAAAGGAATACTGCTAAATTTGGAGAAAATCGGTTCAGATTTAGATATAGCCCCCATATATACGTTACCCCCGATTTGACTTGTAAGCGCTGTAAAAATGTTATTTTATATCCGATCAGTATGAAATTCGGCAGAAAGAGGTTTCTTATTATATGAATGAACACTGTTAATTTTGGAAGAAATCGGTTCAGATTTAGATATAGCCCCCATATATACGTTACCCCCGATTTGACATGTAGGCGCTGTAGAGACTGTATTTTATATGCGATCAGTACGAAATTCGACAGAAGGAGGTCTTTTTACATGAATGAGTATTCAGGGAAGATCGGTTCAGATTTATATTGATTGTTCCTCCTGATTTGGTATCAAACCGCTATAGAAGTTGTATTTTACTTCCGATCATTAAAATTTTCCAGAAAGATGTTTCTCAATTTAGGAACGAATATTGCTTAATTTAGCGATTATCGTTTCAGAATTAGATAATAGGCATGTTTTCGTTACAAGCTAGCACTGTTAGTTTAGCACTTTGCAACGAAAACAACTGACTTCCACTAACTGGCACATAAGCAATAAGTGGCGGATTTTCACTATCTGGTAGCAATGGTGTCATGAGTTGCGAAGAAAGAACAGTGCGAAACGGACAAAAAATTCGTGAAAAGTATTTATAAAACATATATTTACTATTCTATGTTCAATTGTTTACACTCTTTTGCAAATATTAAAATAATTTCCCATTTTTGTTCTTCTTCTTCCCGTTAATTCACAATAATTGATAAAATCTCTCCAAAAATGGGATGCCATATTGCTAAATATAGGGTGCCCAATCTGGCAACATCATACTCGATTAAGACATGAACACAAGCACCAAACTTCATCGGGAACTAATAGTGCTTAAAAGTGCTTAGCTCCCCATACAAATTAAGCACTTATGGTGTAACGAAAACACGCCTAATATGTTTCTACCCATTTACCAATTATTCCAAATTATTATGGCAATGACCCTTATCGCATTGTTAGGGAGGTGTAGGGTATTATATAGTCGGCCCCGCCCGACTTTCTGCCTTTCCTTACTGGTTTTTTGTTTAGTTTTGTTTGCAATTTCATCATGATTAGAATCACAAGAAAGCAACGCTTGCAAATTTTTGAAATTTTGCAATTTTTTGCGATGAAGCTCATTTTTGGTTGAATGAGTACGTAAATAGGTAAAATTGTCGCATTTTGAAGAGAACACAATAACGAAGAAAAAAATTACTGTTTGGTACGCTTTATGGGTAGGCGGAGTTATTGGTCTATACGTTTCCTTCGTTTTTTTCAGAAAGTACTCTTATCTGCGAGAGGTACTTTTTACTCCAGAAAGTTCTTATTTTAAAAATTCATTATTAGCTCTACTCTGGGCTAGGTTACATTTTTTGAGTAACTCTGTCCCTTTGTGCCTCAAGAAGTTTGTATATAAATTTATGTATTAATTATCATCTTCTCTCTCTGGCAGACTGTTCAATTTTCGGGTCCTTGTGACTCGCTTTATCGCAAAAAGTACGCAAAATACAGCATGGTTTCATCTTTGAAAGAGCATAGTATTTTTGTCCCCTTTTCAGGTTTTTAAGGCCCATTTTTTTGATAAGAACTTGGAAAAAAAATTTCTGTTGTTTAAATTTAGCACCATGAAAGTTAGTGGACGCATTAACTTAGTTCAGTTAGAGGATGACAACATTATTAAGGACAAACTGCAAACGTCGCTAGGTTGCTGGCTGGGAAATCCAGAATTAGCAGCTCGATTACCAGTTTTGAGCCCTTTAAATCTCCTGGACCAGGCGACATTGCTCCAGAAGAAAATGTTGAAGTACATTATCGCCTGGCTGGAGAACATTTATGAAGGCTACATCAGGCTCTCATATATCCTCAATCGATGGAGGGATACCAACGTGATATTCATACCCAAATCGGGAAAGGTATCGCATACAAGGCCAAATGACTTCAGGTCATTAAGCCTATCCTCCATTTTCTATAGAAAGGTCTGGCAAGACTGTGGGAATCTTTCATTAGAGAAAACCTGGATACAAAACTCCTGTCGGGTAAACAACATGCCTACAACAAGAGCAAGTCAACAGAATCTGCCCTACACAAACTTGTGGCTACTATAAAATCGTCTATACATTTCACGAAATTCACTATTGCAGCCTTTCTTAGCTTAAAAGCGGCTTTTAAAAACATTTACTCAAGTGTGGAAATTGCGGCGCTGTCAGATCGAATGGTGAACCCTAGCTTGACTATACTAATTCAAAGTCCTCGTTCAGTTGATGCACAGGTCGGTGTGAATTCTCTCCTCCAGAACGGATTTTGTGTCCTGACCACTAGTGACCAGAGAGAAATCTGTAAAGTTTGTTCTGTCCAAAACTGTTTCTGAAAACATTCGATGCATAAAAATGTTCATAGCGATTTTCTCTTTCAGTTGATGCACAAATCGGTGTGTATACTACTACCGTTTGGCCTCCAGAACAAATGTTGTGTCCTGACCTCCAGTAACCAAACACAAAACTGGAAAGTCGGTATGTATTGTTGTACCTAGCTTGACTATACTAATTCAAAGTCTGCTTAACTGAAGACGCATAACAGCAAAGTCTTGGGTTTGCAACTCTTAAACAGGGAGACCTCACAAGGTGGAGTACTGTATCCACTAATTTAGAACATAGCGGTGAATGGAATCCTGTTAAATCTAGAATGTAGTGGCTGCAGAGTCGTGGTATATGCTTTTCGCAGTAACCAGCATTCAGAGACATCCTCAAGTGGCTCTGAACTAATTGGCTAGATGGACCAGAATCAGCGTTTTAGTCGTTAAATCAAACAAGACATAATAAGTTCTATTAACTTATAGGTATATGGTATAGACATAGACATGGTATATACATGTAGACCCTTATCGGATCAGTGTAGACCCTTATCGGATTGTGCTTTCTGAAAACACATAATGTCTATGTATAATTCTATATTGTCATTCAGACTTAATGTTCTGGAACGTGCAAGGAATGTCAATGTCGCCCAATATTCGTGTACGAAGGCCGTAAGGTCGCATTGGCTATATATCTCAAAATCGTCCATTGGCTATATATAGCAGAAGTTCGCCCAATACTTCTGTGGTGGATGGCATCTGATAAACCATCCATTACCAACCAATTATCAAAGGTTCAGAGAACTGCCGATTTCTTTTCTGGAAAAAATTTTGACTCGTTGGCGTAAAATGCTAGAAAATATTTGCGCTTATCTCCAATCTTCAATGTTCCAAAATGTGTTCGAAAAGTACAGTTTTCGGAAAGAGGGTAAAGAAAATGCAGCACTTTTTTAAGAAACGAAACCCAACTAACCGGAACTTTAATGCAACAGCGAATGAGTCTCTACAAGTCCTACTCCATCTACTGCCGATTTCGTGGCGAGAGAAGTTGCAGCCAGAGCAGCATTACGATTAAACTTTAAGCATTAAGATACCTGCCAGAGAGGAATGAGTTGGCAGAACACCAGGAAATAGAAAACATCTCCATTTCTACATAGATAGTTCGAAGCTGGATGATAAGTTTGGCTTCGGAGTGCACTGTAAAAAACTTAGGCTGGATATAGCTCACATACTAGCAGATACCTGCAGTATCTATGAAGCTGAAATAATGGCAATAAGGGAAGTTGCCAAGTTGCTTAGCTGCAACATAGTAACCAACACTCGGACAGCCAGGCTGCCATCAATTCTCTGGAGGCAACATCCCTAAATTCACAAACAGCCCTCGACTGCCGCAGATCTCTTAACGAGATGGCTGAGCAGTTTAATATACACATCATCGAGGAACTGCACAGCCGATGAACTTGCTAGGAAAGGGACGACATTACAAATTCTCGAAAAATTTGCATATATTGGTGCGCCACTCTCCAAGTGCAAGCTTTGGCTTAGGCAAGAGGCAATTAGGCAGTCCAACGAAGGATGAACAGAAATCGGCACCTGCAGGGTACCTAGACAAATCTGGCCAAGGTATAACCTGAGAAGATCAAAATATCTCCTCGCACTAGAGAGGCAAAGATTGTCTACGTTAGTATCAGTTCTGACGGGACACTGCTTGATCGGCGAACACGCCAACAGATTGGGTATTGACTCCAATGACTTCTGCAGAAGCTGTGGAGATGAGGAAGAAGTGGAGAGCATTGATCACTTGCTATGCGACTACCCCGCTCTGAGTAAACGACGACTGGACATACTGGGGTCGGCCTTTCTAGACAGCCTAACAGATCTTTCCAGTACCGATATTCGTACTATCGATAAATTTGCACATCAAACAGGTTGGTTTCGATGAGGGGCATTTCAGCCCGTGGTAACACTAGGGAACTAAACTGGTATATGTGAGCTTGTAAGAAAATACGGCTGCCACCCTTACCTAAACCTAAACCTACACGCGCTTAAACATTTGTTCACCCGAAGTGGCAAACTTTGAGGCGCTGCAGCTCCGCCTTTGTATACCAGAGGCGGCCCAAACTCTAAATAGTACTTCTCTTTCGTCGCAATCGGTTGCCTGATTAAGAAACGGCAGAATTATTTCCTTTCTTGGAATTCCTCCCACTGTGTAGCACTAAGAGACCAAATTTGAAGGAGCAACACATGTGGGCTATATCTAATTCTGAACTGATTTTCTTCAAATTAGGTACTGTTTGTACTGGATTCTAAATATTTGTATGTGTCTAATTTTATTCACATCTGAACCGATTTTGACCAAAGTCAATAAGCATCGTCCCTAAAAGAGTGCGTTAAGTCAAATTTCGTCAAGTTTGGAGTAACATTAGTACCTGTACAGACTGACGGACATGGTTAGATCGAATCTGCTACTGATTTTGAGTCGATCGATTTACGTTATGGTGGGTCTAGCTACAATAAGTTAGGGCGCAACAAACAACTGGGCAAGACAAACCTGTAATATCCTGTACCACAGAGGTCACCGATATATAACACAATACTTTCATTTGAAAAGTCTCAGTCCAATATATATATTTAAACCGAGCTAGATTCTACTTTGATGGGAGTCTGCTCATTCGTTTAGAACTTTATAATAATGAGGTGTCCACGCCAGAAATGGTTAAAAAATTCAACAAAATGATATTGGATGACCGACAGTTGAAGGTTCGTGAACAAGTTGAAGTCATAGGCATTTCAAATAGTTATACACATCACATATTGACGGAAAATTTGATGATGAGAAAGTACAGATATGGTTGCAAGTAACTTGGGATTGAAAATGAGCAATATAGATCCATATTTATAGGAGGATATGCTCATATATAGCTCCCATATATAGCATATCCTCGATTTTACATCTTAACGCCATAGAGGCCACAGATTTCAACTGATCGGGCTGAAAATTGGTAACATAGTATACTTATACCCAGAACCTTTCACACGAACAACGGTCGTCATAGGTCCATGTTTTGATATACATAACATTTGCATCTGCGAAGAAGAGAATCTCCAAAGTCCTCAAATAGGAGAAACTGGTAAGTTTACGAACATGAAAATTGGATTCAATCCGCTTTCGGAATTCACAACAGTGACTTTATTACATTCCGTAAAAAAAATAATATTTTTGCATAGTGTTATAGATGTTTTTAGGTGATTAAATTGATCTCCCGTTGTTGGCTAGTGTAATTAATAACCAAATAATGCAGACATTCGTCGGACAAATAGATGAATCATTAATTGCTGAGCTGGAGAAGAAACGTTTTTGCGTTTAGCTATAAAACGCTCTCCAACAAATAATTAAAACGTTAACCTTAAATGAAGTCGCAAAACAAAACAAAAAATACACTCACTTAGCACATAACTAACAAAATATTCACGGAGGACTGTGTGTGTCGAGGGGACGAGAAGGCAGGAAGGGCGAGCACAGAAAACAATTTGGCATACTGTTTTCCTTTATCCTTTCCATTTGCGGATAATTGCAAAACGATGCAACGATGGCATGACGCTGCTGATGATGAGCCTAGGGTGGCTGGGCGCTGGAAGCTGCTAATGGCAACAAAAATGGTGTTGAGCGAGTAAGGTTGCCTTGGTTACCATCTAATGGCTTAGTCGCTGGCGAAGGGGTGAATGGGAGGGTGAAAATTGAAGGTATCTAAAGTTAGTTAAGTTAAGAGAAGTTCTACGAAAAAAAATGTAGATGAAAATAAAGAAAGTCAAGATAATAACAGGCAAGAGTACAGAGCAGAGCACTGTGTCTTGACGAACAAGCTCTGAACAGGGGAAGGCGAAGAAGGGGTGGCAAGGGGTTGGGGTGATGGAATAAAATACATCCTTTTAATAAGGCACGTAAATAAATGCCTTGAACGAACGAGCGTCATTGCGACAGCGACTGAGTTCATTCATGTTGCTACTGCTGTTGTTGTCGTTGCCAGCCAACAAGAAGTCTGCAAGAATATGGAGCAAGGATACGCATTTCATTCATACAATTCTTCGTTCATTCACTCTCTCTCTCTTACGCTATTTGTTTCTTAAATATATACGCCAGCAAACGACTTATAATTTCCATTGTTACATGTTCGTGTGTGTGTTGCGTTTTTCCTTAGCATTTCAAGAATTTCTACGAAGCAAAGATTTAGTATCTTTAAAATACTTTTGCAACATTTTCTTGTTCGGTTGTGTCTAAGGGATTTTTAAATGTTTAACCAAGCAACGAACCCAGTTAGCCAATTCTGCTGCTTCTGCGGCTGCCAACCCGGTAGAAGTTGAGCATTTAAAAAAGTAGTTGCCTGGTAATGCTGTTTAATTAATATTGTCAAGTGTTTGACGCTGTACAAAACGGTTTCCCTAACACTCTCTACGGTGCGTAACACAAGGTCCACTGAGAAGTTTTTGTGAGGAAAACACAAATGTCTTTATTTGAGCTCTCTCATTAGAATCTGAGTATAATTGAGCTATTTAAGTATAGCTACACACAAAGAAAAATATATGATTGTGGGTGTGTGGTAACTGCCATCATGGCTCATTTTTGCTGTGTCTAGGTCATTTTAGCCTTATATGCCGGTGCAGAACCCTACTGGAAAGTCCCTGCCTGGTTTTGGAATAGTGAATGGTTAAGAGGTTTCACAACAGTTTCCAAAGCGGTTTCTTGGTAATTTTTGGCCAATATTTTGACGCCTTGTTCACAGAAATGCAAGTCAGTGACCCCATCGTAAGAAACACCCCATCAAACCACGATTGAAGCTGTATAATGGACCTTTCGACTCGTGGAATCACTTGAGATGCTTCCTTAGACGACCGTGCCTACACCATATCACTTCGTTTGTTGAATTTTTCTTGCAGGGTATAATTTGTTTCATATGTAAACAAGATTTTTTTGTGCAAATTATCAGCGTGATTCACCAAAATACGTTAGCATTTTTCTTTCCTATTTTTTATAAAGTTGAAGTCAACAAACGTCCATTGAGGCCTTTGAAAGCCCCAAGTCTCAAGTCTTTTTTGTTAATTCGACTCATGGACTTCTGTGTAATATTCATCTCACGGGCCACGACCTTCTGTTTTCGGAGCGGAATTAGCAGAATTCTTGATTTAATGACCTGCGGCGTTCGAACAGTACGAGGGTGGCGGTCTTTGACATCTCCAGTCTCCTCAAATAGTTTTATGCACCGGTAGATGGACATGAAGTCTCCCAAGCGGGCAGAGCGTTTTGAAAATGTTGTTTTTTCATTCCATATTTAAAAAGCGATATAACAGCGATACGGTTATCATTATCTGACCACTACATGGCGAAAACTGAATCACTTTTGAATTCCCGTTACAAACTAACGCTATAGAGGTTAGGTTTCATAATCCACGTGGTAATGGTAGGGTATGTTCAATTCCACTATTGTAATGGGAGTGTTCAATTTTGTAACAGTATGTATGTTCCTACTAAGTAAGTGTACTAATAAGACGAAACAATGGATAACAAATTTAAAACTTAAAATGGTTATAACACCCTAAATAAGAGCACTGGAGCGAAAACTTAAAATGGTTATAACACCTTTAATAAGAGCACTGGAGCGAAAACTTTAAATGGTTATAACACCACCACGGGCTCAAATGCCCATCATCGAAACCAACCCGCTTGTTATCAATAGTATATTATCGGTACCTATTAAACTTCCCAGAAAGGCTGACCATAGTAACTCCAGAAGTCGTTTACTCAAAGCGGGACAGTAGCATAGCAGGTGCTCAATGCTCTCCACAGCTTATGCAGAAGTCATTGGAGTCAATACGATACCCAACTACTGACGTGTTCGCCGAGCAGGAAATGTCCCGTCACAACTGACACTAATGTAGACAGTATTTTCCTCTCTAGTGCGAGGAGATATTTAGACCTTTTCACGATATATCTTCTCAAGATTTATCTACCTTCCCTGCCCGTCCCGGTTTTTGTCAATCTTTCGCTGGACTGCCTGATTGCCTCTTAATTTAGCCAAAGCTTTCAAGTGGATAGTGGCCCACCGATATATTCAAATTTTTCGTGAATTTGTAATGCCGTCCCTTCCCTAGCAAGTTCATCGGCTTTGCAGTAGCCCGAGATATCCCTAATTGGGATATCTTTTGTCTACCAATCCTGCAGATGCCGATTTCTATCCATCTTTCTTTGGACTGTCTGATTGCCTCTTCCCTACGCCAAAGCTTGCATGTGGGTAGTAGTGCATCGATATATGCAAATTCTTCGAGAATTTGTAATTCCGTCCCTTTCCTAGCAAGTTCATCGGCTTTGCAGATCCCCGGGATATCCCGACTCCCAGGCACCATTATGTGATGTATGTAGCCATCTCATACTCTGCGGCAGTCGAGGGATGTTTGTGAGTAAAAGACAAAGCCAGTGTTGGTCACTATGTTGCTTCTCATCAACTTTGCGACTTCTCATATTGCCATTATTTCGGCTTGATAGACACTGCAGTCTGTGAGCTATATCCAAGCTAAGTTCTTCGCAGTGTACTCCGAAGCCAAACTTTTCATCAAGCATCGAACCATCCGCATAGAAGTGGAGGTGGTTTCTATTACCCAACCCATTCATCTAAGGCTGGTATCAAAGTGATGTAGTTTCTCTCGAAGATGTACATCGTTGGTATATAGTCCACTCGGTCGGTTACCATATCGCTAAGCTGTGATATCCTCATGTCGCCATAGTTCTTGTACCTCCACATTGATAGACAGTTTAATCTTAATGATGCTCTGGTTGTTGTTGTGGTAGCAGTATTTTTTGTTTTTTGTCCGTTAGTTGTTGTTTTTATTCGCCTTGTGTAGTGGGATCGGCTGTATTTGTTTCCAGGCCGAGGAAGATGGCTGCTTCCATTGATTGGGTCCAAAGTAGACCTGGGAACAAGTTGAGTAGGTTTGGCAGGACAATTAAAAAGGTGTAGTGTGTCGTGGGGTCCCTGGTTACAAGCGGGACATGTGTTTGATGTGGTGCCATCAATTCTTGCTCAGTATCAATTGAGGCGGCTACACCAGCCTGATCTTAATTGGGCCAAATGTACTCTTGTCTGTCGTGGTAATTATCTTCCTCTGAGGCCACTGGTGGAGGGTGGTCTCCTAGCACGACATTGACTCTGTAATTATTCACGGCTTCAGCGACTCCATCAGAGTGCATGTCAGCCAGTCCTGCCTGGTAAGCTCTTTGCTGTAGAGGTTCTCTCTTGTAGTGTTGAACCTCGCGCTCTAGATCATGAAGGTCTTTCCCGATCTGCCTGGGAGGTGGACGCCTATCCACAAGATGGTTTTTGGGATGGCTGGGAGCAACCAAGTATATACTGCTTCGACAGCAAAAAATTGTGTCGTCGCACGGTTATGATCTTCGTCTCCTCAAGTAGGAGGTCAACAGAAGACATGAGGAAGCACTTTGTCGCAGTTCTCAGGGCGGCATTTTGGCAGGTCTGTATATTCTTCCACAGCGTCTCCCTCACGTTCGGTGACCACACTGGTGTTGCATAGTTAACCACAGACCGACCTATCACTTTGTAAGAGGTCAACAAGGTTTCTTTATCTATTCCCCGAGGCTGCCGGCTAGCGACTTGAGGACCTTGTTCCTACTTCTCATTTTATTGCAGATAGCTGTGACATGCGCGTTAAACCTGAAGAGACACACACACACCTCGCCGCTCTGGTTGCTACTTCTCTCGGCATAATATTAATCGGCAGTAGATGGATTAAAGATTAAGCTAGATTAAAGCTCCACTTATGAATAGGCAGGCAGTTTTCTGAACCTTTGATAGTAGGTAGGTGATGGATAGATTATCATTTCGCCACGTTACACTTTGTGCGAAAAAATGAAAACTTAAAATGGTTATAACTCCTTTAATAAGAGCCCTGATGAATGAACGATTTTCACAAAGAAGCTCGCCTCCAGAGAAATCGTTTACGGATCTAGAGATTTATGTACTTTGACGAGTTTCAGTATAGAATATGTTAAATTTCACACAATGTTCGTTCGCACTCATTTTTCCTTCAGTGTAAATTTCATTAAGTTAATAGATAACATTAACCACGTTTAAGAAACAATTTTACATTGTTGTCTCTGTCTCTTAGCCACTTTACCCGACAAATGCACGACACCCCCGTCCGTAGTCAGTTAGCTAGCCAGAGTCGTTGTCGTAATCAGGCCAAACCAACCAGGCAGTCTGCCATACAGCAACAATTTAGTATCCTTCCGTTGTTACCCTTCTGCTTTGGCGCTACTTCTCCACTCTCCCAGTACTATAGTAAACATTCCCAATACTGAAAATCTGAAGAGTATGAAACGAAAGGGAAGCGCTGAAGTGAAGTGCATTAACATCATTCCGTTTTCCTTCACTTTAATTAATCCTTTATACTTTGTAACTATGTAAACTATTATAAATACACCCATACATACGTAAATACTCGTACAAAACACATACAGTCATACAAACTGTGGCAGAAAGACACACTTTGACAGTGTTGCAGAGACTTTGAAACATACAGGAGTACACTTAAAGAAATATAAGTATATATTGAAAAATATTTCAAGTATTCAGTTGGGGGAAATTCGAGGTATAACTACATTGTGCTCTTTAAATAAAAAATATATTTTTTATCCTTAGGTTTTTTTTTCGTTTTGCAAAAACACTTGTTTTTCTACAGCCAAAAGGACAGTTCTTGGGATCATTCATTTTTGGGCAACAAATTGAAAACCTAAAATGGTCATAACTTCTTAAATAAGTTCCCTGGGTGAATTGCGAAATTTTTCTTTGTAAAACTTAAAATGGTCATAACTCCTTAAACAGGAGCCCTTGATGCAAAAGGACGTATTCGAGTTTCATTTGCTGAAACAACATTTGATAACTTTAAATGACTAGATCTCTTTAAATAAACACACTAGAGACGAAAAGAATTTTTTTGGGTGATCACCAACTTTTGGGCTAAAAATTGGAAACTTAAAATGGCCATAGTTCTTTAAATGAATGCATTGGAGCATAAGAACAATAATTTGGGGACACCGATTTCTTAGGGACATTATTTTACTGTTTTTAACAACACTTTACATGGTCAAATAAGAATGCTCCTTAAATAAGAACCACAGAGCAAAATGGATTTTGTGTTTTGATCGTAAATTTGTGGGTCAAGACTTTAAATCTTTAAGGTGTATTAATTCTTTATATAAGGGATCATCCATATCTTTTTTCAAAACTTTAAATGGTCATAACTCCTTAAATAAGAGTCCAAGAGCGAAACGAAACTTAGCACAACTGTAGAAGAGACATTGTCGGTCAAACATTTTTTTGTATACCATGAGGTATACATAATTTTTAGTGTGTAGAGAAATTTAGAGCACCCATTTCGCCTCTGAATCACCCTGTGAACAATGGCATCAGACTCAGACCGAGTCGCAGACAAAGTCAGTCATTCACAGCACAACAACAACAGACGGACCACTCTCAGGACTACTACAAACGGTTGCTGCCAACAGACCAACATAAGGAAGGAAGGAAGATCGGACAGACGGATGAAAGGACGGACGCAGATAGACAGAATACTCGGGGATAAGTTTGGCATGAGAGTTGCGATGGATACTAATTAATTGCTCGCTCAGTCAGTCACTCGCTCAACTTTTTGTATTCTGCTACACAACAGATTTTGCCAAATGTTTCTGCACTCCAATGAAATTCAGTTGTCCTGACAAACAGTGGGTGGATGGCTGGGTGGATTGGTTGGTACGTATGTACGCGTAGCAAGGATGAGCATGAGGACGAGTTTGGGTATTGCTATGTATGTAAGTGCGGTTGTATGAGTGCATTTGTCATTAATTCCTTTTGTTTTGTTGCTCTCATTTAACAAATTAAATTGTATTTTATTTCGTTTGTTTATTTCCTTTTCATGTTTGTATCTGTCGCCTTCCTTCTCTCCATCTCTCTTTTACGACTGCAAATGAGAATGAGGATAATAATGACGATTCCTGGCAATGAAAGCTAAGTTTGTTTCCACAGAGGAAGAAGGTTTCAGAACTTGGTGTAGCTAAGGTATACGAACTTGACTTGAAAATGGGCAGACAACAGCCAAAGTAGCAGAGTTCACTTCACCACATTTCAGTTGTATATACGGATATAAACTCTTGCTGAAAATTACTTTCATTACATTTAAAAAGTCATTAAAAACTGGTTGATTTTTTCGCATTCGACTTCTATGCTATTTATCGCCGAAGGGGAAATTGTATTTTGTTGGTGAAGTATTTTTGTTTGGAAGAAGAGGATAATTCTGCCAGGAAAAGAATTTTCGCAAGGATGCATTGGACGTTGACCCATTCCATTTCATCTGGTTTTTACTGTATTTAATTTCAATGGGTGACAGTGGTTTTAGAGCGAGAAAAATTTAATTGTAATAGACAAAATTAGTTTAAGAAGTATTCGCGTATGGATTGGAGTTTCATACTATTATAGATTAGCTTAAATATTGTATTTTCTCTTGAATTCTGCTAAACCACTTCGTTTACTAGCATTGCGACTTTTCGATACAAGAAGTTTTCAGATCGTACAAAAATTGACATTATATTATTTAAAAACTAAATTCATCGGAAGCTATTTATAGTAGAAAAATTGTCTTTTGGGATCACCAATTTTTGGGCCAACATTTAAAAACTTTAATGGTAAATTAACGCTACCTTGGGATCGCTTTTTAACCAAAAAAAAATTAAAACATTATAATTCTGGAGTCAGTCGCCGCCAGTCGTGGCAAACGGACGGGTAATCGCAGAGCTGATTGTTTTTAACCTATCACGCAGTACCTATTCACCTATCTATTATGCAGTACCTATTCATATACCTATTACGCAGTACCTATTCATATACCTATTACGCAGTACCTATCCATATACCTATTACGCAACCATGTTGTAGTTTATAAAACAAACAGTGAGGGACGGACATTTCGGAAGTAGTCTGGAAGGACTGCATCGACGTACCTATTACGGGCTAATACTGGCTATGGGGGTTTCTCCCCCAAAAATTTATGATTAACCCAAGTGAGGTAAACGATATTACAGTGCAGAAAAAAATAAATCCAGTGCCGGTGGCAAGCGTTGAATTACGCGCGAGTCGTGTGTCTTCGTTATAAAACAATGCTGAGAATATAACTTCTGCGGGCTTGATTACCATAGTCGAACATGATTCAAGAGCACATGTAACCTTTGGCAAAACAAAGAAGAACTCAGCGGGGGCTCTAAGCAACCACAGCCTTTAAAAGCGAGTGGGAACTCGAAATCTGAGTCATCAAATGATAACAATATTACTATTGTTGTAAATCTGAAAAACTGTCAGGGCACAAAGAAGGAAACTGAATAAAATGAACCAGCAGAAGAAATTACAGGGTGAATCTGACACTTCTACATCCACTAAAGGAGTCAGATATCCTGAAGAGCATAGCGTTGTAAAAGCGATTAAAAAGAAAAAGCTCTTCGTCATCCAGCATTTCGGAGATAACCAGCCAACCCACTCGAAAATGAATCTCTAGTCACAATCCATCGATTGTGGGTGGTAAAGTCTATGCGGTTGCGGATAGGGTGAGCAAGACCACCAATTCATCCATCAAGGAGGGAGCCTTAAACAAGAAGATCAATCCGATAGGGAAGAACAAAGTGGATATAAAAAATGCAAGAAGCCACCGTCTTATTCTAAAAGAACTGCAACGATATTTTTGGCGTAACTCAATACATAATAGCATTAGGGCATTAACTTAAAATGATCATAACTCCTTACATGAGAGATAACAAGCGAAAGGGACAGTATATTAAGATCACCGACAATTTTTGGCCTACAATTTTAATAATTTTTTATGAACATCCCTTTTTGAGCCATATTCTGGAAACTGAAAATGATCATAACTTCTTAAAAAAGAGGCCTGCAAAGAAAATTACCATGGTTTGTGAACAACCAGAACTTTGGAGTAACTCAAAATCCATTTTTGGGATGTAAACTGCGAACTTAACTCTATAACTCCTTATATTAGAAGCCTAAAGCGAAAAGAAGCTTATTTTATAAACATTGAAATTTTTTTTGCCTAAAATTGTAATTAGTTTAATTTAAAAATTAACGTAATAGTGTGACATTATTTAAATATTAAATAGTGAGTTTGACAAAAATGGACGTAATAGTGTGGCATTATTAAAATATTAAATATCTCGAATGCTATTGATCAAAGAACTAAACAGTGTCTGTAATCCATTGTTGGGCCATAAACAGGAAACTTAAAATTATCATAACTCCTTACATTAGAGGCCTAAATCGAAAGGGATGATATATTAAGAACACCGAGAATTGTAGTCTTAAATTTTAATTACGTTTTTTTGTTGGACATCAATTTTTGAGCCATAAACTGGCAACTTAAAATGATTATATTTCTTTAAATAAAAGGCCTGGAACGAAAAAGACAATGATTTGTGTACAACGAGATTTTTGGCTTAACTCAATTAATAAGAACGTTAGAGCCAAATTTGACGTTTTAGAGAAAACACAGTAGACGATATAGAGTCTACAATGCATTTTTGGGCCATAAACTGGAAACATAAAATTATCACAACACCTTAAACAAGAGGTCTGGCTGGAAAAGAACGACGATTTGTGCGCAACGAATTTTTTGGCGTAAATTAATAAATAAGAACAATAGAGTCAAAAGGATATTTTAGGGAGAAAACATTTTTGGGCTACAAACAGGAAACTAAAAATGATTATAACTCCTTACATTAGACCCTGCCGCAAAAGGGACAATATTTTATAAACACCGAGACTTTTTGGGCTAAATTGTTAATTATGTTTCTGGATTTAATATCAATATAAGTATATAAGAGATCGGATTAATATTTTTGACAAAAATGCACGTAATAGTGTGGCATTATTTAAATATTAAATATCTCGTAAGCTATTGATCGAAGAACTAACAAGTAAGAAAGTTTCAGTCGGGTAAATCGACTAAGGTATACCCTCACTTTGTGAGTAATGTAATATTGAATATTACTCGAATTATTCTGTCAATTTGTGTGGGAGGTACCAGAAGGGGTTTATCAAATACACCTTTTTTTGCTGAACATTAGGTACTTTAAATTCATTGCACTGTGCCGACTTATAAGCATTTATGTGCGCTGGTATAAACTTTATGAGACACTAAATTGTAGTATGATTTGGGCATTATGTATGGGAGGTACAAAAAGGGGCGTGGCAATAACGCCCATTTATCACAGGGCTATAGACACTATAAAACATTACACTGTACAAAATTTCAAGTATTTTTATACACTGGTTTTAATGTTATAAGCTGTTAACTTTTGGTGCAAAAAGGTACCTTTGTGTGGGAGGTACCAAAAGGGGCGTGACAACAACACCCATTTTTCCCTGGACTGTAGGCAATATAAAAGCATAATACTGTACAAAATTTCAAGTATTTTTATACACTGTTATTAATTTTATAAGCTGTTAACTTTTGGTGCAAAATGGTGCATTTGTGTGGGAGGTACCAAAAGGGACGTGGCGACTTCGCCCATTTTTCTTGCGTTGATAACGACTAATAAGCTAATACTATGTGTGGAATTTCAAAAGATTCGAATAAGTAGTATAGCAGTTATTAAAGAATCAATATTTCACAACATTTTAACCCTTTGTGGGGGAGGTACTAGAAGGAGTGGACCAATATGGCCCATCTTCGAACTTAGCCGGAGATAGAAAAAAATATTACCACATACCAAATTTGAGGTCAATCGGTTACTCCTTTCGAGAGTTATCGTGCGCACCAGCCAGCAGACACACAGACAGACAGACAGACAGACAGACGGACGGACATTGCTCATTCGACTTAAAATGACCCAAAACGGATTTCCTCCGAACATACTTGGGGTCTTAGGTCACTCCTTCGACGTGTTACACTTTTTTCCGTAGCAAATGATATATACCCTCGTCACACTAAAGTGAGGGTATAAATAGTGTCTGCAATCCATTTTTGGGCCATAAACTGGAAACTTAAAATGATCATAACTCCTTACTAGAGAGGCCTACATCGAAAGGGATGATATATTAAGAACACCGAGAACTGTGTTTTTTTTGGGGGGGGGACATCCATAAACTGGCAACTTACAATTACTACAACTCCTTAAGTCAGAGGCCTGGAACGAAAGGAAACATGTTTTATGTACAACTAGATTTTTGGCGTATCGCAATAAATAAGATCACTAGAGTCAAAAGCACGTTTTAGGGAAAACCCATTTTTGGGCTATAAACTGGAAACTTAAAATAAATATTACTCCTTACATTAGAGGCCTAATGCTAAAGGGACGATATTTGGTGAACACCTAGACTTTTTGGACTAAAATTTTAATTACGTTTTTTTGGAACATCAACTTTTGAGCCATAAATTGGAAACTTAAAATGATCATAACTCCTTAAATAAGAGGTCTGGAACAAAAATAACAATGTTTTATATACAACGAGATTTTAGGTGTAACTTAATAAATAAGAACAAAGGACGTTTTAGGAAAACCCATTTTTAATTTAAACTGGAAACTTAAAATGAGCATAACTCCTTAAATGGGAGGTCTGGAAGGAAGAAGGCGCATATCAATTCTTTGGGATAAAATTTTAATTAAGATTATTTTATTAAGATAATTCTACTGGAGTTAATGTCAATGTATAAGGGCGATAGAGGATTAATAGGTGTGGCATTATTTAAATATAAAATATCTCGGAATCTTTTGATCATAGGAAAACGAAATAATTTCTGCAAGTTATTGGAGTCAACATTACGTACTTCATCTACTTTCCGAAAATTGTTATCATTTCAAAACCACTGTCACACAAATGACAATCAATTTCGATAGGGTTTTTTTTTTCAATTTGCACTGATGAAAAACGGCGATGGTTCAACCGACAATTGTGTGTGAATGTCGTCACAAAGTTTGCCTCAATTATGGCAGTTAATCCCCCTCAAAGTTCATTTCGGCCAAAAACAAAAGCAACAATGAGTGAAATAACTTCCAACTGTGGCACTTCGACTACCGGTTAAGTGGATGAATGAATGGATGGAATGAATAAATGTAAATGCTGCCAGATCATCTCTGCATGGTTGGCGTATGTGCCTCGGCATCGCTCCCCCAAAATCATCGAAAGACTTGGGGAATTAAAAGGGCGACCGAATGAATAACTGAATTGGCGAATTGAAATGAAAATAAAGTCGTTGTTTATGGCCGTTAGCAATGTCGCGTGGGCTTTTGTATTCTGGGTGGTATGTTCCTCTTACTCTTGATTCTCCCCATCCTGAGTTCTGATGCCGCAGCAGTGTCTGTTTACACTTAATTTTTAAAATGTTTTTAATGGTTCATCAAAATAGCGAGAACAGCAGCAGTAGCAGTAGCATCATTGCCACCAACCACCGCCATCAGAGTCGGAATCAGCATCAGCGTCGTTAGCGCTGTAATTAAATGCTATTATTGCCAGTGGTCATCATCGTTAGAGGTCTGTCTATATACTCGTATTACGTAAATGTCTGCCTGTCTGTCTATCTGTAATATGATAATGACGATGATGATTTTTAATTTAATTGAAATTATAAAACAATGTAATTGGAGAGTCGTCCCATAGGTAAAATCTTATGTCATGATTAGAAAAAAATCCTTCTTAGGGAATTTAATTTCTTGGAGAACTGGCAACCAAATTTCCTGTGAGCGAAATTTTCTTTGTTGTGTGTGAAAATTGTTTTTCTTAAATCATTTTTATCAATAACAGAAGGTTTTTTTGCGAAAATATACACATTTACTGCGGTGTAGGTGACTCAGTTGGGTCATTAGAGCAGATAAACCATTTGACATTCTACTACAGAGTTTTAATTGGTCTTCTAGTACAGAGTATATAACCGAATTGGTCATATATTCTAAAGAGCTGATGATCTAATTGGTCGTCTATTACATAATAGATAATATATAGTGTATATAACTCATTTAGACCTATACATAGTTAATAGTAGATAACCCAATTGGTCGTCTACTACAGAGTATAATACCTAATAGATCGTCTAATGTAGAATAGATGACCTAATAGATGCAGATTAGATGACGTATTAGGTGGTCTAATGTAGATTAGATGACCTAATAGTTCGTCTAATGTAGATTACATGACCCTATTGGTCGTTACATTCAAAGTAGGTGACCTAATGGGTCGTCAAATACAGAGTATATATCTTACTATGGAGTATATGGTCCAATTGGTCGTCTACTGCGGAATAGGTGATCCTATCGGTCGTCTACCACAGAATAGATAGCCCAAATGGTCGTCTACTACGGAATAGATAACCCAATTAGTCGTCTACTACAGGATATACAACCCAATTGGTCGTTTACTATACAGTAGATAATCAATTGGTTGTCTATAACGGATTAGATGATCCAATTAATTGGCTAGTACAAATTAGATGATCTAATTAATCCAGTTGATCATCTACTACAGAGTATAGGACACAATTGGTCGTCTACTGTAGAGTAAATGGCACAGTAGGTCATCTACTACAGATATATGAACCATTTGATTAACAACTACAGACAAGATGAACCAATTGGCAGTCTATAGCAGACCAGGTCACCTAATTGGTCGTCTGGTATAGAGTAGATTATTAAAACTGTCGTCCAATACAGAATATATGACCAAATTGGTCGTTTAGATGACTCAATTGGTCGTCTACTACACATCAGATAACCCAGTTGGTCGTCTACTACAAAGTAGATGATCCAGTTGGTCATTTAGATAGTAGATAACCTAAACAGTGGGTCGTCTACTACAGGTAGATGAACCATTTCATTAACAACTACATACTAGATGAACCAAATGGCAGTCTACAGCAGAGCAGGTTACCTAATTGGCAGTCTACAGCAGAGCAGGTGACCTAATTGTCGCATGGTACAGATTAGGTTACTTTACCGGTTCAATACAGAATAGATGGCCAAATTGATCGTTTAATACGGAGTATATACCCCATTCGGTTATCTACTACATACTAGATGATCGAATTACTCGTCTACTACAGAATAGACTCAATTACATATAAGACCGTCTATTACATATCATATGATCCAGTTGGTCATCTACTACATATTAGATTATCCAAATGGCCGTTTAATACGGATTATATAACCCATTCGGTCATCTACTACAAAGTAGATGATCCAATTAGTCATATATTACGCAGTATTTGACCTAATTGGTCATCTAATATAAAGCAGATGACTGAATCGAAAGTCTACTATATAGAAAATTACCAAATCAGTCGTCTACTACATAGTCGATGATTTAATTGGTCATTTACAACGGAGTAGATAACAATACAACATAGTAAATGATCCAATTGGCCGTCGATTACAGTAGATAACATAATTGGTCGACTGCTACATAATAGATAACCTAAGTGGTCGTCTACTACGGAGTATGTAACCCAATGGGTTATCTATAACATAGTAGATGACTTAATTTGTCGTTAAATACATTGAAGATAAATCAATTGGACGTCGACTACAGAGTATTATTGGTCTTCTACAGAGTAGACGACCCAACTTGCCGTCTACTACAGGGTGTATGACCTATTTGGTCGTCTAGTACAGAAGACATCGTAGCTGGCCTAATTGTTTATCTAATACACCGTAGATAACCAATTTGGTCGTCTGGTATGGAGTAAATGACCTAATTGGTCGTATAATACAAACAAGATAACCCAATTGGTCGTCTACTATGGAGTAGATAACCCTACTACACATTCTAAATGATCCAATTAGTCGTCTACTACAGAGTAGATGACCCAATTGTTCGCCTTTTGCAGAGTAGATAACCCAATTGATATGGTATTAGAGAGCAGATGTCCCATTTGGTCTTCTACTATAGAGTATATAACTCTATAGTATAAGATAACTCAATTGATCTTCGGCTACACAGTGGAGGTCCCAATGTGGTCGCCCAAAGCCCAAATTGGCTGAATAAGTAATCGCAGATTTATTTCCATTTTTTTTTCAGTAAATCCCATAATTTGGAAAGTTTTATCAGATGAGTCTTTACAAACAAAAATTTTAAATGGAATTCTTTAAATTGCCCAACGACAAAACTGAACAAAGCAACCATGTTTTTTTTTCAAATTTATTTAGACCATTTCATGTTCTGCCACATTTTAAAGGCGTATTATTAAGCATCATTAACTCTTAGACAAGTCGTGCAAATAAAAAGAAAATACACAAAAAGGCCAAACAATGAAAGGCATAGAGACATAATTTGGGCTTCGAATTTACGCAATGATGGGCTCGAAAAAAATGGGTGGTTTTATATAGAGTAATTTGTAGGTGGGAGGCGTATACAGAGATACTCTTACCCTGCCATTTAATTGCCTAATTATAATTGAGTTTTATAAGAAAAGTTTTGTTGTTTTTTTTCCTCGACAATTCCTGTTTTTTCCATTTTTCTTTGTTCATTGTTGGCTTAAAAGAAAATCTTTCATTAAGAACACCACCCGTACTAATAGATGAAATGTTTGAGAGGTAAGTAATTCTAGATAAAATAAACTCAAGAGGTTACTAATGACAGAACACAGCAGGATAACAATTGTCAGAGAAAAGAAAATCTCCTTGAAGTGAGATTGAGGGAAAATAAATAGAAACACAGTATAACTTTAGGGTGATATGGATGGAAAAATTCATTGGAAACAAATAAAATTGGGTTTTATGGCAAATAAAATGTAATGATGTAACTGAATCATAAGAATAATAAGGTACGGCTGGATGCATTGATGGAGGAATGGATTATGTCGGTGGGTAATAACACAGACTGCGATGAAGAGGATAATACTGTTGATGGTTTTAATTGCGTCTTAATATTTGGTGAAGAACGAATTTACGCAGTATCATAAATGGTGGAATGTATTTTATTTGTTTCATCATAATGGAACCTAGTTACCCAGCAGAAATATACGTGAGTATTGATTTAAAAAATGAAAATAAAAGCAGCTACTTCAATCAGAAATATTACAATTTGTTTTGTGTTTGAAATTGGTTAAACAAGTTTCGAACCAGGGGGCTACCCAATTGTTCTATTATGATCGTCTAATTCAGAGTAGAAGACCTATTTGGTCGTCTACTACTGCGTAGATGACCCTATTGTAGTCTTCTATAGAGTATATGACCCAATTTGTCGCCTCTTACAGAGTAGAAACCCCATTTGGTGGTAATGACACAACTGGACGACTAATACATAGTAGATGACCCAGTTGGTAGTCTACTGCAGAGTAGATGCCCCAATTTGTCATCTACTGCAGATAAGAGGACTCAATTGTTCCTCTTCTACGGAGTAGATGACCCAACTTGTCTACTATACAATATATAACCTAATACGTCGTTTACTGCAGTGTATATGCGCCAATACTACAAAGTAGATGACCCAATTGGTCGTCTTCTACAGACCCAATTGGTTCTCTTCTCCCAGTAGATGATCCAATTGGTAGTCTACTATAAAATCTATGACCTAATACATTGTCTACTGTAGAGTAGACGGCCCAATACGCCATCTACTACAATGGCGTATGACTAAATTAGTCGTGTACGACGCAAAATATCGTCTACTACATTTAAGATAACCCGTTTGGTCATCAACTACATATTAGATTACCCAATTGATCGTTCACTACAGAGTAGGTGACCCAATTGGTCACGAAATGCAGAGTAGGTGACCCAATTGGTCACGTAATGCAGAGTATATGACCCAATACGTCGTTTACTACACAGTAAACGACCCAAGTGCTCGTCTAGGACAAAGTTCATGACCTACTCGGTCGTCTATGTAGAGTATATGATATAATTGGCGGTCTAATATACATAGTAGATAATACAATTGGTAGTCTACTACAGAGTAGATAAACTAGGAGATCCCCTTTTACAGTTTGGATGGCCTAATACGTTGGCTACTACACAGTACATGACATAATAAGTCGTCAAATACACAGTAGATGACATTATAGGTCGTTTACTACGTAGAAGATGACCTAATATGTCGTCCACTACGGAGTAGATGACTTTATATGTCATCTACTACAGAGTAGATTACTTAATATGTCGTCTACGACAGAGAACATGACCTACAAGATCGTATACTACAGAGTAGATGACCTAACGGGTCATCTTCTACAAAGAACATGACCTAATAGGCCGTCTACCACAGAGTAGATTACCTCATATTTCGTCTAATACGAAGTAGATGCCCTAATATTTCGTCTAATACAGAGTAGATGACCTCACTAGTCGTCCAACACAGTGTAGATGACTTACTTCAGATTAGGTGACCTAATAGGTTATCTACTACAGAGTAGATGATCTAATATGTCGTCTACTACAGAGTAGGTGATCTAATATTAGGCCGTAGATGGCCTAATATTTCATCTACTAAAGAGCATGTGACCTAATATTCCGTCTACTGCAGAATAAATGACCTCATTAGTAGTATAATATAGGGTAGATGACCTAATAGGTTGGTTTCTACAGAGTAGCTGAATTAGTCTACAACGGAACAGATGACACAATTGCTTGTCTACTACAGAATAGGTCATAATATTTCGTCTACTACAGAGTCGATGACCTCATTAGTCGTCTAATACAGTGTAGATGATCTAATAGTTTGGCTAGTAGCTAACATATTTAGTCTAATACGGAACAGATGACATAATTGCTTGTCTATTACAGAATAGATGACCACGTTTGTCGTATATTTCAGAGTAGATGATCTAATATGTCGTCTACTATACAGTTGGTGACCACAATTGCTTGTCTTTTACAGAATAGATGACCACATTTGTCGTATATTTCAGAGTAGATGACCTAATAGGTCGTCTACTATACAGTTGGTGACCTAATATGTCGTATACTACAGAGTTTATGTGCTAGTAGCGACTACTACATAGTCGATGATCTTATTGTTTGTCTAATACAGACTGGACGACATATTTGTTTATCTAATACAAAGTAGATTTTCCAATAATCACCTGCAGAGCATATGACTCAACTCTTCGTATAATACTCAATATATGATACAATCGGTCATCATATTTAAAGGGATAACCAAATTAGTCGTCTACTACTGATTAGATGATTCAATTGGTCGTCTATTACATAGTAGATGATCCATTTGGTCGTCTACTGCAGAGCAGATGACCCAAATGGGGTCTAGAGAGTATATAGCTAAACTTATCGTTTAATACAGAGTAGATGACCTAATAGACAACCCATTAGGTCGTCTACTACAGAGTATATGATCCAATTGGTCGGCTACTACAGACTTCATGATCGATTTAGTAGTGTACTACAGAGTAGATGACTCAAGTGGTCGTCTATGATGACGATTCAATTGGTCGTCTATTACAGAGTAGATGGTCCAATTGGTCGTCCACTTCAGAGCAGATGACCCAATTGATAGTCAATTATAAAGCAGATGACCCACACGGACGTCTTCTACAGAGTAGATGACCTAACACATCGTTTAATACAGAGTAGATCACCAAAAAGATAACCCATTAGGTCGTCTACTACAGAGTAGATGACTCAAGTGGTCATCTATTACAGATCAGATAACCCAATTTGTCGTCTAGTACATAGTAGATGATCCAATTGGTCGTTTACTACGGAGTATATAACCCATTCGGCCGTCTACTATAGAGTAGACGGCCTAGTCATCTGCTAGAGAGTATACCAACCAATTTGTCGTCTACTAAAGAGCAGATGAACCCTTTGTATCTTCTCAACAAACTTTTTTACACATAAAAGTTTTGCTTGGCAATGCTGTTTCACAACAATTTAATTTTAATGATAATATCGAAAGCTTCATAAAGTATATGACGATTTATCAATCAACCATTAATTGTTTATGGGGCAGAGAATGCAAAACGATATAAACAATATAACGACCGACAAATACACTTGTATAAAAACGATTAATTTCCTCGAAAAACAGTTAATGTTAATTGACTCTTCTCCATGCGTTTCCTTCAATCCCTTTCATCACTTTAATTCGTTACGAACTTCAGTCCTTCAATATACTCGTGCCTATAGCTTTTAATGAATTTCTTTCATTTCATAATGAGATAATTCACAACAGACAATTAAACTTCCTTCTACGTCCACTGTGATGAATGCGGGGATGAACCTCACTCCGACTACCAGCCACAACCTCCACAAAAAAGGATACGATTATAACTGTATAAGTAAATGTCTTTCAACTGTATTTAATTAATGTGCATTTTTATGAATCAAAACGGAAATCATCTCACTGCGCGCGCCCTGGAAAAAATAACTCCAAACAGAGTCATCATTAATGATTAAATTATGAAGAGACAGTCCGGCAGACACCGAAAAGACTGCAAAAGGATGGGCAAGCACGGATGGACGGACGGACGGACGCACAAACAGGACAGACTTTTGGTTAATTGTGCGGACGTCCATATTATGATGCCTATGCAGCATTGCAGGGCACAGTGGTTCACAATGCTATTTAAATGCAACAAATATAAATTGAATTTCCGAACTCATTATTTAAATCTTCATCTTTAAGGCTTATGCTCGCCAGATTACAAAAGTAGTTGACATTTAAAATGCAATGTTTTTTTGGGATTTTGTAAAAGCTTTAATGACAATTATTGGACATTAAATGTCATAAAAACATGTCACAAAAGTTTATATGTTTTTTCATAGGTGATTAAAACCACTGTCCTTTACTTAAATCCTCTTAAATTTCGCACTGTGGCACACAGTGTCTGTACGTGCCATATGGATACATTTTGCTTATATGTACAAAGTTCATTATTCGCCAATATATACATACATACCTATGTATGTATGTTGTAAGAGTTTCGAGGAAAGCATGTCTGTATTAATTTGTGCCTCAAGTATGAATTTATATTTGGCCCAAACAATATCATCGCCCTCGCCATCCTCAAACTTCATCTTCCTCAGAATTGTGATCATCATAATAATAATTAAAGTGCTGTCAATTTCCCACATGTTGATGAAGGAAGCACTTATTCCAGTCTCTTCGAGTCCTCTCCATTCGTCCTTCCTTCCTTCCTTCTCATAATGTGTCATCCACATTGACTTAATTCGTTGCCAATATTAAAAATATTCTTAGTAATTTTGTTAAATCCATAGCAAAAGCAACAATCAGTCGCAGCCATTGAAACCAAAGCAAACTATTTGTTTTAGCCATTATTGTTAAACGTTAATGATGTGATGATGATACTCTTTCAGAGGAAGATGACAGATTGGAAGGAAGGAATGTAGCGCAACGGGTGGAGGTGATGTTGGTTGAAAGCGACAGATGGGTGAGTGACTTGACGTGTGCGTGTGCACATCTTGAGAAGGATGATTACGATGATGATGAAAATGAGCTGATGATGGTGGTGTTGGTGGATAATGGTCGTGACGTTGGCGGTATGTAATCCCCACTATTATTAAAAGTATATGACATTAATTAAACATTTTTGATTGTACAAAATGTCAGCCACATATTCTATTCTTAGAATACAGTGGTCACGGGAAGCTATGAATCCCTGTCCTGATTCACACGAGGCAATTTATTCCAAACAAGTGCAGGAACTTCTATATATAACAATAAATAAATGCCATTACCAGAAAAAATTCTGTAAAGTTCAGAAAACATTTTATCGTTGAAAATCAAGTCAGCAAATCTTCTATATCTTTTTACGAACAAGACCTTAAGGTTCTTTACAGGAGTATTGTAAAAATAAGACTTTTGGTCTAACTTAAAATTAATTAAATTGTTCTGTTTCTCTTTATTTTCAGGTATGTAGCATTGAAAAAGTTTTGAGTTACAAAATTTCATATTAAGATTACTAATTGGGTAAGTTTTTATTAAGCTCATGTTTGAGAAATGATGTAAGTCATTCCATGACAAACCGAACGGACCAAATTCGAACATACCTCTATGTGCTCCAAAATTTCAAAAATATATTTCCCATTTGGAGTATGTTCGGAATCTTCAAATTTTTATAATATAAAAATATAAAGTATACAAATTGTTTTACCTCGAGCTTGACTATTACTTAAAACAATTTGGATATTAAAAAGGTCGAATAAAAACAAACCTATGAAAAAAAATAAAATATAAAAATAAAAAAATATAAATATCGAAATAAAAAAATATAAATGAAAACATACAAATATAAAATATTAAAATATTAAAATATTAAAATATTAAAATATTAAAATATTAAAATATTAAAATATTAAAATATTAAAATATTAAAATATTAAAATATTAAAATATTAAAATATTAAAATATTAAAATATTAAAATATTAAAATATTAAAATATTAAAATATTAAAATATTAAAATATTAAAATATTAAAATATTAAAATATTAAAATATTAAAATATTAAAATATTAAAATATTAAAATATTAAAATATTAAAATATTAAAATATTAAAATATTAAAATATTAAAATATTAAAATATTAAAATATTAAAATATTAAAATATTAAAATATTAAAATATTAAAATATTAAAATATTAAAATATTAAAATATTAAAATATTAAAATATTAAAATATTAAAATATTAAAATATTAAAATATTAAAATATTAAAATATTAAAATATTAAAATATTAAAATATTAAAATATTAAAATATTAAAATATTAAAATATTAAAATATTAAAATATTAAAATATTAAAATATTAAAATATTAAAATATTAAAATATTAAAATATTAAAATATTAAAATATTAAAATATTAAAATATTAAAATATTAAAATATTAAAATATTAAAATATTAAAATATTAAAATATTAAAATATTAAAATATTAAAATATTAAAATATTAAAATATTAAAATATTAAAATATTAAAATATTAAAATATTAAAATATTAAAATATTAAAATATTAAAATATTAAAATATTAAAATATTAAAATATTAAAATATAAAAAAATATTAAAATATTAAAATATTAAAATATTAAAATATTAAAATATTAAAATATTAAAATATTAAAATATTAAAATATTAAAATATTAAAATATTAAAATATTAAAATATTAAAATATTAAAATATTAAAATATTAAAATATTAAAATATTAAAATATTAAAATATTAAAATATTAAAATATTAAAATATTAAAATATTAAAATATTAAAATATTAAAATATTAAAATATTAAAATATTAAAATATTAAAATATTAAAATATTAAAATATTAAAATATTAAAATATTAAAATATTAAAATATTTAAATATTAAAATATAAAAATATTAAAATATAAAAATATAAAAATATAAAAATATAAAAATATAAAAATATAAAAATATAAAAATATAAAAATATAAAAATATAAAAATTTTAAAATATTAAATTATTAAAATATTTAAATATAAAAATATAAAAATATAAAAATATAGAAATATAAAAATATAGAAATATAAAAATATAAAAATATAAAAATATAAAAATATAAAAATATAAAAATATAAAAATATAAAAATATAAAAATATAAAAATATAAAAATATAAAAATATAAAAATATAAAAATATAAAAATATAAAAATATAAAAATATAAAAATATAAAAATATAAAAATATAAAAATATAAAAATATAAAAATATAAAAATATAAAAATATAAAAATATAAAAATATAAAAATATAAAAATATAAAAATATAAAAATATAAAAATATAAAAATATAAAAATATAAAAATATAAAAATATAAAAATATAAAAATATAAAAATATAAAAATATAAAAATATAAAAATATAAACATATAAACATATAAAAATTTAAGAATATAAAAATATAAAAATATAAAGATACAAAAATCTAAATATATAAAAATTTAATAATTAAAAAATATAAAAATATGAAAATTTAAAAATAAAAAAAGTGTAAATATATTTATATATATAAATATATAAATATAAAAATATAAACATTTAAAAATTATAAATATATCTAAATATATAGATATAAAAATATAAACATTTAAAAATTATAAATATATAAAAATATGAAAGTAAAAAATATAAAAATGTAAAAATATAAAAGTATAAAAACATAAAAATATAAAAAAATTAAAACATAAAAATAAAATATAAAAATACAAAAATAATAAAATATAAAAATTATAAATGTATAAAAATATAAAATATAAAAATTTTAAAATATAAAAATATAAAGACATAAAAATATAAAATATTAAAATATAAAAAGATAAAGATATAAAGATATGAAAATATCAAAATTAAAAAATATAAAAATTGAAAAATATAAAAATTAAAAAATATAAAAATACTATAAAAAATACAAATATAAGAACAAAAAAATATAAAGTAAAATATAAAAATATAAAAATATAAAAATATAAAAATATAAAAATATAAAAATATAAAAATATAAAAATATAAAAATATAAAAATATAAAAATATAAAAATATAAAAATATAAAAATATAAAAATATAAAACAAGTAAGAAAGTTTCATTAGATACTTTAAATTCATTGCACTGTGCCGACTTATAAGCATTTATGTGCACTGGTATAAACGTTATGAGACATTAAATTGTTGTATGATTTGGGCATTTTGTGTGGGAGGTACAAAGAGGGGCGTGGCAATAACGCCCATTTTTCACAGGGCTATAGACACTATAAAAACATTACACTGTACAAAATTTCAAGTATTTTTATACACTGGTTTTAATGTTATAAGCTGTTAACTGTTGGTGCAAAAAGGTACCTTTGTGTGGGAGGTACCAAAAGGGGCGTGACAACAACACCCATTTTTCCCTGGACTGTAGGCAATATAAAAGCATAATACTGTACAAAATTTCAAGTATTTTTATACACTGTTATTAATGTTATAAACTGTTAACTTTTGGTGCAAAATGGTGCATTTGTGTGGGAGGTACCAAAAGGGACGTGGCGACTTCGCCCATTTTTCTCGAGTTGATAACGACTAATAAGCTAATACTATGTGTGGAATTTCAAAAGATTCGAATAAGTGGTATAGCAGTTATTAAAAAATCAATATTTCACAACATTTTAACCCTTTGTGGGGGAGGTACTAGAAGGAGTGGACCAATATGGCCCATCTTCGAACTTAGCCGGAGATAGAAAAAAATATTACCACATACCAAATTTGAGGTCAATCGGTTACTCCTTTCGAGAGCGCACCAGCCAGCAGACACACAGACAGACAGACAGACGGACGGACATTGCTCATTCGACTTAAAATGACCCAAAACGGATTTCCTCCGAACATACTTGGGGTCTTAGGTCACTCCTTCGACGTGTTACACTTTTTTCCGTAGCAAATGATATATACCCTCGTCACACTAAAGTGAGGGTATAAATATAAAAATATAAAAATATAAAAATATAAAAATATGAAAATATAAAAATATAAAAATATAAAAATATAAAAATATAAAAATATAAAAATATAAAAATATAAAAATATAAAAATATAAAAATATAAAAATATCAAAATAAAAAAATATAGATGAAAACATACAAATATAAAATATTAAAATATTAAAATATAAAAATATAAGAATATAAGAATATAAAAATATAAAAATATAAAAATATAAAAATACAAAAATATAAAAATATAAAATTATAAAAATATAAAAATATAAAAATATAAAAACATAGAAATATAAAAATATAAAAATATAAAAATATAAAAATATAAAAATATAAAAATATAAAAATATAAAAATATAAAAATATAAAAATATAAAAATATAAAAATATAAAAATATAAAAATATAAAAATATAAAAATATAAAAATATAAAAATATAAAAATATAAAAAATATATTTCCCATTTGGAGTATGTTCGGAATCTTCAAATTTTTATAATATAAAAATATAAAGTATACAAATTGTTTTACCTCGAGCTTGACTATTACTTAAAACAATTTGGATATTAAAAAGGTCGAATAAAAACAAACCTATGAAAAAAAATAAAATAAAAAAATATAAATATCGAAATAAAAAAATATAAATGAAAACATACAAATATAAAATATTAAAATATTAAAATATTAAAATATTAAAATATTAAAATATTAAAATATTAAAATATTAAAATATTAAAATATTAAAATATTAAAATATTAAAATATTAAAATATTAAAATATTAAAATATTAAAATATTAAAATATTAAAATATTAAAATATTAAAATATTAAAATATTAAAATATTAAAATATTAAAATATTAAAATATTAAAATATTAAAATATTAAAATATTAAAATATTAAAATATTAAAATATTAAAATATTAAAATATTAAAATATTAAAATATTAAAATATTAAAATATTAAAATATTAAAATATTAAAATATTAAAATATTAAAATATTAAAATATTAAAATATTAAAATATTAAAATATTAAAATATTAAAATATTAAAATATTAAAATATTAAAATATTAAAATATTAAAATATTAAAATATTAAAATATTAAAATATTAAAATATTAAAATATTAAAATATTAAAATATTAAAATATTAAAATATTAAAATATTAAAATATTAAAATATTAAAATATTAAAATATTAAAATATTAAAATATTAAAATATTAAAATATTAAAATATTAAAATATTAAAATATTAAAATATTAAAATATTAAAATATTAAAATATTAAAATATTAAAATATTAAAATATTAAAATATTAAAATATTAAAATATTAAAATATTAAAATATTAAAATATAAAAAAATATTAAAATATTAAAATATAAAAATATAAAAATATAGAAATATAGAAATATAAAAATATAGAAATATAAAAATATAAAAATATAAAAATATAAAAATATAAAAATATAAAAATATAAAAATATAAAAATATAAAAATATAAAAATATAAAAATATAAAAATATAAAAATATAAAAATATAAAAATATAAAAATATAAAAATATAAAAATATAAAAATATAAAAATATAAAAATATAAAAATATAAAAATATAAAAATATAAAAATATAAAAATATAAAAATATAAAAATATAAAAATATAAAAATATAAAAATATAAAAATATAAAAATATAAAAATATAAAAATATAAACATATAAACATATAAAAATTTAAGAATATAAAAATATAAAAATATAAAGATACAAAAATCTAAATATATAAAAATTTTATAATTAAAAAATATAAAAATATGAAAATTTAAAAATAAAAAAAGTGTAAATATATTTATATATATAAATATATAAATATAAAAATATAAACATTTAAAAATTATAAATATATCTAAATATATAGATATAAAAATATAAACATTTAAAAATTATAAATATATAAAAATATGAAAGTAAAAAATATAAAAATGTAAAAATATAAAAGTATAAAAACATAAAAATATAAAAAAATTAAAACATAAAAATAAAATATAAAAATACAAAAATAACAAAATATAAAAATTATAAATGTATAAAAATATAAAATATAAAAATTTAAAAATATAAAAATATAAAGACATAAAAATATAAAATATTAAAATATAAAAAGATAAAGATATAAAGATATGAAAATATCAAAATTAAAAAATATAAAAATTGAAAAATATAAAAATTAAAAAATATAAAAATACTATAAAAAATACAAATATAAGAACAAAAAAATATAAAGTAAAATATAAAAATAAAAATATAAAAATATAAAAATATAAAAATATAAAAATATAAAAATATAAAACAAGTAAGAAAGTTTCATTAGATACTTTAAATTCATTGCACTGTGCCGACTTATAAGCATTTATGTGCACTGGTATAAACGTTATGAGACATTAAATTGTTGTATGATTTGGGCATTTTGTGTGGGAGGTACAAAGAGGGGCGTGGCAATAACGCCCATTTTTCACAGGGCTATAGACACTATAAAAACATTACACTGTACAAAATTTCAAGTATTTTTATACACTGGTTTTAATGTTATAAGCTGTTAACTGTTGGTGCAAAAAGGTACCTTTGTGTGGGTGGTACCAAAAGGGGCGTGACAACAACACCCATTTTTCCCTGGACTGTAGGCAATATAAAAGCATAATACTGTAAAAAATTTCAAGTATTTTTATACACTGTTATTAATGTTATAAACTGTTAACTTTTGGTGCAAAATGGTGCATTTGTGTGGGAGGTACCAAAAGGGACGTGGCGACTTCGCCCATTTTTCTCGAGTTGATAACGACTAATAAGCTAATACTATGTGTGGAATTTCAAAAGATTCGAATAAGTGGTATAGCAGTTATTAAAAAATCAATATTTCACAACATTTTAACCCTTTGTGGGGGAGGTACTAGAAGGAGTGGACCAATATGGCCCATCTTCGAACATAGCCGGAGATAGAAAAAAATATTACCACATACCAAATTTGAGGTCAATCGGTTACTCTTTTCGAGAGCGCACCAGCCAGCAGACACACAGACAGACAGACAGACAGACGGACGGACATTGCTCATTCGACTTAAAATGACCCAAAACGGATTTCCTCCGAACATACTTGGGGTCTTAGGTCACTCCTTCGACGTGTTACACTTTTTTCCGTAGCAAATGATATATACCCTCGTCACACTAAAGTGCGGGTATAAATATAAAAATATAAAAATATAAAAATATAAAAATATAAAAATATAAAAATATAAAAATATAAAAATATAAAAATATGAAAATATAAAAATATAAAAATATAAAAATATAAAAATATAAAAATATAAAAATATAAAAATATAAAAATATAAAAATATAAAAATATAAATATATAAAAATATAAAAATATAAAAATATAAAAATATAAAAATATCAAAATAAAAAAATATAGGTGAAAACATACAAATATAAAATATTAAAATATTAAAATATAAAAATATAAGAATATAAAAATATAAAAATATAAAAATACAAAAATATAAAAATATAAAATTATAAAAATATAAAAATATAAAAACATAGAAATATAAAAATATAAAAATATAAAAATATAAAAATATAAAAATATAAAAATATAAAAATATAAAAATATAAAAATATAAAAATATAAAAATATAAAAATATAAAAATATAAAAATATAAAAATATAAAAATATAAAAATATAAAAATATAAAAATAAAAAAATATAAAAATATAAAAATATAAAAATTTTAAAATAATAAATTATTAAAATATTTAAATATAAAAATATAAAAATATAGAAATATAAAAATATAAAAATATAAAAATATAAAAATATAAAAATATAAAAATATAAAAATATAAAAATATAAAAATATAAAAATATAAAAATATAAAATTATAAAAATATAAAAATATAAAAATATAAAAATATAAAAATATAAAAATATAAAAATATCAAAATATCAAAATATAAAAATTTTAAATTAATAAAAATATAAAAACAAAAAAATATAAAGATATAAAATCGAAAAATATAAAAATACAAAAATGTTAAAATATAAAAAAACTAAAATATAAAAATATAAAAACATAAAAATATTAAAATATTAAAATATAAATTTTAAAAATACAAAAATTTAAAGATATAAAGATATATATAAGTAAAAAATATAAAAAATATAAAATATAAAAATATAAAAGTATAAAAATACAAAAATAGAAAAACATAAAAATTATAAATATATAAAAATATAAAGATATAAAAATACACAAATATAATAATATAAAATTAAAAAAATATAAAAATATAAAAATATAAAAATATTAAAATATAAAAATATAAAAATATAAAAATATAAAAATATAAAAATATAAAAATATAAAAATATAAAAATATAAAAACATAAAAATATAAAAATATAAAAATATAAAAATATAAAAATATAAAAATATAAAAATATAAAAATATAAAAATATAAAAATATAAAAATATAAAAATATAAAAATATAAAAATATAAAAATATAAAAATATAAAAATATAAAAATATAAAAATATAAAAATATAAAAATATAAAAATATAAAAATATAAAAATATAAAAATATAAAAATATAAAAATATAAAAATATAAAAATATAAAAATATAAAAATATAAAAATATAGAAATATAAAAATATAAAAATATAAAAATTTAAGAATATAAAAATATAAAGATATAAAAATCGAAATATATAAAAATTTAATAATTAAAAAATATAAAAATATGAAAATTTAAAAATATAAAAAAGTGTAAATATATTTATATATATAAATATAAAAATATAAACATTTAAAAATTATAAATATATCGAAATATATAAATATAAAAATATAAACATTTAAAAATTATAAATATATAAAAATATAAAAATATAAAAATATGAAAGTAAAAAATATAAAAATGTAAAAATATAAAAGTATAAAAACATAAAAAATATAAAAAAATTAAAACATAAAAATAAAATATAAAAATATCAAAATATAAAAATTATAAATGTATAAAAATATAAAATTTAAAAATATAAAAACATAAAGACATAAAAATATAAAAATATAAAAATATAAAAATATAAAAATATAAAACATATAAAAATATAAAAATATAAAAATATAAAAATATAAAAATATAAAAATATAAAAATATAAAAATATAAAAATATAAAAATATAAAAATATAAAAATATAAAAATATAAAAATATAAAAATATAAAAATATAAAAATATAAAAATATAAAAATATAAAAATATAAAAATATAAAAATATAAAAATATAAAAATATAAAAATATAAAAATATAAAAATATAAAAACATAAAAATACAAAAAATATAAAAAGACAAAAACATAAAAATATAAAAATATAAAAATTTGTATAAAAATATAAAAATTTGTATAAAAATATAAAAAACAAAAATATAAAAATATAAAAATATAAAAATATAGAAATGTAAAAAAATATATATATTAGAAAATATAAATATCCAAAAATAATAAAATATAAAAAACAAAAATATAAAAATAAAAAATATTAAAATATAAAAAAAAACTAAAACATAAAAATTAAAAATATAAAAATAGAAATATAAAAATATAATATATAAAAATATCAAAATATAAAATCATAAAAATATAAAAACATAAAAATAAAAAAATATAAAACTACAAATATAAAAATATAGAAATATAAAAAATAAAAATATAAAAAAAAAATTAAATATACAAATACAAAAACATAAATATATAAAAATATATAAATATAAAAATATAAAAAAATATAAAAATTATAAAAATATAAAAATAAAAAAATATAAAAACATAAAACTATAAAAATATAGAGATATAAAGAGAAAAAAACTTAAAGTTATATATAAAACTTATATATAAATTTAAGTTTTTACATATCGAAGAATTTCAGAATTACAAGAATTACTTTTATCTCTTAAGATCATGGGCCAATTTTTAAAGGTCGTTGGGAGTGCTTCACGTTTATTGAAGTAGATGGCAACTCATTGTCTTCAATTATTACCCATACCTTCATTGTAAAGTATGCTTAATCGATTCAGCATGCTCTTAGGAACATTTCATTTTTAAATTCTAAATATTGCGGATTATATTATGTCAACATTTGGTGTTTTCCGTTAACCCAATCAAAAGGTCTGCGTAACACAATAAAGGTGTAATTTTGTACAGATGCTTCTTATAGCTACAGGTATCTTGGGATTAAAAATGGACAATAGCGGTCCATTTTATGATATAGCCCCCATATATAGCGTCTGTCTTAATTTCTTTCTGAAATACAAATTTTTAGTTCATTCAGATTGAGCCACAGTAAACACATAGATATACATATAAACAAATATACATATAAACGCCCCGCCGTTTATATGTACTCGTACATAAGTCCTACAATATCCACGGAGTGCTTTATGTTCATTTCATCGCAATAATTGTTTATTATGACCGATGATATTGTCCTTATGTTAAATACACATACAACATCATCTCGTAATACATCTACATAATATATTTATGTGAATGTATAGGTTGCAAATGTTTAATTGAAGCAAAATGTAACACAGACATAAATTATCATCATCTGCATCGTCATCATCAACATCATCATGAATGCCATCATCATTATCAGGATCCACTTGAGCAACAGCACAAGAACTGGGGACAGACAGATGGACACACAGTTGCGAATGGCCAGACATTGTTTGATAATTTTGTTGTCATAGTATAGTAGTTGTTGGTTAGGGTGTTATTGCTGCCATTCACAGTCGGTGTATCATCATGATGATGATGATCATCATCATTATTACTGCATTATTGTCATGATAATTATAATCATTATATAACAATTCTGTACAATTTTTGTAATTAAGTGACACAAGTCAATTTATTTTGCAATTTATCATTAATTATTATGTGTAAAGCGATGAGAAGTGATGGTGGTCCTGGCAGCAGCAGCAGCACCAGTGTCCTTCGTCCTTTTGCTATCAACAAAATCATCCTTCTCTGCCTGCTATCAGCAAAAACCATGGCATCAACAACCAACACAAATGGCAATAACAAATTAAAATTGTCTGCAAATACTCCAACTCAGACATGAATATTTGTATTTTGAAAGATGTATAATGTAATGTTTAATGTCGATAGAACAGTGATAATTTCGAAGTCATTAATAATTTTCGGGATTTTGCTACAAATTAACATTCATAGAAATTATCAAATGAATAATTTTGTATTGTTTATTGATATATCTATACCATCTTTCCATCTTCTCCTGGAAAGATGGTATAGATATATCATTTGCTATGCAAATAACACAGTACAACACATGATGATCAGTTCTGAGAATTGGACGTGAAAGTAGCACCAAAAATAAGAACTCCTGCATCATTTGTTTAGTCAAGTTAGCTCAATTAATAATTTTATGGCCATACGATTTTTTTCCTCAAGGTGGATTTTTAGCATTTTTACTATATTTTAACAAGGTTATATCTCGGTATATCGGAATATCTCTTTTGTGTCTGAAGAAAAGTAGTAGATATTGAAAAGGAGAAAAAATGCGGAATAAACCCACCCGAAAAAAGTGCATCCAGTGCCTTAAAAATCGCACAATGTAAATTTTTATCATTTTTTTTTCACCATTTTTTGCTCAATAACTGGATTACAAATCCACAAATATACTGCTTTTCTTCTTTATAAACCTTACTTTGCATGAAAATAAAAATTCCGATTCATATTACAGCTATTCTTACAGAGAACAAATATGATTTTTATATGTACGCGTCCGTCTGTCTGTCTGGCTGGTTCTTACAATTACTTTCGAAAGTAGTGGCCGAATTATTTCAAATTTCAAAAATGGACCATTTTGGCCCATTTCTGTTGGCATCAACCTGGGTGTTTTTATAATTTGCTAAAATAGAGCAAAAATTGTCGTTGTGTGGGAGCTACCTCTGAAACTATTGATGGAATTAAAATGCCTGTACCTGTATAGGCATTAGTTGAAAGTAATGTAAGTCTAAATTTTCCTAAATTTATTTCAACCAAATCCGACAAGTCATTTCCGAGTTATGATAAATTATGTGCAGTAAAGTCTCACAAATTGACGATTTCTCGACAACTTTGCGTTTCGAGGCACTAGATAATGTTTTTTTGAAAACAGTTTGTTTTACATATTTTTACTCCCAGACTATACCTACAATTATGCTGAGGGGCAAAAAACTAAATTTCCATAGATTATCTAGATATAGCCGTTGGAAAAATGACAGAATCAAGTTTCAGTCAAAATATTCACGATACGATAAAATCCGAATTGAAAATAAAGTAGAAAAACTCAAATGACATTTTGTTAATTTTTTGTTAAAGTGGTAGTCAACTTTAGATGACGTACTGCGTTATATAAATGGAAAAGTCCTTAAAGGGAAAAGAAGAGATGTGGTTTTTTGTGGCAAATTCTTTCAAGTAATAAAAAAAGAAAGTAAGAAAATTCAGTGGAGTAAACCGACAAGGGTATATCCGAACTTTCTGAGTAATTTTATATGGAATATTGAACTTTGTTAGGGAATCTATAGTCATTGTTGAAGTTGACTAAAATACATACATAATATGAAACCATTTGAATGAATACTAACAACAGAAGTTATGAAGAAATTGTGATCGAATGAATTTGTCAATTTGTGTGGGGGGGTTGTTACCGCAAGGGGCTTGACAAATACGCCTATTTTGCACCGAACGCACAGTGGGCTAAAATGGAAAAAAATGGACATAATTCTTCCATTTCAAAACCACTTATCGTATGGCGATGAAATTTTAGGTGTGTAGACAAGAGGTGTTAGAGAGTTTAAGTTCGGAACTTGGGCCCCCTATCTCATACAGGGGCGGAGCTACAGGGCCCTAAAGTTGACCACCTCGGGTATACAAAATTTTCATCGGCTTCTAACTTTTGAATGGAGTGTCTGGTTTTAGTGGCGTTTTTTTCTGTGGATACTCCTAGACCAGACCTACAATAAACATTTGAATAGTTTTCGAGATATGTGGATTGTAAATTTGAATTTTTCATTTTTTCGCCGACTTTGCCTTGGAGTTTACCCAATATCTCAGTCAAAAGTTTACCGATTTTGTTCGCGTGTTTTTTTTTGTATATTGCCAATAAAATTTACAATATCATGAAAAAAAGAATCGATAAGATATGTGAAGAAATAAGAAAATTATGACCCTATAAAGTCAAATTTTTGAAAAAATGTCATTTTTGAGATTTTTTGGCGAAAAAAGTCCAATTCGTATTTAGGTCTTGTAGAAAAAGTTTGTTACACAAAGTATATAAAATTTATACTCATTTTAAAGGAGATGTTTCACAGAATCTGCTAGAGAAAATCCTAAGTCAAAATTGTAATTGGTGTGGTTGCCACCCTTCTCCGATTTGGACCTTTGTTTACATAAATTTCAAAAGTTTGATCGATTTTCTGTAAATCGCAAAGCTAAATTGTTCAATTTTTCTTTTTATTTACTTGTAAAGGGTGTCCCAAGAAGAGCGCAATTTTTTAATTACTGATGCAGCAATTGAATTGTTTCTCTGGCTGTATGACATGTGGCGCCGTCTTGTTGGAACCACATGCCCTCCACATTCATTTCTTCAATTCTAGGCAAGAAAAAACTGGTTATCATTTCACGATACCGAACACCATTGACTGTTTGCGCTTGACCTGCCTCATTTTCATAAAAAAAAGGTCCAATGATTCCTCCAGCCCAAAAACCACACCACACAGTGAAACGTTGAGGATGCATTTGCTTCTCGTGAATCACTCGAGGATTTTCCGCACCCCAAATGCGACAATTCTGCCTATTGACGAAGCCATCAAGATGAAAATGGGCCTCGTCACTGAAGATGATTTTATCGGCAAAATCAGCATTTTCATGTTGTCTCTCCAATACCCAATTAACGAACTCCCTTCGCTGTCCTTCTCCATTTTTACTAACCTCGTACCTTCTACTAACAAACAATAACAATTATTCAAATGTCAAACAATGACACTTCGAATGTTGCGAGATTTAAAAATTGCGTTCTTCTTGGGACACCCTTTATTAGGGTGTTACAAAATCGACTGCAACGTGAATCCCGAGCGCGGCTTTTCATATCGAAGATATAGGACTAAAAGTAAAAAATCCCGTTTTCGGGGATTTTTGATGTATTTTTTGGGAATTGAGGGATTTTCCATTAGAAATTTCCACATGTTGCTTTTGATTATTATTTCTAATATCAAAATAAAGAACTTAAAAAAATTCATCGAAATATATAAATGTTTAAGAATTTTATGCCGTATTTACGTTTCTGTCTATATGCAATTTTTTTTTAAGAAAGAAAATTCTTTGGCATTTATTTTTTGAAGATTATGTCTATCAAATGTTGGCCGCGGCTACGTCTCAGATGGTCCATCCGTTGAGTACAATTTTCGATGACTCGTTCGAGCATTTCGACTGGTAACTGGCGAATGACACGCGTGATGTTTTGCTCCAAAGCCTGAATCGAAGCGGGTTTGTCCGCAAAAACTTTAGACTTTACATATCCCCACGGGAAAAATTCTAACGGTGTGATATCACACGAACTTGGTGGCCAATCGACCGGCCAAAAACGTGAAATTATCCATTGATTGATGTGATGTGTGGGAAGTGGCGCCGTCTTGTTGAAGCCAAATGTCGCCGAGATCACGAGCTTCAATTTCAGGCATCAAATAGTCGGTTATCATGGCACGAAAACGGTCGGCATTGACGGTTACGTTCTCACCGGCATCATTTTTGAAGAAATATGGACCGATGATTTCGGTACGTCGGATCGGGAATCGGTCAATGGCAAAAAGATAGCTCTTAACGAGAGCTAAAATATAGCTCATGGGTCAAGGTCGTGGGTCGACTTAAAATTTTTTTTTTTGATTTAACAAAAATTGACTTAGCGCAATTGGCGAACGATTATTTTGATAATAAAACTGAATAATTTGTAAACGTTGTTCAGGTATAAGTCTTTCCATGATGAAATGCCAAACAATATTTAACAAAAATAACATGACAGCATGACACGAGTCACATGTGATCTGTCAAAAACAGGCTATTGAAAAAAGTATCTCTACTTAGATCACCCTATAGTATATAGGTAATTAGTTATATGGAAGCGAAAAGAGGGCCGTTTCCGATCTCGTTAAAATTTTGAGTCATAAATACTCTCCAATAGGACTTAACTTGGTGCCAGTTTCAAACCGATCAGAAGACATAGCGTTTAAAAATTGACACACTTGACATGAAATCCGCCATATATTTTTTAAATTTTAATAGATTTTTCTGAAATACTGGTATATTTTAATGTTGTTTTTGTTTTTTCTCCAATTCATTACATTTATTATTTAATCTTTCAGTATTAAACAATGAAAATGACAATTAGTGAACAAATCTTAACCTAGCATACTATTCTCTGGGTTATTGTCAATGAGAATAAACCATTGAAACATTACACGATTTTTTACTTTAGCAAAAGGTTAACATTTTAAATTGAAAAATTAATAATTTATTTTTTGTTCATTTTATCATTCTAAAATTCTGTATTTTTTAAACAATTATATTCAAATTCAAATAGAATCATTTTCAGTCAACTCGATAACCTAATTAGGAAAACTATCCAATACGAACAGGAAATGGCTAATTCAAAGACCATTACAAAAATAAAAATGCCAATTGGTAAAAATTATAGCTCACACACAATTTGAAATATATTATTGTAAAAAAAAATCCTTTCAAAAATAATTTTCGCATAATTTGCATTTTCCCAACCAAACATAAAAGAGAATATAAAAAAAAAACCCATCGAAAAGGCATTTAAATGCGTTGGAAAGGTCTAAATAACTCAACAATAGGCATAACAAGAACCGCACAAAAACCAAAAACAAAATATATACAAAATATGTGTGCGAAGAAAAAGAAATCAGTGCAAATGATGCTGGGTTTTGTGCTTTTAAAAAATCATCAATCATTGCCTAAAAAACAAAAGTTAATTGCCGACGCCACACTCAACAACCAAAAGCGACAGAGGCCAAAACAAAGGCAATCCGGCAAAATACCAAACTCACATGGCACGCATTAAGAAGGTCGGTCGGTCGCTCGCTCGGTTTGTCTCCCTTAAAAAAAGGCCAACAAAAATTTGAAGAAAAAAAATCCAGAGCTGAAAACAATCACAAAATAACAAATCGCAAACAGCCAAAACAAGACAGCCAAAAGAATTGCTACATTTGCTAATGGCCAAAATGAAAAATACCACAAGGCAACAACAGCAGAAATATGGCCAAAAAATACTGATCTGCAGAGTAACAGCAAAAAACACGCACACATAATCCAATAACAAGACCAACTAAAAATCCGGCAAATAAGAAAAGGAGTCGAAGACGAAGAAATTGTCCGTCCGTCTTCAAAAAGGAAAGAGGAATTGCCAAAAAAGGGCCAATATGAGATACTCGAACTTATGAAGAATACACAGACGCGCATCGAAACGATTCTTCATTCAAATCGTTATGAAAAATTGAGTTCAAGAACAGTTCAAGCAGAACCAATTCACAGTGAAAACAAATCTCAGCAAATGTCTTTGGCTCCTCCGGAATAAGCCAAGCGAATGTACACAAATGTCACAAGGACAGACACGAACAGACGCGTGGAAGGAAGGACGAATGGACGGGTGGATGAACAAGACAGACAGGACATAAATAATTTGTGTACACTGAAAAAAAAGATCTTCATTAAATTTAGAATTGTTAAATGAAAGTCGAGCTCGAATATTATTGAATTTTATCCAAATCTTCATTAAATCTAAAAAAAATTAAAGGCTTTTCTTCATATTTAAGAAATGTTCTGAGGGTGTAAGAAAAAATTTCGAAGAATTTTTATGAAATTATAGAAAAAATTCGAAAATTTTAATAGCAAAGAAATTAGAGTTGACTTGTTAGCTGATGCGAGTAGTCGTTGCTCTGTTGCTATTATTGCATTTGTTGTTGCTGATGCTGTTTGCATTATACGACACGTCGCGACGGACCGCCAAAAGATTGTATTTTAAATAACTTGTTCTTAACTCCAAAACTCGACGTATTTATTTTTAGTACAAAATAACAAAAATTTAATTTTTTCCTGGAAATAGAACTATCGAGGCTCGTAACTCTACAATTCTTCTTCTATAAGTACTTCAAGTTTTGTCAAAAATCTATTTTTTTCCTGGAGTAGAACTATCGAGGGTCGTAACTCTCCAATACTTCTTCTAAAAGTATTCCAAGTTTTGTTGTAATCGGTTGTCTGGTTAAGAAATGGCGGAATTATTTCATTTTTTTTCTGAATTCCTCATGTTTTAAATAGAATAAAATTGAAAAAAAGCAAGGAAAACGTATATGACTTCAGTTTTTTCCCCCGTGTAGCACAAACTATACACAATTTATACCTACGAACAAATGCATATTCCAAGGTTCATAACTCTGATTTGATTATAATGTAAAGTTGAAAACAATAAAGATTCTTGACTTGTCTAAAAAACATACATACGAAAAAGGAATGTCAAAAAAAAGAAGAAACGAAGAACTCCAAAGATTTACTGGTATTTTGTTTTTGGCCAATTTCATATTGAAATTCGTTAAGAAATCTGTGGTTACAAAAAGGAAATGGGAATTTCTCTGTTTTTTTTTTGCCCCCGTTAAGAAACCACTCACTACTGAATTATGACAAAATATGGCCTTCGTATATCAACAGGAGTTGTTGGTAATCTCCAAATGTGTTTGAGTGTGTATGTATGTGTGTGTGTGGTGGACCCCAGAATTGTACGGCACCAACATTGTGGCATTTAAACGGAAATGGAAGTTTTATAATGTTTCCGTTTAGCCAATATGCAAACATATACATATATACTTACATACATATGTACTTTTTAAAAGGATGAAGGAACAGATAGGTATTTATACTCTAGAAAAATGATGTGAAAAATGTAAAGATTACACAGTTAATAGTAGTTAGCCGCAAAAGTGAAACATTTCCCGAAAATGTTTTAATTTCATTTGTTTTTCTCTACTTCAACATTGAGATATTGTTCGTATTATGTTTATAATCTTCAAATACTTCATTAACATCCTCCCAGTTTTGCCCAAAGTCATGTACATGTTTTTATGGGCCCCAAAGATTTGGGGCCTCGGTGTCATTTTTGCAAAAATGTGATAATTTTCTCAGGCTCATATCTTGCAAACCATTTGGAATTTTGATTTGCTCTCTGAGGCAAAGTTGTAGCTCAATCAATCAACTACAAAAATATACCTAAGATCTCAACAAACAACTTTCTAGAACATATGAACTTCCTAGGAATGATTCTTAACACCGTTTAGGTTGCGCATAGGTAGCCGCAACAGTGAAAAAAGATTAAAGTCATTTTGGACTTATATTTAATTTTTTTCTTAATAAATTTGAGTAAGCATAGTTTATTGGACCTTCATTGCTATTTAATTAAAATGTTTAAATAAAACTCGAGCTCTTGGTTTTCTAAATTTATTTTATTTTAATCGCGCACAGAATACAGTTTGGTTGCCTCAATCGAATTATTTGCCAACCGAATTTTGGTAGTTCTGTCTACTATCATGCGATTCCATCAGGACAAAAAAAATATTTTGGTTGTGGTATACTTCTGCATCCATGTTGACAACAATCATAGTTGGTTGCGCCAACTACGAAAATTGTGGCTTATATTGTCTGTTGTAGTTGCCACAACCAACTGTTTTAAACAAATGGTTGTTCTGACAATTTGTCTGTCATATACTACCGACAATTAATTAAAAACAGTTTCCATTAATTTTTATTTTATTTATTGAACAAAAAACAAAACAATTCATAACAAAATTAAAAATCCCATATTACAAATTCATCACTGGAAATATTTGACACACATTTTAGTACACGAAAAAAAAACACAACACTTTTATGCAAATATCGCTTAACCCTGTGCTTTCAATTTCATGATTGTTGCTTTTATTTTTTATTTATGTAAAACATTTTGCACAACATATTCTGCATTTCACACATTATTATCCACACGAGATTATTTTTGATTACCTATACCGTTCTTGAACAAAATGTTGAAGATTTTTTTATGTCGAGTAATTTTATTTTTTGTCTGTCATGTATCAGCAAAAGTACAGCAACCAATCTTTGGGTGGATTTCCCAAAATACATTTAATTATTCTAAATTTGGGAAATGATTGGGATAACCAATAAGCGATTATTTATTAATATTTTTCTGTTGTGGTAACCAATTATTCGTTGCAATAATAATCTTTGGCCTATTGATACAATTTCTGTTGTCAAGAATAAAACATTGGTTGTCACAACCAAAAAGCGATCATATGGCAATATAATGAAAATTTAAAATTGGTTACCACAACTAACCGAGTGTCAATGAAAAAAACCATCTTAATTCGATTGATACAACCATCGATTTAGTTGCAAGCATTTTTATTTCATCGTATCCATGTTATTATTGTTGTTTCAACTAATTATATATAAATATAACCGACAGACGGCGTAGGCAATATACTTTTTGTTGCTAGTACTATTTTTTTATTGTTACAATCGAATTCCAACCAATTATTTTCCTGGGTGCGATATTTCGCCCCTTCGAAAACCATCATCAGGACTTTTACTTTGAAACATTTTTATAAATATAAATAAAGTTACAAAACCAAGAATTTTTTTTAAAATTATTAAATTTTAAAGATTAGAGCAATCTTTAATTTGATGACAATTTTTAATTCTGTGTTGGGAAATAAATCTAGAGTTTCTTAACCAGCCCTAGGATTATAATGGAAATCGGCGCATTTGTAGAAGAGATATTGTCGAGCATAAGTTACATTTGCATTATTCGTTTTCTGTTTGTGGTTTCTTATAGATTTTATGAGATTTGCATAGGTATTTCTTTAAATTGAAGTGTCCTACAAAAAGTGTGAGAAATGAACAAAACCAATAAAAAGGAAGTGAAATAAATAAAACTACATCGGAGAGTTTGGGGATATGTACCATTGAGAAGCTCAACGGAGTTCGGTTTCTTTAAAAACAATTTTCATTTGGGCCCGGATTTTGTTAAAGGTTATAGGGGTCAGCATTTTTAATATTAACATATGAAATTTATTTTTGACTATAAAGTTTATAAAATGTTGCTAAATGATAAAATAAGACACCGCTGTCGTTTATTTTTTGAAAAAAAAAATTCCAAATGGGGATAATAATTTGTTATAAATAATAAAATGTGTTTTTTATAGTTGGTCTGAGCTTTTATTTCGGCTTTATTCGGCTGAAGAACATATTTTTCAGTTACATTCTGTCTACTGCAAAATGTAATAGAAGCAAATATACTAAGGCAGGTCTGGCATTTTTTTTGCTTGAAATTTTACACGCAGTGTTTTGCAGAAACGCAAGAAAAATGCCACAAATTGCCAGACCTACATTAGTTTTCCGTCCATAAGTTTTACAAATATTGAGTCCCCAAAAATCCAATAACTGTTTTGGATTTGTCTGGTCTGGTGCATATTCAGTGTAAGTATTAAAAAATCGAATGTTGTTACCACATTTTGAAATTAAAGTTTCTTAAAAAAAATCGAAAAAAAATTTATAAATTTTTTAAAAAAATCTACTAAATGTGGCCCTTTATTATCTCTTTCAAACGACGTAAATTTTGTAAAAATCGTTTCAGCCGTTCAAGAGCAATTAAAAATTTCCTAAAATTAAATAAATTGTTTTTTTTTTTAATTTTAAAAATCCACATACAATTTTGGATTTTTTTTTCAAAAAATAAATGATAGCCAGGTCTTATTTTACCATTTAACAACATTTTATAAAGTTTGTTATTAAACAATAAATTTTATAGGTTTATATTAAAAATGCTGACCCATAACTGAGTAGGAGAAATGGGTAACAAGGTTTTAACGAATATTTGCAATAAAAGGAGCTCGGTTCCTTCAAACAAAATATTTTAGAAATCAGTGTTCAAAAGAAATTAAGTGTTTAGACAAATACGGTTAACCGGTTATTTTTACGCAAGCGACTAACTAATCAGTTATTATGGATGAACGAAGTTAGGTTTCTTAGAAAATAATTTTTTGAAACTGTTTTTGATATAACTGAAAACAAACAAAAAAATTGGTTAATCTGTTTTAATGATCATTTTGAAAAAAATTAGTTCAGCACGAAGTATGTTAGTAACCGGTTTTCAGTTTGAATGTTGAGAAAAATGTGATTAACTGGTCACTTATATGCTTGCGATAAACTAATCGGTTATTATGGATAAATGGAGTTCGTTTCTTTAAAAAAAAGAGAAAAATCCCGGTTAAACGGTTTTACAGTTTATTTCAAAAAGGCGTTAATTTGCTAAAAACAAAATATTTTAGAAACCGATTTGCCGTTTGCAAAATTGGTTATTGTTATTCAAGTGATGAACTAATCGGTTATTATGGATATAAGGATTTTGAATGCTTGAAAATTTATTTTTTTCCGAACCGTTTTTTGCCATAATTTAAAGGAACAAACTGATTTTTAAAAATAGTTCAGTTCTTTCAAACAAAATACTTTAGAAACCGACCTTTGGTTTGGGAAAAATGCTGCTAACTGGTTAGTTTTATACAAGTGATCAAGTAATCGGTTATTATGTATAAACGCAGTTCGGATTCTTTAAAAATAATTGTCTTGTGGTGGAGCGGTTAAAGAATTTTATAGATTATTTTGAAAAAAAAAGAACTTCAGTTTCTTCAAAACCAACTATTTTAGAAACAAATTTTCGGTTTGAGTGTTTGAGTGAAAAATGTGGTTAACAGGTTATTTTTATACAAGTGTTGAACTAATCGGATATTATGGATAACCGATTAAGCGGCTGTTAGATTATTTTCAAAAGAAAAATAGTTCAGTTTCTGGAACACAAAATATTTTAGAAACCGATTTTCGGTTTGAGTTTTCAGCACAGGGTATTTTCAATTATTCAATAAAAAACCGTCAATATTTTTTAGAAACCAGTTTTCAGTTTGATTGTTGAGAAAAATACAATTAATCGGTAACTTTTATGCAGATGATGAACTAATCGGTTATTATATATAAACGGAGTTTTTTCTTTGAAATAAAATATTTTGGAACCGGTTTTGGTATATATTATTAAACAAAGTTCATTTAATTCAAAACAAACTATTTTAGAACTCGGTTTTCGGTATGAGCGCTGAGCAAAATGAGGTTAACTTGTTATTAACATGCAAGTGTTGAGGTAATCGGTTATTAAGAATAAACAGAGATGGGTTTCTTTAAAAAAAAATATTTCGAAACCGGTTCTTGCTATAACTCAGAAAATAAACCCAATTAACCGGTTCTATAGATTATTTTGAAAAAAAATAATTTTCTTAAAAACAAAATAAGTATGTTGTAAACCGGGTTTCAGTATGTGTGTTGTGAATTTACGCTTATCTGGTTATTTGTATGCAAGTAATGAACTAAGCGGATATTATGGATAAACACAGCTAGGTTTCTTTAAAAATAAATTTATTTGGAACCGGTTTTCGGTATAAATGATAAGTAAAAACCCGGTTAACCGATTTTGAATATTTTTTTCATCTAAGCAAATGTTAACTACTGTGACAATAGAATATGATGTATATGATGATATGATTAAAATGTGTGTATATGCTTTTTACAGGTTATTTTTAACAAGTGATGAAATAATCGGTTAGAAACCGGTTGTTAGGTAAAATTTTCAAAACAAAATATTTTTTGTTTTGTTTGGTAAGAACCCAAGTTCTGAAAATATTTTGACTTCTGACCAAAACTGCTTTTAAGTTATTACGTATAATCGGAGTTTGGGTTTTATACAAATAATTTTCTTTTGGAACCGTTTGTTTTTGGCTATAACTGAGGAGAAAATAACCCATATAACCGGTTTTATAGATTATTTAAAAAAAGCAGTTCAGTTTCTTCAAAACAAAATTTTTAGAAACCAATTTTCGGTTTGAATGTAAAGCAAAATGGTTATTTTATGCAAGTGATGAATCGGTTATTATGGTAAAACGTAAGTCGGTCACTTAGAAAATAATTTTCTTTTAGAAACGGTTTTTGCTGTAATTGACAAAAAGATTATAAGGAAGAAAATTAGCTCAACGCCTTCAAAACAAAATATTTTAGAAACCGATTTTCGGTTTTATTGTGGTTCAAAGTTCGGTTAACCGTTTATTTTTATTCAAATGATGAATAAAACGGTTATTATCAATAACACATTAACCGGTTTTATAGATTAATTTCGAAAAAACTTAGTTCAGTTCCTACAAAACAATTTTTTATGAAAGTGATAAACTAATCGGTTATTGCGGATAAACGGAGTTCGGGTTCTTTAAAAATAATTTTCTTTAGAAACCGGTTTTTTCTATAACTGAGAATAAAAAACACGGTAAGCTAGTTTTATAGATTTTTTTTAAAACAATTAGTCCAGTTCCTTCAAAACAAAATATTTTAGAAACCGATTTTCAGTTTGAGCAAGCAATGAGCTAGTCGGTTATTCTGGATAAACTGAGTTCGGTTTCTTTAAAATTAATTTTCTTTTGGAACCTATTTTTGTAACTGAGAAGAAGAAACACTAAACCGGGTTTATAGATTATTTTCAAAAGAGACCTTCAAAATAAAATATTTTAGAAGCCGATTTGTTGCATGCAAAACAACCAATTGATGACCTAATCGGTCAACATGGATAAAAAGGGATCGTCTGCTTTGAAAAAAGTTTTCTTTTGGAACGGGTTTTTGCTGTAACTGACAAAAATCCCGGTTAAAGTTTTATACAGAGAATTCAAAAAATAAATAGTTCAGTTCTTAGAAATCGGGTTTCGGTATAAGTTTTGAGCGGTTAACTGGTTTGTTTTATGCAAGTGACGCACTAATTCGGTTAGCCGGATTTATATACTACTTGGAAAACCGGTTAAATGGTTATATAGAGAATTTTGAATAAAAATACATAGCTTAGTTCCTTTAAAACAAAGTATATTAGAAACCGATTTTCGGTTTGAGTTCTTAGCAAAATGTGGTTTATTAGTTATTTTTAAGTAAACGCTGAGCTAATCGGTTAAATGGATAAACGGAATTCGTCTCTTTAAAAATAATTTTCTATATAAACCTTTTTTGCTGTAACTGAGAAGAAAAAAAGTTAACCGGGTTTATAGATTATTTTGAAAAATAAGTTTAACTTCAAAAACATTTTTTAAGGTCTTTCAAAGAAAATATATTGCAGATACCAGATTTCGGATTTTGGTGCTGAGAAAAATGTGGTCATAATCGGAACAATCAGTTTTTATGGCGGAACGGTGTTCGTTTTCTTAGAATATAATATTTTTAGGGAACCGGTTTTCGGTAGAACCGATAATAAAAACCGGTTAATCGTTTTTTTAGATTTTTTTCTTATCCAAAACATAATTATTTAAGGGGGTAATCTTCTATGATAATTTGAATGAATGCGACAACAGAATATGTACGACGTTCAATAAATATAAAAAGTAGGCGTGGCACGCCCACAATATAATGCATTTACTGTCTAAGTTCCAAGGCTATAAGATATAAAATAAAAAATGCATGGGGTTCATCACTGTTTTCTGTTACAATATTTATCTTTGCAATAGTCTCTGTTTTCCGAAGAAGTAATAAAATGTATTTATTTTTCTATTAAAGAAATACTATATTTTTTGTCCCTTTTCAAACTATCGTATTTCTAGAAATAAATCAAAGAAATCCTTTATATGTATCTATGTAGGAATGTTGTATTTTCTCTCATGCGTCTATCTATCTATGTGAAAATCGTTTTCGTTTAAAGCAAAACTATGTAAGTTGTCATAAACATTTGCTATATTATATCCTCATCCTCCTCGTCCTCGTCCTAGTCCCTGTCCTTCGACTTTCTCATCAACTAACTCAGAAACTAAAGTGTCACAATATATAAGCTTTTATGTTGTGGGGCAAGAAAAGAAATCTCAACAAGAAAATTCGTTTGTTTTCTTTGCAATTCTTTGGGGAATATAAATAAAATTTATGATTTCAAATTATATCTATGACATTTGAAGATTTTGCCAGGATATTTTCAAAATAATGGAATGAAAACACTTACGCTGTTTTTTCTGGGGGGAGGAGGCTGAAAGTAGAACATGAAAATTGAATTAGTATTTTTGTGACAATGAAGAGAGATACATATACGGTATACATAAAAGTATAGTCACATCAAATAAAACTATAAGATTAAAGTCTTAAGGAGAATACTGCCATAGTTAAAATCAACATTTTAGATTCACAACCTTAACGTGTCTAGAATATTATTATATGTATATTATAAGTTTATTTTGTAAGTTATTAAGAAAACCAGTAAGAAATTTCAGTCGGGTATACCGACTAAGGTAATTTTCTAGAAAAATTGTATGTGGAAGAAAAATTTGATTTCAACAAAATTTTCTAGAAAAAAATTAATTTCAAAAAATGTTCTGGAAAAATTCAACGTTTTTGTAGAAAATTTAAATTTCTACAAAATTTAGCTGAAAAATAAAATGGCGACGTAATTTTACAGACAAATAACTTATTAAAATAAAATTAGATTTCAACGAACTTTTTTAGAGAAATACCAATTTGAAGGAATTTTCTAGAAAATTGTAAATCTGGGGTAGTTTCCTACAAATAAAAACAAATTAAATTTATATAGACAATTTTGTCAAAAAAATTATTTTTAAACAATTTCGTTGACAATTTTATTTTGCTATAAAATTTCCTAAAAATTGCATTTTTCTAGAAAATTTTGTCACAATTGAATTTTTTTGAAATTTTCAACTATAAAAACATTAATATTTTTGTTAAATTTATTTTTTTTTATAAAATTGAGTCAAAATTAAATTTTTCTAGAAAAAATCGTTGAAATTGCATTTTTCTTTAAAATTTCTTCGAAATTAAATTTGTTCGGAATGACCGGTTTAATGGCTACTGCAAATTTCATCAAAATTGCATAATTATTGTAGATTTTGTGTAAATTGCATTTTTTTATTTTTTTGATTCCAGCACAATTTAATTAAAAATATTATAAAAATCGAATTTTTATAGAAAATATTGTCAAAATTGGTATTTAAAAAAAATATATAACAATTTCATTTTCCTATACAATTTTTTCAAAATTCCATATTTTTAGAAAATTTTGCAAATTGAATTTCTTAAAATTTTGTCGAAAATTTTTTTTTTTTTTTTTGAAAATTCGTTTTTCTAGAAAATTATATTTTTCTAGAAAAATCCGTTGAAATTGTATATTTCTAGAAAAATTCTTCTAAATAAAATTTTTCTTCGAAATCAATTTTTTTCGGAAAATTCTATTCATCGACCTTTAATAAAGTAATCAGTGGCCAATCTTCCTTTAAACAAATCATCGATCTTTACTCATTTCAAAAAAATTTTCTAGACAAAAATTTAATTTCAAAAAATTTTGTAGAGAAACGAATTCAACGATTTTTCTAAAAAACAATTCTATAGAAAATTATATCTCAAAATCATTCAAAAGTAACGAATTGTATATTTCCAGAAAACATTGTCTAAATTAATATTTCCTTGCAAATTTCACCAAAATTGTCTATTTATTGTAGATTTCGTGCAAATTGCATTTTTTATAGACAAATTCAGCAAAATTTAATTAAACATTTTATAGAAATCGAATTTTCATAGAACATTTTGTCAAAAAATACCATTTTAAAAATGGTATATTTTTATTAAATGTTGTTACACATTTTATTTTTGTATACAAATTTTTCAATACTACATTCTTCTAGAAAAATTCAATAATGCAATTTCGTGGCTTTTTTTAAGAAAATTTGATATTGATGCAATTTCCTAGAATTTTGGAATTTGGAAGAAATTTTGAAGAAAAATTTCGATTTCAACAAAATTTTCTAGATTGTAGATTAATTCAATTTCAACAAAATAAATGTCGAAGAAATTTTCAAGACAAATTAAATTTCATTGATCTTTTGTAGAATTTTTTTTTACGGATTTTGTAAAAAAGCTAATTTTATTTTTTATAGAACATTTTTCAAAAACAATATTTTAAAAAAATGTCGTTAAAAATTTAATTTTTCTATAAAACTTTTTTAAAATTGCATTTTTCTAAAAAAAGTCAAAATTGATTTTTTTTTGAAAATTTCGTTTTTAGATAATTAAGTCAAAATAAAATTTTTTCTTAAAAATTCGTTAAAATTATTTTGATCATTAGTCAAAATTTTTTTTTTTAAATTTCGTCAACGTTCTTGAAAAATTCGTTGAAATTACATATCTCTAGAATAAATTTTTCGCAGTTTTATTTTTCTGCAAAATTTCTTTAAAATTTAATTTTTCTTTACAATTTCTTCGAAATTGAGTCAGCTATTAAAGATCGGTAACCGAAGGCCGAAGGATTAATGGCTTCAATATTGATGCAATTATCTAGAAAAATTTAATTTGGAAAAAATGTTCAAGATTTTTTTTAATTTCGTTATTTACATAATTACGTCAAAATAAAATTGTTCTTAAAAAATTCGTTGAAATTACATATTTCTGGAACAATTCATTTTTCTACAAAATTTCTTTGAAACTGCATTTTTCTTTAAAATTTCTTCGAAATTTAATTTTTTCGAAAAATTCCCTTAGTCGGTCCTTCATAAGGTCAACAATTAAAGATCGGTAACCGATGGCCGGATTAATGACTAATGATAGGTTTGAAGGTTTTTTTATTTTGAAAAAATCCGATTTTAATGTAATTTTCTAGAAAAATGTAATATGGAAAAAAATTTCAAGATTTTCTAGAAAAAAATTAATTTCAACAAATTATCTAGGAAATGCAGTTCAATGATTTTTGTAGAAAAAATCAATATCAACATAAATTAGCAAAAAACAAAAATTTCGAAGAAATTTTGAAGAAAAATTAAATTTCAACGAAATTTTTTAGAAAAATTAGATTTTAACAATTTTTTTTTTAGAAAAATAACAATTTGAAGGAATTTTCTAAAAAAGTTAATTTGAGGGATTTTCCTAAAAAATAAGTTGCATTTTTATAGAACATTTTGTCAAAAATGCTAATTTTAAAAAATTTCGCCAAAAATTTTATTGTTTTTAAAATTTTGTCTAAAATAAATTTTGACTGAAAATTTCTTTTTTCCAGAAATTTATGTCAAATTTAAATTTTTCTAGAAAAAGTATAAATCTGGAAAAAAAATTTCGAAATTTATTGTTTCTGCAAAATTTTCAGTGTAATTTTTCCGAAAATTCGAAGTGAAGGGGTAACAGGTAGTTTTCTAAAATCGTCGAATGATTGGATTGAAGGATTTTAACAGGAAATTTTCTAACATAATACAATTTCGTCGAAATTTTTTAGAAAAATTCTATATTGATCCAATTTTCTAGTAAAATTTGAAGAAAAATTAAATTTCAACAAAATTTTCTAGAAAAAATTGACTTTGAGAAATTTTGTAGAGAAATGTAATTCAAGGAGGAACTTCATAGAAAATTCAATTTCCGAAAAAAAATTAATTTACGACGACATTTTCAAAAACAATTTAATTTCATGGACGATTTCATGAGCGATTTCACTAAACATTGCGAATTTGAAATATGTTTCTAATAAATGCAACTTCAAGAATTTTTGTAGAATATTTTAATTTTCATTAAATTAAATAAATTTTAATTTGGAAGAAATTTTCTAGTAAAATTAAATTTCAACAAAATTTTCTAGTAAAAATGTAAATTCAGAAACGATTTGTGTAGAAAAATTCAATTTCAACAAAATTTAGCTAAAAAATAAAATTTTGAAGAAAACAATTATTTTATCGACATTTTGCAGACAAATTTAAAATTTTTTAGAAAAATACAAATTTGAAGCAATTTTCTAGAAAAATTTAAATTTGAGGTTTTTTTCTCACTGTGGAGTGAGGGATTTTTCTAAACATCGGAAATTTAAAGGACTTTCCTTTCAATTTCAAGAATTTTTGTAGAAAAATTTAATTTTCAATAAATTAAATTAATTAAATTTTAATTGGACAAAGTTGTAAAAAAAAATAAATTTCAAAAAAAATTTGTAGAAAAAATTTAAATTCAAGAGATTTCTTAGAGAAATGCAATTCAAAGATGTTTATAGAATAATTAAATTTCAACAAAATTTAGCTAAAAAATAAAATTTCGACAAAATTTTGAAGAAAACGATAATTTTATCGAAATTTTTTAGAAAAAAATTAGATTTGAAAATTTTTTAGAAAAATACAAATTTGAAGCGACAAAAACATTGGAAATTTGAAGGTATGCAATTTCAAGAATATTTGTAGAAAAATCTAATTTTCATTAAATTAATTAAAAGAAAATTAAAAAATGTAATTTCAAACAATTTTGTAGAGAAATGCGATACAATTTTTGTAGAAAAATTCCATTTCAACAAAATTTATCAAAAAAAAATAAAATTTTGTAGAAAAATTAGATTTTAAAATAACTTAAAAAAACATAAAAACGTGTTGAAGGAATTTTCTAGAAAAATGTAAATTTGAGGATTTTTCTAGAAAAATGTAAATTTGAAAGAATTTTCTAAAAAAGCATTTTCAAGAATTTTTGTAGACAATTTTCTAGAAAAATACAATTTCAACGTATTTTTTAGAGAAATGCAATTTCATGACATGATGATTTTTGAAATGGTTGTTGGGAGCCGTATGGTTGAAAGAGTTGGGAAGCTCTGCCTTAAGGTGTGTCTTGCTGCAATATATTTGCTAAGCTCTGGGCAAAACAAACTAATAATACCCTAAATCACAGAGCGGTCTAGTTTATAATAAAAATAAACACGATACTGGACCTTGAGGCGGTTAATTGAATGTTTTCCTTAGCAACTATATTCATATATTTCCCGATGTAACAACATTTTAAATGTTCGTAAATTTGTCAATAGAAATTCATTAATTGTTTGTAGCAATATCGTCCTCCCTGCAAGGTGAGGGTATGACCCTCATTGCCTTTAAACGTCTCATATTGGCTACTTGGAGGAGCTTTAGGAATTTAAAGTTTCTTTATATAGAATGACTTCCTTTAGGCCGTCATTATTGTGACCGTGTTTTGTTTTTCTTTTTGTAATTGACAAAATTGCTACACAAACTCTCCCTCTTCTCCTTTTCCCAGTTAGATAACATGAAGTACACTAATTATTGTTTTTTATTGACTGCCGCTTTTAATATAAGTTGGCAAAAAAAAAACTATACAGAAGTTTACACAGTTCCAATTGAATCGTTTTATTAGAGTGAAGTCGTTTCAATTTTCTCCCAACTGTGTAGATGTGTGTCTCTCTCGGTGTGTGTGTGTGTGTCAATACCTGGGGAGCTTCAACAATGTTGATCCTTGTCAAATGTCAAATTAAATTCCTGTTAGAATGTCCAGCACATAACAACAACAAGGACAACAAGTACATCATCCTTGTAACATGGATGGCTTCAATGACTTTGCTTTGCTCCGCTCGAGTAGTAGTTGTAGTAGTGTGTGTGTATGTGTACTCATCGGAACTTTGTGTTATTTTGCAATATTCGCAGCAATTCCTCCGGTCCTGGGAAACTTTTTTTCTCCTCATGTAGTTAACACTGGCATTGATTTCAATTGGCCTCGTGCCAATTTTCTAGTTTTGTTGGTTCGTCCTTTTTTGTCCATATTTTTTCTTGTTGGGTTTCTATCTAGCTTGTAGCCAACTTTTGTTCATTATCCTTTCGAGTCGAATGGCTTACGACGACTTAAGGATTCAACGAATTGGTGTTATCGAAGAGCATACCAACAATATCCTCACACACACACACACACACACACACACACACAAAAAGGAGTCAACCCACACCAACGATAACGAGCAGCAATCATTTTTGGCCTCTAAAATATTTATAGATTCATCGAATGGAATCGTGTTAAAATGACATTTTTTATTACAATATAAATAATAAAGTAGACATGTAGGGAATACCAAACAGTTGCGGGGACTGAGTGGAATGGAGATCCCCGCAAAAGGTATTGAAGCCATAGACACTAACAATATTCATACTTTGTTATACATACGTATAACAATCATCATCCTGCATTCTTATACTCATCGTCATCATCATCATTATCATTACCTTAAATTGTGGTCTTTATTAAGAATGTCGTCTTCATCATTTTGAACAGACGACTTTATTATATCGTTTGAGTCGTAGCAGTCGTTGTCGTGTGGCAACATTGTTATAACAAACACTCCATAAATAATATCGTTAGAAGCGTGCTACAACCGTTTATTCGAGTTTTGTCGGTTGCAACGGTGTTGTGAGTTCTCTTTCTCCCTCTCTCTCTCTCTCCTTGTTCTGTGTGGAAAAGTTGATAAAATGTACAATGAAGTGCTTCGTTATGCTCACACTGTGGGACAAAATACGCTCTAATTTGGAAATTGTTTACTTTGTTATTGAGAGCTCAGGAGAAAATCTGTGTTGAATTGAGTAAAAAATTCAGCCGAGAATACTGCCGATTGGATATACGAGTACTTAGTAGTAGTTTGGCCAATACTAATGTATGACATTTTGGTGTGAACAAACCCCATCCGATAACACTATTCAACTACAAATTAACAAACAAACTAAAATTTCAACGCAATTTTGAAGAAAAATCAAATTTCATCGAAATTTTGTAGAAAAATTAGATTTCAACCAATTTTTTTTTAGAAAAATGTGAGTTTCAAGTTATTTTCTAGAAAGATGTAAATTTGAGGGATTTTCCTTAAAAAAACAAAATTGAATTTATATGGAACATTTTGTCTAAAATGATATTTTTAAAAAATGGCATTAAAAATTGTATTTTTCTAGAACATTTTGTCAAAATTGATTTGACAAAAACTCCGTCCCATAACACTATTCAACTACAAAATAGCAAAAAAAATAAAATTTCCACGGAATGTTGAAGAAAAATTAAATTTCATCGAAATTTTGTAGAAAATTTTGAATTCAACAATTTTTTTTTAGAAAAATACCAATTTGAAGATTTTTTCTAGAAAAAATTAAATTTGAGGGATTTTTCGATAAAAAAAAATTGAATTTTTAAAGAACATTTTGTCAAAAATGGTATTTTTAAAAAGGTTTCGTTAAAATTTTTATTTTTATTCAGTCAGAATTTATTTTTTATTTCTTTTATTTATTTTTTTTTTTTTTTTTTTTGGTTTGAGACCATATGTTCCATTTACTTTCTGTCTATTCCAAGAAAGTAATAGAAACAAATACAAAAATTGGTAGAGAGTTTTAATTGCTTGGTAGAATTGACTGCAGTTTCGATAGACACCACTCTATCATCTTCAGAATTCAGTAGCAATAGTGTATGTCTTTAACTTAAATCAGCTGAAATACTTGTGGAAGCAGTAAATTGAATTTAACAAGAACTGCTAACCAAACCCGTATTTTGCCGAACTAAGTCAACATACTAAAACTCTCATACCAATACATTTTTGTTTTTTGCTTGGGTTCGCATCGCGAACCACGAAAACAAATGTAGTTTTGTCAACGGCTAATGCCGACGTCATCGTACCTCATGTGTTTGTATGTGTTGTTGTTATTTATTGTTGGTCTGTGCTTTTGTTATTCAGTCAGAATTTATTTTTTTTTTGTTTTGGTTAGCAGTTCTTGTTAAATTCAATTTACTGCTTCCACAAGTATTTCAGCTGATTTAAGTTAAAGACATACACTATTGCTACAGAATTCTGAAGATGATAGAGTGGTGTCTATCGAAACTGCAGTCAATTCTACCAAGCAATTAAAACTCTCTACCAATTTTTGTATTTGTTTCTATTACTTTCTTGGAATAGACAGAAAGTAAATGGAACATATGGTCTCAAACCAAAAAAAAAAAAAACAAAAAAAAAAAAAAAATTCTGACTGAATAACAAAAGCACAGACCAACAATAAATAACAACAATTTTTATTTTTTTTAAAACATTTTGTCAAAATTTATTGTTTCTCAAAATTTTGTCGAAAATACATATTTATTGAAAATGTCTTTCATTTTATTTTCTAGAAAATAATGCAAAATTAAATTTTTCTAGAAAAGTTCGTTGAAATTGCATATTTCTGGAAAATTTTTCGGTATTTTTAAAAAATTTAATTTTTCTACAACAATTTGTCAAAATTGATTGTTTCTGACAATTTTGTCGAAAATACATATTTATTGAAAATTTCTTTTTTTCAAAATTGATTGTTTCTCAAAATTTTGTCGACAATACATTTATAATGAATATTCCTTTTTTCTAGAAAATTGTGTCAAAATTAGATTTTACTAGAAAAGTTTGTGAAATTGCATATTTCCGGAAAAAATTCTTCGAAATTTAATTTTTCTACAAAATTTTCGGCAAAATTGCAATTTTTTTAAAATTTCTTTGAAATTTAATTTTTCGGGAAACTTTCAATAAAATTTGTTTGATTCACAAAATTTCAAGCATTTCTATGGACTGGAATCAAAGTTATAAGCCGTTAACTTTTTGTGCAAAATGGTACCAAAAAGGGCGTGGCTACTTCTCAAGATGATAGTGACCAAGAAACTAATACTATGTATGCGTAGAATGGTCACAATTCTGAATAATAGTATAGAAGTTATGAGATAAACAATATTTCACTAAAATGGGAGGTATTCGAAGGAGTGGACCCACATAGTCCATCAATGACCTTAGTCTGAGATAGAAAAAAATAGTGGCACATACCAAATTTGAAGTCAATCTGTTAAACCTGTCGAAAGTTATCCTGCGCCCCAACCAGACAGACAGGCTGGCGGACATTGTCCAAATGATTAAAAATGGGCCAAAATGTATTTTCGCCAAATATTCTTGGGATCTCTTAGGTCACTCCATCGATATGTTACACTTTTGAACTGCAGCATCTGATATATAACCTTGTTCACAAAAATGGGTGTATAAAAACAGGATGTTTGTTGTTCAAATAGGCATTGTTTTCTTCGTGAGAATGCTAGCTTCCATAAATTGGAACAAGCTTTATTATTCTATTTTTATGGTTTGTTTTTTTTTTCAAATTATTTAAACGACAGTTACTAAACTTCTGTTTCTACGTGAAATGACGCTTTAGGCATGTCTATCCCTCACAATTTTCCCTTTTAGAATTTTATGTTCCAAATAATAAAGACTTTTTCCAAGAAAATCGGAATTTAAAAACAAAATATTTAAAATATTTTTATCGTGTTTAGGGCACTATATTACACCAGTAAATGTTTTCACAGCCCTTCGTCAAAAATTGTGTTGCATAATGTAAGCGATCCATCGCCAGTCTATGGATATAGGTTCAGAGAACTACCAGACGATCATCAGCAGAGCTTTAACGACTGCAGCGACAGAGTCTCTACAAGTCCTACTCCATCGACTGCCGTTACCATTAGCAACAATTGAGGCTTTAGTTAAAACTGTCTATCAAATTGGAGGTACAAGAAGTACGATATCATATTGTAGAGCAATGGTAACCGACAGAGTGGACTATACACCAACGGTGTAGACCTTCGGGAGCATCTTTACCACTAAGATGCCTACCACAGAGGAATGGGTTGACAGAATATCCGGAAATAATAAGTATCTCCACTTCTATACAGTTGGTTCTAAGCTTGGTGGGAAGATTGGCTTCGGACTACACAGTAAATAATTTAGTCTTGCTACAGCTCATAGACTACCAGATATTTGCAGTGCCTATAAGCCGAAATAATGCCAATGAGGATATTCGCCAAGTGCCTGAATTGCGGCATAGTGAACAACAAAGGCGTCGTAATTTACTCGGACAGCCAGGCAGCCATTAAGTCCCTAAAGGCTACATTCACAAATACGTGTAGCTCAACTTATCCGGATATCTTAACGAGATGGCGGAGCAGTTTACCACATATCTGGAAATACCCCGGGGAACTGCAAAGTTGACAAACTTGTTAGGTATGAGATGACATTACAAATTCTCGAAGAATTGGCATATATGGATTGGAGCACCACTGTCCACATGCAATGGATTATGGAAGATGTATTCTTGTTGTCTAATCAGAGAAACCTGTCGGATAGCTAGACAAATCGACCACGATACGAGCTGAGAAGGTCAAAATATCTCCTCGCACTAGATAAAAAACAGTTTATGTTCGTTTCAATCCTTAAGGAACACCTGATCGACGAACGTGCCATTAGGTTAGGAAAAGAGTACAATGCCTTCAGCAGAAGCTGTGGTGGAGTAAACGACGTCTGAATTTACTGTGACCGGCCTTTCTAAAAAGTCTGGCAGGTACGGATATTCATATTATTGATAAATTTGTGTAACAAACAGTTTGGTTACCCGCCTGCCGTAAATCGGTATCATTCATTTTGTAAAATGTTTAAAGATCTGCTAAAAGTGTGTTTCTGTAAATCCTAAATGCTAAATACGGAAAGAGAGAATAACTTCGGGCTATCCTTCTTAGGGAAGTTAACATATTTTCATCAAATTTGTTAGATGGATATTAGAAATTAACACATTGTTTATCAAAACTTTAACCGAGGGTAAAATATAACTTCTAGATATAAAAATATGTTAGCTATATCAAAGCAAAACTTTTGTGTAAAATTTTTATTTGGGGTTCGTTCCTTAAATGAAAATCTTAGTGTAACAATTTGCAATGACCGTTTCATACCTCCAGAAACACGAACACAGATAAATGTACGAGGTTTATTAAAAAATGCGCCCTCTTATTTTTCTCACCAATTTAGAAATTATTTTTTTCTCGCTAATATTCTGTTAATTCTTATGTTTTATTTCTCTTTTCAGGTACGTTTGCACTTATATGTTAATGACAACTCATACTCGTAACTAGAGGTAAGATGCTACACCATATTTAAAATAATAGAATTAAAAAGTATTACAGAAGTCAATTAAAAAAGCTTGAAATAAATAGGTAAGGCAAGTTCAGTCCAGTAAACAAACTGAATGAAGATAAATTATCACATTCCGAAGAAAATTGATGTATAATTTAAGAAGTTGTAGATAATAAAACGTTCCTGAACAGATACACTATTTAATATATAAATATAATTAAAATACCAGTAAGGAAAGGTTAAATTCGGGCGGTGCCGACTATATAATACCCTACACCACTCTCGTAATATTGAATAACTCTGATATATAAATTTTGTAATTCATGTATAAATTGTTTACATAAATTTACTTTTGGGACATTTTATACTTAAATAATACCCTGTACCACAGTGTGATGTAGGGTATAAAAACGATTGGATCTAAAGAGCCAAATCGGATGAAACATATATATGGGAGCTATAGCTAAATCTTTACCGATTTTCTTCAAATTCGGCAATGTTGGTTCATGAATCAAGAAACTTTACCATTCTAAATTTCAAAACGATTGGATGTAAAATATAGCTTCTATAGAACTAAAGGGGCAAATCGGACGAAACAAATATATGGGAGCTATAGCTAAATCTTTACCGATTTTCTTCAAATTCGGCAATGTTGGTTCATGAATCAAGAAACTTTACCATTCTAAATTTCAAAACGATTGGATGTAAAATATAGCTTCTATAGAACTAAAGGGCCAAATCGGACGAAACAAATATATGGGAGCTATAGCTAAATTTTAACCGATTTTATTCAAATTCGGTAGTGTTGGTTCATGGAGCAAGAAACTCTACCATTCTAAATTTCAAAACGATTGGATGTAAAATACAGCTTTTATAGGACTAAAGGGCCAAATCGGACGAAACATATATATGGGAGCTATAGCTAAATCTTAACCTATTTTCTTCAAATTCGGCTGTGTTGGTTCATGGATCAAGAAACTCTACCATTCTAAATTTCAAAACGATTGGATGTAAAATACAGCTTCTATAGAACTAAAGGGCCAAATCGGACGAAACATATATATGGGAGCTATAGCTAAATCTTAACCGATTTTCTTCAAATTCGGTAGTGTTGGTTCATGGATCAAGAAACTCTACCATTCTAAATTTCAAAATGATTGGATGTAAAATACAGCTTATTCAGGACTAAAGGTCCAAATCGGACGAAACATATATATGGGAGCTATAGCTAAATCTTAACCGATTTTCTTCAAATTCGGCAATGTTGGTTCATGGATCAAGAAACTCTACCATGCTAAATTTCAAAACGATTGGATGTAAAATACAGCTTTTATAGGACTAAATGGCCAAATCGGACGAAACATATATATGGGAGCTATAGCTAAATCTTAACCGATTTTCTTCAAATTCGGTAGTGTTGGTTCATAGATCAAGAAACTCTACCATTCTAAATTTCAAAATGATTGGATGTAAAATACAGCTTCTACAGGACTAAAGAGCAAAATCGGACGAAACATATATATGGGAGCTATAGCTAAATCTTAACCGATTTTCTTCAAATTCGGCAATGTTGGTTCATAGATCAAGAAACTTTACCATTCTAAATTTCAAAATGATTGGATGTAAAATACAGCTTCTATAGGACTAAAGGTCCAAATCGGACGAAACATATATATGGGAGCTATAGCTAAATCTTAACCGATTTTCTTCAAATTCGGCAATGTTGGTTCATGGATCAACAAACTCTACCATTCTAAATTTCAAAACGATCGGATGTAAAATACAGCTTCTATAGGACTAAAGGGCCAAATCGGACGAAAGATATATATGGGAGCTATATCTAAATCTGAACCGATTTCAACCAAATTCAATAGCGATCTTAACAGCCGCGAAATACTCTAAACTGCAAAATTTCAGAACGATCGGAGTGAAATTGCGGCCTGTAGTCGACGAACAACTTTACATGGACAGACGGACGGACGGACGGACGGACGTTAAATCGACTCAGCTAGTGATTCTGAGTCGATCGGTATACTTTAAGGTGGGTCTAGCTGTGTTATTTTCAGGTGTTACAAACATCTGCAGTGAAACAAACTTATAATACCCTGTACCACAGTGTGGTGTAGGGTATAATAAAATACATTTTCTTAGGTTCATAACTTTTTATTTCATTCCCAAATAAGCAAATTGTCGCGCTCCACCCTGTAGAATGAACTTTCTTCAATCCATAAAATTGAAATTCATTAAAAGGACGCACAGTCGGATTTAGTTATGACAGAACGTAAGAAGCATTGCAGGTTCCAAAGCATTTACAGTATTTATTGATATGTTCTTCGAGTCTCAGAAACGTCATCAGTAATAATAAGATGGTACCAAAGTTAGATGGCCTGGTCGTAGGTGAAATCATTTATATAACACCATAACTTCACGCATTTCGATCATGTATTTATTGAAAAGATACTGCCAATAAATTAACTTTAAATGCAAATATATACACAAATACTTATTATCTGGAGCTTAATTAAAGATTTCCAAGTATTTCCAGTATTTCCAAAAGAACAGGATACCTTACATAAAAAACTAGAACACAAAGGCAGACACACATATGGACGGACATAACTCAAATGACTTAAAATGTCCTAAAACTAATTTCCGTTAAACATACGTAGGGTATTAGGTCACTCGTTCGATATGTTACAATCATTTAATTCCCTCATAACTAAGAATGAAAAAATCCCAAAAAGCAATAATTTTCTGCCCATTAAAAATACCATATTCCATCAGGTTTATTCGCCAGACGAAAATTGAATTTTGTTCCACTGTTCCCCCATTTGATGGCTGTTGCTGCCGTCAGTTAAGACATTTCATGCTCCAATTTAAATGGCACAATCGTTCTAAGAAGACATAAAATTATGCCTCTACCAAGAAAACTTTAGAAATGGGAGAGAACACCAACACAAAAAAGAAAATACACAAATAAATAAGAAACATCGAACCAATTGTTCCATGAAATGTTGGAAAATAACAATGCTTCCTTGGGCTTTTGCCTCCTGCCGGCTCCCACAAACGAATACGAATGAAGAGATGAGTTTCAAGTTTTCGGGGAATAAGGATAACGTAAATTTTCAACCGAATTATAGAACGAGAGCTCAATATGATGACAAATTTGTCGTTATTCTTTTATAACAATTGCAACCAGAAGGGATGATGATGTTGTTATGATGACGATGTCTTGTTCTTTTGTATTCTGCTTATAAGGATATATGTCATTATAAGGATATACAACTCAGAGGAATGTACACTCACACACACTCCCACTGACATAAATGCTTCTTCATATTTATATGAAAATATACTGCTGCTGATGTATGTAGTTGTTGCTGTTGAGTATGTTCTTGAAGCTGGTAGGACATTCATTCATCCTTCCATCTATCCATCCATCTATCCATGTACTCGTACGTGTAACTACAATAAAATCTTTTGCCAAAAGGCATAATGGCATCTTTATGACATTCACTTACACATATCCTCAACCCAGCGAGCACATATACATACACCCACTACCATATTTCTGTACAATTTAAATACAAAAACGTAATATTTGTACCATTAGCTCTTTTTCTCTTCCTGATGACTGCCGTCACGAGAATGGGGGCGGGTTTTTGCTCAGAGGAATGTCATTGATGGAGAGATGTGGAAGTTTGGGTAATAGTAAGATGACATTGTTTCATATAATTTCGGAAAATTTGGAATTAAATGTGTACATTTCTGAACATTTTATTTGTGGCCATATGCCTGGCCAGACCCCTATGCAATTCAACCCGTTTGGCCACTGAATCTTTCTTTGGAAGGCCGTTGAATATTCCCAGCAACATGCTGCCTAACCAACAAAGCGGCCCTAGTACAATGAGTTCCAGAAAAGATTGCAGAATTTGTTTCACGCAAGACGAAAAGCTGCGTAGAAAGACACGTTTTTACAGCACTAATCCTGTGTGCCAACAACATACTAAAGTTGATTATACATGTTTTTCATGCATTCCACAAAATGAATAAAAAATATTTTTTTCTTTTAGTCCAAAATAATATACGAACATACTTAGAAATTCAAAGTTACGGTACCCTTTTTGCCATACAAATGCATGAAAACGTATAGGGGTCTGGCCAGGCATATGATTGGTGGTATTCTATGGGTGAGAATATCACTTGGGGTTCCATTTGCCAGCCCAAAAAGTATGAATTTTGACTATCATTTGGTCATTAATATATGGTACCATATTTGGGACTTTCTCGGGCAAGTTTATTATACATAAACATAATAAAAAGTGTCAATATCGAAAACATTTTATAATATTTATCATGGAAAGGACTTTTATGTTCCCTTTACTAACAAAAAATATACGACTTTTGAAAATTCATTATTTTTTTCCTCTAACAGAGGGTTTCATATTTGGGGTCATTTTGTCCTCTTTGGATCCAAAAACTATTAACCAAATAATTCTTTGATTCACACTGGGTCTTTTTGGCCCGAAAATACATTTGCATTTTTTACCAAAGAGAGAGAGAGGGATCTCTTCGACTAAAAATTTCGAATTTATAAGTTTTATATATATTTATTTGGACCACTGTGGAACCCTTAGTTAAGGATGATATATATAATTGTTACTGCTCAAACGGGACATTTTAAATCATTTGACCTATATCGTCCGCCTGTATGGTACAATCCAGCCAGATTTTTTGCACGTCTGAGAATAAATAACTTTAAATGCAAATATATTCACAAATATGGGCCAGTCCTGCAAAACGTAAAAAAATTACAAATTTAAAAAAAATTACAATTAAAAATTTAAAATTCACAAATTCAGATTTTATTTAAAGGAATTTGGGTTTCTTCCAGATCGAAAAGTGTACCATATTTGGCTCCCCCTCTGTCCTGGAATCAAATATGGTACTACATTGGACTTGTTTTCCCACTGTAACCCCAAAAAGATGAATTTTGACAATCCTCTACCATATTTGGACCAATTTGAAACCCTTAGTCAAGGAGGGTATATCGAGACATAAGAGTGAAAAGGCGCGAAGTGCACTTTTTGCTTATATGTTTTTTTTGAAGCGGTACACAATATAAATTGTGAATCCATCGATTTGGAAGCAAAAAGCCAAAATAATCATTAAAAGCTGAAACGTAAAAGCGCTATTTTGTCTCTCCTGCAAAGTTGTAAATATAGGACTTAGCACCTTTACACTCTTAGGTCGCGATATATAATTTTTACTGCTCAAATGTGTCATTTTAAATCAGAACACCTATGTCCGTCCGTCCGTTTATCTGCTGCCCTCAGACCCACTGGAGAAGAGCGACTTCACATTTTGTATGTGGTAATATTTTGAAGCTCTGTGATCCTTATAGGAGTCACGGGAACATATAAAAGTTGTATCACGAAAAAGTTGCCTTTAACATTGTTATAAAAAAGACGGATACATTTTTTTAATGATTTTGACTTTATTGAAATGTTCAAAAAGCAGCCGCTAAATGAGCCACCCGTTATATGTATATACTTTCTCTGGAATGAGATGGGTATAATTTTCAAAAAATTTTAATTTTTAAAAACTAAAATATATAATAATAGACTTTCACATTCTATTTTAAACAAATTTGATTTTGAAGTACTTGGTTCACCTAATAATAAAGGTTAAATCACTACCCAACCTGCCGCAACAGACCTCGTATACAATATATCTATAAAATGGGAACAGCAAGACAACCACGTACACTCGTACATACATCCGTAAGGAGTAACATTAAATTATGCTGATGTCAGACAAACTGCACCCACACTCTTAAACAACATAACCGACTTCCTTCTACACATATAAATATAAATATATATGTATGTATATGAGCCACATCACCCCACCCACCACTCTACTTAAGTCATCTCCTTTTGGCCTTAAATCACCCCCCTTATGCTTATCTCTATCTTGCCTTGCCATCCAGACGCAAATCTTGGGGGAATTATAAAGGGATGAAGAATGTCGTTTGTCGTAGCAAATAAACTCTTAGCCAAAGGGACTTTCCCAATAAAGTATCTTCTGTAGCTTTTGCTTCAGTTTCTTCTTTAAATGGCAATGGAATATTGGCATAACAAGCCAACAAGAGGCGGCGATGGAGACAGAGATGGCAACGACGACGACAACTGAAATCCATTTCAATAATATTTTCAATTCACATCGCATGAAATATGAAATGGAAGATATATGGGGCATTGCCTATGGTATTCGATTTAATGATATTTAACTTTAGAATATTTTATGATTTTTTATATTTCAACAGAAAAAAATATGTAAAAGTTTTGTAAACTAAATATCAAATGAAATCTTACATTTTGAATGACAGAACATTTCTGTTGATTTTTTACTAAAATAATAAAAATTGCCGTAAAGTCGAATAAATGAGCTTCCTTCAATCCATAATATGTAAATTCATTGCAGGATCCAAAGCATTTAATGGATTTATTGAGTATCACAAATATCACGAAAATGTGCGAAATAAGTTCGCACATTTCGATCAAGTATTCGTTAGAAAAATACTAACAATGAATTAACTTTAAATGCAAATGTATCCACAAATACTGGACCTAGTTCTAATTTCCAAAAGACCAGAACTGGTAATGTTGTCATAGAAAGAATTCGAAAGTTATCCATTTTTGCATAACTTTTCTCTAGCCACATCGTTAGTCATATGGAACTGGAAGGGACACATAGCCAAGTCCAATTATGAAAGGATTTTAGACGCATTGCAGGATCCAAATTATTTAATGGATTTATTGATAAGTTTTTGGAGTCTTACAAATGGCACCAGTGATAATATGATGGAACAACAGTTAGACGCCCTGGCCTGGTCCGATTTTTGGCGTGAATTTTGAAGTGACTATTAGTTAATAACTCCATAAGTTCACACATTCTCATATCAATCAAGTATTCGTGAGAAAAATACTGGCAATAAATTAACTTTAAATGCAAATGTATCCACAATTACTCTTTACCTGGACCTAGTTCTAAGAAGTTCCAAAAGATCAGGAGCTGTGATGCTGTCATAGAAAGAAGTCGAAATTTACCCATTTTTACATAAATTTTTTCTAGCCACGCCTTTAGTCATATAGAACAGCCTTGTACATGAACGTCACATCTCGAGTTATAATATTTCAGTAAATTGTGATTTAAAATATCTATACAAAAATAACTATTTGACAGAATGGGATGACGTAACTTCTGAAGTGCGCAAATACGATTATCTTCCTCAGGAATAAGTTCTATCATGGATTAGCTTGTAGATATTTAAATGTAGAAAAATTTAGTATGACCACCCAAAAAAAATATTTTGAGTTGTGATGTTATTTTTCTAGATGAGCGATACAATATTTTGTCTACACATTTTTTCATGGATACTTTAAGGAAACCTCTACATAATATTACAGAAGTTGTTAAATTATATTAAATCATATGATTGTAAATAAAACAAATGTATACTAATAAAAAATACTCTTTCTCAGTTGATCCACCCTTGGATTACCTTCGACGGGCTTCCTACTTCGTTGGTTCTAAAAGGGGACAATTATTACTAAGATTTTGGGAGGAAGTATTACATTTGGTTAGTAAAGTGGGCAGTCTATAAGAATAATTGAAGAAAACAAACAAAGTAGGCATGGACTATAAATGTGGAGATATAGGCCAGAAATGTCCGATATAGCCAATTTACGATACCAATCCAAGGTATGATACCAAGATAGTTCTATGAGGTACAAGAACTACGGTCACATGAGAATATCAAAGTGTAGTGCTATGGTAACCGACTGAGTAGACTAAAAACCAACGGTGAAAAACTTCGAGAGGAACTGCATCACTATTATACCTGCCAGAGTTTAATGGCTTGGCAGAATTGCAGGCAATAGAAATCAGCTCCACTTATATATGGATGGTTCGAAGCTTGATGAGGTTAGCTTCGGAGTACACTGTAAAGAACTTAGTATGGATATAGCTCACAGAACACCAGAAAGATGCAGTGTCTATAAAGACAATATGGGTAGTAGTGTGGCTTCTTTTGAGAGGACGAAAAAAAGTTCGGGTTGATCAAAGCTTATATGAAAATTTGGTGTGTTTTAAGTATATTAGCAAAAAATTGTGTTTCTGCGACCGCGAAATTAGGGGCTATTTGCGGTAGAAATAACCTCTAAAAATCAGGGTTTCCCTTAATAAAATTGTCTATTTTTATTACTTTTAGGAATTGACCACTGGATATTAAAATCTGAACAATTATATAAAGGGCGACGTGACTTTCATTATAAAAATGTCAATGTAAAGTCACTTTTTCTTGATTTTATTGCAATTTTTAGTGCATTTTTTAAATATCGGAAACAATTTCCACAATTTTGGTCCGATTTTCACTTTTCATGACTTGTTATAGAACAGCTGATCTCTAGATTTCATTTTTGTAAAAAATTAACCCATTCAAGGCCGTAAACTTTTTATTGGATTGTTAATCCCAAACGACATTACAAATTCTTCAAGAATTTGCATATATTGGTGCGCCAGTATCCACATGCAAGCTTTGGCTTAGGCAAGAGGCAATTAGGCAGTCCAACGAAAGATGAACAGAAATCATCACCTGTAGGGTAGCTAGACAAATCTAGTGTCAGTTCTGATGGGACTCTGCCTGATCGGCAAACATGCCAGAAAGTCGGGTATGGACTCAAATGTCTTCTGCAAAAGCTGTGGTGATTAAGAAGTGGAGAGCATTGAGCAGTTGCCATCCCCATTATTTTTTAAAACGTTTTATTCAATGTTCGAACACATTAGTCTCCAATAATTTCATAATTACAAATTATTCTGAAGGGGAGTTCCCTCACAATTCTGTTTTGGGAAAGGGAGTTTTATTTGAGAATGGGAATTCCTATTCCCAACACTTTCACAATAGGGGTGGATAACTAATTATACCTAACTAATTATAATGGAGGAGGTTATATATCATTTGCTACAGTCTAAAGTGTAACACATCGAAACGGTGACAGAGTATGCTCGGCGGATATCCGTTTTGGGAGATTTTAAGTCATTTGAGTTATGTCCGTCCGTCTGGCTGGAACGCACCATAACTCTCGAAATGAGTAACGAATTGACTTCAAATTTGGTATGTGATAATAATTATACCCTACACCACACTGTGGTACAGGGTATTATAACTTTGTGCATTTGTTTGTAACACCCAAAAGGAGAAGAAATAGATCCATCGTTTATTATACCGATCGACTTAGAATCACTTTCGGAGTCGATTTAGCTATGTCCGTCTGTCCGTCTGTCTGTCTGTCTGTCCGTCTGTGCATGTATTCTTGTAATCAAAGTACAGGTCGCAATTATGGTCTGATCTCGACGAAACTTTACACATATCTTTTTTTTGGCCCAAGGACGATCCCTATTGAATTTGGTTAAATTCGGTTCAGATTTAGATATAGCCCCCATATATATGTTAGCCCCGATTTGACATGTAAGCGCTGTAAAAACTTTATTTTATATCCGATCAGTATGAAATTCGGCAGGAAAAGGTTTCTTATTACATGAATGAACTCTGGAAGAAATCGGATTTAGATATAGCCCCCATATAAACATTACCCCCGATTTGACATATAAGCGTTGTAAAAATGTTATTTTATATCCGATCAGTGCGAAATTCGGCAAAGAGAGGTTTCTTATTACATGAAGGAATACTGCTAAATTCGGAGAAAATCGGTTCAGATTCAGATATAGCCCCCATATATATGTTACCCCCGATTTGACATGTAAGCGCTGTAAAAACTGTATTTTATATCCGATCAGTGCAAAATTTGGCAGAAAGAGGTTTCTTATTACATGAAGGAATACTGCTAAATTCGGAGAAAATCGGTTCCGATTTAGATATAGCCCCCATATATACGGTACCCCCGATTTGACTTGTAAGCGCTATAAAAATGTTATTTTATATCCGATCAGTATTAAATTCGGCAGAAAGAGGTTTCTTATTATATGAATGAACACTGTTAAATTTGGAAGAAATCGGTTCAGATTTAGATATAGCCCCCATATATACGTTACCCCCGATTTGACATGTAGGCGCTGTAGAGACTGTATTTTATATGCGATCAGTACGAAATTCGACAGAAGGAGGTCTTTTTACATGAATGAGTATTCAGGGAAGATCGGTTCAGATGTATATTGATTGTTCCTCCTGATTTGGTATCAAACCGCTATAGAAGTTGTATTTTACTTCCGATCATTAAAATTTTCCAGAAAGATGTTTCTCAATTTAGGAACGAATATTGCTTAATTTAGCGATTATCGTTTCAGAATTAGATAATATGTTTCTACCCATTTACCAATTATTCCAAATTATTATGGCAATGACCCTTATCGCATTGTTAGGGAGGTGTAGGGTATTATATAGTCGGCCCCGCCCGACTTTCTGCCTTTCCTTACTGGTTTTTCTACCTCAGGCTAAGTTCGAAGATGGGTCATATTAGCCCACTCCTCCTTCAAAATAACCCCTTTATGTGGGAAGAAACTATTACTATATGAAAAATGTCAGAGGATCGCGATAAGTATTATAAAGGAATTCAATTCATTAAATAAAACTCTTTGTAAAGGGAGGCACAAAAAAGAGTGAACCAATAAGGGCCATCTTCAGCCAAAGCTTGATATAGGAAAAAATATTACTACGTACAAAATTGTATGTCAATCGGTCACTCGCTCGAAAGTTATCGTGCGGACGGACAAACGGACAGATGCTGTATCTGTCAAATGACTTAAAATATACTGAAACGAAAATATACCACCAAACATATATACCCTAAGAAAAAATTTATTCTGTAGCATATTTGCCGGAAACATTATCTTTGCAAAAAATATTTTTCTTTCTTCAACTTATTAAGGTATTTCCAGGTTATTTAAAATATTCTACAACGAAATTCCAAAAAAAATATTATTTATAAAAGAAATATTCAAACATTGTCTTCGTTTTGTAAATAAATAAAATAAATAAATGTAAAATATTTGGACAAAAGATTATTTTATTTATATTTTGCTACCAAACATATTCTGTTTCCTATTTTTTTCTCCGTGTAGGGTCTTTGGTCACTCCTTTGATGTGTTACACTTTATTGACTAGCAAATGAAATTGCTCTCCTCCACAAAAGAGCGTATATTAACTTTAATGCAAACATATCCACAAATACTGATTTTTATTAATTATTTGGCCAGACTTTGTTCAGATGAATTCTGATTTCTTCCAGTTCAAAATTTGTTTGAGAAGAAATCAAGGAATAAATAACTTTAAATGCAAATATATTCACAAATATGGACCAGCATCCGTATATAATTCGTTCGCAACAGCTCCTGCAAATCTATTATGTATTTGGCCAGACTTTGTACAGAAGAATTCTGGCTTCTATCAGATCGACGTTTGTTTGAGAGAATAAATAACTTTAAATGCAAATATGTTCACACATATGGACCGGCATCCGTATATAATTCCTTCACAACAGCTCCTGCAAATCTAAAAAAAAAATATAAAATTTAAACAAATTGTCAATCATAAATTCAAATCAATCAATCAATAACTTTAAATGCAAATATGTTCACACATATGGACCAGCATCCGCATATAATTTGTTCACAACAGCTTCTGCAAATCTGAAAAAATTTAAAATTTAAACAAATTGTCAATGATAAATTCTACAAATGAAATACCTTTTGAAATGTCCCATATGTTACTAACAAACGACTGACTCTGCATGTCCCTGTATGCGTTACGTTAGTTCATATTTTTATGAATTTGAAAGAGTCCTTAAAAAGGGAAGTCAGCTACCAGAACCACTTTATGTAACTGCACACACACACGCACACATTTCTTCATTCCTTTTCAGTGCTTCAATTCCGCTACTCGTATTTGTAATTCGCAATAATTTCTGTTTGTTGTCTGTCTGCCTGACATTTCGTACGCACTCTACCCAGAGAAGGGGTGGACGATTTGGGTGGTAGATAACAAGACTGCTGCATGAACAGGGAATGGGAAGCAATAAAAAGATTAAAAAGTTATTAGATTGTCTTAATAAACAAGCACAGAGGAATTCCTCTTGTCGGAGAAGTTTTCGTGCAACATTTGCTGCAGCAACATGTTGAGGATATGCGCAGTAACACTCTCTCTAACAATCCTTCTTTTCTCCCATTCTTTCTCTCTCTCGTATCGTTATTTGCTCTTTATAGTCTTATCGTCATTCAGTTCAGTTCGGTTCATGTGTCACTTAAATTGAGTGGCTTATTTTTATAGGTTTCATTATTAATTCTTAAATTGGTTGGGTGACCTGTAGTTATTGTTGTTGCTGCTGCCTTTTCGTAATACACTTTTATTGAATTCGTTGTCACAGTGTGGGGTGAGTATTCTCTGCTATAGTCCTCTTTATATTAAGAGAAAGGGGTGGTGGGAGGTAATAAACAGCCTTAACGGACACTTTTGGCTTAAGGAAAATAAACAAACTGTCAATAATAATTTCCGTTTAAATTTTATTGGAAAAACACTTTTGGAATGATTCATGGATTTTTTTCTCTCTCCCGCCGTTTAGGGATTTTATTTGTTTTTGTTTCAGTTAAGGGGTATTTTGGTAAATGGATATGGTTTGTTTTATGATAAAGTTTGCGATATTAGCAATTAGAAAATTTTGATTTGAAAGAGTTTAGTATGTCAGGGATTGTGTTAAAATTTTTGGAGAATTTAGTTATTTTTTATGGAAAAAAACGCAGTTTATGTATGCAAGATTATTGTTCAAAGAAACATAAAATGCGCAATAAAACAAATACCCTTAGTTTGTGATAACAATTTAAGATGGAAGTTGGTATTTTTTATGACCGAACGGTGTACAAATTAAGATCCTTCTTTATTAGTAAATAGTCACTGAGAAAGTGATCTAAAATACAGAATATAAAGACATTTAGATGATTGCTACATAAGTTATACGATAATTATTTATTTATTTATATGAATTAGAATACAAAGTGAATTTATATTCTTATTTTATAGTCCATGGAAAATCCGGGTTGCAAAGATCATGTGCCTACATTTTGCAGCGACAAACCGGAGCCTCTGGTGGGAATCGAACCCACAACCCTCAAACTCATAGGCTAGCATGCTACAAACTCACCTACTGGGGCGCTCATGCGTTAATTATGATCGTATCAATTTGTGGATGATAACTAAGCACTATTCCTTTTCTTGGTACCAATGTCCCATTGGTAATAGGCACCGGAAGAATACTACACTGTAGAAATTTCCCAGCGTTTGTTCTAGTACTTAGGTAATGCGCCATTAATTTTTGGCATAAAATAGTCCCCTTCTATGAGAAGTTCCAAAGGGCGTGACTTCATTCATTTTTCAGGAGTTGATAGCGATAATGAAGGGAGTGAACCAATATGGTCCCCCTCGTTACTTTACCTGAGATAGAAATAATAAAATCACAAACAAAATGTTAAGTTAATCGGTCACTGCGCACGAGCCACATATACTGATGTACATAACTCAAAGGACTTAAAATATCTGAAAAAAAAGTATATTCGGCAAACATTTGAGGGTCTTGGGTCAATCTTTCGATGTGCTACACTTTTGGTCGGTAGCAACTGATATAAAAACAATCCGCAAACTTTATCGTGAATAAATTTTTATTTTATATATTTTTTAATTCCGAATTTTCATTTTTTCAATAAATTTTTTTATATCAAGGGTATCATATAACTCCTTTTTAAATGAACAATAGTAAACTTCCCTTTACTGACCTTTAAATTAATAATTTTAAATTAGGGATTTCCAACATTGGCAAATTTTTGTCAGTTCGCCACATTCTTAGTCGTATTAATGAGACCGTCATTCATCATCTACTCATCGTCATAAATCGATTGACGTCACCATTATTTACGACAAAGAGAGTTGCCAGATTTGTATACCCTCACTTTAGTGGAGGAGTGTATATGCAGGATGGCTGATATGTAATGCAACAAAGTAAAGCGCTATATTTTTTTAATTTTTTTTTTAATTTTATTGTTCAAAAGCAAAAAATGTCGGAAATAACGAATTATGGCCTTCAAATGGCCGACAAAGCCATCACACGCTGCACGAAAGTGGCTCTGCGGTATTTTGGCCCATTCCCGGCGAATCGCCGTCTTGAGATGATCGATACTTTGGTATTTTTTAGTGCGAACCTTACTCTCTAAAATTCCCCAGGCGCAAAAGTTCAACGGATTGAGATCCGGAGATCTTGGTGGCCATTGTGCGGTAGAAATGAAGCGAGGAACCTCCTTTTTAAGCCATTCTTGGTTGACGCGTGCTGAGTGCGATGGTGCTGAGTCCTGTTGGAATGTCCATGGTCTGCGGCCGAAATGTTTGTCTGCCCAGGGCTTCAATACTGTCTTTAGGACATTTTCCCGATAATATTCGGCATTTATTTTGACCCCATGGTCGATGAATACGAGCGGGGAGCGACCATCGGCCGTTACGGCGGCCCACACCATTACCATCGGCGGCGCTTGAGTTCTGGTGGCCAATCGAAGGTGTAAATTTTCAGCTGACCTCTTTGGCAAGTAAACCCGATCATTTTGTTTGTTCACAAACTGCTCAATTTGGAATGGCTTCTCATCGGAGAAAACCAAATTCGGTAACTGGCCACTTTCGTGCAAGCGAAGCAACTCCTTGGCTCTTTCCAGTCGAACTTTTTTTTGTGCATCGGTGAGCTCTTGCACTTTTTGGAACTTCAATGGCTTTAGTCCAAGCTCATTTTTTAATATGTGTTGTATCCATTCTCGCGATATGTTCAGCTCACGAACAATTTTTCTACCACTGCGGCGTGGATTTCGATCAAATCTGGCCTTCACTTTTCGGATCATTTCTGGTGTTGTTAGCGTTTTTTTTCGTCCCGTTTTTGGACGCGATGCAACACTGCCAGTATCACGGTATACGAGCAATGTTACGAGAAACAAAAGATTTATTCACATTTAAATGCTGGAGGGCTCTAACGATAGCCACTTGTGTTTTTCCACCCAAATATAAAGCAATCACACTATCACGCTTGAATTCCATCACGAATAACTTTTTTCTGAATGCAATAGATCAAAATGCTTTTGTAAGCTTGTAAACAATAAAATGAACTGTCACTGAAATAAATCTGTCAGCTATCAGACTAGCGGTTTAGAAATGATAGCAACCTGAAGTTGGTTGCAATACATATCAGCCATCCTGTATATAATTTTCTACGATCCAAAAGTATAACGCATCGAAGGAGTAACCTAAGACCCCAAGTACAAGGGTGGTCCAAAATCAGCCGCCCTAACAAGGAAAACTCAAAAAATTTGTTCTTTATTTCTCAACATAATCTCCTTTTAGCTCGAGACACTTTCCAGCGATTTTCAATAGCTTCGATATCCTTTTTATAGAAAGAACTGTCTAGCTCCAGAAAATAGCCATCAACCACAACCTTCACCTCTTCATTGCCGGCAAATCATTAACCTCCGAGCCATTTTTTCAAGTTTGAAAAAAAAGGGAGCCGGGGAAGCTAAATCTGGCGAATAAAGTGCGTGCTGAGGCAATTCGAACTTTATTTAATTGATGTTGATGTCTGAACTTGTGCATTGTCTTGCTTGTGAGCAAACGCGGCACCCATCTTGCACACAGCTTTCTCATAATAAAATTTTCCGTCAATATGTCATATATAGCAGTTTTTGTAACGCCTATGACTTCAGCTAGCTCAGGAACCTTTAAGCAAGGGTCAACCATTACCATTTTATCGATTTGTTTAACCATTTCTGGCGTGGACACCTCAAACCGTGGTGGTCGACGGTGCTCGCCTTGGCAGCTCGTACGGCCCCGTTTAAACTCTGCCACCTAATATTTTATAGTTGTAAACGAAGGACCAGACTTCCCCAAAGTATAATATAGCTAGGTTTTAACACTGGTGGGACTGAGACCTTTCAAATGAAAGTCTTGTATTAGATATCTGTGACCAATTTTTTCCATGTTTCCATATATTACTGAGATTGTTTGAGTGCTCAAAAAAAAACTAAACAACGTGGCCAATCGAAACTTAAAACATATGTTTAAAGTTTTTTTTTTCAAACTACTACCGCCATCTATATATCGCTCACTCACTTCAAGAGTGACATAACTCAAAATATAAAATTTTTGAGGTTGCCTTACAGAAATGCGAATTTGGCAAATATCCATAAATTAGTCTCAGCGAAATTTAGTTTATAAATAAACAACCATATTTCGGATTATCCCAGCTTTTTTAAATATCTTATTTCAGGTTACTTATCTATTTATATGGACTTAAAGTTACACATCTTGACAATTTTCAATTTTGAGTTATGTCACTCTTGAAGTAAGTGGGCGATATCAGCTCACGTAATTTTGGGACCGCTCTCGTATGTTTGGCGGAAATTCGATTTGGGATTTGGGTTAGTACGTCTGTCTGTCTGCTGGTTGGTTCGCACGATAACTTTCGAAAGGAGTTACCGATTGACTTAAGCTTTTGTATAAGGTAATATTTTTCTCCATCTCAGGCAAAGTCCGATGATGGGCCATATTGGTCCACTCTTACCTCCCCGACCAAGGGTTAACATTTAGTGAAATATTGATTCTTTAGTAACTTCTATACTACTTATTCGAATATTCTGAAATTCCACACATAGTTTTAGTTTACACAGTACAACACATGATTTTGGGACTCAATTCTGAGAATTGGACGTGAAAGTAGCCCCAAAAATAAGAAATTCTACATCATTCGTTTAGCCAAGTTGGCTCAATTAATAATTTAATGGCCATACGATTTGTTTGCTCAAGGTGGATTTTTTGCAAAGTTGTAGATATTGAATAGGAGAAAAAAAATGCGGAACAAACCTACATGAAAAAAGTGCATCCAGTGCCTAAAAAATCGCAAAAATGCCCTGAAAGTCATAAAATATCTGTGAGTAAAATATTGAAAAATACGTATACGTAAAAAAACCGACCAGAACATTTTTGCGATTTTTAAGGCACTGGATGCACTTTTTTCGGGTAGGGTTTTCTCCTGTTCAATATCTTCAACATTGATTCAGACACAAAAGAGATATTCCGTACGGTATACCGAGAAAAAATATAGAATATGTGCTAAAAATCCAGCTTGAGCAAAAAAATCGTATGGCCATTAAATTACATTGTTAAGTCATATTTTACTTTATGGGACTCCTGCTCAATATTTCGAGGTGTTACAAATGGAGTGCCAAAGTGGGTATAACCCCCATCCTTTGGTGGATGGTACAAAATGGACTAAAAGCTACAGGGCAGCTTTTTGCATCATAGATAATGGAAAACAATTGTTAGAATTCGGGAAATTTTTTTGACAACACCTCATATTCAGTATGCAGCTTGTTACACATGACAAGTACTGAGTTACAAATGGACATTTAGAATTTAAATTGGTGAGTTCTGAATTTTAACTGAAAATCCCGATTTTCATTTGGTATCTTCTGAATATCAAAAAGAAAATTTGAATTTGAATTGACGACTTCTAAATTTCAAATGGAAATTATGATTTTTCTATTGATGAGTTAAGAAATTCTGAAATTCAAGTGATGAGTTCTTAATTTCAATTGTCGAATTCTAAATGATTTTTTTCTGGACAGCATTTAGAAATGGCGTAGGAACGACCTGTATAAAAATGTATTTTTTTGTGAAAAAATTTTAATTTAATTATTTTTTTTTAATAAAAATTCTCTTTTTTTTCAAATAACCCCTTTGAAATGTGAATAACAGTAGTATACTGACAACGACTACTATTTAAATTAATTACTTCAAATTAACAATTTCCACCCCTGGCAAATATTTGTCAATTCGGCAAATTCTTAGTCATATTAATGAGACAGCCATCAGCCCACCTATCACTCGTTCATCCACCAGCTCCTTGTCATAATTCCATTGACGTCACGTCATCATTTACAACAAAGAGAGTTGCCGAGTTTTTGAATTTAGCACATTCCCCAAATCATTAGAACAAAGACCAAACGGAGAAAAAACATTAAACAAAATATGTTTAAGAGCAAAAAATAAATAAATCATTTTTGAGTTACAGGATTTCTTTGCGACTTATGGAACAAAAAATTGCTTTCCCAAAAATAATGTGTTTCCCCAAATCTCCGATAGGGCAAACTAATTGAGCTAGATAACTGATATTTGGTACAAACACTGCTTAGGTCACCTGAAATTTAAAATGTTAAATTTTTATACCCTACACCACACTGTGGTACAGGGTATTATAAGTTTGTTTCACGGCAGATGTTTGTAACACCTGAAAATAACACAGCTAGACCCAACTTAAAGTATACCGATCGACTCAGAATCACTAGCTGAGTCGATTTAAGCATGTCTGTCCGTCCGTCCGTCTGTCCATGTAAAGTTGTTCGTCGACTACAGGTCGAAATTTCACTCCAATCGTTCTGAAATTTTGCAGTTTAGAGTATTTCGCAGCTGTTAAGATCGCTATTGAATTTGGTTGAAATCGGTTCAGATTTAGATATAGCTCTAATATATATCTTTCGTCCGATTTGGCCCTTTAGTCCTACAGAAGCTGTATTTTACATCCAATCGTTTTAAAATTTAGAATGGAAGAGTTTCTTGATCCATGAACCAACATTGCCGAATTTGAAGAAAATCGGTTAAGATTTAGCTATAGCTCCCATATATATGTTTCATCCGATTTGGCCATTTAGTCCTATAAAAGCTGTATTTTACATCCAATCGTTTTGAAATTTAGAATGAAATTTAGAATGGTAGAGTTTCTTGATCCATGAACCAACACTACCGAATTTGAAGAAAATCGGTTAAGATTTAGCTATTGCTCCCATATATATGCTTCGTCCGATTTGGCCCTTTAGTCCAATAAAAGCTCTATTTTACGTCCAATCGTTTTGAAATTTAGAATGGTAGAGTTTCTTGATCCATGAACTAACATTGCCGAATTTGAAGAAAATCGGTTAAGATTTAGCTATAGCTCCCATATATATGTTTCGTCCGATTTTGCTCTTTAGTCCTGAAGAAGCTGTATTTTACATCCAATCATTTTGAAATTTAGAATGGTAGAGTTTCTTGATCCATGAACCAACACTACCGAATTTGAAGAAAATCGGTTGAGATTTAGCTATAGCTCCCATATACATGTTTCGTCCGATTTGGCCCTTTAGTTCTATAGAAGCTGTATTTTACATCCAATCATTTTGAAATTTAGAATGGTAGAGTTTCTTGATCCACGAACCAACATTGCCGAATTTGAAGAAAATCGGTTAAGATTTAGCTATATCTCCCATATATATGTTTCGTCCGATTTTGCTCTTTAGATCCAATCGTTTTTAAACCCTACACCACACTGTGGTACAGGGTATTATTTAAGTATAAAATGTCCCAAAAGTAAATGTATGTAAACAATTTATACATGAATTACAAAATTTATATATCAGAGTTATTCAATATTACGAGAGTGGTGTAGGGTATTATATAGTCGGCCCCGCTCGACTTTAGCCTTTTCTTACTGGTTTGATATATGAATGTTATATGAAGATTCATATTTTGATATAGCCCCCGTACAAAGTTTCTCCCCGATTTTACGTTTTGCCCCGATTTTAATTTCTACCAAATGTCCTGAAATGTGGACATGTAACATTTCATACATAAATTGCCCATACAAATTTTAAGAGTAATAATATATATTAATAAATTTAACAATTAGCAAATAAAAATATTTTCTAACGCTTACAAAATCTCTCTAAAATGGCAACACTCCTCTGTGTGTATAATACATACATACGTGAAACGGTATTTCGTTATGTGAATTATTTCATTAGCAAAATGTAAGCTAATTAAAATATGATATTCCTACAAAGTTAATATGTCTTTGGCGGAGGGGGGAGAACGGAGTGATGGTAATGGATTATATTCAAAATGTCATTACAATGTAAAGTGTTGTACAACGCACTTCACCGTTAGATGCGGATGCAAAACCACGGAGAGAAGAGACGAACGACAAAAAAAAATGTCATCAAGTATTCTGTGATGATGTGGTTTCTTGTAGTGAAAATATGTATGACTAAAGTTGGAAGGTAAAAATTATTATATTTTAAGTACGCTGTATGTAGTATACGACGTTACCATGCAATTTCAGAAAGTATTGTAAAGAGGAAAATTATTCTCTAACAAGTGTATATTGTGTGAATTAAAGTGAAGTCTGGCAAATGAGGTTTCTACGAAATATAATACTCGTAGAATAGTTTAAAATTATAAGCCGGGAAAAAATAATTTCACATATGTATTAATGTATGTGGGAGATTTTAGTAAGGATGAGAATATTTTGCACATTCTTCGCTATATTAAAGCTTGAGAGAGTATTGTTTGGTAATGAATACTACGGTGTGGTTGTTGGAGACGCGCAAATTCCGTAGAGATCCAAACGGCAAGAGAGTAAACTACAAGATATACTCTCAGTAGCAGAGCTAAACGACAAATGATACTCGCGAACGATGACTCAAAGCCACGACTGATTTAATACGAGAGCCGAAGATGAAACAAGGTGTCGAAAATCAGCAACAACCTTCGATTGCTGGAAGTCTCTCACTATATTCTGAACAATGCATATATCGTCTAAGAAGAATTGTAGGAGAGATACATACATTGTTGGAAATCCCTCTCTATGATCCCTACTATGTGAATATCGTCCCAGGAGAGTTATAGGAGAGATACATTGTAGGAAATCCGTCCAATGCTCGTCCAAAGAGAGTTGCAGCAAATACTCTTCTTACTTCAATCCACAAGGGTTGCCAAGCAATGATGGAGTTGTACAAGCTAGGGAAGTTTTGCGACAAACTTAGCAGGGTAAACAGAGTTTATTAACCCCCTTTTTTTCATCTTTCAATCAAGAAATTAATTCATTACACACGAAGCGAAGTGAACAAAAATTAGCATTATGTGAGAGTTCGTTTCCGGCACATAAATTGTTTTTATTTAATGAGATCTGCATGCGTATTTCTTTAATCTGCAAAAGCATGCATAAATAAATTAGCCACATTTCGGAGCAGTCAAACTAAGAAGGAGGAACTGTGAAAACCCCAAGTCTCCTCGAATGTAATGAATACTTCAGAGCCTTGGACCACTGAACCACTTATGGCAACTATAACTGAATACAGCGAAGAACAACAGCCATCAAATAAAGGAAAAATTACCTAAAATAAGAATGATTTTTTTTACAAGAGTTCAGTTTCTTCAAAAAGAAACTGCTTTCTGATTTCGGTTTGGCAAATTGAGAAAAATCCTGTTAATCGGTTTTTATTATGCAAATTATTAACTATTCAGTTATTCGTAAAGAGCTAAGTTGTTTTGAACAGAGGGAGTTTGGGTTCTTCGAAAGAAATAAAGGTTTTATCAACAGGGACGCTACAAAAGTAGACCGACAAGGACAGCAAACGACGCCATATTTTTTGCCGCTCTTCTGACATTTTTCTTCAGTATGGTTTGCCATTTCATGATGGAAAGATATACGAGCCAACAACGAGTCGAAATTATTAAAATTTACTACCGAAATTCGGAGTCAGTGGCCTCAACGTTAATAGCGCGAAAAATCGAAAAATCATCTTCAGCGATGAGGCTCATTTCTGGCTGAATGGCTTCGTCAATAAACAAAATATGCGTTATTGGTCAGACAGCACTCCACACGTACTCCATGAGTCATCATTGCATCCCGAAAAAATTACGGTTTGGTGCGGTTTATGGGCCGGCGGCGTCATTGGGACGTACTTCTTCCGTGAAGATCAAGACCGGCACGTTACTGTGAATGGGAATCGCTACCGTTCAATGATAACCGAATATTTTTGGCCCCAATTGGATGATATGGACATGTGGTTCCAACAGGACGGCGCCACAAGCCACGCAGCGAATGCCACAATCAATTTATTGGAAACCAAGTTTGGAGAACGTGTTATCTCACGAAATGGTCCAGTCGATTGACCGCCTCGGTCGTGCGATTTGACGCCGTTAGACTATTTCCTGTGGGGCTACGTCAAGTCTATGGTCTATGCCAACAAGCCAGCGACGATTGATGAACTTTGTACGAATATCGAACGTGAAATTGCAGCAGTATCGGCCGATTTATGCTTGAAAACCGTCGAAAATTGGGTTCAGCGTCTGGACTAATGCAAGCGTGCCCGTGGTGGCCATGCAAAAGAAATCGAGTTCCATTCATAAAGGCATCGAACGTACTTTCACAGGAATAAAGAATTTCAATGATATCCAAAACCGTTTTTGTTTTATTTAAAAAAACTTTTGTAGCGCTCTTATTGAAAAACCCGGTATAACTTAATGCAGCGAACAGTTATCAAATAAAGAAAAAATACCCAAAATAAGAAGTTTCTTCAAAAAGAAACAGGTTTCTTATTTTGGTTTGGTCTTTGAGAAAAATCCGGTTAATCGGTTTTTATTACGCAAATTATGAACTAATCGGTTATTTGTAAAGAATTAAGTTTTGGATAGAAGGAGTTTGGGTTCTTAGAAAGATAGTATAGGTATGCGTGGAATTATATGGACCGCTAAATACGTGGGATTTCCCAAAATAATCCGAATTGTCCAAGCAATATTAAAACCGAGCTCGATTTTACTTTGGAGGAGTCTGCTCCTTCATTTATAAAATATTGGGTGACAGAGTTGAAACGGGGCCGTATGAGCTGCCAAGACAAACAACGTAGTGGTCGACAAATTAAGGTGTCCACACCAGAAATTGTTAAAAAAAAATCACAAAATGATATTGGATAACCGTCGGTTGTAGGTTCGTGAGCTAGCTGAAGTCATAGGCATTTCAAAAAGTGATATATATCGCATAATGACGGATAACTGATGATAAAGATGTGTGCAAGATGGGTGCCGCGTTGGCTCACAATCAAAACAATGCACCAGTTCACACATCCACTATTGCGATGGCCAAAATCAATGAATTAAAGTTCGAAAAAGTAAACGATCTCAGTGAATTTGTAAATATGGAATAATTGCGATGACCAAAATCAATGAATAAAAGTTCGAAAAAAATATTCTTCCCACAAAAAAATTATCAGCAGTTATATTTAATCTTTTATTGAAATTGCATAGCCCTAAAAATTTCTCTGAAATTTCATTTTTTAGAAAATTCCGTTGAAATTTCGTTAATATTAAATTTTTCTAAAGTATTTAATGAAACTTTCACCATAATTCTAACTGGAAAATTTAATTAAAATCTAATTTTTCTTGAGTATTTAATGAAATTTTCACCATATTTCTATCTGGAAAATTTAATTAAAATCCAATTTTTCTTAAAAATTTCATAGAAGTTCCATTCCTCTAGAAAATGTTGATAAAATTTTATTTTTCTACAAATTTCCTAAAATTTCAAGGTTCCCTTCAAATCTACATTTTTCTTTAAAATTACAACGAAATTGCAACTCTCTACAAAATTTCGTTGAAATTGCATTTTTGTTAAAAAAAATTTTAAACTACATTTCTGCAGAAAATTTTGATAAAACTAAACAAAATTTCTTGAAATTGAATATTTTTTAGCAAATATTTTACAATTGCATATTCTGTAGAAAATTTTATTGAAATTTAATTTTTCAAAAAGATTCTTTAAATATCATTTTGAAAATTTCGTTGAAATTGTATTTTCGTTAATATTAATGTAAATATTTACAATCGCATATTTTGTAGAAAATTTTACTGAAATTTATTTTTTCAAAAAGATTTTTAATATCATTTAGGAAATGTTGTTGAAATTGTCTTTTTGTTAATTTTAAACTTTTCTAGAATATTTAATGAAAATTTCATCCCAATTATAATTTTCTTGAAAATTTCATCCCAATTATAATTTTCTTAAAAATTGCATTAAAATTGAAATTTTCTTAAAAATTTCATAGGAATTGAAATTTTCCTAGAAAATTTTGTAAAAATTTGTCTTTTCTAAAACTTTCTTAAAATTTCATCTTTTTTAGAAGATTCCCTTCATATCTGCATTTTTCTTTAAAATTACGGCGAAATTGCATCTCACTACAAAATTTCGTTGAAATTTCATTTTTGTATAAAAATCATTAAATGCATTTCTCTAGAAAATTTAGGTAAATTTAAACAAAATTTTTTGAAAGTGTAGTTTTTTGGATAATTCTTTACAATTGCATATTTTGTAGAAAATGTTATTGAAATTTAATTTTTAAAACAGATTCTCTAAATAGCATTAAAAAAATTCAATGAAATTGTATTTTTGTTAATATTAAATTAAATCTTTACAATTGCATATTTTGTAGAGAATTTTATTGAACTTTAATTTTTCAAAAAGATTCTCTAAATAGCATTAAGAAAATTTAATTAAAATTGTATTTTTGTTTATATTAAATGTTTCTAGAACATGTAATAAATATTTACTTCCAATTATGTTTTTTTTTGCAATTTTTTGAAAACTTCGAAATTTTGTTAAAATTTTACTTTTCTACAACTTTTTTAAAATTTCATATTTTTGAGAAAATTCCATTCATATCTTCATTTTTCTTTAAAATTACGACGAAATTGCATCTCCCTACAAAATTTCAACGAAATTGCATTTCCCTAGAAAATTTTGTTAAAATTGTATTTTTCTACAAAATTTCTTAAAATTTCATATTTTTAGAAGATTCCATTCAAATCTTAATTTTTTTATAAAATAAAAAAAAAATAAAATTTCGTTTAATTGCATTTCTCTAGAAAATTTTGATAAAATTAAACTAAATTCCCTGAAATTTCCTTTTTTTAGAAAGTTAGTTACAATTGTAGAAAATGTTATTGAAATTTAGCGTTTCAAATAGATTTTTAATATCATTTAGGAAATTTTGTTGAAATTGTATTTTTGTTAATTTTAAACTTTTCGAGTATATTTATGGAAAATTTCATCCCGATAATGATTTTCTTCAAAATTTCGTTAAAATTGCAATTTTCTTAAGAATTTTGTAGAATTTTCATTTCCTTAGAAAATTTTGTTAAAATTTTATTTTTCCACAAATTTTTTAAAATTTCATTTTTTTTAGAAGATTCCATTCAAATCTGTTTTTTTTTTTATAAAACTGCGACTCTCTATAAAATTTCGTTGAAATTACATTTTTGCAGAAAAATTTTTAAATAAAATTTATCTAAAAAATTTTGATGGATTTAAACAATTTTATTTAAAATTTCGACGAAATTGAAACTCTCTACAAAATTTCTTTGAAATTGCATTGTTGTAGAAAAGTCGTAAATTGCATTTCTCTAGGAAATATTTATTAAATTTAACAAAATTTCTTGAAATTGGATTTATTTTTAGAAAATCTTTTACAATTGCATATTTTGTAGAGAATTTCATTGACATTTATTTTTTCAAAAAGATTCTTTAAATAGCATTTAGAAATTTCATTGATATTGCATTTTCGTTAATACTTAATTAAATCTTTACAATTTCATATTTTGTAGAAAATTTTATTGAAATTTAGTTTTTCAAAAAGATTCTTTAAATATCGTTTCGAAAATTTCGTTGAAATTGTATTTTTGTTAATATTAAACTTTTCTATAATATTTAATGAAAATCCCAATTATAATTTTCTTGAAAATTTCGTTAAAATTGCATTTTTCTTAAAAATTTCATAGAAATTGAAGTTTCCCTAGAAAATTTTGTTAAAATTGTACTTTTTCTAAAAATTTCTTAAAATTTCGTATTTTTTAGAATATATAATAAAAATGCAGATATGAAGGCATTTTTCTGGAAAATTACTTCGAAATTGCAATTTCTCTACCAATTTCGTTGAAATTGCATTTTTGTAGAAAAATCGTAAAGTGCATTTCCCCGGAAAATATTGATAAAATTAAACACAATTTCTTGAAATTGGAATTTTTTTTAGAAAATCCTTTACAATTGCATATTTTGTAGAAAATGTTATTGAAATTTAATTTTGCAAAAACATTCTTTAAATATTTTTTAAAAAAATTCATTAAATTGTATTTAATTTATTTATTAATATTAAAATATTAAAATATTAAATTAAATCGTTAATATTAAATTAAATCTATACAATTGCATATTTTGTTTAAAGTTTTATTGAAATTTAGTTTTTCAAAAAGATTATTTAAGTAACATTTAAAAAATTTCGTAGAAATTGTATTTTTGTTAATATTAACTTATCTTAAAAATTTCATTGAAATTGCATTTCTCTAGAAAATTTCTTTAAAATTGTGTTTTTCTAAAAATTTCATATTTTATAGAAGATTCCCTTCAAATCTGCATTTTTTTTAAAATTACGACGAAATTGCAACTCTCTACAAAATTTCGTTGAAATTGCATTGTTGTAGAAAAGTCGTGAATTGCATTTCTCTAGGAAATATTTATAAAATTTAACAAAATTTCTTGAAATTGGATTTATTTTTAGAAAATCCATATTTTGTAGAGAATTTTTATTGAATTTTTGATTTTTCAAAAAGATTCTTTAAATAGCATTTAGAAAATTTCATTGGAATTGTATTTTCGTTAATATTAAATGTTTCTAGAATATATTATGAAAAAATGTCATGCCTTAATATTTTTTTGAAAATTACGTTAAAATTGTATATTTCTTAAAAATTTGTATTTTTCTAAAAAATTCTTAAAATTTAATATTTTTTAGAATTTTTGTTAATATTAAACTTTTCCAGAATGTTTATGGAAAAAAACCATCCCAATAATAATTTTCTTGAAAATTTCGATAAAACTGCATATTCTTAAAAATTTTGTAGAAATTGAATATCCCTACAAAATTTTGTTAAACTTGTATTTTTCTAAAAATTTCTTGAAATTGCATATTTTAGAAAGTTCTTTGCAATTCATATTTTATTGAAATGTAATTTTTGAAAAAGATTCTTTTCTTAAAAATGTCATCGAAAATCAAATTTGAATTTGTCTTTAAAATATTGTTAAAATTATATTTCTCAATAGGTCGCCCATCGATTTTTTTTTTCGAAGTTTTCCATAAAATATAAATTTCGATGAAATTTTATAGAAATATAGAATCTCGACAAAATTTTGTGCAAAAATAGAATTTCGAATATTTTTCTAGAAAAAACAAAATGTTCAATAAAAATGTATTTTTGACAAAATTTTCAAAAAAAATGTTCCATGACTTTTTCTAGAAAAATTTACTTTGTAAATATGCAATTTTATCGAAATATTCTATAAAAAATGTATATTAAATTTTCGAAGAAATTTTTATAAAAATTAAATTTTGCAAGAATTTTCTACAAATATAAATATGATTTTTTTGTTGAAATTTACTAGAAAATATTAATTTAGGCAAGGTAGAAAAATACGATTTCGTCATTATGGAAGGAATCTATATATATAAAAATGGAAAAATGTTTGTATGTATGTATGTATGTGTTTTATAGACGCTTAAACCACTGGACCGATTTAAATTTTTTTTCTTTTGTTTGAAAGCTATTTGGTCTGAGATGGTTTTGGAAAAAAAATTTGCAAATAGTGGGCGGGGTTGTTATGTGGGCGTGGCAAATCGTTTGTTTGTGTGTTTGTTCCACTGCAGTTCAGCTGGCAGCCAAAAATGGACGGGATCGGAAATATCGGAAATATGGGGCAACGAAGTGGACCGGGTCCAGCTAGTTTTCAATAAAATGTAATTTGCTATAGAATTGCATGCGTTCAGAAATATTTAATAAAATTAAATTTCTACGCATAAAAATAACAGAAACCAATATTAGAAAATAATCAAATACAAGAAATTATATTTATTTTTAATGTTTTTTTATATATAGCTTTTAATATTTATTTTGGTCCAGTAGTAGGAGTACTGGGAGAGTTACTTGTTTTGTATTACTTTCGCAATGTCTACTATACTTTTACAAAGAATGAGCAAATTATTTTAATCCTTTCAGGCATTTCCCACACAAAATATTAAATTCCAATTTATATTCCTCTTAATATGATAGTACATTTTGGGTGTACTTTAAAGAGATTTTTTACTCTTTTCTTAATTCTAAATAAATTATGATTATGATTTTAAATAATTATTTTGTTCCCAACTGATTCAGGCTTTTACTCAAATTTAGTGTCTCCATTTTTTCTGAGTGTTAAAAGTGGTTAAAAAGTGCCAGAACTAATTTTATTTAATGGCTTCCGTTGGTTTGACTTTTGAGTCCAGAAAAAACGATATTAATATTGCATGATGCCTCTCATACAAGTTTGACAATTCCACAAAGAGTTCAATAGAATATTGACAAAATTTAATTCGCATTTACATGTAAACATACACACACATACAAAAAAACTGTAACAAAAAAATAAAACCTTTATAATTTGTTTGACCATAAAAATAAATAAGTTAATTTAAATTCAATTGGAACTTGACAAGTTGACATTTTACTACCCATGATACCACTAGAGCCGGCGGCTCAGTTAGTCAGTCCAACCGACTCTCCAGCCAAAACTAATAGCATACACACACTCACACAAACACAGCATAAACGAGAAAAACAACATCAATAAAACAAAAAAACCGAAACAATATAAATCCATAAAATGTCCCATAAGTATGGCCTAAATGTGTTTATATGCCTCTTTGTGTGTGTGTGTGTGTGTGTGGGGGGGGGTGTTGATTGTATGTGTTTATTTGCAAAATGTCCTAAATAACTTTCGAAACGTATAATTGACCAAAAATATACCCCTGAGATGAGATGAGACGAGACGTCGAGAGATGAGTAAAAGCTAAATGTTTTTAAAACAAATACACAAATCCAGACACGTACAATTTATGCTAACAAAATACTCGTACACTCAAACACACACACACACGACAATCCCCCACCTCAGTGGCAGACAGATAATATACGAACTCACAGACAAACACACACATAGTCATACGAGTAGACAAATGAATTTATTTTGAAACACTCTGAGAGACATCCATTTCCATTATTCATTCATTCATAGGAAAAGGAAGGACACAACAATGTTATACTCTGCTTCGCTCTGCTCTATATACGGCTAGTCTCCCCCGCTCACGCTTCCGTTTCCGCTCTTTTGCTTTGCTCACCCGCCGCACAAAGCTTTTATCGAATCAATGTTTACACATAAACGCTGTAAATCCCCCACCCACAATGCTCAATTCTCTCACTGCTCTCTGCCACATTCTTCTTCTGTGAGTGAGGGCAGTGGCGGAGATAGGATAGATGGGATCATTGCCTGGCATTTTTTGGTTTTGTTGTTGCAAAAGACCATAAATAAATCCCAGCATAAATAACTGAAAAATTGAAAAATGAATTTATTTACTTGGATTCTCCTCTTCATTGTTATGGGTAATGGAGAGCGAGGGATGGGGAATGTAGAAACAAAGATGTATGTATGATGTATGGCCTTCACCAGGCAGGAGACGAGAATGGTTGGGGCATAGTATGAAGGGTGAGTGAATAAAATTCCAGCATTAAAATCAATAATAAAATGAAAGACACCAACACAAAAAAGTAACTGGTACTTTTTGACGAAATTACGTAGGGGCTAGATCGATGTCCTATCAGGAAGTTTACAAAGCGAAAGTTGATTTTGAAAAAAAAAAATGCGGCAAAAAAAAATAATAACAAGTAAAATATCGTATACTCAGTCCAATAAATGGGATTTTCTTGTGTGTCAAGGAAATATCATAAAGAATGTGAATATGGAGACCATTGCTTGGCCGTGTAATAATTATGGCAAAAATAATCTAAAATAAAAAATTTAGAGGTCTTTATGAAAAATATGTACAGGGTGGCTGATATGTATTGCAACCAACTTCAGGTTGCTATCATTTCTAAACCGCTAGTCTGATAGCTGACAGATTTATTTCAGTGACAGTTCATTTTATTGTTTACAAGCTTACAAAAGCATTTTGATCTATTGCATTCAGAAAAAAAGTTATTCGTGATGGAATTCAAGCGTGATAGTGTGATTGCTTTATTTTTGGGTGGAAAAACACAAGTGGCTATCGTTAGAGCCCTCCAGCATTTAAATGTGAATAAATCTTTTGTTTCTCGTACCATTGCTCGTTACCGTGATACTGGCAGAGTTGCATCGCGTCCAAAAAGTCGAAATCCACGCCGCAGTGGTAGACAAATTGCTCGTGAGCTGAACATATCGCGAGAACGGATACAACACATATTAAAAAATGAGATTGGACTAAAGCCATTAAAGTTCCAAAAAGTGCAAGAGCTCACCGATGCACAAAAAAAGTTAGACTGGAAAGAGCCAAGGAGTGTGATGGCTTTGTCGGCCATTTGAAGGCCATAATTCGGGCCAAATGTGGCCAATTCGAACAAATCTAAACTGTTTCTAAAATTTTATGTTATTTCCGACATGTTGTGCTTTTGAACAATAAAATTTAAAAAAAAATTAAAAAACAAGTAAGAAAGAAAGGTCGGGTAAACCGACTAAGCTATACCCTCACTTTGTGAGTAATGTAATATTGAATATTACTTGAATTATTCTGTCAATTTGTGTGGGAGGTTTATCAAATACACCTTTTTTTCGCTAAACATTAGATACTTTAAATTCATTGCACTGTCCCGACTTATAAGCATTTATGTGCAGTGGTATAAACGTTATGAGACATTAAATTGTGGTATGATTTGGGCATTTTGTGTGGGAGGTACAAATAGGGGCGTGGCAATAACGTCCATTTTTCACAGGGCTATAGACACTATAAAAACATTACACTGTACAAAATTTCAAGTATTTTTATACACTGGTTTTAATGTTATAAACTGTTAACTTTTGGTGGAAACTGGTACCTTTGTGGGAGAGGTACCAAAAGGGGCGTGGCAACAACACCCATTTTTCCCTGGACTGTAGGCAATATAAAAGCATAATACTGTACAAAATTGCAAGTATTTTTATACACTGTTATTAATGTTATTACCTGTTAACTTTTGGAGCAAAATGGTGCATGGACTTCGCCCATTTTTCTCGAGTTGATAGCGACTAATATGCTAATATTATGTGTGAAATTTCAAAAGATTCGAATAAGTAGTATAGCAGTTATTAAAGAATCAATATTTCACAACATTTTAACCCTTTGTGGGGGAGGTACTAGAAGGAGTGGACCAATATGGCCCATCTTCGAACTTAGCCGGAGATAGAAAAAAAATATTACCACATACCAAATTTGAGATCAATCGGTTACTCCTTTCGAGAGTTATCGTGCCCACCAGCCAGCAGACACACAGACAGACGGACGGACATTGCTCATTCGACTTAAAATGACCCAAAACGGATTTCCTCCGAACATACTTGGGGTCTTAGGTCACTCCTTCGACGTGTTACACTTTTTTCCGTAGCAAATGATATATACCCTCGTCACACTAAAGTGAGGGTATAAAAACACAAAAAATATAGTAGATAAGGACAGTAGGAATCACAACAAGTTAGATGCTATATATGGGAGCTATATCTAAATATGGACCGATATGACCCATTTGTAATCCCAAACAACCTGCAGTATTTGTACCAAATTTGATCAACCTAGCTCTATTATTGCGGACTGTAGCGTGATTACCACAGACGGACGGACGGACATGGCTAAATCGTCTTAGAATTTTACGACGATTAAGAATATATATACTTTATGGGGTCTCAGATCAATATTTAGAGGTGTTACAAACGGAGTGAAAAAATGAATATACCCCCCATCCTATGGTGGAGGGTATAATAAATTTTTAATTGCAGACAGAAATGTAATATGCCTTAAAATATTTAAAAAATAATATTTTTCAATGAAATTTTTTTGCGGTTTTTAAGTCTTGACATCAAAAATTGAAACTAATTTGAAACATCAATCCCACAATTCCCAAAATAATTTCGAAAATGCCCAAAAATGGGATTTTTTGCACATTCACCAATATCTACTATACTCAATAGCCGGGCTCCAAATTATCTTTGCAGTTCAACACCTTATCACATACAAACATGATCAAGGTTTTAACTTTCTAGATTTGCTATTATAGAAAATGTGGCTTACTTTTGAAATTTGTGTAAAAAAAGGGAGTAAATTGGAGAAGATTGGCAATAGGAAAATTCTCTAGAAATATGATTTTCCTTTAAGATGAATAAAACTGTGTCATATTTTTTTAAAATACATTTTTCTATAACTCCAAAATAACAACATAATTTTTCCCCAAAAAAGTAGAAAAAATCACATTTTCTTGTTGGGTATATCAGATCCAATTTTCTATATAAATTATATTGAAACAAATTACCCTATGCAAGAAAAATTTCTTTTTCCGAGACCTTAAAACTTTATAGATTGAGGCATACTACTTATAATTTATGAAACCAAAACGAAATTTTTTTATGGTGAAGTTTATTTTTAAATTTTTTTTTTGTTTTAAAAAATAATTTTTCGTATTTTTTTTTATTTTGGCAATTTTGTTTGGGGGGGGGGGTACCAAAAGGGGTGTGGCAATAACGTTCATTTTTTAATATACTATGGGTACTATAAAAACAATATACTATACCCATATTAAGTATTTGTATGGACTGGAATCACAGTTATAAGCCGTTAACTTTTTGTGCAAAATGGTTTTATATATACCCTCGCTCGCAATATTACACCAGAAAATGTTATGCGCAGCCCTTAGACAAAAAATTTATATGAGCAGCCCTTAGACAAAAAATTTATTGCATAAACCTGCATGTCTACTGGAAGAAGTGGACAATATGGCTCATCTTGGAACTTAGCCTGAGATAGAAAAAAAATTCCATGTACCATATTTTCAGTCAATCGGTTACTTATATCGAAAGATATCGTGGGCGCCAGCCAGACAGACAGGCGGACGGACATTGCGCAAATGAATTAAAATGGCCCAAAACGGATTTCTGCCAAATATTCTTAGGTTCTCTTAGGTTACTCCTTCGATGTGGTAAACTTTTGTCCTGCAGCGTCTGACATATACCCACGTTCACAATAGTGGGGATTTAAAAACATGACTTTGCCAACTTTTACCAAAAGGGATTTATTTCTATATCTACATCCATCGACTTTCTTCAAATAGTCATTGTTTTCTTTAATTGGATGCTGAATCTTAAAAATTACAATACAATTTTTTTGGTGATTTTTTCTATTTTTTATGGTTTTTTGTTCTATCGGGGACATACCTCAAAAAATTTAGTCAAAGTACTAAACGTAACTTCCGTGAAAATTTGAATTAAAAAACTTTCCATAAAAAATGTTTTTGATTTCATGGAATAGTGTTATAGGTTGAAATTTGTCTATACCTAGTTATTGTCAAATTTCATAGTTATCGGAGCATAATTACGACCTGTTCCTTGATTACAATAATACATCTAAAGACAAACGGACATAGCTAAACTAACTCAGAAAGTGATTCAAAGCCGATCGGTAGAATATACAATGAACTTGTATCTTGTATCTCTTTGGGTGTTGCAAGCAAATGCCCAAAGTCATAATACCCTGTACCACAGTGTGGAGTATAAATAAAACAATATGTGGGAAAACAGCAGATGTTAAGCTACATTCAAGGCCACCCCTTAAATGGTGCGTATGACTGATAAAAACATAATTTTGTTACTTATACGATCCAGTGTTCAAATTGTCATGGGAACGAACATTCAATTGATTCGAACTAATTTGAACTGAAACCGCATTCAAACAATTTTTCTGGCTTGTTTGAAGGAAATCCGTTTCACGACATTTTAAATAATTTTTTATATGTCTGTCCGTTGCACAAAACAACTCTCGGGACGAGAACGAATATAATTTCTCTATAAACATGTACCAATCATTTCATCCTCTTAGAATTATGCAATTACATCCGTTTGTCAATGACTATAGTCTGTCGAAGAATGGTCACGCTGTCTCAATATCCCGAGACTTACTAATCCCGTTAGCGGATTGGCAACACAGGAATCTCCTCTGCACTTCTCTTCACTAGATACTTGAAATTCAGTACAGTACAACACTTTTACTATGCCTACAATTCAATGGAAAAGTTTTTCACACAAATTGGAAAATCAAAAGAAAATATTATCCCATAACTTATAAACAAATTATCTCAGTATCTTTTTGTTCTGAACATGACCGTAGCCTAGCTTAATTATACTTCCTTTTCGGGCATTTTGCAAACAAAATACAAAAATTCCTTATTATGTTTCTCTGAATATGAGAGTCTTCTACAGTCGATTGATTGGACTGATAACTTTTTACTTGAATTTGTAGTATTATGACTTTGTGCATTTGTTTGTAATGCTTAAAAACAAGGAGATGGACCCACAGTTTATTATACCGATCGGCATAGAATCACTTTCTGAGTCGATTTAGCCATGTCCGTCTGCCTGTCCCTTGTATTGTGCAAGTCGTAAATATATATAGCCATCTTTGCGAACATTGGTACAGGGGCATTTCTTAGGCTAGAGGCGATCCCTGTTCGAAATGGGGCATATCGGTCTATGTTTTGATATAGCCCCCATATAAAGGTCACCGCCGATGCCACTTCTTGACGCTCTAGAGAACGGATTGTTCAATTAATCTGGCTGAAATTTGAGAATTCATACTTAAAATTGGACTTAATCACCCTAGCAAAAATGGGAAACATCGGCCCATGTTTGGATGTAGCCCCCCACATATAAAGGTCCCCACCGATGTCACTTCTTAACGCTCTAGAAAACGGATTCTTTAATTGATTGGACCTAATCGTCCATAGTAAAAATGGGGTATCTTTTGTCCATGTTTTGGTATAGCCGCCATATAAAGGTCCCCGCCGATGTCACTTCTTGACGCTCTAGAGAACACATTTTTTAATCTGGCTGAAATTTAAGAATTTACACTTTATATTGCACTTAATCATTCCTAGAGTAAATGTGAAACATCGGTCCATATTTTGATATTGCTGCCATATAAAGTTCTCTTCCGATTAGACTTCTAGTGAAAATGAAGTATATCGGTCCGTGTTTTGATAACTATACGCTCCTCATGAAGGTCACGTTTTATAACATAAGTGCCTGGAATTTAGAAATTTACTCTATGTAACCTGCAACAGTTAATATTAAATCCGTGCATTTATTGGCAAACAATGGTGAAGGGTATTATACAGACGGCCCAGACAGACTTTACACTTTCCTTACTCGTTTAATTTTGTTGATTTTGATTTTGATTTTGGGACTCAATTCTGAGAATTGGACGTGAAAGTGTCCCAAAAAAAACCTCTGTATCATTCGTTAGTCACGAATTTTTTGATCAAGATGGATCAAAGTCATAAAATATATTTCAGTAAAATATTAAAAAAATACGTATACGTAGTACCTATACATACGTATAAAATAGAACATTTAAACAGAATGTTATAAAACAGAACAGAACATTTGCGATTTTAAAGGCTCTGGATGCACTTTTTTCGGGTAGGTTTGTTCGGCATTTTTTTCTTCTATTCAATATCTACAACTTTGCTTCAGACCCAAAAGAAATATTCCGTACGGTATACCGAGAAAAATAATATAGAAAAAGTGCAAAAATACACCTTGAGCAAAAACTTCGTACGGCCATTAAATTATTAATTGCGCCAACTAAACGAATGATGCAGAAGTTCTTATTTTTGGGGCCACTTTCACGTCCAATTCTCAGAATTGAGTCCCAAAATCATGTGTAGGTTTACCTGAATGTGAACACCGGAGCGTATGACTAACAATAATAAGTTGATATCACTCATACGCTACCCGCTATGAACCTACTTGTATAGGTTCATAGGTTACATTCGTGCAAGAATATTCTGGTTGACAAAGATGTCTTTCATTCCGATATCTTCAAGATAAGAATCAGAATGGTAGTGATACCTGCAGGGGCCAGATATATTTCGCGTGCTACCAGAAGTATATGAAACCATTATGCTCAATAGTAAAATATACACGAGTATATAGAATATGTAAAATAACTAAAAATTATTATTTTCAAAATCTTATTTTGTGAGGAAAATCCGTTTCAGGTCTAAATGGAAAAATGGATTTATGCAATTTTAATTGCTATCTGAACTGATTTTTACAAATTATACGTCGTTTGTAAGTGGACAAGCCAATTTGTTATGAAACTTTTGTACAAAATTTTTTTAAAATTTGTTTTTCGATTTGTATACCCTCACTTTAGTGTGACGAGGGTATATATCATTTGCTACGGAAAAAAGTGTAACACATGGAAGGAGTGACCTAAAACCCCAAGTATGTTCGGAGGAAAACCGTTTTGGGTAATTTTAAGTCGAATGAGCAATGTCCGTTTGTCTGTCTGTCTGTCTGTCTGTCTGTCTGTCTGTCTGTCTGTCTGTCTGTCTGTCTGTCTGTCTGTCTGTCTGTCTGTCTGTCTGTCTGTCTGTATGTCTGCTGGCTGGTGCGCACGATAACTCTCGAAGGCAGTAACCGATTGACTTCAAAGTTGGTATGTGGTCATATTTTTTCTATCTCCGGCTAAGTTCGAAGATAAAAGGGCCATATTGGTCCACTCCTTCTAGTACCTCCCCCACAAAGGGATAAAATGTTGTGAAAAATTGATTCTTTAATAACTGCTATACTACTTATTCGAATCTTCTGAAATTCCACACATAGTATTAGCTTATTTGTCGCTATCAACTCGAGAAAAATGGGCGAAGTTGCCACGTCCCTTTTGGTACCTCCCACAAAAAAGCACCGTTTTGCACCAAAAGTTAACAGCTTATAACATTAATAACAGTGTATAAAAAAATTTTAAATTTAGTACAGTATTATGCTTTTATATCGCCTACAGTCAAGGGAAAAATTGGCGTTGTTGCCACGCCCTTTTTGGTACCTCCCACACAAAGGTACCTTTTTGCACCAAAAGTTAACAGCTTATAACATTAAAACCAGTGTATACAAATACTTGAAATTTTGTACAGTGTAATGTTTTTATAGTGTCTATAGCCCTGTGAAAAATAGGCGTTATCGCCACGCCTCTTTTTGTACCTCCCACACAAAATGCCCAAATCATACCACAAATATCTCATAACCATTTTACCAGAGCACATAAATGCTTATAATTCGGCACAGTGCAATGAATTTAAAGTATCTAATGTTCAGCAAAAAAAAGGTGTATTTGATAAACCCCTTCTGGTACCTCCCACACAAATTGACAGAATAATTCGAGCAATATTCAATATTACATTACTCACAAAGTGAGGGTATACCTTAGTCGGTTTACCCGACTGAAACTTTCTTACTTGTTTTTAAAACATTAATTTTAAAAATAAATTCTTGCCCTTCGATTTTTCTTTAAATTTAAACAGAGTATGTTGCATCCAATTTTTGTAATATAACTGTTTATTTTGAAAGTAGCGTAAACGCCATTCTGTTTTTGAACCAAGATTAGTATCGATAAAAGGCTTTGTGAATAATATAAATATAAATTATTTACGTGCAGTTCATCTCAAGACTTCAATGTTTCTATATTCAGGTGAAGATTTTCTCATTCTAGTTTTATTAACCCCCTTTTTCGAATGTAGAATCAAGTAAAACAGAATGACGTTTTCGCCACTTTCAAAATAACCCGTTCAATTTTTCTTCTGTTTCTGCAAAATTCATATGCGAAGAAATTGCGTTTTTTTAAACTTAAGTCCGCCTCCCCTCGCATAACCGATTTAACATTTAAATGTCCTTCCGCCGAAATCCTCCTTATCAGATTCTTTAAGAATTTCAGTAGACAATTGTTTTATTTTTTGCACATCGTTGTCATGACTGTGTTATTTTATTTCTGGAAAATATGTATTTACAAAGTTTTGTGCAGTTTTTGTCATTTCCATTCATTCCTTCATTTTTCTCCTTTATTCATTTTGTATATCGGCAACAATGAAAACAAATATAAAAAGACAATAAAAATATGTATGTATAAGTATTTTGGAGCATTCAGACGAATCGATGGCATATAGAAGGAGACAACATCTTCAAAATTTATTGACATGTCGTCAAAAAATAGGTATGCATGAATGCTTCTACAAGTATAATAAAGTGGGTCAACTATGATACATTTTGAAGTTTTTCAGCACAGTTTAATGAAACAATAAGATCTACCTTTAATTCAAATCATTCATCTTTAGTAGATAGTAACTACTGTCAGAGGATAGTAACTGCCGTTTCTAGGACACTACTTATAAAAACGTAACTTATTACATTGCCGAACCTAAATAAATTAAATTTCTTATATAATGCGCCTTTATAACCAAGATTCTTTAGGCAGCGTATAGGAGTGTATGTCTGTAATTATTGGAAAACTGGTGTATTAACTTATTTTTTTATTGTCCTAGATAGGGCAATATCTATCTACTATTTTCTAAAGATCATTTTTGACCATTGAACTGAATCCATCTTAATCTACAAACTATAGTTTTCGTTCCATTGACAAAAGTACAGAAACAAAAATACATTCTCAATATACATTTCTATATATGTACTCCAACACTAGTGCGAATATAATATTGTCAATATCAAATATATACAATTCTGCAAACAAAAAGGGGGGGGGACATTTTTTGCGATGTCCTTTTATACTTTACAGATGAAACGATACGGCCACTGTGTCAGTGACAGCAGTGCACAGTTTCATTGACAGTGCAAATGTCAGTCAGTCCATAATTGGACATACACTTTGTGTACTAAAACTATGAAACCTGTGCTGGAGTTTGTCACGACAATGCAACGGAGAGAGACCATTCCATGAGAACATATAAAATTGGTGAAAAATATAACGATAATATTGGAAAATGTTAAATCTTCTTAAATAAATATTTCTAGACAAATTCTAATAGCGTCAAGGATTTTCTTCCCAAAGCAGAACTCAGTCCAGTAAGATTTGGGATGATAATACAGTGCGGCAGTCCAAAAACCGCGATATTATTGTTCTTGTAGGTCTTGTCGAGTAAAACTACGTTTGTTCTGTGAAATTTGCCGGAATCCGGATTTACAGGTAAAACCCGATTTTCCTGACTTTGGGCACTTAAACGCCTATAACATTTTTAATTATTAACCGATTTTCAATCAATCTAAACGGATTTGGATAGAAAAAACTTAGACTTTTATAACGGTATACATGTTGCTTATTTAAAAATGTATTCATATATTCGATTATTTTTCCCACAAACACATTTTTTTTCATTGTTTTCGACATTTTTTGTGTATCTTTTTGAAAATTTTGTCAAAAATAATTTTTTCTTCAAAATTTTAGTTTTTAAGTAAATTTTTTAAAAATTAAATTTTTCTACAAAATTTCGTTTAAATTGCATATTTCAAAAAAATTTATCTGTAATTTATTTTTTTTAGAAAATTTCTTTGAGTTCTCAAATATTCATTTCTTAAAAATTTCTTCAAAATTGAACTTTTCCGCAGAATTACTTTCATAGTCGTTCACTTTGTTTGAATTGTAACCCGGGCTGTGGTCACTAATCAGCAGCCATCGTCATTTAAACGAGTCATTGATTTCTAGATATAATTTAATTTGTAGAAATATTTTAAATATTTTTAACATAATTTTCTAGAGAAATGGAATTCTACGATTTTTCTAGAAAACCGGAATTTCAAAAATTTATTTCTACAAAGTTTCCTAGAAAAATGCAACTTCCAAGAATTTTTATACAAAAATGTAATTTTTTAGAGAAATGCATTTTCCATGAAATTTTTTTAAAAAAACGCAATTTCAATGATACTTATAAAAATTCGATTTGAAAGAAATTTTAAAATATGCAATTACACAGAATTTTTGTAGAAAAATTTTATTTCAACTTTTTTTAGAAAAATAAAAGTTTGAAGGATTTTTTATAAAGTTTAGCTTCAAAATTTTTTTAGAAACATTTAATTATGATGAAATTTTCTACATAATACCAATACCAGTTTCTGCGAAATTTTGTTGAAAAAAAAGCAATTCCAAAGTAATTTTGTAGACAAATGAAATTTTGCAGAAAAATTCAATTTCCTAGAAATATTCATGAAAAATACAATTTGAACGAAATTTTATTTTATTAGTGATATTAAAAAAAGGCATTTTTTACGTGGTTGTGGGGAGTCGTAAGGTTTGGAAACCCTGTTCTAGAATAATTTGTCGATATTGCATTTTTTTTTTGTTAAATTTAGTCGAAAATGCATTTTTTTTTAAAATTTTGTTGAAAATACATTTTTATAAAATTCCGTTTTTTAGAAAATTATGTCAAAATTTAATTTTTCTAGAAAATTGCGACGAAATTGTATATTTCTACATATGTTTTGCGAATTTCAATTTTCCTAGAAAAACTATTCACTGTCGCATTTTTTCAAAAAAAAATTTTCAAAATTGTATTTATTTGTCGAAATATTCTAGAAAAATCAATAAAAATTTAAATTTCAACGAAATTTTCAAGAAAAGATGAATTTTAACAAAATTTTGCAGAAAAATTAAATTTCACCAACATTTTATCGAAAAAATGCTAAATTGAAGGTGGGTTTTAACAAAATTTTGCAGAAAATTTAAATTTCACCAACATTTTATCGAAAAAATGCAAAATTGAAAAATGCAAAAGAAAATTTGTTGAAAAAATTAATTTTAATAACAATTTTCTAGAGGAATGCGACGACCCAATTTCAACGATATTTCAAGAAAACGATATTGTAGAAAAATGTCAATTTAAATGAATTTTCCAAAAAAAAATCAACCTCAAGAATTTTTGTAGAAAAATGCAATTCCATGAAATTTTTTTAAAAAATACAAGTTCAAAGACATTTTAAAAAATCTATTTAGTTTCAAAAATTTTTTTAGAAAAATTTAATTATGATGAAATTTTCTATAGAATAGAAATTATCATAAAATTTTCTAAAAAGATTTAGTTTCAGCGAAATTTTGTAGAAAAAAGCAATTCCAATGTAATTTTGTAGACAAATGAAATTTTGCAGAAAATTGCAATTTCCTAGAAATTTTCATGTAAAAATACAATTGGACGAAATTATATTTTATTAGTGATATTAAAAAAGGCATTTTTTACGTGGTTGTGGGGAATCGTCCGGTGTGGAAGCCCCGTTCCAGAATATTCCGTCGAAATTGCATTTTTGTTTAAAAAAATTTATTCGAAATTGCATTTTTTTAAAAAAATTTAGTTGAAAATAAATTTTTATTAAAATTACGTTTTTTTTTAGGAAATGATCTCAAAAATCCATTTTTCTAAAAAATTTAGACAAAATTGTATATTTTTACAAAATGTTTCCGAATTAAATTTTCCTAGAAAAATTATTCAATATTGCATTTTTTTCAAAAAAAAAAAAATGTCAAAATTTCATTTTTTGTCGAAATATTTAGAAAAATCAATACAATTTTTAAAAAACTAAATCTCGACATAATTTTATAGAAAACGGGATTTTTAACAAAATTTTGCAGAAAAATTAAATTTCACGCACATTTTCTCGAAAAAAATGAAAATTTGAAGGAATTTTCTACAACAAACAAAGAAATTTTGTAGAAAAATTTATTTTTAACAAACATTTTCTAGAGGAATGCGATAACCCAATTTCAACGATATTTCAAGAAAACGAAATTGTAGAAAAATGCAAATTTGAATGAATTTCCCAAAAAAAAAAAGCAATTTCAAGAATGTTTGAAAAAAAAAATCCAATTTCAATGTCATTTTTTAGAGAACTGAAATTTCCATGAAATTTTCTTAAAAAAAAAATGCAATCTTAACGATATTTAAAAAAAATTAATTTGAAAGATATTTTAAAATATGCAATTACAAAGAAATTTTGTAGAAAATTTGATTTCAACAACATTTTTTAGAAGAATAAAAATTTGAAGGATTTTTCTAAAATATTTAGTTTCAAGAATTTTTTATTTTTAAATTTTCTATAAAATAGCAATTATCATAAAATTTTCTAAAAAGATTTAGTTCAGCGAAATTTTACAGAAAAAAAAGCAATTCCAACGTATTTTTGTAGACAAATGAAAGAAAAATGCAAATGCAATTTCCTAGAAATTTTAATGAAAAAATACAATTTTAACGATATTTTATTTTATTAGTAATATTAAAAAAGGCATTTTTCACGTGGTTGTCGGGAGCCGTAAGATTTGGAAGCAATGTTCTTGAATATCTTGAAGAAATTGCATTTTTTTTTAAAAATTTAGTCGAAAATACATTTTTATAAAATTCCCCTTTTTTTAGAAAATTATATCAAAATTCCATTTTCTAGAAAATTTCGACGAAATTGTATATTTCTACAAATGTTTTCGGAATTAAATTTTCCTAAAAAAATTATTCAATGTAACATGTTTTTCAATAACAAAAATTTTCAAAATTGCGTTTATTTATGGAAATATTCTAGAAAAATCAATAAAAATTTAAAAAAAAATATTTAGACAAAATTTCAAGAAAATTAACAAAATTTTGCAGAAAAATTAAGTTTCACCAAAATTTTCTCTAAAAAATGCAAAATTTAAGGAATTTTATACAGCAAATAAATGCAAAGAAATTTTGTAGAAAAAAATTTATTTTAATAAAAATTTTCTAGAGGAATGGGACGACCCAATTTCAACGATATTTCAAGAAAACTACAATTTCCAAAAAAAAATGCACGTTCAACAAAATTGTCTTTGAAAAATTCGACTTAAAAGTTTGAAAAACCGGGGATAAGTTTTGAATTAAAGATTGTTTTTTCTGGCACGAAAAATACCATTAAAATAGAAAAAAATTGCCAAAAATATTTAATTCCATTTTTCAATAGTCAACATCCTAACGAAAAAAACAAGGTCATGCAAAAATCTAATGATAAATATATTAATCTATCTATATGTATAAATATAGAATAAATATATCGCTATCACCTTGAGAAAAATGGGCGAAGTTGCCATGTCCCTTTTGGTACCTCCCATACAAATGGACCATTTTGCACAAAAACTTAACGTCTTGTAACTTTGATTTCAGTCCATAGAAATATGTGCTTACAATTTTGTGCAGTGTAATGCTCTATTGGTACCTTCCAAACAAAATGGCCAAACAAAATATGAAAATGATTTTACTTAATTTCCTCTACTTTTACGATATGGATCACAATTTATTGTTTTCTTTGTTATGTATATTTCAAACGGATTTTGCCCTAATTCTATTAATTTGTGAACTCTAACTGACTAAATTTTTTGTCTAATCCCTCAACTATACTCTCGATAAAAACCCAATAAACAAAATCCAATTGCTGACTTTATATCCATGGATTAGGCAAATAATAATCAGATATTTATAGCTATGTATGTATTGCAAATACATATCTATTTGAATCTACAGTTATACGAGTATCTGCAAATATAAATGTACTCGTATACATATGTGTGTGATGGCAATGATTTAAAAATACCGAACATAAAAGGGTTTTTATGTCATAATCACATAATTGTATATTTATATATTTACTTTACAGTCGTTGGACATTGAATTGTAATCAATTTCATATAAATCGACTGAAAAAGACGATCTATCTGGAATAAAGCAGTAAATTTGAAAGCGACTCATATATGGGCACTATAAAAAAAAACCCGAACCTGAACCGATTTGTGTAATTTTTGCGGAAATGAATTCTTGTCAAAATAGAATACAAAATACAATATTCTACACATAAAAGTATACAATTTCATATCATATTTTTCCAAAGATTGTTTATCTTTGCTCGGATTACTCAACTGACATTTTCTCATTATACCCTACACCACATTGCGGTACAGGGTATTATAAGTTTGTTTCACGGCAGATGTTTGTAACACCTGAAAATAACACAGCTAGACCCACCTTAAAGTATACCGATCGACTCAGAATCACTAGCTGAGTCGATTTAAAGATGTCTGTCCGTCCGTCCGTCCGTCCGTCCGTCCGTCCATGTAAAGTTGTTCGTCGACTACAGGTCGCAATTTCACTCCGATCGTTCTGAAATTTTGCAGTTTAGAGTATTTCGCAGCTGTTAAGATCGCTATTGAATTTGGTTGAAATCGGTTCAGATTTAGATATAGCTCCCATATATATCTTTCGTCCGATTTGGCCCTTTAGTCCTATAGAAGCTGTATTTTACATCCAATCGTTTTGAAATTTAGAATGGTAGAGTTTCTTGATCCATGAACCAACATTGCCGAATTTGAAGAAAATCGGTTAAGATTTAGCTATAGCTCCCATATATATGTTTCGTCCGATTTGGCCCTTTAGTTCTATAGAAGCTGTACTTTACATCCAATCGTTTTGAAATTTAGAATGGCAGAGTTTCTTGATCCATGAACCAACATTGCCGAATTTGAAGAAAATCTGTTAAGATTTAGCTATAGCTCCCATATATATGTTTCGTCCGATTTGACACTTTAGTCCTATAAAAGCTGTATTTTACATCCAATCGTTTTGAAATTTAGAATGGTAGAGTTTCTTGATCCATGAACCAACACTACCGAATCGGTTAAGATTTAGCTATAGCTCCCATATATATGTTTCGTCCGATTTGGCCCTTTAGTTCTATAGAAGCTATATTTTACATCCAATCGTTTTGAAATTTAGAATGGTAGAGTTTCTTGATTCATGAACCAACATTGCCGAATTTGAAGAAAATCGGTTAAGATTTAGCTATAGCTCCCATATATATGTTTCGTCCGATTTTGCTCTTTAGTCCTGAAGAAGCTGTATTTTACATCCAATCATTTTGAAATATAGAATGGTAGAGTTTCTTGATCCATGAACCAACACTACCGAATTTTAAGAAAATCGGTAAAGATTTAGCTATAGCTCCCATATATATGTTTCATCCGATTTGGCTCTTTAGATCCAATCGTTTTTATACCCTACACCACACTGTGGTACAGGGTATTATTTAAGTATAAAATGTCCCAAAAGTAAATTTATGTAAACAATTTATACATGAATTACAAAATTTATATATCAGAATTATTCAATATTACGAGAGTGGTGTAGGGTATTATATAGTCGGCCCCGCCCGACTTTAGCCTTTCCTTACTGGTTTTTTCTTAATTTTGTTTTCAAATGAAAATTGTCTGCAGGAAAATGCCTCGCCCTTCCCAATTCAATGGCCGTTTATCATAAAAATGTCATGTGTGTTTTGGAAATAAATTGAAATTGTTAAATAACTATAAATTGTAGTAAATATTGAAACAACAACAATAACGACAGCAGCAGTAGAATTCTTAAAAGCAACAACTATGTATCACAGTACACATTTTATTTATTTTTTGCACAATAAATATTGAATAAAAATAATATTTATGAACCCTCTCACATACATTCGAATGTGAATAGAAAATAAATTCAGAAGGACAGTAGAAATATTTGTTATATCCTTTACTAAACAACACTGCATGTGAATGAATGTTTGTATGTGTTTGTATGCTTTGTGCATACATTTATCCTTGACTACGAGTACTCGTATGTGTATGTGCGAGTGTTTTGTATGAGTTTTTTTTTGTTGGTATTAAATTAACACAATTATAAATGTCAACAACACTATATAAATATTTTCAACACAAATACTTAGACAAATTGCAACAACAGCCCTAAGTTTAACATATGCATGTTTATAAATATAAACTGTTATACATATATGCATACATGTATGTATATACAAATATTATGTATACATAAGTGTGTGATATCTACATATTTATCAAATTTGTTGCTATATATCTTTATGATATCTTTACATATATATGTGTGTGTTTTCATAGATTGTATAGATGTACATATAAAGATATGGACGCGTGTCCTAAATAAAAATATTTGAAATTGTATTCACTATGAAATGAATGTCCTTATCAAATACATATATTTATCTATTTACTTTACATTTTACATAAAGTTATTTGAAGGAATGCCTTCTTTGGCAAATATTTTATTCCTTAAATATATTGTGATAGGGTTTTGGGTAAATTGAGTTTAAAATGTAAATTTTGCAAATTTGCAAAAGTAGAAAATAACTGATTGTTTCTGAACAATAGAACAATTTTAAAATTTTTCTCAAGTTTCCTAGACGAAGAAGGAGCTGATTTTGTACTCCAGAGCGAACAACAAAATTTGAAAAATAACTAAAACTATACCATTCATGACAAAAACTAACAGACCGATTTTAACAATGTTTTTATTTTTATTTTTAAACCTTCGAATGGATGGTTTCAATGGAAGGTTTGAAAGGAAAACAATATACGTAGTGGGCGTGGCATTATTTAAAAACTGAATATCTCAGAAACTATTTATCGTAGAAAAAGAAAATGTTCTATGTGAGTTAGTGTAGTTAATATGTATAACCTTAAAATAAACGGCAGCGATCGGATGAATGAGGCGTGGTAAAAGTGGAAAAAAAATGGGCTTATATGTTAGAGAATTAATAGAAGTTTCAAATATAAAAAATTCGCGAAAATCGGAGAGTACAAAGAATTTAAAAAATTTCATTTAAATTTTAATAGTTAAAAATCGCACATAGAAAATTTTAATTTTATTTTTATTTTTTAAAAAAAAATTTCTGAAATGTCCCGGAAAATGCCAACATTTCAATAAAAATATTTTTCAATTCGGACCAAAACATAAGAAGTTATGTCCAAAAACCCAATACACAGAGTGATATCTTAACGATTTTTTAAATATCGAGAACTACTGAACGAGTTATCGAAAAAATCTCAAAAAATTCCACAAAGCGTTTCTTCAGGTGCACCAAAAGTATAAAAATAATGGGTAAAATAAAAACCGAAATGTTTGAAACCGTCGATTTGTGGTGGAATTCCAATTTTGCCAAAAAACCTAGCAAAAAATATGCATGTAACGGATTTTCCAATAGGGATGATATGATTTTGAAGTGACGTTTCGGCCATTTGTAATATGTTATGATCTGTCATTTGTTTTTCGTTGTATTCAGTAGTGTTTACAATTTCATCAAAGAGAGATATACGCAAGAACAAAGTTTACAAATTATTCAGTTTTATTATAAAAATATTCGTTCTGCAATTGCAACTTTTCGTGCGCTAAGTCCACACTTTCCAGTCGACCTACGACCTTGACACCCATTAGCAATATTTTAGCTCTCGTTAAGAGCTATCTTTTTGCCATTGACCGATTCCCGAATCGACGTACCGTGAAGGAGCTAGAGCAAAAATAAAGTTTCCGTTCACATTTGAATATTATGCTAAGTCCGTTTTTTTTTAATCAAAAAAAAAAAACACTTTCCAGTCGACTTACGACCTTGACACTCATGAGCAATATTTTAGCTCTCGTTACGAGCTATCTTTTTGCCATTGACCGATTGTGCCTACGTGCCACACAGCAAATGAAACAATTGAATTATTGCGAGAAAAGTTTGGAGATTCGATTATTTTAACAAATTGTGATACTGAATGGCCTCCAAGAAATTGTGATTTAACACCATTAGACTATTTCTTGTGGGGTTATTTGAAGTCATTGGTCTTTCGAAATAAACCAAACTCTCTTCAAGCTATACAAGTCAATATTGAACATGCCATTCATGACATACGACTTGATTTAGTGGAAAAAATGCTCGAAATTGGGTTCATCGAATTCGTTCCTACAGGAGAAGTCGTGGAGGCCATTTGAATGACGTTTTATTTAAAACTTAATTGTATCGATTGTACTTCACATTAAATACAAAACTTTTGAATTTCCTTAACAAAAAAGGTTTTTTTCAAAGAACTCATATCACTCTTATTGGAAAAACCTGTATATTATACAAAATTTTAAGTTAGACTGCCATTTTTTGCCAGAGTTGTTCTGCGCAACAGCAAGACAGATGGATGGACATAGCTATCTTGTGATTTCGCTTTCTACAATACCCTTTTTGTACCAAAAACGAATAGTGCTTTAGTTGAATACCAGTAAATAATGTTTAGTGAAAAACTTCCGGAATTGCCACGCCCCATTTGGTATCATTCAAAAAAAAGCGACCAAGTCGTAAAAAACTTATCTTTCTTTGAGTCCTTCTCATCATGTTTTATGGAGTCCAAACCCGAGGTTTACCTTTCCCTCACGAGCTCTCAAGCACTTCTCTGGACGTGCATCAACAGTCACTCTCAAAAGCAGAACATTTCTGGCGCCGAATTTTGAGGGCAGAACTGTCCATTGGTCTGTGCATAGTTGGATATTCTGCTTCTCGATCAGTCTCAAAATGTTGATCTTCTCCAATACAGGAGGGGGCATTCAAACATGAGCCGTCGTTTTATCTAATTCCACTTTGCCCGCCTTCTCCGGAAATTTTAACGGTTCTGCTATTCCATTTATCAGAGAGCATGTGTTCCATAAGCCTTCTTCAAGATGTGGCACTCTATCATGATTAATGCGACATCCTGCATCTGCCCTGCCGATGACTGCCACTTAGTGGTCTCCATCGGACCCACAGCTGATGCTGTGCCGGTTGCGTAGCATTTATGGACCTTCCCTTCAGAACATAATTCTTTCTTATAGTCCGCCAACTGCTAAGTTTCCACACCATCATTCGACGCCGCTTGTCTGACCGACGCGTGTTTCTTTAGTTCAGGTTGTGGCTCTTCTCCGGATCGAACTCTTTTCTGATTTGAGGATCTGACCATTGACGCTGTCGCGAGGTCAATGATCCTACGAATAGGAGAGTTAGATCCACTTTGGGAGTTGATCCACCTTTTCACCGCTTTTCGATGCCGAGACTTCCCCAACATGGGTCTACGCCTCGTTTTTTTTTCACAGACAGGAATTTAGAGCTCTTGCCTCCATCGGCTTTGGAATCAAAAGACTGTTCATCAAAATGGACTTCTTAGGAACGTTCCGGTTCTGTCGTTTGAAATTTAGAACAGCTTCTCTTTATGAAAAGCCTTTCCTGATCAAATAGCACAACGTGATCACGTATCACTGCAGTTACGAAAGTGCTGGGAGGGAACTTTTGCCTCTACATCGCGACAAGATTGTTACCTCTGCTGGAGGTTAATTAACTAAGAAACTCCGAATAGTTATTGTTACAAAAATACAAAAACGTTCATGATAAAGCATTAAATACGAACCTAATTTACTTCAAAATGCAGTTGTTTAAAAGCACCAACAAAAAAATTCCTTGAATTTTAGAGCCATGAACGAGCACGCATTCAAAACTCGGCAACACATGAGGGGAAAAAGTGTTACTTTAAATAGTTGTAACAAATTAATTTTAACAAACATCTGTATGCATACATACAACTGTATATATTTCATTGAAACAGATTTGTATACAATTACCAAGGATTTTCAAGGTATGTTTGTAGGTACACGAAAAGAATTTTTTTTTTCAAAGGAACTACGTTTTAAACTAGTACACTCTGTGTTTCCGGCTGACGAGGAACATTACTCTCCGCCAAAAAAAAATTATAAGCTTAATTAATTTCTATGACCGCTAATATACAGTGTAGCTGACTTCAATTTCGTTCACGTGGAAAATGCTTTTTCTGTGCGTGTAGCTTGTCATCATCATCATCAGCCACATTCACTTCGTTATTCCAACATCATCCACATACGAGTACAACTCAGTGCACCATTCAACCACCAGCAATGGTGGCGAAATTTATTCATGGCATGTCGAGATTTTCCTTTTTCTACATATATATGTAGCATTTGTGTTAAAAAAGGTTGAAGGTTAGCAAATTACAACAATTTTCATAAAAAACAAATGTACACCTAAGTAGAGAAATCTAATATACTCGCACATGTGTGGTATACAAGGGTGGCTCTAAAATTTAATAGCGTAATAACGATACCATAATACAATTATTTCAATTTAGTTAATAAAGTAACTTTTTTGGTTTTCGATTTTTTTTTTGCATCGAACTTAAATTAAGTTTGGAGAACATCGATATACAAAAAAATATTTTTTCCGTGCGAGGTCTGTTAAAAATATTAAACAACTTATAAAATTTCGCCGGATACTTACATTAGACTTTTTTATTGTGTTGGTATGTAAGTTTTTGTACTTGATTTTTGAGAAATATAAATGTTGGACGTGTCTGTGTATCACAACTGTGATTTAGACTGTGTGACTTAGACATTGTGCTACCACAAAAACGTAAGGAAAGTCTTTCCTATCCTGTTGAATCAATTTGATTGCTTTAGAAAGCTCAGAAGAAGTTGGCGGATTTTAATATCAGCCAAGTTTACTATTTCCCCCAACGAAATGAGAGCCTATGGTAGACTGCTGCCATCTAGAGAGGGGACACAAACACAGAAGGTGTTCTATCGATTGCTCCAACTTTTCGTCTCCGCAGCTTTAGCAAAAATCATTTCACAAGATAGTCCATCTATCTGCTTGCTATCCCATAAGACGATGATTCGTTATGACAGACTCGATAAATGTAAAGTCCGGTCTCGATAATTACGGCAGGACATTGGCGGGTTTGGAGTTTAAGCAGGGCCATATCGGACCTCAATGTATGAATTTCGTGACTAGTGACCACCTGCCATTTGTTTATGTAAATGCACTGTCTCTCAAGAAAAGCTTAGAGGTCACCAGAGGCACGTCCAAATATTCCAGTTCCTCTGGAGCACGTAAAGTATGTAGTTCCTAGTCTCTCCAGTTCATTTAGTTGCAGTTCCCTGGTATATCCCACCTAAATCCGGTAAATATTGCTACAATAGAAAGAAGTTTTTTATTTCTGGAAAACTATTTCTAGGGACTTTAAAGCAGCCGAAAATATTGATTCCGACTTTAGTCAGAACATTTATGCTCTTCCATTTTGCTGCCTTGTAACAGTTAAGATTTCTACCAGTTAAATACATACTAAAGTGAGAAGGGAGTCTATTTGCAATGGTATATATAGGGTGATCCATTTCGAGGTTCCCTACTTTTTTAAAGAAAACAACACAGAAAATTCAAATTGAATGGGGAATGTTTATCAGTATTTGAAAGAACATTCTTTGGCAATTATTTTTGAAGATTATTTCTATCAATTGTTGGCAGCGGCTACGTCTCAGATGGTCCATACGTTAGTCCAATTTTCGATGACTCGTTCGAGCATTTCGACTGGTAACTGGCCAATGACACGCTTGATTTTTTGCTCCAACGCCTGAATTGAAGCGGGTTTGTCCGCTTTAGACTTTACAAACTTTAGACTTACATATCCCTACAGGAAAAAGTCTAACGGTGTGATATCACACGATCTTGGTGGCCAACCGACCGGCCCAAAACGTGAAATTATCTGCTCACCGAAGTGTTCTCTCAATAAATCCATTGATTGATGCGATGTGTGGGAAGTGGCGCCGTCTTGTTGAAACTAAATGTGGCCGAGATCACGAGCTTCAATTTCAGGCATCAAATAGTCGGTTATCATGGCACGATAACTGTCGCCATTGACGGTTACGTTCTCACCGGCATCATTTTTGAAGAAATATGGACCGATGATCCCGGCACGTCAGATCGGGAATCGGTCAATGACAAAAAGATAGCTCTTAACGAGAACTAAAATATTGCTCATGGGTGTCAAGGTCGTGGGTCGACTGGAAAGTGTTTTTTTTGGATTTTTTAAAAAAATGGACTTGGCGAACGATTATTTTGATAATAAAACTGAATAATTTATAAACGTTGATGAAATGCCAAACAATACTTAACAAAATAACATGACAGCATGACACGACTCACACGTGATCTGTCAAAGAAAGGCTATTGAAAAAAGTATATAGTCGGGTCTGTTCTGTAGCAAGGTGATTTGAAATCACCGGCGACTTACAGTCACTGTTGGAGTTCGAAATCGCCCGGTTTATTATTCATAGCCTCTCAAAAAAGATTGTTCGAAATATGTTCGGGTGATTTCGAACTCCAAAAGAGGAGTTATGTCGCCGGTGATTTTAAAATCACCGTGATATCAAATCGCCGTGATTACAGAACAGACCCGAGTATATACTGTACCATGCTGTTGAATGACAGTTGCATAGCATTTGCATTTTAGTCTTAAGGAACTACCCAACGGGAAATTATACGCCAATTTACCTAAGTCTGCTGATCCCAGTACTAGTTAAATTGGGACCTATCGTAGATTTGATCACGTAGGGAATGACAAACAAAGTTACTGGATGTGGTATGTTATCATTGCTGATAAATTGCTGCTTCTTAGTAGACAACCATTGGGTTCTCTACTGCTTAGAATACGAGAATTTGAGTTATCTACTCCGTAGTAGAGGACAAGTTGGGTTATCTATTGCTTAGAAAAATGTCAGTTGGTTTATATGCAGTTTAATAGACTCCTAGCTGATTTATCTACTTCTTAGTGGAGGGAAAGTTGAGTTATTTTCTCCTTAGTAGACTAGCAGTTGAGTTATCTACAACTTAGTCGACGACAAATTGGATTATTTACTCCTTAATAAACAATGATTTTTGGATATCTACTCCTTAAGAACGACGAGTTGGGTTTTCTGCCTGATTTACGAGAAATTGGTTTATCTACTCGTTAGTACACGACCAGTTGGGTTATCTACTCCCTACTAGTTGGGTTATCTACTCCTTAGTAGATGGCTAGTTGGGTTATTGCTAGGTGTGGCATGTTGTGATACAACTGCATCAGATATTCTTACTACTTATTAGACGACCATTTGGGTTATCTACTCTTAGTGGAGGACCATTTTGGTTATCTACTCCTTAGTAGATGACCATTTGAGTGATCGACTCCTTAGTATACGACAAGTTGAGTTGTCTATTCCCTAGAAGACGACCATTTGATAACATACTGCTTAGAAGACAACATAGTAAAACAGCAGTTGGTTTATTTACGGCGTAGTAGATGCCTAGCTGAGTGATCTACTCTTTATGAGAGGCCCAGTTGGGTTATCAACTTCTTAGTAGACGATAAGTTGGGTTGTTGACGACAAACTGGGTTATCTACTCGCTAGTAGACAACCAATTGGATTGTCTACTCCCTACTTGAATACTAGTTAAGTAGAGATACTCCATAGCAGAGATACATATGGGTTATCATTTTCTTAGTAGACGATCTTTTGGGTTATCTACTGCTTAGAAAAATGCCGGTTAGTTTATTTATTACGTAGTAGATGTCTAGCCGAGTATGCGACAATTTACGTTATCTACTCCATAGTAGAGGACCAATTGGTTACAATTGGTTGGGTTATCTACAGCTCAGTAAAATGGAAGTTGGTTTATCTACTTGCTTAGTAGAAGCCTAGCTGATTTATCTACTCCTTAGAAGAGGGGCATTTAGGTTATTACTTTTTAGTAGGCGATAAGTTGGGTTATCTACACTTTAGTTGACGACAAATTGGATTATCTACTCCTCAATAAACAATGATTTTTGATATCTACGCCGAGTTTGGTTATCTACTCCTTGGTAGAGGTTCAGTTGGTTTTTCTACGACTTGATTTGCGACAAATTGGTTTATCTTCTCGTTAGTGGACGATCAGTTGAGTTATATACTTCCTAGTAGACCACTAGTTCGGTTATCTACTCCATAGTAGACTACCATTTGGGTTATCTATTCCTTAATGGATGGCTATTTGGGTTATTTTATTGTATTGTATTTTATCAGATGGTATTGTATTTTATCAGACAATTCAATCAAATATTTTTACTCGTGAGTAGACAACCATTTGGGTTAACTACTCCTTAGTGGGCGACCATTTGGATTATCTACTCATTAGTAGATGACCATTTGATTATCGATTCTTTAGTATAAGACAAGTTGGGTTATCTACTTCCTAGAAGAGAAGCAGTTGGGTTATCTACTGCTTAGTAAAACGGCAGTTGGTTTATCGACTGCATGGTAAATGACTAGCTGAGTTATCAACTCTAGTTGGGTTACTTCTTAGTAGATGAGAAGTTGCGTTATCTACAACTTATTTGATGACAAAATAGGTTATCTACTTCTTAGTAAACGACCAGTTGGGTTGTTTACTCCCTATTAGACTGGAATAGATAACTCAAGTAGCCTTCTACTGAGGATTAGATAACCCAACCAATCCTCAGTAGAAGGCTACTGAAGTATCTATTCCACAGTGGGGATTCATTTGTATTACCTTTTTCTTAGTAGACGACCATTCGGGTTATCTACTCTCAAGTGGACAACTTGTTGGATTATCTATTTCTTGTAGATATCTAGTTGGGTTATCCACTCCTTAGTAGATTAAATATTAGCATTTAATTGCTTTCAAATGTGATTTACAATGCTGTCTGACTTTCAAGGTTAGGGTACTATAGGTATTCTTTTATATCAGTACTTGGATATGTAATAAATAGAGTTGTGTAGTTGGCGAACGAACTTTAGTTGAACGAGTCACTTAAATGAACGATACGAACTAGTTCCGTTCAGCTCAGTAGTTCACCATGCCTTTTCCTTCAACGATGTCATTTTATTCTCTCTTCTCAGCTGTTGTGTGTTGTTTCCATTTATATGTGTAGGATTCATGAATGTAGGATTCTACATAAACAAACGAGTTTGTACATTCAACTCATTCCATTTACGTTCCAAGCAGATTCCTTCAATGCCGGCTGATTTGAACTGGCGATCTAGTGAACGAGATGAGCTGTTAAACTAAAGTGAGCTAATGAGCTGTTGAACTAAAGCGAGCTAAAGAGCTGGTGAACTAACGTACAGGTGAACTAAGGAGCTGGTGAACTAATGTGCAGGTGAACTAAGGAGCTGGTGAACTAAATGGACGAACTAGTCACTCAAATGAACTTAACTAAAATGAGCGATCACTTAAAAGAACTAAAGTGCCCAACTCTAGTAAAAGGTGGAAATTTCTGAAAGTTACCGATTGTTGTCATACAAAATGGACAATCTGAGAACCGATCCCTATCCTTAATGGGCTTATCATGCGTTTGATATCGTATCGGTCCAATTTCTCGTAGGGTATCGATTCATCTCTCCATTTCCACAATCCTTTGCTCCTGCAGGGGACGGCTTTAATTAAACGAGGTTTTGAGAAAATATATATACATAAAATAGAAAGGAAAAAGTATATTGTTCAAGTATAAGTGGATGTTAGAATCTTTATTATATTCTTAGAGAAAATTTTCTGTCATTTATTTTTTAAACATAATTTCATTAATGTATTGGCCCCGACCACGGTGTAGGTGGTTAAATTTGGAATTTCAAATGAAATAGTTAAATTTTACTAAAAAATTTTAATTTTCTTAAAAAATGATGTAGTCATTGTAGAATCTAATACGAGTGAAATTATTATGGCATATTTAATTCACAAGTGTGCCAACATGCCAACGACAACTAGAGCCATAGCTATGATGATAATTGCAACAGTGATGATGATGATGATACTTGTACTATGGCAAGGACGCGACAAATGTAGATGAGGAAGATGCTTCTCTCGCTCTCTCAGTTTGGTTTACTCTGGTTTTTGTTGTTGGAGCAGGGCATGGCTTCCAAGAGGACATAACTAAACTAACCATGAATGAAATAACAAACTAAGGATGCCTACAGTACAGATTCATTCACTACTACATCCCCACCAATTTGAAAGGAAACGTCGGTGGGGAACTCCATGGAAGCATATGAACTAGTTTTGGCCTCCATGTCTATAGTTTTTCTACGGGGAAATGGCGTTAAATAAGTATGCAGGATGAAATTGCTATCATCTACCCATTTTAAGTGGCAAAGAGCCAATATAAATACGTATATGTACATCTATGTTCGTATGTATATGTAGCCTACATATGTATATGTGAATGAGAATAACATATACATATATAAATATACATTTGTATGTACGTACCACCATCAACGCATTTAATTAATTGCCTTAATTGAATTGAATTGAAATGAAATGTTTTAAATAAAGGATAACATAATAAAGTTTCCGTTTCGTTGTAGTTCGTTCGCTCGTTTCCCCCTCAACCCCACCACTCCCCTTTTAATCCGAATGTAATGAATATTGAATTGAGTTTGCAACCCGCAGCACGAGTAGCAACATTTGAATTGTGAGAACTTTTCGTAATATGAACGAATGAATTTTGAATTTAAATATATATATTTTTTTGTATTGAAAGTAAGTGAAATAGAAAATAATTACTTTCGTTGTACTTACATACATAGTCATTGAAGTGATATGATACAATGTTGTAAACAATTAATTATATACAATAATTACATGGAGGCGGAGACGGAGGGTGGAGGTGGTTTTCCACATTTTTCGAAATTATATATTTTTGTATAGAGGGGAGGGGGAGGGACGATCGATCTCAAGGTAATTATAAACTGATAACTACTATAACTAAATGAAAACCAAATATGAATTTGTATATTATTATAGTGCATATAAGCGGTTTTTTTTTCAATATTTCATTGAGTGTGTTACACTATAATTTATATAAAATCTGATAACTGCGGAATAAGTTTCCAGAAATTATAATCGTGATAATTGGTCATTAGTTAAGTAGAGATAATGTAATTGGAAATAATACTCGTACAACAATTCTGAATAATTGAGTATTGTGGTAAAACTAGACGAAACAAGCTTACGAAATTCGAATGAATTTCTATTTAATAGCAATTAATACTTTGTAAACATTGTGCTTGTTTAATACCCGAAGCTTATGATTCACGTATGTGATCATGGAAATTTTCTGAAGTGTTCCCGATTTTGATGACATTTGGTGGATATGTCCAAAAAGGGTTCTGGTATTGCATATGTTTTGTAAATGTATACAAAAATACTGATTGCAATCCACTATACGATGGGAGGTATATTCATTTTGTCTCTACGTTTGTAACACCTCTAAATATTGAGATAAAGGGTTTTCCAACAAGAGGTGTATTTTTTTGGTATTCACAGAAAAATGCCATTTATGCCATGCAACAACCAAAATGGAAATGGGATGAAACCAATTGCAAATGAATGCTGACATTATCCCTTTCATTTGCAATTGGTCTTATCCCATTCCCATTCGGAAAGTTCGATTTTGTATCACAGTGTAATGAATAACAACATCCGCCAAATGGCCACCACGACCACGCTTACAGGACCATATCCTTTTCATGAAATTTTCAATAACCAAATGGCAAAGTGGCTGCCCTATGTCCTCGATAGCCTCACGAATTCTATCTTTGAGGTATTGAATCGACGCTGGGCTGTTGGTATAGACCTTATCTTTCACTTGGTCCCATAGGAAGAAGTCGCAAAGTGTTAAATCACAAGATCTCGGTGGCCAATTGTGATCACCTCTTCGAGAGATAACACGGTCCGGAAATTTTTCCCGTAACAGAACAATGGTTTTGTTTCTTGTGTGGCACGTAGCGTCGTCTTGTTGAAAGTAAACGTTGTCCAGATCAATGCCATCCAACTTCGACCCTTAAAAATCATTAATCATCTCTCGATAGCGCAATCCATTCACCGTAACTGTTGATCCAACCTCATTTTCGAAAAAGTAAGGTGCAATGACCCTTCCGGACCATAAACCGCACCAAACAGTCACACGTTGAGGATGGAGAGGCTTCTCAACAATAACTCTTGGGGTTTCCGAGCCCCAGATGCGACAATTTTGCTTGTTGACGTAGCCACCGAGGTGGAAATGAACCTCATCAGTCAAGATGATTTTTCGATGATTTTCGATTTTTCGAATTTTTCGGATATCGTTCCATTTTTAGTAATGGCGTAGTTTCTACTTGTCAAATGTCACAGAATAAAAGCTTCAAAAGTGACAGCTACCGAAATACCGGGTGATTCAAAATAACACCTCTTGTTGGAAAACCCTGTATATATATTCTTAATCGTCGTAAAATTCTAAGACGATTTAGCCATGTCCGTCTGTCCGTCTGTCCGTCCGTCTGTTATAATCACGCTACAGTCCGTAATAATAGAGCTAGGTTGATCAAATTTGGTAGAAATATTTCTTATAGTTGCAGGTTGTTCGGGATTGCAAATGGGTCATATCGGTCAATGTTTTGATATAGCTTTCCTATAGAGGTCGCTCCAAAATACTGTTTTTGAGCCATAGATACCACATTTTTAAAGCAATTTAGCAGAAACTTTGCAGTTTGTATTTTATTTTGACAAGAATTCATCACAGCAAAAATTTTACAAATCGGTTCATATTGTGTTATAGTCACTCTATAGAGGTCGCTCCAAAATAAACGTATTTAAGCCATAAAGACCACATTTTGTAAGCATTTTAACTGAATCTTTGTAGTTTGTATTTAATTATCGCAGTAAAAATTTTTTAATCAGTTCATATTTTGTTATAGTTCACCTATAGCTGTCGCTCCAAAAAGCCTTTTTTATGACGTAAACACCATATTTTCTAAGCATTTTAACTGAATCTTTGCAGTTTGTATTCTATTTTGGTCAGAATTCATCTCAATAAAATTTATAAAAATCAAATTTTATTTTGTTGTAGTCCCCGTGTAGATGTAGCTTTCAAAAATGGTATTTTAAGCCATAAATACCACATTTTTCAAATGAAGAATTTGGCTAAAGAATTTGCGGAATTTGCAGAGTTCCTAATACAACTAAATGCAATCAATGGTTGATGGTATATAAGTTGCGGCATCGCCGAACTTAACGATTTTACTTGTTTTGTATTTGTTTCACAGTGTCATTATACCCTCACTTTATTGTGACGAGGGTATATATCATTTGCTACGGAAAAAAGTGTAACACATCAAAGGAGTGATCTAAGACCCTAAGTATGTTCGGAGGAAATCCGTTTTGGGTCATTTTAAGTCGAATGAGCAATGTCCGTCCGTCTGTCTGTCTGTCTATCTGCCTGTCTGTCTGTCTGTCTGTGTGTCTGCTGGCTGGTGCGCACGATAACTCTCGAAAGGAGTAACCGATTGACTTCAAATTTGGTATGTGGTAATATTTTGATCTATCTCCGGATGAGTTCGAAGATGGGCCATATTGGTCTACTCCTTCTGGTACCTCCCACACAAAGGGTTAAAATTTAGTGAAATATTGATTCTTTAATAACTTCTATACTATTCGAATCTTTTGAAATTCTGCACATAATATTAGTATATTAGTCGCTATTAACTCGAGAAAAATGGGTGAAGTTGGCATGCCCCTTTTGGTACCTCCCACACAAATGGACCATTTTGCATCAAAATTTAACTGCTTATAACTTTAATACAAGTGCATAAAAATGCTTGAAATTTTCTACAGTATAATGTTTTTGTAGCGCCTATAGTCCGGTAAAAAATGGGCATCATTGTACAGCCCCTTTTGGTACTGCCCACACAAATGGCCCGTTTCGTACCAAAGTAAACGGCTTGTAACTTTAATACCAGTGCATACAAATACTTGAAATTTTGTACACTGTAATGCTGTTGTAATGCCTATAGTCCTGTAAAAAGTGGGCGTTACCCCGCCCCTTTTTGTACCTCCCACACAAAATGACCAAATCATACCAAAATTACATAGCTCGTAACTTTAATATACCAGTGCACACAAACGCTTATAGTTCAGCACAATGCAATGTATTTAAGAATGTACTGTTTACCGAAAAATATGTGTATTTGGAAAACCCCTTCTGGTACCTCCCACACAAATTGACAGATTTATTGGTGTAATGTTATATATTACATTACTCACAAAGTGAGGGTATACCTTAGTCGGTTTACCCGACTGAAACTTTCTTACTTGTTTTACGAAAAAAATAGTCTGTTGTTGGGCCCTTGCAAATTCCGTCCATAACTTCGGCACTTTTATAAAAAGACGCTAACAATTTGTGAGGATCTGTATTTTGAAGCAATCATCTAAAACATTTTTTTTGCTGCGGCATATGATTTTGCGCTCGATTTGGATATATATATGGAGGATTTCATGTCAAGTCAGTAAATTTTTACACACGATGTCTTCTGATCCAGATAAAACTTACACCAAGTTTAGTCCCATTGGATAGTAGCTTTGACATAAAATTTCAACGATATCGGTTAAGGACTGTCCAAGATGAAGTGTCAAAAATGTTAGTCAAACGACCCTTTTTCCCAACCATATGACTAATTACCTATTGTAAAGGGTGGTTAACTTGTAAGGTTCGATGTTGAATGTGAACCACACCTAAATGTCAAGTTTTTTCTGAATTTCAATTGATATTTTTCAATTTCAGACTAACTCAATTTGAACCATGGAAAGATACACAATCGAGCAACGCGTTAAAGTTTTACGAAAATGGGCGTTCAAATCAAAATGCATTTTGCGCACTTCGTAATTTTTTTTTGATCAGCATAATCGACCAAATGTGTCCACAATCGGGAGAATTGTGCGCAAATTTCAGCAAACCGGGTCTGTAAGAGATGGGAAAACACCTGTGCATGCTAGCCCACTTCGTTTGGTGCGGCTTATGGGCTGGCTACGTCATCGGGCCATACATCTTCGAAATGAGGCCGGTCAGGCAGTTACTGTGAATGGTGTTCGCTATCGTGAGATGATAATGAACTTTTTATGGCCCGAATTGGAAGATATGGATGTGGACAATATGTGGTTTCAACAGGACGGTGCGGTGCCACTTGCCACACAGCTAACGAAAGAATGGATCTTTTTGCGCAACAAATTCAACGTCGTGGCGATGTCAATTGGCCGCCAAGATCATGTGATTTGACACCGTTGGACTTCTTTCTTTGGGGTTATTAGAAAGAAAAGGTGTACGTCGATAAGCTAGCAACAATTGAAGAGCTAAAAGATGAGATAATTCGGCACATTAACGGCATAGAACCTCAATTATGCCTCAGCGTCATCGAAAATTTGGACCACCGAAGGGAGGTGTGCCGTCGAGGTCCAATACCAATATTATCATAATAAAAAGAAATGCCAATAATTTCCTAAGAAAATGTTGCCCAAAGTTTTTTCGATAGATTTTTCTTCAGTCTTTTTAAGAAAATAAAAAAGTCGCAAAAATATTTTGTGAAACTTTGGCACTTTTGTAAAAACCCATATTTTTATTTTTGATTTTTTTTTTTGCTCAAAAGAAAGCTTAATCATTTCTTTTAAGATCTTTGTGGTCTATTGGTCTATTAGTCTATCTATCAAAAAAAAGGAAAAGCCTCTAAAAATCTGAGGTTTAACCATACATTTTAGCATAACTGGAGAACCATTTATCGTTTCAGGAAAGCTTTAAATAATCCTAAATTAGGAAGCCTTCATCTTCTCATAAAATTTCTTCATCTCATTAGCGGTTTCAAGGATACCTTACAAGATATTGCGAAAAATCCAATACTTTGAGAAAATTTTAATAATTTTTTAATTAAACCCTCAGCGGTTTTAAAGAAATCTTACAAAATATTGCAAAAAAATCAATTTTTTTTTTTAAAAAAATAATATTTTTTTATTATAACTTATTAAAAACATCGAAAAATTCACAATTATTATATTTTCATTTTGCTATATTCATTTCGTCACTCCGTTTGTAACACATCAAAATATTGATCTGAGACCCCCATAAAGTATATACATTCTTAATCGTCGTAAAATCCTAAGACGATTTAGTCATTTAGGCTGTCCGTCCGTCCGTCTGTTGTAATCACTCTACAGTCTACAATAATTGAGCAATATCGGTCCATTTTTTGGGCCGATATTGACTTATAACGTCGTAGAGGCCACAAATGTCAACTGATCGGGCTGAACATTGGTAACTCGGGTTTATTTATACCCGGAATCCTTCACACTAACAACGGTAGTCATAGGTCCATGGTTTGATATAGCCCCAACATAAAGGTCCCTCTAGGTTTGACGTCGTAGCGCCACAAAAACCTCAAGTTTCAACGAATTGGGCTGAAATTTGGTATAATGAGTTTATTTGTACCCGATATCATTCACATACGATCAATGGTGGAGGGTATATAAGATTCGGCGTGGCCGAACTTAAGCCATCCCTAATTGTTATTATTTTATTGTAGAGTCTCATTGGTTATGAATTATGAAGAAAATGATTAGCTTAAGGTGGATTTTTAGCACTTTTTCTTTATTTTTTCTCGGTATACCGTACGGAATATCTTTTTTGTGTCTGGAGCAAAGTTGTAGATATTGAATAGGAGAAAAAAAATGCGGAACAAACCTACCCCAAAGAAGTGCATCCAGTGCCTTAAAAAATATTCTGTTATGTTTTATAATGTTCTGTTTTTTAATATCAATTGAGTTTCTTCTCATTACATTGAAAATGGTGAAGATCTCAGCGATATTCATTTTATGCGACAAATAATACAATCTCACATTTTTTTATATCACATATTAAATACTCGTATAAACAAATTTTTCATTTCTATTACCCTATAATTAAATTTGCTTTTACCGCCCACTTTCTTGCAGATCAAATCAAATGTGTGACCACTTTACGTTGTAGAAAAACGCAATCAAGACAGCCAAATGTACATAAATGATGCCCGAAATTGAATGTGACGTGGGGGCAGCAACAGATATGGTCAGTGGAGCAGCACATGCGCCCGTTTTTGAAACGACAGTGGCCCAGAAATATTACCAGCAGCATCAGCAACAGCATCAACAATTGCATCATAATCATCATCAGCAACACCAACCCCCCCAGCAGCAGCAACAACAGCAGTCATATCCACAAATTCAGCATTATAGTTCTGGTGGTGATTATAAAATATCCGCAGAGCAACAGCAGCAACAATTGCAACAGTCGGCCCAGTATAAAATGGCAACGAGTTCATATGTCTACCGGAGTCCATTGACCATACCACCCACAGCAGCAGCAGCTGCTGCTGCCATGTATGAGACGAACAACAATAACAATGTGGCCGAGGCTTATAATAACAACTATCATCATCCGCATCATCATCATCCTCATCAGTTGCACTCAATGGCAGCTGGCTTAACTAGTCACAGTATGGCCATAACGGCTGCTGGAACAACCTCCCCCTCTGCAGCAGCCACCACGGCAACAGGTGGTGCAGCCGCCAGTGTCGAGGATGCCATAGCTGCCAATCATGCCAGTAGTCTGCACAACATCAAAGAGAAATCGAATGAAACGACATTTTTGCAAAAGTCTTTAGAGGCACCTCCAACTTCAAAAAATCTCAATTATACCAATGGCTATGGTGGCGGAGGCGGAGGCGGAGGCATCGCTACCGGAGGAGCCATAGACCGAGGAGCAGGCAATTTTGTGGGTGTAGGTGTTGCTGTGACCAATAAAACGCTCATGTCATCACCACCGCCCATTGGTGTGCAGGCAAAAACGCCACAAATGAGACATAATCTGTCGCCCACCGCCTCCGCGGAGGCACATTTAACCTCAACGAATATGGCTTCGCCTGCCACATGGCACCCCCATGTTTACGCCCGCCCACCTACACGTCCCACCCCTCATACTATAGCCGATATATTGGGTTTGCGCGACTTGACGATGGTCGGCGCGGCCAACGCCCTCAACATCAACATGTCGCTGACAACAGCCCTCCCCAATGTCGTCGTCGGCGGCAATGCTTTAATTTCACGCGACACTCACGACGAATCCTCCAATTCGTCGGCCACCAGTCATTTGCCTCCCGCCCCCGCCAAATCGCCCAAAAGCATTTTACGCAACTTCCAGCAACAATACTCACAGCAGATCACTCAATACGAGCAGCAGAATCAGGCACGAAGTGCTTCGGCCAGTGACACGAGTGAAGACGATAATGTTGGCAGCAGCAATAGCGTCGTCGGAAGCTCAGTTGTTGCCGGCAGTGGTGGTGGTGTTGTGACAACATCATTACCTGCTGTTGTGGTTGCCACATCGGATGACTTGGGCCACGATCAGCCTTTGAATTTGTGTGTGGCCAAAAAGGCCAGAGATTCTTTGTCCCCACCACCTGCCGTTAAACAAAATCAAATATTGGGTGTCACTAATGCGGAGCGAGAGAAATCGCTGCTGGGTAAACATCTGAAGAAAGGTAAGTTCAGAGAAAAGCATTTTATTTCATGTTTCCTATTGCATATAAAGAACTTACATATATTAAATTGAATCAGAAAAAAACAAAGAGATAAGATGAATGATACTTACTTCTTCTCAATTGCCATCATAATCTGTGTCTGATTAGCATTTTCTTTGTATTTTATCCAAATTTCAAATATTTATTTTTTTTTTTTTCAAATATAAAACTATAAAAATTTAATATATCAAAATATAAAACTATAATAATATAGAAATATAAAAATAAAAATATATAAGAATATAAAAACAAAAATATAAAATAATCAGAATACAAAAATATAAAATAATAAAAATATAAAAACACGAGTATAAACATAAAAATAAAAAATCTACAAATATATAAATATTAAAATATAAAAATTAAAAATATTGAAATATAAAAACATAAAACTATAAAAACTTAAAAATATAAAAATATAAAAACATAAAAACATAAAAATATAAGAATGTAAAAATATAAAAATATTAATATATAAAAATATAAAATAATAAAAATATAAAAATAAAAATATATAAATATTAAAATATAAAGATATAAAAATAAAAAAAAATATAAAAACAAAAATATAAAAATATAATATTATAAATATTAAAGTATAAATATAAATATAAATATACAAATACAAAAATATAAAAATATAAAACATAAAAAATTAAAATATAAAATTATAAAAACATAAAACTATAAAAAATGTTAAAATATACAAATAACAAAAATTAAAATATATAAAATTATAAAAACTAAAACTATAAAAATATATAAATATTTGAATATAAAAGTATAAAACTAAAAAATAAATAAATATATAAATATTTAAATATAAAAGTATAAATATAAATATATAAAAATAAAAAAGTATAAAAATATAAAAGTATGAATTATAAAAATATAAGTTTATACAAATATAAAAATATAAAATATAAAAATATAAAAATATAAAAATATAAAAATATAAAAATATAAAAATATAAAAATATAAAAATATAAAAATATAAAAATATAAAAATATAAAAATATAAAAATATAAAAATATAAAAATATAAAAATATAAAAATATAAAAATATAAAAATATAAAAATTTAAAAATATAAAAACTAAAATATAAAATTATAATAACAGAAAACTTTAAAAACATAAAAATAAAAATATTAAACTATTAATATATAAAATTATAAAAACAAAACTATGTAAATATACAACTATAAAAATATAAAATTATAAAAATATAAAAATTTAAAAATATAAAAACTAAAATATAAAATTATAATAACAGAAAACTTTAAAAACATAAAAATAAAAATATTAAACTATTAATATATAAAATTATAAAAACAAAACTATGCAAATATACAACTATAAAAATATAAAATTATAAAAATATAAAAATTTAAAATATAAGAATATAACAATAGAGAAATATAAAAATATAAAAATATAGAAGTATAAAAATATAAAAATTTCAAAATATAAAAATATAAAAGTATAAATTATATAAATATAAATTTATAAAAATATACAAATATAAAAATAAAAAAATATAAAAATAAAAAAATATAAAAATATCAAAACATAAAAATTTAAAAATATAAAAATATAAAAATATAAAAATTTAAAAATATAAAAATATAAAAATATAAAAATATAAAAATATAAAAATATAAAAATATAAAAATATAAAAATATTAAAATATAAAAATATATTTATTTATATGAATTACAACACAAAGTAAATTTATATTCTAATTTTATGGTCCAGGGAAAGGCCGGACCGCTGTTTGCAGCGACAGACCAGAGCCTCTGGTGGGAATCGAACCCACGACCCCCAAACTCATAGGCGAGTACGCTACCAACTCGCCTACTGGGGCGCTCATATAAAAATATAAAAATTAAAATATAAAATTATAAAAAACAAAACTTTAAAAATATAAAAATAAAAAAATTAAAATATAAAATTATAAAAACAAAGCTATAAAAATATAAAAAAAAATATTAAACTATTAGAATATAAAACTATAAAAATTTTAAAACGATAAAACTACAAAAATATAAAAATAATACAATATTACAATATAACAATATTCAAACGTAAAAGTATAAAAATATAAAAATATATAAATATAAATAAAAATTTATAAAAATACAAAAATATAAAAATAAAAAAATTAAAATATAAAAATATAAAAATTATAAAAATTATAAAAAACAAAACTATAAAAATATAAAAAATAAAAATAAACTATTAAAATATAAAATTATAAAAACAAAAAAACAAAACTATAAAAATAAAAATATTGAAATATAAAATTATAAAAATAAAAATATTGAAATATAAAATTATAAAAACAAAACTATTAAAACATAAAAATATAAATATATAAAAATATAAAAATATAAAAATATAAAAAACATAAAAATATAAAAATATAAAAATATAAAAATATAAAAATATAAAAATATAAAAATATAAAAATATAAAAATATAAAAATATAAAAATATAAAAATATAAAAATATAAAAATATAAAAATATAAAAATATAAAAATATAAAAATATAAAAATATAAAAATATAAAAATATAAAAATATAAAAATATAAAAATATAAAAATATAAAAATATAAAAATATAAAAATATAAAAATATAAAAATATAAAAATATAAAAATATAAAAATATAAAAATATAAAAATATAAAAATATAAAAATATAAAAATATAAAAATATAAAAATATAAAAATATAAAAATATAAAAATATAAAAATATAAAAATATAAAAATATAAAAATATAAAAATATAAAAATTAAAATATAAAATTATAAAAACAAAACTTTAAAAATATAAAAATAAAAAAATTAAAATATAAAATTATAAAAACAAAGCTATAAAAATATAAAAAATATTAAACTATTAGAATATAAAATTATAAAAATTATAAAACGATAAAACTATAAAAATATAAAAATAATACAATATTACAATATAACAATATTCAAACGTAAAAGTATAAAAATATAAAAATATATAAATATAAATACAAATTTATAAAAATACAAAAATATAAAAATAAAAAAATTAAAATATAAAAATATAAAACTATAAAAATTATAAAAAACAAAACTATAAAAATATAAAAAATAAAAATAATAAACTATTAAACTATTAAAATATAAAATTATAAAAACAAAAAAACAAAACTATAAAAATAAAAATATTGAAATATAAAATTATAAAAATAAAAATATTGAAATATAAAATTATAAAAACAAAACTATTAAAATATAAAAATATAAATATATAAAAATATAAAAATATAAAAACATAAAAATATAAAAATATAAAAATATAAAAATATAAAAATATAAAAATATACAAATTAAAAAAAATTAACGTATAAAAATATACAAATATAAAAACATAAAAGAATAAAAATATAAATATAATAATGGACTAATAATAATAATAATTGACTACATTTTTATCTTCGCTGGAAAATTGTTGTTTCATGAACAGAGTTGTGAATCAGAGCGAAATAATTCGTCTCAAGTATACTTTCCCATGAGCGTATGAGTAAAAACAATAATTAGAAATCACCCATACGATCCCATTACACAGTACAACATTTTGCTGCTCATTGATTTGGGACTAATTTCTGAGAATTGGACGTGAAAGTAGCCCCAAAAATAAGAACTTCTGCATCATTCGTTTAGTCAAGTTGGCTCAATTAATAACACTGTGATACAAAATCGAACTTTCCGAATGGGAATGGGATGAGACCAATTGCAAATGAAAGTTGACATTATCCATAACAAAACCTTCAAGGGGGTTTTTCAGGTCAGTGCGAGGTTTTTTTACACGCATTTGAAGTTGGTGATTTTGGAAAGCTGTCTAACAAGAAAAGATCATTGAAATTTTTTAAATAATGCTTATTTATTTTTGTTATCATGGAAAGTTGTGGTATCTTACTGTTTTTGTGGTCGATGAATTCATTTATTACCTACAACGCACGCTAGATGGCGCTGACACACAAATGGTGCTATTTCTTGTCGGTTTTCATAGAAAAAACGGTTCAAAACCACCAAATTCAAATGCGTGTAAAAAAATCTAGCACTGAACTGAAAAAAAACCTTTGAAGGTTTTGTTATGGATAATGTCTACTTTCATTTGTAATTGGTTTCATCGAATTCCCATTTTGGTTGTTGCACTGTGTAATTTAATGGCCATATGAATTTTTTTGATCAAGGTGGATTTTTAGCACTTTTTCTATATTTTTTTCTCGATACGGAAAATATATTTTGTGTCTGAAGCAAAATGTAGATAGGAGAATTCATATTGAATAGGAGAAAAATGCGGAACAAACCTACCCGGCCCTACAGTGCATCCAGTGCCTTAAAAATAGCAAAAATTGTCTGTTTTGTTTTGTAATTTTCTGTTTTATATGTACACGTATTCGTATTTTTCAATATTTTACTGACAGATTTTTTATGAGTTTGTGGGCATTTTTTGGGATTTTTAATGCAGACACAAAGGAGATATTCCGTACGGTATACCGAGAAAAAATATAGAAAAAGTGCAAAAATTCCACTTAAAGCAAACAAATTCGTATTGCCATTAAACTATTAATTAAATTGACTAAACGAATGATGCAGAAGTTCTTATTTTTAAGGGTTACTTTCACGTCCAATTCTCAGAATTGAGTCCCAAAATCATGTGTTGTACTGTGTTAAGATTTGTTATCTTGTAGGTACAAATTAAGGAAAGCCTCCGTAACGTTCAATAATTTTAATTCGTGTTCGTTCGTTTCTTCGATGCAAATGTAGGACTGAAAATATTAGAACTTTTTACAGTTAAATTTTAATTTGACCAATTTGTCATTAGAAAAAAACATGTTTCCAGAATATTATATTTTGTCAAATTTTTTGTAAAACATCTACATTTTAGAGACTAGTTTGATCCTGTTTTGAAAAAGGTTACGAAGAAATGTCAATAGGTCAACATTGATGTTAGCACCGGACCTGAGCACATCAATTTTTGGCGGACGAGTTTGGCTGTGGAAAAGTATATTAAAAAACTGTTACTATTAATAAAATTACAGAAAATTCGGCTAAGTAGTATTGAAGTTATAATAGTTCCAATATTTGACCAAATTTGTATCCCTTTGTCATCATCAAACATAACCAGAAATAGGAGAAAACATGAATATGGTGACACACAAAATTTAAAGTCAATCAGTCACTCATTGCGAGGGTTTTCGTGCTCTCCAGTCAGACAGACAGACGAATATAACCCAAATAACATCCCAGCAAAAAATAAAAGAAGTACTTCCTAAAGAATAACATTATAAGTACTTCCAAATCATAAGTATGAAAATTTTTTCTGCATTTAATGAAGTTCTTTTAAATAACTACCCAAAATGTAATTTCGGAATATAAATTATTAACCCTAGAATGCATAATTTCAAAACGATTGGATGTAAAATAAAGCTTCTGAAGTGATAAAAGTCCAGATCGGAATGAACATATATATGAGGGCTATGAAATATATGTAAAGTACTGCTTCTATGGTGCTAAAGGGCAAAATCGCAAGAAATATATATTTATATGGCGGCTATATCAGAATTAGTGAATGGTTCTGGCTAGTCGACTTTCGACTTTTTCATCAACCGAATTTCGTTTCGGTCGTCTAGGTCGATTTATCGGACCTAAAAGTCGACTTTTTTATAGTCGATCAAAATAACATAACGTCATTTTAAAGTATGCTGATTTTCTTCGAAATATGTTAAATTGTGGAATTGTAGTATGTACATTGGATTGCGATAAAAACTGAATTTATTAATAACACTTTATCCTTTCCAAAAATGTTGATATATACTTACGATATACTTACTGTATTCATCTATTTAACCTTCGAAGTTGTTGTCTTGTTGCTGTTTTGATTTTTGTCAATCGTGTTTGACAGCTATTTTAGATGCAAAATTCTATTCTGTATTTAAATTTGGCCTTTATCTGAATGGTATCCACTTTTTTTTAAATTTGGCAGTGTGCATGATTCTAAAAACTAATCTTTGCCAAATTTAATAATGACCTGAAGTAAAACATGAAAACACATTTTTCCAACCTTGCTGGTGGATTCTCGGATTAAACAATTCTTTGTGCAAACTATAGTACATTTGACTAAAATATGACTTCTATTTAGCTTAGATGCCAAATCGGAAGGAACACATCCATGCGACTATGTGGGGCTATATGTAAATTTGAACCGACATTGTTCACACAGATATTAACTGTTAAAAAAAGTACTCTTTACCAAATTTCATGAATATCGAAAGGAAATTATATCTTCTATAGAGGGAATAAGCTAAATCGAAGGAACATTCATATATGTTATATGCATGAATATCGAAAGGAAATTATATCTTCTATAGAGGGAATAAGCTAAATCGAAGGAACATTCATATATGTTAAGATATCTGGTTCTAAACTGATATTCAAATAGTTGAGAGATATTTGATCGTTCGCCGTAGACGAAAGAAAATAAGTTACAGAAACAGGCCCTATATCTAAATACGGATTGTCTTTCAATTTTTATACGAATTGTCTTGTCTCAAAATAAAGATATGTGCAAAATTTCTTTGAGATCCGACTATATTTGTGACCAGCACATTGATTACAAGAATGCATGCACAAACTGACATAGCTAAATCGGTTCAGAAAGTGATTCTAAGTCTATCGGTATAATAAACGATGGTTCTATATATCTCTTCTCATTTTGGGTGTTAGAAACAAATGCATAAAATTATAATAAATTGTGCCACAGTGTGATGTAGGTTATAATTAAATAATTTTAAAAGAAATTATGGTAATTAAATATACCCTACCATACTTTCTGTACTACGGAAATACATAGCGCCGCACAAATGTGCTATGTATTACAGTGTAAAATAAAAATACTTTTTTATTCGTGAGAATGTTGATCATTTACGAAAATGTTACTAGAAGTTACACTATGGGGTCATTCGGTCACACTTTTCAAGAGCCAGCTACATCATACAGATTACAAACATCTTCAAATGTCCTAAACTTACTTACATATATATGATCGTTTATCTCTTTGGCCAATAGTATATTATTTATACGTTCCCTTGCCTATGTCAACATTTGTATTCCTTTTAAATTATGAGATCTCTGGACCCAAAGATGTTAATAAGAACGACATACATTCATCAAATAAATACAACACCAAAAAAGCAAATCTTACAGTGCTTTAAAAGGAGTTGTGCAAAGTGGTGACAAAGAAGTACTTCCCCGGCGCGACAACCCCTTGTTAAATTCATTGGTGAAAATCCAAATTAGAACAACTTCCGGATCATAAGTTGGGGATTTTTATTGCTTCTTTGGATGCTCTTTTTTTGCTGGGATAATGTCCTGAAGCGGATTTCACCAAACATGTGGAGATGGATAACGCTGATAAAACTGTAAAAATGTATGACTAGGTATGGCAGTACGGAAGATTCTACTAAATAGTATAGAAGTTATAAGGGATCCAATATTGTACCAAATTTGTATCCCATTGTGAGGTAGTTACCAGAAGCAATGGATCAATATGGTTCATCTTCGAACTTAATCTGAGATAGGAGAATATATAACGACAAAAACATTTGAAGCCAGATAATCGGTCACTGCTTTCGAAAGCTATCTAGGGCTTCAGCCAGTCAGACAGACGGACATAACTAACATGAAATCAATTTCCACCAAACATATACTCGTATATCGGTCACTACTTCGATATGTTAAATTTTATTGATGGGAAGAATTAAGGTTCAAAATTTCTGCAAAGAACAAATTTTCAACTTATCAAATAAAAATCTATAATTGCATTAAATTTGTTTATCTATACAAAACTTCCCATAATATTTTCAGACCTTTAAACAGTTTTAAATCTCAAAAAAAACATTCAAAATTTATTTAGATTTATATATCAAAAACATTTTTCATAATTATTTATATTTCTAGAGGATTTTTGTTTTAAAATAATGATGCTTCTGTCAAAATGTTTCCCATTTAAATTTTGCCATTCAACGCAACCAAAGTATGTCATGACATATGGCATTTCCAAATGAAAATTTGTTCCAGTTTTTCCCCGGTTCCACCACCCATCACTCGGCGAGGGGTATTTGTCAACGCCAGAATAGCATTTTAATTATGAAATGTTGACAAATATATTACTATTCATTTTCTCCACGAATGACATAGATTTTTAATGATCCAAAACTAAGAACGAGGAGCAGTGTATCATCGTCATCCAAAAAGCAAAGAAAAGAATTAAATATAAAATATGAAACAAAAAAAAAAACAAAATGTGTATGAAAAACATTAAATGAGATTAAAAATGATTTAACAACAAAGACACAAATAAAAAGTTTATTTTTTAAAATCGTTTAATGTTTGTCAACACGCCATCGTAGCATACAGACAGAAAGGAAGGCACCGTGGGGGAATTATGGAAAATTGGGAATTGGAAATTAAGCTGCAGAACTGAAAATGACAAATATTTACAAATAATATCGGGCAAAGTATTTATTAGAATTGCGGAAAATTCTGAAGATATTATGAAATTGATGAATTTTTATTTTCATTTTTAAAAAATTTATTACCAACAGATATTTTGTCGTAAAACTTCGGAAAAAATTTTACATAAAATTAAAAAATAAGAAAGGGTATCTCAGCCGAGTACACCTAGTACTCGAAAAACATGTCTCTAAGTTTAAAGATATGGCTCCAAAGACGTCATAATAAAGAAAACGGAAGATCATGTGAATATTAAAATAAATCAAATTATTAAAACAATTAGACTGAAATTTTGCAGGTAATTTTATTTGAAAAATCCTTGTGTGTATTATGCTTTTCCAGATCTAAGGGAGCCATAAAATAATCTATAATTTATATAATAATAGGACAGACGCGTGAAAAGAAAACGCAGGTTTCTTCATGGAATTCATATATTCTTATACCCCTTCCCAAAAATGGTCTTTATAAATATGTTTTGGTTTATAAAAAATTTTAAAAATAAACTATAAAAATATGAAAACATAAAAAAATTAAAATATAAAAATATAAATATATAAAAATATAGAAATATAAAAACATAAATATATAAAAATATAAAAATATAAAAATATAAAAATTAAAAAATATAAAAATATAAAAATATAAAAATATAACAATATAAAAATATAAAAATATAAAAATATAAAAATATAAAAATATAAAAATATAAAAATATAAAAATATAAAAATATAAAAATATAAAAATATAAAAATATAACAATATAAAAATATAAAAATATACAAATATAAAAATATAAAAACATGAAAATATGAAAATATAAAAATTCAAAATATAAAAATATAAAATTATAAAAATTTAAAAATATAAAAATATAAAAATATAAAAATATAAAAATATAAAAATATAAAAATATAAAAATATAAAAATATAAAAATATAAAAATATAAAAATATAAAAATATAAAAATATAAAAATATAAAAATATAAAAATATAAAAATATAAAAATATAAAAATATAAAAATATAAAAATATAAATATATGAAAATATAAAAATATAAAAATATAAAAATATAAAAATATAAATATATAAAAATATAAAAATATAAAAAATATAAAAATATAAAAATATAAAAATATAAAAATATAGAAATATAGAAATATAAAAATATAAAAATATAAAAATATAAAAATATAAAAATATAAAAATACAAAAATATAAAAATATAAAAATATAAAAATATAAAAATATGAAAATATAAAAATATAAAAATATAAAAATATAAAAATATAAAAATATAAAAATATAAAAATATAAAAATATAAAAATATAAAAATATAAAAACATAAAAATATAAAAATATAAAAATATAAAAATATAAAAATATAAAAATATAAAAATATAAAATTATAAAAATATAAAAATATAAAAATATAAAAATATAAAAATATAAAAATATAAAAATATAAAAATATAAAAAAATAAAAATATAAAAATATAAAAATATAAAAATATAAAAATATAAAAATATAAAAAAATATAAAAATATAAAAATATAAAAATATAAAAATATAAAAATATAAAAATATAAAAATATAAAAATATAAAAATATAAAAATATAAAAATATAAAAATATAAAAATATAAAAATATAAAAATATAAAAATATAAAAATATAAAAATATAAAAATATAAAAAAAAAAATTAAAAAAATATAAAAATATAAAAATATAAAAATATAAAAATATAAAAATATAAAAATATAAAAATATAAAAATATAAAAATATAAAAATATAAAAATATGAAGATATAAAAATATAAAAATACAAAAATATAAAAATCTAAAAATATACAAATAAAAATTATAAAAATATAAAAATATAAAAACATAAAAGTATAAAAATATAAATATATAAAAATATGAAAATATAAAAATATAAAAATTAAAAATATAAAATATAAAAATATAAAATTATAAAAATATAAAAATATAAAATTATTAAAATCTAAAAATATGCAAAAATATAAAAATATAAAAATATAAAACTTTAAAAATATAAAAATATAAAAATATAAAAATATAAAAATATAAAAATATAAAAATATAAAAATATAAAAATATAAAAATATAAAAATATAAAAATATAAAAATATAAAAATATAAAAATATAACATATAAAAATATAAAAATATAAAAATATAAAAATATAAAAATATAAAAATATAAAAATATAAAAATATAAAAATATAAAAATATAAAAATATAAAAATATAAAAATATAAAAATATAAAAATATAAAAATATAAAAATATAAAAATATAAAAATATAAAAATATAAAAATATAAAAATATAAAAATATAAAAATATAAAAATATAAAAATATAAAAATATAAAAATATAAAAATATAAAAATATAAAAATATAAAAATATAAAAATATAAAAATATAAAAATATAAAAATATAAAAATATAAAAATATAAAAATATAAAAATATAAAAATATAAAAATATAAAAATATAAAAATATAAAAATATAAAAATATAAAAATATAAAAATATAAAAATATAAAAATATAAAAATATAAAAATATAAAAATATAAAAATATAAAAATATAAAAATATAAAAATATAAAAATATAAAAATATAAAAATATAAAAATATAAAAATATAAAAATATAAAAATATAAAAATATAAAAATATAAAAATATAAAAATATAAAAATATAAAAATATAAAAATATAAAAATATAAAAATATAAAAATATAAAAATATAAAAATATGAAAGTATAAAAATATATAAAATATAAAAATATAAAAATGTAAAAATATAAAAATATAAAAATGTAAAAATATACAAATATAAAAATAAAAAAAATTAAATATAAAAATATAAATATACAAAAACATTAAAATATACAAATATAAAAATAAAAAAATTTCAAAATATAAAAATATAAAAATATAAAAATATAAAAATATAAAAGTATAAAAATATAAAAATATATAAAATATATAAAATATAAAAATATAAAAATATAAAAATATAAAAATATAAAAATATACAAATATAAAAATATAAAAATATAAAAATATAAAAATATAAAAATATAAAAATATGAAAATATAAAAATATAAAAATATAAAAATATAAAAATATAAAAATATAAAAGTATAAAAATATAAAAATATATAGAATATAAGAATATAAAAATATAAAAATATAAAAATATAAAAATATAAAAATATAAAAATATAAAAATATAAAAATATAAAAATATAAAAATATAAAAATATAAAAATATAAAAATATAAAAATATAAAAATATAAAAATATAAAAATATAAAAATATAAAAATATAAAAATATAAAAATATAAAAATATAAAAATATAAAAATATAAAAATATAAAAATATAAAAATATAAAAATATAAAAATATAAAAATATAAAAATATAAAAATATAAAAATATAAAAATATAAAAATATAAAAATATAAAAATATAAAAATATAAAAATATAAAAATATAAAAATATAAAAATATAAAAATATAAAAATATAAAAATATAAAAATATAAAAATATAAAAATATAAAAATATAAAAGTATAAAAATATATAAAATATATAAAATATAAAAATATAAGAATATAAAAATGTAAAAATATAAAAATATAAAAATGTAAAAATATACAAATATAAAAATAAAAAAAAATTAAATATAAAAATATAAAAATAAAAAAATTTAAAAATATAAAAATATCAAAATATAAAAATATCAAAATATAAAAATATCAAAATATAAAAATATCAAGACATAAAAATATAAAAATATAAAAATATAAAAACATAAAAATATAAAAATATAAAAATATAAAAATAAAAAAAAATTTAAAAATATAAAAATATAAAAATATAAAAATATAAAAATATAAAAATATAAAAATATAAAAATATAAAAATATAAAAATATAAAAATATAAAAATATAAAAATATAAAAATATAAAAATATAAAAATATAAAAATATAAAAATATAAAAATATAAAAATATAAAAATATAAATATATAAAAATATAAAAATTAAAAAATATAAAAATATATACAAATAAAAACATAAAAATATAAAAATATAACAATATAAAAATGTAAAATTATAAAAATATACAAATAAAAAAATTTTAAATATAAAAATAAAAAAATTTTAAATATAAATATACAAAAACATAAAAATATACATATATAAAAATATATAAATATAAAACTGTAAATAATAACAAAACTAAAAATATGAAAATAAAAAATATAAAGGTATAAAGGTATAAATATATATATATATAATAATATAAAAAATACAAAAATATAAACGTATAAACGTATAAAAAAATAATAATAAATAACTGACGAAAGCTCACGCAGTGAAGGAGGACTATTTTTTGTTACAACAATTTTAAATATTCCCCCCTGATGATGACCAACGAAGTTGGCCGAAATATTGGGCAAATAAAGAAAAATAAATAAAAAATAAAAGAATTGTCTTTTATTTACCTCGGACCTCAAGCCAAACAAATAATCTAAACATAACAACAAAAAGGTCTACAATACATATATCCAACATAATAAATAAATAAAAAAATAATTGTAATAGAACAGGCGCGAGAAAAGAACGTTGATTTATTTAAATAATTTACAAATTCTTATAGACTTGTCCAAAAAATCTCTTTAATAAATATATTTAGTCCACTGTGCCTTAACGTGCAGCATTTATGGCAGACGAAAAATCACATATCTGCTCAATTATGGAACAGCGAAGACAGAAAAGTGAGAATTCACATATCTTTGAGGAGCAATATGAGTGACTGTGACTGGCTTGGCTTTTGCGCTTTTTAATGAATGCCAAAATAGTAGCAGCAGCAAGAACAAGAACAAAAATAATAACAATAAAAGTCAAGTGAAACGAAAACATTAAAAATGTATTTAAATATGAGTTTACATTTCATAATCTGTTTTTTGCGAAAAGTATACAAAAGTCCAAAAGATTTCACAAAAATTCCCCCCCAAAGCTTCACATGTCAAAGAGGAAAACAGAAACAAACGCAGACAGACGAACATACATAGAGACGGACTGACGAACGGATATAAAAATGGGCGGGTTCTATTTTTCCCATTTAATGGCACAGAGGAATGGCTGAATGTGAAAGCCAAATTTGTGTGCTGTGAGTTGAGTGATTTGTATTTTTCAAAAATGTTTTCAAATTGTCTTAATGAAATCTGTGAAATGTTTTCGTTTCTTCTTCATTTCACTTTATTTTATTTGGTATGAATTCTTATATTGTTTTCTCAAATTAAAATTAATTGAAATTTGAGTCCGAATGCGGTATGTACGGCTATGCTGATGGTAATGCCAACAAGATTATCATTTCGCAAAACAAAAATAAGGTTTTGTTATACTCGAAAAAAAACAACATTTAATTGCTTTGGCCAAAAACAAAAATCTCCATTGTTTTTATTGTCGAAATGATGACGTTAAAAATCTTTATAGACCGAGTTGTTGAATGGTTGAACATGGGACTGCATGGATTTAAAACACAAATTCTTTAAATGAGTAATTGTTCTTCTCAATTTTATTCCTAATTTTGTTAATTGTCTTGTATTAATGGCCCCCAAACTGGCGGCTTACAGGGACCATATTCCGTAATTGCTTAAATGCGAGACCGTTAATGAGTAACTGTGGATTCTTTGCAATGTATTAAAATAACAGCTATAGATTGAATTTCAGGATATTTTATGTCTTTTGAGCTATGTACATCCGTCTGTCTGGTGGCTGGTGCGCACTAGAACTCTCGAAATGAGTAACCAATTGACTTTTTACCTTTTTTGTATGCCATAATAACTTCTACTTTCTCAGGCTAAGCGAATATACTTCTCCCACAAAGTGAAATACTCGTATAGAATTCCTCGAATTCAAATATTGAAATATTGACTCTCGAATCTTCTGTAATTACATCAAAGTAATTAATACCTATCACCTGGGGAAAATGGATGATATTGTCAGGTACCTCCAAAAATTAATAGTAAAGCGTGTTTTTTTACAGTTACAAAACTATGAGTGTTTAGTATTCGGCACGGAGTGACAAATATTTGAGATTCAGTGATGAAATAGACGTGAAAGTAGCCCCAAAATAAGAACTTCTGCATCATTCGTTTAGTCAAGCTGGCTCAAATAATAATTTAATGGTCAAAGGAACTTTTTGCTCAAGGTGGATTTTTAGTCCTTTTTCTGGTTATATCTCGGTAAACCGTACGGAAGATCTTTTTTGTGTCTGAAGCAAAGATGTTAGCTCATGTATTCGCGATATTCGACCACAAAGTTTGTTGGGAAATCAGAGAGGTTATTAATCTCTTTGGTGATTTTGAAGTGGAATACTTCGGAATATACGCTTCGGTCCAAAGATCGAAATAAAGGGAACATTTAGAGATTTATTTCGTCTACGCTTCTCACCCCCTTACCCTGAAAAAGTTCATTGCACTTTTAATATATGATTTTTATCATATATTAAAAATCATACATACCGTAACGTTGAGCAAAATATTCCTCGCAAAAAAATACTATGTCTTTTTTAATTTTTTTATGAGAATTAAGCAGATTTCGATTTATTGCATAATTAGTGTATTTTTCTGTACATAGCAGAAAATATTTGAATTAAATTTTTTTAACTTATTTTTTGGTTAGTGTCAATGGAAATTTCAAAGGAAACCAACAAAACCTGCTAAATTATGAAACCCGTTAATTTTTTATAAATATGTTTAGAGGAGACTCATAGTAATTTTTCGCGAGGAATATTTTCTCAAAGCCACAAACTAAAAAGGTAGACGTTTTGTATGGCGTTTGGCATATGGTAAGATTTTTGAGATTGCACATTTTCGGGAGTAAAGCGTTGAGAAGCGTGGTTTACTATTTTGAGAGAAATAATTCTTGAAGGGTTCCCTTTATTTCCTTCCTTGGAATAAAGCGTGTATTCCGAAGCCTTCTACTTTAAAATCACCTCCGAGGTAACTAACCTCTATGATTTCCTTGCAAACTTTGTGGTTCAATATCGCGAAAACAAGTGCTTACCTAGAAAAATGTCTAGCAACACTGTATCCAGAAATGTCGAAATATATATATCCATAGGTTCTCATTTCTGTTACATTTTTAAAGAGTCAATTTCGAGCACAGTGTTATTAATTGAGCCAACTTGACTAAATTAATGTTTTATTAAATGACAAAGTTCAACATTTCCAATAAAACCAGAAATTTGTAAAAATTGTCAGTACTTATTTTTTATAGCCGATTCAAATTTAAATTGGCCACCCTTTGTTCGAATTGTTCGAGAGCAAAAACTACAGAGCTGTTCTTAGCAGTAAAGCCAAAATGTCTAGCAACACTGTATCCAGAAATGTCGAAATATATATATCCATAGGTTCTCATTTCTGTTACATTTTTAAAGAGTCAATTTCGAGCACAGTGTTATTAATTGAGCCAACTTGACTAAATTAATGTTTTATTAAATGACAAAGTTCAACATTTCCAATAAAACCAGAAATTTGTAAAAATTGTCAGTACTTATTTTTTATAGCCGATTCAAATTTAAATTGGCCACCCTTTGTTCGAATTGTTCGAGAGCAAAAACTACAGAGCTGTTCTTAGCAGTAAAGCCAAACGACAAGAGATGTGCCCGAGCGCTTATCCCAATAACGAGTGATGAACGCAGAGTCTCGCACAAGTGTTTGACTCAGTGTTGCCATTTTGGGTTTTTCTACCAAACTTGGTAGAATTTTTTTAGTCTGGTAGAATGGAAGAATCAATGTAAATTTGGTAGATATAACGCTCCAAAAATATATTTTTTATATGAAGTTTTGACAAAAATAGTGCATTACATTTATTTGCTTTCGCAACAATTACCCGATACAAATGATAAGTAATATGGCTGACAGTTGACGACCTAATTATCCCAATTCTTTTATAGAATGTCAAACAAATTTTATATAAAAAGTTTAAAAAATGCAAATTGAACAAATGTGAAATAACTACATAAAGGCTAAAGTGGTTGAACCACTTTTGTTCGAGCAGATTAAGCAAAAGTTGTACATAACTTTCTCTACCTAATTTCATAATGATCGGATGTTAAAGAAACCTTCTGAGCTCATTAATACCGAATCGGAAGGGTATAGGGGGGCTATATATAAATCTGAACCGATTTTCTTCAAACTTCTCTGCCAAAAAGCATAACTATTGGATGTTAAATAAAGTATTTGTAGCATTTTGATAAAAAATCGGAAGGAATATATATGTAGGGCTATATTTAAATCCGAGCCGAAAGAAACTCTTCTCTGCCAAAGTTCACGATGATCCAATGTTAAATAAAGTATATACAGCACATTGATACCAAATCGGAAGGAACGCATATATGGGAGCTATATCTAATTCAGAACTGATTTCGTTCAAAATTGAAAATTTTCATTCCTGGTTCACTAAACTCTTTTGTGCCAAATCTAGTAATGATCAGATGCAAAATACTAGCCTTATCGCGCTTAGATGCCAAATATATGGGAGCTACATATATCTAAGTCTGAACCTATTTTCTCCAAATTCAATACCGTTCGTCCTCGATGCGAAAAAATTGTCCTTGTCTCAACTCATCAGGATTTTTTCAGGAATTGCGATATGTTCAATTGCTGTCCAACGGACGGACGGACAGACATCGCTATATCGAATCAGCAAGTGATTATCAGTCTATCCGTATACTTTCAGGATATTATCGGGTCTGTTCTGTAATCGCAGCGATTTGATATCGTGGTGATTTTAAAATCACCGACGACTTAACATCACTTTTGGAGTTCGAAATCGCCCGAACATATTTCGAACAATCTTTTTTGGGAGGCTATGAATAATAAACCGTGCGATTTCGAACTCCAACAGTGATTGTAAGTCGCCGGTGATTTTAAAATCACCGTGATTTCAAATCACATTGCTACAGAACAGACCCGTATAGCTCTGGGTCTAGTATTTTAATGCGTTACAAACATCTGGACAAAAACAAAATTAAACAAAAAACTCATTAAAAGAGCAATCAGAATCGAAAAATTAAAAACCTTCATCAAGTTATGCGTAGAAAAGGAAACCAAATGAACAAAATCTAATTACAAATTTTATATAATATAAAAAATATCTTACAATAACAATTTATGTATCTGTTTTTTGCCAAATAAAAATGGAAGATTTAAAACAATTTTCGTACAAAAATTTTAGACAATTTTGGTAGAAAAAAAATTAATGTAGTGGCAACACTGGTTTGACTTCCAGAGAAACTGCGAGGACAAAGAGAAAGAGAGAGACCCGAGACCCAAAGCAGCCGCACAATAACCATAACCAATATCCAATCCGCGCTTTAAAAGAATTATGTCTCCGAAGGAGAGATATGCCGGAAGTAGAGACAATGATGCGTACGTGAACGGCAACACGTAGTGAAGCATATACATCATGTGCATATAACGGGTTTTTTTCCAATAGGGATGATATGATTTTGTTCATTTGTAATATGTCATGATCTGTCATTTGTTTTTCATTGTATTCAGTAGTATTCACAATTTCATCATGGAGAGATATACACAAGAAAAAATTATTCAGTTTTATTATCAAAATAATCGTTCTCAAGTTGTAACTTTTCGTGCGCTAAGTCCATTTTTTAACAAATCTAAAAAAAACACTTTCCAGTCGACCTACGACCTTGGCACTCATATTTTAGCTCTCGTTAAGAGCTATCTTTTTGCCATTGACCGATTCCCTATCCGACGAACCGTTAAGGAGCTTTCCGTTCACATTTGAAAATGATGCTAAGTTCACTTTTTTAAAAATCCAAAAAAGCACTTTCCAGTCGACCTACGACCTTGACACCCATGAGCAATATTTTAGCTCTCGTTTGGAGATTGAATGAACTCCAAGAAGTTGTGATTTAACACCACTAGAATATTTCTTGTGGGTGTATTTAAAGTCATTGGTCTTTCGAAATAAACCAGACTCTCTTCAGGCTTTACAAGTCAATATTGAACGAGCCATTCATGACATACGACTTGATATAGTGGAAAAAGTGCTCGGAAATTGGGTTCATCGAATTCGTTCCTGCAGAAGAAGTGGTGGAAGCCATTTGAATGACGTTTTATTTAGAACTTAATTGTATCGATTGTACTTCACATTAAATAAAATGCTTTTGAATATCCTTAACAATAAGTTTTTTTTTCAAAAAAAAAAAATCATATCACTCTTTTTGGAAAACCCTATATAAGCATGTCAATTGTACACAATTTTAATAAATTCAAAAAAATTAGGAAAATAAGGCGCAATTTAGATCAAAATTGTCGAGTTTTTTTATAAAAAAAAGCAGCGAGGAAGAGCTAAAATCGGTAGGAGCCGATTTTATAATTCTTCTTAATCTATGCAGGAGCCTGACCTAAATCTTGTCTGCTTTTAGTCAAACTCTATTAAATCGAATCATTTAGCGATTCTGCAGCTGCTGCAGTATTTTTAGACTATACACTGAAGGGTAAATATAACATGTAATTACATGACTTAAATGATTTAAATGATTTAAGGACGGTTCATGCCCTTGATTTATGTACAAGATGTAATTGATTTACATTCATTTAATGACTTTTATTGAAGTCCAAGATGTAATTAATTTAAAGTCGTTCCATGTCCTAAATTGAAGTATAATATGTACTTATTTTAATGATTATTATCTTTGGCGCCACTGCAAAGCCAAAATAAATAATATAATAAATATAACATGTAATTACATGACTTAAATGATTTAAGGACGGTTCATGCCCTTAATTTATGTACTATATGTAATTGATTTAAATTCCTTTAATGGCTTTAATAGAAGTCCAAGATGTAATTATAATTATAATATGTACTTATTTTAATGATTATTATCTTTGGCGCCACTGCAAAGCCAAAATCATAAATGTTAGGAAAATGTCATTGACTTTCAGTACGCTTGTCCAAAATTGAAGTATAAGAAGTACTTATTTTAATGATCATTGTCTTTGGCGCCAAATCAAAGCCAAAATCATAAAAGCCAAGAAAATTTCATTGACTTTCAGGAAGCTTTTTATTCATTGTAGCAACAACAAATCCATTAAAAATAGTGGCATACGAGTATATGCTTATTCTGTAACATTTAAAATATTTCTAAATACATATACTGACTAACAAAAGTTCCATATTCTAAAACGGTATTTTCTTGTCTTTCACGAGATCATGAAGGGCCTACGGTACAAACATGCATTTTCAGTAATATACCTAATAGCGGTCTGATTGATGTTCACATTTCAATAACAAAGAGAAACGTAACACATTAATTATTCCAAATAAAGATCCACTTCATTTTTATTTTGGTAGACCAATCGTGGCTCGTGTAGTTAATATGTACGTGATGTGTCGGATATAACTATCTGTCCAACCAAAAATTTAAAATAAGCAAATTGCGATGAGAGACAAGGGGTCTACCTGTCGATTATTTTCTGTAGCCAGTTGATTTGAATTTATAAGGCGCCTACCGATTATGCAAAGATACTTTCAACAGATAATACATTTTTTGCTTTGTGGTTAATTTTTGGATATATTCGAAATATATGTATAGAATGTCAGATGATTTCAGAAAAAATCGATTATGATTGTATTATGTTGCAAATCTCTGCCCTAACTTTAGGTAGAAAGTGTCATGGACATAATGGTAGATTTAATTATAAATTAAATCTATCATTGTTTATTACATCTAAAAAATCCTCTATCCTAATTTAATCAAAAGAAATATGCATAAATATAAAATTCATATTTATAACATTCTAATGCAATTAAATATCAATAAAATTAAATTAAAAAAATATCAAACAACCTTAAACAAAAAATTCATAAAAAAATAAACATTACAATTAATTAAGCACAGATTTAATTCATTCGTTGACATATGGTTTAAGGGAATTTAAATGAATTAATATTGAAAAAACAAAACAACACAACACAAACATATAACGAATATGACATTTGTTAAAAACAAGAAAAAATAAAACAATATAAAAAAACAACAAATGCGGTCATGATGCATCATAGTTTTATAATTTAATTAATTGCTATAAACCAACAAACGAACCCCAACTCTATCGCCATCAATGGCAAAAACAAAAATTGAAAAAAAAAACGAAACACTGCTGCGGCAGCAGCAGCAGTGCATAAAAAACAATGCACAATTAATAAATTGATTGCAACAATAATAGAGAGGAATAGGAATAGAATGAAGACGACGAAGGAGGAGGAGGGTGAAGAGAAGGAGAAGAGAACAAATCATTAAATCGAAAACACATTTAAGAACAAAAACCAACAATAACTGCAAAAAAAGAATAAATGGCATTTAAGCGTATATTTAGGTCAACATAACAATTAACACCGCCTGTACTGATTGTAGTACTTGCAGACACTGTGTCTGCTGAAATGTCATCTGGTCTAACAGACAAATGACATTGTGAAAAAAGTTTTTTTACTACATAAGTACTATTGAATGTTGGCAAAAATGTTTTTTTAATTTTTAAAATAAAAAAATATGGTCTTGAAGCCGGGAGAATATCCTAGTTAGAATCACATGGAAACTTTGTTAAGCTATTTTGCATGTCAGCTCTTGGTCTACCGCCTTTCCTTAAAAGTAGTAAAGGAGACGGGCACAACGAGTAGCTATGGTACATCAAGTAAATTAATGAATTGCCATTGTTACAGAGGGTCTCCATGAACAGTGTATGTTCGATGTTTATTAGGCTGTATCGCAGACAGTAGTGACTTATAAATATTTATTCCTTTTACTCCTATGATAAGCATAGGGCCGTAAGTAGTGACTTAGGTTTAGCTGAAATAAAATCTGTATCTATATATGTATATATAACAGTTATTCAAACTTTGCATAAATTGGCCGGGAAATTCATGTCATTAAAACATGCAATAATATAATTCAAATTTATATTTGATTGAGCATTATAAGCTTTAAACGATTTCATTATATTTCTGGCAAATATTTTTTTTAACCACCGTAAAAATATATTCCAATCTCAGCCACATTTATCCAAAACAATTTTGTATTCAAATCAATTTCTTCATATTCATCAAACCATTGTTTTTTGAAATTCAATGAAAGAATAATTATTCACTATCAATAGACTGAGCTAGAGAGCTCTTTAAATACCATCAATTGCATTGCAAAACACACACAAAAGGCATTAAATGCTTAAACTACAATATACGAAGAAGAAGCAGAAAAAACACAATTATTGAAATCGAAAAAAAACACAAAACCAATGAAAAACACGCCAATTGCTCAGCAATTTAAATCGAACGCGAAACATTAAAACGTAATCGACCATAATGCCAAAAATGCACTCAACAAAAAATTCAATGAACACAAAACGACAACGAGAATCAAATCAATAGAAAAAACTCAGCGAATTGTAGACTTAACAGTAGAAGGTATACACCAGACATTGGGTTGTAACGAAAGTTCGACTATTTTTTTTATTTTATTTAAAAAATTTTAAAATAAATCCAGAAACAAAGTTTTGAAAGCGCAAAAATGGAAATGCAATCCGTAGACTTAACTGAAAAAGCAATACACTAAACATTGGGTTGGTTCGAATCTTATACAAGAGTCAGAATTTGTAATAATAACCTGTGAAAATTATTTTTGCCTAAACATTTTATAAAAAATTGCTAAATGGAAAAAATAAGATGTAACTATCATTTATTTTTTTACTTGTTTTCCCAAAATTTTATGGATATATTTGGAGTTTTAAAAAATTGAGAAAAATTCATTTTTGGTTTTTAAGAAATTTTTAATTGCTCTTGAACGACTGAACCGATTTTTACAAAGTTTATATCGTTTGAAAGAGAACATACTGCACCACACTGTGGTACAGGGTATTATGACTTTGTGCATTTGTTTGTAACACCCAAAAGCAGAAGAGATAGACCCGTTGTTTATTATAGCGACTTGCTACTTGTAATCACTTTCAGAATAGCTTTAGCTTTGTCCATCTGTCTGTAGATGTATTCTTGTAATCAAAGAACGAGAACAGGTCTCATTTATGCTCCGACACCTACGAAACTTTGCAGTATCCTCTTATTTTATTCAAGGGTGATCCCTATTGAATCTGGTTAAAATCGGTTTAGATTTACATATAACTCCCCTATATATGTACCTCCGATTTGGCATATTGTACTGTATAAGCAACATTTTTTAACCGATCTGTATAAAAATATGAAAACGAGAAGTCTCTTGAAACACTTAGAGACTATCACAAATTTGAGGGAAATCGGTTCAGATTTATATATAGCCCACATATATATGTTACCTTCGATGAAACATATTACTTCCGGTGTAGAAACTGTATTTTATATTCGATCAGTCCTAAATTCGGCAAAAAGTGTTTGTTATTACACTGATAGAAAAAGCTTCGTCATGAGGACGAATTTGTACATCATCACGATTATTTTTTCGTCAAAAGTCAGCTAGCGTACGGAATAATCCTCTTGAAGAATTTGTTCGCACTATGACGAATCTCTGTTTGCACAAACTTTCGTCCTCTGGATGATCACATTTCATTCCTACGACGAATCCCATTCATCACCACGACTAACTCCATTCATCACCAGGACGGATCCCATTCATCACCACGACGAATCCCATTCATCTGTACGACGAACCCCATTCATCATCACGACGAATCCCATTCATCACCACGACAAATACCATTTATCACCACGACGAATCCCATTCATCACCACGACGAACTCCATTCATCACCACGACGGATCCCATTCATCACCACGACGAACTTTATTTTTATATTTATTCATCAGTACGACGAACCCCATTCATCACCACGACGAATTCATGTCCCCGACTATTTAAATTTTAAAAACTTCAATAAATATTCTTCTGGTTTTAGACCACTAAAAACGGTATGGAAAATAAAATTACTTGACTGCTTTGCCAGGTTTAGTTGTGGTTATTCGGTTCGAAACGCAGTTCTTATCAGGAAAGACTTAAAGCAAACGAACGAGTAGTATTCATTACTTCTGATATTTGAAATCAAAAACAATCTCATCAAGTAATGTATTTGCCAACAGACGAATCCCATTCGTAACCACGACGAATTCCATTCACCACCACGACGAATCCCATTCATCATCACGACGAATCCCATTCATTTCCACGACGAACTCCATTCATCACCACGACGAATCCCATTCACCACCAAGACGAATCCCAGTTATCACCATGACGAACTCCATTCATCACCATTATTAGATTTTTTAATTTAAACTTTTACAACAAATTATTTAACTAAGGTAATCAGAACGCATGTAGAACAGTACTGCCCTCCTAAGAAAGAAAGTCGTATCTCCATTTCAGTAGTTTTGAGATATTTAACTTTTACGATTTATAACTTTCGCGCCATTTAATTTTATGTTCAGGTTAAGGACTTAAATTGGTCTATCTGAGCTGGTGAAACCGGCTGCTACCCCATCATAAACCTAAACCTAAAGGCGCGAAAGTTATAAAACGTAGAAGCCAAGTATCTCAAAACTACTGAAATGGAGATACGACTTTCTTTCTTAGGAGGGCAGAGTACAAAAGCACATACTATAAATTGATTGCTTCGTTTCATCGTATTTTCAACTTAATTGTCAAATAAATCTTTTCGTCGTGGAAATGAAATCTTATCGTTCTCTCGACGAATTTCGAAATCTTCAAAAACATGGGTTGATGATCGTATTCGTTCTATTGACGTACAAAAACATCGCATGTATGAAACTTTTCGTCACCAGTACGAAGATATATTGACGAAACTGATTCGTCATGGTGACGGACGGTTTTTCTATCAGTGTACATGACTGAACACAGTCAGTCATGTACCCGTTTTGGCATCAACGCTCTATTGCAATGTCCGAAAAAAAGAACATTAAAACAGATCATTATAAAACAGAACAGAAAATGTTTGCGATTTTTAAGGCACTGAATGCTCTTTTTTCGGTAAGTTTGTTTCGCATTTTTTTCTCCTATTCAATATGTACAACTTTGCTCCTGACATAAAACAGATATTCCGAACGTTATACCGAGAAAAAAATTAGAAAAGGTGCAAAAAATTCATCTTGAGCAAAAAAAATCGTATGGCCATTAAATTATTTATTGAGCCAACTTGACTATACGAATGATGCAGAAGTTCTTAATTTTGGTGCTACTTTCACTTGCAATTCTCAGAATTGAGTCCCAAAATCATGTGTTGTACTGTGTAATTCTCCAAATTATAACCCAAAAAATCATGTTTTTGTACACTCAGTAATGCGAACGAGGGTAGACATAATTTGCTACGGGCCAAAAGTGTAACTCATCAAAGGACTGATCTAACACTGAAATGCAATCTAGCCAATGTTCGAAAAAAAAATAAAACAGAACATTAAAACAGATCATCATAAAACAGAACAGAACATTTTTGCGATTTTTAATGCACAGAATGCACTTTTGCGGTAGGTTTGTTCAGCAATTCAATATCTACAACTTTGCTTCAGACACAAAAGAGATATTCCGTACGTTAACCGAGAAAAAAAATTAGAAAAAGTGCAAAAAATTAATCTTGAGCAAAAAAAAATCGTATGGTCATTAAATTATTAATTGATCCAATTTGACTAAACGAATGATGCAGAAGTTGAGTTGAAGATCAAGGGGTTAATCTAAGTGAAGGAAGATATATTTAGGTCAAGTAAAAAAGAAAACTACCTTGAAGACCAATTTGAAGTCAAGTCCGTCTGTCTGGAGGAAGTCAAGTGAAAAAGTAAACTCTCTTGAAGACCAATTTTCAATGCGCAGAATTTAAGTTGATATAAAACACAAACAGCAAAATTGAAGCCTAATTTTCTGGAAAATGTTATATTTATTTCTGGGGTAATAACAAAATATAAACGGATTTCTAAAACATAAAAAACTCATCTTAAAATAGCTCTAATGGGACATTCTAGCTGACAATTATATGTGCATCGCATGGAAATAGCAGATAACGACAAATGCAGGTCATGCAGGGAAAAAATCGAAACAATGGAACATTTTCTATGTCAATGCCCGGCTCCTACACATGGGTAAATCTGAAAAACTGTATACCATAAATGTAAAACAAGTATGAAAGTTCAGTCGGGTAAACCGACTTATGACTCCCCTCACCATGAGTCCCAAAAATGTTAGTAAATGTATTTATTTTTTTTTGTTTTAATTAAATGTTTATCAATTTAAATTGCATTTAATAACTTTAAAGTATGTACTGGTATTAAAGTTATATGCTGTTAACTTTTGGTGCAAAACGATACATTTCTGTGGGAGGTACCAAAAGGGGCGTACCAATAACGCTCATTGTTCACTGGACTGTAGGTCCTATAAAAGCATTACACTTAAAGTATTTGTGTGACTGGTATTCAAGTTATACGCAGTTAACTTTTGGTGCAAAATGGTTCACTTGTGTGGGAGTTTACAAAATGGGCGCGGCAATAACGCCCACTTTTCAGTGGTCTCTAGGTACTATAAAAGCATTGTACAATATTTGAAGTATTTTTGTGCAATGGTATTAAAGTTATAAGCTGCTAAATTTGGTGCAAAATGGTCCATTTGTGTGGCAGGTACCAAAATGGGCGTCCCAATACCAGTCACTTTGCTCTGGACTCTAGGTACTGTAAAAGCATTACACTGTACAAAATTTCAAGTATTTGTATGCACTGGTATTAAAGTTATAAGCAGGTAACTTTTGGTTCAAAATTGTCCATTTGTGTGGGAGGTACCAAAAGGCGCGTGTCAACTTCGCTCATTTTTCTCGAGGTAATAGTGACTAAAAATCTAATACTATGTGTATAATTTCAAAGGATTCAAGTAAGTAGTATAGAAGTTATTAAATAATTAATATTTCACTAAATGTTAACCCTTTGTGGGGGAGGTACTAGAAGGAGTGGGCCAATATGGCCCATCTTCGAACATAGCCGGAGATAGAAGAAAATATTACCACATACCAAATTTGAAGTCAATCGGTTACTCCTTTCGAGAGTTATCGTGCGCACCAGCCAGCAGACGGACAGACAGACGGACGGACGGACATTGATCATTCGACTTAAAATGACCCAAAACTAATATCCGCCGAACATACTTAGGGTCTTAGATCACTCCATCGATGTGTTACAATTTTGACTCGTACACGCTGAAAAAAAATCTCCTCTGTAGTATATTGTCCCAAACATATTCTGCTTGAAACATAAATATTTTTAGGATGCACTCCAAATATATAATATTTGACAAATACAAATATTATATGTTTGGGAGGATATTGTTCTAAACAAAACTATGTTTACATCCTAATATTTTTTATTTGGATATGATATTTCCCAAACAAAGATCTTTTTGCGTGAATGTATGTCTACTATTCTTAAATTTTTTTAAGTATACAGCAATTGAAAGGGAATTTTTGAAATTTTTAATGTTAGTAAAATTTCTTTATAATTGATGAATTGAATTGAATTGGTTTCAAATAAAAGTTAATGCTAAGTACGCCATTTTTAATAGGAATGCATAATTCGAAAATAAAAAAATTAAAACTAATATTCGAAAAATTCAGCAAAGTTTTGAAAATCCTTTTTTTTAATAAAATATATTTGGAAATATTCATAAACAATAATTTTATTCGTATTTAAACAAATATTTTATTTGAGAAAATCAGTTCGCAAATATATTTTATTCTAATATATTAACATATGGGTTCTAAAAACATTTTATTGATTTTCAAATAAAATTTATTTGCTCGAAAATATATAATATTTAAAAATTTGTGTTCCAAGTATATTTTCTTTCGATTCAAACATATAAAAAAAGGCGATTTTGCCCCGTGTAGCAAATGATATATACCCTCCTCTCTAATGTGAGGGGATAAAAATGCCAGGTGTGTAATGAAGTCGTTACTTTGCCGTCTATTCTAATCATATCACCATTCAAATGACACGTTCAGCAGCTTCTATAAATTATAAACTATAACATTATATAAAAATTTTCGCAGAATATAGTCATTATTTTAAAATTGTTGTGAAAGACGAATTTCGAATTTCCTTAAATATTCCTCTTTATTTAATGTTTTTCGATTTTCCTGAATACTTCGCAAAAATTCACGTTAACCTGAAAATATACTTACATTTTTTGTAACGTCCGCAACGGAACGTACGCCGCGAATATCGGATTCATCAAAAATATTTAGGTAAATATTTAAATGTCATTTCGAAGAACTCTGAAATTATTGTTGTTGCTGCAGGTTATATGAAAATATTGCATTCAGAACGCCAACGGTATGAATATTAGTAAAACAAAATGAGTACAAATGTAACGTCCGATACCCAGGATTTGACCACATGCAACATCCCGATATTTCGGATCCGACATATTGCCGGACTTGACTCATTTCAGAGGTTATGACTGGAAGATACTGAGATAATACGTGCCTACAGGGTGGCTGATATGTAATGCAACAAAGTAAAGCGCTATATTTCTTTAATTTTTTTTTTTAAATTTTATTGTTCAAAAGCAAAAAATGTCGGAAATAACATAAAATTTTAGAAACAGTTTAGATTTGTTCGAATTGGCCACCTTTGGCACGAATTATGGCCTTCAAACGGCCGACAAAGCCATGCACGAAAGTGGCTCTGCCGTATTTTGCCCCATTCCCGGCGAAGCGCCGTCTTGAGATGATCGATACTTTGGTATTTTTTAGTGCGAACCTTACTCACTAAAATGCCCCAGGCGCAAAAGTCCAACGGATTGAGATCCGGAGATCTTGGTGGCCATTGTGCGGTAGAAATGAAGCGAGGAACCTCCTTTTTACGCCATTCTTGGTTGACGCGTGATGAATGCGATGGTGCTGAGTCGTGTTGGAATGTCCATGGTTTGCGGCCGAAATGTTTGTCTGCCCAGGGCTTCAATACTGTCTTTAGGACATTTTCCCGATAATATTCGGCATTTATTTTGACCCCATGGTCGATGAATACGAGCGGGGAGCGACCATCGGCCGTTACGGCGGCCCACGCCATTACCATCGGCGGCGCTTGAGTTCTGGTGGCCAATCGAAGGTATACATTTTCAGCTGACGTCTTTGGCAAGTAAACCCGATCATTTTGTGTGTTCACAAACTGCTCAATTTGGAATGGATTCTCATCGGAGAAAACCAAATTCGGTAACTGACCACTTTCGTGCAAGCGAAGCAACTCCTTGGCTCTTTCCAGTCTAACTTGTTTTTGTGCATCGGTGAGCTCTTGCACTTTTTGGAACTTCAATGGCTTTAGTCCAAGCTCATTTTTTGTTGTATCCGTTCTCGCGATATGTTCAGCTCACGAGCAATTTTTCTACCACTGCGGCGTGGATTTCGATCAAATCTGGCCTTCACTTTTCGGATTATTTCTGGTGTTGTTACCGTTTTTTTTCGTCCACTTTTTGGACGCGATGCAACACTGCCAGTATCACGGTAACGAGCAATGGTACGAGAAAAAAACGATTTATTCACATTTAAATGCTGGAGGGCTCTAACGGTAGCCACTTGTGTTTTTCCACCCAAATATAAAGCAATCACACTATCACGCTTGAATTCCATCACAAATAACTTTTTTCTGAATGCAATAGATCAAAATGCTTTTGTAAGCTTGTAAACAATAAAATGAACTTTCACTGAAATAAATCTGTCAGCTATCAGACTAGCGGTTTAGAAATGATAGCAACCTGAAGTTGGTTGCAATACATATCAGCCACCCTGTACTATCAATTTTATGTAACTTGTGCTATTTAAAAAACCATTAATAAGGAGCGCACAACAGGTCGAATCACTGGCTTAAGTGTATGTCCATGGACATGAGACGTTTAAACGTCTCCTCTCTTCAACCTAACCAAATCTGTATATCAAATTTTAGCACAATCGAAAGTGGGCGGTTAGAAAATTTGTGTATAGTTTTTGGATTTACCCATATATTCTATAGAGTAACAGATCAATATTTCAAGGTGTTACTACGGTGTAGGCTATAAAAATACTCTCAAAAAACTTGTTTTTTATTAACCTATTTGTTTTTATTTAGCTACACACTATATTTCAGCATTACACCCTAATACACAAAAACCAAATGAACATGAACAACACTGAACTATTGCAAGAAGCTACAGCAACACACTTTTATTATTATTTTTCTTGTGTTTTGTTGCTGCTGATGTTGTTGTTGGTATTGCTGGTATTGCTGGTATTGAAGAACAACAAACAGCAGCAACACAAATTGTTAAATCAATTAATTTAATGGCATCATGTACTACACAATACACACAACAATAAAAATAACAAAAGCACCAAAAACAACAATAACGAATATGTAGGTAATTTGTGAAATTGTATGTGAGTTCACTGTGTGGGAGAGGAAGAGAGAGTGTAAGGGTGTGTAAATGAAAGTGGGAATATGCGCGGGGGTGGGGATGGTCTCCTCATAGTACACGGTAGCAGAATTTGTACGAGAGCCTATTCAAGTTTGTAAGTGTTTGTGGTTATGGACATTTATGTACGAAAATAGAGGGGTTTCCGCAAGCAGAAAGAATAAACAAGCATTGCGAACTGAAAGTAACACCAAAGAAAAGAGACATTTCCAAATCCATTGCACAGACAGTAAGAACTTTATTGAACAGCTGTTTCCCACTTAACTATACTTAATACTCATCATTCTCAAGTGGTCACTCGGATTTGTCAGAAGCTTTTCAGGTCATGGGTTACATTCGATGATTAAACGAGTTAATACCAAGGGATTACATACTCTATATAGAAATGTGTGATAATTGAAATACATACATATCGCTCATTTAGAAAGAAACATCAAAACTCAAAATATATTTTGTTTGAGATGATAATACTAAATTGTCCTACATCTATTTTCCTGAGGAAGACATTTGGCGCACTTCAGGAGTTAATTCATCCCATTCTGTCAATTTGTTATTTTTGTATAGGCATTTCAAATCACACTTTAGTGAAATGGCATAACTCGAAATGTGACGTTATTTTTCTAAATGAGCGATATGATGTAGCTTAACCCGTCAACCAATTGCACTGAAACTTCACACACTTATAGAAGAGTACTTGGGTCGTTTACAACATTATATCCCCAATTCGCCCTTCTATTGACGGCAAGTAGAGTCGAAGCGAAAGCGGCATAGGCTTTCTAATATCAAACATTTTTGGGAAATGGAGAGCATCATTGCAAGAGGTACGCTCAACAAGTAAGAAAGTTTCAGTCGGGTAAACCGACTAAGGTATTCCCTCACTTTGTGAGTAATGTAATATTGAATATTACACGAATTATTCTATCAATTTGTGTGGGACGTACCAGAAGGGCTTTAACAAATATTTTTATTCTTCGCTGAACAGTAGATACTATAAATTCATTGCACTGTGACGAATTATAAGCGAAAAAATATTACCGCATACCAAATTAAAAGTCAATCGGTTACTCCTTTCGAGATCTATCGTGCGCACAAGCCAACAGACGGACGGACATTGCTCAAACGACTTAAAATGACCCAAAACGGATTTCCGTCGCATATACTTAGGGTCTTAGGTCACTTCTTTGATGTGTTACACTTTTGGCTCGTAGTAAATAATATATACCCTCCTCTCTAAGGTGAGGGGATAATAATTAAAATCGTATAATCTTGCATCGAAATAAATTACTTGGAGGATTGACAACTAAAGATGGCTTGGAATACTCAGAAATTTTAAATGATTGATTTAAAATATATGGTGATCTAAGTAGAGATACTTTTTTCAATAGCCTTTTTTGACAGATCACATGTGAGCTGTCATGTTATTTGTGTTAAGTACTGTTTGGCATTTCATCATGGAAAGGCCTACGCATGAACAACGTTTACAAATTATTCAGTTTTTTTTTTAATCAAAAAAAAAACACTTTCCAGTCGACCCACGACCTTGACACCCATGAGCAATATTTTAGCTCTCGTCAAGAGCTATCTTTTTGCCATTGACCATTCCCGATCCGACGTACCGGAATCATCGGTCCATATTTCTTCAAAAATGATGCTGGTGAGAACGTAACCGTCAATGGCGACCGTTATCGTGCCATGATAACCGACTATTTGATGCCTGAAATTGAAGCTCGTGATCTCGGCGACATTTGTTTTCAACAAGACGGCGCCACTTCCCACACATCGCATCAATCAATGGATTTATTGAGAGAACACTACGGTGAGCAGATAATTTCACGTTTTGGACCGGTCGATTGGCCATCAAGATCGTGTTATATCACACCGTTAGACTTTTTTCTGTGGGGATATGCTAATCCTAAAGTTTATGCGGACGATTCAGGAGCAAAACATAACGCGTGTCATTCGCCAGTTACTAGTCGAAATGCTCGAACGAATCATCAAAAAATTGGACTCAACGGATGGACCATCTGAGGCGTTGCCGCGGCCGACGTTAGATAGACATAATCTTCAAAAAATAAATGCCAAAGAATGTTCTTTCAAATTATAATAAACATTCCCCATTCAATTTGAATTTTCTGTGTTTTTCTTTAAAAAAAAGTAGGGAACCCCGAAATGGATCACCCATTATAAGTTAATGCTGTATTTGGTATCATAATTGGGAGGTTCAATTCGAAAGCAAGAAAAATTAAAAATGAAATTCGAAAAATTCAACAAGTTTTAAAAATCTTTTTGTTAAGGTGTGGGGGTTGCCAGCAAGGGAGGTGAGGGAAGGCGAGGCGACGAAATCCCTTATATGACAAACTCCAAAAACAACGATAGCTCAGTAGTGGGGCGAAATAGAAAAGGAAAATAAATAAAACACAAGAGTTTAGTATTTTCGTTAGTGATAACAGCAGAGCTTTATTTCGTATTATTAATAACGTATATTACAATGTAGCGATGCGTAGGATCCGTAGAGATCCAAACGGCACGATAGCAAAACGACAAGATATATGTATGCGCGAGTGCGAAACAACGACTATTAGTGATGTGCGCGATTGTATCGCCTAACAAAGACTAGTTTCAATATGAGAGCCAGATGAAGCAAGGAGTCGAAAATCCGCAACAGCCTCTGCTTGCGGGAAGTCTCTCTCTACATCCGAACTATGCGAATAACGTCCCGGGAGAGTCGTAGAGAGATACAACGCTGGAAGTCTCTCCTTACAATCCGTGCCATGCGAATATCGTCTTGGGAGAGTTTGTAGAGAGATTCTTTTAATCCCTCTACGATCCGTGCTGAGCGAATTCGTCCCAAGAGAGTCGAAGGAGAGCACCAGTCGCTGAAAAGCCCTCTCACAATCCGTACAAGCGAATATCGTCCTGGGAGTGTCGTAGCAGAGGCTTCTTCTCCTTCAACCCGCCAGGGTTGCCAATCAACGAAGTAAATGCACAAGCTGGTGAAGTTGCGCGAAAATGTTACGAACTTCAACACTTTTTTAAAAAAATATATTCGGAGAAATTCCTGAACAATAATTTTATTTGTATTTAAACACATATTTTATTTGAGAAATTTAGTTTGCAAATATTATGTGTTGTAATATATTAATATACGAATTCCAAAATATTTTTTAAATAAATTTTTTTGTGTTCAGAAATATATAACATTAAAAAATTTGTGTTCCAAATATATATTTTTTTTCGATTGAAACAAACCAAAAAAAGGCCGTGCAAAAATATTTATTTTTCAAAACCCATATTTTTTATTTTTAATTATTTTTTTGGTTCAAATGAAAGCTTAGGTCACCTCCTTTAAGAGCTTTATGGTATATTATTGGGATGGGACTTGTTTATCTATCAAAATAAATATAAACTCTAAAAAATAAAAGTTCAACCATATATTTTAGCATAACTGGAGAACCATTTAACGTAATTGGTTCAGGAAAGCTTTATATAATCATAAATTAAGTAGCCGTCATCTTCTTTTAATATTCCTTCATCCCATCAGTGGTTCCAAAGATATCTTACAAAATATTGCAAAAAGTCAAATATTTTGGAGAAAATGTTGATATTTTTTTATTAAATCATCGATAAATTCACAATTTTTATATTTTTATTATTTTATCGAAAAGTCTGATCGGACATGTATAAAATGACAGCATTCCAAACAATTATTATTTTATCGTAAAGTCTGATCGGACATGTATAAAATGACACCATTCCAAACAAAATCGATGCATAATTTAAGAAAGCAGAAATCAAATAATATATATTTTTTTTTACAAAAGTGTCAAAACATGTTTTAAGTTCGCAAAAAAAATGTCTAAATACTAGTTTCATCCCGGTCATAAGACATTGGTTTTAAAAATTGTCTCACTTGACATGAAATACCCCATACGAGTATATAAACCACAATCTGCTGGAAAATGCGGTATTTATAGCTTAAATATAAATACAAACACCAAAAAAGAATCAATTTCTAGTCAAACTCATCTTTACTGGTATCGTTATTGCTTCCAACACCATGACATATGTATAAGTAATGTGGTTCATTCAACATGTTCATTCGAACTTGTCAAAAATGGGTTTTTGGTAAAAATTTGTAGGGGTGTTTTTTTACGATTTATTTAAATACAATCAAGAATGACCGTTATGTGGAGAAGCTAGAGGGTTAAAATGTTCCAAAAAAATGTTCCTCGTAGTGTTTTAAGAAATATTATTGAACATATCCTAAAATGTAAGCATCACAAGGTTTCCTATGCCGATTCATCATAAGACTGTGAAAAAGGGGGAAATATTGACAACCCTCTAAAATACGTAATCTTTCAAAACGCCGATGCAAGTATATTCTTTTTTACCCACTCTAACAGAATCCATTGCCAGAACCTATTTTCTGTGTGTTCCACAGTGTATGTACATTACTTTGTGTGATCATTACGTCTTGGCGTTATCCTGAAATTCCATTATCCATTTTAATTAATTTATTGTTTCTCCTGTAACATTTTAAAAAATGATGATTGGCCCTTTTTCATTTCTAGTGACGATATATACTTTGTGGAGTAACAGATCAATATTTCAAGGTGCTGCATATAAAATAACAAAGTTAGTGTAACCCCATCCTACAGACAAAGACTTACGTCTTTGGTTTAAAGAATTGTTTTTATTATTCCAAAGAAACGATTTTCCTAGCTTGATAGAACAATCAAAAGTTTCTTTGTGTGATAAATAAAGCATCATATCTTTGGATCAAAGAACTTTTTTTAATAAATAAAAACAGATTATGCAATATACTTGTACTTATTTTATTTCCAAATATCTATTCTCCATGATTATTTCGGAAATATTGCAATACGATTTGCTAATTGAATAAATTGATACAACATAAAATAAATGTTGAAATCTCAAAACAACGACCGCCAAAATCGACTAATACGCTTCACTATATATACATTAGCGATGTACTTGATATTAATGTTGATACGTAGTTATTATGGGTTTTCTGCGATTTACATTTATCGAAATTAATTCTCTTCGAATAACATATAACACATTTGCTGTGAATTAATTAATTATTTCCATTTATTCATTCACTAGTGAATTCATAATTTTCATTATGAATTCCTATTTAACATTCGTTGAAATGTTATTATTTTTATTTTTATTTCTACACTCAATTAACATTTTTTTCCACACAATAATAACCACGAAAATAATACGGGGGCAAAGTTAAGTACTTATTACCACGTTCAGAGGAATTAATTCAAAACCAAAAACAAACGATCAAATGAATGCGATTTTTTTCATTTCATTCGAAGCAAAATTGTGTTGTTGAAGTTGTTCAATTCAATTTACTAAAATACAATTTCAAATAGACAGAACAGTTTCAGGCCGTTCGTCCGTCCGATTGTCCGTCTGTCGGCGGGTCGACTATGTGTTTTGTATAAAATTTTCATAATTACCCCTAAATATGGTATCCGACACAATGCCAATTCTAAGCAAATGGGCAATGGCAACGGCTGCGACTACGGCAACAACATTTCGAACAAGTTAACAACACATTTAATACAATGGCTAACAACAATCGACAATTCCTGCAACGAAAACAACAGTGGCTCACGGAATAGTTTCCAATTGTCTATCTATTTAGTATGCAAATCATGGAACAACGGCGGGTCTGAGCAAATACGGGCGCGAGGTGAGTATCGATTAATGACTTTTGCTGTCCGATTATAGACTACAATAGCGTAAAGAACAACAACAACGACGAAAACAACTGCAGCCGCGAGAACAGCGATAATAGTTAATAATAAAAGTCTAGAAATAGAAAATTTGACATGGAACTCGACTGTGACAACCCACAATTGTTGAGGTTCACACGAGGGCAAATTATTAAAAATACATTTTAAGAAACAGGTACATTACTAGTCTAGTAGTACACGGAGAAAAAATTAGTTTTGGAGAATTATTCAGAATCAGAATTATTTAGAATAAATTATTCGGCTAGTTAATGATATAAAATACTAAAAAATGCGCATTATTTAAAAGTTCCGGAATCAGTCGAATAAGCCTACTAAGGTTCCATACAGAAGCTAAGGATTTTCGGCAGATTAGCATATAGTAATTTCTCCTTAAAACCCCAGAGAGATTAATAGATACTGTCCAATCAGGCTTGCAACAACAATCCACCCTGTATTATCTAGACAGCTTTATTGAAGGATCTCTCTCTGTTAAGGAATATACGGCTCTGGCAACCCTGAGGGTTGATAATAATATACCAAGGCTTTATCATAACCTTCTGATTAAGAGACGCAGTTCAGCTAGAGTAGAACTTCATAACCTTCTGATTAAGAGACGCAGTTCAGCTAGAGTGGGGCGTTCTGTCTCATGTGCTATGGAAACTCTCCATTTACAATATTCTACTTCCTCTGGAGAAGATGAGTGGTAGGGTTATTGGTTATGTAGATGAAGTGGCAATAGCGGCTAGAGAAAAATATAGGCTTCCGATAATGGTATTGGTGTGACCCCGAACAAAACAGAAATAGTTCTGTTCAGCAGGAGATATTAGGTACCAAAGGTTGTACCTGTCTTCTTGGGAGGTATTGAAATCGCCTTCTCCGAATGCGCAATATACTTAAGTATTTTAGTAGACACTTAGTTAAACCTCAAATCCAACATTTGGAAAGAGCACAAAAGGCAGTGGTAGCGTTATATACCTCCACATGACCACTAGGTATACATTGTGTCATTCTAGAGACAATCGGGTCTGTTCTGTGGCAAGGTGATTTGATATCACGGTGATTTTAAAATCACTGGCGACTTACAATCACTGTTGGAGTTCGAAATCGCCCGGTTTGTTATTCATAGCCTCCCAAAAAAGATTGTTCGAATTATGTTCGGGTGATTTCGAACTCCAAAAGTGATGTTAAGTCGCCGGTGATTTTAAAATCCCCGTGATATCAAATCGCCGTGATGTCAGACCTTCCGGGTCATTTTAAGGTTTAGGTTAGGGTGGCAACCAGCTTTGCTAGCTCACACAGACCAATGTAGGTCTTTAGTGATACCACGGGCTCACGGTCTCACATGCCCTTCATCGAAACCAAACTCTTTGTTAAACAAAGTTATCAATAGTACGAATATCGGTAGCGAAAAGATCTGACAAATTTCCTAGAAAGACCGACCCCACAATATTCAGACGTCATTTACTTAATGCTTTCCACTTCCTCATCATCACCACAGCTCCTGCAGTAGTTATTGGACTCAGTATGTAACCTTCTGACGTATTAGCCGATCAGGTAGTGTCCCGTCAGAACGGACACTAATTTAGACAATTTTTTGATCACTAGTGAGAGGAGACATTTTGACCTTCTCAGTTCGTATTTTGGCCGGATTTGTCTAGCTACCCTACCTACTGGTGCCGATTTCTGACCTTCTTTCATTGCAATGCAGGAGTGCCTCTTGCCTAAGCCAAAGCTTGCATGTAGACAGTGGCGCACCAATATATAGAAATTCTTCGAGAATTTGTAATATCGTCCGTCATATTGCCGTTATTTCGTCTTGATATACACTGTATGTGGTAGTCTGTGAGCTATATCCAGAATAAGTTCTTTACAATGTTCTCCGAAGCCAAAATTATCATCTAGCTTCGAACCTTGCTTGTAGTGGAGATAGTTTCTATTACCTGTTATTCTGCCAACCCATTACTCTCTATCAGGTATCTTCATGGCGAAGTTCCTTCCTCATTCGCCCATAGTTCTTATAACTCCACATTGATATACAGTTCAATCGAAATGTCACTCTGCTGACAACTTCTCTCGTCACTACATCAATTGGCAGTAGGTAGAGTAAGACTTGTAGAGACTCAGTCGATGTAGAACTCCGCTTATGCTTAGGCAGGCAGTTTTCTGAACCTTTGATAATTGATTTTTTTCCCTACATCCTTCCAACAGGAATATAAGGCGACATTGGCCTTTCTTACACGTTCCAGTACATTATGTCTGAAGGACAATTTCATATCTAGAATAATACTTAGAAATTTTGCACGTTCAGAAAAGATGAGCTCTGTTCCATTTATCCGAGGAGGGTCCACACGTGGGACCTTATACTTGCTAGTAAATAGAACCATTTTGTCGTTTGGGTTAACGCCCAAACCGCTACTTCTGGTCCATATAACCAACTTGTTCAGAGGCACCTGCAGGATATCTCTGAGGCCGTTGGGAAATTTGGATTTCATTCACCGCTAGATTCCAAATTAGTGGAGACAGTACTCTTCCTTGTTCATAAACTCTGTTCACAAACCTTGTAAGAGTTGTGAACCCAAGACTTGCTGTTATGCGTCTTCTATTGACCAGATTTTGGATTACTCTAATTCGCCCTTAGAGGTGACAGCGCAGCAATAACCGAATCTGATTGAATAGTGAATTCGATAGTGCCCACAAGATCCCATCCCTTCCCTTGTTGTAGACATGTTTGTACCCTGATCGGAGTTATGTATCCAGATTTTCTGTAATGAAAGAGTCTAAAAGTCTTTCCAGAACTTTCAACAGGAAGGATGATAGACTAATTGGTGAATTTTCTGAGAAAATTGAGAAATTTACCAGGCAGAAAACTTAGCTATTAGAGAGGTAGCAGAATCACTAAAAATTAAATGTTCTGACCAAAGTCTGTATCAATATTGTCTCTGATAGTCAGGGTGCCATTATGTTCCTGGAGACTGTATTCCAGAATTTAAAAAGTGCCCTTGAGTCAAGAACGGACGACTTCCTTATCGTGTATGTCATGACGCGTCACTGTCTTGTTCTACGGCACGCAGAGAGTTTGAAGATCTTGCGAAATGACTTTTGTTGAAGCTGTGGAGACGAAGAGGTGGAATAATCTTTGTCTCAAACGCTCCACTTTTTCCGTAAACGTTAAAATATTTCCAGTGAATGAAAACGTTTATCTTAAACGTAGTTTCTCTTGTTGCCAACGAACATTCTATCATTGCAAAATGTTCATAATTTACGTTTATGGTAAACGAAAAACGTTTACGGAAACATAATTGAATATTTTAAAGAGAGTTGAGCGCAAACAGAGCGTAACTTGTTTTTTATAAATTGTTTATATGTTGAATATGTGCACATGTGTGTGTACACACCAGAAAATATGCAGATGTGTTTTTTGTCAAACCCATCACCAACTCAATCAGGCACAATACAACTGGATACATCTGGAAACTGCTGAAATTTTCAACACTAAAGATTTATCTTTATTTTTAATGACACTATGCATCACGATTTTTCAAACGAAGTTGTTCATGTTATTTTCTGATGTAGTTTGATATTGTATTCACAGATGTTGAAACTTTTGAATGGTCAGCATTTTGGTCAGAATTTTTAATATTGAGCTATGTAGTTCACTTTTGACAAAAAAGTTTGATATGCAATAAACGTTTGCAACAAACGTTTCACAGGGTTTGTAATAAATATATATCGGAAATGATAAATACACTAACCGTTTGCTATAAACGTGTCTGTGGATGTTGGGATAAACAAAAATCGTTTGCGACAAACATTTTTTCGTTTTGGAGTAACGAATATTTTTTCTTTGCGTGTATATCTTTGCCCCTCTCTGTGTAGAAGGCGGCGGACTACCCTCTCGTTTCTTTGTGGAGTTAGAAGGTTTGGCTGATGTTAAAATCCGCCAATCTTAGAGCTAGAATGGACTACATAGTCTAAGTGAGCCTGTTATAGAGGATGCAACTCAGAACCTCACCGATATAATATAATATGGAATATGGTAAATCCTGTGGAAGACGCCAGAATGGTAAGGAAACTTTGTTCATTCTTTACCAGTCCATAGTCATTGGAAATGTTGTTTTAAATACAAAATATGAAAATGGTCTATTCAGGTGATCTGTTCGGAAAGTCAAATTTTGAAACATATTGAAGAAACAAATATCCAAATGTTCTTTTTGTCTTCATCCTCAAATAAGCCTCGAAATTACGAAACTTTATAACTTCCAGCAAATTTTTGATCGAAAGTTAAAAAAAACCGGATCTAGGCTGGAAAAACGCTGAAATAATAGGTTTACCTCCGCGATAAGGATTCCTTTCTATTATCTTTTTAAAGCGTCAATTTCGAGTCTAGTATTATTTTTAATAATTTTTGATAATACTTCCATTTTTGTAAATATCCGTCCAGAAGCCAACGCGAGGATTAAGTTGCAGTAAAAATATTTGCATTTTAGCAAAAAACATTTCGCGAAACAATAAAACATTTCATCTAGAGGAGAGGAAAAAAACCGATTAACAATGTGAACATTTATAACAATAGCACTTAGCACAATACGATTAACAACAAACACTCATAATATTAATAACAATGAAATTCTGCTATTAAGCCTAGGCAGCTACAATTCGTCGAATAACTAAAACAAATTAGTACATTTGCCATAGAAATAGAAAAACAACAGAAAATTGCAGCAAAAAATATTTTCTCTCCTTTTCCCACTAATATAGATAACCAAACAATTAAGACCGACTGTCGGCCAAATCGCGAGGGAGGCGAATGCAATTAAATTAAAAATTGTTAACGACACCAAAAGCAAATGCAATAGCCGTAGCAGCAGCGGCAACAACGTTGCAGAGCTCAAATGCTATTTAGCAAAAAAAAATGAGGGGATTAGTGAAAAGAAAAACAAATGTACAATTAATTAACAGCAAAAAAATTGAACAACAATAGCAGCAACACCATCATCACCATTAGTAGTAGTAGTTGTAGCAGTAGTAGCAACAATCATGACAGTCATATAGCAGCAACACCAAATGCAACGACAACGACGACGACTATGAATAGGAATCATTTTCCAATTTAGACACGTACCATCGGCAGCAGCAGCACCAGCTTTACCGCCACTTCAGTCCAGCTAGTCCAGTACAATAGTCCATCAGACCCCCAGACCCCAGCTATCAGCGGCAAAAGACAGCTCAACATGACCGAGTCGATCGATTCTACTCCCGGCACGACATAGACAATAACACCCACTCATTGGATGGATGGATGGATTGCTGAACAAACGGACGGACATACAGACCGGGTGGACGGACAGACAATTTTGTATGGATGGACGGATTGATTGCTCACCAATTTAGTCGAATGCAATGCAATCCAATGCAATTTCAAATGCATATTGAAATGTCTGACATCCATTACGACAACGAGCGACGACGTCGATGTCGATGGCGATGAGGTGATACAAGTGCAAATTTTCATACGGACTTTTAATATGGACAATTTAGTTTGATTCATTGACTGTGAATGACGACGACGACGACGACCACGTTACATGGCAACCTATATTTGGAAATTACTCGCATTTGGATTGGAGAAGGAGGAGAGATTTCTAAGAATAGAAAAAAATATTCTCAGAAATAAATGAGGAGAACGGATTTTTGTACAGAAAATTTTCAAAAAAAAACATACTTTACATAGAAATTTTTCACTACAGATTGAGATCAACAATTTTGAGACCTATTCTGCATAATTTCTACAGGGTTTTCCAATAAGAGTGATATGATTTCTTTGAAAAAAAACACTCTTATTGTTAAGGAAATTCAAAAGTTTTTTATTTAATGTGAAGTACAATCGATATAATTAAAATCTAAATAAAACGTCATTAAAATGGCCTCCACGACTTCTTCTGCAGGAACGAATTCGATGAACCCAATTTTCGAGCACTTTTTCTACTAAATCAAGTCGTATGTCATGAATAACACGTTCAATATTGACTTGTAAAGCTTGAAGAGAGTCTGGTTTATTTCGAAAGACCAATGACTTCAAATAACCCCACAAGAAATAGTCTAATGGTGTTAAATCGTAACTTCTTGGAGTCCAGTCAATATCACAATTTCTTGAAATAATAGAATCTCCCAACTTTTCTCGCAACAATTCAATTGTTTAATTTGCTGTGTGGCACGTAGCCACAATCGGCCAATAGCAAAAAGATAGACCTTAACGAGAGCTAAAATATTGCTCATGGGTGTCAAGGTCGTAGGTCGAAGGGAAAGTGTTTTTTTGGATTTAAAAAAAAATGGCAGCATCATTTTCAAATGTGAACGGAATGTTTATTTTTGCTCTAGCTCCTTAACGGAACGTCGGATCGGGAATCGGTCAATGGCAAAAATATAGCTCTTAACGAGAGATAAAATATTGCTCATGGGTGTCAAGGTCGTAGGTCGTTGTTGTTTTCATTTTATTTTTAAAAAAATTGACTTAGTGCACGAAAAATTCCAATTGGAGAACGATTATTTTGATGATAAAACTGAATAATTTGTAAACGTTGTTCTTGCGTATATCTCTCCATGATGAAATTGTAAACACTACTGAATACAATGAAAAACAAATGACATATCATGACATATTACAAATGGCCGAAATGTCGCTTCAAAATCATATCATCCCCATTGGAAAATCCGTTATAACATATGGCTTTGAAATTAGTAGCAAATTCGTTTCAGGAAAAAGTGCAGAATTTTCTTTACCCTTATCCCGATATCTGCACTTTTCTAACACATTTTGGAAATTTGAAAATTTAAGTTAAGTTAAATTCATGTCAACTAAAAAGGTGCAAAAATTCTCTAGTATTTCAAGTCGACGGGGCAACATTTTTTTCAGAAACAAAATCGCCATGAGGATGTGGACTGATAATGGAAATGTGGGCGTGCCACCCCCACTTTCAATATTTTTGAATATCCGCGGAATCTGAATATGCTTCGAAAAGTATACATGTGGGTCAATTTTTATTGTCACAGAAAAAATCTATACAAACTGATTAAACGTCATTTCATTCAAGATAACCGATAAATTTATCAAATAATCGATTATTCCATCACGAGCAGAAAAATATCCGCTTTTTATGGAACCATACATAGAGAACCGGTTTCTAAGATGTTTACATTTTCCAAAACAATTGTTTTTTTATCACACTGGTCTTGCAGCTTTGTTTGGTGTCTCCTTTGCTTCGACACTCTGAGTTCTAATTACCAAAAATAAAATAACTCTAATTATTTCATTATACACTAGGAACAGGAATCTATACACCGTGACCTTAATTCAGAAAGAACGCAACTGAAATTTTTTTGGAAAAAATCGTCAATAACCTATTAACCGGGTTTCTAGGCGATAACAATGAAACCCTGTTTTACAGGACAATAAGAACGAAACCCGTTTCCCAACGAAATTGCTCTTCAAAGAAACCTAACTCTTCAACATTCCAAATAACCGCATATTCCAAATAATCAATTTATGAAATAACCGTTTACCCACATGCTGAAAAATATCTGGTTAACCGATTTTTTTGCACCTCTACATAGAGAACAGGTTTTAAATTTATTAACTTTTTGTTACCTATTTCAAAGCAATGGTTTTTTGGGCACACTGGGGTTGCACTGTTGTTCTCCACATTGAGTTACAATTATCAAAAATGAGGTCACCAAAAATACTAGAACCCGAACTACATGCTTTCAAAATAACCGATGTATTTATCAAATAGCCAATTAGCCATTCGCGCGCAGAAAAATCTGCGGTTAACCGGTTCTTTCTTAACTATTGCATAAAGAACCGTCTTCAAAATCGTTTATTTTTAGTTTGCCTTTTTCAATATTATTGGGGTTTTTGTCACACCGATCGTGCACCATTATATGGTGTCTCCTGTGCGTCTTAGGTTTAGGTTTACCTAAACATCCTGTGCGTAACTACATTGAATTCTAAGTATTAAAAATTACGCCACTTTAGATGGGTCATATGATTTCTTCAGCCCTAGAAGCAGAAATCTTAGAGCAATCAAATGGTGCACGGAATTCAAACTGCATAGTTTCAAAAATTATCTGTGTCCATTATGTAGTTATATGTATCTATTTGTATTGTAAAAGAAAGAAATTTGGTGATAAACCCGAAAATATATCCAATAACCAATTAGTTCACCGCGGGCAGAAAAAATCCGGATAACCGGCTGGAGAAGTGTTTACTTTTTTAAAAATAACTTAATTTAACAAATAACCCATTTATCCAACACCTGCAGAAAATATCCGTTTTTTCTGAACCCTCAAACGGAGAACCGATTTCAAATTTTATTTCAAGATTTACTTTTTGTTTACCTTTTAAAAAAATGTTTTTTGGTTGAACTATTGTTTGATGTCTCTATATTGAGTTATAATTACCAAAAGTTGGATCTGAGGCTAGCCTTTGGAACGAAGTCTCGGTGCCGGACAGGACAAGAAGGGATTTTCCGAATTTTGAATTTTAAAATCGGGCACAATGGGACAAAATTTGTACTTCAAAATGGTTAAATGGAACAAGAAGTGCTTAATATGTCATCAACGCCAAATTGTAGAATTCGAAAGGAGAAATATGGTGTGTGGTCACACTTGAGACATAGAAGCGGCCGAAGAAGAGCTTTTTATCCCCTCGCCTTTGAGAGGAGGGTATATATGTATCATTTGCTACGAGCCAAAAGTGTAATACATCGAAGGAGTGACCTAAGACCCTAAGTATGTTTGGCGGAAATCCGTTTAGGGTAATTTTCAGTTATTTGAGCAATGTCTGTCCGTCTGTCTGTCTGCTGGCTGGTGCGCACAATAACTCTCGAAAGGAGTAACCGATAGACTTCCATTTTGGTATGCTGTAATATTTTTCTCCGGCTAAGTTCGAAGATGGGCCATATTGGTCCACTCTTCCTAATACCTCCCCCACAAAGGGTTAACTTTTAGTGAAATATTGTTTCTTTAATACATTCTATACTACTTACTCGAATCTTCTAAAATTCCACACATAGTATTAGTTTGCTAGTCGCTCACACGTCAAGAAAAATGGGCGAAGTGGCCACCTCCCACACGAATGGACCAATTTACACCAAAAGTAAACAGCCTTGGGCTTTACTATCAGTTTATACAAATACTTGAAATTTTGTACAGTGTAATGATTTTGTAGTACCTAGAGTCCAGAGAAAAGTGGGCATTATTGTCACACCCCTTTTGGTACCTCCCACATAAATGGACTTTTTTGTACCAAAAGTTAACAACTTTTATCTTTAATACAAGTGCATACAAATACTTGAAATTTCGTACAGTGTAATGCTTTTATAGTAGCTAGAATATAGAGAAAAGTGGCCATTATTGGCACGCCCCTTTTGATACCTCCCACACAAATGGACCATTTTACACTAAAATATAACAGCTTATAACTTTAATACCAGTGCATATAAATACTTGAAATTGTGTACGGTGTAATGCTTTTATAGTATCTAGAGTCCTGAGAAAAGTGCCCGTTATTGGTACGCCCCTTATGGTACCTCCCACACATATGGACCATTTTGTACCAAAAGTAAACAGGTTTTAACTTTAATACCAGTATATACTTTAAATTTATATAATGCAATTTGACTTGATACGAGTAATATATTTAAAACAAAAAAATAAATACATTTACTTCTCAATATATTTGCGACTCAAGGTGAGGGGGATTTATAAGTCGGTTTAACCGACTGAACTTTCTTACTAGACTTAATTCTTACTTTGAAATGAAATTATTTCACAATATACGTATATCACTACCTCCAAATCCTAATGATAACGCCTGGGGGCACAGACTCTGGACATGAAGCGGTTTTCCGAGAGGGTTAAATGTACCCTACCAAATCCAAATGGTAGAGCTAAAATTAAATGTGAAATATACTCGTACTGAGAACACATACCTAAGGACGTAAATTCGGGACAAGAAGCGATTTTCTGAAATCTGTAGCTTTAGAGAGTTAAACCGATCACTAGAGCTAGACCCGTGGAATTTTGTGTATAGGTATCGGTAGATCCGTAGACTAACAACATGAAGCGATTTTCCAAAATTCATACTTCTAGAGGGATAAATAGTGTACACGGGGAAAGGGACAATATGGTACCACAACGAAATTTAACTGTCTACAGCTAAAATGATGGGATTTTGAGTGAGGTTAGCCTTGGTATGCTGACCCAGAACAACAAGTGATTTTTTGGAATTCGTACTTTTACCACCATTAACACAAAACAAAATAACCGAGCGTTAGAGCTAACGAAAGTTAAACTGTATGGAATTTGACAGTTATAACCGGTAGTTATCTCTTAAACCTAGTTTATTAATTTATTGTTAATGGCCCTTAGAGTATTAAGTGGGTTACAATGAGATAAAAAACAGTAATATAGTGTCGCCCTCTAATCCAAATAACTATAGCTAGAGCTGGTGTAATTGTAGCCCTTGGGGCATACTATTCGGAGCAAAACGCGATTTTCCTAAATTCATACTTTTATGGGCACAATGGTGAGAAAGGGGATAAAAAGAGAGAAACACCCAAAGATACCATATCTAAAGGTAAGGCACTCTCATCGTCCTCAATCCTAAATAAATCTGACAGAGACGTGTCTCATTATACCCTTCACCATAGGATGGAGGGATACTAACTTTGTCATTCCGTTTGCAACACCTTGGAATGTTGATCTGCGACACCATAAAGTATATATATTCATGATCGTCGTGAAAGTCAAAGACGATTTAGCCATGTCCATCTGTGGGTCTGTCCGTCTGTCCGTCTGTTGAAATCACGCTTCAGTCCGTTATAATAGAGCAAGGTTGATAAAATTTTTTGTAGAAATTTGTAGAAATACTTGCAGGTCGTTTGGAATTGCAAATGGGCCATATTGGTCAATGTTTTGATATAGCTCCCCTATAGAGGTCGCTCCAAAATACGGGGTTTGAGCCATAGATACCAGGTTTTTAAAGCAATTTTGCTGAAACCTTGTAGTTTGTATTCTTTGTTGACTAGAATTCATTACAGTGAAAATGTTGCAAATCGGTTCATATTTAGTTATAGTCACCCTATAGAGGTCGCTCCAAAATAATTTAATTTTAATCATAAATACCACATTTTCTAAACATTTTAAGCAAATCGTTGCAGTTTGTGTTTTATTTAGACAAGAATTCATCACAGGAAATTTTTTTTAAATCAGTTCACATTTTGTTATATTCCACCTATAGATGTCGCTCCCAAAAAAGCTTGTTTATTAAGCCATAAACTCCACATTTTCTAAGCAATTTAGCTGAAACTTTGCAGTTTCTATTGTATTTTGGCAAGAACATTTAGGCAGTTTATATTTTGTTGTAGTCCCCGTGTAGAGGTAGCCCTCTAATATGCTTATACAGAAATGTACCCTACTGAGTCTTCAACTTTTTCTCACCATATTTGTAATCTACGCAAAATTCCCTTTAATTTGATGGGTCGCACGATACATGGACCAAACCCCCATTTTTCAAGATCTTCTAGGAGGCTGTGTTGAGGGATCTTGAAACAATTTCTCCCAAAATTTGTGCACACATTTACTCACAGCAAAGCCTATTACGCTTTACAATCTTTGGTCGAAATCCAGCGACACTCTTGAGCGTTCCTTATACATATATTTATTTTTAAGTCCTTTGAACCCTTTGTGTGGAAGTTACCAAGAGGACTCGCTATCAGGCAATGAAGCCGACCAAAATTATCGGCGGCGGCGGCGCATGGAAAAATACGGATCGGCGGCGGCGGCTGATCGGCAGAGCCGATCAAATTTCAACAATCGGCTGAGCCGATAAATTCCTACTAACGATGGCGCACTAATGACATTCTCCGGCAAAGATGGCGCTTTAAGATATTTACAATTAGAGGAAAAAACTTAGGAAAAGTTATGGAAGTTTTGATGTAATGTCGAAAATCAGCTCAATAAACCTCTACTTATTAGTTTTTGTTGTGAAAGAGATTTATTGTGAAAGATAAAGTGCCCACTGCGTTCTCTTTAAAACGACGTAGACTTTTGAAAATAGGTTCGGCGGTTCAAGAGCTATTGTAATTTCCGTAAAAACTAAACAATTTCCTTAAAAACCAAAAACTCATTTTTTTAATTTCAATCCCCATAACATTTTTGGATTTTTTAAATAAATGATAGCAAGATCCATTTAGAAACTTTTATGAACTTCAGAAACGCTAAAATGAACTTCATAGGTCGATATTAAAAATTCTCACCCTACTGCATTAGTTAGTAGTCACTTTCTTCATTTTCATGGTTGCATAAAATACATCTTTTTGACTCACTAAATAAACTTCGGCGGCTGAGTTTCAGCCGGTGTGAGCCGCTGAAATCGGCGGCGGCGCCGGCTGAAAAAAATATTATGACATGTTAAATTTCATTAATATAAAATTCTCCAATTTTGTGTTATAGTGTGGTGCATTTTTGAGGACCCGGAATAATTTGCATGGGGTTACGAGACCCGCGGTCCTATTGGGTCCAAATTTAAAATTTTACCAACTATGACCAAATACAGCTTGCTACCAAATTTAATAGTTCTACAATTACTTCTTCTATTTTTGTCACATCGATACATGAAGACAGAGCACTGTGCGATCTCTTACACTTTAGAACAATAGACATACATACGCTCCACCAATATTCAATTCCACATACATTCAATTCACAATATCTTCTACAAATATTCTCACTATCTGAGAAACAATGAACAAAATAGTCTCTTCTGTTCTGGCATCTCCCACACAAAATACCAAAATTATAATACTAAATATTGTTATTCATCCAAAGGTGAATTTATTCCACAGGAGTTTTTATTCTTGTTGTTATTATTTAAACGTTAATGATTGCAAATGTTAAATATCATCAGAGATATCGCATTACCCAGAATAGAATAGGATCGCAATTTGCGATAAACACATTAATGAATATAAAATCGTAATGCATAAAAGTCGCATTAGCTTCAAACTCGAGTATGTCAATAACAAAATTGAATATTTATAGACGAGACAAATCAACCAATTATTGTAAGCTCAAAACAAAGTCACCAATATACAAAACAACAAAGGTGTTTTGTCATTCAACAACACTAGACAACACAATATTCTGATAAAAAAAATTTAATCAATTTTCCTTGCTGATATTCAGCTGTACAAACTCATATATCCAAAAATTCGCTATGGTAGTATATTTGCGGAACACATATTATTTTTAGGAAATTGAACATATAACATATTTGCACAGATATATATTTATAAATTTTGGTAGGTAGGTATGTATCATACAAAAGTGTATAATTTCGAAGGAATTTTAAATGGCGTTATATTTTCTCCTCTCAGTCTAAGTTCGAAGATAGACCATATTAGGTCTCTCCTTCTGGTACCTTATCCACAAAGGTTTATAACTTAGCGAAGCATTGAAGAAGTTATAACTTTTACACTATTTATCCAAATATTCTGTAATTTAATACTTATTAATAGTTAATTCGAATCTATCAACTCGAGGAATTTGCAAAATTGCTGAGACCCTTCTTGTACCTTCACACAAACCAACCATTTTGCATAAAAGGGGGTTACTTCGGCCTTTTTCCTGAATGTGACACAGACGAAGAAACTATTACTATGTGTGGAATTACAGAAGATTCGGATACATAGAATACAAGTTATTAGATATTCTATATTTTATTAATTGTTAGTCCTTTTGTGGGGAAGGTATGTCCAGATGGAGTGGACTAATATGTTCCATGTTCTAAGATAGCAAAAAAATATTACAGCGTACAAAATCGGTTGAAGTCAATCGGTCACACTTTTAAAGAGTTATCGTGCGCACCAACCAGACAGACGGGCGGATGGAAATTACTCAATTAACTTAAAAACAAACAGCCTGCAGAAAATAGATAAATATATAAAATTTCTAAGAAATTTAAATTTCTTTATTGTCTAGTGTTGCTACAGACATAGTAGTACTATACTCATTTTATAACACCATCGTTTGCACGAATAATAATCAAGCTTATTCATACACCTCATTATCAGTTAAAACACGACACCTCTGCCCACTGTGTGACTTGAGGAGACAATGACGATAGTCAGTGATCAGTTTTTTTTTATAGCCCTCTCATTAGCAGCGTATATTATTAGAATCGAGAAGTAATAACAATGAATTGAAAGAATATTAAAAACAAAACAAAAAATAATTAAAACATTTTTCTTCAAAAAAAAAAATGATTTACTCGTTACGCTGCAAATAACAATGTTTATTAAGTCGTCTGTCGTTTGCCATTCACTGCCTGTAATCTTAATAGGATTTGTTGTTTGATCAGATTCTAGAATTGGAATATTCATTCTAGTATTCTGTACAGAAAAATAGTAAGATATTGTACTACAACCCAGCGATCATTGAAAAAATGTATTGTTTACCTCAAAGAGTTATTCAAATTGTTACTCATTTCAAGATAATTAATACAAATCCATAAGAGATAGAAAAACACTGCAGTAAATAAATTCATATTCACATATCAGTAATTCAGTCAATGCAGTTTGTAAGTGTCGTATACGACTTATTAAACAATTAGTACAGCATTATAATTATAATAAAGTTAATTAATAAAATAAGATCATATGTATGAACATAGCCGGATGTGGTTTACACCGAGTTGGTAGGGAGAATTTTTAAGATTGAATATGAAATTAGAAGAAAATGAAAAGCCCTAAGGATTTTGGAGTTTTTGTAATATTTTTTTACAAGCTAAATCTTAAATTTTATGGATTATAGGAGAACGATTTGTCCGACACTAAGTTCCCACAAACAAAATTTGAAGTCAATCGCTTACTTTCCTACGGGAAATGAAGTGCAAATTCACCAGCGACTACTGATCCAAGTAGTGGTTGAATTGTTACCTAACACTGTTCTGATCACGTAGGGAATGATTGGTATCGGTTTACTAAGATTAAAGGCACCAAACAATATTGCTGAATGTGGGATGTCATCATACGACCGGAAATATAGAATAAAGAGAGGAGAAGTTTTAAAGTCGCTTGTCCTGTAGGCCCTCCTTCAACCTAATGTAACATAAGCTTAAGCCAGCAGATAAGCCTGTTGGGTGCTCCATATTTATGATCATTTTTAAAACTCAAGAGAGTTTTAAGAAAATCGGTATTTGATACGATATAAGTCAGATCTGGTAACGTTTCGATTTCTGCACTGCTTTCGTAAATTTCTGATTGTCCTATGCGATGCTGAGGTCTATGCGATGTAGATGTCTTACTAGTTTCGGGCTTGCTTAGTGTATACACGCTGAAAAAAAAATCGCTTCTGTAGTATATTGACTCAAACATATTTTGCTTGAAATATACATATGTTTAGGGTACACTCTAAATATATAATATTTGACACACACAAATTGTACATATATGTTTGGGAGGATATTGTTATAAACAAAACCAGTAAGGAAAGGCTACAGTCGGGCGGTGCCGACTATATAATTCCCTACACCACTCTCGTAATATTGAATAACTCTGATATACATATAAATTTTGTAATTCATGTATAAATTGTTTACATAAATTTACTTTTGGGACATTTTATACTTACATAATACCCTCTACCACAGTGTGGTGTAGGGTATACGATTGGATCTAAAGAGCCAAATCGGATGAAACATAGTATATATGGGAGCTATAGCTAAATCTTAACCGATTTCAACCAAATTTGGCAATGTTGGTTCATGGATCAAGAAACTCTACCATTCTAAATTTCAAAACGATTGGATGTAAAATACAGTTTTTATAGGACTAAATGGCCAAATCGGACGAAACATATATATGGGAGCTATAGCTAAATCTTAACCGATTTCGGTAGTGTTGGTTCATGGATCAAGAAACTCTACCATTCTAAATTTCAAAATGATTGGATGTAAAATACAGCTTCTTCAGAACTAAAGAGCCAAATCGGATGAAACATATATATGGGAGCTATAGCTAAATCTTTACCGATTTTCTTCAAATTCGGTAGTGTTGGTTCAAGGATCAATAAACTCTACCATTCTAAATTTCAAAACGATTGGATGTAAAATAAAGCTTCTACAGGACTAAAGAGCAAAATCGGACGAAACATATATATGGGAGCTATAGCTAAATCTTAACCGATTTTCTTCAAATTCGGCAATGTTGGTTCATGGATCAAGAAACTCTACCATTCTAAATTTCAAAATGATTGGATGTAAAATACAGCTTCTACAGGACTAAAGAGCAAAATCGGACGAAACATATATATGGGAGCTATAGCTAAATCTTAACCGATTTTCTTCAAATTCGGCAATGTTGGTTCATGGATCAAGAAACTCTACCATTCTAATTTTCAAAATGATTGGATGTAAAATACAGCTTTTATAGGACTAAATGGCCAAATCGGACGAAACATATATATGGGAGCTATAGCTAAATCTTAACCGATTTTCTTCAAATTCGGTAGTGTTGGTTCATGGATCAAGAAACTCTACCATTCTAAATTTCAAAATGATTGGATGTAAAATACAGCTTCTACAGGACTAAAGAGCAAAATCGGACGAAACATATATATGGGAGCTATAGCTAAATCTTAACCGATTTTGTTCAAATTCGGTAGTGTTGGTTCATGGATCAAGAAACTCTACCAGTCTAAATTTCAAAATGATTGGATGTAAAATACAGATTCTACAGGACTAAAGAGCAAAATCGGACGAAACATATATATGGGAGCTATAGCTAAATCTTAACCGATTTTCTTCAAATTCGGCAATGTTGGTTCATGGATCAATAAACTCTACCATCTAAATTTCAAAACGATTGGATGTAAAATAAAGCTTCTACAGGACTAAAGAGCAAAATCGGACGAAACATATATATGGGAGCTATAGCTAAATCTTAACCGATTTTCTTCAAATTCGGCAATGTTGGTTCATGGATCAAGAAACTCTACCATTCTAAATTTCAAAAGGATTGGATGTAAAATACAGCTTCTACAGGGCTAAAGAGCAAAATCGGACGAAACATATATATGGGAGCTATAGCTAAACCTTAACCGATTTTCTTCAAATTCGGCAATGTTGGTTCATGGATCAAGAAACTCTACCATTCTAAATTTCAAAATGATTGGATGTAAAATACAGCTTCTATCGGACTAAAGGGCCAAATCGGACGAAAGATATATATGAGAGCTATAGCTAAATCTTAACCGATTTTCTTCAAATTCGACAATGTTGGTTCATGGATCAAGAAACTCTACCATTCTAAATTTCAAAATGATTGGATGTAAAATACAGCTTCTACAGGACTAAAGAACAAAATCGGACGAAACATATATATGGGAGCTATAGCTAAATCTTAACAGATTTTCTTCAAATTCGGCAATGTTGGTTCATGGATCAAGAAACTCTACCATTCTAAATTTCAAAATGATTGGATGTAAAATACAGCTTCTACAGGACTAAAGAGCAAAATCGGACGAAAGATATATATGGGAGCTATATCTAAATCTGAACCGATTTCAACCAAATTCAATAGCGATCTTAACAGCCGCGAAATACTCTAAACTGCAAAATTTCAGAACGATCGGAGTGAAATTGCGACCTGTAGTCGAGGAACAACTTTACATGGACAGACGGACGGACGGACATCGTTAAATCGACTCAGCTAGTGATTCTGAGTCGATCGGTATACTTTAAGGTGGGTCTAGCTGTGTTATTTTCAGGTGTTACAAACATCTGCCGTCAAACAAACTTATAATACCCTGTACCACAGTGTGGTGTAGGGTATAAATATGTTCCCATGCTAATATTTTTTTCTTTGGAAGTAAAGATTATTTTGTATTTAAATATTTTGGCAATAAAGACAAGTTTTCTATTTTTCAGAAGTTCAAAGCAAAATTTTTTTTATAAATTTTATGTTTGTAAAATTCAGTTAACAATTAAATCGCATAATCTTTCGTTACTATAAATTGCACTGATGGATTGACAAAAAGTGATGAATTGGAATACTTATAAATTAAAATTTATTGGTGTAAAACAAAACCTATTGCTGCTAAAGACATTTTTAACTACAAAGATCAATACGAAATCTAGAAAAACGAACTAAAATTCGAAAAATTCAGCAAAGTTTTAAAAAGAATTTTTAATTAAAATATATTTGGAAAACATCTTAAACAATAACTTTGTTTGTGGGTAAACACATATTTTTTTTGTGAAAGTCAGTGCGCAAATATATTTTGTTCTAATATATAGTAATATATGCGTTCCAAACAAAATTTCATGATTTTCAAATAAAATTTATTTGCTAACAAATATATAATATTCAAAAAATTAATTTCCAAATATATTTTCCTTTAATTCAAACATATCAAAAATGGCGATTTTTCTCCGTGTAGAAGCTCAATTCCGGCTCGAATGCGACCAAATGTTTAGGTGGGGCGACGATAGCTTAGTTGATGTATAAGTACATAGTAAAAGCTTTTCAAAGAAGGTCGAGAGCACGACGCTCGTCCTGGAAGATTCATCACATCAAAAACCGATGAAAATCTTGAGAAAGTGAACAAATTGTTTGGAGAATCGTCGAATCACTATTGGAGAAGTTGCAGAGGACGTCGGCGTCGAATTACGTTCTAAAATTGCTGAATTTTGAACAAAAAAAAACCGTCGCGTGTTCGTAAATGTGTTTCAATAATTCTATTGAACAGACCTCGTATATTCATTAGTAGAGGTTCAGTTGGATTATTTATAACATAATAGCATCCCAATTGGTGTATCTACTGCTTAGTAGACTTTCAGTTGAGTTATCTACTTTTTAGTTGGCGGATATTTGGAAAATTGGGTTATCTACACCTTAGTAAACGACGAGTTGAGTTACCTATTCGTTAGTAGAGGATCAGTTGGGTTACTTAATCCTTCGTGGACGACAAATTGGGTACTACTGCTTATGTTTATGTTTATGACAAATTGGCTTATCTATTCCTTAGTAAACGACACGTTGTGTTATCTCCTTATAAGTAGAGGGCCATTTAGGTTATCTACCGCTTAGTTGACGACAAATTTGGTTATCTACCAGCAGTAAACGAAGAGTTAGGTTACATAGAGTTAGATTATTATTATCTACTCCTTAGTAGATGATCAGTTGGGTTATTAAATCTTTAGTATAGGTCCTGTTGGCTTATCAACTCCTTATTTGAAGACACATTGGATTATCCATTCCTTAGTAGAGGACAAGTTGTAGACCGATGACTCTCCTTAATGGACCTATCATCCGATCCATTTTCCTTCCTTGCCCTTACGAGAGTTATCCTGCACACCAGTCATACCGACGGACGGACGGGCAATACTAAAATGACAACATCTCCTAATGCGGAATTCCAACTAACATATTTAAACACCTCTACAATTTGTTAAACCTTTGGCCCATAGCAGATAATACATAATGTGGATGTGCCAGAAGGAAATTGAAGGGGGGGTGCTAATAATGCCCATTTTCACTGGTCGTGTGAGACCATTACACTGCACCAAATTTTAAGTATTAGTATGTATGTTGCAGGTACCAAAAGGGGCGGGCCCATTTTTATCAGAATGATAGTAACAAATAAACTGTTATTATGTGTGGAATTACAGAAGGGTCGGATAAATAATATATAAGTTATTAGTTAATAAATATTTCTGCAAGTGTTAATCCTTTTGTGGGGAAGGTACCAGATGGAGTGGACCAATATGGACCATTTTCGAACTAAACTAAGACAGCAAAAAATATTACCACATACAAAATTTGAAGTCAATCTATTGCTCCTTTCGAGAAAATCAAATATTCCATGCAACGCAACAGATGTTAAGGGGAAGCGTATAAGTGATATCAATATTATTGTGCTATTCATACGATCCAGTGGTCATAGAAGCATTCCCGGGGACTTACACTGGATGCTACGGAATTATTTGGAACTTTTTTTTTTTACTTTGGAACAACACAGAAAAATATTATCCAGAACAATGAAAGAATTTCTCTAAAGTTCAATATCCTAAGAAAGAACAAGTAAGAAAATGTCAGTCATGTAAACCAACTAAGGTATACTTTGTAAGTAATGTAATATGGTTAGCTAGGCAGAAGTTATGGGAATGTTGTGTTCGCATGACTTTTGTCGATTTGTGTGGTATAATTATTAATATAGGGTGATCCATTTCGAGGTTACCTACTTTTTTAAAGAAAACCAGTAAGGAAAGGCAGAAAGTCGGGAGGGACCGACTATATAATACCCTACACCTCCCTAACAATGCGATAAGGGTTATTGCGATAATAATTTGGAATAATTGGTAAATGGGTAAGAACATATATATGCGGATATATCTAATTCTGAACCGATAATAGCTAAATTAAGCAATATTCGTTCCTAAATTGAGAAACATCTTTCTGGAGAATTTTGTAATGATCGGAAGTAAAGTACAACTTCTATAGCGCTTTGTAACCAAATCAGGAGGAACATATATATGGAGCTTATATATAAATCTGAATCGATTTTCCCTGAATACTCATTCATGTAAAATAGAAACCTCTTTCTGTCGAATTTCGTCCTGATCGGATATAAAATACAGTCTCTACAGCGCTTGAATGTCAAATCGGTGCTAACATATATATGGGGGCTATATCTAAATCTGAACCGATTTTCTCCAAATTTGGCAGTATTCCTTCGTGTAATAAGAAACCTCTTTCTGCCGAATTTCGCTGTGATCGGATATAAAATACAGTTTTTACAGCTATTGAATTTCAAATCGGGGGTAACATATATATGGGGGCTATATCTAAATCTGAACCGATTTTCTCCGAATTTGGCAGTATTCCTTCATGTAATAAGAAACCTCTTTCTGCCGAATTTCGTACTGATTGGATATAAAATACAGTTTCTACAGCGCTTACATGTCAAATCGGGTGCAACATATATATGGGGGCTATATATAAATCTGAACCGATTTCCCCCAAATTTTGTATTGTATCTAAGTGTATCACGAGACTACTCTCTGTCAATTTTTGTACAAATCGGTTACAAAATGTTGCTTTTACAGTGCATATATACCAAATCGGAGGTACATATATATGGGAGCTATATGTAAATCTGAACCGATTTTAACCAAATTCGTCCCTGGGCCTAAAAAAAGATATGTGCAAAGTTTCGTTGAGATCGGACCATAATTGCGACCTGTACTTTGATTACAAGAATACGTCTACAGACAGACAGAGAGACAGACAGACAGACGGACATAGCTAAATCGACTCAGAAAGTGATTACAAGTCGATCGGTATAATAAACAATGGGTCTATCTCTTCTCCTTTTGGGTGTTACAAACAAATGCACAAAGTCATAAATAATACCCTGTACCACAGTGTGGTGTAGGGTATAAAAACACAGAAAATTCAAATTGAATTGGGAATGTTTATTATCATTTGAAAGAACATTCTTTGGGATTTATTTTTTGAAGATTATGTCTATCAATTGTTGGCCGCGGCTACGTCTCAGATGGTCCATCCGTTGAGTCCAATTGATCTCCAAGGCCTGAATCGGTGTGATATCACACGATCTTGGTGGCCAATCGACAGGCCCAAAACGTGAAATTATCTGCTCACCGAAGTGTTCTCTCAATAAATCCATTGATTGATGCGATGTGTGGGAAGTGGCGCCGTCTTGTTGAAACCAAATGTCGCCGAGATCACTAGCTTCAATTTCAGGCATCAAATAGTCGGTTATCATGGCACGATAACGGTCGCCATTGACGGTTACGTTCTCACCGGTATCATTTTTGAAGAAATATGGACCGATGATTCCACCGGCACACAAACCACATCAAACTGTTGTTTTTTCTGGATGAAGTGGCAGCTCTTGAAGCTCTTCAACTTGCTCTTCGTCCCAAATGCGGCAATTTTGCTTGTTTACATACCCACTGAGCCAGAAATGGGCCTCATCGCTGAACAAAATTTGGCTCGAAAACGTCGGATCTTCTTGGAACTTTTCAAGAGCCCACAGAGCGGAGCGATATCGCTTGGGAAGGTCGGGCGGCTTCAGTTCTTGCACAAGCTGTATTTTGTATGCTTTAAATTTAAGATCTCGACGTAAAATGCGCCAAGTCGTTCTATAGGTCAGTCCGAGTTGCTGCGAACGGCACCGAATCGACTCTCCACGGTCTTCGTGTACACTCTCAGCTACGGCCGCTACATTTTCTTCACTGCGTGCTGGACGTGGTCTATTCGGTCGAATATTATCCAATAATGAATGATGGGTCTCACGATGGGTGATGGTGTTGCGAATAGTACGCTCAGTAGGTCGATTATGGCGTAAGTCTTGTCATGATGAAATGCCAAACAATACTTAACAAAAATAACATGACTGCATGGATGACTTGGATCACCCGTTATATAGGGCCTGTTTCTGTAATTTATTTTCGTTCGTCTATGGCGAACGATCAAAATTCTCTCAGCTATTACATGAATTCTATAAAACGCAGGATAGAAATATTTTAGGAACAAGCTTTTTACATGATTTCCTACAGAGATAACGAATTATAAACTTCTGCGATTTATAGATTTCTCGGAATAATTTAGTGATTTTTGATCGTAGCCCTAAGTGTAGAACATTTTTTACCAGATTTAAACTCAATCCGTTACATACTTCGAGAAATATCGTTTGCACCCACCAGACAGACGGACGGACATTGTTCAAATGACTTAAAATGTTCTAAAACGGATTTCCGCCAAACAAACATAGGGTCTTAATTTACTCATTTCATGTGTTATACTTTTAGTCCGTAGAAAATTGTAAACCTATAGCCTCCTCCACTAAAATGAGTGTTCCATACAAATTATATGGAACACTCCTATGACTATCTAGAAACATCTGTATTTTTTGTGAGGAAAATTTAGAACTGTATTTAAAATTCTAAATCGTTATTATTTTCTATACGACCGCATGAAACAATGAACTCAAATGAATAACTAGTCAACAGATTAAAATAACTACATTTTATCAACTGGCTTTGCATGAAACGACACAATGCAAAAAAATACAACAATTGCAGATCAACAATCCACCGGGAGGAGAGAGTATGAGGAAAATTTAATGGATCTCTGTCTATAATAAAAAAAACACTTTAAATAAAAATTTTAGATATACTCGATTTTATAGTCGTGGTTTTTAGCATTCATCTAATTCAAATTGAAATCTATAAATGCAATAAAATTTACCAATCCCACAGCAATTGGTGGAAATGACGAATAGCTATGTACGAATATTATTGTGGGTTGAAATATTTTTAAATATTTAAAAATAGATGCAAATGCAACTAATTTAATAAAAAAAAAAATCTGAAATGTGCCATTGAATTTCAATAATAATATTGAAGCTTTCTGGGTATATATTCTCGATAGTTGAAATGTGAAAAATGTTGTTAAATACAGTGTCATTAGTAATGAAATTTTAAATTGCTAAACAAATTAACATTTAGCGGAAACACTTATGACTGTTTGAAAGTGTTAATATTTCTTCAGAAAAAAATAATTCAATTCACACGAAAATGAAAGGATGTATAAAATTTAAACAAGTAAAAGCGTTAAGTTCGACCATGCCGAATCTTATATACCCTTCACCATGGATAACATGTGACCTCACACAATAACTCAAACCTAAAGAAAATAACACCAATAAACAAAAAACCAGTAAGGAAAGGCTAAAGTCGGGCGGGGCCGACTATATAATACCCTACACCACTCTCGTAATATTGAATAACTCTGATATATAAATTTTGTAATTCATGTATAAATTGTTTACATAAATTTACTTTTGGGACATTTTATACTTAAATAATACCCTGTACCACAGTGTGGTGTAGGGTATAAAAACGATTGGATCAAAAGAGCCAAATCGGATGAAACATATATATGGGAGCTATAGCTAAATCTTTACCAATTTTCTTCAAATTCGGTAGTGTTGGTTCATGGATCAAGAAATACTACCATTCCAAATTTCAAAATAATGATTGGATTTAAAATACAGCTTCTACAGGACTAAAGAGCAAAATCGGACGAAACATATATATGGAAGCTATAGCTAAATCTTAACCGATTTTCTTCAAATTCGGCAATGTTGGTTCATGGATCAAGAAACTCTACCACTCTAAATTTCAAAATGATTGGATGTGAAATACAGCTTCTACAGGACTAAAGAGCAAAATCGGACGAAACATATATATGGGAGCTATAGCTAAATCTTAACCGATTTTCTTCAAATTCGGTAGTGTTGGTTCACGGATCAAGAAACTCTACCATTCTAAATTTCAAAATGATTGGATGTAAAATACAGCTTCTGCAGGACTAAAGAGGAAAATCGGACGAAACATATATCTGGGAGCTATAGCTAAATCTTAACCGATTTTCTCCAAATTCGGTAGTGTTGGTTCATGGATCAAGAAACTCTACCATTCTATATTTCAAAAGGATTGGATGTAAAATACAGCTTCTTCAGGACTAAAGAGCATAATCGGACGAAACATATATATGGGAGCTATAGCTAAATCTTAACCGATTTTCTTCAAATTCGGCTATGTTGGTTCATGGATCAAGAAACTCTACCATTCTAAATTTCAAAACGATCGGATGTAAAATACAGCTTTTATAGGACTAAATGGCCAAATCGGACGAAACATATATATGGGAGCTATAGCTAAATCTTAACCGATTTTCTTCAAATTCGGCAATGTTGGTTCATGGATCAAGAAACTCTACCATTCTAAATTTCAAAACGATCGGATGTAAAATAAAGCTTCTATAGGACTAAAGGGCCAAATCGGACGAAACATATATATGGGAGCTATAGCTAAATCTTATCCGATTTTCTTCAAACTCGGCAATGTTGGTTCATGGATCAAGAAACTCTACCATTCTAAATTTCAAAACGATCGGATGTAAAATAAAGCTTCTATAGGACAAAAGGGCCAAATCGGACGAAACATATATATCTTAACCGATTTTCTTCAAATTCGGCAATGTTGGTTCATGGATCAAGAAACTCTACCATTCTAAATTTCAAAACGATCGGATGTAAAATACAGCTTTTATAGGACTAAATGGCCAAATCGGACGAAACATATATATGGGAGCTATAGCTAAATCTTAACCGATTTTCTTCAAATTCGGCAATGTTGGTTCATGGATCAAGAAACTCGACCATTCTAAATTTCAAAACGATTGGATGTAAAATACAGCTTCTATAGGACTAAAGGGCCAAATCGGACGAACGATATATATGGGAGCTATATCTAAATCTGAACCGATTTCAACCAAATTCAATAACCAAATTCAATAGCGATCTTAACAGCCGAGAAATACTCTAAACTGCAAAATTTCAGAACGATCGGAGTGAAATTGCGACCTGTAGTCGACGAACAACTTTACATGGACAGACGGACGGACGGACGGACGGACATCGTTAAATCGACTCAGCTAGTGATTCTGAGTCGATCGCTATACTTTAAGGTGGGTCTAGCTGTGTTATTTTCAGGTGTTACAAACATCTGCCGTGAAACAAACTTATAATACCCTGTACCACAGTGTGGTGTAGGGTATAATAACACCGAAAAACACAAAAAAAAAATTTAGTAGATGAGAACAGTATCACAACAAGTTATATGCTATATATGGGAGCTATATCTAAATATGGACCGATATGGCCCATTTGTACTAAATTTGATCAACCTATTATTACCGACTGTAGCGTGATTACCACAGACGGACGGACGGACAGACGGACGGACGGACAGATTGACAGAATAATTCGAGTAATATTCAATATTACATTACTCACAAAGTGAGGGTATACCTTAGTCGGTTTACCCGACTGAAACTTTCTTACTTGTTAAGTATCAAAATTTATATAGAAAAAATTATATAGAAATTTAATATTAGGATGGCGTATGAAACTAAATTTTATATTTTTTTAAAAAAGAAGAAATTGGGAAATATGGAATACTATGTATCAAACTTTTAACAAACGTATTTTCTAACGATAAAGTGGCAAACATTTAAATAGGTATCTTTGTGTGGGCAGTGCCAAAAGGGCGGGGTAACATCTCCCATTTTTCTCATGTCAAAAGCTGCAGATAAATTTATAATATGTGAAGAATTACAGAATATTCCGATAATTAGTATAGAAGTTCAAAGAGAATCAATATTTCACTAAATGTTAATCCTTTGTGAGTGAGGTTGTATAGGGTTTTCCAATAAGAGTGATATGACTTCTTTGAAAAAAACACACTTATTGTTAAGGAAATTCAAAAGTTTTTTATTTAATGTGAAGTACAATCGATACAATTCAGTTCTAATTAAAACGTCATGCAAACGGCCCAATTTTCGAGCACTTTTTCCACTAAATCAAGTCGTATGTCATGAATGCCACCTTCAATATTGACTTGTAAAGCTTGAAGAGAGTCTGGTTTATTTCGAAAGACTAATGACTTCAAATAACCCCACAAGAAATAGTCTAATGGTGTTAAATCATAACTTCTTGGAGGCCATTCAATATCAAAATTTCTTGAAATAATCGTATCTCCAAACTTTTCTCGCAACAATTCAATTGTTTCATTTGCTGTGTGGCACGTAGCCACAATCGGCCAATGGCAAAGAGATAGCTCTTAATGAGACCTAAAATATTGCTCATGGGTGTCAAGGTCGTAGGTAGACTAGAAAGTGTTTTTTTTTTTTGATTTAAAAAAAAATTGGCAGCATCATTTTCAAATATGAACGGAACGTTTATTTTTGCTCTAGCTTCTTAACGGTACGTCGGATCGGGAATCGGTCAATGGCAAACTGATAGCTCCCAACGAGATCTAAAATATTGCTCATGTGTGTCAAGGTCGTAAGTCGACGGGAAAGTGTTTTTTTAGATTTAAAAAAAATTGACTTAGCATCATTTTTAAATGTGAACGGAAAGTTTATTTTTGCGCTAGCTCCTTAACGGTACGTCGGATCGGGAATCGGTCAATGGCAAAATGATAGCTCTTAACGAGAGCTAAGAGGAAGGTGTATTTTTGGATTTTTAAAAAAATTGACTTAGCGCACGAAAAGTTGCAATTGGAGAAAGATTATTTTGATAATAAAACTGAATAGTTTGTAAACGTTGTTCTTGCGTATATCTCTCCAAGATGAAATTGAAAACACTACTGAATACAATGAAAAACAAATGACAGATCATGACATATTACAAATGGCCGAAAGGTCACTTCAAAATCATATCATCCCTATTGGAAACCCCGTTAGAAGTTATAAAAGAATCAATATTATAATAAATTTTAAACCTTTGTGAGGAAGGTTGTATAAGGGCTGGGTGGACCAATAAGGCCCATATTCAAACTTAGCCTGAGATAGGAAAACATTTTTCCACATAACAAGTTTGAAGTCAATCTGTTACCGCTTTCGAGACTTATCGTGCGCACCAATCAGACAGACAGACGGACATTGCTCAAATGACTTAAAATGTCCTAAAGGGGATTTCTATCAAACATACTTAGAGTTTTAGGACACTCTTTTAATGTGTTACACATTTGACACTTAGGAAATGATAATTACCATCCTCCACTAAAGTTATGTATCAAAAAAAATACGATTTTCCGTTAAAAATATTGTTTGTTTAAAAGAAAAATTTTATATTTCTAGAAAAAGTGTTCCGATTCCAAAATTTGGTTTTATATTTTATGAATAATTTAAAAAAACATTGTAATTTTCAACTAAAAGCTTTTATAGTAATACTTCACTCTTTTATTCCAACCTTTCACTTTCCTCCGTTAGTGGAGGCCCAAGTGTAATTTGAAACTATGTATGTGTATAAATTAAAAGCCATTTAATTGCCAACTGACTGAGCTATAAAATTCATGATTAATGAAATGCATTCATAACAGCCATAGAAGCAGCTACAAAAACAACGGCAACAAGCAACCACATAGAGGTCATTAAATAAGTTGCCATTTTTGCAGTGGGAAATGAGAAAGGGCAATTTGGACAGGGGGAAAAGGAACAGACAGGTATCAGAGGGGAGACAGAGAAAATATGGCTCTGTACACATAGAAAGAGAAAGAAAGCTTAAAACAATAACAAAATAAATATTATGAATTAAACATGTGCAATTAATTAATAAACGAGCCAATGTGACAAAGAGGAGGAGGGGCAATGGCAGAGGCTGCCACAGCGACAGCAACAGAGGCCATAGAGTCATTTACAGCGTTTAAAGTCAAATGGCAAATGAACCACAGAATGAACGATTCTACGAATGACCACCAAAGCGTTGAATAAATTATGAAAAACAAATTGAATTATCTCTTTTCTGTTGTGTGAGTGTGCACGTGTGTACGAGTGCTGGTGTAATTAAAACAAACACATTAAATTAATTAAAAAATTGTTTCAGAATAACAAAAAAACACGCGGCTAACCACCTCTCTATCTCTTCTTTATGCTGTCCATTACAGATCCCCATCATCAGGGCCATCATCATAATGCCCCCGCAAAGAGTAGTGTGAAAAAGAAGAAACTTTCCTCCACCCTTGCACCCAGCAATGTTACCCTTCCACCCGATGTCAGTCCCTCGGGCAGCAGTGATAGTTTGATAAGGGAACGTCTGGCGCCACCCTCGATGAGCACCACCCCACCAGCGGTTAATATGGAAACCACCGAAGATGATTCGGATTCGGGGTCGACAGATGCGCGGCGCAAGAAAAAGGCGAGAACCACTTTTACGGGTCGTCAGATATTTGAATTGGAGAAACAATTCGAAATTAAAAAGTACCTTAGTTCGAGTGAACGAACGGAAATGGCAAAACTGTTGAATGTAACGGAGACACAGGTGAGTGGGAATTGCAAAAATTTAAATAAATACGTATTCCATTTATGATAATAATAAATGTTAAAGGGGTGGAGTGGGGGTGCGTATGAGTGATGGCACTATTATATTGTTAGTCATACGCTCCACTGGCCATATAAAAATTCCACAGTAGGGGGAATTCAGAAAAAGAGGCAAATAATAATGCTGTTTCTTAACATAGACAACCGTGGCATGTTTGAAAAATGGGTATTGTAGATTTTAAGTTTTTATACCCTACACCGCACTGTGGTACAGGGTATTATGACTTTGTGCATTTGTTTGTAACACCCAAAAGGAGAAGAGATAGATCCATTGTTTGTTATACCGATCGACTTGTAATCACTTTCTGAGTCGATTTAGCTATGTCCGTCTGTCTGCCTGTAGATGTATTCTTGTAATCAAAGTACAGGTCGCAATTATGGCCCGATCTTGACGAAACTTTACACATATATTTTTTTTGGCCCAAGGACGATCCCTATTTAATTTGGTTAAAATCGGTTCAGATTTGGATATAGCCCCCATATATATGTTAGCCCCGATTTGACATGTAAGCGCTGTAAAAACTTTATTTTATATCCGATCAGTATGAAATTCAGCAGAAAGAGGTCTCTTATTATATAAATGAACACTGTTAAATTTGGAAGCAATCGGTTCAGATTTAGATATAGCCCCCATATATACGTTACCCCCGATTTCACATTTAAGCGCCGTAAAAAATTTATTTTATAACCGATCAGTGTGAAATTCGGCAGAAAGAGGTCTTTTTACATAAGAGGTCTTTTTACATGAATGAATATTCAGGGAAAATCGGTTCAGATTTATATATAACATCCGTATATGTGGTCCTCCTGATTTGGTATCAAAGCGCTATAGAAGTTGTACTTTACTTCCGATCATTAAAATTTTCCAGAAATATGTTTGTCAATTTAGGAACGAATAATGCTTAATTTAACGATTATCGGTTCAGAATTAGATAATATGTTCCTACCCATTTACCAATTATTCCAAATTATTATCGCAATGACCCTTATCGCATTGTTAGGGAGGTGTAGGGTATTATATAGTCGGCCCCGCCCGACTTTCTGCCTTTCCTTACTGGTTTATTATCCTTCTATACTATATATAGGCGGAGCTACAGGTCCACGTCGGATATGCAAAATTAAAAAATATGTGTAATTTTTTTATATATCTTCTGTACCGAAAGATATGTGGAAAAAATTTAAAAAAAAAATTAAATTTCAAATGTAGACAGAAACCTAAAATCTTCATCATGTATTTACAAATTGATATACATATTTCAATGAATTGTTTGTAGCTTCTATGTATTGACATCAGAAATAGAGAGTAATTCTAACATCATTATATTTGCGAAGGTAAATCCCACAATTCCCAAAATAAATTCGAAAAATCCCAACAACAGCATCCAAATTTCTGTTGCAGTTTAATTTATACCTTAGCACATATCACAAGTAAAAGCGGCGTTAAGTTCGGCCATATTTGAATCTTATATACCCCCCAATGTCAATGTCAATCTCAGGCACGAATGTCAATCTCAGGCACGAATGTCAATCTCAGGCAAAGATGGCGCTTTAAGATATTTACAATTAAATGAAAAAACTTAAAATTAACACAACAATTTTAGAAAAGTTATGGAAGTTTTGTTGTGATGTCGAAAATCGGTTCAATAAATCTCTACTTATTAGTCTTTGTTGTGAAAGAGAATTTATTGTCAATGACATAGTGCCTTTTGCGTTCTCTTTAAAACGAGACGTAGACTTTGTAAAAATTGGTGCTCAGGAGCTATTGTAATTTCCGTAAAAACCTAAAAACGCATTTTTCAATTTGAAACCCATAAATTTTATGGATTTTTTGAAAGAAATGATAGCGAGTTCCCTTTAGAAACGTTTTATAAATGTTTACGCAAAAATAAACTTTATTAAAAATGCTGACCCTATTGTATTACTTAGTAAGCACTTTCTTAATTTTCATGGTTGCTTAAAATAAATCTTTTTGACTCACTAAATCAAGTTCGGCGGCTGAGTTTCAGCCGATGTGAGCCGATAAAATCGGCGGCGGCGCCGGTTGGAAGAAAATGCCCGGCTGCGGCGCGCCGCCGATTTGCGCCGCGTCGGCTTCATAGCCTGATGCCGCCCCCCGGAATTTATTTTTTTTGCAGTTTCGCGGAATTGGAATTTTTTTTAGAAAATGTTCTTAAAATTGCATTCCTCTAAAAAATTGTATTGGAAATGCAGTTTTCTACAACATTTAAAGAAAATTTTTATTTTTCTAAAAAAATTTATTGAAATCATTTTTTTTCCAAATTTCGATGAAATTAATTTTTTTAATTGCATTTCTCAAGAAAATTTTGATAAAATTGCATTTGTCTACTAAATTACTCGAAATTAAATTTACTCCAGAAAAAATTTCAACCATTTTTTAGAAAACACAAATATTGACAAAAATTTTTATTTTTGACAAAAATTTGATTTCCTTAAATTTTTATAAAAATGCAATTTGAGGAATTTTAAAAAACAATTTTGACAATTTTTTTTTATAAAAATTAAATTTTGAACACATTTGCAAGAAAAATGGGCAATATTTCCTAGAAAAAAATTTGGTCAATTTTGAAAGATATTATTATAAAAATGCAGTTTCTATGAAATGTGCAATAAAATTGCATTTTTATGAAATTTTTAAAAAAAATCGCTATGAAAAAAATTAACTATTTCATCGATATTATTCACTATGTGAAAGATATTATTATAAAAATGCAGTTTCTATGAAATGTGCAATAAAATTGCATTTTTATGAAACTTTTAAAAAAATTCACTATGAAAAAAATTCACTCTGAAAAAAATTCACTATGAAAAAAATTCACTATTTCATCTAACTTAGGAGTTGAGCCACAAAATGTGAGACACAGTAATGTAACTAAATATAATATTTAAAGGGCAAATCCATGGGAAATAGAAAGAAGTTTAAGGTACTTTGCAATGAATTTTCCATAAATATTTATAAAAATAGTAAAAAAAATATTAAATGTACTCACGGCTCCCATGGAAGTTCGCTACGCCGCCCAGGGGAGCCACAGCTCCCCGGTTGGGAAGGCCTGATTTAGATGATTGTTACAGAAGTTATGGGGAAGTTAAGTTCTAATGATCTGAAATCTGTCAATTTAGTTAGGGGTACCAGAAGACGTTGATAAAAACGTCTATTTTTCTCTGGACAGTAGATACTTCAAAGACATTGCACTGTACCCAATTGTAAGTGTTTATGTGTTTTGGTATTATAATTATGAGCCACTCAATCTTGGCATGATTTGGCTATTTTGTGTAGGAGGTACCAAAAGGGGAATGGAAATAATGAAAATGTTTACGGGACTGTATGTAACGAGTTTTGCAACAAGAGGTGTTATTTTGAATCACCCGGTATTTCGGTAGCTGTTACTTTTGAAGCTTTTATTCTTTAACATTTGACAAGTAGAAACTACCGCAGTTATGGTGAATGGATTGCGCTATCGAGAGATGATTAATGTTTCTTTATGGTCGGAGTTGGATGGTATTGATCTGGACAACGTTTACTTTCAACAAGACGGCGCTACGTGCCACACAAGCAACGAAAGCATTTTTCTTTGAATACCAAAATAACACCTCTTGTTGGAAAACCCTTTACTATAAAACCATTACAGTGCACAAAATTTCAAGTATTTGTAGGCATTGGTATTAAAGTTATAAACTGTTAACATTTTGTAAAAAATGTTTTCCTTGTGTTGGAGGTACCAAAAGAGACGATTAAAAACCTATTATAATGCGTGGAATAGAGAGAATTCAGATAAATAGTATACAATTATTAGAGAATCAATATTTCACTAAACTTTAACCCGTTGCTGGGGAGGTAACAGAAGGAGTGGACCAATATGGCCATCTTCGAAGTTAGCCTGATATAGAAAAAAATATTACGATATACAAAATTTTAAGTCAATAGGTTGCTCCTTTCGAGAGTTATCATCCGCAACATGCCAAACAGAAAGGCGGACGGACACTGCTCAAATGACTTCAAATGTGATAAAAAGAGAGAAAGACAAAAACCACATTCATGCATTTAAAATGTTCGTATACCCGAGGTGACCTTCTTTGAGGACCTGTAGCTATGACTCTGTATACTATAGGGAGTCTAAATGTAATACATAAATTCTCTAATATCTCTTCAACCAGCATACCATGTTTTATCATAATCGGTTGTCTGGTTAAGAAACGACCGAATTATAACCCTTTTTAAGTTCCTGTCCGCAGTTCGATCGCCAGCCAGACAACCAGACGGGCATAGCTCAAATTACTTAATGAGTCCTAAACAGAATTTCCGTCAAATGTAGCAAATGACACTCCTTCGATATGTGACGATAGGTGTAACACACCGATGAAGTAAGCTGAGTGTATTTTAAGTCATTTGTGCAATGTCCGTCCTTCCGTTCGTCTGGTTTGTGCATACGATTGCTCTCGAAAGGAGTAACCGATTGACTTCCAATTTTATATTTTTTACTATCTCTAAGGCTAAGTTCGAAGATGGGCATTGGGTTAGAATTAAGTTAGGCTGGCAGCTGGTATTACCAGCTTACATAGACCAATTAAGACCCTTAGTGCTAACACAGGATCTAATGTCTCTTATCGAAAAGAACCCGTTTTATACCCAAAGTTTTCCATAATACGAATATCGGTACCGACAAGATCTTTCAGACTACCTAGAAAAGCCGAAAGGCCATTCAGATGTCGTTTGTTCAAGGCGAGACAGTAACAAAGCAGGTGCTCAATGCTCTCCACTTCTTCCTCATCTCCAACAGTTTCTGTTGAAGTCACTGGACTCAACTGCCAATCTTCCGGCGTATTCGTCGATCAGGCAGTGTCCCGTCAGAACTCACACTAACGAAAAATGCAAATTTCACTATTCGCTTTCGCATTCGCAAGAAATATATTTCAATGTTCGCTTTCGCATTAGCAAGAAATATATTTCAATATTAGCTTTCGCTAAAGTCACTTTCGTTACATCCCTAATCAATACTAAGTTCTTTACAGTGTAATTCAAAGCCAAAATTCTCATCAAGCTTCGAACCATCTGCCTAGAAGTGGAGATACTTTATATTTCCGAATATTCTGCCAACCCATTTCTCTCTGACAGATATCTTAGTGGTAAAGATCCTCTCAAAGGTGTAGATAGTTGGTTAATTACTATTTGACTATAGTGTGATCTCCTCATGCGGATGTAGTTCTTCTACCTCCGCAATCATAGAATGGTAAATATTAATGCCGCTCTGGTTGCGATATCAATCGGAGGTAGATGCAGTAGTACTTGCATAGACTCTATCGCTGTAGTCATTAGAGCACCGCTTATGCTCATACAGGCAGTTCTCTGAACCTATAGTATTGGACTAACTACTGCTATATACATACATATACGAGTATTTAATTAAGATAGGCCCCACCATTCCTCTACAACCTTTCTACAGGAATATAAGGCGACGCTGGCCTGCCTTACACGTTCAAATATATTAGGTCTGACGGAACAAATTTATATTTAGGATTAAACCTAGAAATTTTGCACTTTCAGAAAAAAACAAGTCTCTTCCATTTAGCCGAGGAGTGTCCACATGTGGGGCCTTATAATTCCTACTAAAGAGAAAAAATTCTGTCCTTATTTAACAATTTTAGCTGTATGAAAGTCTAGAAAATTGCAAATTCATTTAAGTTCTTAACCTATTTTCGGTAAAATATAACATTTTTCCTCAACCTTTTTTTAACTTTTATAGTATTTTTACAATATATTTTCTATAACATTTTGTTAAACCTTTGCACGAGCATTTGATGTTAGTTCCATTATTGCTAACGTATTGCAAATGACTAACGATGTTTATATCCCTTCTTCAGTCTTGCATTACTGTCTTCCAGAACAACACCACACAACAGTGCTTAACAATTAGAAAAATGTCACTCTGCATATTATATTTCAATTAAACCAAATGACTTTTAATTTTATGAATGTAAATTACATAGCATACATTTATATAAATACCTACATACATATACATACATTTATATAAATATTTATTATATAAGTACATATATGCATGTTTTGTGTACTTTGAACTATTCCTAATTGCTTTGCTCATTTTTATGAGCATTACACCACTACATTTTTCAAATAATAATTACAAAACTCTTAACAGTAATTATTCGAAGGAAAAGTGGAATGAAAACCACCGATACATTGAATTCCATGCAAAACCGGGCATGATTTGAAAACAAATATTCATTTCGGAATTTGTGTTGTTACACAACTAATTACTACTCGACTAACTGGACGGAATGGACTGGCAGACTGACGGTTCATTTGTTCGTTCGTTGAAACAGTTTGTGGCATATGTTGAATTACTGGAATCAATGGCCAATGGACGGACAGACATGGACGACGGCAACAAAAACGGCATAAGTAAATGCCAATGTGCGGTTTATCAGTTTATGAGTGCGCAAATTAGGTGTGATTATGCTTTCATATGCAGATGTGTGTGTTTCTGGTGAAACAGGGGGGAAGTTTAGAAATTTCGAGAAGACAAAAATTGGAACTAATCTTTGAATATTTTATGAAACTTAGAAAAATTGTTTGTAATGAAATAAAATTCTATTGAAAAATAATTTCGGATTTGAGATAGGGAAATTGAGAATTGTGGGATCCACCTTAACAAATATACCGATGTTAAAATTAGCCTCTAATTTAAGGTTTCAAGAAGTACAAATTACAACAAAAATAATTGAAGTATATCTTTTTTTATTTTTATTTATTTTATGTATTTATAAAATTTCCGTTCGAAACGGTAGAATTATTTAACCCTTTTTAATTCCTCCCACTGAGCTGCGGCTGGTAACTCCGCCCGTGTATAGTATACATAGAGGGCTCCAATTTAAAACTGTAATTCTCCAATTCCACCTCTGCTAGCAAGATAAGTTTTGTCTCAATCGATTGTCTGTTTAAGAAGCGGGAGAATTATTTCCCTTTATTTCTGACTAGCTGAGCCCGGTGCGCTTCGCTGCCCATGTCAAAATTCACGCTGTAGAAACTGTATTTTATATCCGATCAGTACGAAATTCGGCAGAAAGAGGTTTGTTATTACATGAAGGAATACTGCCAAATTCGGAGAAAATCGGTTCAGATTTAGATATAGTCCCCATATATATGTTACCCCCGATTTGAAATTCAAGCGCTGTAGAAACTGTATTTTATATCCGATCAGTAAGAAATTCGGCAGAAAGAGGTTTCTTATTACATGAAGGAATGCCGCAAAATTCGGAGAAAATCAGTTCAGATTTAGATTTAGCCCCCATATATATATGTTACCACCAATTTGACATGTAAGCGCTGTAGAGACTGTGTTTTATATCCGATCAGTACGAAATTCGACAGAAACAGGTTTCTATTTTACATGAATGAGTATTCTAGGAAAATCGATTCAGATTTATATATAACCTCCATATATATGTTCCTCCAGATTTGGTTACAAAGCGCTATAGAAGTTGTACTTTACTTCCGATCATTACAAAGTTCTCCAGAAAGATTTTTCTCAATTTAGGAACGAATATTGCTTAATTTTGCGATTATCGGTTCAAAATACATTTACCAATTATTCCAAATTATTATCGCAATGACCCTTATCGCATTGTTAGGGAGGTGTAGGGTATTATATAGTCGGCCCCGCCCGACTTTCTGCCTTTCCTTACTGGTATTAGTAATAAATTCACTGAATGAAAAAATACCGAATTCAGTGGAAAGTCCAGAAAATAGAAATGTATACTTATAAAATTTCCAAATTCTTGTTTCATTGATATTGCATCACATGGGCCACGCCCACTGGTCCTATTCCGCCCATTTGAAAGCCAATCACGTAGACTGCTACCAGATACATATACGCAAAATTTCAACACTCTCGCTAACAAAATGAGCAAGATAATTCAATTTCAAAATTTGGCTTATATGGGCGGTGGCCCGCCCATTGGTCAGATCCCGCCAATTTTTGGACCAATCACGTGGACTGTCACCAGATACATATCTACAACATGACAGCACTCTAGATAAAAAATTGTGCAAGTTATATCAATTTCAAAATTTGGCTTATAAGGGCGGGGCCACGCCCATTGGTCCGATCCCGCCCATTTTCTGACCAATTACGTAGAATGCCACCAGATACATATACACAACATTGCAGCACTCCCGATAGCAAATTGTGCAAGATATAAAAATTTCAAAATTTTGTCATTGTGGGCGGGGCCACGCCTATTGGTCCGAACCCGCCCATTTTTGGACCAATCACGTAGATCGCCAACGGATATATATACACAAAATTCCAGGTCTCTCGCTAACAAATTGTGCAAGATATCACATTTTTTAAATTTGGCTTATATGGGCGGTGCCACGCCCATTGGTTCGATCCCGCCCGTTTTTGGATCAATCACGTAGACTGCCACCGTTTACATATACACAAAATTCCAGCACTCTCGCTAACAAATTGTGCAAAATATCTCAATTTCAAAATTTGGCTTATATGGGCGGGGCCACGCCCATTGGTCCGGTCCCGCCCATTTTTTCACCAATTACGTAGAATGCCACCAGATACATATACGCAACATTGCAGCACTCCCGCTAGCAAATTGTGCAAGATATCAAAATTTTGTCTATGTGGGCGGGGCCACGCCCATTGGTCCGATCCCGCCCATTTTTGGACCAATCACGTAGACTGCCACCGTTTACATATACACAAAATTCCAGCACTCTCGCTAACAAATTGTGCAAAATATCTCAATTTCAAAATTTGGCTTATATGGGCGGGGCCACGCCCATTGGTCCGATTCCGCCCATTTTTGGAAAATTCACATAATCTGCCATTAAATGCATACAAACAAAATTTCAGAAATATACCTATAATAGGAGCAGAAATATCGGATTTTTAACCTGCGATTTGTATGGGAGGTACCACGCCCCTTTGTCCAATTAATTTTTTTTTTCTATATAAACCATCTCGTGAAAATTTAGAATCGAATAAAAAAAAAATCATCCAAATCGCTCCAGCCGTTCTGACGTGATGCCATTACACAGATGGACCGTTTCATTTTTATATATATAGATTTCCTACCACTCTGCATCAGTGTGTACGGGAGCGTATACTTAATATATCAAGAATACTAACACATTACAATTGATCATACGTCACCGAGTACAAAACTATAAAATAATTCAATGCGAAAAACTTATGTTTAATGAAGTCTACAGATTATTTGAAAATAACACTATAACCAACAAAATTGTTTTGTCCGAGACCTAAAAACTTTTTTTAATAGATCGAGGCGTACTTTTTATGAAGCCAAAACAAATTTTTTATATGGCAGTTTTTTTTAATTTTTTTTTCTAAAATTTAAATTTTCATGGTATTTGAACTTTAGTATTTGAAACATTTTTTTTTAAGTATAAGCCATTTAAATTAAAGGAAATTATAGGGGCTAGAACTGGTGAAAACATCAGTTTCACATAGAAACGGAAGTTTAGCAGCTGTCGTTAAAACAATTAGAAAAAAATTTATTTTTTCAAAAAAATCATTTTTTGCTGGCACGAAAATATCCATAAAATTTAGAAAAAAGGCACTGTTTTCTTCGTTAAAATGCTAGCTTCCAAAAATTGGAACAAACAATTTTTTGCTAATTTTTTTCTATTTTTTATGTTTTTTTTTTCGTGCCAGTAAAAAACGATTTTTTAGAAAAAAAATCAATTTCTTTCTAATTTTTTTAACGACAGTTACTTAACCTATATTTCCTCGTCAAAGTGTCATTATTAACATTTGTACAGGGTGGCTGATATGTATTGCAACCAACTTCAGGTTGCTATCATTTCTAAACCGCTATTCTGATAGCTGACGGATTTATTTCAGTGACAGTTCATTTTATTGTTTACAAGCTTACAAAAGCATTTTGATCTATTGCATTCAGAAAAAAAGTTATTCGTGATGGAATTAAAGCGTGATAGTGTGATTGCTTTATATTTGGGTGGAAAAACACAAGTGGCTATCGTTAGAGCCCTCCAGCATTTCGCATGTGAATAAATCTTTTGTTTCTCGTACCATTGCTCGTTACCGTGATATTGGCAGTGTTGCATCGCGTCCAAAAAGTGGACGAAAAAAACGGTAACAACACCAGAAATGATCCGAAAAGTGAAGGCCAGATTTGATCGAAATCCACTCCGCAGTGGTAGAAAAATTGCTCGTGAGCTGAACTAATCGCGAGAACGGATAGAACACATATTAAAAAATGAGCTTGGACTAAAGCCATTGAAGTTCCAAAAAGTGCAAGAGCTCACCGATGCACAAAAAAAGACTGGAAAGAGCCAAGGAGTTGCTTCGCTTGCACGAAAGTGCCCAGTTACCGAATTTGGTTTTCTCCGATGAGAAGCCATTCCAAATTGAGCAGTTTGTGAACAAACAAAATGATCGGGTTTACTTGCCAAAGAGGTCAGCTGAAAATTTACACCTTCGATTGGCCACCAGAACTCAAGCGCCGCCGATGGTAATGGTGTGGCCGCCGTAACGGCCGATGGTCGCTCCCCGCTCGTATTCATCGACATGGGGTCAAAATAAATGCCGAATATTATCGGGAAAATGTCCTAAAGACAGTATTGAAGCCCTGGGCAGACAAACATTTCGGCCGCAGACCATGGACTCAGCACCATCGCACTCAGCACGCGTCAACCAAGAATGGCTTAAAAAGGAGGTTCCTCGCTTCATTTCTACCGCACAATGGCCACCAAGATCTCCGGATCTCAATCCGTTGGACTTTTGCGCCTGTGGCATTTTAGAGAGTAAGGTTCGCACTAAAAATTACCAAAGTATCGATCATCTCAAGACGGCGCTTCGCCAGGAATGGACCAAAATACCGCAGAGCCACTTTCGTGCAACGTGTGATGGCTTTGTCGGCCGTTTGAAGGCCATAATTCGTGCCAAAGGTGGCCAATTCGAACAAATCTAAACTGTTTCTAAAATTTTTTGTTATTTCCGACATTTTTTGCTTTTGAACAATAAAATTTAAAAAAAAATTAAAAAAAATATAGCGCTTTACTTTGTTGCATTACATATCAGCCACCCTGTAGTCCTCATAATTTCCTTTAATTTAAAGTTTATCTGGGCTTTATCGAGCATATACTTCAAATATAGTCCAAATACTAACGACAGCTTCCAATTTTATTTTTTATTTGTTTATTTTAGTATTATTATATAATATTTTTTCCGTCTTAAGGACCCCATATACACCAGAAAATGTTATGCACAGCCCTTTGACAAAAATTTTGTTGCTTAGTGTAAGTAGACTTGAAAATATTCGAAATTCTTAATTGGTATTCAGTAGATCCACTGTTTATGATGTTATAAGTGTAAAAATAAGATATGACATTTTTTGTCATAAAATCTTATACACATTTAAGAAACATATGTGTCTTATGGCGAGTTTCTTTTCCTATTATGTATTTCTTTCAATAAATAAAAGTTTGACAAACAAGTGAATTTCTTCTTTCTAACAAAAAGCATTATTTTTTTAATTGTTGATTATTAAATGCCAAAATAAATTAAAAACCTATTTCTGCACACCCTGAGAAGTGTAGCACACCATTCGAAAACACTTTGCCACTTTTTTAAAGCTGTAAAAGACCTAAAATTGTACCACAAAAATTAAGCTGGTACTTTTATTATAAGATTAATTGAACCGAATAATCGAAAATCGACTCAGGTTATTTGTTAATTTGGCAAAATTAAAAAAAAAACATTAGCGATTCTGTGTATTTTTAATGTCTAATGGACCAGGCTAATATACAAATTGGCGGAAGAAACCCCTAATCTTTAATATTTTAACTCATTTTCTAAACCTCAAAATATTAGCAAATCGCCAATTTAACTTATGCCAAATCTCCCCAACTCTATCCTCGTAATGCATAAATTATAAAATGTATTCCGGCATTTGGCATATGGACATTTATTTGTATAAGTATATGTACCAGTCTATGTACATATATACATACATATAATATATATATGTATATATCCAAAGAGCACTGGTGTTAGAAATGACGGAAGGGGCATAAATGCCAAGGACCATATTGTGCATAATACATAATAATTATAACAACATAAACCACAACAATAATAGCAAACAAGAGTAGCAGCAGCGACAGCAACAACAACGGCAACATTGTAATAAATGCCTTACAGCGGAATATACACATATGATATTAATTGAGATTTATTGACTCATTATAATAAATTTATGTTAAAGTATAATAAACCATTTCAACACACTCACACTCTCTCTCATTCACGCACACACACACACAACTCAATTCAGGGCCTTTGCCAACTCCACCCTTTCTAACCATTCGCCCCTCCTTTAGAATAACAACATTGTATTTAATATGTACACACACACACACCTCTATATAATAAAGTTTAAAGTTACAAGTAATTGATTTAAAACTGAAAATGGCTATAATCCACTTTTAATTTGAACATAAACATTTTATTTTGAAATTTTCGATTTATTTTGCATTTTGCAGTCCATTCAGACCGATAGACAGACAAACAGACAGACACAAGCCATTCTACTAACTATAGTTGTCCATTTAAATTAATGTCATAGCAACAACAAATTGCAACATTTAGTACTGTGTGTAACGAATGTTGGAAACTAAATTGCAAATTTTGAGATAAGTGTTCTTTACGACCGACCGACCGACCAACTGGTTACTTTGCATACTTTGATTTAATATATTATGCTCTAATCTTAAATGATATATTTATTATGACATTTGAGTAGTATTATAATTTTTAATAGTAATCATACGCACAGTGGTACCAATTAATTGAATTTTTAATAATATAAGAGTATTTAATTAGTATATGAAAATATCTGTCAAGACATTTGTAGAAGAAAAATTAAACATTCTGAATTTTTCATAAAAATTAACATTTTTGCAGAGTAGAATGTGTGATAACACTATGTAACAACAACAGCAACATTTGGCTGTGTCCGAGATCAAAAAAACAGGCATATTATTTTATGAAACAAAAAATGTTTAATGGCAAAGATTTTTTATTCTAAAATTCCAATTTTCATGGAAAGTATCTTTGGTATTTGGACAATATTTTTTTGAAGTATAAGCCCGATGAAGCCCTGATGCCCTTTAAATTAAAGCAAATTATAAGGCTACAAATGTTTGAAATATCACTTTAATGTAGAGACAGTGGAGAACTATCGTTAAAACTATTAGAACAAATTAATTTTTTTTAATTGTTTTGCTGGCACGAAAAATTGGCAGATCATTGGAAACTATATAAAACAGTCAAATAAGGGAATATTAACATCACAACGAGGACCAACAGAAACGGTTTTACTAGTCAGTGGAATTTGAAAACAGCATTTTATTGAAATTTGCTAATTTTATGCGGTCGAGGAGGTAAATTCTGAGGCACTTTTAATTTGAGCTATTTGAAAATGTTCAATAATTTTCCAAAAGAAAATTTAAACATTTGTGGTTTCTCTAACATCAAGAAGTCAAATCTTGAGGGTCCTATGTTTGGAGCATGTTTGTAGAAGAAGTTTTGAACAAGTTCTAAATTCGTGTCGTGTCTCTATATTATACAGAGGAGGAGCTACAGGACCTCAAAATGGACCAACTCAGGTATAAAAAATATTAAAAAGCGTATAATTTTTGCCATTCTCGATGCATGTTGTATGCATTATACTTGTCGAGGTTTATAAAAAACTTTTAACGTCAAAGGGCTATATCATACAGTTCCCCAGATATCTACTTAGTAAGTATTTAAAGTTAGTCGGGAACTATTCGGTTTGACTCCTGTCAATTCTATAAAACTTTCTTGAACCAATTCGGATAAATGGTTTTCGAAATATGCTAAACTATGTTTTTCAAACTCTTTATTTTTCCCATATAACGGTTTCCCGCGAGAACTTGAGTCAGTTCAAACAAACCACCCTTCAGGCTGAGAAAAGCTTATTTTCTGCTCATTTGGTTCAACCATACGAGTAGTATCTTTGTTATTTCTCCCACTGTTTAGCTGTCCCACATAATTTTGTGAGCCATCACTGCCATCACTGCCATCACTGCAATGCTTTCACTCATCATTCGTGGCATCGAAATGTTGCGAATTTTCCAAATTTACTGTCCTTTGAGGTCAAGTCATTTACCCGTTTATTTTCTGTTTATTGGCACCCAAAAGAAAATATAATGGGCCATGTGCAACGTATTCGTTATTCGCTCTTTTACAGTCCAATACATTTCGGAATTTAACTCTTTCGGTCGTTAGTTTTTATTGTCATTTGGCTATCTGTAAAGATGTTAGTATCTTAATGCTTTCTGGTGTTATTGAGCCAGTTCACACACTCCATGATAGCTCGAACTTCCGCTCGATATGTCGTATATTTGTCTGGGAGACGGGTGTAAAGTTCGGCACTGTATTTTGGAGCCATCCGTGTAGCAACGAGTTCCCACTTGCATATTCGCCTGGGTTCCGTTCAACCAGCAGTGACTGTCTGGTACAAATGATTCAGTCAGTTTCAATCCATACTTCAGCAATATGGTCGGAGATTTAAATGTGGCCGATCAGTGATTTAATATCTTCTACGACTTGTGTAGCGAACTTTTTATACAAAATGGTCCCTTTGTGTGGGAGGTACCAAAGCTATTACAGAAGATTCAGTTGAGGAGTGTAGAAGTTATTAGAGATTAATATTTCACTAAATTTCGACCCTATGTGTGGGAAGTGCTAACATGAGTGAACCAATATGGCCCACGTTCGACCTTAGCCTACAGGTACCTATTATAACATTTAAGGCTACAGGACCGGATGAAATTCTTCCGACAACCCTTCAGAATAAGGTACGTAGATCTAGTATCAATAGTGGTTTTTACCGCATTTCTAACAAATGCACATACCCCAGAAAATTTTAAGGTATCACTGGTGGTCTTCATACCCAAGCCTGACATGGCGAGTTGTGCGACCCCAAAGAGTTATCGACCTATTAGCCTAACTTCTTTCCTGCTCAAAACCATGGAACGTCGAGTTGTGTAGTTTGTGGACGAACTAGTTCAATTGAACGGGTCACTTTACTGAGCGGTATGAACTAAAGAACTAGTGAAGTAAAGAGCTGGTCAAGTAAAGAGCTGGTGAAGTAAATGAACGAATTAGTTCACTCAATTGAACGGAACTGAAATGGGCGATCACTTAAAAGATGTAAAGTGCCCAACTCTAATGGAACGAATAATAGACGACATAGTCATAGGTAAGATTCCGATAACAGGCTGAAATTTGAACAAAACACGCCTACATCAAGTAAAGATCAGTGAAAACAGCTTCGTATGAAGTGGTACACCACTTAGATGAGTCCTTTAGTGAAAAGATGTATACCGCCACCATTAAAATGTGCAGTGTACCGGTCCAATACTTAGACGAGATTCATGTTGAACGGTAATAGAAACAATCTCCACTTTTACACGGATGGTTCGAAGCTTGATGAAAAGGTTGGCTTCGGAGTACACTGTGAAGAACTTAGTTTGTAGTGTCTATCAAGCCGAAATAATGGCAATATGGGAAGTCGCAAAATAGTAACCAACATTGGCGTTGTCATTTACTCGTAGAGCCAGGCTGCCATCAATTCTCTGGAGGCAACATCCCTAAATTCACAAACAGCCCTCGACTGCCGCAGATCTCTTAACGAGATTGCTCAGCAGTTTAATATACACCTCATATGGGTGCCTGGGCATAGGGACTTCCCGGGGAACAGCAAAGCCGATGAACTTGCTAGGAAAGGGACGACATCACAAATTCCCGAAGAATTTGCATATATTGGTGCGCCACTATCCACGTGCAAGCTTTGGCTTAGGCAAGAGGCAATCAGGCGGTCCAAAGAAAGATGGACAGAAATCGGCACCTGCAGGGTAGCTAGACAAATCTGGCCAAGGTAAGATCTGAGAAGATCAAAATATCTCCTCGCACTAGAGAGACAAAGATTGTCTACGTTAGTATCAGTTCTGACGGGACACTGCTTGATCGGCGAACAAAAAAAAAAAAGATTGGGTATGGACTCCAATGACTTCTGCAGAAGCTGTGGAGATGAGGAAGAAGTGGAGAGCATTGAGCATTTGCTATGCGACTGCCCCGCTCTGAGTAAACGACGACTGGACATACTGGGGTCGGCCTTTCTAGGGAGCCTAACAGATCTTTCCAGTAACGATATTCGTACTATCGATAAATTTGTTTCGATGAGGGGCATTTCAGCCCGGGGTAACACCTAAACCTAAACTGGTCTATGTGAGCTTGTAAAAAAATACGGCTGCCACCCCAACCTAAACCTAAACTTTCATGTTGAAGGGCGCCGAAAAATCAGCCATATGTTAAGGAATATGTGGATTTTTTGTGAATCACATGACGTCTAAAGCCCTCACCAATGAAGGGCTTAAACTAGCTGTGCAGATAACGTTGTAATATTTCTAAGTGGCAGGAGTCCCGACCAATTATATACAATAGCGAAGGAGGCACTTAACATAGCATATAACTGGACTCAAAAAGGAAGAAGGCATAGGCCTGAAACTTATAGGCCGATTATTAATATGTATATGTATGTATGTATGTAGTTGAGGGTCTATAATTTAAGAATGATAGATAATATCTAACACGCAGATCAATGATTTTTCTTACAGCGACGATTTCGATTATCTTTTTTATTCTCCAGCCTCTGTTATATGATTATAGCGACCAAAAATATCCACAATTTTATAAAATTTAGTTCTCAAAGATATGAATTACTTTTATCCGTCTGCCTGGCTAGCTGGTGTGCACAATAATAACACAGTGCAACAACCAATATGGGAATGGGATGAAACCAATTACAAATGAATGTTGACATTATCCCTAACAAAACCTTCAAGGGTTTTTTTCAGTTCAATGCTAGATTTTTTTTACACGCATTTGAAGTTGGTAATTTTGAACCGCTTTTTCAATGAAAATCGACAAGAAGTAGCACCATTTGCATGTCAGCGCCATCTATCGTGAGTTGTAGGTAATAAATGACCCCAAAAACCGTAAGATACCAAAACTTTACATGATAATAAAAAGAAATAATCATTATTTTTCAATGATCTTTTCTTGTTAGACAGCGTTCCAGAATCACCAACTTCAAATGCGTGTAAAAAAACAATTTCGCACTGAACTGAAAAAAACCCTTGAGGGGTTTGTTATGGATAATGGCAACTTTCATTTGCAATTGGTCTTATCCCATGCCCATTCGGAAAGTTCGATTTTGTATCACAGTGTTATATAAAGGAGTGTCCGATTATCTTTAAATTCTTCATAAGGTAATATTTTCTCTTATCTTAGGCTAAGTTCGCAGATAGAAAATGGCTTTACATTTAGTGAAATATTAAATATTTTCCTTCATTTTACAGCATTGTAAAAGTTTCTTTGTTGCTACCAACTTAAGAAAGATGGTCGTAATTGTCACACCCCTTTCGAGAGACAAAAATACCCACAAACAACTTATCATCATGTATGAAGTATAACTTTATGTTTTAGTAGATATATTTCTATATTATCTCGGTTTTTTTTTTCTTATTATTAACAACATGTCAGTTTGGACCTAAAAATCCAAAAACTCTAATAATGATTCTAATGGAAATCTATCCTAGTTGGTAATGCAACTATGCGGTTGTTTAGCCATAAGGACGGATACATGTTAATGCATGTACATATGCATGTTGTCCATGTACATATGCATGTGTGTGTGTATGTCTGTGTGTGAGTGTGTTAATTGTATGATGTTGTATTGGAATGTTTGTCATTAAACATTTCCAGTTAATTACATTAACTATCTGCTGAACATACTCGTACATACATTGTTGCTGATTACCACAATAATAACCAGAGCAAGAATTCACTTAGAGTACTTTTGTAAATGAATGCCGCCGGACGGACATCCGACAAGGACAGGAGGACAAAATTCAAAATGGATTGGTTAGCAATTATCCTTAGAGCAGAATAATCATATACACACACACATTCACATACACATACACACTCATGCAGAGGAGGAAATATGTTCAAATTAAAATCTGAAGACTTTGATTACCACAAAAACATGAAAAGACATTTACAATTTGTTGTGGCAACTTAATTGTGGGGGTGGCGGGAGGAGTTTACATTCCTAGCAGACATTATTAGCCTCTATTGGATAATAACAGATTACAGGTTTCAATTTTAAAATATGTCTTTTGCAATAGCACAAAATATGATAATTTATCATTATATCGAGAAAAAAATGTCTCAATTAATGCTGCAATTAAACATTGTTATTTTACAATTCTCAATTAAAACAATAACTGATTTTGACAATTTATTAAAGGACTCAATTTGTTTTAGCTGAAAACTAGCAGTTCGTATTCTGGTTTGACAAGTATACATGACAACAAAAATTACTCAAGTCAGTTCATATTATGTTATAGTCCGCATATAGAGGTCGCTCATCAATATTGTTATTTAAGCCGTAACCACCAGATTTTTCAGCCTATTATCCTGAAATTGTGCAGTTTGCGTTGCTTGTCTACTTAAATTTTGAAAAACAAAAATGTACCATATCGGGACATGTTTTGATGCAGATCCCCTACAGAGGTTGCTCTTAAATATATTTTTTTTTAGCAGAATTGGCTACATTTGCAAATAATTTGACTAAAGCTATGCATTTTGAAATTTTTCCGACAAGAATTATTCACAACTAAATAGAACCACATCGATTCATTTTTTGATATAGTCACCATATATGTAGAGGTCGTTTTGAAATTTACCTCTTTATGTCGTATAGACCACAATTTCCAGTCGATTTATCTCAAAGTTTACGTTTTATTTATACCAAAATTCTGCACAATAAAAATTTCCCATATCGGGTAAACCCATTTAATGACATTGAAATAAAAATATTATAATAAAATAATATATAAAATAAAAAATCGGTTTCGAGTTTATTTTAACAAATCACAATGAACAATCACAAATCACATGTACATATGTTACCCCATAATCTTTTGCAAAACTTCACTCGGAATAAATCTAAGCAATAAAATAAATTTAATTTTTCTCGAGATTAATTTAATCTTAAAATACAACAAATCTACAACAGTTTATCTATATACTAGCAGACATTCACTCACCTACAGCAGACGATAGATAGAGCCATCAAATTTAACATTTTATTGTGAACCGGCGACATACACACAAAGGCTGCAAATAAACGAAATAAAATCAAATTTAAATTAACGTTTAAAAAGATACAAATTGTCATAGTACATACAACAGCAGACAAACATGAAAACTTACAGGCATACATATGTACTCGTATGCAGATGGAGAGTGAGATAATAGCGTGGGTCAACCAAAGACGTCAATATTATAAAATCTTTTACCCCAGAGGTCTTCCTCTTTAATATAGAGGAGACGATCTCAGAGGTCTTCCTCTATAGTATAGAGGTTTTTTTCTATACTATAGATAGTCGAAATGTGAGGTCTATCGAGTTCAGACGTCTTCCTCTATGCTATAGAGTCAACATCAGAGAACTCTATACTATAGAGTCAACATCAGAGGACTCTATACTATAGAGTCGACATCGGAGGTTTTCCTCTATATCATAGAATAATTCCCCTCTATAATATAGAGTCGACCTCAAAGATTTCCCTCTGGATTTTTAATCAGAGGTATGCCTCTATACTATGTAGTGACCCTCTATAGTGGAGAGTCGACCTCAGAGATTTTCGACCTCAGAGATTCTCCTCTATACTTTAGATTCGACTTCAAAGACCTTTCTCTGTACTATAGATTCGGTCTCACAGATATGTGTCTATACTATAGATTCGACTTCAGAGACCTTACTCTATACTATAGAGTAGACATCGGAGGTTTTCCTCTATATCATAAAATAATTTCCCTCTATAATATAGAGTCGACCTCAAAGATTTCCCTCTTGATTTTCACTCAGAGGTATTCCTCTATATTACGTAGTGACCATCTATAATAGAGAGTCGACCTCAGAGATTTTCGACCTCAGAGATTCTCCTCTATACTTTAGATTCGGCTTCAGAGACCTTTCTCTATACTATAGAGTCGACCTCACAGATATGTGTCTATACTATAGATTCGACTTCAGATATCTTCCTCTATTGTATAGATTCTACATTAGAGGTATTTCTCTATATTAGAGTCGACCACATAGAGTATCCTTTAGAATATACAGTCGAACTCAGATATCTTCCTCTGTATAAAATAGAGTCGGTCTAATAGATTTTCCTCTATAATCTTCAGTCGACCTGAGATCTTCCTCTATAAATTTGACCTAAGAAGTAACATGTTTTGGAGACCGCATAACTTTAAATGAATAAATGTCCACAAAGATTTTATTTACTAATATGTAATTGAGCTCAAAGATATTCCTCTATACTATAAAGTAAACTTAAGAGATATTTTTCTAAACTATAAAGTCAGCGAACTCAGATGTCTTCCTCTATAATATAGAGTCGTCGAATTCAGAGGTCTTCCTCTATACCATAACTGTCGACCTCAGAAATATTCCCCTATACTATAGAGCTTCCATCAGAGATCATACTATAGAGTTGTCACCAGAGGTCTTCCTCTATATACTACAGAGTTACGTGCAGAGGTCTTCCTCTAGAAAATATAGTCGAACTCAGAGATATTCCTCTATACTATAGAGTTGACCCCAGAGGTCTTCCTATATAATATATAGTCGACCTCAAAGATATTCCTCTATACTATAGATTTCCATTCAGAGGGCTTCCTCTATACTATGGACCATAATATAGAGTCAACCTCAGAGATATTCATATATACCATAAAGTCGACGACGTCATAGGTCTTCCTCTATAGAGTCGACGATTTCACAGATCTTCCTCTATAATCTAAGGTCTACGACTTCATAGGTCTTCCTCTAAACTATAGAATCGACGACTTCAGGAATCTACTCTATACTCTATCGACGACCTCAGAGGTCTTCCTCTATACTATAGAGTGGACGACCTCAGAGGTCTTCCTCTATACTATAGAGTTGACGACCTCAGAGGTCTTCCTCTATACTATGTATAGAGTCGACGACCTCAGAGGTCTTCCTCTATACTATAGAGTCGACGACCTCAGAGGTCTTCCTCTATACTATAGAGTCGACGACCTCAGAGGTCTTCCTCTATACTATAGAGTCGACGACCTCAGAGATCTTTCCTATACTATAGAGTCGACGACCTCAGAGGTCTTTCTCTATACTATAGAGTCGACGACCTCAGAGGTCCTCCTCTATACTATGTATAGAGTCGACGACCTTATAGATCTTCCTCTATACTATAGAGTCGACGACCTCAGAGGTCTTCCTCTATAGTCGACGACCTCAGAGGTCTTCCTCTATAGTCGACGACGTCAGAGGTCTTCCTCTATACTATAGAGTCCTCAGAGGCCTTCCTCTATACTATAGAGTCGACGACCTCAAAGGTCTTCCTATATATACTATAGAGTCGACGACCTCAAAGGTCTTCCTCTATAGTATAGAGTCGACGACGTCAGAGATCTTCCTCTATACTATAGAGTCGACGACCTCAGATGTTTTGCTTTATACTATAGAGTCGAAGACCGCAGAAGTCTTCCTCTATACTATAGAGTCGACGACCTCAGAGGTCTTTCTCTATACTATAGAGTCAACGACTTCAGAGGTCTTCATGTATACTATACAGAGATGTTCCTCTATAATATAGATTCGATCTCAGAGCTTCTCCTCTATAGTATACAGTCATGACCTCAGAATTAATATGTGACTGCAGCGATATTACCACATAACTTTAAATGAAAATATGTCCACAAAGATTTTCCTCTAGAATTTACAGTCGACTTTAGAGATATTCTTCTATACTATAGATTTTACCTCAGAGGTTTTACTTTACAGAATAGAGATGACCGCAGAGATCTTTCTCTCTACTGTAGAGTTGAACCCAGAGGTCATCTGTATTGAAGACTGCAGTGATAGTACCACATAACTTTAAATGAAATATACATATCCACAAAACGTTTTTAATCGAATTAGCTCGAATATGGCAAATTGTCTACAACAAACCAGCATGTAACGACCTCAGAGGTCTTTGCCTATACTATAGAGAGTCGACGACCTCAGAAGTCTTTCCATAAGCTATATAGATTGGACTTCAGAGGTCTTCCTCTTTAACTAGAGAGTTGACCTCATAGGACTTCCTCTATACTATATAGTCGCCGACCTCAAAATTCTTCCCCTATGCTATAGAGAGCCGGTCTTAGATGTCTTCTTCTACGACATTGAGTCGAACTCAGAGGTCTTCCTCTATGATAAACAGTCGACCTAAGAAGGTTTACTCTATGATATGGAGTCAACCTCAGAGGTATTCCAATATGCTAAAGAGAGTCGACATCAGAGGTCTTTCTTTATATACAATGAAGTTGTCCCCAGAGCTCTTCCTCTTTATTATAGAGTCAACATCAAATGTCTTCCACATTACTAGACAAAGATTTTTCTCTATAATATATGTATAGTCGACCTGAGAGATATTTCTCTATATAATCAGATGTCTTCCTCTATACTATGAAGTGGCCCCCGGAGGTGTTCCTCCATTATATAGAGTCTACCTCAGAGATTTTCCTCTATACTATAGCCATGACCTCAGAGGTCTTATATACTTTTATTGAAGACTGTAGCAGAGAACGAAGCCGGAGCAAATTTGTCGGCGGCTTATCGACTCGACATTGGCTTGTAATTTATTGTGTAGTATAAAATATAAAAATTTATTGTACAAGTTCCTTGGATCTTACCCGGGGTTTACACGAGACAGTTTTGCGAAGACAATAGCAAAACATTTACACTTTTTTACTAATACACTTACACATCTCTCATTGTCTTCTTACTGTCTTTGATTTTTTTATGACAGTAATTTCGGCAATTGTCTTGAGCCATTTTGATGTAAGCAGCCAATCAGAGCGCGAAACGACACTAACAAGGTTTGCTTAAAGTGTAATTCCTTCATTATTGTCTGGACTTTTGACTACCAATACATATTCTCAAATGTGTTCTGTCAATTTTCCAGTGTAAACGCAGGGTTAAATCGAAATTTTAAGGGCATGGGTATACATATATTTGTTCCGGCGCAAAAAATAGCATCGGCGTCGATTTAAAGCCTGTATGAGCCGATAAGAACGGCGGCAATTGTAAGTAAATTTTAGCCGACCTAACGGCGGCGGCGCGGCTCGACTAAAACCTGGCTGGGTTCGTTCTCTGGACTGCGGTGATATTACCAAATAACTTTAAATGAAAATATGTCCACAAATTTGCTACGGAATACGACGAAATATAACTTTACGAAACCCATTTTCATAATTTCTTTGGCTTTTTATAGGTAACATGGCGATTTCCGGCGGCGATTCCTATTTTCATATCTACGGGTTTTCTTCAAAATTAGTCGAGAACTCTGACAATGTGTCTTGAAGTATAGCCTTTATTACTTACCTTAAACTTTATCTTGCCTTAAAGCTTTATCTAAATCTTTAAAAAGATTTTCGAAATTATTTCTCTTCCAATGTTTACCCACTCTAATGTAGTTATTTGGCCAAATAAATACAAAATGTACAACAACGACAGTGTAAAGCAGTGGATGTAGATGTAGATATAAACAAATTTAAACTGTCATCAACAAACTGTAAAATAGCCTTAAGTCAGATAAAAATCAATTAATTACTCAGCCGCATACCGCATAACTTAACTACAACCTCTCACATACACACACATAGGCAAACATACAATACACTCGTACAATCTACATATATGTGTGTACGTACACACATGTGAATGCACTACGCCTTAGGATAAAAGTGTATTGAATTTATCATTATGTTTGCAACACTTTTAAATGCCTAGCTTAGAGGCTATTTTAGGTCCATTGGATAATAAGGACAGGACTGGATAGGATTTCGGTGAGACAATGTTTTGTATTAGGAATCTCATTAGATGTAGGTTTTGAAAATTAGTCTTCGTATTTCGGGCAACAATTCGTTTGTTCAAACCACGAATTATTTCTTCCAAACATGATTTTTAGAACGAATAAAAAATTGATATAGATTAAGAAATAATCTATGAAAATGAATATTTATGGAGAGCAAAATAAATCTGTTTTGAGCAAGAAAACAGTTTTATAGCCGCCCAAAATTCTGTGACTTTTTAAAACGACCAACATTTCGTAGGGCTGACAGTAAGTCTTCCTGTCCAATTTGTTGTTGCATTCGCTAGTTTAATGGTGTTGCTGTTGTTGCCTGCTATTGCATTAGCATTGAGCACTGGCAACATGGAAATCCATTTAAAATATTTAAAATGTCTCTGTAAACGAACACATGTACGGACAACCCATACTATAGGGCACACTCACACTCGCACGTATACACATTGATGGAATGTGTACATAGCAGGACGACATCCCATCCCATCCCATTCTATCCAAGGGGCATAGAAGGGGGCTCAGCCGGTCGAGGTTATGGCATGTTGCAAGTAAATGACTGGCGGTGATGGTATTCATGTCGCACAGTCATGGATGGGTTTGGGGGGGAAGAGAGTTGCATTTATTGCAGCCGACAATTGTGACAAACTCATGTACACACATACACCGAGACATACAGATACTTTTGATTCGATTAAAATGTTGCAACATTGTACTTGCAAATGGCTAAATACGAGGGCGGTTTTGAAATTTCGAAAGGAATAAGAGAATAAGCTAACATGAAAAATGTCATTTAAAGGACTTCCTATGAGAGTTGACCATTGAGTCTTCCTCAGTACTAGAGTCGATTAATGAGGTATTTCTCACTACTTCATTTGACCACTGGATTTTTTCATAATCGAACTGACTACGGGAAGAGAAGTCGACCACAGAAGTCTTCCTCTATACTATAGAGTCGAGGACCTCAGAGATCTTCCTCTGTACTATAGAGTCGACGACCTCACAAATCTTCCTCTATACTATAGAGCCGACGACCCCAGAGGTCTTCCTATATACTATATAGTCGACCTCAGAGGTCTACCTCTATACTATAGAGTCGACCCCAGAGATATTCCTCTACTATAGAGTCGACGACCTCAGAGGTCTTCCTCTATACTACAGAGCCGACGACCTCAGAGGTCTTCCTCTACGCTATAGAGTCGTCGACGTCAAAGGTCTTCCTATATATTATAGAGTCATGGACCTCAGAGGACTTCCTCTATACCATAGAGTCGACGACCTCCGAGGTCTTTTTCTATACTATAGAGTCGACGACCACAGAGGTCTTCCGTTATACTATAGAGTCCTCTACACAATAGAGTCGACGACCTCAGCGGTCTTCCTATATACTATAGAGTCGACGACCTCAGAGGTCTTCCTCTATACTGTAGAGTCGACGACCTAAGAGTTCTTCCTCTATACTATAGAGTCGATGACCCCAGAGGACTTCCTCTATACTATAGAGTCGACGACCTCAAAGATCTTTCTCTATACTATCGACGATCTCAGAGGGTTTTCTCCACACTATAAAGTGGACGACCTCAGAGGTCTTCCTCTATACTATAAAATTGACGACCTCAGAGATTTTCCTCTATACTATAGATTCGATTAACTCAGAGGTCTTCCTCTATACTATAGAGTCGACGACCTCAGAGGTTTTCCTCTATACTATAGAGTCGACGACCTCAGAGGTCTTCCTCTATACTATAGAGTCGACGACCTCAGAGGTCTTCCTCTATACTATAGAGTCGACGAACTCATAGGTCCTCGTCTATACTATAGAGTCGACGAACTCAGAGGTCTTCCTATTGACGAAAAACTCAGAGGTCTTCCTTTATACTATAGAGTCGACGAACTCAGAGGTCTTCTTCTATACTATAGAGTCGATGACCTCAGAAGTTTTCCTCTATACTATAGAGTTAGCGACCTCAGAGGTCTTCCTCTATACTATAGAGTCGACGAACTCAGAGGTCTACCTCTATACTATAGACGAAGAACTCAGTGGTCTTCCTTTATACTATAGAGCCGACGACCTCAGAGGTCTTCCTCTATTCTATATTGTCGACGACTACAGAGGTCTTCCTCTATACTATACAGACAACGACCTCTTAGGTCATCCTCTATACTATAGAGTCGACGACCTGAAATGTCTTCCACTATACTGTAGTCTACGACATCAGAGGTCTTCCTCTATACTATACAGGCGACGACCTCAGAGGTCTTCCTCTATACTAAAGAGGCGACGACCTCAGAGGTCTTCCTCTATACTATAGAGTCGACCTCAGAGGTCTTCCTCTATACTAAAGAGGCGACGACCTCAGAGGTCTTCCTCTATACTATAGAGTCGACGACTTCAGAGGTCTGTCTCTATACTAAGAGTCGACGACCTCAGAGGTCTTCCTCTATACTATAGAGTCGACCTCAGAGGTTTCCCTCTATGCTATAGAGCCGACCTCAGAGGACTTCCTCTATAATACAGAGTCGACTTCAGACCTCTTTGGTTTAAATAACTTTAAATGAAATATGTGCACAAAAATATTTATCAAATAATAAAGTAAAATATACAATTTGAATTTGCTCGAATATGTAAAATAAAAAATTTACCAAAAACTTTTGCATACCTCGTTTGATTTCGTATTCACTAAATCAACATATTTATGTTCTTTGATTTATCAGGTGAAAGCTTACATGATTGTCCCCAAAACAATGATGGTTGAGTGACAATGCCATAAAGTGAGTTACTCTGCGTGAAAGCGCCTTGGCTCTGGAGAAAGAGGAGGTCAATCAGTAGTGAGAGGTGGGAAGAGGACGAGACGCACATTGATGAGGTTGGTCCACGTTTGAATAAAATCAAAGTGATTACATATGTCACGCGACGCGGTAAATTGCATTTTGCATATTAAGTGCAAAAGTAAATATTAAAAATGTCCAATATGCAAAAAAACGCAAATAAATATGATGAGTCTGGGTATGTGCCGGGTCTAAGTACAATCGACGAAGAGTAGAAAGGGATGGGTGGCATGGCGGTAGTTTGGATTAGCAAATGAACTGTTGAGCCTGGTGGTCGCCGAACATCAACTCTAATATGCATTTTTGCGTTCGCTGACTGACCACTTATTAATAATTGTATAGACAATAATCATTTCATACACACAGCTATGCACAACATTTTTGGTATGTTTACACATATTTCTAATAAAGTCTGGCCATGCTTGAAATGCTAAACACATGCATATTGGGCGTACGATGCATGCCACAAATGTCCCAGCCATTGGAGTACCCATCCGCCGCAACCTGCGTTTTATTTGTTTTGGCGGCAAGGGATTATATAGAATGTATTCACACAGAGCATTAGCATATTAGACAGACATTGTACAAGTACATCCTGACATACATATGTAAGTACTATAAATGAGAAATATACATTTGACAATATGTTTGCACAAAGTGCTACCGCTCTACGCACTGTCTGCATAATGTTGTGTGGCTGGGTTTGAAGGGACGAGGTCGAATTGATGAGTTGGGAATAAAAAAAATAATTCTTTTCCATTTATTCTTAGGCAATGTAATATTTTCTTACAGAATTTAAAAATAAATTATATAATATAAGCGAAAAAGTTCCTATCTCATTACCCTTCTTGCCAATTAGGTTAGCTTAGAGTGGCAGCCGATGTTCTGGTTCTCGAAGACCACATAAAGCCAATTCGCTAAAACTGACTACAATATCAGATACCATTAAATACAGACAGACACTTTTTACTTATAGCCGGACAAATATATATGAGATGCATCTTTTAAAATAGCCATACATTTCGAAGCCCATTCTTCTATCACGTCAGAAAGCTCAGGTTATGTTTATGGAACGAAGTTAGAAGGTCGTAGCCAGTCTCTCTACTTCTTCAGTTCTAGAATTCATCGAGTTGTCCCTGTATCCGGCGCCTATGTTAAATGTATTTATATCGAACTGATTGTTCAGTTATATAGGAGATGAGTGACAATCTGTCACTCTTCTTCATTCAGGGAAAGGATTTTATGGCGACTTTATTAGCATTAGCAGATATGTATACCTATTTGTTTGACTCCCTTATGGGTTACCTATTATCCGACTGCTTTTTTGGCTCATTTCTCAGCTAGGTACACGCTTTACATTGAAGATAATATGCGACCCACATTTACCTCTTTGCAGTGAAGATCAAAACTAACTTTGCTTTTCAGTTAAGAGTCATCTAAACAGAAGTGTAGTTAATTCCTTTTATCTGGTATTCTACCAGCTAAATCTTTTCTAGCTGGTGCCATAAGTTTTATTGAATACAATTGTTTGTATACTAACATGCAGTGTTGTACTGAATCTAAAGTTCCTTAGGACATGTGTTCTACAGCAGATGGTTTGAACTTCCTGCAGAAGAGAACCAACTCAGTTTTTGTCGGCTTTCCCAGTCGGCTTTCGCAGTAATGAGGGAAGCCCTCCGAAGGATGTCACTGAGTGTGCTTGTGAACTTCCACATATCATACATTGCCCCCCAATCTCCTCCCACAAATGCAGAAGACTGTGCATGGCGAGGTTTCAAAGTAGTGGGGAGACAACACCTCCGCCTACATGGGTAGCCGAGACAGGCATCTTGGCAAGAAAGCTTTCAACAAGCCTATCAATGCCTTCATTTAGGCGTAAACCTTCACCCCAATTTATTCGAACTAAAGTAGAATAATGTCCACTGCGAGGTTCCAAACTAATAAGAAGGTCTTCAATACAGAAAATCACCCCCTGATATATTCCTCTACAAAAAGATAACTTTCAATAAAGGTCACCAGATTGACTGATTCTGTCTCCCTGTATACAGAATTAATTAACTGAAGGGTTTTACAGGCCTTGTTAGCTGATGTTCCTGTTAGCTTCCCACAAGGAATCCGACGTGTATTCCGCAGGTACAAATTCGAAGCTCTTTGGGGAGTTAAGTGGTATAAACGGAAAAGAATAGTGCAATAAAACATCTGCTATTCCAAGGGTCATAGCGTCCTGGCTGTTAGGCAAGTCCACCTGTAGCAAGCGCTCTACCCGCGATTTTTTGTTTTAACAACAACCACCACGAATCTCCCCAAAGGGTCGATTCCTATGTCCGGACTATAACCAAGGTTTTAACCGATTTTACAAGCGAGTTTTATGCGCTCCTGGTCGCCGTGGTGCCAAATCAAGTTTCTGACGTATATTCCGCAGGTACAAAGCTCGTTGGGCAATTTTGTGGTATAAACAGATAAGAATGGGATCGAGAACAATGTAATACAACCTCTGCTATGCTAAGGGTCATAGCGCCCTGGTTGTTAGGCAATTCCACCTGTAACAAGCGCTCTACCCGCGGTTTTGGGTGTTAACAATAACCGCCACGAATGTCCTCAAAAGGCCAGGATACAACCGAGATTATATGTTACAAGTCTCTGGTCAGAGTTCGTGGACAAAAATTATACCTGTTGTTGTTCCATATAGCACGGGATTGGTCTCCCAAGGAAAAATTAAAGCGACGATCGTGATATAGTTAACACACCATGTTGTTGTTCCATATAGCACGGGATTGGTCTCCCAAGGAAAAATTAAAGCAACGATCGTGATATAGTTAACACACCTAAGCGGAAAATGCCGGTATATAGGTGTAACGGTTTAATCGCCACACGTATGTATATACATCGACCTTAGAGAGCGAGCTCCACCTCTACTTCTTCCTTTAAAATCTGCTAACGTTTAATTAATGCTAGGCCCTACCTTGCCTTCAACAAATTCCAAGATCTGTGATAGCAAGGTGCGGTATTGAGAACATCCCATAATACCTGCCGCCCTTGGTACCAGAAAAATAATCTCTCAGCAACAACAACCTCAGTCATGTTTTATTAACCGAGTTACTTGTTGGTCACATGTGACATGGCGACTGGGGACCACAATGCAGCAAGGCGAACGTCTTGACCTTGACCTACGATCGCAGACAAATCCGACGCTTAGAGATGACCTGAAATGCAAAGTGTCCAGTAACCGTTAATCTATCCTAAGTGGAAAGTTCCCCACAGACATCACCCTGACCATCAATGTATACTACAGTCGTGGCATCTTGAAATAGTCGTGAATGGAAAAACATTAATCACATATAGCCAGTCCTCAGAGAAGCTCCACAGCGACACTACTGTCACTAATGATACGTCTATGCAGTGATACATGACGTGAGCTGCCAGCAGAAAACCAGGATAAAGAATACAGCACAAAAACAGGATTCTTTCGATACCGAGCGTCCCCCTACTTGGCTGGTGACCAGATTGATACTAGCCTTTGGCCTACATTCATACTGTGATAACCATTCGTTAATATCTCCAACGTTTTCAGCGCAAACGATGACAGACTAATAGGCCGGAAGTCTAAGGCCTCGTCTAAATATGAATAAATGCTTTAAGAGACCGATAACTCGCCAGCAGAAAACAAGATTCGGACCAAGACAAAATCAGAATTCTACGAAACCAACATCAGAAAAGTAGCCGAATGTCACAATACTGTTGTGGCTATTTCTGGTGGAAAGAGAGTAGACTTGGGTCTATATTCATTCTGAGTCAACAATCGATCAATATATTCAAGGCTTTCAGCATAAACTATAACAAACTACCACACGGGAAGTTCTTCCGTCCCGTATGGAAATAAGGAGAATACAACGTTAAAGAATATACAACATTAGCTTTCTTAGACATAGAGGGGACCTTCAATAACGTTAATCCAGCCGTATTAGTTACGGCTCTTAAAACCCCTGGGTTGATAAAAATATTCCTAGGTTCACCCATAAACTTGTGATTAAGAGACACATTTCAGCTAGCTGACGTTCTTTCTCCTCTGCTGTGAAAACTCTACACGAATACTCGTAGGACCTGCTTTCTCTGGAGAAAAGTTAGACTGATATGCAGGAAGTCTATGAACAAATGTATTAAGAGACCCATAACTTGTCAGCAGAAAACCATGCTTAGGACCAAAGAAAATATGAATTCTACAAAACGAACATCAGATATGTACCCGAACGTCACCCTGCACTTGTCGCTATTGCTGGCGGCCAGACTGTAGACGTTTGTCTATATTCATTCTGAGATAACTATTGATCATTAATCCAAAGTTTTCTGCATAAACTATGACAAACTGACAGGCCGGAAGTCCGTCTCCTTAGCTCCCTGAGCCATGAAATTAAACCGTGAAACCATGTCTGGTCCGAGCGATTTGAATGGTTGGAAGCCTTTTAATACCTAAAATATCCTGTGTTCAGTTACAATACCAGACGGCTCTGCTTCAAAGTATATCCTGTTGATGGCTTAGTCGTGGCATTTCTGGGAAAATGTGTATCCCGTAGTATATCCAGCGATTCCTCACTGGATGTAGTCCATGTACATTCTTTTTATCAATGTATCCAAAGTTTTAAGTAGGAAACGACAACAGACTGATAGGCTGGAAGTCCTACTACTTGTTTTAAGTTGAAAGACTAATTTAGTCTCTCTTCACTTTCTAGGTATATATGAAGGGTTAATTGTACTCATACAAGAGTATGACTTTTTTGGGACAGGAGATATAAATGGAGATTCTGGGTTCAGTTACAATACCAGACGGCTCCGCTTCAACTGCTGTTGGCAGGACCAGAAAAATGACTATATAGAAGGATCAACAGTGATTACTCCCTGGATGTAGTCCATTTATCTTCAAATATTTTCAGAAACCTTGACGTACATGGTGACAAAGCTATAATTTTCCATAGTCTGGAGGCTTCAGATTTTTTTCACATTACTGCAGAAGCTAATCCACGATTTATTGGGACTCCTCCTCACTACACTCTTGTATTTCCTGAGTTCCGCCTTATACCAAAACTCATCATACGCACCTCATACATGTGATTTGCTTAATTCATTGCTATTCTATGTTATGGCTCCCATTTCTTCGTATAATAAATTTGAAACATATTTAACTTTTAATTCTTCTAAAGTTGCTAAACGAGCCGCAAGTACTTGTGATTATCTGTAGGTATCTGCTTTGTTGTGTCTATCAGTGTGTCTGTCTGTCCGTCCGTCCATCCGCCTGTCTGGGTCTTTGTCGCATTTGTTTTCTATTTGGTTAGTCATCAAAAATGTCAACCATGAAATACGATCAAGTTAAATTAGAAAAGCAAAAACAAACAACCAACAAAGCAAAATGATATATTCAACATCAACTGGTTGCCGTTGCAACAGGAGAGCGAACGAATCATCGGCATCATCATCATCATGATGGGACAGAGCACTTGTTCTGCATTCACACCCCAAGTGATATCAAGTACCAAAGGCTACGCGGAACGAATGGCAATAGCCATATCTGCCATACCAACCAACCATCCAAGCAACGAAACAATCAAGCCAACAACCAACCCAGCAACAGCAGCAACATTGTTGCACTGTTGCATTATTGCTTATTTTCATTTTAAATTGACCTCAACGTGTTAAACACACACATATATTTTGTTTACGGCACCAGCAATTGCTGTTCCGAACTGATTTGAGCTGCACACCAATGGTCTTTCTCGCTTGCGAGACCTGCTGCAGCAGTTGCCCGCCATACCTATCGCCAATCATAGCCGCCATCGCCTGAGCACCAAACAAACTCGCCTAACATTTTGTTGGGTCTCCGGTGTCGCCGCCAAAATGCCAAGAGAAGGCATTTAGCCGGGCAATTTATGAAATATTTTCTTTTCGAGGTGTTTGTCTATCTATCTATGAATTTTAGTGGCAAAATAGTCATAACACTTTGTGCAAACAGACACTAAATGACAACGCATACATATGTACGAATAAATGTCTGTATTTAGCAAATTATTTATTGTTATTTGCATTTATTGTTAATGGCTTTTAATAATGGGATATTGATTGCCAATCGTTTGGAGGTAATTGCTTGATATTGATTGAAGTGGAAATGGTATTTAGGGTTGCCGCCGCTGTTTGGAATTTATGCACTGGGCTTGTTCTACATTCCATTTCAAGTTGTATTTAGTGTGAATTGGAGGCAAGTTCTGCATGCAAAAATGACAATTGTGAGAAATTTGCAGAGAAGAAAACGTTGTTATAAGTAAATCAAATATTTTTTTAATCCAAACTAAACAAATAATAGAACTTAAAGTCGGGGGACTCGATTATATAATACCCACATAGTACACATTTACTTGTTTTAAATCTGAACCGATTATGTATCATCGATTCTCCTTAACAACTAGGAAATATTAATCTATACCTAACGTAAAACTGGCATTGATCACAGTCCGCTGACCACCACCCGCCCTGCATTATGTAGTTACCACTAATTGACCTTAGGATTTCCGGCCGATTTGTCTACCCACATTTATCCTTGAATCAACAGCAAGTCCACCGAAACCCCTTCCATGATCTAGTCAACTTTATTGAAGGATCTCTATCCGTTAAGGAATATACAACATTGGCTTTCATAGACAAAGAGGGGACCTTCAATAACGTAAATCAAGCCGTATTAGTTACGGTTGTCAATTAATCTTCAATACATATATCTTACAACAGGTGCTTTATACAACCGCAAGATGAGCTTCTGATAATGATTTTGGTGTGAACTCGAAGAAGACCGCACCTTCTGATTAAGAGACGCATTTCAGCTAACTTAAATGCAACTGACCTCCACAGATTTGAAAGCAGAGGATCGTCCCAATGGCCGTTCTTTCTCTGCTGTGAAAACTCTCCACGAATAGGATTCTGCTTTTCTGGAGAAATGTTATTGTTAAAGTTATTACCATTGCAGATGGCATGGCAATAACGGTTAAAGAAAGGTTCCCATATAATAATAATATATCTTAAAATATCTTAAAACAGGACCTTCGTACCACCGCAAGATGAGCTTCTGATAATGGGTTTGCTGTGAACCCGAGCAAGACAGAACCTTCTGATTAAGAAACGCATTTCAGCTAACTTAGGTTCAACAGACCTCAGAATTATCAGCAAAGAATCTCACAAGGACGCGTTCTTTCTCCTCTGCTGTGAAATCTCTCCATGAACAGGATTCTGCTGTCTTTAGACAATGCGTATTGTTAAGGTTATTACCTGTGCAGATGTCATGGCAATAGCGGTTACAAAGAAGATTCCAATTAATGTTAAATACATACAGGTCCTTCGTACCACCACAAGATGGGCTTCTGATAATGGTTTTGCTGTGAACCCGAAAACCTTCTGATTAAGAGACATATTTCAGCTAACTTAGGTTCAACTGACCTCAGATTTGTCAGCAGAGGATCGACACAAGGGGGCGTTCTTTCTCCTCTGTTGTGAAACCTCTACATAATCAGGATTCTGCTGTCTCTGGAAGATGATTGTTGTGAAGGTTATTACCTATGCAGATGAAATGACAATATCGGTTACAGAGAAGTTTCCAATTAATCTTAAATGCATCTTACAACAGGTCCTTCATATCACCGCAAGATGGACTTCCGGTAATGGTTTTGAGCAAACCCGAGTAAAACAGGCTATTGGCTATGCAAATGACGTTACTATAGAGGTTAGACTGAAATTTCAAGTACTCTTAGAGTCATCTTACAACATGTCCTTCATACACCGAAAAATGGACATCCAATATTGGTTTTGGTGTGAACCCGACTATGACAGGACTGCCTATTTTTAGCAGTATGTAACGGGTCCGCCATCTAACTTTTTTTCAACTAGTGCTTATTTCGTGAATGGTAACACTTAGCTCATGTCTGATTTGACAGACAATTAGTTTTATCCTTCCGCTGAACAAATATGGTTGTGTATACGCTTGAACAAGGCTGGGAAATATTGCGACATTACTTTGAAAATCATGGTAAAAAAATCATCTTTTCAGATGAAGCTCATTTTGATCTTGGCGGGTATGTAAACAAGCAAAATTGTCGCATTTGGGGCACAGAAAACCCGCACGCACACATTGAAAAGCCGATACACCCAAAACGAGCCACTGTTTGGTGCGGATTTTGGTCCAGAGGCATAATAGGGCCATTTTTCTTCGAAAATTAGCAAGGAGTGGCTGTTACAGTCAATGGCGATCGTTATCGGGCCATGTTGAACGAATTTTTGTTCACAAAAATTGAAGAGGAGGGTATTGGCAACATTTGGTTTCAACAGGACGGCGTTACGTGCCACACAGCCGAAGCTACACTCGATGTTTTGCGCCCTGTTTTTGAAGATCGCATTATCAGCCGCAGAGCTGATGTCGTTTGGCCACCTCGGGGCTGCGATTTGACACCGTTGGACTATTATTTGTGGGGTACCCTCAAAGATAAGTGTTACGCCGACAAACCAGAGACAATTGACGCTTTAAAGGGCAATATTCGTGAAGCCATTGGTGAAATACAGCTGCACACAGTCGATAATGTGCTTAAAAATTGGACCGATCGTGTAGGCTACTGCATGGCTAGCCGAGGCACCCATTTGAATGAAATTATTTTCCATTATTAACCGGAAGGATTGCACTTTCAAATAAAAAAAGAAATTTGAGAAAATATTCAGTAGTTTTTTTATAGCATTTAAAAAAAAAGTTATTTGGCGGACCCTTTATAAGGTAATAACGGTTGTTCCTGCTCCTTGGGGGTATTGAAATTCCTTTCTCCAAAAATGCAAAATACTTATGTATTTTGCTTGACGTTAGAAGCCAAATTTTAAAACCAACATTTTGGAAAGAGCAAAAAAACTGTGGTAGCACACATACAGTAAAAGGGAAATAGGAAACTGATGAGATTTATTAGTAATTCGACTGGTAATACTAAACGGCATTGTCAACTGTTGGTCGCCGTCGTAGAAATCTACTTTCTGTGCGATAATAAACAAAGTTAAGTGAGTGGCAGTTGCGAGTATTCGTATGACTGGTGCTTTGATAAAGCGTGACGAACTAAATGTACATTATGACTCAAAAAAATTTTGACAATAAATTACTTATTCTTACGCCAGCTAAATCTGAATGGAATGGTCACATTTCTGAACACAGGAACACAGGTTTTGATGTTTCTTCTAAGAAACTAGCCCGAGTTCCTTTGCTAAAGTCTTAGCTACGGAATGGCAGATAATTAATGTTCTAACTAAAGTAGTTATTAATATTTTCTCTGAGTCAGGTTGTCATTAAATCCCTGGATTCACTATTCCTACATTCAATAACAGCCCTAAACCGCCACAGATCTTATTAAGATGACTTTGCAGTATGCAGCATAGGTGCCGGGCTTTAGGGACATTCCGAGGAACTGTAGTGCAGATGAGCTTTCGAATACGTGGGCAAGCTTCTAGCAACATGTGTGCCCCCTTGAGATAGTGTCATTATGACAACAAACGGCAAAAGGTCACTAGTCAGCCAATGTGTTCATTCCAAAATGATGTGGCCCTGCGTAAACTCCAGGCGCACCAACGTACTGTTATCGTGTATGTCATTGCAGGTCACTGTCTTACTGCAGGTCACATAGATTTTAAGTCTTGAGAATTGACGAAAGGGTCAAAGGTCAATGTGTTTGAAAATAATGATCATAAGATCACAATTCTTACTAAAGTGGTAATATTCATTAATTAATACATACCTTATGGGAAAGCTCATTAAATAATTAAAATTTCAATAACTTTAAATGCAAATAAATCCACAAAAAATGCTCCCATCCTGGTAACACTGCCATCTCTTGCGCCGCTGAAAGTTTCAATGTGAAATATTACTAAAAAACATTTTTTAAGTCCGAGTGGATAATACAAATATACATATATAGATTACATTACAAACAGGACGTCTGAAGAAAACAATTTCCAATTAAATGCATTATGGTTTATTTTAGCTGTTATTATATTGTCAAAAACTGCTAATACGATTTACAAACATAGCATTAATTACATCAATTTCAAATGACAAAAACATACAAATCACCAAATACAACGCTACAATTAAAAACCCGTTTGTGCACAATTTATTAATTTAAATATTTACTTTTGCGATTAGCTCTAAAAAATGGATAAGTATGCAATATTAATTTCACTTCACAAATATTTTATTAATTACGCAAACAAATCTATAGAAATTCTAATTAATTTTATCACGGTACTAACTAAAAGCAAACAATATAAAATACAACAAATGACAACAGCTACAATTATGTACTTTTTCCCAAACTGCAAATTTTTTTTTAATATTTTTATTGCTATAAATATTCTCAGAAAAAGTAAACCTATTTGCTATTTTAAAATTGTGCTATAATATTGTAAGTAAATAAATATTTTTGAAATAAAACCAAAATTTCAATATGAATAATAGGAAAACAAGCGAACATTTCAAACTCTGTGCTTCAAACACACATCATTGTTGACCTTTTGCGAGTAAATGCCGTCAATTATTTCTTCTGTATATAATAATACCAAAATTAAATAACACTTAAATAATTGCATGTAAAACACATTGCAGTCAGCGGCGATTAACAATTTGGCATCACATGAATGGACGACGGACGGACTAACAAATACATAAATGCATATAATTCAGTGATTTTTGCCACCACATTTTATAAATAGTCACGGTTAAATTGCACTGCATTGCAATGCACATGTTAAAATAATTTGCGATAATTTAAAATCAACATTTATGAATAATTAAATATCTACAAAAATAATACACAATAATTGCTGCAGCAGCTGCGGTGGCTGTTGCCGCCGCCTCGGCAGCAATTGCCTCAGAAAACCTGCATTAAAATATCGAGTAGAGTGTTTATGAGAAAAACCACAACTTAATTAAAATGAAATTTATTTTCATTTATAATTACATTAACTGTTAAATGAATGCAAATAAATAAGTACTACGTTAAAGCGAAAATAAAATATGGAAACGGCAAATGTTTCACATTAAAATAAATGTAGAATGACGTCAATGAAATGCTAGAATTATGAATACCAGTATTACACATTTAAATGTGAAATCAAGAGGAAAAAAAATATTGTTCCTTTTCGCTATACATCGACCAGTCGGTAGTGGTTAGTATTGAAACACTAACCATTTGTGGTTTTTTTTCTGTATAGTTGGGCCATCTATTCTTTAGTAGATCAACAGTTAGGTCAACTAATGTATAATAGAACATTTGTAGCACCTACTCTATAGTACACCAATATTTGTGTCATCTACACTGCAGTAGTCCAAACCCTTGATTATCTACACTACAGTACACCAACAGTTGGTTCATCTACTCTGAGTTATACCAACAGTTGGTTAAACTCTAACGTAGTACACCAAGAGTTACATGTTCTAATCTATAGTAGACCAACTGTTGGGTCATCAAATTCATAGTAAAGCACCAGTAGGTTCATATACTCCCCAGTATATGTTCAGTGGGGTAATCTATTCTGCAGTAAATGTTCAGTTGTGTCATATCAGTTCGATCATTTGTTCCATATTAGACCTTAATTGGTTCATCTACTTCATCGAAGACTTTTAGTTAGGTCTTCTTTTTGGACCCCACATTCACAAAAAACGTTAAAATCGAACCGGCCTAATACTACAGGGCCTCTACAAAGGATTCGAACAAATGTATCTATCAATATTAAATGTACATGAAAATGTATTAAATACTGCTCAATAACTTTAAATGCAAATATATCCTAAAATAATTACAATATGTAGACTTTCGTTCACGAATTTTCTCATAGAATATTGTAAAGAAAAACTTTCTAATTTGGTGATTTTAAATTTTTGCTCATTAAAAATGAATAATATAAAATATTAAAAAAACCAGTAAGGAAAGGCTAAAGTCGGGCGGGGCCGACTATATAATACCCTACACCAATCTCGTAATATTGAATAACTCTGATATATAAATTTTGTATAAATTGTTTACATAAATTTACTTTTGGGACATTTTATACTTAAATAATACCCTGTACCACAGTGTGGTGTAGGGTATAAAAACGATTGGATCTAAAGAGCCAAATCGGATGAAACATATATATGGGAGCTATAGCTAAATCTTTACCGATTTTCTTCAAATTCGGCAATGTTGGTTCATGAATCAAGAAACTCTACCATTCTAAATTTCAAAACGATTGGATGTACAATATAGCTTCTATAGAACTAAAGGGTCAAATCGGACGAAACATATATATGGGAGCTATAGCTAAATCTTAACCGATTTTCTTCAAATTCGGTAGTGTTGGTTCATGGATCAAGAAACTCTACCATTCTAAATTTCAAAACGATTGGATGTAAAATACAGCTTTTATAGGACTAAAGGGCCAAATCGGACGAAACATATATATCTTAACCGATTTTTTCGGACGGACGGACGGACATCGTTAAATCGACTCAGCTAGTGATTCTGAGTCGATCGGTATACTTTAAGGTGGGTCTAGCTGTGTTATTTTCAGGTGTTACAAACATCTGCCGTGAAACAAACTTATAATACCCTGTACCACAGTGTGGTGTAGGGTATAAAAAAAAACTAATAAGTAATCTTATAATTAAATAATTGCCACTAGTTTTAGACAAATCAATTAATTTTGAAATAATCAACATTCTTCTCCCCCATTTCTGCATTACCCTACATACATGTCTTTATTACTATGTAATTGAGTTCAAGGATTAACCATCCTACTTGTAATTCCTACAAATTAAACATTATCTCGCTTATTTGTGTGTGCGTGAGTGCGTTCCATATTCACACACAGTGGTTTACACCACAAGTGTTCGATTGTAATTAAATTACTTATCTGCCGCTTGCATGTCACCATCTAATTTTATAATTTATGTACACTTTCTTATCTAAAGTTTTGACAGGGAGGACAGACAACACCGTCATCCTTTTGTGATAACTGTGTCTCGTTTCCTTTTGCCCCTCTACAAGGGGGCCTATCGAATTAAAATGGTCTGATGATGTTCTGACTGAATGAAAGGGGATAATTCAGGGGGCCTCCGACAATGTTATCTCTCTGAATAATTTATGTGTCTTTAAATAATATTAAGTTGTCATTGTTCATTACATATTCGAGTAGATGACATTTGCACTTGTGCCTTATTATAGTCGCCTAACAATCAGATTTCGCATATACATATCTTTACAGCTCATGCGGTTTAATACTCGTATATATGAATATACATTAGAGGGGGTGACAAACTATCGTGGAGATATTGTAGGTCGACAACAATATACCGTTACAATACCCTTGACCTAGATATAACCGAGAATCCTAAACAATTCTACAAAAGTTTATCAGCATATATCCGTTTCTTGAAAATGGAAACTAATTTTTTGAATTTGTGTGTACATATGTTAATCAGTGCACTACTAAAAAGTGCTGAGAAGCTTTTGTTCATACTTCTCATACTTCAAATTTTATTGTCGAACACTTCGATTATACTACGTAACACCATTAAAAACATTTGGTCAGCCAAAATTACAAAATTATTTTTCTAATGTAACTACTGCTGATTTCTTTTGTGCAATTTAAAAATGTATGTAATATGACTAAACTTTGGGGAAAACGGTTTTTTGTGTGATTTTCAAAATTGATCCACATACAGTGTAGAAGTCATCAACAAAGTTGAAACAAAGTTAATGTATAACGATTGTGTCGATGTAAAGAATGTTCAATAACTTTAAATGCAAATATATCCATTTAAGACTCAGCTTTTTGTGGGAACACTTCAAGAACGAGTAAAACATTCAATAACTTTAAATGCAAATATATCCATTTAAGACTCCGCTTTTTGTGGGATCACTTCAAGGACGAGTAAAAGATCCATATCTTTAAAATATCCGCCAGTATTCACTTTGTCTAGAAACTCCAAGGAAATACAAGTCATATCATTAGTGGTGAAGCAACTGTAAATAAATAAAAACTTTACTAATTTGAAAAAATAGAAATATCACTTTACATTATCTTAAGACAACATCAAAACTAAGAAGTGAATTCATCACTTACGATTTTATAGTAAACCAAAAACTTAATTAAAGGCAGTTAAAAACTTTTTAAATTTCAAATTTGTATTACATACCTTCGAATAAAAGCAAATATCTTAAGATATATTATAACCGACATTTTTTGCTTTCGAAAACTTACACGGGGCAAAATCGCCATTTTTGATATGTTTGAATAGAAAGAAAATATATCTGGAACCCAAATTTTAAAATATTATATATTTCTGAGCAAATAAATTTTATTTGAAAATCAATAAAACATTTGGAACGGATATATTAATATATTACAACAAAATATATTTGCAAGCTAAATTTTTCAAATAAAATATGTGTTTAAATACAAATAATATTATTGTTTAGGAACTTTTCTAAATATATTTTATTTAAAAAATAATTTTCAAAACATTTGTTGACTTTTAATTTCAGTTTTAATTTTTCTTTGGTTTCAAATTATACCTCCCAGTTATGTACCTATGCAGCATTAACTTCTGTTTTAAATCAATCATTTCAAATTTCTGAGTATTCCCAATCACCATTAGCTGTCAGTCGTGCAAGTAATTTATATTGATCCAAGATTATACGATTTCAATTATTATTATTTTTACCATCATTACAAATTTCTAAAAAATTTACTTTGAATTACTGAAAAATTTAACACAATTTAGGTATTTTCTGAATACTTAAATGCAAATAAATATTTGTTTCTGAAATAATAGTCCCAAATAAAAACATATTGGGATGTAAACAAAAATGTGTGTAGAACAACATCTGCCCAAATATATAATTGTTGTGTGTACCAAATATTATATGTTTAGAGTGTACCCTAAACATGTATATGTTTCAAGCCGAATATGTTTGGCGCAATATACTACAGAAGCGATTTTTTTCAGCGTGTATATATTTCAGGTTTTAAGTCATACTTTTTAAACATAATACAATATGTGACCTAAGCTAATACATATAGAAGGACATTTATCATATAAATGAATTCACATTGGAATACATAATGTACATGTATGTTATGTCAGTATATGTACATGCACGGGGCAAAATAGCCTTTTTGGATATGTTTGAATCGAAAGAAAATATACTTGCAATACAAATTTTTAAATATTATATATTTTCGAGGAAATAAATTTTATTTGAAAATCAATAATATGTATTTAGAACCCATATGTTAATATATTAGAATAAAATATTTTTGCGAACTAATTTTCTCAAATAAAGTATGTGTTTAAATACAAATTAAATTATTGTTTATGAATATTTCCAAATGTATTTTATTAAAAAAAGATTTTCAAAACTTTGCTGAATTTTTCGAATTTTAGTTTTAATTTTTTCTTTGTTTTCGAATTATGCATTTCTATTAAAAATGGAATACTTAGCATTAACTTCTATTTGAAACTATTTTTTGTTTTTCTAACTATTCCAAGTCATTATTTTGAATTATAAAGAATTTTTACTAACACTAAAACTTTCTAAAAATTACCTTTCAATTGCTGACAACTTAAAACAATTAAAGAATAGATATATATTCACGCAAATATATCTTTGTTTGGGAAATAAAATATCCAAATAAAAAATATTAGGATGTAAACATAGTTTTGTTTAGAACAACATCATCCCAAACATATAATATGTGTATGTGTCAAATGTTGTATATTTGGAGTGCACTCTAAAAATATATATGTTTCAAGCAGAATATGTTTGGGACAATATACTACAGGGGCGATTTTTTTTCAGCGTGTGTATATAATGTTAAATGGATATTACCAAACCACACATATGTTTAATAAGACACTTGGAGAAATTTAACAAATTAGTTTGTGGAAATTCATTACAAAAAACGACGTATAAATGTTCAATACATAGACGTATTTAATAATTTTATATTTTCAGAATTTAATTTCTTAAATTAAATTACTTGATAACATTTTTTTTTATATTTTCGCCACTATTTTTCACAGTGTATTTTTAATTATACCCATAAGCCCTGTTAATTAAGTTCTTCCATCAACGACTACTGCTTTTGCTACCGGAGAGTTGTTGCTACTATCGGTGCTGCTAAAAGTACTAAACATTTTATAATGTTGCTAATACCAGCAATAATCATTAGAAACCACTTTATGACAAACACATTCGATAAGTGCGCATGGTAATGAAAATAAAATGAAGAGGGTCATATGATAAATATTATTCAAATTGGGGAAATTTACCTGAATTAGATACAAAGCACTTTAATATGAAAACATTTTGTAAATATTCAATTAGAAAAATTAATTAAGAATATTCAAATATATTCGAATTTCATCTATATTCTAATTAATTAATTCCATCATTATCTTTTAACTTCTGATTCCTCAAATTATAGAAAAATGTGTCAGTTGATAGCCTTAAAAGCTAATGATACTTTATTGTGTATACACTTCATATGGGTGCCAAGGCATAGGGATACACAGGTTGGTTTCGACGAGGGGCATTTCAGTCCGTGGTAACACTAGGGACCGAAACTGGTCTATGTGAGCTTGTAAAAAAAATACGGCTGCCACCCTAACCTATGTTAAGAAATCACTTCTAAGCAGAGTACTATTAAAAATAATCTGAACAAGTAAGAAAGTTTCAGTCGGGTAAACCGACTAAGGTATACCCTCACTTTGTGAGTAATGTAATATTGAATATTACACAAATTATTCTGTCAATTTTTGTGGGAGGTACCAGAGGGGGTTTAAGAAATACACCTTTATTTTGCTGAACAGTAGATACTTTAAATACATTGCACTGTGCCGAATTGTAACCGTTTATATGGACTGGTATATCAACGTTGAGATATTAAATTGTGGTATAATTTGGCCATTTTGTGTGGGAGGTACAAAAAGGGGCGTGGTGATAACGCTCATTTTTCACTGGACTATAGACATTATTAAAGCATTACACTGTACAAAATTTCAAGTAATTGTATACACTGATATTAATTTTATAAACTGTTAACTTTTGGTGCAAAATGGTGCATTTGTGTGGGAGGTACCAAAATGGGCGCGGCAATAACGCCCATTTTTCACTGGACTGTAGGCACTATAAAAGCATTACACTGTACAAAATTTCAAGTATTTCTAAACACTGGTATTAATGTCATAAGCTTTTAACTTTTAGTGCAAAATGGTGCATTTGTGTGGGAGGTACCAAAAGGGGCGTGGCAATTTCGCCCATTTTTCTCGAGTTGATAGCGACTAACAAACTAATACTATGTGTGGAATTTCAGAAGATTCGAATACGTATAATAGCAGTTATTAAAGAATCAATATTTCACAACATTTTAACCCTTTGTGGGGGAGGTACCAGAAGGAGTGGACCAATATGGCCCATCTTCGAACTTAGCCGGAGATAGAAAAAAATATTACCACATACGAAATTTGAAGTCAATCGGTTACTCCTTTCGAGAGTTATCGTGCGCACCAGCCAGCAGACAGACAGACAGACAGACAGACAGACAGACAGACAGACAGACAGACAGACAGACGGACGGACATTGCTCATTCGACTTAAAATGACCCAAAACGGATTTCCGCCGAACATACTTGGGGTCTTAGGTCACTCCTTCGATGTGTTACACTTTTTTCCGTAGCAAATGATATATACCCTCGTCACACTAAAGTGAGGGTATAAAAAGAGTACAAAATGATGATTAGAATCCCACAAATAATACGTATTTAATTTTTTCCTGTCTCATCTCGCGGATAACTTAAAGAGATACAATAGAGATACAATTTTAATGAATTTGTTACTCTATGCCTACCCTACACCTCCCTAACAATGCGATAAGGGTCATTTCCATAATAATTTGGAATAATTGGTAAATGGGTAGAAACATATTATCTAATTCTGAAACGATAATCGCTAAATTAAGCAATATTCGTTCCTAAATTGAGAAACATCTTTCTGGAAAATTTTAATGATCGGAAGTAAAATACTACTTCTATAGCGGTTTGATACCAAATCAGGAGGAACATATATAAGGAGCTTTAATATAAGTTTGAACCGATCTTCCCTGAATACTCATTCATGTAAAAAGACCTCCTTCTGTCGAATTTCGTACTGGTCGGATATAAAATACAGTCTCTACAGCGCTTACATGTCAAACCGGGGGTAACATATATATGGGAGCTATATCTAAATCTAAACCGAGTTTCTCCGGATTTGGCAGTATTCCTTCACGTGGAAAGAAACCTCTTTTTGTCGATTTTCGCACTGATCGGATATAAAATAACATTTTTACAGCGCTCACATGTCAAATCGGGGGTAAGTATATATGGGGGCTATATCTAAATCTGAACCGATTTCTTCCAAATTTTAAAGTGTTCATTCATATAATAGGAAACCTCTTTCTGACGAATTTCATACTGATCGGATATAAAATACAGTTTTTACAGCGCTTACATGTGAAATCGGGGGTAACATATATATGGGGGCTATATCTAAATCCGAACCGATTTTCTCCGAATTTGGCAGTATTCCTTCATGTAATAAGAAACCTCTTTCAGCCGAATTTCGCATTGATCGGATATAAAATACAGTTTTTACAGCGCTTACATGTCAAATCGGGGGTAACATATATATGGGGGCTATATCTAAATCTGAACCGATTTTCTCCGAATTTAGCAGTATTCCTTCATGTAATAAGAAACCTCTCTTTGCCGAACTTCACACTGATGGGATATAAAATAACATTTTTACAGGGCTTACATGCCAAATCGGGGGTAACATATATATGGGGGCTATATCTAAATCTGAGCCGATTTCTTCCAAATGTAACAGTGTTCATTCATATAATAAGAGACCTCTTTCTGCTGAATTTCATACTGATCGGATATAAAATAAAGTTTTCACAGCGCTTAAATGTCAAATCGGGGCTAACATATATATGGGGGCTATATCCAAATCTGAACCGATTTTAACCAAATTAAATAGGGATCGTCCTTGGGCCAAAAAAAAGATACGTGTAAAGTTTCGTCACGATCGGGCCATAATTGCGACCTGTACTTTGATTACAAGAATACATCTAAAGACGGACATAGCTAAATCGACTCAGAAACTGATTCGATCGGTATAATAAACAATGGATCTATCTCTTCTCCTTTTGGGTGTTACAAACAAATGCACAAAGTCATAATACCCTGTACCACAGTGTGGTGCAGGGTATGAAAATGTATGTGTCGCAATTCGTACCTTTATGGTACGAATTTGGGCCAAATATGATACCCACTGCTAAAGATAAATAAATACAAAATGGGTTTTCGAAGTATGTACGTTTTGGGACTAAAAAGTATACTAACTAAAATAATAATGCATTGTTTAAATTGGTAACTTTTGGGACTAAAAGTTAACAGTATAACCGATACCCGAATTTCTATATATTTGTATGCGTTATCTACCCCAGAAATGGACGAATACTAGATTTTGAGATAAAAGGAACCACGAATGTCCGCTAAAGGAAAATAATATTTTTAATATAATAATAATGGATGTGTCGCAATTCTTACCTTTATGGTATTCAAAGAGTACTATTTGGGCCCAAATATGCTACCCACTTCTGACGATAAATACAAAATGGGTTTTCGAAGTATGTAAAAAGTATCCAAAAAGGTACCCTCAACAAAGGATTGTTTAAATTGGTAACTTTTCCGACTAAAAGTTAACAGTATAACGGTTACCCGAATTTCTACCTATTTGAATATATAATCTATCCCAGAAATGAACGGATACTGGATTTTGAGATAAAAGGGGCCATGAATTTCCGCTTAAGGAAAATAATATATTTTTTTAATTTTTTGGAGATATGAAATTATAATAAATAGTATGACTATAACTCCTTAGTTATAGTCCTATAACTATTTTTGGTGCAAGTTTTTATTTTCTATTAGCCGAACTTTAAACGGGTATAACTCCTTAAATAAGCACTATAGAGCGTCGTTAATCACTTTTTTGAAAACCTCCTTAGTTATAGTCCTATAACTATTTTTGGTGCAAGTTTTTATTTTCTATTAGCCGAACTTTAAACGGGTATAACTCCTTAAATAAGCACTATAGAGCGTCGTTAATCACTTTTTTGAAAACCGGTCATTCCACCTTTTTCCTAAATTTTGGTATTCACCACTTTTGGATGATGGAATTTCCCTCTCCGAACATAAAAATACTATAACTCCTTAAATTAGCGTGCAAAACCGAAAAGGAGGTAATTTTGTATCTCGTGGATATCAAAATACTGTTCTGCCTTCATTTTACTGATCGAAGCATAGTTAATACAACCAGTACCATTTGTCCAGAAATAAATTAATTAAGAAAATCGATTCCAAGCGGAAAATGCCGCTTCAAGCGACATTTCGTAAGTTTTAGAATAAAATGTCAAATCGAAAGTGGAACAATGTAGCCTCCCAAAAAATACATATATGTATCTACAGTTGGTCTTCAAAATTCGTACTTCTAGGAGTAAAAAGGTATTAAGAAATAATAATAAATCTTCCAAATTTGTATTTTTTGATAGGAAATGTAGAAAAATAATACAAACACTTTAAGATGAACTAAATTTTTGAACCGAATTTTTGAAAAGGACAAATACGACATCTTTTTGGTCTAAAATGGACAAAAAAAAATTATTCTCCGCCAGAGACACAACAGCTATTAAAAACTCAGGACTTACTTCAAACGATTATTTATTAAATCTGAGGCATTTCTTATTCGTACATATGGGCAAATCCGAAATGTAAAAAAAATTCCAGGTGTGTAATGAAATCTTTATCTTGCGGTACATTCTAATGATCTCACCATTGAAATGACACGTTCAACGTGTTCTATAAAATATAAATCATAACATTATATAGAAAATTTTCGTTTTAACAGAATATTATCGTCTTAACATGTTGAAATTGTTGTGTAACGTCCGCAACGGATAAATTTAAAGTTTTTGGATGAACCACAAAGCGTTTTATTCTAATAAGAACTATTTCAATATCCTTAAATAGTCCTATTTCTTTAATGTATTTATGATTACTATGCAAAATTAGGTAAAAAGCATGCAAATTCATGTTAACCTGAAAACTTATTTCCATTTTTTTCTAACGACCACAACGCAACTTTCGCCGCGAATATCAAAGTCATCAAAAGTATTTAGGTAAATATTTAAATGTCATTTCAAAGAACTCTGAAATAATTGTTGTTGCTGAAGTTTATATGAAAATATTGCATTCCGAACGCAAACGGGATGAACATTAGTAAAACAAAATGCGTACGAATATAACGTCCGCAACACAGGATTTGCCCATATGTATCTATTCTAGGAACATTTTCAAAATGATATTTAATTTAATTGCTTTCTTGTTGTAGCTTATGTTTGAGTACCTCAAATGTATCATCTAATTCTTCTAATATTAGTGTGATTTCCACAAAATCCCTCTTTAGTAGGTATTACTGCCCGTTGTTGCCATCATCTCCGATAATTGGCAAAAATCGGACATTATTTGTGCTACTGTTGCCTTCGACATTTTACAAACACAAACACAACAATCATTGTGTGTTCATTACGAGAGTATTATAGTTTTAATCCTTGATAAATCCATATAGAATATTATAAATTAATTTACAATTATATGACTACTTACAGCTCGTAATAAAAGCATCAGTTGTTGGCTGTTCATGCGTCCGTCCGTGTGTCAGTCTGTCCGAGTAAAGTGTGCAACTGATTGCCAAAGCCATGTCCGTCCGTCTATCTGTCTGTTTGTCTGTCTGTCTATTCAATTCATATGAATTATACAATAACAAGCAGAATATGATGATACAATGAAACGTTAAAGATACTTGTGTCATTTATTAGTGAAATGAGGGTCTTGGATTTGCATAAAAGTGGGCCAAAGGGCTCCAAAGAAGCGGAATGAAAAATAAAATAGGAAAACAATATGCAATAAAATGTTTATAATATTTTTATAAAATATTAGAAAAAATAGATCACGAATTTCAGGATTTGAATTCGATTGCCTTCAGTTGGCAATAACCACCAAGTTAACATTCTATTTCAGTAGGTTGTAGTAGTAACTTAATATTACAACTTGTAATAACTTGTGGCTTAGAATCGTTTATTAAACCTATCATCAAGGAACGTCAATGTTGATGTCAAATTCTTCATTTAAAAATTTTCTAAAAATTTACCTTGAATATACGTGTACACTTTTATGTTTTAACATTTTTAGGAAAATCATTATTTAAAAGTGTGAAGAGGACACAATGTGACGCTTGGTTTCATAGATAATAAAGTAAATAAAAACGTTATTGAGCGCCCCAGTAGGTGAGTTGGTAGCGTGCTCGCCTATGAGTATGGGGGTCGTGGGTTCGATTCCCACCTGAGGCTCTGGTCTGTCGCTGCAAAAACTTGCCACATGGTCTTTGTAACCCGGCTTTCCCCTGGACCGTAAAATTAGAATATAAATTTACTTTGTATTGTAACTCATATAAATAAATAAAAAAACGTTAGTCCCAATTAACAGTAGAGGCTAAAATTAGGGCCCCTCGAGCGAAAGCCTATAGACTTTCGCCACTGTATATCTAAACTAATTGACTATGTTTATGTGCGATTTTATTATGGAAAATTATCTGTCAAATACAAACACTACTGCACACAATTATAATTGGTACATTTGCCACAGTGGTCTCAAACGCAAGAAAGATATGAAAATTACCTAGCATTAGAAAAATAATAGAGATTTAGTCCAAATAGTGGACTTTTCAAATTTCGAAGTCTATTACGATTAACGTGATCAAAAAACCGACAATTTTTAATTTGAGGAAAATCAGTTCAGATTTACATACAGTATCCATATATATTCTTTCCGATTTGGAATATATACGACACATAAGTCTAATTTTATATCTGGAGTATAGTAATCCAGGAATGGTCAAAGCAGACCCAAAACAGTACTCTCTTCTAGATATACAAATATGATAGGCAAACTTAAAATGGTTACAACTCCTTAGGTTAGGCTAGGTTGAAAGAAAGAAGACCTTTTAATGCATTATACCATGGACAGAAGTTGTTGAATTATTGAATTATTGCTATCACCATATTTGTTAAAAATGGTTATAGCTGTTAACGAAATATTGGTACATATGTATGACGTCGCAGTCACATCTTAAGCCCAATGCAAACTGCCAACACCGAAAAAGCACACCAAGTTAGCTCAAATTTGAATATCTCTTTTTGGTCAAGGAAGGTTCTTCATTACAATATTTTCCCAAGAGGTGCGTTTTGATCGAAGAACAAAATCCAACAAGTTCAAATTTACATAGTCCCCGTACATGTTCTTCCGATTTGATATTTAACAGCTACGGAAGCTGCATTTTATATTTGATCATAATGAACTTTGGCGGGAGAATTTCTCGATCCAAGAATAAATACCTTCAAATACGGGTCCGGACGTATATATATAACCCCCTATATATGTCGCCTCCGATTACGCTTCTAATGGCTGTGGAAGCTGCATTTTACATTCGATTGTAATCACATTTTACAGAAAAGACAGACAATGTTAAATTTGAACAAAATCTGTTCAGATTTATATACAGCATCCATATATATTCTTTCCGATTTGGAATGTATACGGAACATAAATTTTATTTTATATCTGGAGTAGATTGATCCAGAAAAGGATATAAATGGTCAAAACTGACCCAAAGGCATACCCTTTACTGGATATACAAATATAATACAGATATGAAAACTTAAAATGGCTACAACTCCTTAGGTTGGGTTTGGTTAAGTTGAATGAAATGAGACGTTTTAACGTATTATTCCATGGTCTTACACTTAAGCCAGTACATCGGCCTGTTGTGCGCTCCTTATTTATGATATTTGTTAACCCTCAAGAGTTATTGAAAATCGAAGCTTGATACGAATTTCTCCATCATCTTTATAGTCTCAGGCTTGCTAAACTTCAGTAAACTAGTTTTTTCTGCTAGTTTTTGGCTCACCCAATACAATCTTTGTAGTGGGTCAGAATTTTTAATATCGAAGTTCATTTTTGCGTAAAAAGTTATTACCATTTAGCCCACTGTTAATGGGTGTGTGTGAGTCTTTGTGTGTACACATTCAACCTACTCAATATCAATTGAAACTATATGATAACATTATAATTTGGCTATTAAATGAGATTAGTACAGAGTTACTACTACTAACGGCCATATACGATTATAACTATATACACATATACAATTACCGATATTATTACATAGCCATGCGCAGCGCACATCCGATTTACAAGTGTACCCATACCTATACTAATATGTAAATACGTACTATGTATGAGGCATTTATATAATTATGCTCTTGAATGAGTTATTTAATCCAGATTAAACATTTTAAATGGTAAAAATGTAATTAAATGTAATGCTATTTTTTTCCACATTCGATGAGAAAATGAGGTCAAACTAAATGCAAAACTTTTGCGTGTTCACTATTTTTTCACTACCACTACCAACAAAGCCAATTAACATAATTAGTTATTGGATTGCAAGAGGGTTTGGAAAAAAAGTAAAAAGAAACAAATCCCAAATGGGATTGAGATTTATAATTAAAATATACAAATTAATCTATTGGAGAAAACAAAAATATTCAAACTTGAATTTAAATAAAATTTGAAGATTTCAGAAACGCAAAATAAAATTCTATAAGTATTTTATTGATTGTGTACTAAAAATTTTAGAAAATAACTGTATGTTACATTCGCCAAACATAAAATGGATATAACTCCTTAAATTGGAGTCCTAGAGTTGAGTATAAATATTTTACGATTTCAGAAACACAAATTATTTAATTGATATTGTTCCAAAAATATTAGAAAATAAATGTATTTTACATTCGAACTTTAAATGAATATATCTCCTGAAATTAGCGTCCTAGAGGGAAAGGGTTTGAATTTTTCTAGTCTTAAAATAACTATAGCATTCTAGGACACAAAGGACAACATTTTGTGATCACTTATTTTTTATACAGATTTTGAATTTTTCTAGCCAAACTATAACTCCTTAAACAAGCATCATAGAGCGAAAAGAACATAATTTTGTTATCACTATTTGTTGTAATAGTTTTGAATTCCTCTAGGTAAATTTAAAATGTCCCTAACTCCTTTAATAAACGTCCAAGATGAAATTTTTTGATCACTTATTTTTATTTTTTTAGCCAAACTTAAAATAGCTAAACTGCTTAAACAAGCGTCCTAGAGCGAAAAGTAAATAATTTTGTGATAACTATTTTTGGTTAATGTTTTGAATTCCCCTTGGCGAACTTAAAATGTCTATAACTCGTGAAATAAACTTCCTTGACGAAATTTTATGATTTCACCAAATTAAAATAAAATAAAATAACTGAAATTGTTCTAAAAATATTAGAAAAGAACTGTATTTTACATTAACCAAACTTAAAATGGATATAACTCCTGAAATTAGCGTCCTAGAGCGAACAATTTTGAATTTCTCTAGTCTTAATTTAACTATAGCATCGTAGGGTACAAAGGACACAATTTTGTGATCACTTATTTTTTATACAGATTTTGAGTATTTCTTGCCAAACTTAAAATAACTATAATTCCATAGAAAAGCGTCTTTAAGCGAAAAGAAAATAATTTTGTGATCACTATTTTTGTGATAGTTTTGAATTCCCCAGGTAAAGTTAAAATTCCTATAACTATAAGTATTTAATTGATTGTGGTTTAAAAATTTTAGAAAAAAATTATTTTATGTTCGCTAAACTTAAAATGGATATAACTCCTGAAATAAACGTCCTAAAGCGAAAAGATGTCTCTGGTCTTGAAATAACTTTAGCATCCTAAAACACAAAGGACAAACTCTTGTGATCAATTTTTTGTTTACACATATTTTGAATTTTTCTAGATAAACTTAAAATAACTAAACTCCTTAAACAAATGTCTTTAGTGATAAGAAAATAAATTTTTAATCACTATTTTTGGTGACTGTTTTCAATTTCCTTAGGCAAACTTAAAATGTATATAACTTCTAAAATAGGCGTCCTAGGAGACATTTAGTGATCACTTATTTTAAATCAGTTTAGCTGAACTTAAAATAACTAAGCTCCGTAAACAAGAGTCCTAGAGCGAAAATTACATAATTTTGTGATCACTATATTTGGTAAACGTTTTTGACTTTTTTATTTTTGGTAAACGTTTTGAATTCCCCTAGGCAAACTTAAAATGTCTATAACTCCTGAAATAAGCATACTAAACTAAATTTTTTGATCACTTATTTTGACGTTACGACTTCCCCTCGGCAAACTACAACTCCTGAAAAAAGCGTCCTTGACGAAATTTTGTGATCACTTATTCTGATTTTTTTAGCCAAACATAAAATAACTAAACTCCTTAAACAAGTGTTCTAAAGCAAAAAGTAAATAATTTTGTGATCACTATTTTTAGTAAACGTTTTGAATTCTCCTTTGGCAAACTTAAAATGACTATAACTCCTTAAATAATGAAACTAGACGAAATTTTTGAATTTCTCCACTCAAACTCACAATAACTATAACTATAACTGCTTAACCAAGCGTTTTAGAGTGAAAAGAACAACATTGTGTAATAAATATTTTTTTGTGAACATTTAGAAAGGACTTGTTATCGCTTAGAAGCTGCATTTTATTTCCGATTATAAAGAAACTCGCAGGCTCCGTACACATACACTCCAACACATTTTCTTCAAATTGGCAGTGTTTGTTCTTGGACCAAAAAAAACTTCCCATAACGATGTGATGTAAAATACAACTTCTATAGCGTATTGATGCTCATTGGAAGGATCATATAGATGGGCATATCAATTCCACTGGGGATAGTTTCTGAGGTTTGTAAATATTATTTTTGGTGAAGGTTTGGAGAAAGTTTTGAATTCCCCTAACCGAACTTAAAATGGTTATAACTCCTAGAAAAGTCCTAGAGTGCAAAGGGAACATTATTGTTATTACTTACTTGTTAATGACAATTTAGAACGGACATGTAAGCGCTATAGAAGCTGCATTTTACACCCGATTATCGTGGAATTTGGCAGGATCCATATCTAAATATGAACATAGTTTATTTATACCTTGGCAGTGTTCGTTCTTGGTCCAAATATAGTCTCTGAACAAAGGTGACGATCGTAAAAAATGTTGTGAATATTATTTTTGGAAGAGGTTTTGGATTTCCCGTAGCCGAACTTAAAATGACTATAACTCCTGAAATAGGCGTGAAGACCATCTCCAGTGTGTATCGTTTACATGGGGATTTTCTCTTCTACTAATACATCTACATCATCGGAGTTTGTTGTATGACTTGTGTGATGATAGTCGAGTTTTTAGTTTGTCCTTGTCGTACCCAATGTTGGCATATTTCGGATCGTCGCTATTGCACTTAATTCGAAATTTAAAATTTGATTGCCTTCTTTCGTCAATTTTGTTTTTTACTGGTAGTATTTTAAGTCCAGAATGCAATTTCGATTTTATTTTTGTCAAATAAATTGGAGTTTTAAATCTTTCGGATAATCCTGGAATATAAATTACCGATTTATATATTTGTGGTTCCTTGAGATTCTCTTATACGTTAAGACATACTCCTTATCTATTATTTTTGATTTTGAATAAAAAATAAGGACCCAAAAACTAAAAAAAATGTTTGCTATAGCAAAATTTATGTCAAAATACGTATTTAAAATCTTTGGTTTACAAATACCTTCGAATATTTGATCATACGCCGATCATTAAAAATTTGTTTAACATCCAGGATCAGTCTACTTGAAAGTCTATCAAACTCCAGATGCTCTCAAAAACTCAAAGAAATTCACTGACAACAGTAAAAAATTCTGTAAATATGAAGGGTCAACTTCAAATGTACGATATGTGTGCAAACTTTCAAATTAATACTTTTATGGGGTCAGTGGTCAAGAGGTCACCAAATAAGTGGCTGAGAAACAAATGCATAATATGCTACGTATGTTTCAAATTTCGATATACTCGTATACATTTTTGTTTAAATATTACCGGTGAATATAGCGAGCGATATATTTATTATTTTATCTTTGTATAATTTAAGCGCGAGAGTTGACCATTGGCCAATAACGACTATGTTAATAGTCCGTCGGCTATACCACACTGGAGTTTCTAGATTTCTACCTGTTATATGAGCAACGGTCAAGCGGCCAAAAGTCGCTTGAATTAGTATTAACATTGCCATTTTGGGCCCTTTAAAGTACAGAAAGAGTGGAAATTGCATTGGTCACTGCTACACTGGCCACAGTCTGAGATTTGACCGAAGTGACAACGTTATATATGTATATCTTACCACATTAAGTGGTGAGAGATTGCTTAACTGACCACAATCGTAGAATTCAAAATTGCATTTCTCGAGTATAGTACTACATATTATTTTATCTGTGTATCATTTCAGGCGCTTCTGAAATACAAAAAAATATTTAAAATTTTGATAGCGCGACAACTGACTACGTGTCAAAAACGACTATGTGAATAGTCCGAAGGGTATACAACACTCAAGTCTATACCAAACCAAAATTTAAAACTTCCTACTTCTTAAAGGTACCGTAATGGTCAAGCGGTCAAAAGTCGCTTGGTGTAAAATCGCATCCCTTGGAGATCAGTATACAAATATAAATTATTAGGATTATAGCTCTTAAAGGACTATTAAAGTGTGGAAATTTATTTGGTCACTGCTAAACTGACCACAGTCGGAGAAGTGACCGGATTGACAATGTTAGAAAGGTTACCACAGTAAGTGGTGAGCGATATATTTTGAAAAGGCTTTAAAAATTTTAAGACGCCGGTTTATGTCCGGTTTGACCTCAGACTGGACATCGAATTGTTGTTTTCGCATCTCAATTGAGATCAGCCTGTACATATAAATTTGTAAATCATTGGCTCTTGAGGAACTTTTAATATCAGAGAAATAATGAAAATTGTTCGGGTCACACTAAACTGACCACATTCAGATAATTCAAAATAATGTTTCGCGCATATATTTGCGGTTTATAGTACTTCATATATGTATACAAAGTTTTAACTTTGTATCTTATAAGAGGATTCCGAAACGACAAAAACAAAACGCAAGTTTTTGATAGCGCTACAACTGACCACTGGCCGAAATACCTATTAAGCGAGTAGTCAGTAGTTTATTCAACACTCCAGTGTATGTGTGTGCAAAATTTCAGCTCCCTAGCTTTAACAGGAGCCTCTGTGATCAAGTGGTCGAAAATCACTTGGCGGAAAATCGAAAATCAAAGTAGCCTATGGCAGTTCCCATGCATTTGTCTATCTGTCCACCAAGTTTCAAGAAAATCGGTTCAGCCGTTTAGGCGTGATGCTGGAACAAACAAACAAACAGACAAACAAACGATTTTATAATATTAATAGGATATATTGTTAATTGAATCATGGGTTGTATGAATTTAGAGTATTCAACATGTTTTGTACGTCATCACTTTTCATTATCACATTATCACGAAGAGGCAATAGTTTATGTTTATGATCCATATTATATATCGTGGCATATCCCATGACAATATCTGGGGAAGCAGGTCAGACTATTGGTAAGTCTTTTAATTTTTCAAAAGAAACTATTTTCCATTTTCTAAAAAAGTCTTAATATTAATTATAATTAAATTCGTAATTTTAATAAAAACTTTTCTTTGTTTCAAATTATGTACACTGGTTTACCTAAGAATGTAACAGTGTTTTTAAACAGTTTTTTTAGTTTTAACTATTCACAAAGTATTTACTGTCCCAGAAATATACCTCTAGACAACAACAGACCTTAGCATCTAAAACAAATACATTTGATCACGCCCCAAAAATTAAATGTAAACTATTCGTTATATTTATCACGTTCGTTTATAGCTCACATACATATTCGTTTATAGCTTATATATACACACATATAGTGTATTTATAAAACTGTGTAGCGACACATGTGTGAGTATGTTTATACAAATTTCACCTACAAAAAAATACGTGCCAAAATAAATATATTTCTAAGGCAAAGCTTCGCTCATCCACAGTGTAGTTATGCTCCGCCCCCCATAAGAAAGAAGAAAAATAAAAAAATTACATTCGATCGCACCATGTACGAAGTTATTGTATACAAATATTCGATAGTGGCAGTATTTGAAGGGCCCTACGCGGTTTGTGTTGGAAGCATCACTTAAATGGTTATTTTCTATTAAAAAGTTCATTGCCTTCGCAATTATTTTTTCATGATTCATTTAAAAAAATATGATTTATGGCTCAGAACGAACTATTTACCATTTCAAGAAATCTGAACCACAACAATGCGGTGATATATCACCGACTGATGCCATCCATCTGTTCACAATCAACACAGAATCACCAGATCGTCATGAGATTAAAGCAATTATAGATCAACCCAAGAACAATAAAGACCCTGGAATGTATAACTTACCTGCCGAACTATATAAATGCGACTGACTGACTACTTCCACTATATTAGAACCCCTATTACGGAAAAAATTAGACAACGGAAGTAATTCCGTAAGACTGGAAAGAAAGTAATAATGGAGGTTCCAAAGAAATGATACCTCAAATTATGTAAAAACTTGAGAGGGATACCACTAACCTCTACCGCATGCAAAATTTTGTAATAAAGTAATTTTAAACCACATTATCCTTCTCAGATAGGGATAGCTGAGGAAAGAGCAAGCCGAATTACGTCCAAATCAGTCATGCAGTGACTGCCTAATATTCGAATAAGAAGAAGAAAATATAAATGTTTGGGTCATACACTCCAAAACCCCTATAATGATATCTTCCACGAGACACTAGAGTGGAACCCACAAGGGTTTAGAAGCCGAAGGAGACCCAATATTACATGGAGACTAACAATCCTCAACGAAACGGGGCAATCTTTCAACGAACTGCGATATATAGCAGCGGACAGAGACAACGGGAGATTCTACTTACCCCCTCTATGTTCCTGATAGAAGCCGAGGGAGACCCAAGACTACTTGGAGACGAACAGAAGAAGAGATAGACCCATATTTTGTTATACTTATCGGCATAGAATCACTTTTTGAGTTGATTTAGCCATGTCCTTCTGTCTGTTCATACAATACGCAAATATGAAGCTACATATCTTTACGAAAATAGGTACAGAGGCATTTCTTAGGCTATGGATGGTTCCTATTGGAAATGATGCTCATCAATCCAGTTTTAATATAGCCTCCATATAAAGTTCCCCGCCGAAGGTGTTTTTTAGGGTTGTTTTTACGATTTGTTAAAATAGGTCCTAAAACTACAGTTATGTGGGGTAGCTAGAGGGTTAATATGTTCCACAAAATATTGGCCTTTATATTTTCTATAAAATATATTTGTTACATAATAGTGAAATACTAACATTTTTAAGGTACAATGTGATCTTTTTGAGCGATTTAGGGTGCCTAGACACGTCCAGATTTTATTGATATGTTCACAAAACTTCTTCAGATTTACCTTGGCTAAAATTTTACCAAATATTGTTAGTGAAAAATTACGAGTTCCTGAAATTTATGCTAAAAAAATTTTTAAAAATATTCTTTTCCTACACTTTTTCATAAAAAAATAGCGGGAAATTTTTTTCGCATAAAATGTTTAACATCTTTTTCAGCATAGTCTTTAAGTTAAGCGGTATCACCAAGTCTGAATTAATTGATGAACAAAAGCTAATGACACAATCAGGGGCCCACTGATTTTCAGAAACTTTCGAGGCCCGTAAAAAAAGTTATCACCAATTTCGCCAAACCGAGTATAGGGTTATACTAGCCTTTGGTAGTAAAATCGAACCTATACTGTCAAGCCCGTACATTTTTTCACTGTTGCACAGATTTGTTAATTAATATTTTAATAATTTGTACGTTATTTTTTAAGAAATTTGATAATAAATGTTACAAAACCTTGAATAAATCACAAAGATGTACCCTAAAGAGTAGTACGCACATAAAAATCTGGCACATAAGAAAGAAAAACGTTTTAACTATAAATTGTTTAAACAATTTATATGAATTAGAGAGCACTAGTTCCCTCTCTCTTTCGCTTACTCAATCGTACATAACACACACAAACTCACACAGTCATACTTGTAAACATTCATTTTCTATTTTATTTGAATTTGAATTTGTCTAACTTGGCCAATAACAAAGCTCTATAGCCGTTGGCCATCCATAACACATTCATTCATTCACATGACTGACCGAATACCGAACTCTGTCCGGCCAGACGGACAGACTAAATGAATGCATATATCATCACAACAACACTACTTAAATGAGTGTTTCTGAATGCTTATGGACTTTTATTGTTATGGCCAATTGAATATGTATGAGTTTATGTGTACAAGTGTATGAGTATGAGTGCATGAGTATGTATGCGTGTGTAAATGTTTATGTTTGAAAATAAATAAATTTTAAAATTATAATCGTTTTTAGTTTGGTGATGATTGCCAACAACAAAGCCACATCACATCACATTTGTTGTTTCTATTTAAGTTGTTTATATAGAAGAGGAGAGAGAATCTCGTCGTAGTCGTCGTCGGCTATTATTCAAAACATGTGTTGAATATGTGGCCACCATTTTTAAAATATTATCAATTTGAATATTTATTTTGCCTCTGGTTGTAATTAGCATATAAATACTATTGCGGTATTCGTTGCTATATTACATTGCAATATTCCAATGAAACGCACACAGATGCAGACATACTATATGTATGTCTGCATATGAAGTCAGTCATTAGAGAAAATGCTGATTTGTTATTAGATAGTTAGCATGTTTCAGATGGGATTCGTAATGGAGAATAGTTGTGCGTGCCCTTCACCAGTTTTTCCGCAGCTTTCCGCTTCAAATTCTTCCGTCATTTTCATGCAAAGTTAGGCTTTTTTAGAGGGATACACTCAGGACTTTTTGCGGTAGATATGTTCCTTAGAAATCTGTATAAAACAATCCATTTTTAACTTAAGCCTAAGATAGAAAAAAATATTATCACATTCAAAATTTGAAGTCAATCCGTTACTCCTTTCGAAACTTATCGTGCGCTTAAGTCAGACCGAAGGACGGACAATACTAAAATGAATAAAAATGTCCTAAAACGGATTTCCCCGAATAGACTTAGAGTCTTAGGTTCCTCCGTTGATTTGTTACTAATTGTTTGCAGACCTTATCTTTCTCTTGGCCCAAAGGAAGAAGTCGTAAGGTGTTAAATCACAATATCTCGGTGGCCAATTGTGATCACCTCTTCGAGAGATAACACGGTCCGGAAACTTTTCCCGTAACAGAGCAATGGTTTCAATGTGGCACGTAGCGCCATCTTGTTGAAAGTAAACGTTGTCCAGATCAATACCATTCAACTCCGACCATAAAAAATCATTAATCATCTCTCGATAGCGCAATCCATTCACCAACCTCATTTTCGAAAAAGTAAGGTCCAATGACCCCGCCGGACCATAAACCGCACCAATCAGTCACACGTTTAGGATGGAGAGGCTTCTCAACAATAACTCTTGGGTTTCCGAGCCCCAGATGCGACAATTTTGCTTGTTGACGTAGCCACCGAGGTGGAAATGGGCCTCAACAGTCAAGATGATTTATCGATGATTTTTGATTTTTCGAATTTTAATAATTTCAATGCGTTGTTGAATCGTGTATCGTTCCATTTTTAGTAATGGCGTAGTTTCTACTTGTCAAGTGTCAAAGAATAAAATCTTCAAAAGTGACAGCTACCGAAATACCGGGTGATTCAAAATAACACCTCTTGTTGGAAAAACCCTTTATAACCTCCTCCACTAAAGTGCGAGAATAATAAAACTTCTGCAGAGTTTAGATTTTTCAATAGTGAAATAATGACAGAGCTTTATTGAGTATTGTTTGACAACGTGTAGTTTGTAGGCGATAAAGTTAACATCGCGCAAACGGCACGAGAATAAAACGATAAGAGATGCGATCAGTAGGAAAGCAAAACGAAAAGTGAGTTCAAGACGATAGCCGAAGATGGAACAAGTAGTTGAAAATAAGCAACAAAATTCGCTGGCTGCAAGTCTTTTACTAAGATCCGTAATATTACCTAAGAAAAGATCCATTGTCGGAAATCCTTCTTTACGATCCGTTCAATCCGAATAGAGAGAGAAATGGAGAGTTATACGAGAGATCCATCGTTGGAAATTTCTCTTAACGATCCGTACAACGCGAATATCGTTGAAGGAGAGTTGTAGGTGAGATCCATAGTTGAATATCCTTCTCTACGATCTGTGACAAGTGATGCGACCTGTAGGAAAGCAGAACGACAAGTGATTTCCAAATGAGAGCCGAAGATGGAACAAGGTTTCGGAAATCACCCACAACCTGTGCTTGATGGAAGTCTCACTAAGCTCCGAAGTATGAGAATATCGTCCATGGAGAGTTGTAGAATAGAACAATTTTTTTAAATCTCTATACATATATATCCGTACTATGCGAATATCGTTTAAGGAGATTTGTAGGAATGATCCACCTTTGGAAATCCTTCTCTATGATTCATACTATGCGAATATCGTTCTAGGATATTTGTAGGAAAGATCCATCGTTGGAAATCCTTCTCTACGATCCGTACTATTCGAATATCGTTCAAGGAGAGATCCATTATATCCGTGCGAATATCGTTCAAGGAGAGTTGTAGGAGATATCCATAGTTAAAAATCCCTCTCTACGATCTGTGACAAGTGAAGCGATCAGAAGAAAAGCACAACAACAAGTGATTTCAAGGCGGAGACGAAGATGGTACAAGTTGTCGAAAATCAGTAACAATCATCGTCGGCTAGAAGACTTTCACTAAGATCCTAACTATGCGAATATCGTTCAAGGAGACCTGTTGGAGAAATCAATCTTTGAGAATCCCTCTCAACTATCCGTAACACGTTATGTGATCAAAAGGAAAACAAATCGACATGTGAGTTGAAGACGAGAGCGGATAATGGAACAAGGTTTCGAAAATCAGTTACAACCTTTGTATTTGATGGAAGTCTATCTCTAAGATCCGAGCTATATGAATATCGTCCATGGAGAGTTGTAGGCGAGATCCATTGTTGAAAAATCTCTCAGTGATGTACTATGCGAATATCGTTCAAGGAGATTTGTTGGAATGATCCATCTTCGGAAATCCTTCTCTACGATCCGTACTATGCGAATATCGTTCAAGGAGAGATCCATCATTATATCCGGGCGAATATCGTTCAAGGTAGTTGTAGTTGCGATGCAAATCGACAAGTGATTTGAAGACGATAGCTGAATATGGAACAAGGTTCTGGAAATCAGCCACAAACTTTGTTTGATGGAAATTTCTCACTGATATCCGAGCAATATGAATATCGTCCATGTAGAGTTGTAGACGAGATCCATTGTTGAAAATGACTCTCTGTAATTCGTACTATACGAATATCATTCAAGGAAATTTGCAAGAAAGATCCATCGTTGGAAATCCTTCTCTGCGATCGGTACAAAGTGTCTCCTATAACTCCGAGGAGAGTTTTAGGAGACACTTTCAACGTCCATGGATATAGTGGACATGGAATTGAACATTTAGTCTTTAAATGATCTTTCATGACAACTATCTGGTTTTCGAAATGTCCAAAGCCGGCAACGCGGACCAAAGTGTTTCTATGTGGCCGGCTATCGACCGGCGTTAAAGATTTTCTCTTCTGGGGTATGTCCAATGACGGCTACGCGGACCAAAGTTTGGCGAATTAAAGATTTCGATTGACATTGTGACAGTTTTTAATGTGTCTTAATAACCATGGACCTTGTGACACTATTTTTGGGGCCATACGGTCAATGGATGTTATGATATTGGACGTTGTGATGTGCCATCTTCTTCATGTCATATGTATATAATCCAGATCCAACAACAAGACTATCGTAGGTCCACGAATTTATATAGACCCCGACATATTTTATGTCTTGATGCACACAAAAATTAGTAACCGATTCGAGATGAAATTTTTTTATATGCGTTTAAATTTACCCAGAACCATACACACTCTCCCAAGGCCAGAGTTTTCACATCTTCTTCCGTTATCTTTGACTACCAGTCGAGCATAGGGCCTAATAGCGCAGCATTTCACGTCTTATATGTTTCAGTTTGCCAGTTCCGTATAAAGTTCGTACGATCCATGTTGCAAGCTTCAAACTATCTTTCATGCCTATGTCTAGTTTTTGAGTCCGATATCTTCGGTTAGAATTGGTTAGGCACCTGTAAAATCATTGTGTCAGCTGTCGTGAAAGGGGGATTTTTCGCATGATTACACTTGGAGTAGGATATTATAGGACTGAGAACATTATAGACTCAAAAGACTCAAAGCCCAGCACACAGATGAAATTCAATTCCCAGAATCTCCTATACCATTGACCATACACTTCGTTAGGGCTCTGCGATTTCCACTACAAATTTCAACTTTATATAGGAAGCGGATAGGTACATTAACTATCAACTTGACAAAAAAAGAGTAACATTACATTTGATTTTCAATTATAAAAATTGATACTACAATCAAATTGCTGGAGTTTTTTCGTCATTATGTCTCTTCTTACTCGGACATGATTAGTATCACCCACCTTTAGCATTACTAGTAAGCATACACTTCCCTAGTCCTTGCGCGTGGCATAAAAATACAAACTGGTTCTGAAACTATTCCTCAGTGAAAATACAAATGACTTCCTCAAATCCATAACCTCGTCATATTATTAACCAGAAATCCCCACCACATATCCTCCTCTTGACTACCGAATTAACAACTTCAAATATGATATGTATTTATAAATTTCAATTAGACTCTAGCTCTCTAGCAAACTGATTGCTAACAATTTCAATTCGAAATAACCGGAAATTAAGAGGAATAAATACAAACACCAACAACAACAAAATAAACACGATCTATTCAATTTGCCACATAATTAGCGCAGAAAGTGAAAAAAAACAAAAAAGAAGAAAGACAGCGAAAAAAGAGAGATTGAAATGTGAAATGTATTTTTCACACTGTGTGTCGTGCCGCAACAAAGTGTGGCAGCAAATCAAAATTTATACAGTCGCCTCAGTTGTCCGTCCGTCTGTCTGCCTACTGACTGTCCGTCCGTCCGTCCGTATTTATCCCTCTATCTATTGAGGTAATTTAAAATGTCATTAATTTGCTTTATGCACTCACAAATAATGTGATGTGATGATGAAAAATCCCGCAAAAAATACGATTATAAACGACTAAAGTAGGATTTTCATAGTGAAATGCATCCGCCGACAGACGCCAACAAAAATTCGCAGAAAAGCAAAAAAAAAAAACTTAATTAAAAAAGATACGATGACGACGACGAGTATTCTATATTTAATCTAAAGATTAATGCAGCTGCATATTTTTCTCGCACTTAATGTTATAGAAAATTTACGTACTATTGCAGTTAATGCTGCAGGCAATATTTGTGTAAATCAACATCTTTTAAGTTGCTCATCATTCCAAAAGCAGCAGCAGCATCTACAAGAGCCAACGAATTGCTGTTGATGGCCGTTGCACCGACAAAAATTATGCAGGAGATAAAATATAAATTTTGATTTGGCAATTTAATAATATTGCTTACAAATCATTTTTTTAAACCACCAAGTTTGCTGGGACATCATTTTATCAAAATGGTGTACTAAATATCAACTGCCAATAGTGAACATGTATACAACAATCAAATCGATAGACTTTTTCATAATTGTGTCCCTTCATAATCAGTCATAATTAGTATCACCCATCTTTTACATTAATGGTGGTGACACACTTCGCTGGTGTAATAGTCACGTTTCCATCGATGTTGAGTTATCTACTCCTTGCAGGGCCAGTTGAGTTATATAGTAGGGTTATCTAATCCTTAGTACATAACTAGTTTAGTTGTATATTTAGTAGATGATAAGATGGGATATTTATCCTTAGTAGACTGACAGTTGATATATTTACTCTTCTTAGTTAGTGGTCAGTTGGATTATCTATACCTTACTAGTCGACAAGTTGGGTTATCTATTCCTTAGTAGATGATCAGGTGGAATATTTACTTCTTAGTAGGCAGCCGGTTGGGTTATCTAATCCTTAGTAGAGGACTAGATAAGTTATCTAATCCTTAGTTGACGGTCAGCTAAGTCGTCTATTCCTTAAAAAAAACGACCAGTTGGGTTATCTTTTGCTTAGTTGACGGTCAGTTGGGTTATCTAATCCTTAGTAGAGGATCGGTTGTGTTATCTAAAGTTAGTTTACGAACAGTTGGGTTATCTATACCTTAATAGAAGACCACTTGGGTTATTTACTACTTTGTAGGTTATCTGCTCCCTTAGAGATGAGACGGTGAGTTGGGTTATCTAATCGTTAGTAGCTGAGATATTTACTACTTAGCAGACGACCAGTTGGGTTATCTATTCCCCTTACAAATGACCAGATGGGTTATATATTCCTTAGTATGACCAGGTTGGTTATCTTCTGCTTAGTTGACGGTCAGTTGGGTTATCTAATCCTTAGTAGAGGACTAGATGGGTTATCTAATCCTTAGTTGACGACAAGCTGGGTTTTCTATTCCTTAGAAAACGACCAGTTGGGTTATCTTTTGCTAAGCTGACGGTCAGTTGGGCTATGTAATCCTCAGTAAAGGATCAGTTGCGTCATCTACTAATTAGTTGACGACTAGTTGGCTTATCTTTTCCTTATTAGAAGACCAATATGGTTATTTACTTTTTATTAGACAACCAGTTTGGCTGTCTACTCCTTAGTTTACAAACAGTTGGGTTATCTATACCTTAACAGAAGACCAATTGGTTTATCTATACCTTAATAAAAGACCAATTGGGTTATTTAATCTTTAAAAGATGACCAGTTGGAGTAATTACACTTTAGGTAATATATTCTTAGTAGGCGGCCACTTGGGCTATCTATTCCTTGGTAAGCGGTCAGTTGAGTTATCTTCTCTTTAGTTGACGATCAGTTGGGTTATATATTTCACAGTTAACGAACAGTTATTTTATCTATTCCTTAGTTAACGACCAGCTGGGTTAAAAATTCCTTTGTAAACGACCAGTTGGGTTATCTATTCCTTAGTATATAACCAGTTGGGTTATTTACAACATTGTAGATTATCTGTTCCCTTAGAGATGAGACGATCAGTTGGGTTATCTAATCGTTAGTAGAGGACCAGTTGTGTTATCTAATCCTAAGTAGAGGACCAGTTGTGTAATCTACTCCATAGTTGACGACCAGTTGGGTTAGTAAACGAACAGTTGAGTTATCAATTCTTTAATATATGACCAGTTGTATTATTTTTGTGTTATCTACTCCTTTGTTGACGACCAGTGGGGTTAGTAAACGACAGTTGAGTTATTTATTCTTAAATAGATTACCAGTTGTATTATTTTTCCTCTTAGATGACCAGTTGGGTTATCTATTCCTTAGTAGATCACCAGTTCGGCTATTTACTCCTTAGTAGAAGTCCAGTGGTGTTTCCTAGTCCTTAGTTGACGACAAGTTGGGTTATCTATTCTTTAGTAAACGACCAGTTGGGTTATCAGTTTCTTAGGAGATGACCAATTTGGATATCTACTCCATAGTAAACGATTCATCTGCAATTTTTCTTACAGTGTAGCTACTGGTGAAAGTGTGACTAAATATTCGCTGCCATCTCTGGCTTTATTTTGTTTAATATGCGGCAGCTTTCATATAGTGTCGCCATACATTAATTACACGTTTCTTACTCATTTTTATTTATTCATATATACAATTTATTCTTTGGCAAAGAAGAAAAGACAAAAGCCGTAAAAAACACAAGTGTGTTGCCACTTCGGAATTTCGTCGCCATAGCTGCAGCGTTTAAATTTACTAACATTTACATTTTTCATAGAATTAAGGCACTGAAAGAAACTATTCCACTATAAAAATTGTAGACGATTATTGCAACGCAGCTCAAAACTGGCTCACCCACAATGTCTCCAAGTTTATATAAAAACTTCCGTCTGACCGTTATTGTCACATCATCTGCATAGGCAAAAACCTTAAAACTTAGCCTCTCCAGAGATTATAGAATACTGTTCATGGGGAGATTCAGTGGCAAAGGACTGATCCTGCTGATATATCTATGGATGTCAGTTGATCCTAGTCTAGCTGAAATGTGCATCTTAATCAAAATGTTATGACTGAACCTTCGTATATTGTTATCAGTCCCTAGCGTTGCCTGAGCCCTTACTTTTGCTGCAGGATTTATGTTATCGAAAGTTACCTTAACGCATATCTATGACAACTACGTTCCATTGTATACTCCTTGACAGAGGGATATACTTCAAAAAAGCTGAATTGATCTTCTCCAAGGTTTTGTGGGAGAAATTATGATAATGCTACCATTGTATATTCTTAAACAGAGAGACATCTTGCAATAAAGCAGTGATAAATTATAGTTCTATGTTAACTATTGATTAATCTCTACAAGATTTTGACGAGAAATTATGAAATTGGACAGAAATTTTTAGCTCCTGTATGGGACGGCTTTCCTGCTTTTGGAGAGAAGGCAACCTTAGTTTCTCTCCATTTTGTTGGTCTATATGCCTGCTGAAGCATAGATGCCAGAGTACTAGCCAAAGTCTGTATGTCCGTCGGAGATAGATTGTTAGTTCCTCGCGGCTTAAAAAGCTTAAAGCCTTTTGAAGCTCAAAAAATCCAGATGCTGTTATAATCTTGCAGATGTAGCCATATGATGGCTACACTTCAACGTTACCCCAACTGATGTATTAAATTCTTCTTTAAAGTTAATTGGGAAATGTGTATACAGGTTTATCCACAGCGATTCCTCAATGGAGGAAGTCCAATAACTATCATCTTTCTTGATGTTCACAATAGTAGGTGTTGATGCTGAAATTTTCCGTAGCCTTAAGGCTTCGGATGAATTTTTTCTACGTCATTGCAGAATTCCATTCAGAATTTATGTGTAGCCTTTCCAGGAGTTATGTTTAGCCTTCTCTTTTGTACTGCTTGGGTTCTTCTTTGTAGATATCCTAATTCTGTGAAGCTCTTTTGGACTTTGCCTTATTAAAGAACATCCTGCAGCACTTCCTCAGCATCATTTAGAGAACAGCATGGCAGTCGTTTTTTGCACCTTGGCTTAAATTTTGGACGTGCGGCTTGTAACGGGAAGTTTGACCTGCCGTTTTTGCTGTTGTAGCAGCTTGGAGACGCTGAGGTGATATCCTTAAATCTATTTGTGTTGCAGACTTCGTTCCGGCATACATCCGATAATCGCGGGAATCTTATGGTATTTATGTACATCTTACTCAATGACGTCCTAATGTTAATTAAAATTTATGTGGAAATATTAGGGAATGGGTGTTATTTGAGTTTATCGTTTCTATTCTCCACTAGAGGCGCAGCAATAGCAGTCATGTTATTATGTCTACTTTTAGCTTCCCTGTTGTCATGGGCAATCAGAGGTTGTTGTAGTGGTAGTGCATCTCGTGGGTAATTTTTAGCTGCAGAATCTCGAATTATGATGACATTTTTCCTTTGCCCTGGCTGGGAATCCGACCCACCACCTTCAGAATCCAAGTCTAACGGACTTACCACTGCGCTACGAAGGCCACAAGAGCAGCTGTGACTCATTCCACCGGCTCTTCTATATCCCCAATAGTTCGCACCTTCAATTCAAGCCTTTTTGGACAAGACCTGTTGAATGTGTCTCTAAATTTACCTCAATTTTACTTCCTAATATTGTGTGGGAAGACGGAGCTAAGGTGAGGCTTCTGAGAGCTAATATATCTATAATCGGAAAGATCTTGTTTAAATTAAAATAAATCTTTTGTAAGTTATTTTTCATTATATATTATATGTAGGCCTGCTTGATACAACAAAAAAAAGTCCTCTGAGCTAGCGGGCAATTGTATCAGTCACTGCTTGTAGCTCCACCGTTGAGACATTGTCTGGTCCTGGCGACTTAAAAGGTTCAAAGGTGTTTATAGCCCAAAGAATTCTAGATTTGGTTACAATTCCGCATGCGACCTACGATAGTTGCACTTCCTTCTCAATGCTCAACTTTTTGGAAGCACTTTTTCAGCAATGAAAAATGTAATAGTTTTCGAGTTATGATTCCTTTGAAACAGCTCATATTTCTGGTGAAATACGTTAAAACGATTATATACTCGTAGATGATGTGGTGCCCTTGGCCTACAATTAATGTTCATAAGTTGTGTAATAAAGTAAGTCCCAATTATTGTTTTAGTCCCGCTATGGCTATGGCAGCAGCAACGATGCGAGAAAAACTGTGGTATTGGTATAATTCTGAGAAAAGAGAAAATTAGCTGTAGAACGCAGTGAAGCCAAGGCAAACAAAAATCAGGCGTAATATTCGCATTAGTTTCTGCTTGGAAGGCTCTTCTTTGGACGAGGGGGTGGCGTTTGGGTGGCTGGACTGGCTTTGGGCCACACAACTGCCGTTAAGAGTCTTGGTCCACTTTGTTATAATTTTTGGGTAATGCAACAGTACGGCGCAGCAACGTTTGCCAAGTGACCCAGCAGCAGCAGCTGCAGCTATGTGTAGCTCTGTAGCTGGCGCTCCTGGTCCTGTTAGGCGCTGTAGGTGGTGATGCTGATGAGGGAATGGCAATGTTGGTTTACTGTGTGTGGCGCAAGAGTTTGGTGGTACTGCTTACACAGACCAATTAAAATTCAAAGAACCGTGAAGGCCTTGTGTTTCTCTCTGATTCAGACTCTGCTCGGCTGGTGTAAGTACCTTAGCCCGAGTATTTGTACAAAGAAAATTAAGTACATTTTCTTTTCGTTTTCATGAGGGTTTTTCTTGTGTGTTTTTTGTTGTGCTTTTTTCGGCTGTTGTTGTGGTTTTCTCTTTTGCCTGTTTTCGCTCTACGTTTACTTAAAAGCTGTTGTGCCGGAAAAAAATATGTTAAAAGAATTTCTGCTTTAAGGTCTTATAATTGATGCAAATTAATGAAGACGTAGGGACGACGACGAGGGATTGGTCATTACCGACCGCCCTCCCTGTTTGCTTAGTAAAATTGTCCACCACTTACCACTGACTTTGTGTGGCGCAAAGCACAAGAGTTTTTACGTAATTTTTCTCTTTTGATTTTAACTATAATTTAAATGTTTTATTTGTTTTATAAAAGCTTGCTAATGTTTTCATAGATGAAATACATTTGTAGAACTATATAGACTTTGTTTAAATTCTGAAGAAGAGTGTTTTCTTTTTCCGCGGTTTCCTTTTTAGTTTCTTTAATTTTATAGATCTTAGAATTTTTTTAGGCATTAGTAGTAATATAGAAAAATAAATTGATTTAGAAAGTTATGAAAGCATAATTTTCGAAAATTCTTTTTCTTCACTGAAAAATATGAGTTGTGTTCATAAAGTAAGATGACTTTGTATTTTTATCCAAAAATATATATTTATTTGTCAATACGATTTATTTATATGACGATTGATCATTGAACGAAGCCCAAAAACAATAATCTTTTTTGATGTACATATCGGAAAGTTTGTCGCTTTCAAAGTAATCATTCTTAGGATTAATACACTTGTGGCAACCCTTTTTGCTTTCTTCGAAGCACTTTTGATATAACATTTTAAGGATGATCTTGAGCTTTCTCATATTGCGTTAAACATCTAGAATTGAAGGTACAATGGATAATCGTCAACATTTGTATATACATATATATGTGTTTATGAATGTTTTATAAATACCTAAGAACTATTTAATGAACTCACCTGTGGCACAGACCTGCAATAATAAAGAAAATATAACTTCGCTATTAGAAAATACTAATAAGATAAAATAAGATGGAATAATTGAAGAAACCCTATGTTCCACAATGGAAAACATAAATTTTAAATTATAATTTAAAATTTATTTTATCCTTCTTAGTGTTGGAAGTTAATGAAAACGAAAATGAAGAATTATTTAAAAAAGAACAGAAACAATGTTTTTCCGCGTTGTCGTCTTTGGGCATACTCCAGAGGAGAAAATAATCCCGAGGTCGGTAATTCAAATACACTTTGTTCCATGTAGCCTAAAGGTCTTAGTCTAACCAATATTTGAGCAGATCTAATTCTACTCTGATAGGTCTGTTCCTTCGTTTACGACTATAAAATATTGCGTGGCAGAGTTTAAAGGAGGCCATACGAGCTGCCAAGACGAACACTGTAGTGGTTGATCGATTGAGGGGTTCACGTCAGAAACGGCTAAGAAAATCTAAAAAAAAATTTGAAGATGTGCTCAAGATGGGTGCCGCGTTTGCTCACAATAGAACAACAACAGTGTCGTGAAGATGTTTGAATAGAGTATTTTGCGATTCCTAACCATGGATCCACCAATTCACACCTGAGACAATGGAACAGAACAATCAGTGGACTGAAATGGGAGAATCGTGTACAAAGAAGGCCAAGACAATTCCATCTGCTGGCAAGGTAATGGAGTCTGGATAATTTTCTATTGATTATTTGCGAAGAGGAAAAACAATCAGCGTTTAACGGATGAAATTAAGCAAAAAGGACCACATTTGGCGATGGACAAAATCAACGAATTGAAGTTAGACATGCTTCATCACGCAACGTATTCGCCAGAATTAGCTCCCTTGAATTATTTACTTTTTTCCAACATGAAAAATTTGATCGGACGTAAATGATTTGCCATTAATGAAGTGGTTGGTGACTATTTTAAGGAGCTAGACAATTCTGTCTATTAATAGGGTATCGAAGCTATTGAATATCGCTGGAAAAAGTGTATCAAGCAGTGACCCGCTATGACATCTCGACAACGACAGCAATGTATTTTTAGCATAGGTCGGGCTACATCAGCCTGGAATGTAGGACGTTCTTAACTAGTGACCACCTAAGTATAATTTTTTGCAGTTCGCTAGAGGTGAGCATACACATATTCCAGTTCCCCTGGAGCGTATAAGCTAGATCCTAGTCTTGCAAGTATGTACATCTGCCTTGTCCCTGTGGCCCGGCATCCATATCAGGTGGATATTGAACTGTTCAGCCATATCGTTAAGAGATCTGCGACAGTCGAGGACAGTTTTTGAATGCAGGAATATAGTTTCCTGGGACTTGATAGCAGCCTCACTATCAGAAGATATTAATACCGACTTTGGTCAGAACATTAAATTCCAGCCATTCCGCTACCTCTTTAATAGAAAAGATTTCTGCCTGGTAAACACTAAACAGGAATACAGTTTTCAGGGATTTGAGCCTGCAGCCTGACTATCAGAGACAATATTAATACCGACATTAATTTCCAGCCATTCCGCTTCCTCTTTAATAGCTAAGATTTTTGCCTGGTAAACACTACAGTGATCAGGCAACTTTGTGCAATGGATAGCTCAAGTTTCTCATAAAATACACCAAAGCACACTTGGTTATTGAGTTTGGAACCGTCTATATAGAAGTAAACGAATTTCCTACGCCCTGGCATACGACCATTCCATTCTGATCTATCAGTTACAAGAGTGAGATAGTTCTTCTCAAGGAGTGGTTCAGTCATAGTGTAACAAACAGTGCCCTTTCGGGTCCGTCATTGTGTCTACAATGACACTATATCCGTAGCCATTTCCTCACCATATATGTTCCTGCTATAATGTAGTATACATTTCGTGCCTCAGTTGGTGGCCTTCTCAACGCACCAGTGATACATATAGCAACTATTGGCTGAACTTTGTTTGGTATCGCTCGGAAGTTGTATTTCTCCAAAGCTTTCCTCCAGACGACATTGCCGTACAGCATTATCGGTCTGACTACTGCCGTATACAACCAATAAACCATACTCGTGTTTAGACCCCAGAGTTTTCCTATTGCCTATTCACAGGCATATAGGGCTATTTTCGCAGCCCTCTTTGATCTTTCTAGAATGTTGGGTTTGAAGTTGAACTGTCTTCCTAGTAAAATACCTACATACATAGGTATTTATTTTTCCCTTTTATAAAAGGAAATGTCAATACCTTCAAGAAGACATGGGGTATACAGACAAGATCCAGTATTTTTAGGTGTTACAATCATCGGCCCAAACCAAACTTATAATAACCAGCATCACAGTGTTTATGAAAAAATCTACTGATTTCGCGTTATTATTATAACATTTTGACAGACTTTTGTCAAATAAACGCGCAGTTTGTTTTGATTGATTTTTGACTCAACCTTTTAGGAATAGTTGTGGTTCGCATACGTGAAATTGATTTTTTATTAAAACAATTTCAAGACGAATTGAAAGTCGAACATGTCTAACAAAAATTTACATTAAATTTATTCAGAAAATGGAAAATATGTACATTGACAGGAAATGAAAATATTTGACTAGAAATTAAAAAAAAACAAAAGCAAAGATTTGACAATTCTAAAAAAGAAAAGTATGTTTAGCTGCCACAAAGCTTATGAATAAATCTGTGAAACAGTATTTTTCGCTTAGTAGCATTGCACTTAAGTGCCTTTTGTCCTTATCCGCACAAAAGGGAAAATAGTTTGCATGTTTATTCTCTTTTATTATAAAATATTTTATTTATGTGCATTTCGTTTAAGTGCATAATTCAGTTAATAACATTCGTTGCTCAGTAACTTAGGGACATTATTCATACAAAATATTACATTTACGAACGTGTCTAACAAAAATTCATAATATATTTATTCAGAAAATGGAAAATATGTACATTGACAGGAAATGAAAATATTTGACTAGAAACTAAAATAAACAAAAGTTAAGTTCTGACAATTCTAAAAAAGAAAAGTATGTTTAGCTGCCACAAAGCTTATGAATAAATCTGTGAAACAGTATTTTTCGCTTAGTGGCATTGCAGTTAAGTGCCTTTTGTCCTTATCCGCACAAAAGGGAAAATATTTTACATGTTGATTCTCTTTTATTAGAATATATTATGTTTATGTGCATAATTCAGTTAATAACATTCGTTGCTCAGTAACTTAGGGACATTATTCATACAAAATATTACATTTACGAACGTATCTAACAAAAATTCAAAATATATTTATTCAGAAAATGGAAAATAAGTACATTGACAGGAAATTAAAATATTTGACTAGAAACTAAAATGAACAAAAGTTAAGTTTTAACAATTCTAAAAAAGAACATTATGTTTAGCTGCCATAAAGCTTATGAATAAATCTGTGAAACAGTATTTTTCGCTTAGTAGCATTGCACTTAAGTGTCTTTTGTCCTTATCCGCACAAAAGGGAAAATATTTTATATGTTGATTCTCTTTTATTAGAAAATATTATATTTATGTGCATCTCGTTTAAGTGCATAATTCAGTTAATAGCATTGTTCAGTAACTTACGGACATTATTTATACAAAATATTACATTTACGAACGTGTCTAACATAAATTCAAAATATATTTATTCAGAAAATGGAAAATATGTACATTGACAGGAAATGAAAATATTTGACTAGAAACTAAAATGAACAAAAGTTAAGTTCTGACAATTCTAAAAAAGAAAAGTATGTTTAGCTGCCACAAAGCTTATGAATAAATCTGTGAAACAGTATTTTTCGCTTAGTAGCATTTCACTTAAGTGCCTTTTGTCCTTATCCGCACAAAAGGGAAAATATTTTGCATGTTGCTTCTCTTTTATTAGAAAATATTATATTTATGTGCATTTCGTTGAAGTGCATAATTCAGTTAATAGCATTCCTTGTTCAGTAACTTACGGACATTATTTTATACAAAATATTACATTTAGGTTTTTCGTGCTCAAAGTTCAGAGAGAAAAACACAACGACGCATTACATTACTAATTTCATGTTAATTACTCGTAATTTAGTTTTTGCTCTGATTTTGATCATGTTATGATCAAATTGAATGAAGAATCAGCATCAACATTTCGCTTAAGTGCACATTAGGCAGGTATGTGAATAGAATAAGTACACAGTTCTGCAGCTATGTGAACACCGCATTAGGACATTCTTCACTTAGTGCGCAAATTTCCTTGCAAAATTTTTCGAGGCAGCTAAGAAAAAATAATTACAGCTGTTAATTTTTCGCAAAAAAAATAAAAAACAGACAATGGAAATTTTTTATGAAAATGTATCATGTTCTGATCAAACTGAATGAAAAATCAGCATCAACGTTTCGCTAAAGTGCACATTCGACAGGAATGTGAATCAGATAAGTTCAAATTTCTGCAGCTAAGTGAATAATGCATTAGGGCATTTTCCACTTATTGTGCAAATTGCCTTGCAAAAGTTAGCGAGACAGCTAAACAAATATTACTATATCATTAAAACTGTTAATTTTTCGCAAAGATTAATGAAACAGACAGCAGTATTTTTTTATGAAAAACATGTCAGTCGCACGTCCCAGCGATTGTTACATGTACAGAAAAATATTTGATAGCATGTAACATATTTATAGAGCATATTGTAATGGTTTTTATATGGTTACTGCAACCATGATGCAGTATGTTTATGAACATAATATGTTCCCTGCCTTGATGGGCGAACATCATAACCCAGGTTGTTGTTACTACAGCATATTCACCTAGACATAACAGAAATTTCTGCAATGACATATCGGCCTTAACACAACGATACAATGATTTTATAATCCTTGGCGATTTTAATTCTAAACATATATCGTGGAATTGCCCATGCAATAATGCCTCCGGTACTGCTCTAAACAATATGCAGTACTCTGACAATTTGTTTGTCTATCACCCCCCTAACTACACATTATATCCCCACCAAACAAGTAGAAGGCCGTCAACAGTAGATATTGTGTTAAGCAATATAACTCTTCCAATGACTTTAAAAACTCTTGAATATGAAATACCATCAGATCATCGTCCCATTACTTGTTCCGTACTTTGTTCACATTTCCAAATCAGTGAACCAAATCGTTTCTCCTACAAAAATACTAATTGGAGGTTATTCAGAAATATCATCGACAGAAGCATCGATGTTTCAATTGAAAGATTCAACTCAAAAGATGCAGTCGAACATAAAATCGAGTCATTTAAAGAACTCATTTTATCTGCACGAACTTTATCTACAAATTCAACTTCAGAAACTAAAGATAGTTCTCTTCCTCCTTATATAATTCGACTAATTGGACAGAGAAAGAAATACAAAAGAAAAGAACAACGCTCAAACAACCCACAACAAGCAGTTTTTACAAAAAATGTTTAAAACTTTTATGTAATTTTATCGACAAAAGTATTCAAGAAGAAAGAAACAGAAAGAGGACTAATCTTTTACAGCGTCTTAAACCAGGTGACAAAAAATTCTGGAGGATAAGCCGTTCTTTAAGATCGAGGCGAAAACATTCAATATCCCATTTAATTGATAATGGATCTAAAATTATCACAAATATTGACAAAGCCGAATTACTAGCTAATACTTTTGCCAAAGCTCACACTCGCTTGATTTTACGCATTCTGTAGAGTCTGTGGTAAACTGTGCGGTTACAAATATGAGGAGTGAGCCCACCATCACAGAAGAGGCAATTTTTACAAATGTTCATGAAACTGTGTCCTTACTTTCCACGCTAAATGCATCGAAGGCACCAGGATTTGATGACATTTCCAACATCATGTGGAAAAATCTACCCAAGAAAGTAATACAACTAATCACATAAATTTTTAATAGCTGCATAATTACTTCCCAAAAGCGTTCAAACAAGCTAAAGTTATCCCGATTCATAAATCAAACAAGCCGGTTAACAATGCTTCTAGCTACAGACCTATAAGCCTTTTGAGTAACATAGGTAAGATCTTCGAAAAACTGATCTACAACAGACTTCGTGATTTCGCATCAAGTCATAATATAATTTCCGAAAAACAATTCGGTTTTAAAAAGGAACACAACACAATGCATCAGGTCAGCAGAATAAAGAATAAAATCACCAGAAATAAACGATCAAAAAGATCCACTGGATTGATACTTCTAGACATAGAAAAGGCAGAAACAAACGATCAAAAAGATCCACTGGATTGATACTTCTAGACATAGAAAAGGCATTCGATACTGTCTGGCACAATGGCCTTCTCTATAAGCTAATATCTGTTAACACACCGAAATATATATGTAAAATTATATCTGATTTCCTGTACGAAAGAACATTTGCGGTGTCGATAAACAACTGTATTTCATCCTCCAAAAACATACCAGTGGGGCTACCTCAGGGTTCGATTCTCTCTCCAATTCTTTATTCCATCTATACCTCTGACTTCAAACCTTCAAAAGAAGTAGATATTGCTTATTATGCTGATGACACCGCGCTAATATCGTCAAGTAAGCTAACAAGTGCCTTGTTAAAGAAAATGGAGTACAGCCTTATAACTTGCAACAAGTACTTTCAGAAAATTAATCAAAAATAAAAATTAATCAACAGAAAACTCAATGTATTATTTTTCCGTGGAATAAATCACCAAAACGCGCACCTTCCAGGCAAATACGGTTCGAAAATAATTACATTTCCATACAAAATGAGGTGAAATACCTCGGGGTTATCCTGGACAAAAAATAATCATTCCGAGAGCACATTGATAAGACTCGCGAGAAAGCACTAAAAAGCATTAGAGCACTTTGGCCTCTCCTACAGAGGATCATTTTTGAATAAATCGAATAAAAATTTATTATATAAATGCGTTATCAGACCCATAATTACATTTGCCTCGCCAATCTGGTATAGAGCTGCAAACACTCACCTTAAACGTCTTCAAATCATCCAAAATAAATGTCTAAAAATGATCTACAACAAACACTGGCGTTACTCCACTACAATACTGCACGAAGAGACCGAGTGCGAGCTTCTTAAAGACTTCATAAACCGCCTAAATGAAAATTACTTCAGAAAGATCGCAGACTCTCCTTATGAAATATTAAGGGAGTGTAGTGAAATATCATAAATATGTATATATAACACATAAATTCAACAAATTAAAAATATTGTTTCCATAGATAATTATTTTCTAAAATAATTAACCTATCTTCAATATGTTTTAAATATAATTGACTCCTAGTTTTAAATAGCAAATAAGGTTTTTCTAACATTTTTTACCTTCAAATGTATTATAATAAAACAAAATACAAAATAATTACAATTGCTGAAATATCCTAGAGATAAAACTCAAACTATGTAACATATCTCATTTAAGATGTAAATGTACTATTGGATTAATAAATATTTGAAACTGAAAAATTGTGTGTGAATATCTCAAAAGCTTAATGTGATTGAAATAAACGGTTAATACCATTGGATTCAGCACATCAAATTTATGTGCGAAAAATTGGTTTCAATGAAATTTCATTTACATTACACAGTGTAATGGACACCGTATTACATGAAACTACTATAAGTTGTAGTCTCTATATGAAATCTCTTTAAATATAAATAAGAAACCCCAAGTATACTTTCAATATGGTACTTCTTAATTGTCAATTGTCTGCATACAATTTTTTAAGAAGAAAAAACAATTCTTCAAAAAGTTCAAACATTAAACGACAAGTCATTCATTGATTTTATAGAGTCATCAAGATTATCCTCGAAAAGTTAAATCGTTCGTTCGTTCTTTCATTCATTAATGTTTCCGCAACTTCAAATACTCTCGTGGATTTCTTTACTATAGCCTCTCTCAGATTATGACCAAAACATTTTCACAAGTTATTTTTTAACGTCGTCATCGTCATCTTCGTCGTCGTCATTGATGCTTTTGTTTAGTTTGTTAAATATTTTTGCTAAGTACTTTCCATTAAGTTTTATTTTGAGCAAAATTTCCCACCACTCTTAGACCTGTGTTTTTATGTTTGGTTGTTGTTGATGTCAAGGCATTCTCTTTTGGTCTTTAGCATTTTTTTGTGGATTTTATTTTGGCTTTGGTCATAATGCAGTTTTTCATTTTTTTTTTACAAATTTCTTAAAGCGTTAACGATGCATAACAACGTCTCATTTTACGTTTGACTGCATTTATGTTGCAAATAATAAAATAATTTTGTAAAATACTCACACTATCGCAGAAATTTTGCTATAAATATTTTTTGTATTTTAGCATAATTTTTCTTTAAATATTATTTCCAGATATCTTCGATTTTTTCAAGTAGACATTGTCTCCTTCACTAGGATGCTAACTTTTAAAAAATTGAGTACAATAATTTTTTACGTTTTTTCGTGCCAGCAAAAACGATTTTTGTGAAAAAATAACTTTTTTAAAATTTTTTAACGACTCTTACTAAACCACTAATTGTTTCTACGCGAAGGAGTCAAAAATATAATCCAAATTCAACTTCCATGAAAATTGGAATTAAACAAAAACTTCCATAAACAATTTTTTGTTTTGATTTTATGGAATAGTATGCCTTAATCTAAAAAAAAAAAAATAGTTTTTTGTTGCATAGTGTAATCTATTGCTATGCGACCAATTGCAGAAGTTTTAGAGAAGAAGTATAAAATGTAATAGAGAATTAATATCTCACTAAATTTTAATTGGAATACTTTTAACAAAAAATGTTATAACAAATAAAAAAATAAAATATTTGATGTATTTATAAAATAGCTTATTATGTTCATTAAAATGAAAACAAAATAATATTATTTTTAATTTCCTAAAAATATTTTTTAACCAATTTTAAACACTCTTCCACCAGGAACGAAGTTTAGGAACGAAACAAATCTAGTGTGTTATAGAAGCAATTTAAATATTTTTTTAAAATAATGTAATATTTCAAAATTTGTACTAAAACAATTAAATTCACAATTAAAAGTACATTTGTTATATTTTTGTTTCAAAAATTGCATTTTCTAGGATTTCTTATAATTTATAAGTACATAGTTCCCATATTGAATTAATTACAGCAAATTCTTAAGAATTGTTCGTATTTGCACCATTTGCACAATCTTTCTTCTCCGCCCAATAGTTTCGAAATTCTTTTTTGAAAGTCTATGAACATTTGCATTTTTTCAATATAATAAAATCGCTCAAAATAAGAAAGAAAAAAAAAAACAAAACAATTTCATTTAAATCCCCAAGGCGTTCTGTTCTCTTAGCGGCCCATTTAATTCATTTTAATTTCATGTTCATCAAAATGTTTTTAATTTTAATTGAGTTTCGTTAATTCGAAAGAAATTAAACTCAACCAAAAATATTCTGTGCCATCATTATTCATATGATACAACGATGTTATTCTTCAATATTATTCTACAGAATGAATATCCTTGTGTGTGTGTGTGTCTGTATGTAAATAATTATAAAATGTTTACATACACGATATTTTAATACACAACATTTAATTGTACAACTCTTATTCATTTTTAATGTATGATCTTTTAAATGTTTATAATTGTGTACAGCCATTTGCCATTTAAATAAATAAATAAATACTCGAGAAATAACCTCATCATATTCGAATGCAGAGGCAGGCAGACAAACGGACAGACAGCTAGCCGGGCAAATCGCAGATGAAACAAACAGAAAGATGCATTTCAGAATTTCTGGTATTTATATTTTGCATATGAATAATCGTTTCAATGATAATATATTATCGAAATTCTGCGGTGTAATAACAAATGCAATTCTATTGCAATTTATATTAGGGGTACGAAAAAATTTGCATGTACGTATATAAAATCTTTCCAAACTACATAACTATAATCTAAGAATATATTTGTAACGTATTGATGACACGCTAACATAAATAATATGTCAAATGACATAAATACTATTACAAATAACATAATTACGATGACAAATAACTTAAATACTATGACAAATGACATAAATGGTATTAAAATTAACATATGGATAAATCCGAAAAAATTTAAAAAATATGTCAAATCATTATTTTGTGGTCCATTCTAACTAGGGATGTAACGAAAGTGACCTTAGCGACTTTGTGAAAGCGAATAGTGAAATGTGCATTTTTGCGAAAACGAATGCGAATAATAGTTTGACCCTTTAGTACCAACAAATTTAAGAAACTGAATTGATACTTTTTCAGGATATTCAAATATGAAGAATGTTTTCCATAGTTTTACCACCTGTTACCACAAGGACAAACATATTTCTTCAACTGTTTTGAAGAGAAGTCGTAGAGGTTTTCATTGATATTAATATCTTCAAATTGTGTGAAGGGAATAAGGAGATTTAACACTTTTAACAAATGGAAGCGAATACTGAAATATATTTTTGCGAAAGCGAATAATCCAAAGATGGTTTTTGCGAATGCGAATGTTAAAATGATGCGAATAATTCGCGTTCGCATATGCGAATGCGAATATTCGTTACATCCCTGATTCTAACGATCCCACCATTGAAATGACAAGTACAATAGGATTTATAAAATATAAAATACAACATTTAAATAGAATTGTCCACAAAATATTTTTGTTTTAATGCATTGAAATTGTTGTATAACGTCCGCAACAGTCGAATTTAAAATGTTGAGCCAAGAAGTTTATGTAATTATAGTTAATATCATTGTATTTTCGTTTGTTTTATTTTGGTCTTTAAATGGTTATTGATCATTAACCAGGGTGTTATCCTGGCTTTAGACCATCTTTGTGACCATCTATTATGTATTATAGAATGTAAAGTTTTTTCAAAAACAGTATGGAAAAAAACAATTACTTGACAGCTTAGCTCTTTGCATTGCGTTTCAGCAAGGTTCAGCTGCGACTATTCGGTTCAGAAAACAGCTCTTATCAGGAAAGTCTTAAAGCAAACGAACAAGAAGTATTCCTTACTTCTGCTATTTGCAGTCAAGACCTATAATAACCTAGTTAAAAATCAATTATAATTAATACCCTTAAATATTCCCCTTTCTTTTATGTTTTTCGTTTTTTCTGACCGACTAAATTAGCTAAAAAAAAATGCAAATTTACATAAACCTCCATATCTACTTCCATTTTGTGTAACGTCCGCAACGGGACTTTTGCCGCGAATATTGCATTCCTCAAAAATATTTAGGTATATATTTCAATGTCATTTCAAAGTACTCTAATAAAATTCTTTTTGCTGAAAGTTTTATGAAAATATGGAATAAGAACACCATCGGGATTAATATTAGTAAAAATGCGTTTGCCAATATACGAGTATATGTAACCTAATAAACATAAATAATTTAAGACGTACACACCTATCTAAAGTAATATATAGGGTCAGTCAATAAGAGCGCTACAAAAGTTTTTTTTAAATAAAACAAAAACGGGTTTGGATATCAATGAAATTCTTTATTCCTGTGAAAGTACGTTCGATGCCATTATGTATGGAACTCGATTTCTTTTGCACGGCCACCACGGGCACGCTTGCAGAAGTCCAGACGCTGAACCCAATTTTCGACGGTTTTCAAGCATAAATCGGCCGATACTGCTGCAATTTCACGTTCGATATTCGTACGAAGTTCATCAATCGTCGCTGGCTTGTTGGCATAGACCATAGACTTGACGTAGAACCACAGGAAATAGTCTAACGGCGTCAAATCGCAAGACCGAGGCTGCCAATCGACTGGACCATTTCGTGAGATAACACGTTCTCCAAACTTGGTTTCCAATAAATTGATTGTGGCATTCGCTGTGTGGCTTGTGGCGCCGTCCTGTTGGAACCACATGTCCTCCAAGTCCATATCATCCAATTGGGGCCAAAAATATTCGGTTATCATTGAACGGTAGCGATTCACATTCACAGTAACGTGCCGGTCTTGATCATAACGGAAGAAGTACGGCCCAATGACGCCGCCGGCCCATAAACCGCACCAAACCGTAATTTTTTCGGGATGCTATGATGACTCATGGAGTACGTGTGGATTGCTGTCTGACCAATAATGCATATTTTGTTTATTGACGAAGCCATTCAGCCAGAAATGAGCCTCATCGCTGAAGATGATTTTTCGCGTTGAGGCCACTGACTCCGAATTTCGGTAGTAAATTTTAATAATTTCGATGGCTCGTATATCTTTCCATCATGAAATGGCAAACCTTACTGAAGAGAAATGTCAAAAGAGCGGCAAAAAATATGGCGTCGTTTGCTGTCCCTGTCGGTCTACTTTTGTAGCGTCCCTGTTGAAAACCCCTTTAATAGGTAGATAAGAATATGGCAAGGATATGCTTTAATATTGTTATTAGCGCATAAGTTTGTTTGAACTACCAAACATTTTAGATCATAATAATAGATACAGTTAAGTATTTTGTATTTTTTTACTGAATCCGATCAGTTGTATCTATTATTATGAGCAGGTGTGTATGTACATATGTATAAACATACTATATAACACATATTTATGCAATAACAATCAAAACACCGTTCCATATCAAACCGTCCACGGCTGCGAACGATGAGTCGCAACATGCCACACGCCATTAGCTTGGAAAACCATTAATGTGCGTAATTTAACATACAACAATAATACAAAATAATAATAATATCAACAACATCATCAGCACAGCAGCAGCATCGCAATCAACATCAGCAACAGTAGCAGCAATATTTTGCAAGAAGAACAACAATGCAAGTTTGTACATAATGCGGATATCAACCAGAGCGACCAGAGCAAATAATGGCAACACCAAAACCAAGCAATTTTTCACTGCTCTGATTGTTGCTGTAGCCTTAAAGTTCAACGCATTAGGGGTTTTCACAACCGAGAAAAAATGTATTGCAAAAATGTTTAAAACAGTGGTGGAAATCTGGACAAGCCAACAATAAAATAGAATACGTATACAAAATAAATATTTTCAGCCACGACTTTGTGTTTACACTTTTACTAGAGCATTTCTTCCCGATTGTGAAGCTCCCTAATGTGAAGACTGTTGTATTCGTATATTAAAACTCAACCCATTGTGGAATTTAATTCAAGAGCCAGAAACACTGAGAGAAATGTGATTTATTGATGCAATTAGTGCAATGAAAATTGATTGTATTTTAACAGGCTGTAAGAAGGTTATACTGAAAACGTTAGGATTTTTAAATTGTCAGACGATTTTATATTTTTATTAAATTCAGATTATTTCACTTTGTTGCTTAGTGTTATTATTATCGTAAAGAAATGTAAAATTTTTACAAATAATAAAAAATAATTGTTGAAATTAATTGTCTAAAATAATAAGACGAATTTTCATTGATTGTTTCCTTTTTTTTTGCTCTGTAGCCCCAAAATCGACCTTTTTCAATTATTGTTGTTGTTTTTTATTGGCCATTTAATCTTAAATATTCATGTGTGTTTTTGATGTTGTTTTTTATTAATGTTGTTGTTGGTGGTGTTCTTTAAAACATCCATAAAATAAACACTCAATATTTTCCTTTTCGCCTTTTCTCATTTTGGGGCGGCAAAATGATGCCGATATTGCTCATACTGAGGATTCCAGTGATGCTGACGATGATGATGATGATGATGCTGATGGGGAGAAAAGTATTAACAACAACAAAAAATAAATAAAAAGAAACGGACAAAAACGTTTAATGGATTTAATGGTGTGGCAGACATTTATATGGTAACAAGTTGTCCGTCCTTATTGCTGTTGTTGTTGTTGGTGTTGGATATTGGCATGATTGTCGGTGGTGATGCTGCCGCTGTTGTTGATTTCGATTCTGTTGCTGTTTTCAATATTAAAAAAAAAACAAGAACTGGAAAAACACTATCAAAAAGCGGCGGCAGCAATATCAATTAAATACCACAATCAACAGAGACGGGGATAATATATTGTTTGTAAAATATACATGCATATAAATATGAATCAGAGATGTCGATCGGAAGCGATATAAGACGAGTAAGAAAATCTTAGTCGGGCAAAACAAGTGAAGCAAATTCACAGATAAACCGACATAGCCTATTTGTTATCTGACATCATTGCCAAGTCAAATGAAATATTGTCAACAACATGTCATTGATGAATTGACAACATGTCACTGATGAATTGACAAGATGTAATTATGCAAGGTTAGTACTCGTATGTCACTGATACAAAGACAATATGTAATTGATACAATGTTATTTACACAAAGATAATTGTCACTGATAAAAAGACAATGTGTCATTGATACAATGTAATTTATACAAGGATAATATGTCACTGATACAGAGACAATATGTCATTGATACAATGTAATTTATACAAGGACAATATGTCATTGATACAAAGACAATATGTCATCGATACAAGCACAATCCCAATATTTTATTGACACAATTGCAATAAGTCATTGATGCAATGAATAAAATTCATTAATGCAATGATTAAACGCCATGGGCGTATTGACAATATGCCATTGATGCAACGACAATATGCTATTTAAATAATTTTACATAGGGCATTGATACATGATATTGATCCATGATATCGGTAAAATGTCAATATAGTCATCATAATTCAGAAAGGGCGTAACTTAAGATTTTTTCCTTTAGGTTTCGTAAGGAACCTATGCAGAATAAAAATTTCAGATTTGTATTTTTTTGTAGGACTTATAGCCGTATCGTATGGTTTATCGATGAAATAAACAAAGCTATATCAATATTCCATAAAATATAAACTAAATTAATAAAACCACATTGGGATAAACATGTAAGGCGCGCCCGATGCAACCGTTGATATTTACAAAGACAGTATGTCTTTGATACAAAGACTATTGTCGTCATTGATATAATGACTATTGTCGTCATTGATCCAAAGACAGTATGTCATTGATACCAAGACAGTATGTCACTGATACAAAGACATTATGTCATTAATCCAAAGACAGTATGTCATTGATACAAAGGCAGCATGATGGCAACATATGAAAACATAAAGACAACATGTCATTGATAAAAGTCAGCATATCATTGATTCAAAGACAGTATGTCTTTAATACAAGGACAACATGTCATTGATCCCAAGGCGGTATGTCATTGATAAAAAAAACAGCATGTTTTTGATACAAAGACAATATGTCATTGATCCAAAGACAGTATGTCATTGATCCAAAGACAGTATGTCATTGATCAAAAGACAGTATGATACAAAGACAACGTTTCATTGTAAAAAAAGACAACGTGTCGTTGATACAAAGACAGTATGTCAAAGATACAAAGATAGTATGTCATCTGTGTATCTTTGACAAACTTCAAATCCGTGTAAAAAAAATCTCGCACTGACCTTAAAAAAACCCTTGAAGCTTTTGTTATGGATAATGTCAACATTCATTTGCAATTGGTCTCATCCCATTCCCATTCGGAATGTTCGATTATGTATTACAGTGTAATTGCACTGAGCAATTAAAAGCTGTTCAAAAATATAACCAATTTTATTTATTAATTGAAATAAATTAGCTAGTGATAGTATTGAGATCAATAATCTCCTTGATCCGCTGGCAATATGTCATTGAAACAATGAAAATATGTCATTGCTGCTATGTATGTAAATATGTGTGCAGAAATCTGAGATTGTCATCCCTATTTTATATACATACTCGATTATGTATACGGAAACGGACAAAACGACGCACTTTTGGCTTTTTTACACTATATGTGTACATTCTCATATACATACATACCCAATAAACATTGACAAGGGCCGGAATGAAAACCAATTTGGAAAAAATAAAAACAAACAGTGTAATTGAAAATATCCATAACATTTTGTTGTATCAGACATATTGGTAAAATTAATATAAGGGGCTTGAGAGTCAATTTTGTGTGCAGATAGTGTTATTAGTTTATACTTACTAATTTTAATATTTTGTAGTGTATACATATATAGTTGGCTTCTTTTAAAACTGAAACCACTTTTATTAAATTCGAAAAATAATTTTCTATGTATTTCTCTAGTGTTCGTACACAGAAAAAATAAAAACATTAAAAAATTAATTTTCAACAAAAGTGGACTTATCACTTTTGTTATGTATAAGCCAACGAAATGAAATTTTGACTATAGAAAATATTTTTTCTAAAATCAACTATGTGATTTGACTACGAAGGCTATGTATAATATGAAATGGTCCAGAAAAAAAAAAATACTTCTATGAATATATATTAAAAATATAACCCTCATCAAATGAGGGGAAATATACTAAAATGTTAAATTTAAATTCTGAATTCATATATTTGAAATATTTAATGGTTTTTATAAACAACAACTGACCAACAATTCCTAGAAATTGTAGCTCCCCTTGTTATCTCAGCTCTGTCGATTGAAAAATCAATTAAATTTTAAACGAAATTGTATACAAAAAATATTTTTATTGTCATATTTAGCAATAAAAAGATCGAACTTAAAATGCTTAAAAGCACCCCACCAACAATTTGTGCTGATACCCCTTCCATAGATGGCAGATTGAGGGCAATAAAAATGGGTGTTTATAAAAACAAAAGTAATTGTATAATTTCATAAACGATGATATGCAGTCTTTAGGCCATTTCAATTTCGAATGAAGAATGTAAATAAACGAAATAGCGAAAAATAATTACCACAGACTTTTTAGACCACATTCAGTCCATCTGTCCGTCCGTCCGTCCGTCCGTCTGAGTGTCTATAAATATGTTAAATAGCTCTTGGGCCCCACCAGCTGTCAGTACTGTGTGGCCCCACCTAAAACGCTGGCCACAAGATGAGAAGACCAAGAAGAAGAATTAACCCCCCTAGGGCGACAAGCAGACAATAACACCAAAACTTAGACATTATTACAATTAAGTATTGAAATTGTTGTTCATTTGGTGAACTCTCCTCTTTCTCAAACAACTCGTAAATATGTTGCCATCATTGTTAGGCAAATGGTTAATTTCCATAGATATTATTATTGTTATTATTTCCATTATGAATTTCTTCTTACCCCCAAAAGTCACCCACTCAATAAAAATAACAACACCAACAAGTTGAAATAAAATTAATTAAATAAACCATTTACAACATAAAAAACACAGCATGACAACAACGATGAGGACGGCGACGGTCGGAAAATAATCATTTGAATTGAATGTTGATGCCGCCGACACCGCCATTGCCGCCTTTTTCAATTCGGAATAGGCTTTTTCAAAACGTTGCGGTTGTTGGTCTGGAAGCCTCAGAAGATGGAATGGTTGGATGAAACAGCAAATCATTTCATCACCATTGCCCTCTTCGACGTCGTCATAATTATTCTTACAAAAATCGAAATGAAAACATTAAAGGCGAAACACAGAAGAGAAAAAAAGATGAAACAACTCTCGAGATGATTTAAATTCAAATTCAAAAATTACATACAACATTAACTGGCAGACAGGCAGGCGGAGGGGTGAGAGACGGACGGATGGACGGACTTTTATGTGCCTGACTGCTTGAAGTGTGATTGTATATTTATGAAACATTTTTCATGCCCGATTTAATGTCAGTGTTGATAGATGTATGGTTTTGTTTTTGAGTTGAATATACCCTATATTAGGCACTTTGTTTGTTTAGAGTAACTAGACTAAATGCAGTAGACCATGTGACTCCATTAGATGTTATGGCTATACATGTAGAACATGAAAGATCCCTTGGAAACGATGGATAATCCAAACAATTAAAAATATGAAAAAGTCTCCCAAGTGAAAATTGAAACAAAAAACAGAAAAATTGTTCCAACATGAAAAATTAAATTAGAAAAAATAAATGAAAAATAACCACAAAACAACAAAACTTTCTAGAAATTAGTTAGAATCGATATTTTTAGAGAAATGTCAAAAATTGTGTACATACTGGAAATTCTATCTGGGTGAGTCTTCGTCCGGACTTAAGTACTTCCTCCTATGGAAAGGTCCAAAACCGGGAATGCAAAATGTTTCTGGATTTTTCATCACCAGTCAACAAATGAAGATTCATAGAACTGCCTGCATGAGCAACACCGGAGCTATGAGGTCTACTGCGGCATAATACACCGATCGAAAAACCAATCACATTCGTGCATAATCGGTGTACATTCGAGGATATTAATAAACCAACCGCGTATGTGACGAATTAAACATCAATACGCAACAACGTCACAAAATCAACCCCAACTGGGGATAATTTCAAGCATGCACCAGGCTTTACTTTCTATTCTAAATCCACCCCAATATCCAAATGTGTCCCGGAATTCAGACCGCAACAGTGGTGGCAATGCGCCTTTCAAATTATATTTATTTGTTATTCATTTTTATTTTTCCTTCCAAGAACAACTACACAAATCCGAACAAAAAAAATGCACCCCACATACGTCGATCAAAAAATAGTCCTCGTTTCTTCAATAATTATTAGTAATGCACGCATCCGGGAATATTATTAATGCACGTTACGGGGATACAATGTCCCCAAACGGTTATGATTCTTTCCCTCTGTGTATGTACAAGTTCTACACTCCATAACTGCCGATAGATGTAGAAACAGAATTTTCAGTCAGAGCGGCATTAAAATTAAACTGTTCATCAATGTGGAGGAACAAGAGAACTACGGCCAGATGAGAATATCCTTTGTATTGCAATGGTAACCGACCAATTGGTCTATATACCAATGGCTCACATCTTCGAGAGGAATTTGACCACTACGATACATGGCAGGGATGAAATATTCGGGTATGTTCTGGCACTCACTTGGAGCATCTCACGTGAAATATCTTAAAATAGAGGTGTTCTAAAAGTCGCTATCACGCCTGAAAACCGTATGGCATGGAAGGCAAATCACATGTTAGACATTATTTAAGCAGAAGTTAGGCAGCCAATACTTTCTGCAGTTGCCAGACACCTCGCTATTCGTCCTGTGAAGTAAAGGTGAGAAGTGAGATGAATGTGAAGTGAGTACCAGAACAGGGGTGATTAACTATATCCACTTCTATACAGATGGTTCGAAGCTTGATGGGATGGCTTCGGATTACATTGTAATCCGATATAACTCACGGACTACCAAATATTTGTAGTGTCTATCAAGCCAAAAGATTGACAAAATAGAAATTCCCAAGTGACAGCCAGGCTGCCATTAAAACTCTGCAGGTCACATCTCTAACTTTCAAAATTCAAAAACAAACCCCGACTATAGCTAATATTTTAAAAAGATGGCTGAGTAGTTTAACAAAAACCTGATATGGGTCCCCTGGGAAACTTCAAAGGACGGAAGGGCTTGCTAGGAAAGGGACGAAATTATAAAATCTGTAAGGATTTGAACATACTCATTGGTCCATATCCATGCATTAGTGAGAGATGTCCAAATGACACCTGTGGGATAGTTGGACAAATTTGGCCTGGACATATCCTGGGGATGTCAAAATAACACTTCAGACTAGAGTGAAAAAGATTGTCTACGTTAGTGTCAGTTCACTCTCTGATCGAACATGCCAGGTGGTTGAGAATTTAGTCCAATGACATCTGCAGAAGCTGTGAAGATCAGGAGGAAGTGGAGAGCATTGAGCAGCTGCTTTGTTACTGTCCCGCATTGTGTAAATGACGTCTGGATACACTCGGGTCGGACTTTCTAGGAAGTCTGACAGATCGTGGCGGAATAAGTCAGACTTCTTATTGTTGTTAATTTTGTTCACCAAATAGATTGGTTCCACTGAGGGGCCCGTGGTAGCAATAGGAATCTGATTTGGTCTATGTGAGCTAGTAACTTCGGTTGCAACCCATAAACATAATTATAAATAAAGTTCTAATGTAATACGTAAATGAGTTTTACAAAAATATTTATTGCCTTTTTCGTACCTTAAGGAGTCATCAATATTTGAATCTCCAACAGTCGAACGTCTCCCCTGGCTAAACTATAACAGGTAGACATTTTTTGACACCGGATTCGAATTTAGTGGGTCCTACTTATTGTAGAAAAATAAATTTTAAATATTCAGCAATTTTTGCAACCCGGCCGAAAATGGTTAAGCCAAATGATTTGCTCGTTCATTCTCAATCGCTTTACTGTAATTAGCACAAAGAGCCCCCGAGGACACGCTGGAATTCCATTGCTCCAGGCGTATATCTCTATACTGAGGGAAAAAAGACGTTGTAAAATCATCGCCGTTTGGGGACATTTAATCCGCGTAACGAGCATAAAAAATCGTTCTCGATTCGTGCAGTAATTATCCCCGAAACAGGGATGATTTTTTAATCGACATATGCGTGTATGTTTTGTCGCACTAGGGTGGATATTGTGGTGGATTTAGAATAGAAAATAAGCACGGTGCGTGCTTGAAATCTTATCCAGTACGTGCTTTAAATTATCCACAGTTGGGGCTGGTTTTGTAGTCAAGCGTTGTTGATTTTTGATGCAACATACGGGGTTGGTTCATTATCATCCCTGCATGTGCACCGATTATGCACTTATGTGATTGGTTTGTAGAACATTTTTAACAAATAGATCCCCTTCATAACGATAAGCATAAGGTCCTATTCGATGCAGGGTGTTTGAGTTCTCTCCAGATAAGGCCGCCTCAGGAAATTTCTGAATATAATTGGCGTATTTTTAAGACTGATGTCCAACTCTACCTGTGATTTCTTGAGGATTCCAATCTATATCAGCTTTTGTTATGTCCCAATGAGGTCTGCGGAGCGTATGACCAATCCAGCGCCATTTACGATGAAGAATCTCTATGTTGATTAGCCATATTAAGTGCCTCCTCAGCCCTTCGGCTCCTACACCTTAGAATTCTACATAACAGAATGGTTTAGATCTTTGTTTTCCTCTTGAAATGACATATCTCTGTTTTGTCCGGGTAATATGTCATATCAAGTGCCTTCTCATCAGCCTTCGAAACGACTGGTTTGGACTCCTACCCATTAGATGTCTTCAAAGCTGATCGGTTTAAGTACTTGATTTTGTGAGGATTTTTGGGAGAATGTTTATTACGATGTGGGGTACCACGATTGAACTTGTCTCTAATTTTGATCTCACATGATGCACAAATAATCCACCTATTATTTGATCCTGTTTTTCAGTGCTCCGCCAACCTGCAAACGTCGTGTGTATAATTTTTTTCACTGAAAGAATCTTCTTCAAGCACAGCAGTTTCCAGTAAACTTCAAAAGAGTTACGAAGGCCCACAGATGTTGGTCGTTGTGCAGAAGAGCTAAAGGTTCAAAATGGGGACTACGTCCATATATGACTCATGGCTTTACATGAGCGTGATTAGAGCAATAATCACCTACGCCTGTGTTGTGTGGTGGACATCAATGGACAAGAAGTGCAACGGAATACCTTTGCAAACAATTTAACGTATGTGCTGTCTAGGCATAAGCGCACCAACAAAAGCGTTGGAGACTATACTGCACATCCAACCAATAGACATCCGTATAAAGTATGAGGCAGCCCTCACAGCATCACTTCTACAAGTGATGGGTGAATGGATAAATCGAGACCACAAGACGTACCATCAGAAGATTTTAGAATCTCTAGTTGGTCACATTCAAACGCCATAAATGAGTTTTTTCAGTTCAGTGCGAGATTTTTTTACACGCATTTGAAGTTGGTGATTTTGGAACGCTGTCTAACAAGAAAAGATCATTGAAAATTTGATAAAATAATGAGTATTTCTTTTTATTATCATGTAAAGTTTTGGTATCTTACGGTTTTTGGGGTCGAGGAAACCATTTATTACCTACAACCCAAATAAATGGTGCTGGCATGCAAATGGTGCTACTTCTTGTCGATTTTCATTGAAAAAGCGGGTCAAAATTACCAACTTCAAACGCGTGTAAAAAAAATCTGGCACTGAACTGAAAAAAAACCCTTGAAGGTTTTGTTAGGAATAATGTCAACATTCATTTGTAATTGGTTTCATCCCATTCCCATTTTGGTTGTTGCACTGTGTAATTGGAAACCTTTCGAAGCCACGAAGAATGAGTTGAAGCACTGGGCAGTGATGGCTCACAAAACTGTGTAGAATAGCGCAACAGTAGGAGCAACTGGAAAGATACTGTTGGGTGACCCAAATGAAAAGAAAACAAGAAGTTTTCTGAAACTAAACAAGATCGATATTAGTAAGATGATGAGTGTTCTAAGGGGACACTCAAGCTTACAAGCACAAGCTTCATCGCATAGGACTAGCAGGAAACGGCGAATACAGGGCATGCAGGGAAAACATCGAAACGATGGAACATTTTCTGTGTCACTGCCCGGCTTTCACACATGCAAGATCCCAACATTTCGGGTCCGACATATTACCAGACTTGACTCATCTCAGAGGATATGACTGGAAGGTACTGAGAAAATTCGTGTCTTGTACCGATTTTCTGTGAGGTATAAAAATATCATAGATCACATGAGACGTTTAAACGTCTCCTCTCTTCAACCTAACCTAACCTAACCCAAACTTCAATTTGCCCTCCTTTACCTCCTGTGGTTTATCATGTCGTCTATTATTCGTTCTATGATTTTGAGCAGGAACGAAGTTTGGCATATTGGTAGATTTAATCAGAATCTCATGGTACTCGAGAGTGAGTGGAGAATCTTGAATCAGCGTGAAAAATTCTGCCGTACAATTACTTGAGCTTACCTCTATTTTTCGGGCCTACCCTAATGTCCATACCTTAAACAAAGAGTGTGTATATTTCTCAGCAAATTAAATCACCATAAAAATATTTTGAACATCATAAACAAATTTGTCTCTGTACATTTTGGCAATTAGCTGATGAAGTAAACCAATTGTGCTACAAATTGAGAAGATCATTAATAGTTCTAAACGAAAAGAAAAATTTCCCCAAAAACACTATCAAAAAACAACAACATCTGAAATGTATTCCTGTCAGTTCTACGACTGGGGAAGAAATAACACAAAAACACTAAAAAACTACTTTAACAAAAATATAGAATATTTCTTTTTGAGATAATCCTAAGTAAAAATAGGCATTAATTAGTACAGCGACACTAGAGAATACATAATTCTGCTGTTGTTGTTTATTTTCAAACACATAAAACAAGTGAATGCTGCGGTGAAAAAAGCATGAAATACATTTCCTGTAGAGCGATTGAGAAAATTTTTTTGTGGGGAAAAAAAAGAAAAATAGATTTCGAAAATAACAACAACAGCAAAAAACACTCACTCACATATCTGCTCGTAAAAATGAAATCAACTTAATGAGATAATGTGAATGACGAATGTCTGTCAAGAATAAGAACATTTCAAAATGTTCCCGTACAATAACCCAGAAAACAAGAGCAGCCATACCCTCTACCACCTCCCAAAAAAAATAAAAGAACACCAAGTGTTTGAAAAAAAAAAACACAAAAAACTGAAGAAAATAAAAACCAAATGGTGGCATGAAAATCAAAACATAAAACATTTTGCGGATGTATCGTTTAGACTCTTCATCACCAGCATCAGTAGCATCACCACCACCAAAGGCCTTTCCTCCGGCAGTCTCAACCTCATCAATTTTTAAAGTACATCATCTTTTTTCGAAAATAAAGAGCGATTGTGGCACTCAGGCACGCATCCCCACACACACACTTATATGTCCCTCCCCTCCTTTAACCATATGTTTGTTCCACAGGGCCCCAGACCTCACCCACTCTCCTCCCGCAACATACCAAACGACTAGAAAACCTATGAAATCTATTTAAATCACGCACTTAATTAGTGCTGCGCATTCGCTCGTCAGAACAGAAATTGACTCTATTGAATGCTAGAGGGAAAATTTGAAAATTACAAAACAAAGCAAGTGAAATGAAAAATCATTCACACGCATGAAGGATGAACCCCATCAGCAGGTCCATTCTTCCGTTTCCCAAGCAACATCATTCATGTCATGTCATCGCAGCCAAAATTAAAGAATAAATGTGTCCAATACTTCTCCTCTCTGGGGTATACGATTGTGAAAATATTAAGCGAAGCCATTATGGGGAAAAACATACTTCTCAAGTAAATATATAGGGGGGTGGAGCATGTCTCCCAACATCTAAGACGCAACGACAAGTTGGAGACGACAGGTCGCTGTAATTCTCCTAGGGAATTTAAACAAAACAAAAGAAACACCTTGTTCTTTTAATAACACATAATTCATAGCAGACCTAAACTATGAACATGAATATTTTTGGACCGATGAATGAAATAGTATATGGAAGATTCCATGGCAAATTTTAAGGCAGAACAAGTAAGAAAGGCTGTAGGAGGTTCGGCCAAGCCGAAAATGTGGCATCTGTGACTAAACCAAAGATATTTAAGAACCACCTTTCTATGGGGTCTAAAGGTTAGGTTAGATTACAATCGCAGGATAGGTGAGAATCGAAGGATCTGTCAGACTTCCTAGAAAGGCCGACCCCGGTATGTCCAAAAGCCGTTTTCTCAATGGGGAAAAATAACAAAGCAGATGTCAATGATCTCCACTTCTCCCTTATCTCCAAAGCTTCTGCAAAAGACATTAAACTCAATTCCCAACCATCTTGCGTGTTCGCCAATCAGGCTTTTTTTCTCTCTAGTGCGAGGAGATATTTTGACCATTTCAGGTCGTATCTTGGCTATATTTGTCTACCCTCCAGATGTCTATTTCTGGCCATCTCTCATTGAACAAGCAGACTGTTTAAACCAAAGCTTGCATGTAGATAGTGACTGCCGCATTCAACGTCTTTGTGATTCTGCGATGTATCAACCAGAGATTTAATGTCAGCCAGTCTGGCTGTCCGAGGAAATGATGTGACTCAGCCACACGACGTCCTTTATTCCCATAATAGACTCTGCATGGTAGTCTGTGAGCTATATCAAGACCAAGTTCTATACATTGTAATCCGAAGCCTTCCCATTAAGCTTCGAACCATATGTATAGAAGTGAAGATAGTTATTATTTCCTGGTATTCTGCCAACCCATTGTGACTTAACAGTCGTATAAAGACGACTTCATAGTTGTTTTCAGGGATGACTTCATAGTCGTCTAAAGAGACGACTCCGATCCCGTGATGAAGAGCTTCTTCACGCATCCCAGCACATTGGTAGAGGGTGACACGCAAGTTCCCGCCAGATTCAGCTCTGACACATGCGAAGAGGGAGGTTCATCTTTAGATACTACAGCAGTGTTATTTGGAAGAGTATTCTTTGAATTTCCACCCTCATCGCTCTTGTACACCTTAAGTCGGATTTTGCTTGATCCATATAAAACCATGCCATTAAACTTAATGAGTTGGGGTAGAGACTCGGCATACAGGATAAATACTGCGTGTCTCCGAAGCCCATCACACTTATCCAATCGACCGACCTTCCAGTTGCCAAGGTGGAAGCCCGGGTTTGCAAACCTTCAGCATCTTAGTCACGGATTCCACATCGGCTGGTATAGCCGGTATCCATGCATGTACCTTCGGCCAAGTCGGAATGTCCTCCTTGTTGATAACATCCAGCGCCGCACCCGGCCAGATTTCACCAATCTTCTTCAAAGCGCAGCGGTAGCACTCAACAGAGCGTATATTACTAAACTGTATTAGTTTTATGCGGTCCCGATACCAGCCTGGGTTGACACAATCGGGAGCCGGGACCGGAAGAAAACGGAGCACAGTCTCACTCCACTTGCCCCTGGTGAGTCGCCTCTTCCCTGTTCATAACCGCCAGTATCGAGCTGCGTCGTCAGCGAAGAACCGAGGAGCAGCGTTACCACTTAACCCTTTCGTCATTTTGGATGCCTGCGATTCATCTGTAGAGCGCATGCTTTTAATATGCCGCAGCTGTATGGAGTTGATGCGGTATCCTGTTCTTCAGAAAAACTCCGTGCCCACTTTAGGGATTTTATCTGCTTCTTGGTCAGAGATGCGGGGTCGGCCTTTCCAAGTCTCTCAAGGATCCTGAGATTCATGCACCGATCTCTAAAATTCCTCTTTGACGGACGGGTAAGCTTGCCATAGCAAACCGAAATGCTGCCGCCTTAGAAGAGGTCTTTGGATCAGTAGGCTTGTTGTCAGACCTGGGTTTAGATTCTAGTGTACTAAAGGGTGGGCCGTTTTTACATTGTAGTTGTAGTAGTCGCCGTCGGTATAGTTATTTATATCGTTATCAGTTGTAGTATTTGTATCAGTTAGTTGTTGTAGTGTTTCTGTTTTAGCTTTGTTTAAAGGGTTTCGTACAGGCCACACGAGTATAGGGTTAGGTATATCACGTAATAGCCCCCAAAAACGTGATAAGCAAAGCAGACGTCAAAACACAGTCTATGGTAACCCCAGCTGCGAACCTAAAAGTCAGATGAGCACGGTACGCCTAACACTCCGGACTTAGAGTAGTTTGTTTTAAGTGCAACCTCTGCGTAGGGGAGAAATATGTCCACCACAGCATAGCCCCCGGTACGGTTTGCACAACACCTTTTACTTGCTGAGGCGCCCAGGTAGCAGCAAGGCTCCGTAGTAATACAGTCGATTACCCCCCTGACTGCAAATCATATACCGATGGACACGAGATCGCAATAAACTCCGGTGTGAGGGAAGTTTACAAAGGAGCACTATCTGAAAGCGATGTACAATTACACGTGAGTTGGAAAAATCCCAAACTATAAATTCGACTTTATAGTCTTCTGCAAAGACGACTCTATAGTGCTCTACTAACGACTTTATAGTCACCTAAAAATACGACTTCATTTTTTTTACCTCTACAACTCTATAGTCTACGGCTTTATAGTTGTCTACAAATACGACTTTATAGTCGTCTACAAAGACGACTTTATAGCAGTCTATTTAGACGACTTTATAGTAGTCTATTTAGACGACTTTATAGTAGTCTATTTAGACGACTTTATAGTAGTCTATTTAGACGACTTTATAGTCATCTATAGAAGACGACTTAACAGTCGTCTATAGAAGACGACTTCACAGTCGTCTATAGAAGACGACTTCACAGTCGTCTATAGGAGGCGACTTAACAGTCGTCTATAGGAGGCGACTTAACAGTCGTCTATTGGAGACGACATTACAGTCGTCCATAGGAGACGACTTAATAGTCGTTTATTGGAGACGACTTAACAGTCGTCTATAGGAGACGACTTAACATTCGTCTATAGGAGGCGACTTAACATTCGTCTATAGGAGGCGACTTAACAGTCGTCTATAGGAGGCGACTTAACAGTCGTCTATTGGAGACGACTTTACAGTCGTCCATAGGAGACGACTTAACAGTCGTCTATTGGAGACGACTGAACAGTCGTTTATAGGAGGCGAATTTGCAGTCGTCTATAGGAGACGACTTTATAGTCGATTTTATAGTCGTCTATAGGAGACGACTTTATAGTCGTCTATAGGAGACGGCTTCACAGTTGTCTATAGAAGACGACTTCACAGTCGTTTGTAGAAGAAGACTTCACAGTCGTTTGTAGAAGAAGACTTCACAGTCGTCTGTAGAAGAAGACTTCACAGTCGTCTGTAGAAAAAGACTTCACAGTCGTCTGTAGAAGAAGACTTCACAGTCGTCTGTAGAAGAAGACTTCACAGTCGTTAAGACGACTTTATAGTCGTCCGAAAAGATGACTTTATAATCGTCCATAAAGACGATTTTCCAGTTGTATTTGTAACTACTTTCAGTGTTAAGTGATATGTACAGAACAACATTTCCTTTCAACTGAATGGGAAAACATTCACGTCTATGAGTGTCCCATTACCAATGCAATTTGCTTATATGTATTCCATAGCATTTACCACTCATACATTTTTGGTTCTTTCCACATATGAATTTGACATTATTTGCACTACTGCCGAACACTTCCATCCCGGACCGTCCCTTCCCCACATTTCATTGATTCATTCATTCCGCGTACATAAAAATGTTTAATTGGATTTCCACAAACGTTGATTTCCCCCCCAACCCCACTTATTCCCTTCATTCGAATATCAAATCTTGCACATAATTACATCTAAAATTTGATTACATTATACGCGGCAAAATCGAAAGAGGTACTGCAGAAAAAATGCGGTTTGCGTTTATTTCGAATTTTGTGTTTAACAATTTTTTGAAATTGTATCGAATTGAAATGAAATGTATGAATGGCAGATCAAAAATAGAAGAAATCTCGAGAAGAAAAAAACACCGAAACAAGAATTATTGAAATGAAAACATGAAATGTGAAATTCAAGTGTGTTTTTCAATTTATTTTTGAGATATACACACTTTTCCCGGAGATGCCACTGATGTTGATTTTGATGAGGGCGATGGTGATGGCGATGAGGAGGACGATGATGATGAATTTTCTTGCCAAGAGGAAAATGGCGTGTTAATGCGTAACGATTGATAAATTTTTAATGATTCGTGTTATGTTAATTAACGATGAGTTACAAAATACTTTGTTCGACACGCCGTTGCTACTCTTTGGCTGCTGCTGCATTTGCGGAAAAACAGTTCTGTTTTCAACTTCTAGACATAAATAGTATCAGTACGAAAAGTGAAGCCATAATTTATGAGTGTTTTCTGCTGCTTTTATGGATAAACTAAAATGTGAATTTAAACAAAATGATGGATTTTCCTCTTAAAGATTTGTTTTTTTTATGGAGAAAAAAGTGTTTAGGGGCTCTATGTTCTACATGAAAGATTGGAAGTGGAACATTAGATGCCCAAAATCGGTGTGTCCAATGGGGAATATGAGAAATTATATAGAAGCCCCTAAAGTATGACCAGTTCCAATTCCAAGGATATCAATAGTTTTTCTTACGGAAATCGTGTAAACTTAAGATATTCTACATGTCTGTTAATCAAAAGCTTTTTGAAGAAAATCCTGCGATTATGAATGAACTTTCGATTTAAAGTCTAGCATTCTTATATACTCTCGAAAATACTGTGGGTTTTTAATAAGACACACATTCGTCTTTTGCTTTATATTGTGTTTCAGATAGTGGGGATCATTGGACTGTGTTCAATCTTCCAATTGGAACTAAAGGATCTGCAAGAACCTGCATTGCAAGTTCACAAGTTCTCCTAGAAATTGAGAAAACATTGAATGGCAACAACTCCATACGATTTTCCATTGCGTGGATATTGAGACTTGTCTCCATAGGGCTTTTCATCAGATCCCAATTATATTCGTGCATTATTTCGATAATTTTATAAAGTTTAGTATTTTAGCCAATTGTGTCGAATTTATTTCAAAATTCAATCACAAAGTTATTATAAATTTCCATCAACTTCTAATCTAATTTAAGTTTAAAAGTCCCATCTAATAAAACGATTTTCTCTTGCTTCATTTCAGGTCAAAATATGGTTTCAAAATCGTCGTACCAAATGGAAAAGACAAGATAATGTTACCAACTCTGAGGCTGCCGAGGTTAAATCAGCTAATTCGGGCAAAGTAACAACAGCCACATCATCAACGACCACCACATCATCAATGGCAACAGCAACAACTACCTCGACAACGTCATCCTCGGCAACAATGGAGAGCGGCAGCATTACAACAAATGGCAAATCAGCGTCAACGCCACCTGCAGCAGCAGTAGCGGCACCATCAACAACGGGGACTACAGCAAATGGTCCAGTGACCGCAACATCAGCATCAAACACTGAAACGATTGTTCCGACTCCACCAGCTACAACAAAGAGGAATTCTTCACATAACGCCAATGGAAATAGCTCCAGTGGCGGTGGGAATGGTACGACTAGTGCAGAAGGTAAACGCAACATTGCAAATGAATTAAGTGCAAAATTAACCGCTAAACAAGCGACAAAAATCAAAAAACAATTGAGCGCTTTGGTAGAGAAAACCTCAAAAAACGCTACAGGTTCAACAAAGCATGAAGGTGGCGGTAGTGGTGGTGGTGGACATCATGCATTACATGCTCCTGCCCCCACCAACAACACGGGCACGTCTACGGGCAAATTAGCAAATAATACAAATGCAAAGGATAACAACAATGCCAGTGGCACAACGACGACTACTACGAGCAACAATAAACAGATGCACAACAACAATCATCACCAGCGAATGCATCATCATCACCAGCATCATCATCGCCATATACCACACCATCATCATGCTATTCCATTAACGGTCGAGCCTGCAGCACCATTGGAACAGACTGAAAAACTCGAAATCAAACTGGAAGAGTCGCCGCAACATCGTGAATTGCAATTAACATTGCTACGTGCGGCACATGGCGGCCAAAGTCCACACTACGGAGAAATGGATTTCGAGAGTAAATTGGCTGCGTCGAAAATTTCAAATGCTTTGGCTATGGCCAAATTGAGTGCACCCGAAAATCTGCTCAAAAAGGCGAAATCCTCTAAAGCCGAAAAACTTCAGGCAAAAGAGGTCAAAACGGAAATAAAGGAAACAAAGGATGTGACCGCAGCGGCAGCAGCGAAAAAACAAGGTGTTGTCTCGTCGTCATGTCCTCCTTTTGTGAATGGCAAAAGCAAGAATAATAATATGCAGTGTGATCTCGACAATGATGCAAAAACTGGCGGCGAAGGCAGCGAGAACAAGGGCTTTCTTCCTACCCCCATGGAATGCGATAATTTTATTGAGAACAAAAATGGATTGAAATTAAAAGAAGAAGCTCCACCAGTCTCATCGGCAGTTTCGTCTGTCGATGATGATAACGATGATACTGAAATGCAAGAAATTTAAAATTTAATGAATTCTAAAAATATTATATTGAAAAAGATCTTCCAGTCAAAAAAGAAAGCAAATTGTGTGCCAAAAAGTGTATGAGAAGAAATTACTCTAAATGCGAATAGCGCTGGTTAGTTAGGTCATAGAAAAGAGAGAGGGAGCTTTAAATTTCAGTTAAAAAGTAGTATGCCTTTACTTATGAAATTACTTACGCAAAGTGCAGTAGTTATTTTTTAGAGTCTCAACTGATTTAAAAACCTGGGAAATTGTTAAAAAAAACTCGGATTTTAATCCCAACAAGAGTCTTCAGATATGACATTAAATTCGCTTTTTTACCATACCAAAAAACAGCCGAAATTGTTTATAAAATATACATTAGTATAGTTCATTGGACTAAATATTAGGTTGAAACCTCCGTCGAGTAAACTCAGATTGAACTAATGCTATTTGTTTGTCTCTTCCCAGAATAAATTAATTTTCGATCTTCCTAGTGGAATACAAATTATATTTTTGGTTAAACAAAACTTAAGTCAAATTTAATTAACAAAACAATGGATACTTTTTCGGTAAATGGAATACTACTACAAATCCTCAATGATTCAAAAAATAAACATGTCATTAAATTCGCTTTATTACCATATCAAAATACAGGCGAATTTGTTTAGAAAATATACATTAGTATAGTTCATTGGACTGAATATTAGGTGTACTCCGAAGCCAACATTTTCATGAAGCCTTCGATCCATACGTATAGAAGTGGTATTCCGCCAACCCATTCATCTCTGCCTGGTATCATAGTTATGTAGTTCCTCTCGAATGTGTACACCGTTGGTATATAGTCCACTCAGTCGGTTACCATTGCACTAAAAAGTGTTATTCTCATGTGATCGCAGTTCTTATACCTCCACAATGATACACAGTTTAATCTTCCTGATCTGTTTGCAAATTCTCTAGCCACAATATAAATCGGCTGTAGATGGATTAGACGTTGTAGATACTCTATCGATGTAGTCCTTAAAGCTCCGCTGATGCTAGGTAGACAATTCTCTGAACCTTCATTAAAAGACTGGTGATGGATCGCTTAACCGTCGACGCCCACGATACGATAGTATTGGCCCGCTACTGCTATATATCCAAAGGACGATTTTAGTAGAGAGTCTACAACATGCTTTCCTGCAGGAATATAAAGTCTTCCCTACACGTTCCAATATATTTTAAGGCCGAGGGACAATTTCCTATCTAGGATTATACCTAGATTATCTTTTCACTTTCAGGAAATACTAGCTAAGTTCAATTTAGCCGAGAACCTAGACGTGGAATATACTTCCTGGTGAAGAGAACCAATTCTGTCTTGTTTGGATTAATGACCAAACCACTGCTTCTGGCCCGTGTATCCAACGTATTCAGCGCCAACTGTAGAATGTCTCTGAGGCCGTTGGAGAATTTCCCAGTTACTCCCACTGAGAGTTATCTTCTCGTGTAAGTGGGTGAAGAAAATTTTACAAAAACGGTGATTCGGCTTCTATAGACCCGTTTTCACCGATTAAGCATTGCTTCACGAATTCCCCATATTCGAAAATAGGTTAAACGGCTAATTATACCCTACACCACACTGTGGTACAGGGTATTATAAGTTTGTTTCACGGCAGATGTTTGTAACACCTGAAAATAACACAGCTAGACCCATCTTAAAGTATACCGATCGACTCAGAATCACTAGCTGAGTCGATTTAACCATGTCTGTCCGTCTGTCCATGTAAAGTTGTTCGTCAACTACAGGTCGCAATTTCACTCCGATCGTTCTGAAATTTTGCAGTTTATAGTATTTCGCAGCTGTAAAGATCCCTATTGAATGTGGTTGAAATCGGTTCAGATTTAGATATAGCTCGCATATATATCTTTCGTCCGATTTGGCCCTTTAGTCCTATAGAAGCTGTATTTTACATCCAATCGTTTTGATATTTAGAATGGTAGAGTTTCTGGATCCATGGACTAACATTGCCGAATTTGAAGAAAATCGGTTAAGATTTAGCTATAGCTCCCATATATATGTTTCGTCCGATTTTGCTCTTTAGTCCTGTAGAAGCTGTATTTTACATCCAATCGTTTTTATACCCTACACCACACTGTGGTACAGAAACCAATTGTTCCAACTTAATACGAAACTTTTATAATACCCTATACCACACTGTGGTACAGGGTATTATTTAAGTATAAAATGTCCCAAAAGTAAATTTATGTAAACAATTTATACATGAATTACAAAATTTATATTTCGGAGTTATTCAATATTACGAGAGTGGTGTAGAGTATTATATAGTTGGCCCGCCCGACTTTAGCCTTTTCTTACTGGTTTTTAAATTCAATTCTGTATAACGGTGCTATATGTGCTATGAATTTTATTGAGAACAAAAATTGATTGGTAATAATGCAAAGTCCATTTCCTTTTATCGAGTATGTCGGTGATGGTACTGAAATGGATAAAATTCTAAATGTAATTAATTCAAAATAACAGAAATATTGTATGAGAAGTCCCAAGTCAAAAAGAAAAACAGATTATGAGTTACTTTGATAAATGATAGAGCTCATTATATACTGTAAATTAAATTGTTTTCCAAAAGAGAGTTTCTAACAATAGGAACAAATGTTATTGAATGATAATATATGAAATTCAAAGGCTTTACTGACCCTATTAGTTTACCCACAAACTCCTACAGCAACAAAAATAAAGTTATAAACTATGTAAGGCTATAGAATGAATATTTTGAAATAAATAATGCATCGCTTATGACATTTATCTTTTAACTAACACATTAAAAATTACTTTTTCCAGATTTTCACTTTGTTGAGACTCTAAAATAATTTCACAGAAACTGTCCTAAGATAATAAGGAGTGTGGTAACACAAAAAAGTGCATAAAGAAGAAGCTCAATTAAATATTTGTATGTATTATAAATAAAACAAACACCATAACTTTTAGAAATAAGAACAAATTAAGATAAGTTAAAGTTAGAGAAAATCAAAGATAATATGTGTTTAATTGTAACAAATTATTTCATTATATTTCAAATGTTAATTACATAAAAAAGAGGAAAAGAATGTAAAAAGTAAATTGAAAAAAAAAATATATATATATTCATTCATTGAGGCCATAGAAGAAGCTTAAAACTAATCATTGGTAATGTTAATTAAGACAAAAGATATAAATATATAAGAAAAACTCCCTTGAACAAAGAATATTAAGAAAGCAACTCTTAAGATTTCATGTGATAATTTAAAAATCTTATAAGAATATGAAACTAAAAGTATACGACGATATATACCATAAAAAAAAAAACAAAAAGTAAATAAAATTAAATTAAATTGTAAAAAATTAAGATTTTAAATCAACTTCAAAAGAACAAATTACAGCTCAATTATATTCAAAATCGGAAGTAAATTTAACTGAACATCCAACTTATTCTTATACAAACCCACAAACATTTGTATGTATTCTTAAATAAATTTATAATTGATATATCGGACAAATTGAAGCAATCCCATTTCGATAAAGGCTATGAAACAATGCAAACAGAAACTATTTTCTCTACTATATCTTTAAAAGGAAAATTGTGAATTCAAGTTCACAGTTTTGTTCGCCTTTAAAATGGTTTTTCTCAAATTTATTCAATGTATCCGAATTATATATTGGTTATGTGTAATATATATTTCAATAACTTAAGCTTTTTGTTGTACTTTTTTAAAAATTATTTTCTTAAATATTCATTCAAATGTGAAAGAATGAAATATGTTATTAATTAATTATAACGGTAATAATGATAAATAATAATATTAATATTTATTGAATGTACAAAACTATGTTTAGCTTTAACAAACTTAAAACACAACAGTCATAATACATAACTAAATAATAACAAATAAAAAAACAGAATACAAATATATATTATATGCCAAAATTCTTGAAAAAAATATAGTTTTCTTTCATTTTAAGGCGGGGAAGGAACTTCACATCCTAGGGCACATTTACCACACCCTCTGGAGTTATGAGAAATTCCGCGTATGCTATGGGTGTTTCGGGAGAATACATGATTTCCAGTTTTCGCACGGTTAAGAGTTTATCATGACATTTAATCTGTTTGGGCACCTTGGAGATACGCATACGTGTTCGTCCTAAATGAGCCCAAGCTAGGCCCAAACACGGTACTTCGGGTTGTTTTTTACTTATACTGGTGACCTTAGAAAAGGAAATTTTAAATAAGTATGGAACGCCAAACGATAGCATAGAACATGCGATTTAAAATTGTTTTTTTCTAAATTCATGCAATGCTACATAGTCTACAAACATTTAAAAAGGTGTGCGATTACACTAGTTCGGACTACGAAAGTAATTTTATATGTATTTATAAGTATGCAGAAAAGAATTGTAAAATGTTAGGTTGCAAAGAAATTGTAAAATGTTAGGTTGGGGTACGAAATGTCGGGTGTACAGAAGATGCGAACTATTAGGGATATAGAACAAACAGTAGAAAGTCCTTAGACTGTTCGGTACAAGCTGCATCTCCCAAAACAGGAGCCTGGGGCAACTACAAAGAAGAACTCAGTACAAGAGTGAGTTGAGAAAGACTCAAAATAAATTCTGAATAGATTTCACAAGGAAACGGACAATTTAACAGCAATACCTTGTACCTTTGTGATGTACCAAACCGTCATCAAGAAAAATGAAACTTCTTCGACGACTTCAAGTGATGAATCTACGGGGACACTCCTATTAGATTTAGATTTATTGAATGTTTTCACATTCGAATTGTTCAGCTTTTTCGATCAACTCTCCCTTTCGAAAGAGAGGTTTTTGTGGTGTATTGGAAAAGATAAGAAGACTCTGCGCTTTGAAAGCCATGTAAACACATACCCTTATACATATTTCAATCCTGTGCGGGGATATCATCAGGGGGACTTATACATAACACTGTGTGAGCTTGTAGTTGTGGCGATCAACACTTGTATATATTCTACAAAGAAATTTGCATATGGGAATTATATACCTGCGAAGAAAACTTACAATTGGAGATTCCCTTGAAGTTCTGCCATATGAGGTGGCCAGCGAGGTTGTAACAATCTTAGAATTATTTGGGCTTTAAAAGCTTTAAACGTTCGCAAGTACCAGACAATGTCTCTATACAGGCAGTTCAAAAGATGAAAATTAAGTGGACTTAGATCATTTCTAAGGAACTGGGTCTGCTCACCAGACAGAAATCTTTTACAGAGAACAGAACGCAAAAAAAAATTGTTTCCGGGACCTAAATTTTTTTTGTAGATTGAGGCTACTATTTTATGAAACCAAAACAGAAATTTTTTAAGCTAACGTTATTTTTTAATTTAAATTTTCATGGAAGGTACTTTTAGTATTATTTGGATCATGTTTTTTAAGTACATATAAGCTAGATAAAGCCGGGATACCTTCTAAATTAAAGGAAATTTTGAGGAAATGCTGAAAACATCTCTTTCGAAATTCTGAGTCGGTGGTCGCAGCTTTAAGAGCGCTTACTTCAATTTTCGGCCTTAATAATCGATGAAGCTCATTTCTGGCTGAGTGGTTTTGTCAATAAACCAAATATGCGTTATTGGACAGCAACAAAACCACATGTGCTTCAAGAGACAAAATTGCATCCAAAAAAATTCCTGTGGTTTTCATGCCGGAGGTGTGATTGGGCCATATTTTTTCGTCGATGAATATAATCGTCATGTTACCGTCAATGGAGAGTGCTATCGTGCCATGTTAGAAAATTATTTTTGGCCTGAATTGGATGAGCTTGACATCGCCGATTTGTGGTTTCAACAAGACGGTGCCACTAGCCACACAGCACGCCTTACAATCGATTTACTAAAAGGCAAATTCAAGGGACTATAGGTAGTGTAAAAGCATTACACTCCACAAAATTGTAAACATTTGTATTGAATGGATTCAGAGTTATAAGCCGTTTACTTTATGCAAATTTTGCTATCAAAGTTATAAGCCGTTAACTTTTCGTGCAAACTGGCGCATTTGTATGGAGGGTACCAAAAGGGCCGTGGCAACTTCGCCCATTTTTCTCAAGATGGTAGCGATTAAGAAACTGATGGCGATTTCGTTTGTGCAAAAAAATGTAAAAAAATTTCTACATTTTACACTGAAACCGCATTTTTATGTTTGTTTGTAAAAATGGTGCAGCCGTATGAACGGGTTTTGATTTCGTTTGTAAAATTAATACACTTCGCAAATGAGAAAATATCGCATTTTCCACACTCAGCCCAGTTTACCAGTGTTGCACTGTCAAAAAGCAAACTTCAGAAACAAACCTAATTGAAAGCGTACATTTTTAATGCACTATCAAATGGTTGCGCCATAATGTAGGTATGGGTTTTACTCACCGCACGATTTTTGTTCGATTTTTCGCATGCAAAATGCGAAATTAGCAGTGGGTGCAGGGGGAATTTTAAAATGTCGCAACAAGATGCGGTGATATTATTTTTCAGAAACGAAATCACCATGATACTATGTGTGAAATTGAGGAAGATTCCGATAAGTAGTATAGAAGTTATTAAAGAATTAATATTTAACTAAATGTTGACCCTTTGTGGGGGAAGTACTAGAAGGAGTGGGCGAATAGGGTCCATCTTTAAACATAACATATCAAATTTGAAGTCAATCTGTTACACCTGTCGAAAGTTGTCGTGTACACAAGCCAGATAGACAGACGGACGGACATTGCACAAATGATTTAAAATGGCCCAAAACGGATTTTCCCCAAATATTCTTGGGGTCTCTTAGGTCACTCCTTTGATGTGTTACAATTTTGGCCCGCAGCAACTGATATATAACCTCGTTCACAATAGTGGAGGTATAAGAAAAAAATTTTGTTGAAATTCTCATACTTCTACCGAAAGAAATATAATTTCTACATTTATTTATTTTTTTATTTTAATCGAACGGTCCCAACGCATCCACCCGCCCCTTCCGAGCGAGAGAGCTACATCCCCATGACGTAGGGATTGCGTACACACCATGATCCGGACCATGGCGGTATAATAGTAGAGGGTGGAAATACCAGCTACAGAAAAATGTCAACAGCCGGCACATGCAAAAATTCAATTTTTTTTCTATATATAGACATGAAGTGAACCCCTAAACAAATAAAATTTGTCTATTGACACATTTGAAAAAGAGATTATTCTAGATCTAACTGCATCAATTTCTACATCAATGTCAATAACTTCATATAAAGTGTGCGAACATTCTACGAATGGGCTCTTGCGAAGCATAATTTGTACGTTGAAAATCAATATGTAATAATTGGTAATATCTGGTAGGTCTATATGGTACATTAAATCCAATCCTAGACGGATTAAAATTTGAGGACACATCACCAATTACGATATAACTTTCAGCACCATGGTGGTGTTCAGCATAATACGTCTACTCTTAAGAGTAGGCAGTCTTGTCAAATTCAACCTGCTAGTATAGGGTGGAAGAACAGGTTGTAGAACATATCATTAAGGATGCCATTCTTGAATTTATTGATGACCGAGGTCTTATTGGTAACCATCAATATGGCTTTAGACATGGGTTCAGTACAACAACACATTTGCTACACCTTACTGATTTGATCAGAGACGTTTATAATAGCACTGATATTGGTGTGCTTGTTGGACAGGACTTGTCTAAGGCATTTTATTCTATCGATCATGCACTACTATTGCAAAAGTTGCAGCGCAACTTTAGATTTTCTCCATCTGCCTGTAAATTGATTTCTTCCTATTTAACTGGTGGTGTTCAGTCTGACTTGCGTAGTATTGAATGTGGAGTTCCTCAAGGGTCTGTTTAGGGCCCGTTGCTGTTTATTATGTATGTTAATGATATTTCGTGTGCTGTTTCAGTTGGTAATTGTAATCTTTTCCTCTACGCTGATGACATTCACGTCTTCTTTCGTAGTGAGTCTCGTTCTTCGCTTGAAATTGTTATAAATTCATCCTTACATTCGCTCTCTGGCTGAGTACTAATGGTCTTAGTATTAATTTGAGTAAAACAAAAGCTTTATTATTTAACAACTCTAGGAGTGTAAAATCTTACTTCTAATGGTTCACCCTCTCTATGTTGTATGTTTAATTTTTGTAGATCTTCCCGTAATCCTCAACTATTACTACCACGATTATATCTCCGAATAAAATCTAGCAAAGAAATAATTTTAATATTACTCTCTCTCTTCTCAGTTTACCCCTAGCTTCAAAAGTATGGATCTTTTAACTAGCGAAATTTAGGGGATAAGTTTGATTTACGTCCAGAGAGTGTCATTTTATTTACATTCAGAAAAATATTTTCTTTATGTTAATTCTTTTTATCGTTATTAATCATTTTTTATTTTACTATACATAAGTATGTAAATATATCGATTTTTGTGTAGCTATGTTATTATAGTTTTAACTTCTGTTATATCTGAATGCTTTAAAGGTGGTTTACTTGAGTGTAGATCTTATTAATTAATGGAAATTTGTATAAAGTTAATATAAGGTTATTGAGCCGACTCAATCTTATCAACGTAAATCCCGTAATGGGGGTCCCACACTACGGACCCATATTCTAGAATAGGTCTAACTAGGGACGTATACAACTGTCTAGTTACATATGGATCTACGAATTCTTTCGCCCATCGCTTATTGAAACCGAGCACGCCATAAGCTTTATCCACCATTGTAATTATGTGGTTATTGAAAATAAGTTTAGGATCCATTAATATACCAATAAGTTGTTACTAAAACCAAATAATGTTTGATTACTAAGAACAAACTCGTTTATAACCTGAGAAGAAAATTGCACTAAATTTGTCACAGTTGACAGACCTTTACGAAATCCATGTTGGAATGGACTTAGAATAGACGATACTTTATGAGATAAAATTTCAGTAACCATTTTCTCAAAAAGTTTTGGAATTATACTTAATTACCACGATAATTCCCCACATCAGTGAGGCTTCCAGATTTATGAAGAGGGATTAAGCAAGATGTTCTCCAAATGGATGGGAAATAGCCATATTTTAACGAAATATTAAATAGCAATGTAAGCGGAACAGAAAGACTTTGAGCACAATATTTGAGGATTATACTAGGTACACTATTAGAAGATTTAAGCTTGGCCAAACACGAAAATACAAATAGGAAATCAAAATAAGGTATGCTTAGCTGATTCAATGAAGGAATATTGTAAGTGTAGGTGACGTCTAGTTGTCTCTGTTGATGAGAATAGGTTGATGAAAAAAATTTTCCAAAAACATTAACGTTTGATTGGTCACCACAGAATTCCTCACTATCTATTTCAAACGTAGATCATATTTACACGATCTAAAATCATAGAAAGATTTAGGATTCGATTTAAAATTGAGGGCTAACTTCTCTAAGTAGAATCGATTCAATATTAAATTGAGATCTGGCAATAGCATACTTTGCATAATCGGTCTCCGAACCCGATTTTTTAAATTTTTTAAGTTCTTCAAGTTCTTAATAGCAGTAGAATCTGAAGAATACCATGGTTGACTATTAGAATTTTTAACACGAATCTTCGGAACAGATTGATCCAAACATTTATTCAATACGTTAAAAAAAATGGTCAATATTTTAATAATTCCGAGTTTGGAGGGATTAGGGACGAGCAGCTAACGAATAATTTGGTTTTCCCTAAATTAACAGAGACAACAATGAATTCAATGTCGTTAGCTATGTCAAGAAAGACACGTTCTGATGACAACGAACTAACTACAGCGATAAGGACACCACCACCAATTTTATTTAGACGATCTTTTCTGTATATTACGTATTCATTAGATACAATTTCGGAATGAAATATATTAGGTTAATGAACTTTTAAAAGCAAAGAAATATTGAAATTAGCTTTGTCACTGCTAAACTGACGACAGTCTGAGAATTGAAAATTGTGTTTTCGCGCATAATTTATCTCATATAGTACTTCATAAAAGTCTTCTAAAGGACAAAAAAATAATAAAGTTTTGGTAGCGACAGGATTGATACTGGTTTATATACAGCACACCTGTCTATTCAGTTTTCTAGCTCTTAGAAGTGCTTCGGAGGTCAATTGATCGAAAATCACTTAGCGAAACATCGAAAGTCAAATCCTAATAAATATATTAGTGGGTGTGAAAACTTAGAGAATCTCTGTTCCCCAGAAGAGTAACTAAAACAATATGTGCAGAATTTGTTAAAATATTTGTTAGTGTACTAAACCTAGCAACTATATCCAGGATAATTTCTCAACCATAGACCATTATATGTCTAATCTGTGATAGAAACAATTATGTAATAGATGGAATGTTTAAAATTTGGCAGTGCATATAATGCACTATGATTTCTGGGCCATAACAGAAGAAAGCTAACAATTTCCTATATTTTATTTTGTGTTTAATGAAATCAGCGAAAATTTTATTATTTTTTAGAAAAAGTACTAATGGTCATGCATTGCGTTACCAATTAAATGAAGAAGAACCACTAAGCGCTTACCTGATTTACGCAAACAACAGCACAGTTATGTCTATCGGCTAAACTGAGAAGGCAATTAGCCAATTTACGCATATCTCGAGCACGTTGAACAAAATCCGTATATGTTCGAAAAACAGCGGCCACCGAATCTATGACGATCAAGCGAACACGTTCTGAAGACATCAGTGGAGGTAAACGCTCCGAACAACATTTCAATAGTTGGTCCTAATAGCAGCAAAGGCATGGATAAAGCAGAAATATGGAAGCTAAGAATATTTTAGACATATCAAAAAAGTGGAATCAATAAACCTACACTGTTAAGAATATGTTCTACATGAACATTGGCCAAATAGTTGATTCCAAGCGATGGATATCTCTTTGTAAATATTTGCGATATTTCGTGAAGACGTTTCGAGGGAAATGTATGTTCAGTACAAATAAATGCAACACTTGCGCCCAAGCCCCCAAACTCCGGAGGCAATTGTGCCATTAATGACAATTGAAGTAACAGTTGGGTTTTGCCAGATCCCGCAACACCACAAAATTCCGTTATGCCGCGTGTAACAATTCCACGGGTACATTTGTCTAGAGCTTCACAGCCGAAACTCAAACGAGACCATTTCATGCAGTAGGGAAGATCGAGAAGATCTGAAACTAAAGTGAAAATCTTTAGTGTATAATATTTAGAGATGGCTTAAATAATTAACCGAATTTAAAACTAAATATAGTGCGATCATTAAACTTAAATACGGAGAACTACTAACACATGTTTATAACATGGATGATAATAAATTTAAAAAAAAATAACTATTCTTGAACTCATGTATCTTTTACACGTGGTAATATATCCCCAAACTTAGCGCAAGTTTAAATTAAAATAGAATTTAGCGAGCTAACTAATGAATTTCTCAACTTATATACTAGTTACGCGAGATTTGAACTTTCATACACAGTAATGGTTTCTTCGTCGAACAAACTCATTAAAAATTGGCGTATTTGCCAAGCCCCATTTAATTTGATTGAATTTTGACATTTTACATTATATATATTTACTAAGGATCAGTGTTGTTATACACAGTTAAGTAGGTTCAGTAGACTGAAATGTTCTAGGATTCAGAAACTGATTGCGGAGATAATAAATTTTTTAAAATATGCCGCAGACAAATTGTACTGCGTTTTATATTTCATTGATGATTTATAATCATCGTAAGCACAATTTTAAATCGCGAAAGGAAGCAGATATGATTTTGGTATTTGCATAGCTGCGTAGAGGGGATGATTCTGAACAAATCCCCATTAGACGTTTTAGGCGTCATTCTATAGCAATTGAGACATGGATTGAACATTTATTCGTAGTCAAGACTTTAATAGCGCAAATTCCTATGACAAATAGTTGGGTCCGAAAGAGATCCCAAAAAGTAAAAGCGTTAAGTTCGGCCATGCCGAATCATGTATACCGTCTACCATGGATAGCATGTAAATCGGTTCGGGCACAAATAAAGTCATATTACTAAATTTCAGCCAGATTCGTTGAAATTTGTGGTTTTTGTAGCGTTAAGAAGTAAAATCTAGAGGGATCTTTGTATGGGGGCTATATCAAAACATGAACCTACGGCTACCGCTGTTCGTGTGAAGGTGTCCGGGTATAAATAAACCCTAATTACCAATTTTCAGCACGATCAGTTGACATTTGTGGTCTCTATGGCGTCATCGGACAGATTCTATATGTATATGGGGGCTATATAAAAATGTAGACCGATATTACCCATTTTCAATCCCAAGTTACCTGTAGCTATAGGAAGCATCTATAGCAAATTTCACCTAGCCACCTAGCTCAAGTATTATAGATTGTAGCGTGATTAAGAATTAAGAATATGTATACTTTATGAGTTCTCAGATCAATATTTAGAGGTATTGCAAACGGAGTGACAAAATGAATATACCCCCCATCCTTTGGTGGAGGGTTTAAAAAGGTATACCGCTTTTTGACATACGTACATAGGTAGGTATACTTAGTTTTTTTTAAATCGCTTATTTTAACCGAAGGAAGCTGCCTTTTTCGATAAATCCTAAAAGAAAACAATTCAGTCGAATGAAGGTGTTATTTACATGATGCAATATGTGCAAGCACACATTCAAATGATATGATGAAATAAATAAATTTTAGATATTGGTTCAATTTGCAATCGATCAAATAAAGTAGCAAATCAAGATCATGGGCGATACAAGAATATAATAAATATAAGTAGTTGTTTATATCTTATAGTCGGAATGGGAAGAAGATTGGAATACCAATTTGCGTGTTACAATTATAAATACAACAAAGACTAAACATAAATTAAACTTACCTCTAATACTATCTTTGGCCACAACTTTGGCTGCAGTTGCTTTAAGAACATAGATATCATGGGGAGAACTTTCCTGCAGCAACAAATGAGCAGTGGGAGTCAACATGGCCTGTTCGGCACTTTTGATTTTCGCTAAAAAAAGGAAAATATAAAAATTTAATGAATGTTTCAAAATTATAAGGAGAAATGTTACCTTTTTCCGCCACAGCTTTAGCTTCGTCTGGTAAAGTGTCTAAAAAATCTGCCATTATTATTACGCGATTCACTATTCAACTAAAAGCCCAACGGCGAAAGGCTAAAAGGATAACTGTTGACTTCAACGCTATTCGTCCTTGTTTTCTTCGCTGCTCCTGCTACTGACTTGTGTCGATGGGATTGCGTGTCGCCGAGCAATGTTGAATGTTGAATATTGCATGAGCAATTATAGCGCAAAATTGTAACACTAAACTTTAACACTTTTGCTTCAAACTATTGATTTAGTGGAATTTATTGGGAACAAAATATAAACACACATACGAACGCACGCACTCTCTTTAATATTAAATAAAGTCAAAGTTTATCACGGACAAACGAAATAATTCGCGACGCGGAAGTATTACACGATATTTTAAAGTAAAATGTATGTGCACTTGAAGCGACTAATTTATATAGGCATTTTCGGTAAAGAAAATATGAGCAATATGTTTTGTTATTACCGTTATCTGCATTATTTTCAGCAAAAATTACTCTTGCGATTCTGATTTTGTTTTCAACAATTGCGCGTAATACTTTAGGGTTGCCGTTCTCCATAATTGGAAAATTAAATGGTGGATGATTGTATAAGCAAAGGTACAAATTTCGCGTTGAAGCGTTAGGGACTTTATAGACTTTGGTAAACAAAAAATGGAACAATATTCTATTTTCATTGAATGAGTTACACAGCAAAGTGCGCGAAGCATCTGTGAGATAAAGCTAACAAAGCGCTGGGCTGTCCTGTCAGCTACTAATTCAAACAGTATGTACTCGTATTACAAAACAAAATTGTATGCGCAGAAATCTGCAAAAGCGAAAACACCTGAAATAGACCAACGCGAAATTTGTACCCCCGCCTGTAAAGTGGATGGACTAATGGTGTTTTCTTTTTTTAAAAATGATGTTGCCCTGTCAGAGAGCAGCATTTTTTATGGTCAGAATCGAAAACAAAAATACAAAAAAACTAGCTTTTTAACACACAAAAAAAAAACGAAAAACAAAGAATACTCCACGGCGCCGCCTAAACAAAGCATCCGTCAAAACTTCATTTGAAAAAATCACGCACGTACACTCGACGCTGAAAAACATATATTTCGTAGGGCAGCGTCCACCCCTTCGATTATATACAGGGCTGAAATGTTGCATTTTTGCACAAAAGAAAACAAAACCCTATCTACGTACATCATTTTTTTCCAAACGAAAACAAAAGTCATTTTTGGGGAGAAAGGCAGGAAAAATGTAGCATTTCATCTCTCTTGAAAAACTTTAAAATTTGAGATATATTCGGTCGAATTTCGTTTAAAACCGCTTTCTTAGTACCCGTCTTTGCAGAAAGAAGGAAGCAAATACCGTATACGGGATTAATCTTGATTAATCTAATTAGAAGACATTTCGAAAAGAAAAATTAAATATTTTTTCCCGGATAAAGTTGACCAACCTCTAAATGTTTGCAAGCGTTTCGGTCGTAATAACAGAGAGGAAAATAATTTTGATGCAAAAAGATCTAAAAATAGTTATAAACTTTTTTCAGTTTAGTGTTTAAGCTATTTTTGCATTTTTTCTGAATAGGGAACCTTTCAAGAAACTTGTGTTAAAATTTGAGGTGATTCGGAGCAAAACTAACGAAGATACAGCAGTCTAAACCACCGCGCCTCATATGTGACTCAGTACATCAGAAAAACTTTAAAGCGTTTTTCCCAAACCCATGTTTTTAAAGACGGTGCCCCACAGAACTCAAAAACAACTGAACCGATCCTTTTGATCCTAGTAACGTTGTCGTTTTTTTTTTTATAAATTTCTTAATTTTTTCATTTAACAATAACCAATTAGTCGATTTTTTCTCGCTAAAATCCAATTTTTCACTTCAGTGTTCCCAAAAATTTAAATTTCGAATAAAACTCGACGTCGTTACCTGGTCATAACGATTATCTAACTAAATAATTTTTTTTATATCAGATGATGAGGGGCACCGCAATTCAACTTCTTTTCGAGACGCTTCCGCATAAATGCTGTCGTTGCCACATTTTTTAATGAAAATTTTACCCAATAAACTTTGAAAGTTATACTTTAATGTTTCAATCAAAAAATTGTAACCGTTTTGTCACAAAAAAAATCATAAAAATGTGCCGTTTTTTGTACGAATTAACGTTACCCTGTGGGAATGGTTGTTATTTAAAATTAAAAACACAAAACGTCGATATTGATAATCAACGTTCAGCGCGTGTGAATAGGAACTTACCACAGTATCTTTGTAGCGAACGTATAATATGCATTTCATAAAAAAAACAAACGAAATAAGTCCAGAATCTGGACTAAATCTTTATATCAAGCGACAAATCTTCTGTGTTCTATCCTTATAATCTGCCTAAGAACAGTTATGGCAACCCTAATAAGTCAGCTGTTCAGCAGTCTCCAAAACCATTTCTCCAACATTTTGTAATAATAGGTTTTGGGCTTTGCTAACTCAACAACGAATGACCCAAAATGATTAAATTCCCATAACAACAGTGGTACAAGCAGCCTGAGCGCTTCTTATTTATAGTTTTCGGCAGATCTTCAGAAAAAATACCTTGAAAACGCGTCGGATGAATACATTTTTAGTTTTTACTGATTCGTCATTATCTTTTTAACTTCGATGTATAATGTATAACAGGTTTAAACGTGATCCTTCCAAAAATACTGTCAAAAATAATTAAACTTTATTCTCTCGTAGAGTTCGACAGATATCTCAGTTTTTTCCGCGATTTTGTAAGCTTTTGTGTGAAAGGCTCGTAATGGTGGAATTAAGATGTTAAATAAAATAATTATAAAAAAAAATTGTATCGCAATACTGTGCCGGAGTCAGTAGTCGAATTGTTTGTGTAAAATTAATTAAGTTATTTATTTAACTTGTTGACGGTAGAGTTGGGTAGTTCGTGAACGAACTAGTTCAATTCACACAACTCGTTAATTTCAGCTCAGTAGTTCACTATGTTTTTTTCTTCAACCATATCATTTCGTTCTCTCTTCTCTGCTGTTATTTTTATGTCATCGTCAATGTATGATTCTACATATACAAACGCCTTTGTATTTTTTTTTCCAACTCTTCCATTCATATTCCAATCAGATTCCTTTAATAGCGGCTTATTTGATCTGGTGATCTACTGAACGAAATGAACTGTTTAAGTAAAGTGAACTGGTGAGCTAAAGAGCTGGTGTGCTAAAGTGAGCTGTTGAACTAAATGAACGAACTAGTTCACTCAATTGAACTGAAGTAAAAAGAGCGATCACTTAAAAGAACTATAGTGCCCAACTCTAGTTGACGGCAGATCTCGTTTGGATTGTGTGCTATGTATGTATGTATGTTTGAAAACATGCATGGGCATAACAACTTGAACTATGACGGCTGGCTGGCTCTTGCTTCCATGAAAGACGTACAAAATAAGATTACCCGAATCTCCTTTGAACTTCGTTCATTATCGTTGATGCGCGTTGCGTATATTTTTGTGACTCTCTTCATCAATTAACAATAAATACATTAAAAAATCAAAACGAAAAGAAGGTCGAAATTTAAAAGGTATATACATAAATATATTCGTGTTTGGTCTTAGTGCAGCGACACTCTAGATACCTCTAACGTTTTTAAAATGAGGTCGTATGGGCGGGATCACATCGCTGATCCCATTTCTGCAAAAGGAGTACGTGTGAAATTTAAGGCGATTGGGGCAAGGATTCTTTTGCCCACTCCCACTGTTCTTATTTCACCATTTTTAGTGGGGTAATTCATATTTCTGTCAAATACATACGAGCTGAATTTCAACATAATCGGCGTAGCGGCAATGAGGTCGTCTGGGCGAAACAACAATTTTTTATTACATTCGTATCCGGCACCACACTGTGGTCCAGGGTATTATGAGTTTGTGCATTTGTTTGTAACACCCAAAAGAAGACGAGATTGGTCCAATGTTTATTATACCGATCGACTTGGAATCACTTCCTAAGTCGATTTAACCACTGTAGATGTATCGTTGTAATTAAAGCGCAGGCCTTATTTATGGTCCAATCGTAATGAAATTTAGCACAATTCTCTTTTTTGGTCCTAAGACGAACCCTATTCAAACTGGTGGAAATCACTTCAGGTTTAGCTACAGCTCCCATATATATTTTCTTCAAATTTGGGTTCTAAGGACTATAGAAGGGGTAGTTTACAGAGACAAATATCTTTACCCATTAATAAAGACTACTAAATTTAGTGGATAAAGGCCCCTCCCATACAGAGTCAAGCTAGTTTTAGCTCAACCTATAATAATCCAATAATTATGTTTCGTTTTCGTTTGCTTTTGTAGGTAAGAGTTTTTAACATTGTCTTTCTAACTCTAAACAAATTTTGGTTTGTAACCAATATATCGTCCCTTCAATATAATAATTGCCTATAATACACTACGCATAGTCTATTAAAGGCTATTATTATATTGAGGGGACGATAGAGTTGTGTAGTTCGTGAACGAGCTGGTTCAATTGAACGGGTCACTATACTGAACTGAACGAACTAGTTCACACAACTCATTAATTTCAGCTCAGTAGTTCACTATGCTTTTTCTTAATCATTTCGTCCTCTCTTCTCAGCTGTTATGTGTTGTTTGATGTGTGTTGTAGAAGTTTTTTCAACTCATTCCAATCAGATTCCTTTAATAGCGGCTGATTTGAACTGGTGATCTACTGAACGAAATTAACTGTTTAAGTAAAGTGAGCTGATGAGCTAAAGAGCTGGTAAGCGAAAGAGCTGGTGAGCTAAAGATCTAGTGAGCTAACGAGCCGGTGAGCTAAAGAATTGGTATGCTAAAGTGAGCTGTTGAACTAAATGAACGAACTATGTAGTTCACTTTATTGAACTGAACTAAAAAGAGCGATCACTTAAAAGAACTATAGTCCCCAACTCTAGGGGACGATATGCTTAGAGTTAGTGAAATGTTGATTTTCTAATAACTTATTATCGAATTATCTTTAGTTCCACACATAATAGCTTTGTCCCTTTACCTACTACAAGATACTAGTTTTGCCATTTTTACCAGTTTTACTCCAAAAACGTTCCTTTACTCAAAAAACTAGTAAAAATAGTATACACATTTAAGAGATAACTTTCAAAATGTCTTTCTCTTTCACTACTTTTTTTCCAAGTAAAGGAGTAGTAGCTTTTTACATTGGTCATAAGGCTTCAAATTACTTGTTTGAATAAAATAAATAAATATTACATTAATCACAATGTAATATTTAAGGGTATACCTTAGACGGTTTACCCGACTAAATTTTTTTAACTTATTTATATTGACTCAATTAATATATCAACCAAATTTCGTTCTTTTACATTCAATCGTTTCTGTGATATATACATATGGGGGATTTCATGTCAATTGATTCAATTTTTAAAAGCAATGTTTTCTGATTGGGATGAAACTGCAACAAGTTTAATACTATTGTATAGTAGTTATGTTGAATTTTGAAATTTTTGTCAAACTGCTCTTTTTCGCCAACCATATAACTAATTAACTATTGTATTTAGAACATTTTGCCCAAAGTGTTTTCGATAGCTTTTGCTTCAATCTTTTTAAGAAAATAAAAAAAATCCCACAAATATATGTTTGTGATTTATTTTTAGTTTACTTTTGCTGGAGAAGCTAAAAAGGGTTTCATTTGCAAAAAAGAACAAAATGTCACTCGGAGTCATACCTGATTAAATTTATTTAAATATTGCTAAGGCCCATATAGCGAGTGTTTAGTAATTGTTGTTGTTTGTCACCCACAGCCAATTGAGACCCTAGGCCAAAATATAAATTAATCTCACGTCAAAGTTTGCGATAGAATCAAAGGAATCGATTGTGAAAATTCTAAAATAACGTCGTCTTGCACCTAGTGCTGGACATTATTTTGGGAATTGTTGGATAAACTTTTGCAAATATATGTATGTACAGGGTGGAGCGCAGTAATTTGCATATTTGGGAATGAAATAAAAAAGTTATGAGCCATAGAAAAATTTATTTTATATTTTAATTATATTGAACAGCCCTTGCCTAGGCCACCAGTAGAGACGGCCATGCAAACCATTGAAGCTACTGTGGCTCCAGCCCTTAAAGAACTTGTAGATAATATGGTAACAAAGAGTCCTACAAAAGAGCAGGCCAATGGTACAGAGTAAGTTGGAAATTGTTTTCGAAACTCTCAGACTGTTTTACTATTTCTTTAATTTTGTTTACAGTGAAGTGACCGTTGGTACCCGTTGTAAAAATTCCGGCTGTACATATTCCTACAGCGGCACCTTCACCGATTTCGATGCATGCCAACTCCATTCCGGTGTTCCCATTTTTCATGAAGGCATGAAGTACTGGCCTTGCTGTCAGCGCAAAACTTCCGATTTTGCCGTCTTTATGGCCCAAAAAGGTTGCATTTCTGGTCAACATAAATGGGATAAAGATAACGTAGATAAACGAGTGGTTCAGTGTCGTTATGATTGGCATCAAACGCCGACAAATGTTATCGTCTCCATTTTTGCGAAAAAGTATAATTACGGCCAGAGCACGGTGGAAGTGAATCCTGTACGTTTACATACAGTCTTGGCATTTCCAGAGCACGAAAATGCCAAATTTGAATTGGATTTGGAATTGAGAGGTGTAAGTATGCAAGAAAAGATAACTAGACCAATTAAATACTGGATCTTGTGGTCCATCCTTATGCAAAAAGACGAAGTATTAAATTCTATGGATAAAATTTTAATTTTTTTGTTTTTAAGCAGTACGATGTCCGCCCAGCTGGCAACGTCCGTCCAAAGAAGTGGTCGAATTCATATTTTGTATTTAGCAATATATATTTTCTCCAAACTTTGTCTAAGTTCGAAAATGGGATATATTACCCAATCCATCGGGTGTAATTGTAACAATTATTTTGGTACCTCCTAAACAAGGACAAGTTCAATCGCTACAGTAAATAATGGGCGTACCTGTTCAGAAAGTACCTTCAAAACCCGAAATTATTGAAGACATTCGCCCATGCGATGACAATCGTATGATTTGAAATCGCAAATATGTTGCTTCAATTTTAATGGTATTTGAAATTTTATTGTAATGAAATACGCACGTGGATGTATTTTTATTCACTATAATTAATAAGTTGGATCTAATAATGCCAAAATGTTTTGTTACAAAAAATTCTGCGGGTCTATTTGGTGTTTTGAAAAAGTAATCGCCAATTTTATGCGAAATGCGATTGCCATGGACGATTAAGAAATATGTTTGCCAAACCAGAAGGTTTTCTATTATTACAACGGATAATCGTTCTGGAATTATGTTATAACTTGTGGAATTAAATTTCTCAAAGCAGAAAATTCCGCTACACAATTGTTTAAAATAACGTATCCATAAAATTAAAATGATACTTCGTATATTATGTGTATGTATAATGATAACTGAATGCTGGAGTATTTGTAATTTTTTTTTGCACAATGATATTCAGAACTTTTTGCGATTTTTAATAATTTACTAAATTTCTTCCTTTGCAGATCATCAATGTGGAAAAACTTCCGTCCATATGTTTGGCACCAAAGTCGAAATAACAATGCCTAAGGCTGAGCCTGGATCTTGGGCCAAATTAGATTTTCCCCGAGAAAAACTTCCGCCACCTCTGAAAGCTGGTCAAGAACTGGCACAAAAATCAAAATCATCAGAAACGGCCGATTCAGATGATGACTTCAATTTGGATGATATCGAGTCTGTGACGCAAGGCGTAACATTGACGGAATTGGCTTCAAGCAAGCCGGATATAGATTAGAGATGTAGAACAACAACAACATTAAAAAGTCTTTGTATATTTCACTGTCATTTTCATAGTTATCGTCTCCATTTTTGCGAAAAAGTATCATTACGGCCAGAGCACGGTAGAAGTGAATCCTGTACGCTTCCATACAGTCTTGGCATTTCCAGAGCACGAAAATGCCAAATATGAATTGGATTTGGAATTGAGAGGTGTAAGTAGAAATGGCTGAGACTATGCAAGAACAGAAAAAAATACAAACTAAGCAGTCGGTCTTGTGGTCCATCTCTATATATAAAGAGAAGTTTCAAATTCTATTGGTACGATTTTGATATTTTTCTTTTAAAAATTTCTATGTCTGTCCAGCTGTATGGTGCACTTCATATTTTGTAGTTAGTGGTATATATTTGTCCCAACTCATTTCGATTTCGTTTGAGGAAAAACTGTTGCCCCGTGGACGTTTAATACTAGAAACTATGTGCACTTTTAAGTCGAAACAACGTAGTCGTTGTACTGTTCAGAAATTACCCCAAAAACCGAAATTATTGAAGACATTAACAAATAATTTATTACAAATCGGCAGTATTTTCTATTATTAAAAAGGATAATAGTTCAGAAATTATATTAAAACCTATGCCATTACATTTTTCCAAGTATAACATTCTACTATATAATTCTTGAAAATAACGTATTTATAGAAATTTAATGTTGGGACGGTTGATATACACCTTCGACTACATATACTGTATATGACACCCATGAGCTATATTTTAGCTCTCGTTAAGAGCTATCTTTTTGCCATTGACCGATTCCCTATCCGACGTACCGGAATCATCGGTCCATAATTCTTCAAAAATGATGCCGGTGAGAACGTAACCGTCAATGGCGACCTTTATCGTGCCATTATAACCGACTACTTGATCCCTGAAATTGAAGCTCGTGATCTCGGCGACATTTGGTTTCAACAAGACGGCGCCACTTCCCGTACATCGCATCAATCAATGAATTTATTGAGAGAACACTTCGGTGAGCAGATAATTTCACGTTTTGGGCCGGTCGATTGGCCACCAAGACAGTTAGACTTTTTCCTGTGGGGATATGTAAAGTCTAAAGTTTATGCGGACAAACCCACTTCGATTCAGGCAAAACATCACGCGAGTCATCGAAAATTGGACTCAACGGATGGACCATGTAAGACGTAGCCGCGGCCAACATTTGATAGACTTAATATTCAAAAAATAAATGCCAAAGAATGTTCTTTCAAATGATAATAAACATTCCCCATTCAATTTGAATTATCCGTGTTTTTTTCTTTAAAAGAGTAGGGAACCTCGAAATGGATCACCCTATATATATATATATATCGTCATCAGAAACGAAAAAGGGCCTACGAAAAGGGCTGTCGTTAGAAAAACGGGGTTTTTAGGATAATATCTAGAGCCCGACCGAAGTCGGATTTTAAGGCCGAAGCCGTAGCCGAACTTCGGCTAAATTTACAACCTTCGGCCGAAGCCGTAGCCGAATGTTTTATTTATTTTTTTATTTTTATTTTATTTAATTCAATAATATAACCAAGCCTTATGGCCATATATGGTTAAATAGGCTACAACATTTAGACATAAAAAATAAAAACTATCTATAAATAAGGAGGAATTGAAACTACTTTGTAAAAGAATTGTTTACTTTGCACCAAAAAATTGTGCCTTTAATCAGTTTATATCTACTGCTTACGTATTAATTTACTTACCACATAAAATTAAAAACCTTAATGTTATAATGACAAAGAAAGTATTTTTTCTGCATTAAGACCTTGTATACTATTTCCTTAATTTGAATACAGCTGCCCAGCAGCATAAACAACTGCTTTCTAGCACACAAGTACTTTTCTGCCACTATTTCCAAATTTTTGAAACATTTCGAGTTACAGTATTGTATTTGTATTTATTTGTATTTATTCATTACAACTTGTAGTATTAAAAATTTTAATTATTCTTGGACTCAATGGCTCATTATTATCTATTCGTACTACTTTTACAAGAATGCTTTCACTAGTTGGAGAGCTTTTAGGTGAGGAACTGAGTCATGTTTTTCTTTATCGTTCTTCCTTTGGTGTCCCTTCTCAAATTATTTTTGTAGTATTGTTCACTTCTGTACACTTCCATGAAGATTTCCATAATAGAATTTTCTTTAAAAAGTCATATAATTCTATTTTTTTTGACTTTTTGAAGAAAAAATCGGCCTTTGGCCAACTTCGGCTTATTTGGTGGCCGAATGCCGAATATTGGCCGAATGTCGAGTTTTGGCCGTAGCCGAACATTCGGTCGGGCTCTAATAATATCTAAACATATTGATGCATATATAAAATCACACAAACATGATTTATAACTGGTTTCTGAAAATAGCGTGAAATAGGATTTTTTTGTTGTTAGTCCCTTTTGAATTTTGTGAATATTCTTGTTCTTACGCCCTTTTTTGCTTCTGATAACGATATGTATGTACACTTTTTTTGTAAAAAAACGCCTTTTGAAGACCTCGGTTAGTAGAATGCACACAAAATCATTCGATACATGATACATTTTGTATACCCGAGGTGGCCGTTTGACTTAAAATTTTGTATGTGATAATGGTTTACTAATTTGTCGAATCTTCTATATTTACATAGATTTCCTTTAACTTGTAATTTCAAAGCCTATTGGTGAATTTTAACAAAATTACAATATAAAAATAATTGAATAATCTACATCATATAAACATTATGGAGTTTTAAGCTTAGTTTCTTGAATAATGCACAAAAATAATTTATTCCCTTAATAGTACAAATTCGCGTTCCCAGAACACTGTTTTCAAAATTTGGGATAAACAATAAATTGCAAGGAGCTGAATACATAGAATATTTTATCTTTCGCAACAAACTCGATATGCTCACAGAATATGTATGCCTTGTAACTTTTTCTGTTACTCTGTGTAATGCACAAGATATTACAAACTTACTTGGATGTCTTCATTTTGAAGGTCCATATATCGGTAGGAAAATTGCAGACGTTTACTATCAGCATTAAATGGAAGACACATGTTGCTACATATGAATATCGATTTAGATAAAGACCCTGAACTGAAAGCTATACTACAATGTCCAGTTGCAGTGGACGTAACTTAATTCCAATAGGTCGTAACAACAAGAACTTTTGATCAAAGTTATTTTGAACATCGCAGAACAACTCAAAATTGTCATTATGTAAATAAAATATCAATGGACAGGCATAAAGTTCCCACAACTTCAGAACAGGTATAATTTAATTGCACAACACTTGTTTTCGAAACGCATTTTTAATGCGTCAATGTTATCCAGGTTTTATTATTATAATTCTCGAAAGAGGCATCGATCGACATACATAAATTACTTCTTCAGAACATCACTTTAAGCAAAATTACCAAAAGAAAATCCACCGGTACACTCCAACGTTCACAAAAACACCACCTTGTAGTTAGTACAAAAAAGATTTTCTAAATCCATATGATGTTCGGTTTGGTTTTTGTGAGTTTTAATTAAATGTTAACTAAATATACATTGAACTTGAATCGAAAGTAAAACAGACAGCCTGCTGCTATTTGTTTACTTCTTGGGAGTGGATTTGCCCAATTCTTCCAAGGCGCGGATTTCAGCGGCAGCGCTGATCTTCTTTTCCTCGGCCAATTTGGCATCGCGGACAATCTTCTGTTGAGCCTCGATTTCACGAACCTTGGCTTCCTTCTTGGACAGGCGGTTTTCATGGAAAGCACCGTAGCCGATGCCAACGGTCAGCAGGGACCATCTGGCGAATTTGATCAAGGGAGATACACGGACTGGAGCTTGAGACATTTTTGCAGGCAAAGTTATGTAATGCGGCAACCGAGAATTTCAGTAGAGAAAATCTGAAAAGAATAAAAAGTAATGTTTTTTAATCACAGAAGACTTTGCAAGTAACGCGTTGTTCTACTTCAAAACAAAGAAGTTGGTGAAAATACTTTTAATCAATTTCTTAGAATTTTCCCTTTATAAAATTTACCTATTTGCTCAATTTCGCAAATGAAAACCAAGTTCACAAGAGATGATGTTAAAATTTTCTAACCTAAAAGCTGTCAAATCGAAATGTCAAAACAGCCAAACAGCAGAAATGTCAGATGAAAGAGAAAGGCTGCTACTTAAATTCGCGTGAAAACGTAAGTCGTCTGTCAAACTATTTCAAATTTGTGGAATTTTTCTAAAAATTTCAAAACATACAAACTTGATATAACGTACTGGCGAGAGAAAGACAATACTTAGTGTCGAAACACAATGATGTCGGTAGTCGCACTTTTTTACATGTATTCTTATGGGAGGGTGAAATTCTTGACGAAATTCAGTCAAGGCTAGCGGCGTGTCGCCAGAATATAATTTATTCCAATTCCTTGTCGACATTCTCAACGGCGTTGCCAGACAAGCTATAACAATCAGGCCATAATTTATGTTCACCTCTAAGTTATGGAAGGTTTATTGAACTGATTTTCAACGTTAAAATGTATTATATACCTGCCATAACTTTTTATTAATAAGTCAGACATATTTTAATACAAATTTTACATGTAAGGGTGCCCAAATGTTTCTTTTTGAAAATTAAAAAATATGCACGGAAATCAACATTATATAAAGCAAACATTCCTATTATTTATGGAAAACAATTGCATTTATGTGGCTGCCTCTTGTTGATAAGGGTCATATAACGTGAGGTTCAAATCTAAGTTTATTTTTAAAAATTAAAATAAAATAAGTTTTTCGTCAATCAAAATAAGTTATTCGAAAAATCAAATATTCCCATTTTATATGGAGCTCTTATCCATTACCGCATTATGTAAACCCAATTTCCCAAGACTTTGGTAACAGTTTCTGGCTCTATCTCACGAATGGCTTGCTCGAAATTCGGCTTAAGGGTGTGAATCGTTAATGAATTGTTCGCATAATATCGATCCTTATATGGTCGATCCTTCAAAAGTCTTAAGGATTCAAAACGCAGCCAATTGAAACAATTATTTGAAAATAAACCACCATTATGTTCTGTGTACAATTGCATATTTCTTTCCGTCGTTGTTCGCCAAAGCGTACTGTGGTAGAACGTATGCCAAAAGTTGAAACAGGCGTCACGCAAAAAACAAGCTGGCATCTCTCTCTCCGCCTTTGTTTACATGTTGACATTTCACCGAATTGCTTATAACCTCAAAACAACAAAACAGCTGCCTTCTCTTGGCCACGGAATTTCTTTTTGCAAATAATTAGTGTATATTTGGTTTAGTTTTGTTTCACTATTTTTATAAAAATGAGTAGAAACTATCAGGAAGATCAACAAAATGAAATTGAGGCTCTGGACTCCATATACTGTGGCGATATGGAGAGTAAGTACTTAAATAATATGCAAATACTTTTCATTGTCTGATTTGTCGACTTCCTTTTAGTTTTGGAAACAGAGCCGCTGCATAAATTCCAAATACCCATCAATACAGAGGAGTTCGACAAAGAAACCCAGGAGAATGGCTTAAGTTGTAATCTTATCTTTACCTATACCCCCACGTATCCCGATGAAGCTCCCGTGGTAGAAATCGAAGAACCTGTCAACTTTGAAGATGGCTATGAAAAAAGACTGTTGGAGCACTTACAAGTTTCCATAGAGGAGAACATAGGCATGGAAATGGTCTTCACTTTGGTTAGCACAGCCCAGGAATGGCTAAACGAACGTTGGGATGACTTCCAAAAGGCCAAAGAAGATGAACGAGAACGCAAATTGCTCGCAGCTGAGGAAGCCGAACGCAAGAGATTTGAGGGTACACGTGTGACTGTGGAGACTTTTATGAAATGGAAAACAGAGTTCGAGGAATCCATGGGTATTGCTGCTAAACGTGAAAAATTGAGTGACTGCAAGAAACTCACCGGACGCGAACTATTCATGCGCGATACCACACTCAATGACTCAGATATTAAATTTCTCATGGAAGCCGGTGAAAGCATTGAAAGTGTTAAAATCGATGAAAGCCTCTTCCAAGCTTTGGATGACGTTGAATTGGATGATGAAGACGATGAGGATGATGAAGATTGGGTGCCTGGAGATGATGATTAAATAAAGTACACAACGCTATTTAGTGTTATTTGTGGATTTTGTTATATTTTTTATATATATAAACCTATTGAAATGGGCTTGCTTAGAAAATGCATCATGAGATAATTGGGGAAAAAATACTCTAAAATATTAAAGAAAAAAACTATGAAAATAACGGTGAAATATACAAAGACTTTTTAATGTTGTTGTTGTTCTACAATCTCTAATCTATATCCGGCTTGCTTGAAGCCAATTCCGTCAATGTTACGCCTTGCGTCACAGACTCGATATCATCCAAATTGAAGTCATCATCTGAATCGGCCGTTTCTGAGGATTTTGATTTTTGTGCCAGTTCTTGACCAGCTTTCAGAGGTGGCGGCAGTTTTTCTCGGGGAAAATCTAATTTGGCCCAAGATCCAGGCTCAGCCTTAGGCATTGTTATTTCGACTTTGGTGCCAAACATATGGACGGAAGTTTTTTCCACATTGATGATCTGCAAAGGAAAGCAATTAGTGAAATATTAAAAATCTCGGATGCTTTTTAATAATAAGACTATAAAAAATACGTCATCCAACAATTGCTATACATAATTTATGAAGTTTCATTAAAATTCTATAGATACGTTATTTTCAACAATTGTATAGTAGAATGCTACACTTGGAAAAATTTTATTGCAGGTTTTAATAACGAACGATTATCCGTTGTAATAATAGAAAAATCCTTTTTTAAATCCTGCCGATTTGGAATAAATTATTTGTTAATGTCTTCAATAATTTCGTTTTCTGGGGTAACTTTCCGAACAAGTACGCCCAATATGCACTGAATTGTAGGTACGACATTTGTCGTAAAGTGAAATTAAACTAATGGCGATTTCGTTTCTGGAAAAGTGCAGCATTTTTTTTTTGTCCTTTTCCGTACTGTACTTTTGTAAAACGTTTTTTAAGATTGAAATCTGAAGCTAATTTAAATTCGAGGGACTACGTTGTTTCGACTTAGAAGGTGCAAAATGTTTCTAGTATTTCACGTCGACGGGGCAGCATTTTTTCCTCATACGAAATCGTTGGGAGAAAATATATATTACTAACTACAAAATATGAAGTGCACCAGACAGCTGGACGGACATCGAACTGTTTAAAAACAAAAATTTTAAAATCGTACCCATAGAATTTGAAACTTCGTCTTAATATATATGGATAGACCACAAGACCCATGGCTTAGTTTTTTCATTTTTTCTGTTCTTGCGTAGTCTTAACCATTTCTACTTACACCTCTCAATTCCAAATCCAATTCAAATTTGGCATTTGCCTGCTCTGGAAATACCAAGACAGTATGCAAACGTACAGGATTCACTTCTACCGTGCTTTGGGCGTAATGATACTTTTTCGCATATATGGAGACGATAACATTTGTCGGCGTTTGATGCCAATCATAACGACACTGAACCACTCGTTTATCTACGTTGTCTTTAACCCATTTATGTTGACCAGAAATACAACCTTTTTGGGCCATAAAGACGGCAAAATCGGAAGTTTTGCGCTGACAACAAGACCAGTACTTCATGCCTTCATGAAAAATAGGAACACCGGAATGGTGTTGGCATGCATCGAAATCGGTGGAGGTGCCGGTGTAGGAATATGTACAGCCGGAATTTTTACAACTGGTACCAACGGTCACTTCACTGTAAACAAAATTAAAGAAATAGTAAAACAGTCAGAGAGTTACGAAAACAATTTCCAACTTACTCTGAACCATTGGCCTGCTCTTTTGTAGGACTCTTTGTTACCATATTATCTACAAGTTCTTTAAGGGCTGGAGCCACAGTAGCTTCAATGGTTTGCATGGCCGTCTCCACTGGTGGCCTAGGCAAGGACTCTCTTATGGGTGCTCTAACTTCTATCACCTCATCTTTATCCAACGTTTCATCTTTTGGTGGCTTTTCTGGCTCTGGGGGTTTGATATTTGAATGGGGAGACAGTGTACAACCTTTTATGCTTAGAAATTCAGTAAAGTCCACCGATTTCTTATTGCAGCAAGACCATCCCTTATAGGCATCATGGAAATATGGGGCACCCGGATGATGGCGACAGGATTCTGACGTAGAAATGTAAACAAAAGCATGCAACATGAGTCATAGAATTTTCTAGAACAAACAAAATATTGGCAGACTTCCGTCAAGATGCCAACAAAGTTTGCCCCCGCCCAACTCATTATGTTTTGATTTTTATTTGAGTTCGAAGATTTTATTTGACTTTTTCATTCATAGTTCCAAAAAATTAAATTTTTTGGGTTAGGTTGTTTATATTTAGATTTCCTCTCTTACCTTCATTGTTTTTCTCCGGATCGTATTCCTGGCCACAGCCTCTATTGTAACAACGTAGCATTGTTATTTCGCTTATATTATGTTTGTGGAAATAATTGTTAAGGTTTATTTTATGGTTTGTAGAAACTTAATGACTTTTTGTTTATGGTTTTGGGTCTTTTCCCGATTATTTCTAGAATGGACAGCAGATTTTAAATAGCTCAATGCAATGTCACAATTCGTATCATATGTTCGAAGATGTACTGGTAGCAGTGTTGTATTCTTAACGTTGGGCTAATAATCACAATGGCAGTCGCCAGCGAACACAAGAAAACGACGGTTACTAGGAGGTATCGTAACGCATTATCTCGCCGTTGCATTCTTAAATTGAAGAACATTTCATCAAAATTGCAATTTGCTACTATTTATAAATATTTCATCAATATTACTTTATTCGGCTTTAATTGCACTCTAGGTGGGCATTACGAAAATGAAAAAAACTAGCCTATACTATTCAGTTTGGTCCAAAAGTTACGAGAATAGTGTTCAAATTTGTGGCTCGGACGCATGGGGCCCTCAGGACCCAAAAAATGGACCTGGTACCCGACATAGTCAATATTATACTCAAACGAAAGGTAATGCCATGTAGCGCCAAAATATGAAAAATATAAAAAGTGGATCCAGTTATTTACAAAAAAATAATATTGAATATGTCGGGGACCGGGTCCATTTAAATAAATAATATAAATACAGATTGGGTATACAGAAAAATTTTTAGGATAACTAAATAGCTACTCAGTTTGCGAAACAAACATAAGTAAAATCCTAATAGGCGCGTTTTCGTTACACCATAAGTGCTTAATTTGTATGGGGAGCTAAGCACTTTTAAGCACTATTAGTTCCCGATGAAGTTTGGTGCTTGTGTTCATGTCTTAATCGAGTATGATGTTGCCAGATTGGGCACCCTATATTTAGCAATATGGCATCCCATTTTTGGAGAGATTTTATCAATTATTGTGAATTAACGGGAAGAAGAAGAACAAAAATGGGAAATTATTATACCCTACACCACACTGTGGTACAGGGTATTATAAGTTTGTTTCACGGCAGATGTTTGTAACACCTTAAAATAACACAGCTAGACCCACCTTAAAGTATACCGATCGACTCAGAATCACTAGCTGAGTCGATTTAACGATGTCCGTCCGTCCGTCCGTCCATGTAAAGTTGTTCGTCGACTACAGGTCGCAATTTCACTCCGATCGTTCTGAAATTTTGCAGTTTAGAGTATTTCGCGACTGTTAAGATTGCTATTGAATTTGGTTGAAATCGGTTCAGATTTAGATATAGCTCCCATATATATCTTTCGTCCGATTTGGCCCTTTAGTCCTATAGAAGCTGTATTTTACATCCAATCGTTTTGAAATTTAGAATGGTAGAGTTTCTTGATCCATGAACCAAGATTGCCGAATTTGAAGAAAATCGGTTCAGATTTTGCTATAGCTCCCATATATATGTTTCGTCCGATTTGGCCATTTAGTCCTATAGAAGCTGCATTTTACATCCGATCGTTTTGAAATTTAGAATGGTAGAGTTTCTTGATCCATGAACCAAGATTGCCGAATTTGAAGAAAATCGTAGAAACTATCAGGAAGATCAACAAAATGAAATTGAGGCTCTGGACTCCATATACTGTGGCGATATGGAGAGTAAGTACTTAAATAATATGCAAATACTTTTCATTGTCTGATTTGTCGACTTCCTTTTAGTTTTGGAAACAGAGCCGCTGCATAAATTCCAAATACCCATCAATACAGAGGAGTTCGACAAAGAAACCCAGGAGAATGGCTTAAGTTGTAATCTTATCTTTACCTATACCCCCACGTATCCCGATGAAGCTCCCGTGGTAGAAATCGAAGAACCTGTCAACTTTGAAGATGGCTATGAAAAAAGACTGTTGGAGCACTTACAAGTTTCCATAGAGGAGAACATAGGCATGGAAATGGTCTTCACTTTGGTTAGCACAGCCCAGGAATGGCTAAACGAACGTTGGGATGACTTCCAAAAGGCCAAAGAAGATGAACGAGAACGCAAATTGCTCGCAGCTGAGGAAGCCGAACGCAAGAGATTTGAGGGTACACGTGTGACTGTGGAGACTTTTATGAAATGGAAAACAGAGTTCGAGGAATCCATGGGTATTGCTGCTAAACGTGAAAAATTGAGTGACTGCAAGAAACTCACCGGACGCGAACTATTCATGCGCGATACCACACTCAATGACTCAGATATTAAATTTCTCATGGAAGCCGGTGAAAGCATTGAAAGTGTTAAAATCGATGAAAGCCTCTTCCAAGCTTTGGATGACGTTGAATTGGATGATGAAGACGATGAGGATGATGAAGATTGGGTGCCTGGAGATGATGATTAAATAAAGTACACAACGCTATTTAGTGTTATTTGTGGATTTTGTTATATTTTTTATATATATAAACCTATTGAAATGGGCTTGCTTAGAAAATGCATCATGAGATAATTGGGGAAAAAATACTCTAAAATATTAAAGAAAAAAACTATGAAAATAACGGTGAAATATACAAAGACTTTTTAATGTTGTTGTTGTTCTACAATCTCTAATCTATATCCGGCTTGCTTGAAGCCAATTCCGTCAATGTTACGCCTTGCGTCACAGACTCGATATCATCCAAATTGAAGTCATCATCTGAATCGGCCGTTTCTGAGGATTTTGATTTTTGTGCCAGTTCTTGACCAGCTTTCAGAGGTGGCGGCAGTTTTTCTCGGGGAAAATCTAATTTGGCCCAAGATCCAGGCTCAGCCTTAGGCATTGTTATTTCGACTTTGGTGCCAAACATATGGACGGAAGTTTTTTCCACATTGATGATCTGCAAAGGAAAGCAATTAGTGAAATATTAAAAATCTCGGATGCTTTTTAATAATAAGACTATAAAAAATACGTCATCCAACAATTGCTATACATAATTTATGAAGTTTCATTAAAATTCTATAGATACGTTATTTTCAACAATTGTATAGTAGAATGCTACACTTGGAAAAATTTTATTGCAGGTTTTAATAACGAACGATTATCCGTTGTAATAATAGAAAAATCCTTTTTTAAATCCTGCCGATTTGGAATAAATTATTTGTTAATGTCTTCAATAATTTCGTTTTCTGGGGTAACTTTCCGAACAAGTACGCCCAATATGCACTGAATTGTAGGTACGACATTTGTCGTAAAGTGAAATTAAACTAATGGCGATTTCGTTTCTGGAAAAGTGCAGCATTTTTTTTTTGTCCTTTTCCGTACTGTACTTTTGTAAAACGTTTTTTAAGATTGAAATCTGAAGCTAATTTAAATTCGAGGGACTACGTTGTTTCGACTTAGAAGGTGCAAAATGTTTCTAGTATTTCACGTCGACGGGGCAGCATTTTTTCCTCATACGAAATCGTTGGGAGAAAATATATATTACTAACTACAAAATATGAAGTGCACCAGACAGCTGGACGGACATCGAACTGTTTAAAAACAAAAATTTTAAAATCGTACCCATAGAATTTGAAACTTCGTCTTAATATATATGGATAGACCACAAGACCCATGGCTTAGTTTTTTCATTTTTTCTGTTCTTGCGTAGTCTTAACCATTTCTACTTACACCTCTCAATTCCAAATCCAATTCAAATTTGGCATTTGCCTGCTCTGGAAATACCAAGACAGTATGCAAACGTACAGGATTCACTTCTACCGTGCTTTGGGCGTAATGATACTTTTTCGCATATATGGAGACGATAACATTTGTCGGCGTTTGATGCCAATCATAACGACACTGAACCACTCGTTTATCTACGTTGTCTTTAACCCATTTATGTTGACCAGAAATACAACCTTTTTGGGCCATAAAGACGGCAAAATCGGAAGTTTTGCGCTGACAACAAGACCAGTACTTCATGCCTTCATGAAAAATAGGAACACCGGAATGGTGTTGGCATGCATCGAAATCGGTGGAGGTGCCGGTGTAGGAATATGTACAGCCGGAATTTTTACAACTGGTACCAACGGTCACTTCACTGTAAACAAAATTAAAGAAATAGTAAAACAGTCAGAGAGTTACGAAAACAATTTCCAACTTACTCTGAACCATTGGCCTGCTCTTTTGTAGGACTCTTTGTTACCATATTATCTACAAGTTCTTTAAGGGCTGGAGCCACAGTAGCTTCAATGGTTTGCATGGCCGTCTCCACTGGTGGCCTAGGCAAGGACTCTCTTATGGGTGCTCTAACTTCTATCACCTCATCTTTATCCAACGTTTCATCTTTTGGTGGCTTTTCTGGCTCTGGGGGTTTGATATTTGAATGGGGAGACAGTGTACAACCTTTTATGCTTAGAAATTCAGTAAAGTCCACCGATTTCTTATTGCAGCAAGACCATCCCTTATAGGCATCATGGAAATATGGGGCACCCGGATGATGGCGACAGGATTCTGACGTAGAAATGTAAACAAAAGCATGCAACATGAGTCATAGAATTTTCTAGAACAAACAAAATATTGGCAGACTTCCGTCAAGATGCCAACAAAGTTTGCCCCCGCCCAACTCATTATGTTTTGATTTTTATTTGAGTTCGAAGATTTTATTTGACTTTTTCATTCATAGTTCCAAAAAATTAAATTTTTTGGGTTAGGTTGTTTATATTTAGATTTCCTCTCTTACCTTCATTGTTTTTCTCCGGATCGTATTCCTGGCCACAGCCTCTATTGTAACAACGTAGCATTGTTATTTCGCTTATATTATGTTTGTGGAAATAATTGTTAAGGTTTATTTTATGGTTTGTAGAAACTTAATGACTTTTTGTTTATGGTTTTGGGTCTTTTCCCGATTATTTCTAGAATGGACAGCAGATTTTAAATAGCTCAATGCAATGTCACAATTCGTATCATATGTTCGAAGATGTACTGGTAGCAGTGTTGTATTCTTAACGTTGGGCTAATAATCACAATGGCAGTCGCCAGCGAACACAAGAAAACGACGGTTACTAGGAGGTATCGTAACGCATTATCTCGCCGTTGCATTCTTAAATTGAAGAACATTTCATCAAAATTGCAATTTGCTACTATTTATAAATATTTCATCAATATTACTTTATTCGGCTTTAATTGCACTCTAGGTGGGCATTACGAAAATGAAAAAAACTAGCCTATACTATTCAGTTTGGTCCAAAAGTTACGAGAATAGTGTTCAAATTTGTGGCTCGGACGCATGGGGCCCTCAGGACCCAAAAAATGGACCTGGTACCCGACATAGTCAATATTATACTCAAACGAAAGGTAATGCCATGTAGCGCCAAAATATGAAAAATATAAAAAGTGGATCCAGTTATTTACAAAAAAATAATATTGAATATGTCGGGGACCGGGTCCATTTAAATAAATAATATAAATACAGATTGGGTATACAGAAAAATTTTTAGGATAACTAAATAGCTACTCAGTTTGCGAAACAAACATAAGTAAAATCCTAATAGGCGCGTTTTCGTTACACCATAAGTGCTTAATTTGTATGGGGAGCTAAGCACTTTTAAGCACTATTAGTTCCCGATGAAGTTTGGTGCTTGTGTTCATGTCTTAATCGAGTATGATGTTGCCAGATTGGGCACCCTATATTTAGCAATATGGCATCCCATTTTTGGAGAGATTTTATCAATTATTGTGAATTAACGGGAAGAAGAAGAACAAAAATGGGAAATTATTATACCCTACACCACACTGTGGTACAGGGTATTATAAGTTTGTTTCACGGCAGATGTTTGTAACACCTTAAAATAACACAGCTAGACCCACCTTAAAGTATACCGATCGACTCAGAATCACTAGCTGAGTCGATTTAACGATGTCCGTCCGTCCGTCCGTCCATGTAAAGTTGTTCGTCGACTACAGGTCGCAATTTCACTCCGATCGTTCTGAAATTTTGCAGTTTAGAGTATTTCGCGACTGTTAAGATTGCTATTGAATTTGGTTGAAATCGGTTCAGATTTAGATATAGCTCCCATATATATCTTTCGTCCGATTTGGCCCTTTAGTCCTATAGAAGCTGTATTTTACATCCAATCGTTTTGAAATTTAGAATGGTAGAGTTTCTTGATCCATGAACCAAGATTGCCGAATTTGAAGAAAATCGGTTCAGATTTAGCTATAGCTCCCATATATATGTTTCGTCCGATTTGGCCATTTAGTCCTATAGAAGCTGCATTTTACATCCGATCGTTTTGAAATTTAGAATGGTAGAGTTTCTTGATCCATGAACCAAGATTGCCGAATTTGAAGAAAATCGGTTCAGATTTAGATATAGCTCCCATATATATCTTTCGTCCGATTTGGCCCTTTAGTTCTATAGAAGCTGTATTTTACATCCAATCGTTTTCAAATTTAGAATGGTAGAGTTTCTTGATCCATGAACCAACATTGCCGAATTTGAAGAAAATCGGTTAAGATTTAGCTATAGCTCCCATATATATGTTTCGTCCGATTTGGCCCTTTAGTCCTATAGAAGCTATATTTTACATCCGATCGTTTTGAAATTTAGAATGGTAGAGTTTCTTGATCCATGGACCAACATTGCCGAATTTGAAGAAAATCGGTGCAGATTTAGATATAGCTCCCATATATATCTTTCGTCCGATTTGGTCCTTTAGTCCTATAGAAGCTGTATTTTACATCCGATCGTTTTGAAATTTAGAATGGTAGAGTTTCTTGATCCATGAACCAACATTGCCGAATTTGAAGAAAATCGGTTAAGATTTAGCTATAGGTCCCATATATATGTTTCGTCCGATTTGGCCCTTTAGTCCTATAGAAGCTGTATTTTACATCCGATCGTTTTGAAATTTAGAATGGTAGAGTTTCTTAATCCATGAACCAACATTGCCGAATTTGAAGAAAATCGGTTAAGATTTAGCTATAGCTCCCATATATATGTTTCGTCCGATTTGGCCCTTTAGTCCTATAAAAGCTGTATTTTACATCCAATCGTGTTGAAATTTAGAATGGTAGAGTTTCTTGATCCATGAACCAACATTGCCGAATTTGAAGAAAATCGGTTAAGATTTAGCTATAGCTCCCATATATATGTTTCATCCGATTTGGCTCTTTAGATCCAATCGTTTTTATACCCTACACCACACTGTGGTACAGGGCATTATTTAAGTATAAAATGTCCCAAAAGTAAATTTATGTAAACAATTTATACATGAATTACAAAATTTATATATCAGAGTAATTCAATATTACGAGAGTGGTGTAGGGTATTATATAGTCGGCACCGCCCGACTTTAGCCTTTCCTTACTGGTTTTTAATATTTGCAAAAGAGTGTAAACAATTGAACATAGAATAGTAAATATATGTTTTATAAATACTTTTCACGAATTTTTTGTCTGTTTCGCACTGTTCTTTCTTCGCAACTCATGACACCATTGCTACCAGATAGTGAAAATCCGCCTCTTATTGCTTATGTGCCAGTTAGTGGAACTCAGTTGTTTTCGTTGCAAAGTGCTAAACTAAAAGTGCTAGCTTGTAACGAAAACATGCCTAATATAAGGAAAAATGTATAAAGTGTTCCATAAAATAGAAACATTATTTAAAGATTTTTTACGTAGCTTTAATTAAGCGCAATTTTGCATAACAACAAATAAAAATGTTATTGAAAGTGGTGAAGTAGCCTATTGAAGAATGTAGGGAGCGAAATGCTAAACTTTTTCATGTCATTGGGTAATGAATTGTAAAGGCGTGCTACTCTTACTCGTGCTACTCTTACTAGAATAAGCAATTGATTTCTCCTAGTTGAATGGCAAAACACCATCGATTGGCACAAAAAAAGTGGAGACTGACTTTTAATCAGTTTATAAAAAAACAGAAGTAAGCGTAAATGTACAAATGCATCAAAATTACAGCCCAACAATTTCGTTACATAGGGCGTCACATGAACACGCCGGTTCAGTCCATATACATACCGCGCCACCCTATTTACAGCCAGATGTACTAAATGCATGTTACCCTGTATAGTGCCAGAATACAATTCTAAACAGTATAGAACTATGGGTAATAGCAAACCATGTGCCAGCCTCTCTTTAACAAAAAGAGGCAAAGAAAAATCGGTACCATAAAGATTTTTTAGCGAACAATTTATTCTAGAAATTATCATATTAATATGCTGTCCAAAACACAATTTATCGTCTAGCTTGACACCCAAGCACTGTTACTCACGGACAAATTCAATATATATACCATTGTATCTAACGTGGACATTGTTATGGACGCTGGAGGAAAAAAGAGGGCTTTCGATTTTAATGGATTTACATTAAGCTTGTTAAGCACCATCCACGCATGCAGAGTTTCCAAAACCAAGTCAATTTTAGATTGCAGAACCATTGAGCACCGACAGTCACCTTTAAAAAACAGCTGAATATCATCAGCAAAGGCGTATGGTACACACCAATCCTGTAACTTTTAACAGGCAGAACACTACTACTCCTACCATCAATACAAACTAATTGGCGTCTACCACTAAGATAATAAGTCAACAGAACACACGCACTACTCGACCATTATTACCATTATTTTTTAAAAAATAAGTTTTGAAAAAATCTGTGGAAAATTATATTTTGACAAATTTTTCCAGGATAATGCAAATTCAACGAATGAATTGCAAGTTCGTTAAAAAATAAAAATTTTAAGGGTTTTTTTGAAAATGCGGTTTTGATTTTCTAAAAAAATCCATCCTCAAAAATTTTTGTACAAAAAATAAATTATAAAAATTTTCTAAAAATTTAATTTCAAAGGAACACAATTTCAATGCAACTTTAAAAAAAATAATTTCAACGAAATTTTGCAGAAAAATGCAATTTTGAGGAAATTTTCAAGAAACAAATACAATTTAAACAAAACTTTATTTATTATTCATATTAAAAAGGCAATATAATTTGCGATAATTTTTTTGTGGGAAAGAGGGCATCTTTATTTTTTACAAAATGTCAGCGAAATCTAATAGAAATCGAAGTTTTATAGAAAATTTTGTCAACATTTGTATTTTATTAAAAAACATCAGTTTAATTTTTCTAAAAAAATAGTTTTTATAAAATTGAATTTTTCTAAACGGTTTAGTCCAATTAGATTTTTTTGAAAAAATTTGCCGAAAATATATTTTTATTGAAATTTTTCCAGAAATTTTTTTAGAAAACCTTTAATTTCAAGAAATTTTGTAGAGAAATGCAATTTTAACAAAGTTTTCTAGAGAAAAGTTATTCAACGATTTTTCTTGAAAAATAAAATGTCAACAAAATTTTGCAGAAAAATGAAATTTCGATTATAAATGAATATTTATAGAAAATGTCTGCGAAATCCAATAGAAATCGAAGTTTTATAATTATAATTTTTTCAAAATATGTATTTTATTAAAAAAACGTCAATGTTTACATTTTCTAAAAAAATTCGTTTTTAATAAATTTAATATTTCTAAACCATTTAGTCAAATTTAATTATTTTGAAAAAATTTACGAAAATATATTGTTTATTGAAATTTTATTTTTTATAGTGTCAAAATTAATTTTTTCTTGAAAATTTCGTTGAAATTGCAAATTTCAAGAAAATTTCTTAAAAATTAAAATTATCCAGAAAAGCTCGTCAAAATAGATAGCATTTTGCTTATTTTATTTAAATTGAATTTTTCCAGAATTTTTTTAGGAAAATCTTTAATTTCAAGAATTTTAACAGTTTTCAAATTTTTCAGAAAAATAAAACGTCAACAAAATTTTGCAGAAAAATGAAATTTCGGCTAACGTTTCAACGCAATTTTAAAGAAATTTTTCGAAAAATTTATTTTAACATTTTTTAGAAAAATACAAATTTAAAAGAGTTTCTAGAATAATACAAATTTGAAAGAATTTTCTAAAAGTATGCAACTGCAAGAATTGTTGTAGAACAATTAAATTATTATAATATTTAAAAATGTTGCAGAAAGAATGCAATTTCGAGGAAATATTAAAAAAAATACAATTTAAACAAAATTTTATTTTATTATTCATACTAAAAAGTAATATAATGTACGATAATTTTTTTGACATTTCCTATAAATAAATAAACATGAAAATGAAGTTTGAAAGACATTTTTAAAAAAATTGATTTTAACATTTTTTAGAAATATTCAAATTTGAAAGAATTTTCTAGAAAAATTGAAATCTAAAGGAATTATCTAAAAGTATATAAATTCAAAAATTTTTGTAGGAAAATTAAATTATTATCATATTTAAAAATGTTGCCGAAAAAATGAAATTTCGTGGAAATTAAAAAAAATACAATTTAAACAAAATTTCAATTTATTATTTATACTAAAAAGTAATATAATTTACGATAATTTTTTTGTGGGAAGGGGGGCATTACGATTTTGTACATGAGTGTTGGGAGCCGTATGTTTCAAAGAGTTAGGAAGCCCTGGGTTAGATGAATTGTAGATCGAAAAGGGTGCTATTTTAGGACATCATTTTAATTTTCTTTTCTGAATCTAACAACAACTCCTTAAATAAGAGCCCTAGAGTGAACATATTTTAGTTTGAAATCATCCTTTTTTAGGCCAGAATTCAAAACTTTAAATGGTTATAACTCCTTAAATAAGAGTCCTTCAGCGAAGATTTGGAACCAACCTTTTGTACAGTCAATAATTTGCGCAAAACTTCAAATTTAAACCATAGGCTCACAAATATATTTTCTACTCGTATAAGTTTGTCAAGTTTCATACCAATCAGTCAGTAAACGGGTTAAGAAGCGGCAGATTTTTGTCTCGTTTTCATTCAAATTCTTCCACTGTGCTCAGTTTGTATAGGCTTTTGGCCTTTTTACTATATTTTTCAAAATTTTGGAAAACTACCTAATCTATTTGTGTTGGTTTTAATTATTTTGCACTAAAAATAGAGTTGTGATTTAATAAAATTTACATTTTTGTAAACTTCTTATTACTTTTAATTTTTAACAGTGATCTGTTAAGTCTTGAGTTGTCCGTAAATATGATGGTTTGTGTCATTGCTTGTTCAATTCGGTATTTATTTTGGGGATATTGATTATTTTACTTTACTGCCTGTAATTTTAAACCATAAAATACATATATATTGCCGCCAACGCTTCTTCATCTTTTCATGGCACTCTAATGTACACTAGTGAATATCTATTTACGTCATTCTCTTATCTGAATCGTCACAAACGACATGCAATTTATTCCCCCTATCGAATTCAGATGTGATCGTTAAAATCTTTCGTTGACCGGCGGTCGCATTTTGATGTGGCCTTGAGACACCTTGACCCCATTTTGTTCGAGTAGTTCTAAATTAAATTACCACTGAGTGAGTACTAAATATGTACTGCAGAACGTGATTTGAACTAACTTACACCACCACTTTGCATAGAAAATGGAATACAATTAATTTTATTTTATACGATTTGTAATGCAAATTACATTTAAATCAAGTTATAGCCATTGTTATAAACATTGTATGTTTGTACGAGTCGGGTACATACTCGTATAGTTACCATCAAAGTGTGGACAATGAAATTGAAATTAATTGGCTGTTGGTCAAAGACAAGAAACGCGCCAAATGGGAAGTCAGTTTTAATCCATCTGAAAGACTTAAAGAACTATTAAAGCGGTTTAAGAAGAAACACACGTTTCAATAATAACCATAACAACAAAAAACCACAAGTCTGAAAGATCATTAGCAAATCTGTTTTCTCAATACCGAACGAATCATATACCCATGACAAGTGTATTTGGCCTACGTGACCACAGAGACAGACGGACGGACAGACGACCAATGGAATGCTTCAGAACTTAATGAAACTTGGATTTCTTTATACCTATGCATGCATATGTATATAAGTACATACATAGGTATGGAGATATGTAACAACGTATATGTATATCTAATCGATATTTACATATTGATCATATGCAAAAAAGTTACCTTACAATTTGATGTTTGGATTGCAAAACTTTAAATAGCCATAACTCCTTAAATAACAACACTAGAGCGAACAATTGTTTGGATTGAGTTTTTTAAATGAGGACTTTGGGTCAGAAATTCCGTTATTTTGGTGCCACCCATTTTTGGCCCAACATTTTCATGTTATTATTATTGTTAATTTTGATCATATTTTGATGACATATATGTATATTGAGATCATACTGTTTTTGTACATTATTTGAAACCCATAGTTGAATATAACTCCTTAAATAAGAACTTTAATGCGAAAGGGGCGTTATTTTGGAATTTGAAATTTTTGGACTAAAATGTAGTTTTTGTTATAGTCATGACTTTTAATATTATTTTGCGATTATTCATCTTAGGACAATATTTTAATTTTATTTTTTGAACCTGATCACAATTCCTAAAATAAAGACCATAGAACGAAACAATTTCAGTTTGAGATCGTCCTTTTCTGGCCAGAATTCAGAAAGATGATGATATTGCTACCATATTGCTACCTTACGAATTATCATGGAACAAATAAATTAGATGCATGAATCGCTCTACCTTATTTTCATTGATTTCCAGAAGGCGTTTGATCTAATTAACCACAAAAGTATATGGGAAGCTATGGGCAGAAAAGGCGTCCCAGACAAGATCTGTAATTTAATCATGGCACAGTATCAGCATTTTGAATGCAGCGTAAAACATGGTAACAAACTGTCTATACCCAGCAAAATCTTGGTAAGTACCTGTCATTATTCCCTGCATTACCAAATAATGACATCTCATTATTCGCCGCATTACTTTCGGCTTATTAATAATGGCTTACCAATAATAACAGAAATAAGTGATTTTTTGTTATCATAATCATTTTGGCAAACATTAATATAATGTAATTTTGGCTATACTCGTATGTGGGTTATTGTACAAAATTTATTTATATTTCAACATGTTTTCAAACAATGCGTGCAGATTTGAATGAAAATACCAGAAATTCGAATCTGAAATGAGGAAATTGACAATATGCAAAAAATCATTTTAAATGGTCATTTCTACATATCTACTACTTATTTTATAACTTATTGGTAACGCATTATTCAAGTACATAAAATCGAGCTACAAATAAGTACTTATTATGCTACTTTATTGTATGCTTTTGGGAAGTACTTTCCTCCAATGACATCCCCATGTTAAAATAATAACAAAAGTGGCTAAATAATAAGTACTTACCATTATCGAACTTTGCTTACTCGTCGGATTATTTGGTAATGAGAAATTTTGCTCGGTATCTGTTAAATCTGGCGTGAGGCAATGATGTGTCTTATCCCCATTGTTGTTCCTCATAGTTAGTGAAGAGATTCTAATTGGGGCAATTGACAACAACCCTCATCGTGGAATATTGTGGCACCGACTACGCATGGAACATATGAATGACCTCGTATATGCTGATGACGATGTTTTAATATCTAAACGTCACTCTGATGTTCAAAGTAAAATAAACGACATGGATACAATATCGAGTAAATATGGCCATAAGATTAATGCCGACGAAAACAAATCGCTCAATATTAATGTTGTACACCCAGAACCACTTACTCTGTATGGCCAGAACTTTGAATCAGTCACAGATTACACTTACATAGGCAGCCAAATTGCACCAAGCGGAGGCACACGTGCTGATATACCTCACAGAATTAAGAAGTCCAAAACCGCGTTTGTTGGTCTATATAAGATTTGGCGATCTAATCAAATCATCGCCAAATCAAAAATAGGTCTCTTCAAAAGCAACGTTCTCTCTTTGTTGTTATATGGATGCGAAACCATGCTCATATCTATGAAAATCAACAGCAAGCTGCAAACGTTTGTCAACAGATCCCTGCGTTATATTCGGCACATTTGGTGGTCACAGAACTGGGTATCGGTATGAACCGAATGACAAAGTCTCTCTGGGTAACCTGGTCAAGCACTTCACTACATAATTCAACAAATTCCTTGAAGAAGCCTGCCAAAACTCAAGGCACAAGGGTAAAACCAAACCAAAAATGTGGATGTGGAAGGCTAGAAAACAGACCTTCCAAAACCAATTCAATAGGTCAAATCTGCTGGGGTCGCTAATGACTGGGAAGCCTAAAAAGAGAAACTTAAAATCTATTAAAAGGAGCTAAGGAAAGCTCAAAGACATTTTTGTTACACCTTCTGTGTGGAAGTGGAAAAGGTCTCAGACGCAGATAGGCTGAGGAAGATATTATCCGCTGCACTCTGTACAGTGGGTTATCTGCTGGATGAAGTCAACTGCTAGACATAAAACGGTGAGTAGTCGCTGGAACTACTGCTCGACAACCATTATCCGGCGAACTCGCCAACAGAACTCGAGCAACAGCATGACCAACAAGTGAGCGCGAGGACTGCAAGCGTCGCTAGCTTGTTGACTAAACAATCCAGAATTTTCTGGGTGATTAACAGCTTCGATCCCTTTAAATCTCACCTGGACCAGACGGCATTACCCTCGCAGAAATGCAGAAAATGTTGAAATATTTGTAAAGGGTTTTCCAACAAAAGGTGTTATTTTGGTATTCAAAGAAAAATGCAATTTTTTGAGATAAATTATCGGATGTTTTTTTTCATAATAAAGAGGAAGGTATGCCGTTAATAATGAAAAACAACATCAGCCAAATGGCCACCACGACCAAACTTACAGGACCACATCCTTTTCATGAAATTTTCCATAACCAAATCGCAAAGTGGCTGCCCTATGTCCTCGATAGCCTCACGAATTCTATCTTTGAGGTCTTGAATCGACGCTGGGCTGTAGTCCTTATCTTTCACGTGGCCCCAAAGGAAGAAGTCGCAAGGTGTTAAATCACAAGATCTCGGTGGCCAATTGTGATCACCTCTTCGAGCGATAACACGGCCCGGAAACTTTTCCCGTAACAGAGCAATGGTTTCGTTGCTTGTGTGGCACCTAGCGCCGTCTTGTTGAATGTAAACGTTGCCCAGATCAATACCATCCAACTCCGACCATAACAAATCATTAATCATCTCTCGATAGCGCAATCCATTCGCCGTAACTGTTGATCCAACCTCATTTTCGAAAAAGTAATTTCCAATGACCCCGCCGGACCATAAACCGCACCAAACAGTCACACGTTGAGGATGGAGAGGCTTCTCAACAATAACTCTTAGGTTTTCCAAGCTCCAGATTCGACAATTTTGCTTGTTGACGTAGCCACCGAGGTGGAAATTGGCCTCATCAGTCAAGATGATTTTTCAATGATTTTCGATTTTTCGAATTTTAATAGTTTCAATGCGTTGTTGAATCGTGTATCGTTCCATTTTTAGTAATGGCGTAGTTTCTACTTGTCAAATGTCAAAAAATAAAGCTTAAAAAGTGACAGCTACCGAAATACCGGGTGATTCAAAATAACACCTCTTGTTGGAAAACCCGTTACATAGCACGAGTTCGCACAATACTACTGTACGGCATTTTGGCGTCGTGGACGGCAGCTGATAAGCGATTCATCACCAGTCAATTAATAAAGTTTCAGTAAAATGCTTGCCTAAGCATATGCGGGGCTTTAAGGAATACAGCGACTGAGTAAGCAAAGTTCGATAATGGTAAGTACTTATTATTTAGCCACTTTTCTCATTATTTTAACATGGGGATGTCATTGGAGGAAAGTACTTCCCAAAAGCATACAATAAAGTAGCATAATAAGTACTTATTTGTAGCTCGATTTTAGGTACTTGAATAATGCATTACCAATAAGTTATAAAATAAGTAGTAGATATGTAGAAATGGCCTTTTAAAATGATTTTTTGCATATAGGTGGGTACTATGTTTTTTCGGCACGAAAAAATTTCGCAAAATGTTATTTCGAGTTGAAAAATGGAACGCTTTTTTACTAAAGTTGCATTGCAGCTTGGAAGTGTGTGTGTCAAAGTGTCACTTTTATATGTATGTATGTGTGCATATACATGTGCATTTTTTCTTTTTGCTAACATTCTTGAAAACAAACAAAAGATAAAATTCGAATCAATAAACAATTAATTGGAATAATGCCGACTTAGAAAATAGTTAATTTAAATGTCAGAAAGGAAATATTGTTGGAGATCATTGTGCTAATGCTATACATAAATTATTTATTTTGTGTTGTTGCGGTGGCGATGTTTCTGAGACATGAAAAGCCAGGGTAGTACAATGTTATAAATAACGAAATAATTTCCTACTGTTGTACGAATATAAATAAATAAAATGATGTTTTGATTAATCGAAAAATATGTTTTATTATTATATTTAAGGATTTACATTATATTTGTTGACATATATTAATATATATACTTCCATCCATAAACGGAATATCTTCTTCCAACTTCTATGGCTGGCAAGAACTAACTATGTATGTTCTTTACCACCATTTCCAAATCGAGATCACAGGCACTATCCAATTCCATTGTCCTACTGCTTTAGTAGCGTTAGCCGTCCATAATGATTCTCCTGGCCTTTGCACACAATTGTTCTACACGTACAAACATAAATGTACATATCTAATTACAAGACAAATCCTACATTATTACATTTAGTTACACGTCCTTCCAGTGTTTTACACATTTTGTTTGCTTTTGTACTGCAATCCAATTGGTTTATTCCATACACATAGTTATTTTTCCTATCACATCTTTGCATTCTTTTTCTTTATTGCGGAAGATAATTTAATTTATTATTCTTTATTAGGACATTTTATTTCTAATATTTACAACAGTTGAGTTTCTTGCGGACAAAAATAAATATAAACAAATCTGACGGTGGCGGCATTAAATTTGTTGCGGCGTTCAATTTGTAACGGCGTTAAATTTGTGGTGGCGCAAAATGTTACTTTTTCGCGATGAAATAAAAATAGTACCACAAACGAAAAAATTTCGCAGTTTTTTTCGCGACTTTGTTTTTATATGGGATTTCAACGCGAAAAATGAACATAGTACCACGCTTATTGTCGCGCATATATCTCGAAACAAACAATTTCCTCATGCCAGATTCGAATTTCTGGTATTTTCATTCAAATTTGCACGTATTGTTTAAAAACATGTTGAAATATAAATAAATCTTGTACAAAAACCTACATATAGCCAAAATTGCATTATATGAAAATTTGCCAAAATGATTTTGATAACAAAAATCACTTATTTCTGTTATTATTGGTAAGTCATTATTAATAAGCCGAGAGTAATGCAGCGAATAATGAGATGTCATTATTTGGTAATGCAGGGAATAATGACAGGTACTTACCAAAATTTTGCTGGGTACACGCCCTACTCCATATACTGCCGATTAATATTGCGGCGAGTGAAATTGCAACCAGAGCGGCACTAAGATTTTACTGCCTATAAATGTGGAGGTACAAGAACTACGGTCACATGAGGATATCAAAGTGTAGTGCTATGGTAACCGACTGAGTGGACTATATACCAACGGTGAACAACGCCTTCGAGAGGAACTACATCACTACGATGCCAGCCAGAGATGAAAGGGTTGTCAGAATACCAGGCAATATAAACAAAATTACAAATTCTGGATGAATTTGCACATACTCGTATTGGTGAGCAAGAGGCAGTCCAATGAGCGATAGACAGAAATCAACACCTGCGGGGTAGCTAGACAAATCTGGCCAAAATACTACCTATGAAGGTCAAAATATGTCCTCGCACTAGAGAGGAAAAGACTGTCTACGTTAGTGTCAGTTCTGACGCGATATTGTCAGATGAGCGAACACGCCAGAAGTTTGGGAATTAAGTCCAATGACTTCTGCAGAAGCTGTGGAGATGAGGAGGCGGTGGAGAGCATTGAACACATACTTTGCTACTGTCCCGCACTAAGTAAACGACGTCTGGATATACTAGGGTCGGCTTTTCTAGAATGTCTGACAGACAATACCGGTACTGATATTCGTACGATTGATAACTTTGTTTATCAACAGGTTGTTTTCCATGAAGGGCATTTCAGCCTGTGGTAACACTAGGGACCTAAACTGGTCTATGTGAGCTGGAAAAAAACGGCAGCCAACTTAACCTAAACTTAAAACTCCTTAACTAAGAGCCCTGGAGCAAAATATGTTATTTGGGGACAACTTATTTTTTTATGCAAAATTTTAATTATCTTTGCACAACTGCAAATGAGAGTACACAAATAACAACCCTAGAAGGAAAAGGGCCTTATTTCGGTATATCCAATTTTGGCCATCTTTTAATTTTGTGAAAAAGTTTAAATTACCATAACTCCTTTATAAAGATCCACACAAATCAAATGACGATATTTTTGGAAATTTGGGATTTATAGTGAAAATTAATGGCGATTTCGTTTCTGGAAAAAATGTTGCCCTGTCACCGAGAAATACTGGAAAATGTTTGCACCTTTTTAATCGACATGATGTAGTCAGTTGATATCAACTAAACACCAATTTTCAAATTTCCAAAATATGTTAGAAAAGTGAATTTTTCGGGAAAAGGGTAAAGAAAATGCTGCACTGTTTCCAAAAACGAAATCGCCATAAGATTTCCAAAATATGTTAGAAAAGTGAATTTTTCGGGAAAATGGTAAAGAAAATGCTGCACTGTTTCCAAAAACGAAATCGCCATAAGGTTTTGTGATGCCAATTTTTTGGTCCATTTTTTTAATTTTAATTCTAAAACTAAAAGTATCTTAATTTGGGGTCACCTTTGTAACTGCTCATAATTCTTCTATAAAAGCCCTATAACAAACAGGTCCTTCATTACTTATTTGAATAGTCTTTATGTTTTTTACTTCTTAAATAAAGCATAAATTTGTCCTAAAAAATTAAATTTTTTAACATCAACGTAAATTTAGGCCAAATTTAGTTCCTTTCCAGAACAGCACAGTATTTTTCGAAAATCTTTCTCACGGTGTATCGTCTGCGCGTCAGAGCTTTATTATCTGCATAACTCTGAATATGCGATTGTAAGTAGGATATCTACCAGAGTTAGGAGCCGAAGCGGTATATAATAAAATGTTTACATAATTCTCGTTTGTTCGTGAAATGCGACCGGACTTGTTACATATAATAAGGTAATATTCCTCTTAATTTTTGTGTTTAAGACGTATTTGTAACGTCTTGAAATGAAGAGATATTTCAAAGTAAAAATACATTTTTTTGTTTTTCAAAAAAATTATCCACAGTAAATGTAATACAACATTTTTGGATCACGTGGGATCACTACCGTATGGCATAGAATAAGAGAGGTGACATAGTGGTGAATCCAACAGTACCTAGTTTATCTGCGACTTTTTGCGATTATGGCAGATTTTTGTACTATAAATATGTGCCTTTTTTTACTTTAAATATAGAACATATGTGTGGGAGCTACATCTATCTATAAACCGATTTTCCCGAAATATATGGACCGATTTTCTTGGTACAAAAAAATAACTAACGAAATTTCGGCAAAATCGGATAAGAAATACCACCGGTACAAGTCCGGCTGCAAATTTGTAGTGTCCTACGATCAAATATAGCAAACTTACTAATATTATTAGGTTTATATGTGTAATTTATATACATAGCTTACTTCTTCTACAAAAACTATAAGAATATAGTTATACGTTTCTGCAGTTTATGTACATTAGGGTAGACCGATTATTATTTTTGTTTTTTAACTTTTCTTTTACAGTCGATTTCAATTTCAAAAACATTCCTAAGTTTTGTAGAATTTTTCGCAATTTTGACAAAAATAATTTTGTCAAAAGACCATTGTTTCCAAGCAAGTGCGTAAGTTTGTTGGAGAGAGGGGCAGGCGGAAAGAGTTCTATTTTACAAACTTTGACACATGCTTTGAAACAATTGCCTCGTTTCGTTTAATTAAATTCATATAATGTTTTCTAAAAGGATCCATCCATCTCCACAAAACTAACGGGTTATCCAAGTAGAGATACTTTTTTTGACAGATCACGTGTGAGTCGTGTCATGCTGTCATGTTATTTTTGTTAAGTTTTGTTTGGCATGTCATCATGGAAAGACTTACGCCTGAACAACGGTTACAAATCGTTCAACTTTTTTACGAAAATTCACGTTCTGTGAGGAATGTGTTTTGTGCACTTCGCTCAACTTATGGTCAACATAATCGGCCTACTGAGAGTACTATTCGCAAACACCATCACCCATCTTAATATTCGACCAAATAGACCACGTCTAGCACGCTGCGAAGAAAGTGTAGCGGCCGTAGCTGAGACTGTACACGAAGAACGGGGAGAGTCGATTCGGCGCCGTTCGCAGCAACGACTTGGCACATTTTACTTCGAGATCTTAAATTGAATGCATACAAAATACAGCTTGTGCAAAACTGAAGCCGCCCGACCTTCCCAAGCGACATCGCTTCGCTCTATGGGCTCTTGAAAAGTTCCAAGAAGATCCGACGCTTTCGAGCCAAATTTTGTTCAGCGATGAGGCCCATTTCTGGATCAATGGGTATCTAAACAAGCAAAATTGAAGAGATGAAGAGATTCAAGAGCTGCCACTTCATCCAGAAAAAACAATGGTTTGGTGGGGTTTGTGAGCCGGTGGAATCATCGGTCCATATTTCTTCAAAAGTGATGCCGGTGAGAACGTAACCGTCAATGGCGACCGTTATCGTGCCATGATAACCGACTATTTGATGCCTGAAATTGAAGCTCGTGATCTCGGCGACATTTGGTTCCAACAAGACGGCGCCACTTCCCACACATCGCATCAATCAATGGATTTATTGAGAGAACACTTTGGTGAGCAGATAATTTCACGTTTTGGGCAGGTCGATTGGACACCAAGATCGTGTGATATCACACCGTTATACTTTTTCCTGTGGGGATATGTAAAGTGTAAGGTTTATGCGGACAAACCCGCTTCGATTCAGGCCTTGGAGCAAAACATCACGCGTGTCATTCGCCCGTTACTAGTCGAAATGGACCATCTGAGACGTAGCCGCGGCCAACATTTGATAGACATAATCTTCAAAAAATAAATGCCAAAGTATGTTGTTTCAAATGAGAATTTTCTGTGTTTTTATACCCTACACCACACTGTGGTACGGGGTATTATAACTTTGTGCATTTGTTTGTAACACCCAAAAGGAGAAGAAATAGACCCATCGTTTATTATACCGATCGACTTAGAATCACTTTCTGAGTTGATTTAGCTATGTCCGTCTGTCTGTCTGTCCGTCTGTCTGTCCGTCTGTGCATGTATTCTTGTAATCAAAGTACAGGTCGCAATTATGGTCCGATCTCGACGAAACTTTACACATATCGTTTTTTTGGCCCAAGGACGATCCCTATTGATTGATAGGGATGATTGGCCTATAGATTTAGATATAGCCCCCATATATACGTTACCCCCGATTTGACATGTAAGCGCTGTAAAAACTTTATTTTAGATATAGATATAGCCCCCATATATACGTTACCCCCGATTTGACATGTAAGCGCTGTAAGAATGTTATTTTATATCCGATCAGTGCGAAATTCGGCAAAGAGAGGTTTCTTATTACATGAAGGAATACTGCTAAATTCGGAAAAATCGGTTCAGATTTAGATATAGCCCCATATATATGTTAGCCCCGATTTGACATGTAAGCGCTGTAAAACTGTATTTTATATCCGATCAGTGCGAAATTCGGCAAAGAGAGGTTTCTTATTACATGAAGGAATACTGCTAAATTCGGAAAAAATCGGTTCAGATTTAGATATAGCCCCATATATATGTTAGCCCCGATTTGACATGTAAGCGCTGTAAAAACTGTATTTTATATTACATCAGTATGAAATTCGTCTGAAAGAGGTTTCCTATTATATGAATGAACACTTTTAAATTTGGAAGAAATCGGTTCAGATTAAGATATAGCCCCCATATATACGTTACCCCCGATTTGACATGTGAGCGCTGTAAAAATGTTATTTTATATCCGATCAGTGCGAAAGTCAGCAAAAAGAGGTTTCTTTCTACATGAAGGAATACTGCCAAAATTAAGAGATCTTCGGTTTAGATTTAGATATAACACCCATATATATGTTACCCCCGATTTGACCTGTAAGCGGAGGTCGGAGAAAATCGGTTCAGATTTAGATATAGCTCCCATATATATGTTACCCCCGATTTGACATGTAAGCGCTGTAGAGACTGTATTTTATATCCGATCAGTACGAAATTCGACAGAAGGAGGTCTTTTTACATGAATGAGTATTCAGGGAAGATCGGTTCAGATTTATATTAAAGCTCCTTATATATGTTCCTCCTGATTTGGTATCAAACCGCTATAGAAGTTGTATTTTACTTCCGATCATTAAAATTTTCCAGAAAGATGTTTCTCAATTTAGGTACGAATATTGCTTAATTTAGCGATTATCGTTTCAGAATTAGAATTATTATTGCAATGACCCTTATCGCATTGTTAGGGAGGTGTAGGGTATTATATAGTCGGCCCCGCCCGACTTTCTGCCTTTCCTTACTGGTTTTTCTTTAAAAAAGTAGCGAACCTCGAAATTGATCACGCTATATATAGGAGCAAATCAGAATAAAGAATTATACAATCAACTTCATCCACGTTCGAAGAAAACAAAACAACATGTCAACGCCGCCGTTTTTTTTGCCCCCGCCGATAACCAAAAAACTTGCGTCGTCAATCATTTTGTCTCGGCTCCAAACTGATATCTACTCCTTTCACATTTATGAGGACCGTCCGCTCCTGCCAGACTTAGAATTGGTAAAATCTGCCACTCTTGCAAGTACCTACCAAGTAAAATACCAAATTCCCTATTATATTTCTCTGAAGTTTTTACAGACAGCTCTATTATTCCTTTCTGAAATCAATACAAACTGTTGACAGTTCAATGAAATTGACGTTTTAGACGAGGCTATTTCATGGCGACTTGTCAGACTGATTCTTTTTAAGCTACAACCAAGGACATATTCGATGAATTCTGTTTCCATTTGACATGAAACGTGAAACACATTTGTGCAAGATATTCTCATAGAACAGCTATTTGAGATCTCCAATTTATTGATTTTTTTCTAAACGATGGCGCTTGACCACCACTTTGCGCGGCGATTTTAAGGAAAACCCTGACTACAATTTAGCTACATTTATTCCCCCCATAGCCAGCTACCTGACTGCTACTGTAGTGGCTTCGAAATGATTTTGTTGAACATTTTTTATTTTCTATAAAGTAGTTTTCTAACAGCCCATATTTCACGCCTTTTTAAAGAATGCAATTGTCTTGTTGTTTGGTCAACTAGCTGAGATTATTTACCAGTCTTGCTACGACATATACAGTTGCCGTGGCTATGAAGGAGCAGGGGTTAGCGTTACCTTAGCGCTTTGGACGTGTTGGCATTTCATGCTCTCCATTTTGGCACTTGACTTCAAATTTGTTGTGATTTCGTTGTCGATGTAGATTGTTGTGTTACGGGTACATCCATTGGTTCTACATATGTGTATATCATAAGTGTCAAAAATGAGTCAACTGCAATGGCATTCCACTGTAATCAGTTTCAATGAATAGTTTACATAATAATATCCAGTGATAAATAAATATATACATATATAATTTCCAGACGAAAGGTTGAATTCTTTTCTCAATTTAAAGATTTGTTGACACACTTTTAACGCTCACTGTAAACTGTAACCGCCATTGGACTTAGCGTATGTGAGTAGCAATACATATGTAATTATAATTATTTTTTATGCATGTAACATTATTCTCGGCAGCAACGCTTAAGGCTTCTAACAATAATTACTGTTATAATTATGTATATGTAATATTTGTAAATAATGTAGTGAATACTTGTACATACTACTGCATGTACAATTATTTAAGTGCATATATACAACATTGAAAGAAATAATTGCATCTTTGTGTACTGTGATGGCCGGTATTATAATAGTTTAAAGAATTATAATTTTTTTATTTTTCCCTTCCATTTAAATAAAAGATAATTGGTCGTTCATCTGTCCTGCAGATGTACTACATACAATGACTATTTAACTGTCACTTTGGTCAGGAAATTACTATGACATAGTGTCATTCTAGACACGATCCCAGCAAAATCTTGGTAAGTACCTGTCATTATTCCCTGCATTACCAAATAATGACATCTCATTATTAGCTGAATTACTTTCGGCTTATTAATAATGACTCACCAATAATAACAGAAATAAGTGATTTTTTATCGAAATAATTTTTGGCGAATTTTAGTATAATGCAATTTTGGCTATATGTGGGTTATTGTAGAAGATTTATTTATTTTCAACAAGTTTTCCAAAAATACTTGCAAATTGAATGAAAATACCAAAAATATTTACGTATATCGTATGATGTTAGACCATTAAAGAATTTTTCACATGGTGCTTTGGGTTCAGAAATTCGAAATATGCGCGACAATATGCACAAAAATACTTTAAATGGCCTTCTCTACATATCTACCATATCTACTACATATTTTGTAACTTACTGGTAATGCATTATTCAAGTACTTAAAATCGTGAAAACATAAGCACATATTTATGCGGTATGCCTATGCTACAAATAAGTACTTATTATGCTACTTTATTGTATGCTTTTGGGAAGTACTTACCTCCAATGACATCCCCATGTTAAAATAATGAGAAAAGTGGCTAAATAATAAGTACTTACCATTATCGAACTTTGCTTACTCGTCGGATTATTTGGTAATGAGAAATTTTGCTGGGATTACTTACCTTCCAGGTCACAGTCCACATGACCACAAGGACGTACCAGAGAACTGTAAAACAGATTAAATTGAAAGGCTATAACCTACTTTTTACGCTGTGAAGTGGAATATGTGGGCATGCCTCTAGCGATCTGAGAGCCCTTCCCAGCAAAATTTCTCATTACCAAATAATCCGACGAGTAAGCAAAGTTCGATAATGGTAAGTACTTATTATTTAGCAACTTTTCTCATTATTTTAACATGGGGATGTCATTGGAGGAAAGTACTTCCCAAAAGCATACAATAAAGTAGCATAATAAGTACTTATTTACAGCTCGATTTTATGTACTTGAATAATTATCAATAAGTTATAAAATAAGTAGTAGATATGTAGAAATGGCAATTTAAAATGATTTTTTGCATATTGTCGCTCATATATTCCGAAACAAACAATTTCCTCATGTCAGATTCGAATTTCTGGTATTTTCATTCAAATCTGCACGTATTGTTTAAAAACATGTTGAAATATAAATAAATCTTGTACAATAACCTACATATAGCCAAAATTGCATTATATGAAAATTTGTCAAAATGATTTTGATAACAAAAATCACTTATTTCTGTTATTATTGGTAAGTCATTATTAATAAACCGAAAGTAATGCAGCGAATAATGAGATGTCATTACTTGGTAATGCAGGGAATAATGACAGGTACTTACCAAGATTTTGCTGGGTTGTTGAGACATGATGCCCTTACGACAACAAATGATAGATGGTCACTAGTCAGGAACTGCATACATTCCAGGCTAATTTGGCCCCCCCTAAACTCCAATCGAACCAACTCCCTGCTGTCGATATCGAGACTGGAATCTCACTTATAGTGTCTGTCATAACTCCGCTCACCACTACAGCAAAGCTGTCACCGCGACGCTCTTAATTCTTGAATGGAACAAGAGGGAGAGAGGTTTCAAAAAATTATTGCGCAAACGCCAAAAATGACCTGCTAATGGAAAGAAGGACATAAATCACATGACTTAAAACATCCTTGTATTAATCCATTATATCAATCCAGCAATTTTCTAAAATATTTCATTAAATTTAATTTTTTTCTACAAAACTCCACCGAGATAGCATTTTTCTACAAAAGATTCGTCAAAATAATTTTTTTTTCTAAAAAATTTATCGAAATGGCAATTTTCTAGAAAATTGCATCGAGATTTCTTTCACTTGTTAAAAAGTATTATCATTATTACATTCGTTTTTATTCAAATTGTTGAAGAAGTTGCATTTTTCTACAAAATATTGTTGTATTTTTAAGAAAATTTATTCGAAATGAGTTACCTGGAAGATTAAAATTGTCATGAAATTTCATCAAAATTTCATTTCTATACAGAAAATTTTCTAAAAATTTAAATTTTATAGAAAATATTGTCAAAACTTTATTAAAAATTTTGTGGATATTGCATTTTAACAGAATTTTTATAGAACATTTTGTCCACATTTGTTTTTTTTATAGAAAATTGCATCTATGTTGCATTTTTCAAGAAAGTTTATCCGAAATTTTATTTCTCTATTACAATTCATTTAAAATTAATTTTTAAGAAAACGGCGAAAAATTGCAGAAAGAATGTTTCGTTAAAATAAAAAAAAAATAGTTAAAATATAATGTACATTTCAAAGTGCAATTTTTTAGAAAATTTTGTCGAGTTACATCTTTTTTCAAAATTCGAAATCGCATTTTCCAGTAAATTCAGCCAGAAATATTTTTTCTACAAAATTGTACTTTCTCCAAAATTTTCCTCGAAATTTTATTTTTCTAGATTTGATAAAAATTTAATTTTTTAGAAAGTGAAATTTTTAAATATATATTGCATTTTCTAGAAAATTTCATCAAAATTGATTTTTTTATAAAATTTTATTGAAATTGCATTTTAACAGGACGTTACCTCAAAATATAAATTTTCTAAAATTTATGTCGAAACTGCTTTTTTCAAAAAAATTTAGCAAAAAAATATTTTAAAGTTGAGCAAAGGTATTCAACATAAGTTAATCAAAAGTTTATTTTTTAAAAAATTTCATAGAAATTTCATTTGTAGGAAATTTAATTGACATTGTATTTTTTAGAAAATTTCGTCGAAATTGTATTTTTCTAGAAAATTATGTGGAATTCCCGTCCATCGACCTAAATCCGTCCTTAATCATGAGTTATCTACCTTTTCTTAATCTGGGGTCACCTACCTGTAATCCGAGTATTGGACTTTAATCCGGTCATTAACCATAATACGGTTTTAGGATCTTAATCTGAGGTCATCGACCAATGAGCGGATTGAAGGTCCATGACAGGATTAACTATCATTTGTTGCCGTAAATGTTCCAGTTCCCCTGGTGCGTGTAAGGTAGTTCCTAGCCTTGCAAATTCATCCGCCTTGCAGTTCTCTGGTTTGTCCCTGTACCCCGGCACCCATATCAGGTGAATATGGAACTGTTCAGCCATCTCGTTAAGAGATCTGCGACAGTCGAGCGAGGGTAGTTTTGAATTCAGGAATATAGTTTCTGGCATTGTGGAATATGGATTTCTGCAGAGCTGTCCACCAGATTTTGCGCTTTCAGAGAAGGGAATTTCAATACCTCCAAGGAGACAGGTGTAACTAGTGGTACCTTATTTCTCCTGGTGAAAGGAACTATGTAGTTCCTTCTTAGTCGGGTTAACACCAAGAGCATTACCGGAAGCCCATCTTGTGGTTGTATGAATGGCCTGCTGCAGGTAGAATGTCTCTAAGAGTACTCTCAAACTTCCCTCTAAATCGGTTCAGATTTAGATATAGCCACCATATATATGTTTCACCCGATTTAACATTTAAGCGCTGTAGAAATCATGTTTTATATCCGATCAGTACGAAATTTAACAGAGAGAGTTTTCTTATTACATGTATGAACACTGCCAAATTCGGGAAAAATCTGTTCAGATTTTAACATAGTCCCAATATATATGTTACACCAGATTTGACATGTAAGCGCTGTAGAAACCGTGTTTTATATCCGATCAGTACGAAAATCGGCAGAGAGAGTTTACTTATTACATGTATGAACACTGCCAAATTCTTATCGCAATGCCCATTGTCGCATTGGTAGGTAGGTGTTGGGTATTATATAGTCGGCCCCGCCCGACTTTTTGTCTTTCCTTACTGGTTTTAATTTCAATTAAATTTCCTAAGCAACTGCAAATTCGATGAAATTTTCTAGAACTTTGCTTTTTGACATTTTCTAGAGAAATGCAATTTAAAATAAATTTTCTACAACAATTCAGTTTCATGGAATTTATTTTAGAAAAATTTCAGTTTCGAAGGAATTTTCTATGGAAATAAAATTTTAGGAAACTTTCTAAGAAAGTCCGATTTTGATGGGATTTTTGTATAAAAAAGCAATTTTGAAGAAGTTTTCTGAATAAAGACAAAGGAAAGTATCGATAAATTTTCTAGAAAAATTAAATTTTTACCTCGTGACATTTTCTAGAAAATGTAAAATGGACGAAATTTAAAATGCAAATCCGATGAAAGTATCGATAAATTTTCTAGAAAAATAAAATTTGTACCTCGTGACATTTTCTAGAAAATGTAAAATGGACGAAATTTAAAATGCAAATCCGATGATTTTTTTTATAAAAAAGGAAAAAAAATTCGATGACATTTATTATAATATTAAATTTTTTATAAAATATACAACTTTTACGGAATTTTCAAAAAGCAATTTTGTATAAATATGCAGTTTCTACGACATTTATACAACATAGAATTCAGAATCTCTGTTGTAGAACATTGCATTTTGCAGGACATTTACTAGAAAAATGTCATTTGAAAAAATTTTCTACAACAATTCAGTTTCGTGGAAGTTCTTTTAGAAAAATTTCAATTTCGAAAGAGTTTGCTATATAAATACAATTTTTTTGAAACTTTCTAAGAAAGTGCGGTATGAATTTTGTATAAAATAGCAATTCCGAAAATATTTTCTGAATAAATGCAAAATTTCGAGGAAATTTTTTATAAATATAAGGTATCGATAAATTTTCTAGAAAAATTAAATATTGGCATAATTTTCTAAAAATCCAATTTTGATAAAATTTTGAAAAAGTATAAAATTTCGTGAAATTTTCTAGAAAACGTAAAATATACGAAATTTAAAATACAAATCCGATGATTTTTTTTATAAAAAACAATTTTGGTGAAATTTCGATCCCATTTACTACAAAATAAAATGGCATTCTCTAGAAAATTGCGATATCGTTTTTTATCCCCCACATTAGAGAGGAGGGTATATAACATTTGCTACGAGCCAAAAGTGTAACACATCGAAGGAGTGACCTAAGACCCTAAGTATGTTCGGTGGATATCCGTTTTGGGTCATTTTAAGTCGAATGAGCAATGTCCGTCCGTCCGTCTCTCTGTCTGCTGGCTGCTGCGCACGATAACTCTCGAAAGGAGTAACCGATTGACTTCAAATTTGGTATGTGGTTATATTTTCTTCTATCTCCGGCTAAGTTCGAAGATGGCCCATATTTGTCCGCTCCTTCTAATACCTCCCCCACAAAGGGTTAACATTTAGTGAAATATTGATTATTTAATAACTTCTATATTACTTATTTGAATCCGCTGAAATTCTACACATAGAAGATGCCACGCCCCTTTTGATACCTACCACACAAATGGACAATTTTGAACAAAATGTTAATAGCTTATGACTTTATTACCAGTGCATACAAAGACCTGAAATTTTGTACAGTGTAATGGTTTAATAGTACCTACATTACAGTGAAAAATGGGCATTATTGCCACGCTCCTTTTGGTACCTCCCACAAAATGGACCATTTTGTACCAAAAGTTACCAACTTATAACATTATTAACAGTGCACACAAAGACCTGAAATTTTGTACAGTGTAATGCTTTTATAGTACTAAGAGTCTAGAGAAAAGTGGCCGTAATTGGCACGCCCCTTTCGGTACCTCCCACACAAATGGACCATTTTGTACCAAAAGTTACCAGCTTATAACTTTAATACCAGTGGATACAAATACTGACATTTACTAGAAATTCCAATGACATTTTCAAGAAATTTTTATAAAACATAAAACTTTTAAGGAAATTTCTAAAAAAAATATTTTTTATAGATACGTAATTTCTACGAAGTATTCTTAGGAAATCCATTTTCGACAAAATTTGTATACAAATACAATTTCAAAGCATTTTTCTATAAAAATTCAAGTTCAACAAAATTTCCTATAAATATTGAATTTCGATGTAATGTTCTATAAAAATGTAACTTCAGCGAAATATTTAGATTTCCTAGGTAATTTTAATTTAAAAAAAAAATTCCTAGGAAAATGAAAAAAAAAATTTTAATTTTGACGAAATTTTCTAGAAAAAGTAAAGTTTTGACGAAATTTTTTAGGAAATCTAATTTTCATGAAATTTATCCAAAAGATCAATTTCGACGAATATTTTAGAAAAATACAATTTCAACAAAATTTCCTAGAAAATTCATACAAAATGTACTAAGAAGTTTATTACAGAAATTGGGTTTCGCGGAAATTTTGTATCAAAATACAGTTTTGATAACATTTTCTATAAAATTTCCAAGAAATTGGGTTTCGCGAAAATTTTGTATCAAAATACAGTTTTGATAAAATTTTCTATAAAATTTCCAAGAAATTTACTTAAAAACCAATTTCGACGAAATTTTCTACAAAATTTGTTTTTTGAGGAAATTATCCAAAAATATTGAGGTTCGAGGAATTTTTTATAAAAATATAGTATCGATACAATTTTCTAAAAAATTCAATTTCGATAAATTCTGAAGTAAAAAATTCGTGAAATTTTCTAGAAAATGTAAAGTCAACGCAATTTAAAATGTAAATACGATAAATTTTTTTATAAAAAAGCAATTTTGGTTAAATTTCGATGAAATTCAATTGGAAATTTCGATTTTCTAAAAAATCGGAAATTTATAAAAAAAATAATTTTGTATAAATACGCAATTTCTACGAAGTTTTCTGAGGATTTCTAGATATTTTTTATTAAATTTCATTGAAATTAAAACTGCAAATTCGATGAAAATTTGTAGAACATTGCATTTTCCTGAAAATTTTCTAGAGCCTTTTTTTGACAGATTACGTGTGAGTCGTGTCATGCTGTCATGTTATTTTTGTTAAGTGGCTTATATGGGCGTGGCACCGCGTGGCACCGCCCATATAAGTCAAATTTTAAAAATTATATATCTTGCACCATTTGTTAGCGAGAGTGCTGGAATTTTGTGTATATGTATCTGGTGGCAGTCTACGTGATTGGTCCAAAAATGGGAGGAAACGTACCAATGGGCGTGGCACAGCCCATATAAGCCAAATTTTGAAATTTAGATATTTTTCACAATATGTTAGAGAGAGTGTTGTCATTCTGTGTATATGTATCTGGTGGTAGCCTACGTGTTTGGTTAAAAAATGGGCGGGATCGGACCAATGGGCGCGGCCCCGCCCATATAAGTCAAGTTTTTGAATTGAGATATCTTGCACAATTTTTTGGCGAGAGTGCTGTAATTTTGTACATATGTATCTGGTGGTAGTCTACCTGATTGGTTTAAAAATGGGCGAGATCGGACCAATAGGCGTGGCCCCGCCCATATAAGTAAAATTTTGAAATTGAGATATCTTGCACAATTTGTTAGCGAGAGTGTTGTTATTTTATGTATATGTATTTGGTGGCAGGATTAGTGATTGGTTCAAGAATGGACAGGATCGGAAATCTCAATCTGGGGCAACGAAGTGGACCGGGTCAACCTAGTTTTGTATAAAAATAAAATTTTTAGGAAACATTCTAAGAAAGTGCGATTTCGATGAAATTTTGTATAAATGACCAATTTCAAAGATGTTTTCTGAATTAATGCAAAATTTCGATGAAATTTTTTTATAAAAATTAAGCATCGATACATTTTCTAGAAAAATTAAATGTTGACAAAATTTTCTCTAGGAATAAAATTCCGTGAAATTTTCTAAAATAAATCCGTACGAAATTTTTTAAAAAATGTTTGTATAAATATGCAATTATTACGAAATTTTGACAACATTTTCACAACAAAATCAATTTCGATAAAATTCAGAAAAAAAAATTCGCCGATTTTACATTTTCTAAAAAGTTTGACGAAATTTTATTCATAGAGATCATTTTGTTAACATTTCACTTTTCTACAAAATTTATCGATACTTTATTTTTTTATTCTTAGATACCAATTTACCATTTGTCAACATTTCACTTTTCTAAAAAAATTATTGATACTTTATTTTTATAAAAAATTTCCCCGAAATTTTGTATTTATTCAGAAAACTTCTTCGAAATTGCTTATTTATACAAAATTTCATCAAAATCGCACTTTCTTTGAAAGTTTCCAAAAAATTGTATTTTATAGAAAATTCCTTCCAATTTGAAATCCGATAAATATTTTTTTTTTAAAGCAAAAAAATTTGTTGACATTTACTAGAAAATTCAGTGAAATTTTCTAGAAAATTGCGATTAAGATATTTTTATAAATATAAAAATCTTACCGAATTTTCTAAAAAAAAATGTATAAATATGTAATTTCTACGAAGTTTTCTGAGTAAATCAATTTTTAACAGAATTTTTATACAAATTATACAATGGTTTTAAGTAATAGTCAAGCTCGAGGTCAATTTTAGAACATCCCTGATGAAGCAATTCAAGGAAATTGCGAAATATCGGATAAATAAAATTTAAATTTGAATAAAAATTATATCCTAAAATTGACCTCGAGCTTGACTATTACTTAAAACAATTTGGATATTAAAAAGGTCGAATAAAAACAAACTTATGCAAATTATACAATTATAAAAATTATACTATACAAAAGCAATTTTCTATAAATGTTGGATTTCAACAAAATTTCCTATAAATTTTCAATTTCTACGTAATGTTCTATAAAAAGTAATTTCAGCAATATTAAAAAATTCGATGAAATTTTCTTAGAAACTTTCTAAGTGTGATTTTGATAGAATTTTGTATAAATGCAATTTCAAAGAAGTTTTATGAATAAATACAAAATTTCGAAGAATTTTTTTATAAAAATAAAGTATCGATAAATTTTCTAGAAAAATGAAATTTTCACAAAATTTTCTCTAAGAATAAAATTCCGTGAATTTTTCTAGAAAATTTAAAACCGGCGAAATTTAAAATGCAAATCCTACAAATATTTTTTATAAAAAAGCAAAAAAAATCGATGGCATTTACACTAGAAAATTCGACTTTTTTATAAAAAAATAGATCTTTAACGAAATTTTCTAAAAAAATGTTTGTATAAATATGCAATTACTCAAAAAATGTTGACAACATTTTCAAACAAAATCAATTTCGATAAAATTCAGAAGAAAAAAAAAATTCTCCGATTTTACATTTTCTAAAAAATTTGACGAAATTTTATTCTTAGATACAATTTTTCAACATTTCACTTTTTTACAAAATTTATCGATGCTTTATTTTTATAAAAAAAAAATCCTCGAAATTTTGCATTTATTCAGAAAACTTCTTCGAAACTGTTTATTTATACAAAATTTCATCAAAATCGCACTTTCTTTGAAAGTTTCCAAAAAATTGCATTTTTATAGAAAATTCCTTCTAATTTGAAATCCGATAAATTTTTTTTTTAAAAGCAAAAAAAATCGTTAACATTTACTAGAAAATTCAGTGAAATTTTCTAGAAAATCGTGATTTAGATATTTTTATAAATACAAAAATCTTACCGAATTTTCTAAAAAAAAATTATAAATATGCAATTTCTACAAAGTTTTCTGAGTAAATCCATTTTGAACAGAATTTTTATACAAATTATACAATTATAAAAATTATTTTATACAAAAGCAATTTTCTATAAAAATTAGATTTCATCAATATTTTCTATAAATATTCAATTTCTACATAATGTTCTAAATAAAAGTAATTTCAGCGAAATTTCTAGATATTTTTTTTATAAAATTCCATGAAATTTTGTAGAATATTGCATTTTTAGGATATTAGCTAGAGAAATGTTTTTTTGAAATAATTTAATAAAAATTACAATTTCGAAGGAATTTTCTATATAAATATTTTTTTTTTGGTGTGATTTTGATAGAATTTCGAAGAAGTTTTCTGAATAAATATAAAATTTCGAGGAATTTTTTTATAAAAATAAAGTATCGATAAATATTCTAGAAAAATGAAATGTTGACAAAATTTTCTCTAAGAATAAAATTTCGTGAAATTTTCTAGAAAATGTAAAATCGACGAAATTTAAAATGCAAATCCATGAATATTTTTTATAAAAAAAGCAAAAAAATCGATGACATTTACATTAAAAAATGACATTTACAAAAGTTGTAATTTTTTTATAAAAATTACAACTTTTGAGGAATTTTCTAAAAAACATGTGTGTATAAATATGCAATTTCTCGGAATTTTGACAAAATTAACTTCGATAAAATTCTGAAGTAAACAAATCGCCGATTTTAAATTTTTTACAAAATTTCACGAAATTTTATTCTTAGAGAACATTTTGTCGACATTTCGCTTTTCTACAAAATTTATCGATACTTTATTTTTATAAAAAATTTCCTCGAAATTTTGCATTTATTCAGAAAACTTCTTCGAAATTGCTTAATTTAATTTGGACGAAAATTTTTATAAAAATTAATTTAGAATTAGCGCAAACTCATTATACTCGTATTTCTATAAAAAGTTCATTTCGAATTAGTTCAAACTCATTATATCCGTTATCATTAATCCGCAAATATTCTTGTATCTGTAAATACATGTCCCCCATTGCAGATACGTTCATACATCCGTTTCATTCACAAGATAAATATTTATTTATAAATATAAAATTCTACATATGTTTGAAAAGTAAAGACTTATCAATAGATTACTTTCATTTTTATTGCTTTACATTAAAACACGCCATATTCAAAAGTCTTTGTATTCACATGAAATAATTATCGTTTGTTTTATTTTATTTCTTTTTCCCCATAAATAGAATAAACTATGTATTTCGAATTGAAATTGATTTTATTAATTAGATACATACCGATACCTCCATTCCAAAGTACGCTAAGTCGAAACTGGTAGTTTTTGAGAATAGACAAACAATTTTTTAAGATTTTTTTTTAAATTTGTATGGAAATCCTTTATGATGCAAATCGAATGACCTTTATTGTTTATCGCACAACTCTTGATTGAGTTGACACATAAGTATTAAATTTTGGCTGAATGTAGGTTGGAATATCTAAAATTTAAAAATGCAATTTCCCTCAAAGCATTATAAGATGACTTAGCATACTTTGGAATGAAGGTATCGATATATGGCTTATTTCACATCAGAAAAAATGTTGACTGAATATAATTTGGAATATCTAAAATTTAAAAATGCAATTTCCCTAAAAACGTGCTGTGTCGACTTAGCATACATTGGAGTGAAGGTATCGATATATGTCTTATTTCACATCAGAAAATCCTCATATCTGATTTTGTATTCGGTAAGTAACTGAATAAATTGTTGAATTATTTACATACGAGTATTTACATATGAATCATAAAATTTAATATCGATCTTAGAATTTGTTTTTGCACGAAATGTGTACCGACCGACACTGATACGTAGAAACCTTTATAAAGAATCTCAAAAAAATGTCACTATTTAATCAGAAATGACTCATATGTGGGCAAAGCTATTGCTTTTATTTAATAAATTTAAAAAACAATTACTCTGTATTTTGCACACCCGGTTGACAATGACGTTTTTATCGTTTGTTGTTTCCGTCTTAAAGCGGGACAAGCAATTAGCATATGCATCGGTCCAGATGTGATGTGAAAGTTCAAAAACCGGTTTAAAATTAGAACTTCATGCTTTTAAAGTGGAGAATAATAATTATCATTTTGAATAGTGCATTCAACTTTTGTTGTTGTGGAATAAGACAATTTATAGGGATTTTTAGGAAATTACCAATTACAAAATTTCAGGGGAAAAAATTACAATTCTGTACACAAATAAAAATGAGTATTTCTGTTGTTTTATGAAAAAAACCCGCTTATTTCACAAATTCTCTATTTTCGAGATTTTGACGTAATCAGTATCTGTCGATTCGTATACGGCACCTGCATGACTAAATTTTTTAAAATGTAAAATCATACTCGTTTTTGGCAGTAATATAAGTTGTCCGAAAGAAAATTGGCTAAACTGGAAAGATGGGATTGGACTCGCATATACTTCATTTCATGTCAAATCGAACACCTTTTTTGTGTCACCATCCCCGATATCAACATAAATTTGCACGTATATTTTCTGCTCAAAATAATACTTTTTTTTTAGCAAAAAAATAAAATTAATTTTTCAGATGTTTGTTAACATCTGAAAGCTGAGAAAATAGGAGAATATTCTAAAAATATTATTTTTCGAGATATGTACGAATACAAATGCGGTCTCATTTTAAAGGTAGTTTTTTACAGCCCCGATTCATTTTCACATGTTTAACGTTTTGAAATGCATCCGATTCAACTGAAACTTTAATTTGCATTATACACAAAGTCTCCGTCTGCGTTTGAAAACATTTGTTTTTGAACAGCAAAGCTGATGAACGTGCTAGGAAAGAGAAGACATTACAAATTCTGGAAGAATTTGCAGATATTGATGTGTCACTTTCCACATGCAAGCTTTGGCTTAGGCACGATGCAGTCCAACGTAAGGTGGACAGAAATCGAATCCTGTAGGATAGCTAAAAAATCTGCCAATATACACGGAGAAAAAAACAGGACACAAAATATGTTTAGGATCAAAATTTAAATAAAATATACTTTTGTGCAAATATTTTATATTTACATACCGGAAAAAAAGTTTGAATATCTCTCTTATCAATGTTATTTTTTCCGGAGTTTTGGTGCAAATTATCTTTAAAAACGGGGATATATTTAAATCGGCTACAGAATTTGTTTTCCTACCTATAGGAAAAAAGTAATTTTTCCCAAATATAATATGTTTCCAGAAAATATATTACAGAAGCGATTTTTTTCTTACGGTACGAACTGAGAAGGTAATACTCTAATGTCTCCTCGCGCTAGATAGGAAAAGACGGTCTTGTCCGTTCTGGCGGGACATTTTCTGATCGGCGAACAAGCCAGAATGTTAGGTATTGATTAAAATTACTTCTGTAGGAGCTATGCACGCTGAAAAAAAATCTCTTCTGTAGTATATTGTTCCAAACATATATTCTGCTGGAAACATACATATGTTTAGGGTACACTCCAAATATATAAAATTTGACACGCACAAATATTATATGTTTGGGAGGATGTTGTTCTAAACAAAATTATGTTTCCATCCTAATATTTTTTTTTATGTGAAAATAATATTTGCGAAACAATGATTAATTTGTTTTTAAATATTTTGGCAATGTATCGATGCCATAATTTAAACGAAAGTTTTCAGTTTTTATAGAAATTTAGGGTTAAATTTATTAGAAATTTTATATGTTTCTAAAATTCTATTAAAATTTTAATCGTATAATCTTGGTAACGACAAATAGCATTGGTGGATAGTCAAATTGGACTATTTATAAATTAAAAATTGAAAGAAAATGTTGCTTACGACATTTTTAACTATAAAGTATAACACGAAATCTAGGAAAAAATAAATTTTAAAATTGACAAAGTCAGCAAAGTTTTAAAATTTTTTTTAAATAGGATATTCTCCCGTCTTCAAGACCATTTTGTTTCTATATTATTATAGAAACAAGTATTTTATACATGGCGGTGTATAAATATGTATTAAAAATTGGCAGCACACATACTGGATCATGATTTCTGAGCCGTGACACTCGTTATCAACAGTTCTGCTGCAATTGTATGGGAGATACGGAGCTCTATATGGTTGACTTCAACACGCAAGCGAATGAGAAATCTTTGTGAAACCACACTTCTCCAAAATCTTCCAAAAACAATTGTTAACCAAAGTTAATACAAAACACCAGCCATGTCCAATGAGAAGCAAATTTTGTTCCATCTAATGGAAAATTACCACACTATGCAGAAAAGCCTTAATGGTTTTTGACTGCACTAAGTGTAGTTTGTGGTGAGTCAGAAGACTCACCTTGTTTTGCCGGGCTGTTAAGCTGTTTTCGGCTGTTAAGATCGCTATTCAATTTGGTTGAAATCGGTTCAGATTTAGATATAGCTCCCATATATATCTTTCGTCCGATTTGGCCCTTTAGTCCTATAGAAGCTATTTTGTATTTTACATCCAATCGTTTTGAAATTTAGAATGGTAGAGTTTCTTGATCCATGAACCAACATTGCCGAATTTGAAGAAAATCGGTTAAGATTTAGCTATAGCTCCCATATATATGTTTCGTCCGATTTGGCCCTTTATTCCTATAGAAGCTGTATTTTACATCCGATCATTTTGAAATTTAGAAGGGTAGAGTTTCTTGATCCATGAACCAACATTGCCGAATTTGAAGAAAATCGGTTGAGATTTAGCTATAGCTCCCATATATATGTTTCTTCCGATTTTGCTCTTTAGTCCTGTAGAAGCTGTATTTTACATCCAATCGTTTTGAAATTTAGAATGGTAGAGTTTCTTGATCCATGAACCAACACTACCGAATTGGAAGAAAATCGGTTAAGATTTAGCTATATCTCCCATATATATGTTTCGTCCGATTTGGCCCTTTAGTTCTATAGAAGCTATATTTTACATCCAATCGTTTTGAAATTTAGAATGGTAGCGTTTCTTGATCCATGAACCAACACTGCCGAATTTGAAGAAAATCGGTTAAGATTTAGCTATAGCTCCCATATATATGTTTCGTCCGATTTGGCCCTTTAGTTCTATAGAAGCTATATTTTACATCCAATCGTTTTGAAATTTAGAATGGTAGAGTTTCTTGATTCATGAACCAACATTGCCGAATTTGAAGAAAATCGGTAAAGATTTAGCTATAGCTCCCATATATATGTTTCATCCGATTTGGCTCTTTAGATCCAATCGTTTTTATACCCTACACCACACTGTGGTACAGGGTATTATTTAAGTATAAAATATCCCAAAAGTAAATTTATGTAAACAATTTATACATGGAAATTTATATATCAGAGTTATTCAATATGGTGTAGGGTATCATATAGTCGGCACCGCCCGACTTTAGCCTTTCCTTACTGGTTTTTTTCTATTCTTTTTCTCCAAAAAAATGACAAGGTTTTTTAAAACATACATAAATTAAAATGGCTATAACTTTTGTCTTATTGCGTATATCGAATCGATTTTTTTTTTCATCATATAGAAAATGTTGTTGCCAATTCAGAAACGTTTACGTAAAACAATCAGTGCATTTTCTGAAACGATATTTACAAAATATTAGGACAAGATCAGAAAAAAAATTAAAAATGCAATTTGCAATTGCAAATATCTCTGTAACTAACCCTTGGCGTAAAAAGCCTTTTGTAGGCCTCGGTTAGTAGAATGCGTTACACGTGTTTAAACGTTTCATTCACCTGAGGTGCCCATCTTTGTGGCCCTGAAGCTCCGCCCCTGTATTCCATAGGGGACAAAACATAAGCTCTCTAATAACTCTTCTACAAACAAGCCAAGTTTTGTCGCACTCAGTTGTCTGGTTAAGAAACGGCCGAATTATTTCCCTCTTTTTTGGAATTCCTCCCACTATGCGTCGTCAGCATATACCACGACTTTGCAGCCACAACGTTCTAGATGTAGCAGGATTTCATTCACCGCTAGGTTCCAAATTAGTGGGGATAGTCCTACTCCTTTTGGGGTCGCTCTGTTTACAAATCTTGTTAGAGATGGCTTAGAATTATGTATATAGATGCAAAATTGGCAGGAATATATGTATATCTAAATCTGAACCGTTTTTTTTTCGAATTTAATAGGGATCGTTTTTGACGTGACAGAAAGGTTTGTGACAAGTTTTGTAATGATCTGGCCATTATTACGACCTTCGCTTTGATTGCAAGAATATATAGACAATCGGAAAGACAGACAGACATAGCTGCATTCCATATCAGATCGGACAAAAATTGCTTTCAATTCTGCACTATCGTTTCTCTAAATGTTGGTCTCTGCTAATTAAGATTCAAAGATTTCTTCATTATAGGCAAAGCTACGCAATAAACTGACCTATCGTTATTGTTGTTCATTAAACGTTTCTGTCAAAATTTGAACCGAATTAATTTCATTGCTTCATTAATTTGAGTTTAAATTGGCAACCGTGAGAAAAACACAGTGTCAAAACTGTTTGAAAATGATTAACCAAAAAAAATCTTTTTTTTTTTGGCAAAAAAATAAAATAAACCACAATTGCACCATCAACCAGAATAAACTGAAAGAAAACCTCAATCGGCTTTAACAAATTGTCAACAAAAAATGTAACTGGTTAAAAGCTTAAGGTCATGCAAATTTGAATTTTTGGTAATTGGAGTATTACCAAATTGTTGGCTGGCCAATGTTGCCAACAAGACAACAACAACAGCCAAATCGTCAACACCATGACAACAACAGCAGCAACACCCAAACCAAAAGTATGAAACATAAAACATTTCCAGATATGAATCATTCATTGAAAATCCAAATTATTTCCCTCCCCTCAGCAACTCCCACAAAACACTCCCCCCCCCCACAAAATATGACAATATTTCAAATTTGCTTATTTTTGTGTGTGTTGCGGCGAGTGTGGCTGGCTGTCTGTCTGCCTGCAACAACACCTTACGGTGATTTTTGGTGGGAGATTGTCATAACTTCTGGACCGCCTTCGGTTCGGAATTTACATATGTAAATTTGTGAGTGTCATAAAACAATGAAATACTCTTGTCGGAATATGAACATTGTGATAACCCCAGTAACCTCTTATTTATTTAGGTTTACTCATATAGTCGTATATGCAAAAAAAGAACTATTACCTAAAATGAAAACAAACAAAACCATTTGAAATAATTAGTTTTTGGGTATTTTGAAAACTCAAAGCTGAAGTTAGGTACTCCAGTTTAAAGGAACATTAAGCGATTGTACTCTAGACTCACAATTTACTAAATAAGTTTTTTACTGTCAAAAATACAGTGTGATTAGATTGAGGAAAATTAAGTAAATATGGATATTGTTCCATAACCTCTGAATGACTAGCTGATTCTATTTAACCATGTCTGTCCATCTGCCTGACAATCTTCAAATTGTTCGCAGGAAATGTAGCACAATATACTCTGATGCCAGACACTATTGAAATTGGTTTATATTATTATTATAATTTTTCGATGTAGTTATTTAACTGATACAGAAACCACCCAGGCAGAAAAATACAACCCTCAGAGTGTTGAGCGTTGAGCGTTGAGCACGATCTTAAGACGTGTGCCTTATGTGTCCAAAAAAATTCATTTTGGGATCGCCGGTAGTTTTTGAGATATCAATAAATGAATAAGATAACTTTACAATTTTCTTCTATTTATTGGGAATATAATTTTCAAATCAACTGAAATCAAAAACAATTTGGATTTCAAAATACAAAAAAAAACAGTTTACAAAAAGTTCGAAAAAAATATAGGAGAAAATGTGAACTTATCTTATACCGGGTTTTTCAATAAGAGCGCTACAAAAGTTTTTTTTTATAAAACAAAAACGGTTTTGGATATCAATGAAATTCTTTATTCCTGTGAAAGTACGTTCGATGCCATTATGTATGGAACTCGATTTCTTTTGCATTGCCACCACGGGCACGCTTGCAGAAGTCCAGACGCTGAACCCAATTTTCGACGGTTTTCAGGCATAAATCGGCCGATACTGCTGCAATTTCACGTTCGATATTCGTATGAAGTTCATCAAACGTCGCTGGACTTGTTGGCATAGACCATAGACTTGACATAGCCCCACAGGAAATAGTCTAACGGCGTCAAATCGCACGACCGAGGCGGCCAATCGACTGTACCATTTGTGGCATTCGCTGTGTGGCTTGTGGCGCCGTCCTGTTGGAACCACATGTCCTCCAAGTCCATATCATCCAATTGGCCAAAAATATTCGGTTATCATTGAACGGTAGCGATTCCCATTCACAGTAACGTGCCGGTCTTGACCATCACGGAAGAAGTACGGCCCAATGACGCCGCCGGCCCATAAATTTTGTACAGTACGTGTACATGGAGTACGTGTGGATTGCTGTCTGACCAATAACGCATATTTTGTTTATTGACAAAGCCATTCAGCCAGAAATGTTGAAAAACCCGTTACTTTTATTGATATCTCAAAAACTACTGGCGATCCCAAAATATTTTTTTTTGACACATAGGGCACAATATGGGTTATCAACTGGGCCACATTATTTTAAATTTAAACCAGTAAGGAAAGGCAGAAAGTCAGGCGGGGCCGACTATATAATACCCTACACCTCCCTAACAATGCGATAAGGGTCATTGCCATAATAATTTGGAATAATTGGTAAATGGGTAGAAACATATTATCTAATTCTGAAACGATAATCGCTAAATTAAGCAATATTCGTTCCTAAATTGAGAAACATCTTTCTGGAAAATTTTAATGATCGGAAGTAAAATACAACTTCTATAGCGGTTTGATACCAAATCAGGAGGAACATATATATGGAGCTTTAGTATAAATCTGAACCGATCTTCATGTAAAAAGACCTCCTTCTGTCGAATTTCGTACTGATCGGATATAAAATACAAATACGCTTACATGTCAAATCGGGGGTAACATATATATGGGAGCTATATCTAAATCTGAACCGATTTTCTCCGAATATGGCAGTATTCCTTCATGTAATAAGAAATCTCTTTCTGCCGAATTTCGCACTGATCGGATATAAAATACCGTTTTTACAGCGCTTACAGGTCAAATCGGGGGTAACATATATATGGGTGTTATATCTAAATCTAAACCGAATTTAGCGGTATTCCTTCGTGTAATAAGAAACCTTCATGTAATAAGAAATCTCTTTCTGCCGAATTTCGCACTGATCGGATATAAAATACCGTTTTTACAGCGCTTACATGTCAAATCGGTGGTAACGTATATATGGGGGCTATATCTAAATCTGAACCGATTTCTTCCAAATTTAACAGTGTTAATCCATATAATAAGAAACCTCTTTCTGCCGAATTTCATACTGATCGGATATAAAATAAAGTTTTTACGGCGCTTACATGTCAAATCGGGGCTAACATATATATGGGAGCTATATCTAAATCTGAACCGATTTTAACCAAATTCAATAGGGATCGTCCTTGGTCCAAAAAAAATGATATATGTAAAGTTTCGTCGAGATCGGACCATAATTGCGACCTGTACTTTGATTACAAGAATACTTGCACAGACAGACGGACAGACAGACAGACAGACGGACATAGCTAAATCAATTCAGAAAGTGATTCTAAGTCGATCGGTATAATAAACGATGGGTCTATTTCTTCTCCTTTTGGGTGTTACAAACAAATGCACAAAGTTATAATACCCTGTACCACAGTGTGGTGTAGGGTATAAATATTACTTTTGATCGCTAGGTACTATAAAAGCATTACACTGTACGAAATTTCAAGTATTTGTATGAAACTTTTGGTACAAAATGGTCCATATGTGTGGGAGGTACCAAAAGGGGCGTGCCAATAACGCCCTCTTTTCTCTGGACTCTAGGTACTATAAAAGATTTACACTGTACAAAATTTCAAGTAATTGTATGTACTGATATTATAGCCATAAGCAGTTAACTTTTGGTGCAAAATGGTCGTCCATTCGTGTGGGAGGTACCAAAAAGAGAGTGACCACTTCGCCCTTTTTTCATTGGCGCGTTAGCGACTAGCAAACTAATTCTATGTTTGAAATTTAGAAGATTTGAGTAAGTAGTATAGAAGTTATTAAAGAATCAATAGTTCACTAAATTTTAACCCTTTGTGAGGGAGGTACTAGAAGGAGTGGACCATTATGGCCCATCTTCGAACATAGCTTGAGATAGAAAAAAAATATTATCACATACCAAACTTGAAGTCAACCCGTTACTCCTTTCGAGAGTTATTGTGCGCTCCAGCCAGACAGACAGACGGACAGACAGACAGACGGACGGACATTGCTCAAATGACTGAAAATGTCCAGAAACGGATATCCGCCGAACTTACTTGGGGTCTTAAGTCACTCCTTCGATATGTTACACTTTTGGCTCGTAGCAAATGATACAGGGTGTCTGATGAAAGCTGCTACAAAAAAAAAATAATAACTTTTTTTCTATTTAATGAATCTGGTTAATTTTTTTTATTTTGCAGATTGATTTTTAGATTTAACAAAAATGGATAACTGGGACACTGAAACAAGAATTTGGTTTGTCCGCCGCTATTACACTGAAGTCCGTAGTTTCAGTTCAAAGAGAGTATAAGGGCACGCTTGACGGCAATCCTCCGAGCAGATGGACCATAAAGAGACTTGTTAACAATTTTTCCGAGCATGGGACAGTCAACAGAAGACCTTACCATCGAAACCCTTCAGTTCGGACGGGGGCTGCTGTAGCTGATGCCATACAAAACAATCCACGAGTTTCGACAAGAACCTTATATGCTCAAATGGGTATAAGCAGACAGTCATTGCAGTCAATTATGCACAAAGATTTGGAGTTATTCCCATATAAAATTCAAATGGCCAACAAAGTGAACTCAGCAGACTTCCCGATTCGCTTGGAATTTTACCAGAAGATGCTTCAAATGGTGGAAGAGGACGGAAACATGTTGAACTGTCTTTTCATGTCTGACGAGGCCCATTTCGATTTAAACGGCAACATAAACAAACAAAATTGTCGAATATGGAGTGCTTCCAACCCACAGATACTCCATGAGACGGAATTGCATGCACTTCGTGTCACAGTGTGGTGTGAAGTTTCATCACGCTGCATTGTCGGGTCCTACTTCTTCGAAGATAACGGTCACACCGTTACAGTTACTGGAGGCCGTCGCTTGAGCATGTTGAGAGAGTTTTTCTATCCAGAATTACGCCGAATGAGAATTTCTTTCAACTCTGTGTGGTTTCAGCAAGATGGTGCAACTCCTCACATAGCCCGGCCTGTTATGATACAATTGCGGCGAAAATTTCCCAATAAGCTGATATCCAGAAACTCCACATTCCGTTGGCCCCCCAGGTCGCCTGACCTTACAGCACCTTACTTTTTCTTGTGGGTTTATTGCAAACAGGAAGTCTACAAAGCAAAACCAACAAATTTGAATGAACTAAAGCAATCCATTCGAGAAATAATTGCGGCTATTCCCGTCTCAACTCTCCAAGCAGTAATGAACAACTTTTTGGTAAGATGCCGCACATGCATCAACGAGCATTGGGGCATTTAAATTCCATTATTTTTAAAACTAATTAAGATTTATTTAATTAAATTTAAAGAGATTTAACATGAATAAAAGAAAACTGAATTCCATACACTGAAAAAAAAGTTATTTGAGTTTCTTAATGTAGCAATATTCATCAGCCACCCTGTATATACCCTCCTCTCTAAGGTGAGGGGATAAATATGTCATGCAGCTTCCAAACAGCATCCACCTCGATATTACTGAAGTTAAAGTCCTAAGGTATCTAGGTCAAAACTAAATATTTATATATCTCTCGTACAACAAAGGTTATGAGCATTCGAATGCTAATCACTTTTCGATACTTTTTGTCCAATTTCTAATGTTGAAATGTACATACATATCTCCCATAGTTTTGAAGATTTTTCAACAAAAGTTTCGTCAAAATCGGAGACCATTGGCAATTTTTATGTACAATTAACATGCTTCTCGTCAAAACCAAAACATATTTATTTTTTTTCTGGTAGTTTTTTTTTCTAAAATTTCAATTTTCATTGAAGGAATTTTTGGTATTTGGACCGTATTTGAAATATAAGCCGTGACACCCTCTAAATTAAAGAAATTATTTATTTATTTTTATTTTTATGAATTACAATACAAAGTAAATTTATATTTTAATTTTAAGGTCCAGGGAAAGGCCGGGTTACAAAGACCATATGGCGAAATGTTTGCAGCGACAGACCAGAGCCTCTGATGGGAATCGAACCCATGACCCCCTTCGAATATGTGCTGTCTTATAACTCCCAAAACACAACCACATTACCAGCAACTAAAATATGCGCATTCTGTCGTGTCTACATTTCTACACCATTACATTACAAATTAAGCAAGTTATAACCATTTTTGTACATGACATTTTGACCCATATCCAATTTTTTTGAAATATTTTTTCGAATTTGTGTTACATAGACCACAAAAAGGTCGGTATGGAAGGAGAGCAATTTATTTATTTATTTAGGTCTATGGAATACAATATTCCAGACAAACTTAAAACTAAAAATTTATATGTTACATATTGTGATCGAAAAAACGTAAAATAGTGAGTCAAATGAATAGTGAGTCAAAAAATGGAGATATAGAACAAAAAATAAAATCAAGTAAACATGTTCAGTCGGGAAACCCGCCTTAAGAATCCCCTCACCTTCAGTCCCAAAAAATATTCGTAAATTTATTTATTATACCCTCACAACATTTTTTAATTTTTGAGTAAATATTTTTTGGACATTTTTTTTGAAGCCTGCAAAAAACGTTGTTGTGAATTAATTTCATTTAGGGGCGTGAAAGTTATGGCGGCTGCAAATTGAAATTTTAAAAAATTCTATAAAATGCAATTTTCAACGGAATTCCGAAAACTAAACGCACAATCGTACACCTCTCGCATTTCTATCAGGATATGTCAAAATATTCGCTGTGCTTTCATTATTAAAATAAATTTCAAATATTAAAATCGGGAAAATATATGAAAAATTTCCGCGATTAGATGGGAGAACTAGCTGCGATCTTTAAAAAGAATGAAGGTAATATCTCTACATATTAGTTAATAAGTATTGATTAGATGATGTATTGATGGGAGTTGAATGTTAAGATCTGTTTTGGGTGTATTTTTTGTGAGCCCCGTTTGTAAGATGACATAATAGTATTTGTGATGGCCTTTAATAACAAATAAACAGACTTCATATAAAAAGAATCAGAATTCGCGAATATTTGCAGTGATATTCGAACACTATGAAATGTTGATATTTTTTTTATGAATTTCGCGGATTGTGAAGACGGCATTAACATAGGGAAATTCTGTGCTCATCCGGGCCATCTTATATTGTATGAATTCGCTTAAAACCATAATATATCTTAATAGGAAAACTAATAATTAATGTTTTTATTTTGAGGTTATGTGAATTTTGCATCAAAATAAAATGACCCGTCTCTGATTTCGGAATAGATCGTTCCGCCATATCTGTACCGCGCACTGGGTGTACCTTGACGATCATCGCTGAGACAAAAGTGTCTCGTTCTTCGCGTACAAGACATCAATCTTCAAATATGTATCCATGGCTGTTAAGTGCACCCCCAAAGAACATAGTAATTAATTTAAGAACTTTAAACTATACAAATTGCCAAGGACAAAATTTGCAATTTTTGCAAAATTCGAAAAAAGGGAATACAATTTCAGTGACTCATTATTTTGTTATGCGCCCCTGATTTTAGGATTCGCCATGTAAAAAACCTTTTGCAACAATAAATTCAGCTCAATCTATGTATAACAGCGATGGGCCCTGCGAAATACATTATAAAAAAATTCACGCATGTTTAACTGAGGTTTGGAAAGCGTTGGTTCCATTTGGAGCACATCATCGTCACCTATATGGATTTGTAGCTACTTCCAGCCACTACAATCGCTTCTTCGGTGATATTTCATTACATAGAGGGGCGCGCTGAATCATCAAAAACACTTGAAATCACATTTCCAAAAGTTATGAGCTATATTTTTAAAAAATTATTCCTCCATGTGTCCCTCGTATTTTTTGTAACTGACCAGTACCTCTAGAATGAATAAATAATGTAAAAAAATGAATAAAGAAATGTTCATATTTCTAGGCTTTTTTTTGTTCGGCGGAAATCCGTTTTGAGCCATTTAAAGTCATTTGAGCAATGTCCGTCCGTCTGTCTGTTTGGCTGGAGCGTACGATAACTCTCGAAAGCAGCAAGGTATTGACTTCAAATTTGGTATAGGATAATATTGTTTTCTATCTCAGGCTAAGTTCGAAGATGGGCCATATTGGTCCACTCCTTCAAGTACTTTCCTCACAAAGGGTTAAAATTAAGTGAAATATTGATTCTCTGATAACATCTATACCACATATCCGAACCCTTTGTATTTCCACACCTATTACACTGTGCTCGAAATGGACACTTTAAAAATGTAACAGAAAGAAGACTCTATGGACATACCTATTTCCACCTTGCTGAATCCAATGGAGCTAGTCGTTTTTCTAGGTTAGCTCTTGTTTTCGCGATATTCGACCACAAAGTTTGCAAAAAAAATTAGAACGGTTAGTTATCTCGGAGGTGATTTTGAAGTGGAAGACTTCCGAAAATGTACTTCAATTCAAAGAACGAAATAAAGGGAACCCTTCGAGAGTTATTTCTCTCAAAATAGTCAACCACGCTTCTCACCCCTTTACCCCCGAAAAGGCGCAATCAAATCTTACCATATGTCAAACGTCATACAAATCGTCGACATTTTTAGTTTGTGTCTTTGAAAAAATGTCCCTCGCGAAAAATTGCTATGAGTCTCCTTTCAACATATTTATGAAAACTTAACATGTTTCACAACTTAGCAGGTTTTGTTGGTTACCTTTGAAATTTCCATTAACACTAACCAAAAATAATTTGGAAAAAATGAAGTCAAAAAATTTTATTTCAAATATTTTCTGCTATGAGCAGAAAAATACTCAAATTATGTAATAACTTATAGGGCTTATAGTATTTCTTCGCGAGGAATATTTTTCTCAACGATGCCAACTAAAAATGTCGACGATATGTATGATTTTTTACATATGATAAGATTTCTTTGCAGTTTTTCAGTGGTAAGAGGGTGAGAAGCGTGGACGACTGTTTTGAGATAAAAAATTGTCCAAATGTTCCCTTTATTTCGATCTTTGGGCTGAAGCGTATATTCCGAAGTCTTCCACTTCAAAATAACCAAAGAGATAAGTCACCTCTCTGACTTCCACGACCAAACTTTGTGGTCGAATATCGCGAAAACAAGAGCTAACATAGAAAAAAGGCTAAGGCCACTGGATTCAGCATGGTCGAAATAGGTTTATCCATAGGGTCTCCTTTCTGTTACATTTTTGGACTAGCACAGTGTTATTAATAGTTTATCTGTCGCTATCAAAAATGGGTGAAGTGGCCCCCTCCCAGACAAAGGGACCATTTTGTACAAAAACTTAACAGCTTATAACATTAACACCAGTGTATAGGTTTAGGTTTAGGTTAGGGTGGCAGCCGTATTTTTTATACAAGCTCACATAGACCAGTTTAGGTCCCTAGTGTTACCACGGGCTGAAATGCCCCTCATCGAAACCAACCTGTTTGATATAAAAATGTATCGATAGTACGAATATCGGTACTGGAAAGATCTGTTAGGCTGCCTAGAAGAGCCGACCCCAGTATGTCCAGTCGTCGTTTACTCAGAGCGGGGCAGTCGCATAGCAAGTGCTCAATGCTCTCCACTTCTTCCTCATTCCACAGCTTCTGCAGAAGTCATTAGAGTCAATACCCAATCTTTTGGCGTGCTCGCCGATCAAGCAGTGTCCCGTCAGAACTGATACTAAAGTAGACAATCTTTGCCTCTCTAGTGCGAGGAGATATTTTGATCTTCTCAGGGCATACCTTGGCCAGATTTGTCTAGCTACTCTGCAGGTGCCGATTTCTGTCCATATTTCTTTGGACTGCCTGATTGCCTTTTGCCTAAGGCAAAGCTTGCACGTGGATAGTGGCGCACCAATATATGCAAATTCTTCGAGAATTTGTAATGTCGTCCCTTTCCTAGCAAGTTCATCGGCTTTGCAGTTCCCCGGGATATCCCTATGACCAGGCACCCATATGAGGTGTATAACACCAGTGTATAAAACAAGTAAGAAATTTCAGTTGGGTAAACCGACTAAGGTATACCCTCACTTTGTGAATAATGTACTATATAACATTACACTAAGTAATCTGTCAATTTGTGTGGGCAAATACACCAATTTGCGGTAAACAGAATTTCTTTATTATTTATTTATATGAATTACAATACAAAGTAAATTTATATTCTAATTTTAAGGTCCAGGGAAATGCCGAGTTACAAAGACCATATGGCTAAATGTTTGCAGCGACAGACCAGAGCCTCTGGTGGTAATCGAACCCACGACCCTCAAACTCATAGGCGAGTACGCTACCAACTCGCCTACTGGGGCGCTCAGAATTTCTTTAAATACATTGCATTGTTCCGAACTATAAGCATTTATGTGCACTGGTCTATTAACATTACGAGCTATTCAATATTGGTATGATTTGGTAATTTTGAGTGGAAGGTACAAAAAGGGGCGTGGTGATAACGCCTACTTTTCACAGGACTGTAGGCACTATAACATCATTACACTGTACACAATTTCAGGTATTTGTATGCACTGGTATTAAAGTAATAAGCCCTTAACTTTTGGTATAAAATGGTCCATTTGTGTGGGAGGTACCAAAAGGGGCTGTACAATAATGCCCATTTTTTACCGGACTATATGCGCTACAAAAACATTATACTGTACAAAATTGCAAGTATTTTTATGCACTTGTATTAAAGTTATAAGCAGTTCAATTTTGATGCAAAATGGTACATTTGTGTGGGAGGTACCAAAAGGGGCATGACAACTTCGGCCATTTTTCTCAAGGTGATAGCGACTAATAAAATTATACAATGTGTGAAATTTCAGAAGACATATTTTTATTTTTATGTTTATTTGGGTTAATCTTGTAAATTTTCCTAAGTTTGATTTTTATTGTAGCTGCCATAAGTTCGTGGTGGCTGTCGATATCAGCTCCTCTTTTAGACCGTACGTCCTCTAGGCAAAATTGCGGCGAATACAAATGTGGTCTATTTGGTTCCTCGTAGTACCAGTTGGTTCCTCCTCCTTGGGCTCATAGCACTGGATTATAGTAATACATTTCTTAATAAATAAAAGAAAATCATTTATACATGAAGCGCTTATTAAAAGTTTATGATATTTAAAATTTTCTTTTATTTATTTATGCATTTAGTTGCCTTTTTATGTCCTCACTTTAGTGATACGAGGGTATATATCATTTGATACGGGTCAAAAGTGTAACACATCGAAGGAGTGATCTAAGACCCTAAGTAGGTTCGGCGGATATTCGTTTTGGGTCATTTTAAGTCGAATGAGAAATGTCCGTCCGTCTGTCTGTCTGCTGGCTGGTGCGCTCGATAACTCTCGAAAGGAGTAACCGATTGACTTCAAATTTGGTATACGGTAATATTTTTTTCTATCTCCGGTTACTGTGGTACCTCCCACACAAAGGGTTAACATTTAGTGTTATACTGATTCTTTAATAACTTCTATACTTCTTATGAGAATTTTCTGAAGTTCTACACATTATATAAGGTTTTCTAATATGAGTGATATGATTTCTTTAAAAAAAAAACAACTTATTGTTAAGGAAAATCAAAAGATTTTATTTAATATGTAGTACAATTGATACAATTAAGTTCTAAATAAAACGTCATTTGAATAATGGCCTCCACGTCTTCTTCTGCAGGAACGAATTCGATGAACTCAATTTTCGAGCACTTTTGCCACTAAATCATGAATGGCAGTTCAATATTGACTTGTATTTTGAAAGACTAATGACTTCAAATAACCCCACAAGAAATAGTCGAATGGTGTTAAATCACAACTTCTTGGAGGCCATTCAATATCACAGTTTCTTGAAATAATCGAATCTCCAAACTTTTCTCGCAACAATTCAATTGTTTCATTTGCTGTGTGGTACGTAGCCACAATCGTTCAATGACAAAAAGATAGCTCTTAACGAGAGCTAAAATATTGCTCATCTGTGTCAAGGTCGTAGGTCGACTGGAAATGTTTTTTTTGGATTTAACAAGTAAGAAAGTTTCAGTCGGGTAAACCGACTAAGGTATACCCTCACTTTGTGAGTAATGTAATATTGAATATTACACAAATTAATCTGTCAATTTTTGTGGGAGGTACCAGAAGGGGTTTAAGAAATACACCTTTATTTTGCTGAACAGTAGATACTTTAAATACATTGCACTGTGCCGAATTGTAACCGTTTATATGGACTGGTATATTAACGTTGATATATTAAATTGTGGTATAATTTGGCCATTTTGTGTGGGAGGCACAAAAAGGGGCGTGGTGATAACGCTCATTTTTTACTGGACTATAGACATTATTAAAGCTTTACACTGTACAAAATTTCAAGTAATTGTATACACTGATATTAATGTTATAAACTGTTAACTTTTGGTGCAAAATGGTGCATTTGTGTGGGAGGTACCAAAAGGGGCGCGGCAATAACGCCCATTTTTCACTGGACTGTAGGCACTATAAAAGCATTACACTGTACAAAATTTCAAGTATTTCTAAACACTGGTATTAATGTTATAAGCTTTTAACTTTTAGTGCAAAATGGTGCATTTGTGTGGGAGGTACCAAAAGGGGCGTGGCAATTTCGCCCATTTTTCTCGAGTTGATAGCGACTAACAAACTAATACTATGTGTGGAATTTCAGAAGATTCGAATACGTATAATAGCAGTTATTAAAGAATCAATATTTCACAACATTTTAACCCTTTGTGGGGGAGGTACCAGAAGGAGTGGACCAATATGGCCCATCTTCGAACTTAGCCGGAGATAGAAAAAAATATTACCACATACGAAATTTGAAGTCAATCGGTTACTCCTTTCGAGAGTTATCGTGCGCACCAGCCAGCAGACAGACAGACAGACAGGCAGACAGACAGACAGACAGACAGACAGACAGACAGACAGACGGACGGACATTGCTCATTCGACTTAAAATGACCCAAAACGGATTTCCGCCGAACATACTTGGGGTCTTAGGTCACTCCTTCGATGTGTTACACTTTTTTCCGTAGCAAATGATATATACCCTCGTCACACTAAAGTGAGGGTATAAAAAAAGGACTTAGCATCATTTTCAAATGTGAACGGAAAGTTTATTTTTGCTCTAGCTCTTTAACGGTACGTCGGATCGGGAATCGGTCAATGGCAAAAAGATAGCTCTTAATGAGAGCTAAAATATTGCTCAAGGGTGTCAAGGTCGTAGGCCGTGGGAAGTGTCTTTTTTGGATTTAAAAAAAAGTGGACTTAGCTCACGAAAAGTTGCAATTGGAGAACGATTATTTTGATAATAAAACTGAATAATTTGTAGACGTTGTTCTTGTGTATATCTCTCCATAATGAAATTGTAAACACTACTGAATACAATGAAAAACAAATGACAGATCATGATATATTACAAATGGCCGAAACGTCACTTCAAAATCACATCATCCCTATTGGAAAACCCGTTATTTTTGAAGTGTCTCCTGTTCAGTGACAAAATTCTTTGTAGTTTCTCTGACTGTGAAATAATGAAATATTTGTTCAATATGAGGTACGAGAACTTTTGTTTCAATATATGTATGATCTTAGTTAACAATATTTTCTTAAACAGTCGTTTGTGTCTGCCTGTCACACTGTGCCATTGGACACAACATCATTAGCAACGATGACTTAGCACCGATACAAGAAAGAAACAATCGATGTCTTTTCGTCGGTCAATGTTTGTTAAGAAACATAATTTTCTTGTTTCTTTAGTGTAACAGCCAGATTTTTCATTTTGGAATTTCGAATTTGGTTCAAATAGTAGCGGGTGTTGTGTTGGGGGTTTCTACGTCTAAGTTAGTCAGTCGGTCAATAGTTATACTTACATAAAGATTGCTTTTCATTTCATTTATTTGTGTAACAAAACATGATTTATAACCTTTGCATGTATGACTTTAGTCGCAAATGTTTCGTAGACATGTGTACACTTGACGAAATTTAAATATGTTCAGAATTTTTCTAAGGAAAATGAAATGGACAAAATTCGTATATCAATGCCTCCATTCCAAAATATGCTAAATCGAAACATTTAATTATTCAGTAGAGATGTTCACAGATTTATGATTTTTTTAATTTGTATGGAATCCTTTTTATACCCTCACTTTAGTGTGACGAGGGTATATATCATTTGCTACGAAAAAAAGTGTAACACATCGAAGGAGTGATCTAAGACCCTAAGTATGTTCGGCAGATATTCGTTTTGGGTCATTTTAAGTCGAATGAGCAATGTCCGTCCGTCTGTCTGTCTGTCTGTCTATCTGTCTGTCTGTCTGTCTGTCTGTCTGTGTGTCTGCTGGCTGGTGCGCACGATAACTCTCGAAAGGAGTAACCGATTGACTTCAAATTTGGTACGTGGTAATATTTTTTTCTATCTCCGGCTAAGTTCGAAGATGGGCCATATTGGTCCACTCCTTCTAGTACCTCCCCCACAAAGTGTTAAAATGTTGTGAAATATTGAATCTTTAATAACTTCTATACTACTTATTCGAATCTTCTGAAATTCCACACATAGCATTAGTTTATTAGTCGCTATCAACTCGAGAAAAATGGGCCATGTTGCTACGCCCCTTTTGGTACCTCCCACACAAATGCACAATTTTGCACCAAAAGTTAACAGCTTATAACATTAATACCAGTGCATAAAAATACTTGAAATTTTGTACAGTGTAATGCTTTCATAGTGCCTACAGTCCAGTGAAAAATGGGTGTCATATTCACGCCCCTTTTGGTACCTCTTACACAAATGTACCATTTTGCACCAAAAGATAACAGCTTATAACATTAATACCAGTGTATAAAAGCACTTGAAATTTTGTACAGTGTAATGCTTTTATAGTGTCTTTTGCACTGTGAAAAATGGGCGCTATTGCCACGCCCCTTTTTGTACCTCCCACACAAAGGTACCCTTTTGCACAAAAAGTTAAGAGCTCAAAGCATGAGTACCAATGCACGAAAATGCAACAACATTTTGCACAGTGTAACGCTTTTGAAGTCCCTATAGCCCTGTAAAATATGGCCGTTATCACCACGCCCCTTTTTGTACCTCCCACACAAAATGGCCAAATCATACCAAATTTAATATCTCATAACGTTAATATACCAGTGCAAAAAACGCTTATAATTCGGCGCAGTGCAATGTATTTAAAGAATCTACTATTCAGAGAAAAATAGGTGTATTTGTTAAAAACATTGTGGTACCTCCCATACAAATTGACAGAATAATTCGTTTAATATTCCATATTACATTACTCACAAAGTGAGGGTATACCTTAGTCGATTTAACCGACTGAAACTTTCTTACTTGTTTTTATTTTCCTTTATAATGCAAATCGAATGACCTCTAACCGTTTTTTGAATAACTTCTGATGGGGTAGATGAATACATACCAAATTTTGACTGAATATAATTTTGAATAAAGGGTTTTCCGACAAGAGGTGTTATTTTGGTATTCAAAGAAAAATGCAATTTTTTGAGGTAAATGATCGGATGTTTATTTCATAATAAAGAGGAAGGTATGTCGTTAATAATGAAAAAAAAACATCAGCCAAATGGCTTACAGGACCATATCCTTTTCATGAAATTTTCCATAACCAAATCGCAAAGTGGCTGCCCTATGTCCTCGATAGCATCACAAATTCTATCTTTGAGGTCTTGAATCGACGCTGGGCCGCACAGTAGAATATTTTCACACAAGACGCGGCAAAAATTAGAAGGAATTGAGCTAGAGTTTTGAAAGTTGGTACTTATCACTCATTTCGCCTAATTAGCTAAAAACCAATTTTTTGTTTAAATCCGCCCATAACCAAGGCTACTTCCCACATAACCTAAAATTAAAAATCTTGGTATTTTTCTCAATTTAGCATTTATATTATAACAAATCGCTTGTAGAGATTGTATTTGAGTCCTCAATTATATAAATATTACAAGTGCCACGCCCAACGCCCATATATCAATTTAAATTTTATACGATGTTGGAAATTACAGGACATTTTTTTATAAAACGCTTTGTATCTTTTGTTCGATGTAAATCAGTACATAGAACAAAGTAAATAACTAAAGAGCAATACATTAGCTCAACATTTGCAAAAAAATCATGATGAAATAGTTTACAGTTTTTTGTTAATTAATCAATAATTCCAACTATCTAGAAAAAATCATCATTGATTTAGCAATGTGTTCATTAATAATACGTCATTTTTAAAGCATACTTTTAGAAATATGTTGAAAGGACACACAAACAATGAGGCATGTATATATAGTAGATTGGCAAACAAATGTTCGCTTATATGAATATTTACCTTGTTCATGTCGGTTGCCGTTTAATTCGGTCTGTAATCGTTGATGTAAACTGAGATACTCTTTCGGCTCAAGACCAAATTGCTCTTTTACATGCTTTATATGCTTTTTGTTATATTTGCAGTCAATTTATCATTTGCCCCTTAAGGTATGCTTTGGTAATGTTGTTCAATACATAGCAACATGGACTAAAAATAACGAATTTTAGATTGTCTTTTGCCGAGTAGGTTTTACCATTTCGTTAAATAAATCAACATAGGCAGGTATAGGCAGAATTTTCTTTTCGCAATGGTTAACTAAGTCCCTTGTTTATACATTTTTGTTATTGACAAGACCTCGGTCGGCCTCGGAAGTATAGTTTTATCCTGGAGAAAATGAAACACCCTGATTTTTGGCAACTTGCAAGTAAACCACAGATTAAATAGGAAAATGACAACACAATTATATTTTCTTTAACACAAAAAACTCTTCAAAAGGATCTGTATAGTATGACTTAAACCAAGTTCCAATGCGTTTAATAGTTTCGGAGATATGGGCTTACAAAATACCGTCTTAAATGATAAACTTTGGAACCATTGTACCATTTATGAATTTCAAATGCTTGTACCGCGATATATCGCCAAGATATCGGCAAAACCTTTAAAGATTTAGTTAATTGGAAAGTTCTTTACAGGTTGGAATCAAACATTTTGAGATTGGGCCTCATGAAAATTGGGAGTTTTTGCCGCTCATAATACACTGTGCGCCGTCTTGTTGAAAGTAAACGTTATCCAGATCAATACCATCCAACTCCGACCATAAAAAATCATTAATCATCTCTCGATAGCGCAATCCATTCACCGTAACTGTTGATCCAACCTCATTTTCGCAAAAGTAAAGTCCAATGACCCCGCCGGACAGAAAATTCAAAATTCCTTACCACTTTTGTCAAAAATTTAGCGAATTTCTTTAGTCGTTTACTTCGATTGAAATTTTTATTTTGTTGCTCAGTAAAAGCATTACCCTAAATTAATACCGCCCACTGTATGTCGCTGAAATATTTGTTGATTCCATCTCTGCAGCTTAGTCACAGACACACATTACATTGCATTACTTACATTGTTGATGTCAGAAGTTTTCCCCCAGCTTGGCTCTAGTTTAGATCTCACCATGTCCGTTTAGTCGTTTTTAGCTCGAACGTATAGTATGAGCCGCCGGTCTGGAGTTAAGTAAACAAACTCCAAGCTAAATTTGCTCCCGTTGGAAACACCTTGACTGACTCTTATTTACATCTTTGCAGTGGTTGTAAATCATATTTTGCATTTTTACCGTCAGCGCATATTTTGCATTACATGTGTTGACGCATTTATCTTTGCGACTCCGGGTCTAGTCGTGGCGGCCAGTTTATGGCGATTGAGCATTCGCTTCTCATACATATATCGGTGCCTCTTTCCCCTAAAAATAACAGAAGGCGTTCCGGTTTATGATTTAGTATGAATAGTTTTGTGGCCCAAGGGTGGGGGTGGGTTTTGGGGGGAATTTCATTCGATCTGCAATATTTGTTCTTAATTAATTAATGCCCTCTATTTGTTCGTTTATTTATGTTTTCTGAATCAGTGATCAATATGTTATGTATAAAATGGAGCTCCATAACATATGGCTGGAAAATTCATGACTATATAAATATTTTGTTTTTTGTTCTTACATATTTTGATTCATGTTTCATTTTTTTCTTCAACTTCATTTGATTTAAATTTCCATTTATGTCGATTGTGAGAAAATACTGCTTTTGCAAACAAAAGTGTTGTAATATTGTTGCCATGTGTTAAATTAAAATTTTGTGCAATTTATTTATGTTTTGCTGTTGTTTTTTGTTTCTTTTGTTGTTGTCTAGTTGTTCTGGGTGGGTCTGTCGTGTTAAATTAAATATAGTATTTCTCAGGAATGACAAAGTTCGCCGTTCGCATTGAAATTGCAGCAGTTGCCTTCATGTTTATGACTTAATTACAGAGTATTTACGAAATGAAATATTATCAATTAGTTCAATTAAATTGTAAATTGTTAAGGAGGGTTTTCACGCTTACATGAGTGCGTATGAGGAATGTTTGACTCCAAGTGTACGTATTGGTGCGTATGTGTGAGACTACGATGCGTATACGCACTGGTGGATATTGTGCGTATTTGAATAGTTTGGCCGGAATGTATGCATATTTTTAGAGAAGAGAAAAAGATACACTGAATCACACGAAGTCAAATTCGGTAGCAAGTGCAAGAGAAGTATCATGAAAATGTTATGCATATTTTTGTTCTATCACCCTCACCCCCTTACGAGCCAAAAGTGTAACACATCGAAATCCGTTTTAGGACTTCTTAAGTCATTTGAGCAATGTCCGTCCGTCTATCTCTCTGTCGGTCTGTCTGGCTGGAGCGCACGATAACTCTCGAAAGGAGCAACGGATTGACTTAAAATTTTGTATGTAATAAAATGTTTTTCTATCTCAGGCTAAGTTCGATAATGGGCCATATTGGTCCACTCCTTCTAGTACCTCCCGCACAAAGGGTTAACATTTAGTGAAATATTGATTCTCTAATAACTTCTATACTTCATATACTTCCTATCAGAATCTTTTGTAATTCCACACATAGTAATAGCCTATCTGTCGCTATCAGCTTGAGAAAAATGGGCGGAGTTGTCCCGTCACTTTTGGTAGCTACCATACAAAGGGACCATTTTGCACCAGAAGTAAAAACAGCTTATAAATTTAATACCAGTGCATACAAATACTTGAAATTTTGTACAGTGTAATGCTGTTATAGTGCCTACAGCCGGCTGAAAAATGGGCGTTATTGCCACGCCCCTTTTGGTACCTCCCACACAGAGGTACCATTTCGTACAAAAAGTTAACTATTTTGGAGCAACACTTAACGGCTAATACCAGAGCATACTTTAAAGTTATTAATTTCAATACAAATTGATAATAATTTAATTAAAACAAAAAATATAAATTTACGAATATTTTTTGGACTAATGGTGAGGGGATCGTAAGTCGGGTTTCCCGACTGAACTTTCTTACTTGTTATTTTAATTAATTGGCATTAAAAACGTCCTTTCACAGTGTTATCATTCGATATCCTTCGAAAAGCGATATTTTAAGTACCCGAATAACATTCCAAAATTTCGCAATTCTGGCCCTGTTTGTTAACAGCAAAAATATTTTTTCACTTTACTTTTGAAAGTCTCAATGTATACTTTTGAGATAGGACTGTATAAGTCGACTTTCAACTAATCAATTAATTGACTTTTTGGTGCAAAAAAAGTCGAAATCGTAAGTCGACTTTTTGTTTCTGAAAAAGTCTGAAAGTCGACTTTTCCATGTCGACTTTATTCACGTACAAGTATTTTACCATTGACTAAAATATAATTTGATTAAAATAAATAAAAACGAATTGTGGGTTAGAACAAAAACCTTTTTTTAGTTCTATCAACATTAACATTGGACCAATTTAATAATGAGAATTATATTCCAATACAGTAACGAGAATATTAAAATACACCGCCTGTTTGTTGGAAGTGAACATAAGTATACTAAAAAATGAGGTCCTCTTTATATCCCTATCACCTTTTGATACCTCCTACACAAAGTGTAATGCTTCAATAGTGCCTTCAATCCGTTAGAATAATTGCCGTTATTGCCGCGCCGCTTTTGGTACCTCCAACACAAAGGGACCATTTTGTACAAAAAGTTAACTGCATATATATTAGAGTTGTGTAGTTCGTGAACGAACTAGTTCAATTGAACGGGTCACTTTACTGAACGGTACGAACTAGTTCACACAACTCGTTCATTTCAGCTCAGTAGTTCAACCCTGTCATTTCGTTCTCTCTTCTCATTTCGCTCTCTCTTCTCAGCTGTAATGTGTTGTTTCCATTTCTATGTCATCATGAATGTAGCATTCTTCCTATACAAATGCGTTTGTATATTCAATCCATTCCATTCATGTTCCAATCAGATTCCTTTAATAGCGGTTGATTTGAACTGGTGATCTGAACGAAAGAACTGCTGAACTAACGAGCTGTTTAAGTAAAGTGAGCTGGTGGGCTAAGCTAAAGAGCCGGTGAGCTAAAGAGCTGAAGTGAACTATTGAACTAAATGGGCGAACTAGTTCACTCAATTGAACTGTACTAAAAAGGGCGATCACTTAATTGAACTAAAGTGCCCAACTCTAATATATATAATACATATGTACAGTGTGGCTGATATGTATTGCAACCAACTTCAGGTTGCTATCATTTCTAAACCGCTAGTCTGATAGCTGACAGATTTATTTGAGTGACAGTTCATTTTATTGTTTACAAGCTTACAAAAGCATTTTGATCTATTTCATTCAGAACAAATGTTATTCGTGATGGAATTCAAGCGTGATAGTGTGATTGCTTTATATTTGGGTGGAAAAACACAAGTGGCTATCGTTAGAGCCCTCCAGCATTTAAATGTGAATAAATCTTTTGTTTCTCGTACCATTGCTCGTTACCGTGATACTGGCAGTGTTGCAACGCCTTTGTAGAAAAAATTACTCCCCCCTCGATTTTCTTCAAATTTTCACAGAATATTCATCGCACTCTCACAAATCCAGAACAGTAAAAAAATTGTGTGAGACTTAATATTTGTAAATGTTATGGACGAAATACAAATACGAGTCTGACAATTTTCGTCCGTTTTTGCAAAACACTGCACAGTGGTACGAATTCAAAAAGGGAAAATAATTCGACGGTTTCTTAACCAAACAACCGATTGCGACCAAACGTGGTATGGTAAATGAAGAGGTGTTAGAGAAGTTAAGTGTTATATTTGGGCCCCCTATGTCAGACAGGGGCGGAGCTAGGCCTCAAAGTTGGCCACATCGGTTGAAGAAAATGTTCAAGCGCGTGTAACTCGTGTTTCTCTTCCGATTTATAAAATTAATTTTTGTGCGTGTTCTAACTACTAACTAAGGTCTACAAAAACAACTTTTTCCACCTAAGAATTATCTCGTATAGTTACCGAGATATCTGCAATTGAAAATTTAATTTTCAAATTTTTCCCTTACCGTGTGCTAGCATTTTGTAAAAATCGGTTCAGCCGTTCGAGAGCAATTACAAATTTCATAAAACTCATTTTTTTAATTCTTTCAAAAAATTAAATGCCCACAACATTGTTTCAAAACAAAATGATAGCGAGATCTGATTTTACCTATTTGTAACTGCATATAAACAATTTAGCCAAAAATGTAGTCATGTAGTTTACATGGGTCGATATTAAATATTCTTACCCATTTGTAACTGGACTGTAGGAATTTTAAAAACTTTACACTGTCCAAAAGTTTTGAGTATTTATATGCAATGGTATTCATCATATAAGCTGTAAGCTTTTTGTGCAAAATTGTACGTTTGTGTGGAAGGTACCAAAAGGTGCGCGATAATAACGTCCATTTTTCGATCAACTGTAGGTACTACAAAAACATTACACTGTACAAAAATTGAAGTATTTAAAGTTATAAAAGTTATAAGCTGTTAACTTTTCGTACAAAATTGTATCTTTGTGTGGGAGGTACAAAAAGGGGCATGGCTATAACTCCCATATTTTACTCGATTATAGATACTATAAAACTATTACGGTGTAGAAAATGTCAAGTTTTTGTATGCACTGGTATTTAAGTTATTTGCTATTAACTTTTGGTGCAAAACAGTACATTTGTGTTGGAGGTACCAAAAGGGGCGTGCCAATTACGCCCACTTTTCACTGGGCTCTCGGTAATGTAAAAACATTACACTGTACAAAATTTCAAGTATTTGCACGAAGTGATATTAAAGCTATAAGCAGTTAACTTTTGGTGCAAAATTGTCCATTTGTGTGGGAGGTACCTATAGGGGAGCGGCAACTTCAACCATTTTTCTCGTGGTGATAGCAACAAATAAACTATTATTATGTGTAGAATTTCAAAGGTTTCATATAAGTAAACGGTTTTCCAACAAGAGGTGTTATTTTGGTATTCAAGGCCATTTTTTGAGATAAATTATCGGATGTTTATTTCATAATAAAGAGGGAGGTATCCCTTTAATAATGAAAAACAACATAAGCCAAATGGCCACCACGACCACGCTTACAGGACCATATCCTTTTCATGAAATTTTCCATAACCAAATCGCAAAGTGGCTGCCCTATGTCCTCGATAGCCTCACGAATTCTATCTTTGAGGTCTTGAATCGACGCTGGGCTGTTGGCGTAGACCTTATCCTTCACGTGGCCCCAAAGAAAGAAGTCACAAGGTGTTAAATTACAAGATGTCGGTGGCCAATTGTGATCACCTCTTCGAGAGATAACACGGTTCGGAAACTTTTCCCGTAACAGAGCAATGGTTTCGTTGTTTGTGTGGCACGTAGCGCCGTCTTGTTGACGTAAACGTTGTCCAGATCAATACCATCCAACTTCGACCAAAATCATTAATCATCTCTCGATAGCGCAATCCATTCACCGTAACTGTTGATCCAAACTCATTTTCGAAAAAGTAAGGTCCAAAGACCGCGCCGGACCATAAACCGCACCAAACTGTCACACGTTGAGGATGGAGAGGCTTCTCAACAATAACTCTTGGGTTTTCCGAGCCCCAGATGCGACAATTTTGCTTGTTGACGTATCCACCGAGGTGGAAATGGGCCTCATCAGTCAAGATGATTTTGTATCGTTCGTATCTTTTTTTTGTTCGATCGTTTTGTATCGTTCGATGATGGTGTATCGTTCCATTTTTAGTAATGGCGTAATTTCTTCTTGTCAAATTTTAAAGAATAAAAGCTTCAAAAGTGACAGCTACCGAAATACCGGGTGATTCGAAATAACACCTCTTGTTGGAAAACCCTGTACTACATAATTTTGGAATATTGGTACCTCTCTTAGCAGCCGAACCACTATATTAGCCGAAGGTGGAAGGCCAGGTTCACATTGAGTTGTGTTTTCCGGCGCTCCATTATATATTTCAAATTTGTACACGCTGAAAAAAATCGCTTCTGTAGTATATTGTCCCAAACATATTCGGCTTGAAACATATATATGTTTGGGGTAGACTCTAAGCATGTAATATTTGATACACACAAAAATTGTGTATTTGGGAAGATGTTGTTCTAAACAAATATTTGTATACATTCCAATATGTTTTTATTTGGGACCATTATTTCCGAAACAAATATTTATTTGGATTTAAGTATTCATAAAATACATAAATTGTGTCAAATTTTTCAGTAATTCAAAGTTAAATTTTTAGAAATTTTTAATGTTCGTAAAAAATAATAATTGAAATCATATAATCTTGGATCAATATAAAGTACTTAGAGGATTGACAACTAATGATGGCTTGGAATACTCAGAAATTTGAAATGATTGATTTAAAACAGAAGGTAATGCTGCATATGGTATCATAACTGGGAGGTACAATTCGAAACCCAAGAAAAATTGAAACTGAAATATGAAAAACTCAGCAAAAGTTTTGGAAATATTTTTTAAATAAAATATGTTTGGAAAAATTATTATATTATATTTTATTGATTTTCAAATAAAATTAATTAGCTAAGAAATATGTAATATTTAAAAATTTATGTTCTAAATATATTTTCATTCGATTCAAACATATCAAAAAATGCGATTTTGCCCCGTGTACGCATATCCCGTTGTATAGCATATAACAAAAAGCTTGAAGCCCCCTTTTTTCGGTTTGTTGGCAAATACTGTTTTATGTAACTCCCAATTTTGGTAGAACACATCTGCTCGTCAACACAAAGTCTACCTAATATTGGCACACTTCCAAATGTGGTACTGAGAGTGCCAATAACAGGTCTGATTAGATAAAGGTGGTCTCGTTTATGATCATCAATGGGTGGCTGATTAGTTATATCATTAAAATTAATGAAATCCCTTATTTTTTCGAAACGCCGAACGTTGGTTATTGGTTATTTTTATCAGACCAATAATCTCTAAAGTTTGGATGATTATGATTTGTCATTTAAAAAAGTATTCCAATATATTTTCGTAATTCAAATATATCAAACCGAAATGGCTCATCCAGTTCAGCATATCTTATGGTTTCGTCAATTATGTATGTGTTGTTCAAAATACGCAGGAAACAAATAGCTCCAAATTTGATATGATGTTTCCAAATCCATTATAACGGGTTTTCCAATAGGGATGATATGATTTTGAAGTGACGTTTCGACCATTTGTAATATGTCATGATCTGCTATTTGTTTTTCATTGCATTCAGTAGTGTTTACAATTTCATCATGGAGAGATATACGCAAGAACAACGTTTACAAATTATTCAGTTTATTATCAAAATAATCGTTCTCCAATTGCAACTTTTCGTACCCTAAGTCAATTTAAATAAAAAAAAACACTTTCCAGTCGACCTACGACCTTGACACGATTCGACGTACCGTTAAGGAGCTAGAGCAAAAGTAAACTTTCCGTTCACATTTGAAAATGATGCTAAGTCCATTTTTTAAAATCCAAAAAAAAAAAAACTTTCCAGTCGACCTACGACCTTGACACCCATGAGCAATATTTTAGCTCTCGTTAAGAGCTATCTCTTTGCCGTTGACCAATTGTGGCTACGTGCCACACAGCAAATGAAACAATTGAATTGTTGCGAGAAAAGTTTGGAGATTCGATTTTTTCAAGAAATTGTGATATTTAACACCGTTAGACTATTTCTTGTGGGGTTATTTGAAGTCATTGGTCTTTCGAAATAAACCAGACTCTACTCAAGCTTTACAAGTCAATATTGAACGTGCCATTCACGAATTCATTTAGGAAAAAGTGCTCGAAAATTGGGTTCATCGAATTCGTTCCTGCAGAAGAAGTCTTGGAGACCATTTGAATGACGTTTTATTTAGAACTTAATTGTATCGATTGTACTTCACATTAAATAAAAAACTTTTGGATTTCCTTAACAATAAGTGTGTTTTTTTCAAAGAAATCATATCACTCTTATTGGAAGCCCCTGTGGATCAAAACCAAATATTTCAATATATCTCATAAAACTAAAATTATAAGCATTTGAACGCAAGCACTTATTTTTTTGCCCGATTTCGAATATTTAAATCTAGTTATCTCCCATAGTCTGGAAGATTTTTCAAAAAATATTTGATCCTTCCTATTAGCGCACCATACTTAACATTTCCACCAAGTTTCTTCAAAGTCAACGCAATTCTCGTCTGTACCGAATTACTTAAGAAATACAATGCTTTATTATACCTTCACTTTAGTGAAACGAGAGTATATATATAGATATTGTGCAAATAGGCATTGTTTTCTTCGTTAGGATGATAACTTTCAAGAAATAGAGGCAAAATTTTTAGCGATTTGTTTTCTATTTTTTATGGCTTTTTCTTGCCAGCAAAAAAAAAATTTAAAAAAAAAAAAAAAAAAAAATTATTATTTTTAAGACAGTTACTAAACTTCTATTTCCACGTGAAATTGTCATTACTAACATTGTGTGTATACATATATACATTGTGTGTACATAGTGTGTAGTGGATAAATTGAGACCACAAAACGTACCTTCAGAAGTTATTGCAATCACTGGCCGGTTATATTCAAACAAACGGAAATCTCCGACCGCATTTCTGAAGTGCGGCTTACTGCTACCTGTGATTCGTTCGTGCCAGACAGACGCTCCTGGGAAAACGGAACACTAGCTCATGTGCCAGCTGCTACACAGGCTAGGAGGAAGGACGGGTCTGGCACTTTTTATTGATGAACCAGAAGTCGATCTTTACTTCCGCCTCCCAGACCATAACACAGTATTTCAAGCAGAAGTTCGAGTAATCACGGAGTGTGTAATACCACAAAGCCTAAATATGCCAACATCTTCACAGATAGCCAAATGGCGATCAAAGCAATAACATCGGAAAAGGTCTAATCCAGAACTGTGTTAGACTGTAAAAGAACGATAAATGATTACTAAGCCCATGTGTCAACTGCGTATTGGGAATCTGGTAACCGGGTCACAACGGAGTGACTGGAAATGAGCGAGCAAACAGCTTGGCTTTAAAGGGCAGAGAACTTCGAGTAATCTATATATATAAAAATGAAACGGTCCATCTGTGTAATGGCATCACGTCAGAACGGCTGGAGCGATTTGGATGATTTTTTTTTTATTCGATTCTAAATTTTCACGAGATGGTTTATATAGAAAATAAAATTAATTGGACAAAGGGGCGTGGTACCTCCCATACAAATCGCAGGTTAAAAATCCGATATTTCTGCTCCTATTATAGGTATTTGAACAAAATTTGGTACATCCGTTTAATGTATGCGTTCCAAGCTTTACTCCAAATATGGGCGGGATTGGACAAAGGGGCGTGGTACCTCCCATATAAGCCTAATTTTGAAATTGAGATATCTTGCACAATTTATTAGCGAGAGTGCTATAATTTGGTGTACATGTATCTGATAGCAGTCTACGTGTTTGGTCCAAAAATGGGCGGGATCGGACCAAAGGGCGTGGCCCCGCCCCTGTATGCCAAATTTTAGAATTGTGATATCTTCAACAATTTGTTAGCGTGAGTGCTGCAATTTAGTGCATATTTATCCGGTGACAGTCTACGTTATCGGAAAAAATGGGCGGGATCGGACCTATGGGCGTGGCCCCGCCCATATAAGCCAAATTTTGAAATTGAGATATCTTAGACAATTTATTATCGAGAGTGCGGCAATTTAGTTCATATGTGTGTATCCGGTGGCAGTCTACGTTATTGGTCCAAACATGGGCGGGACCAGACTAACGGGCGTGGCCCAGCCCATATAAGCCAAATTTTGATATTGAGATATATTACACGATTTGTTAGCGAGAGTAGTGAAATATTGCGTATATGTACCTGGTGGCAGTCTACGTGATTGGTCCAAAAATGGGCGGGATCAGACTAATGGGCGTGGCACCGACCGAGTGAATCAAGTTTTGAAATTGGAATATCTTGCACAATTTGTTAGCGATAGTGCTGTAATTTTGTGTATATGGTCCTGGTGGTTGTAAACGTGATTGACCCAAAAATGGGCGGGATCTGGTCACTGGGCGTGGCCCCGGCCATATAAGTCAATACTTTAAATTTATATATCTTGCACAATTTGTTAGAGAGACTCCTGTAATTTTGTGTGTGATATATCTTGAGCAATTTGTTAGAGAGATCAATGTAATTTTGTGCATACATATTTGGTGTCAGTCTACGTATTTAGTCCAAAAATGAACGGGATCGGAAATCTGAAGTCTGGGGCAACGAAGTGGACCGGGTCCAGCTATTGCGCTCGCGCATTGGTAAACCATCCGATCTTTATGTATTCGCACCAAGTGGCAAAACAAAAAATGTAGTATACCAAAGAGCACTTCAATAAAGAACAAATAAATAATAATTATTACAAAAATAATATCTTTTTAATCGGAATAATTTTGACATGGGCAGCGAAGCGCACCGGGCTCAGCTAGTAAACTTATAAAATTGGAAACCGCTCGAAGCCACGAAGAATGAGTTAAAGCACTGGACAGTGATGGCTCACAAAACTGTGTGGAATCGAGCAACTGCGAAGATGCTGTGGAGTGACCCAAATGAGAAGAAAACAAATAGTTTTCTGAAATTAAACAAGATAGATATTAGTAAGATGATGAGTGTTCTAACGGGAACACTACAAGCTCATCTTCATCGCATAGGACTAGCAGAAAACGACGAGTGCAGGGCATGCAGGGAAAACATCGAAACGATGGAACATTTTCTGTGTCGCTGCCCAGCTTTCACACATGCAAGATCCCGATATTTCGGTTCCGACATATTGCCAGACTTGACTCATCTCACAGGATATGACTGGAAGTTACTGAAAAAATTCGGGTCTAGTATGATTTTCTTCTAACCTGTGAGGGTGGTGCTAAAAATAGCTGAATTGACATATAGATGGCGGTAGTCGTTTCAAAAAAAAAATACTTTTGTGAAAAGTGGCAACCTCTTTAAATACATGTTTTAAGTTTCAAGGCGCCACGTTGTTTAATTTTTTTTTTGAGAAGTAAACGGTCTCTTAGAATTTGTAAACATTTGTAAGATTTGGTGACCGATATGTAATACAATACATTCATTTTAAAGGTTTAAGTTCAACCAATATTAAAACCGAGCTAGATTCTACATTGGGGGAGTCTGATCCTTCGTTTAAAACTATAGAAGATGGCAGAGTTTAAACGGGGCCGTACGAGATGTCAACACGAATACCGTAGTGGACATAGGCATTTAAAAAGTGTTATACATACATCGCATATTGACGGAAAATTTGACGATGAGAATGGTGTGGCTATTTTTAGGAGCTAGACTGTTCCTACTATAAACAGGATAACAAAGCTATTGAAAATCCCTGGAAAAAGTGTATCGAGCTAAAAGGAGATTATGTTGAAAAACAAAGAAAAAATTCCCCAAATTTGTTGTGTTTTCTTTGTTAGGTCGGCTCATTTTGGAACCGCCCTCGTATATATGGGGGATATGTCTAAATCTGACCCAATTTTGCAGTATTAATTTTTTACTTCAAGAAATCGTTATCTGCAAAATTGTGTGTACATATATCTGATTTTAATTGCGGATTCTAAAATTTCGCAAAGTTTACTCGACTCAAAAAACTTTTCTGGTTCAAAATTTGGCCCTCGTTCTGAAAAAATTATGAATTTAGACGTCGATATATGTATACGAAGGCTATGTATACAGGGTGTTCTTTACAGGTTTGCTACTTTGAGTTGGTAACATTGCTTGACTTGACAGCTGATAGTTGCTTTTTGTTTATATATGTTTGCCATTTCATCATTTACTCGAGAGCAACGCTTGCAAATTGTTCAAAATATCTATTAAAGTGCATGTACATTAATCAACGTATAACTGCATTGAATCAAAGTACAGGAATACGAGGACGGTTCGGAAACTTCTTAGCCTATCAATGAAAGAGAATAGTTAGTTTTTCAGAAATATTTTTATTTTTCAATATAATCTCCTGAAACTTCAATACACTTAGTCCAACGCTTATCTAGCAATTCTATCCCTTGATTGAAATAGTTTTCCTCAAGGTCTTCAAAATAGTGATTTACAACTGTAATTGCATCTTCATTTGAGGTAAAACGCTTGCCAGCAAGGAATTTTTTTAGATTTGGGAAAAGGTAAAAGTCACTGGGAGCTAAATCAGGAGAATAAGGTGGGTGGTCAAGCAACTCGTACTTTAATTCGTTGATTTTAGCCATTGTTAAAACACTCTTGTGCGCTGGTGCGTTGTCTATGAAAAAATATTTTTTTGTGTTGTAAGCCAGGACGTTTTTCTCGAATTTGTACATTTAATTGATCCAAAAGGTTGCAATAGTACTCTGAATTTATTGTTTTACCCTTTTGCAGATAGTCAATCAATAAAATACCTTTGAAGTCCCAAAAAACCGTTGACATAACCTTACCAGCCGTTTGAATTTTTGTTGCCTTCTTTGGGGCACTTCCTCCAGCTTCAGTCCATTGTTTGGATTGTTCTTTTGTCTCTGGAGTATAGTGGTGGATCCATGTCTCATCAACAGTTATGAAACGACGCTTAAAATCCATTTTATTTCGCTTAAAACGATCCAAACAAGCTTGAGAAATGTTGATTCTTATGCGTTTTTGGTCGACTGTTAACAAGTGCGGCACCCATCTTGCAGAATGCTTTTTCATCTGTAGTTCTTCATGCAAAATTAAATGCACTCGATCATTTGAGATGCCCATGATATTAGCTATTTCACGCAATTTTATTCGTCGATCATTTAATACCATATCATGCACTTTGGCTGCAATTTCAGTTGTTGTTGCTGTTTTTGGACGTCCACTACGTGGTTCATCTTCAATGCTTGTACGACCACGTCTAAATTCAGCAACCCAATTTTTTACTGTTGCATATGAAGGAGCACTTTCACCTAACACATTCACCATATCATTATGAATTTCTTGTCCCGATAAACCTTTTTTATGTAAATATTTAGTGACACCACGCATTTCTAATTTTTCCATTGTAAAAAAATGGCGGATGCGTCTTTTGTGAACACCTGTTTCTATATGAAGGAGTTGCCAGATCGAAACAAAATTTAACATGTGTTCATAGCAGAGATGGAAGTTTCTAAAACATTTAACTTTTTTCTGTTTATACCGCGCTTTTTGTGCTAGGCTAAGAAGTTTCCGAACCGCCCTCGTATGGAAACAAGGTAGAAGTACATTGAACCAATGTACTTGTTCATTCGTTTTTCGGTAAAAATCTTAATGAATGATTTCAATATACAGTTCTTCAAACAATTGTGTATTGAACCAATGTATTCGTAAATTGAATCAATATATTTTCGCAAAAAATCAATGAATGAATGAGTCAATGTAATCTGTTGATTATTTTAAATAAAAAAATGGTTTGAGTATGGCCATCTCATCTGGTATCGGAGATATAGGGGTACTCAGATATCGGCTATACCAGATATTGTAACGTAGATACCTACCGAAAATTATCCATGTCTTTTATGATTTTTTTCTATTTTAAAAACTCCAAATACGCCATAAAAATCTTTCTTATCCCTTGAACAAAATGACTGTTGCATTGTGTTATCCTATTCTTATCTTATTCGTTACAATAATGTTTAAATATTTATTTTTCTAAATATGTCATACAAATTGAAAGTTGTGTTTTTCCGTCTGACACAACCCACCCAATAATAAAATTGATCATTTTGATTTTGAGGTCAATCGAGTTAACCCAACAAATGTCTGCGAACTAAAACTGTCTTGTTTTCTTACAGTTTTTATACTTAAGCCACTGAGGTGTTTTGTTCTACTTTATAAGTGACTTACATAGAATACGATCGGCGAAAAAAACCAAACCAACATTAACAAAGCTTTAAAATTTAATTTCAAAATTTAACAATACATATTTATGAGCGTTAACCGCAGACGGGGTAAAAAAGCGCTAAACGCCTGTTTGCTGTCACGATTAATTGTTTTGTCATTTTGACTGAAGTTCATGTCCATACACCACCACCAAAAAACCAGACAGACAGACAGACCGACTTAGCCAACAAATGGACCAGAAAAAAATTACAGACACACACACCTTCCCTCAATACAACTCAAGAACAATCGTGGTCAGAACAATATAAAAATCTCAGTTGTAATAAAAAAAACTGCCCAAAGAAAAAAACTTGAACAAAAACAGTGAAATAGACTATTAAATGTAAATGTTGGAGTCTCGGCTCAAGTGGAACATGGGCAAAAAAAATTGTCAGAATTCCTTGATTTGCCAACAACTTTTTGAGTGAAACCACTCAAAATTTCTGCGGTTCGAATGGAACGGAAAGAACTACTTTGAATAAAAACTCGCTTTCAAAAAGTGTGACACATTAGCCATATGCAAAATTGCAATATGTGGTCCTCTTATCTCTTTTTGTGTATGATGGATATGTGGAACTGTCAACACGTCTTAAGTTATTACACTTCTTATTTCAAATTGTGCCAAATGTTATTAAATCCGATCTGAAATTATGACATTTTCTAAATAAAGAAATATGTATTTTGAATATTTGTGCCTTCAGAGAAACTTACTACGTCTAGTTTACCACAGTGATTGATTTAAAATTGTTAGGAAGGGCCGAGATTTTCCTGGACTAACCCAATTGCTTTAAAAAGCCCAAGAGTTGGCGGATGCTAACACAAATGATGTTCAATGGTTTCCACCTCCATTTCATCACCTCAGCTCCAGCAAAAGTCATGAATAAAGATGTTAAGTGACTCTGCATGCCATCCTGTCATGTCAGTTTAGTTTTTTTTGTAGGTGTGACATCCTTCTCGATAACGAGAGTAGTGATTTGGTGCGTTTCGAGTTTAGCAAGGGCACATCAACCAAAAGGACAACAAGAAAGGCCTGCATTTTTCTAAAGACACTCCAACAAATTCAAGCGACACTAGAATTTTGTAAGGTAGTGCCCAGCCAAGCAAGTTCATATGCACTACAGTTTCCTCGAACACGCCTGTGACCGGCATCCATATCAGGTGAATTTTGAACTGCTCTGTCGTCTCGTTTAGAGGTCTGCTGAAGGTGATGTCGATTTTTGTATTCAAGAATACAAAATGTCTGGTATACAAATATGTGATATAGCTCAGAGATGGCTCAACAAACGACTTGGTCAGGACAGAACCAGATGAAAATCTAGGATATGATAGGTTAGGTTAGGTTAGGTTAGGTTAGGTTAGGTTAGGTTAGGTTAGGTTAGGTTAGGTTAGGTTAGGTTAGGTTAGGTTAGGTTAGGTTAGGTTAGGTTAGGTTAGGTTAGGTTAGGTTAGGTTAGGTTAGGTTAGGTTAGGTTAGGTTAGGTTAGGTTAGGTTAGGTTAGGTTAGGTTAGGTTAGGTTAGGTTAGGTTAGGTTAGGTTAGGTTAGGTTAGGTTAGGTTAGGTTAGGTTAGGTTAGGTTAGGTTAGGTTAGGTTAGGTTAGGTTAGGTTAGGTTAGGTTAGGTTAGGTTAGGTTAGGTTAGGTTAGGTTAGGTTAGGTTAGGTTAGGTTAGGTTAGGTTAGGTTAGGTTAGGTTAGGTTAGGTTAGGTTAGGTTAGGTTAGGTTAGGTTAGGTTAGGTTAGGTTAGGTTAGGTTAGGTTAGGTTAGGTTAGGTTAGGTTAGGTTCCTAGTGCTAAGCTCAGGCTACTAGGGGGGTCGGCAGGTGGTGGATAGCCGGACGGCCTACAGATATGTAGGTTCGCTGCGATTGATAAGCAGTCCCCGACCAAGAGCGACAGGGTCCGAGAGCGTACTATAAAAAGGTACATATGCTCGGAGAAGGCTCTGTGACATGGCGAAAGGATGCCGCCATTAAATAAGTATCCCCCACAAGGGTGCTCTCTAGAGAGGTGCAATCAGGGGTGTGACGTCCCCATGGTACCCTAGTTTACAAAATCTGGGAACGTCTTGCCCAGTATTGGGCGGCTTCCTGATCGGCGTCTGTTCCCATGTTAGGGGCGGCCGTAAAATAATAACCTGGCGGAAGGTATAAAACGATAAGGGTAGGAACCCTGACAGAAAATCCAACATGGAAAAGTCAGTAGAAAGAATAAAACTTACGGTGCAGGGAGTTAATAACCCAGTACCGGCGGCAGTAGGGGGCGACCATGCAGGCTCCCGGTCGTCGAGATCATGCGACTGGAATGGTAATAAAAATAATAATATAAATCAAAATGAAAATGATATGGCAGCAAGCAATGACAGTACTGCAATGAAGGCAACACCGATGACAAACCCTTTCGGTAGAAGCAGTTTGATTGCGAGAACACCTCCAAATTCGTCTAATGAAGGATTAGCACACGACACTTTTAATGGAAATGCTAACCTGCATAAGAGTAGCATGTCTAAATTAGGAGAAAAAATAAATGCGTTAGTCGAATTCGTCAAAGGACGGACAAATGTTCACAAGGAGATTGTGTCAATAACACGAGAAATACAGGCGATGTTTATGAATGCGTCAGATGAATTAGTCACTGGGGATAAAACCCAAACCCAGATTCAGACAACAAAAGGACTTGGTATTTTGAATGAGAAAGTGTCTGAGTCAGCTTCGTCCGTGTCACAAACACCAAAGAGAACAAGGGACAACACGACTGGCGCGAGTCCTAAAGGCAATAAGTCTAAGAAGAAAAAAGTGGACAATCCCGTGAAATTGACCGTGGTACAGAATGTGGCAAACGTTGAATCAGTCACTCCGGTGCTTCCATCCAATAGTGCAAGGTGGTACAGAATGTGGCAAACGTTGAATCAGTCACTCCGGTGCTTCCATCCAATAGTGCAAGCACAAGTGGTGTGGTACCTGAATGGACGAAAGTTAGAGCTAAAGCCCGTAAAAGAAAGAGACAACGGCCGATCCGCCCTGATGCCCTCGTCATCAGAGAAGTCGGAGGAATATCTTATGCGGATATTCTTAGGAAAGTTAAGTGTGAGCCAAAACTGGACGTATTGGGACAAAATGTCAAGAAAATACGAAGAACGGCTAAAGGTGAGCTACTATTTGAGCTAAACAAATCGGCACATCAACATACTGGCGAATTCAAACAAAACATTGAGGAGGTTTTGGGATCGCAAGCACAGGTACGGGTGTTGACACACGAAACTTATATTGAAATTAAGGATATAGAGGAGACCACTGTCAAGGATAAGATTCACAGTGATCTAATAAAAGCCTTCCCGGAATTGAAAACATTGCATGTAACAGCAATAAAATCTGTGCGGAAAGCTTACGATGGAACCCAAACGGCTACACTTGCGTTAAATGCTGCCTTGGCAAGGCCATTGCTAAAAGCTACGAAAGTCCGTATAGAATGGTCAATATGTAGAATTAGAGAGAAGAAAATTGTAAGAAAATGTCTGAGATGTTTTGATTTTGGACATTTCGCTTCAAAATGTAACAGCGTGAATGACTACTCGGGCAAATGTCTAAGATGTGGTATGGAAGGGCATAAAGCTAAAACATGCAAAAATGTGCCAAAATGTTTACTGTGCCAGGACACAAAAAATAATCACGCAACGGGAGACAAATATTGCCCCCGATACAGAGAGGCCGTACAAAAAATGAAATAACAGCATGAAATTACTTCAATTAAACTTGAACCATTGTAGTGCAGCTCAGGATCTTCTAAAACAAAGCGTACGTGAGCAGGGTATAGACTTTGCTCTCCTCAGCGAACCCTACCATCATCCAGATACATCCTGCTGGGTTACGGATGACTCAAAAACCTCGGCGATATGGTGCGTAAGCGGATTAATGCTGCAAAACACAGGAGCGGTGGCTCCTGGCGGATTTGTACGTTGTTCTGTCTCCGGGATAACCATTTACAGCTGCTATATTCCACCAAGCTTATCCATACAGGAATACGGAAATATTATAGATAATCTAGTTTCTGATGCAAGAACAAAGAATAATGTTATAATTGCTGGAGACTTTAATGCATGGGCAATTGAATGGGGTTGCCCAAGGACAAATGCAAGGGGTAACCTCCTACTTGAGGCTTTTGCTGGGCTTGGAGTGGTCCTACTTAACTCTGGAAACGAGCATACATTCACTCGTAATGGACGAGGTTCCGTAATAGATATTGCTTTTGCAAGCAATAATATTACGATGCGAACAAACTGGATTGTGTCTGATATCTATACACACAGTGACCACCGCGCAATTATAATTAATATATCCGAGCATGCTACGCCCCCAACCGTAATATCTACTGGGAGAGGTTGGAAGGTTAGCTCATTTGAGAAGGACGTATTTTGTGCATCTGTGGAAGATTTGACCCTCAGTGGATCACCAGAAAACATGGCAGAGCAATGCATTGCCCAAATTATCCGGGCATGTGATATCTCAATGACCAGGAGAGGAAGTAGAGATAACAAACCACCTGTATATTGGTGGAATGCAGAGATAGCAATGTTGCGTGGGGAGTGTATAAGAGCCCGAAGATTGTATACCAGATCAAGAGGACGCCAAACAAACCAAACACATCACCAAGTGTACAAGACAAAAAAGAAAATTCTGAGCCAGGCGATAAAAAGAAGTAAAAGACAGTGTTTCTTAGAGATATGCGACGACCTAGACTCAAACCCATGGGGACTAGCATATAAAATTGTTAAGAAGAAGCTTAAATGCTTAAATGCATCGCCACCGAAAGAAGCCGCTGTTCTCGATAGGATTGTCAAAAATCTTTTTCCTGAACAGACACCTCCTTACTGGATGGATCATGCCAGCAGTGTATCAGTTACACCAGTTCCAGTTACCGTTCCTGAAGTTTTGAAAGTAATTTCAAAGTTCAAAGATAAAAAATCACCGGGTCCTGATGGAATCCCCAACCGGGTACTAAAGGAATTCGTTAACACTTGCCCGAACCAAATAATGCTGTTAATGGACACATGCTTGCAAAGAGGCTCCTTCCCTAAAATATGGAAAAGGCAGAAGCTAGTTCTTCTGCCTAAGGACAAGAAACCGGCTGAAAACCCATCATCCTACCGACCATTGTGCATGATTGATACGTGTGGTAAATTATTAGAAGGTCTAATATGTGGACGGCTAGAAGAGCATATTGAATGCATTGATGGCCTGTCAGAATTCCAATTTGGATTCAGGAAACGAAAATCTACAATGGATGCAATAAAAATAGTAGTTAACACAGCCGCGACTGCTATCCAAGGAAAAGGCGGAAAGCACGGCGGAAAAGAATATTGTGTGGTAGTAACACTTGACGTGAAAAATGCTTTCAACACTGCAAAATGGGATGAAATTGTAAATGCGTTGCAACGTATCAATACTCCATCCTATCTCGTGGAAATTGTCAAGGATTACTTTAGAAATAGATATCTGTCTTATGACACTGACGAGGGTCCTAAGGACTACAAGGTAACAGGAGGTGTTCCACAGGGTTCGGTGCTTGGACCATTATTATGGAACCTGATGTACGATGGTGTACTGAGACTACATCTACCAGACAACGCTAGGATTGTTGGTTTCGCGGATGATATTGCACTGGTGATAGTGGCAAAATACCTAGGAGAAGCAGAAACGGTAACGAATTCAAGCGTTAAATTGGTTCAATCCTGGCTTAACAAAGCAGGATTAACGTTGGCAGAACACAAGACTGAAGTCGTACTGATTAGTAGCCGCAAAGTGATGGAGGAGATACAAATTTTAGTTGGTAATTGTTCTATACGCTCCAAACCCTATCTAAAGTATCTTGGAGTGCTGATCGATATGAGACTATCATTCAAACCACACCTGACCTACATTAGTGAAAAAGCTAGAACGACGTTTATGGCTATATCTCGTTTAATGCCAAATACTAGAGGCCCAAAGTACTCCCAACGGAGATTGTTAGCAGGGGTTGTCAGAAATGTCATCCTGTATGCAGCTCCAGCGTGGTCCCAGGCGATGAAATACCAATCATACAGAGATGAAATCGCCCCAGTATATAGGTTGGCGGCCCTACGAGTATGTTCGGCTTATCGGACGGTGTCGGATGCGGCGGCTTTGGTGATGGCAAACATGATACCTATTGACCTGCTTGCTAGTGAGACAAAATATGCTAACGACCTGAAATCAACGACAGCAAATATGACCCATGCGGAGGCCCAACGAATTGCAAGGGACAAATCCATCCATGATTGGCAAAACAGGTGGACGACATCCAGTGATGGGCGATGGACGTGTCGACTAATCCCCAATTTAAGAGTATGGCTGGATAGATCATATGGAGAATTGGACTACTTCTTGTCGCAGATGCTGAGCGGCCATGGTAGCTTCAAATACTACCTACATCGCATCGGCCGAGAAACAGACCCATTTTGCCCAAATTGTGAATATATCGTAGAGGATGCTGAACATGTTTTGTTTGAATGTCCTCGGTTTACAAATCGGAGGCTGCAGTTGGAGGAATCGCTAGGAGTTGCTTTGACTCCGGACAACTTAGTTGGTTTTATGCTATCCTCGCAAAGTAATTGGCAGTGTATAGCGACGTTAATTAGGTCCATTATGACCGAATTGTGCGAGCAAGAAAACTTACGACGAAGAAATGTTAGATAGTGATGGATCTTGAAGATCTTCCCCACCCTGTGAAGTAATACCTAAAGGTGGTCCCACAGGGCTGAATGGACAAGTGTAGAGGTGTTTTTAGCGGGTTAAAGTCCCGCACTATTTGCCAACTCCATCAGGCAAATGTCTTTCGACGATTTTCACCTCATTAAAAAAAAAAAAAAAAAAAGGTTAGGTTAGGTTAGGTTAGGTTAGGTTAGGTTAGGTTAGGTTAGGTTAGGTTAGGTTAGGTTAGGTTAGGTTAGGTTAGGTTAGGTTAGGTTAGGTTAGGTTTGGTTAGGTTAGGTTATGTTAGGTTAGGTTAGGTTAGGTTAGGTTAGGTTAGGTTAGGTTAGGTTAGGTTAGGTTAGGTTAGGTTAGGTTAGGTTAGGTTAGGTTAGGTTAGGTTAGGTTAGGTTAGGTTAGGTTAGGTTAGGTTAGGTTAGGTTAGGTTAGGTTAGGTTAGGTTAGGTTAGGTTAGGTTAGGTTAGGTTAGGTTAGGTTAGGTTAGGTTAGGTTAGGTTAGGTTAGGTTAGGTTAGGTTAGGTTAGGTTAGGTTAGGTTAGGTTAGGTTAGGTTAGGTTAGGTTAGGTTAGGTTAGGTTAGGTTAGGTTAGGTTAGGTTAGGTTAGGTTAGGTTAGGTTAGGTTAGGTTAGGTTAGGTTAGGTTAGGTTAGGTTAGGTTAGGTTAGGTTAGGTTAGGTTAGGTTAGGTTAGGTTAGGTTAGGTTAGGTTAGGTTAGGTTAGGTTAGGTTAGGTTAGGTTAGGTTAGGTTAGGTTAGGTTAGGTTAGGTTAGGTTAGGTTAGGTTAGGTTAGGTTAGGTTAGGTTAGGTTAGGTTAGGTTAGGTTAGGTTAGGTTAGGTTAGGTTAGGTTAGGTTAGGTTAGGTTAGGTTAGGTTAGGTTAGGTTAGGTTAGGTTAGGTTAGGTTAGGTTAGGTTAGGTTAGGTTAGGTTAGGTTAGGTTAGGTTAGGTTAGGTTAGGTTAGGTTAGGTTAGGTTAGGTTAGGTTAGGTTAGGTTAGGTTAGGTTAGGTTAGGTTAGGTTAGGATAGGTTAGGTTAGGTTAGGTTAGGTTAGGTTAGGTTAGGTTATGTTAGGTTAGGTTAGGTTAGGATACGTATTGCCGTAGTCCGTGGAACACATAGTCCTTTGCACCTTATGCTACCACAGAAACCCATCCCGGTAAAGTGTGTTCGGTTAATGTAGGTAGTCAGCATATGAGGCTTACTTAGACTTCGTAGTCTTCTAGTCCCTCCCGTTGAACCAGTGTAAGAGTTGGCCAATTTCGCCAGCTCACTTCTGGAGAGAGTAATCACAGACGCAAAAGATGTTCAATAATTTTTCCTGTTGTTCTTCAACGCGGCTCCTGCAAAAGTCATTTATTAAGACTTAAAGTGTATCTGCGTGCCGTCCAATACAACAGTGACCAGTCATGATAGACACAATAAGTGAAATGTTCTGTCTCGATAACGATAGTAGGTTGTAGGTTGGTGCGTTTCGATTTCAGACCCGGCCGCATCGGTCATATGGTCAGTATCACTCAAGAAGAGTCTGCAGTTTTCTAGAGGTATGCTAACAGGTTAAAGTGACCTGCTATTTGTTAAGTTTCCTGCAATATCCCTGTGGCCCGTCACCCATATCAGGTTGATTTTTAACTGCTCAGCCACCTCGTTTAGACATCTGCTGCAGATGTTTTTCAATCCAGGACTACCGAATCTGGGGATATAATGTAAGCATGGCTATCGGAGTATATATTTGTTATTTTTATTTTTCAACCATTTTGCTACCTCCTTTATGGTTAACATTTCAGGCTGATAAACGCTGTGGTGATCAGTCAGTCTAAGAGCGGTCTCATACCATTGACATAATGTTTATGGACGTTATGACACTAAAAAGTGTTGTACTTATGACAATGGACATACCACCCCTGTGAGCAATAGATAGTCGAAGGTCTTTCGAGTGAACACCGATACCACCCTATCTTTTAGTTTGGAACCTTCAGTATGGAAGTCCTCACAATTCTGTCTGACTGACTATGATACATCCTATCAAAACGTGCCTCTGTCAGAGTGTAGTCGGTGATACCTGCAATCTCAGGTGCTCTGAAGGATTACATTATGTCTTCAGTCATTTGTTGAACACAAAAGAAAAAATCATTCCACTGAAATTTTAGGCAACTACACTTCTGGTTTACGGGAACTCATATTTCGTGTATTGAACTAGAACGATTTTTCTTTTCGTTTGGTAATGTTGTCTTGGTTACATCGAACATACTGCCGTACTGTTTACCTAAAAAGTTTATTTTTTAATACAGCATAACGTAATCCCGGATTTATAGCTCACTTCACTTATGTATTTTTGAGTTTCACTTTATGGTTGTTCCAATCATGTTGTTCCAGTGCTACAGCATTTCCTTAGATGTACTTTGTCAATGTCAATGAGTCTGATTTTAGGACATGATTTACACAACATTTTTACAACACTAGGAATAATAATGTTTGGAAGCCATCGAAACGATGGATAATGTTTTTGTCAATGTCCAGCATTCGCATAAACTTGATCGCGATACTTAGAGCCCAAAACATTACTACATCTGTCTTATCTTTTCTGACTGAAATACTAAAGAAATTGTGCCAAGTACCGATTTTCTGCAATTCTTGAGTGTTAAGAAATATCGTTTAAAAGGAACTCCCAACAGACCGATCCATTAGATTAAGTGTATGTCCATGGAATTCAGTCATCTATGATTTCGGATGTCAGAACCGAACTTTTCACTCTTTGAAATGTGTTTATTTTCCAATTTCGCCAAATGACTTGAACCAATTTAAAGATAATCGATTTATATTATTTAATATGAATATATTTTCCAAATATAGATTAAATCGTACCTAAATTATAGCACTTCTATTGCAATCCATCAGGTTTCTGCTTATCTATCCCCAAATTGCATCCTAAAAAGGAAATTCTTCAAACCACAGACAGACAAGTGGTCTTGTAGCGTACACACACACACACTTGATTGAAGACACGAAAACAATAGAAATCACAAAAAATAAATCAAATTATTTTGTAATGTTTGCACAGTGGATACCTTGGACAACGTTTTGTTCAGAATTTATTGTCTAGCCTCGTGCAGGGCTTCTGAGTCGTTTTATAACTGTAGCACCTTTGAAACAAGACGGACAATAATTAGGTTCCTCCACCCCCGTTGTATCCGCCTTCTTGCCAGTTCTAGAAGTTTATCTGAACAAGATTCATTTGATCCTGTAAAGGAGATATTCTCTACTCATTCAGCGGCATCGGAAAAAGCACGAATTTAGTTATCTACAGTTGCGTCATTTATTCCTTGGTAGACGACCATTGGGGTTATATATTCCATAATAGAGCATTATTTAGGTTATCTACTCCTTATTAGAGAACCATTGGGGTTATCTATTCCTTAAGGTAGGATTAGGTGGATTATCTACTCCTTACTAGACAAATACTTACTAGGTTAACTACAACCTTACTAGACGATAATGTGAATTATCTATTCCTTAGTAGATGACAATTTACGTTATCTATTTCGTAGTAGGTGACACGTTGGTTTGTTACTTCTTTGTAGGCGACCAGTTTCTACTCCTTAGTAAGTGTCCATTGCGGTTATCAATTGCTTAGTAGGTGGCCAGTTGGTTTATCTACTCCTAAGTAGATGACATGTTCGGATATTTGCTTCTTAGTAGGCGTAAAAGTTGGTTATCTACTCCCTAGTAAAATACAACTGGGGTTATCTACTTTTTTACTCCTTAGTTGACGACCAGTTGAGTTATCTTCTCCTTAGTAGATGACCAGTTGCCTTATCTATTCTAAGTAGTGAACCAGTTGGGTTATATACTCTTTAATAGAAGACCAGTTGGCTTATATCTACTCTTTGGAAGAGGACCAATTGATTTATCTACTGCGTGGTAGAGTACCAGTTGGGTTATCTACTCCTTAGTAGTTAACCAATTGGGTTATATACTCCTTAGTAGATGACCTGTTACATTATCTACTACTTAGCAGGCGGCCAGTTGGGTTATTTCTTCGTAGATGGCCAGTTGCCCTATCTGCTCCTTAGTAAATAACAATTTGGGTTATTTACAACTGAGTAGAGGACCGATTGATTTATCTACAGCTTGGTAGAAGACCAGTTGGGTTATCTACTCCTTAGTAGTGAAACAGTTGGGTTATATACCCCTTAGTAGAGGACCAGGTCAATTATCTTCTCCTTAGGAGGCGGCCAGTTGGGTTAACTTCTTCTTAGTATATGACCAGTTGGCTTATCTATTTATAAGTAAATATAGTTAGGCTATTTACTCCATAGAAGGCGTCCAGTTGGGTTATCTACTCCCTAGTATTGAGCCAGTCGTTGGTGATCAGTTGGGTTATCTATTCCTTAGAAGGCGACCAGTTATGTTATCTTTTTCTTAGAAGATGACCAGCTGGATTATTTACTGCTTAGAAGGCAGCCATTTGGGTTATCCACTCCTTACTAGATAACCATTTTTGTTATAACCAGTTTATAACAAAAATGGTTAAAGGTGGGTTATTTCCACCTTAGTAGGAGGCCAATTGGGTTATCCACTTATTAGTATCTGACCAGTTGGCTTATCTATTCATTACTAAATAACCTTAGTAGGCGACTAGTTGGGTTATCTACTCCTATGCAGAAGACCCTTAGTATTAGTCCCGTTGGTCATCTACTCCTAAATATGTGGCCTGTTGGGTTATCTCTTCCTTAGTGGATGACCAGTTGGATTATTTACTGCTTATTAGGCTGCACGTTTGGTTACCTCCTCCTTCGTTGACGACCAATTGGGCTACACCTTAGTAGAGGATCAGTTGTGTTATCTACTCCTTAGTAGATGTTCAGTCCAGTTATCTATCTTTTAGTAGATGACCAGCTTACGGGAAAACATATGAAAACTTAGTTATCTACAGTTGGCTTATTAACTCCTTAGTAAACAAAAAAAAAAATAAATATGTATGCATGAGTAGGTGTAAATATAATCCTGAATAGAGGATTAGTTCGGTTAACTACTCCTCACTAGACCATCATTTGAGTTAGTATATGACCTGTTGAGTTATTTACTCCTTAGTAGAAGATCAGGTGACTTATCTATTCCTTAGTAGGCGTACAGTTTGGTTGTCTATTCTTTAGTAGAGGGCTAGTTGAGTTATCTACTCTTTAGTAGACGGCAAGTTTGGTGATCTATTCCTTAGATGACCAGTTGGGCTATTTATTTATTACTTAGGTTTAGGTTAGGGTGGCAGCCGTATTTTTTTACAAGCTCACATAGACCAGTTTAGGTCCCTAGTGTTTCCACGGGCTGAAATGCCTCTCATCGAAACCAACCTGTTTGATATATAAATTTATCGATAGTACGAATATCAGTACTAGAAAGATCTGTTAGGCTGCCTAAAAAGGCCGACCCCAGTATGTCCAGTCGTCGTTTACTCAAAGCGGGACAGTCGCAAAGCAAGTGCTCAATGCTCTCCACTTCTTCCTCATCTCCACAGCTTCGGCAGAAGTCATTGGAGTCAATACCCAATCTTTTGGCGTGCCGATCAAGCAGTGTCCCGTCAGAACCTGTACTAACGTAGACAATCGTTTCCTCTCTAGTGCGAGAAGATATTTTGACCTTCTCAGGTCATACCTTGGCCAGATTTGTCTAGCTACCCTGCATGTACCGATTTCTGTCCATCTGTCGTTGGACTGCCTGATTGCCTCTTGCCTAAGCCAAAGCTTGCACGTGGATAGTGGCGCACCAATATATGCAAATTCTTCGAGAATTTGTAATGTCGTCCCTTTCCTAGCAAGTTCATCGGCTTTGCAGTTCCCCGGGATATCCCTATGCCCAGGCACCCATATGAGGTGTATATTAAACTGCTCAGCTATCTCGTTAAGAGATCTGCGGCAGTCGAGGGCTGTTTGTGAATTTAGGGATGTTGCCTCCAGAGAATTGATGGCAGCCTGGCTGTCCGAGTAAATGACAATTATTACTTAGTAGGCTGCCAGTTTGGTTGTCTTATATCTAGTAAAATAGTAGTTGGGTTATCTACTCCCTAGTAGAGGTCTAGTTGCGTTTTCTACACCTAAGTTGACGATCAGTTGAGTTATCTTCTCCTTACTAGATGAACAGGTGCTTTATCTGTTCCTTAGTAGATGACCAGTTTCTCTATCTGTTCCTCAGTAAATAACCACTTGCATTACTTACATCTTAGAAGGTGGTTTATCTACTCCTTGGTAGAGGACCAGTTGGGTTATCTACTCATTAGTAGTGAACCCGTGGAGTTATATACTCCTTCGTACAGGACCAGTTGCATTATCTACTCCTTAGTAGATGGCCAGTTGGGTTATCCAATTCTTAGTATATCTAGTCTTTAGATAATAACCAATTGGGTTAGTAGGCGGCCAGTTCTGTTATCCACTCCGACTAGTTGTGTTATTTACGACTTAGTAGACGATCAGTTGGATTATCTACTCCTTAGTAGATGATCAGTTTAGTTATCTATTTTTTTAGTAAATGACCAGGAGAATTATCTATTTCTTAGTAGATGATCAGTTGGGTTAGTTACTCCTTAGTAGGCGCCCAATTGTTTTATCTTCTCCTTGGTAGAGTAATATGAAAATTGTCAGATTGTGTTGTAAATTAACCTCAAATATTTGAGTTATTTTGCAAACAGTCCACAGTCCCTCTGTACCCTCGCAAAAAAATAAAACCTAAGATGCATTAATATCACCCCCAATACCAATACTATCTTGGCTTTGCAGTATAGGTGAATGTATTTTATATATAACTATAGATTACATGATTTGGTTGGTATGTATGTAAATTAAACGCATTTCAGTGTAACAATAACATTTGCATGTTCCACATTGTGGCTCCACATCCCGCACATTGGAACAACAGATCTGCTGTTTTTATGTGAACCGAAAATTTGTTACTTTTAACGCTTCGTCTCAAAACAGTTGTTGTTGATGTTTGTTTGTGTTGTTTGCGGTGTACACGAGTGTGGCTTTGTTTTAAAGCTGCCAGAAAAAAAGCCAAATGAATAAACAGCAGCAGCGGTAACAACAATAACAACACAGGCATTGCCAACAAATGTGCGCATGCGCATGTTTCTTTGTGCGAATGTTACTCGGTTTTGTTTGTTTCTTTAACAAATGCCTGAAGTAGAGCTGCTATGTTAACCATAAGTATTTTCATAACCATCCGCATTTGTGTATCTTCCTGCACACATGATGGCGAGTGAGATAAGTTCTTCGTTATGTTGGAAACATTAAAAAAAAATCAAAATTTTATAAGTTCATATGGGGATAGACCATTAAAACAAACCGCAATGATAGCATGTTTAATGCACTATATTAGAAAAAATAACTATAGTTAATTTTTTTTTTATTTTTTAGTTTATTAATTGATGTAATATTTTTTAAATTAATTGAAATAATTTTATAATTTATTATTATTATTACCCAATGGAAATAGGGCCAAAACAAAATGTATCCAATAACTTCTTCTTAATGCAAATAATTTTATTTCATTCCGAAGGCGTTATATGCGCCTTCCTTAGTTCGTCTTGAACTTTCCGTCCCCATGTTTTAGCAGGACTGCCGCATCGTCGTCTACCCTGTAGGTTCAATTCAAGAGCTTCTTTGGAATTATAACCTACAGGCTTCCTTAATGTGAATCCACCGCCACTTCCTGCTTTTAATTAAAGTCAGCTAAGTTTTAAGACGTTAACAACATTATTAACAGAAATTCATATATTTTCGACTTTATTCACTCAACTTGAACTTTTATTAAATGAGTTTAGTAGCATCTTTAGAATTCGTTGTTGATCATCTGCTTTTTTTGGATTAGCTCTCTTGAAAATATGATACTCTACGTGGTATTTTCATATAAGGTGACAAGTGACAATTTTGCTGTTTTGCTTTGATTTTACAAAGGGAATTGTTTTGACAATTCCCTGGGGTTATTAACTACAAAATGTTATCGCCGTTAAAGTGTTGTGCATCTGAGCATTTAATGAAGGTCGTTGTTTTATCACAGTGTCAAAAATTATATGCTTTTTTAATATGGAATTGTAACAACTGATTAAATTGTTTGAAAATGTACAGCGTGCGAATAATTTTTGGATGATGGCATACATGTCTGCTTGAACTTTAAAAAAATGATAAAATGTGACATTCAAATGATATTTTAGAAAATTGGCTAATATATAATGCAATGCAGAAGGCTAAAATCAAACTGGGGTGCGTAAAACTAAAATAAGTACCATGGCATATCCGAAGAAAATCTAGTCTCGCACCTGGGGATCATATTTTACCTATTATGCCCCCTATACATTATTTAGCACTTTCTGTCCCACTGTACCATATTTAACTCTTTTTGCCCAACTGTGCCCCTACAAGTCTGAATTTCGAGAAAACATCTAAAGCTCGTATTAACAAAAAACACTTTTTATCCTTAGTTTATGTTTCAACTGCTACGCTCGCATCCAGGGACCCTTTTTATTCCTTTTTGCCAATCAGTACTATACAGGGTGACTGATATGTATTGAAACCAACTTCAGGTTGCTATCATTTCTAAACCGCTAGTCTGATAGCTGACAGATTTATTTCAGTGACAGTTCATTTTATTGTTTACAAGCTTACAAAAGCATTTTGATCTTCAGATTCAGAAAAAAAGTTATTCGTGATGGAATTCAAGCGTGATAGTGTGATTGCTTTATATTTGGGTGGAAAAACACAAGTGGCTGTCGTTAGAGCCCTCCAGCATTTAAATGTGAATAAATCTTTTGTTTCTCGTACCATTGCTCGTTACCGTGATACTGGCAGTGTTGCATCGCTTCCAAAAAGTGGACGAAAAAATAACGGTAACAACACCAAAAATGATCCGAAAAGTGAAGGCCAGATTTGATCGAAATCCACGCCGCAGTGGTAGAAAAATTGATCGTGAGCTGAACATATCGCGAGAGCGGATACAGCACGTATTAAAAAATGAGCTTGGACTAAAGACATTGAAGTTCCAAAAAGTGCAAGCGCTCACCGATGCACAAAAAAAAGTTAGACTGGAAAGAGGCAAGGAGTTGCTTCGCTTGCACGAAAGTGGCCAGTTACCGAATTTGGTTTTCTCCGATGAGAAGCCATTCCAAATTGAGCAGTTTGTGAACAAACAAAATGATCGGGTTTACTTGCCAAAGAGGTCAGCTGAAAATTTACACCTTCGATTGGCCACTAGAACTCAAACGCCGCCGATGGTAATGGTGTGGGCCGCCGCAAAGTGGCGCCATTTGAGTTTTTTCGTTGCAAAAATCATATCTTTTGAACCGAATAAGATAATTGAACAGTTTAAACAGCATATGATAGATAACTGTTCAGCCTATGAAATGAGCGTTTGGAAAGGGTGCTACGCTTTGTAGGGGCCTACTTATGGGTTATCAAAGTTAAAATTTGTAGAAAAATCAATTTTATGGTAACTAAAAAAAATTATTTTTAAATTTTTAGATTGTTTTTATTTTTTTTCTTGAGGGTTTTATGTTTTAAATTATTACCCAACAAATTAAAAAAAAATACTTCTTTTTTAAATTTATTTTTTCAATTTTCTCTAAAATATTCATCACAATTCGTAGGAGAAGGTATATCTAAAAGACTAATCATTTCTAAACTATAATTATTTTCTAACTCTATTCGTGACTTCACATGCCGCAGGGAAGAAATAAGTGGATCGGAAGATGCTGCCAACATGTTGAAGAGGTCCTCATTTTGCCTTACCCTTGATGCTTTGAATGTGTTCTGCAATCTATATTTTTTATAAAATTTGTTAAGAGACTCCTGTGCTTCTTCAGAAAGCTCTCCAATTAGCAAAGACTGGTACTCAATTATATCTTTGCCATGCGCCAATATTTTATGGACGGTCGGGGTCAACTTCTTCTGTGGATACATTTCTGCTAAAAGAGATGCAGTTTTCGATGCATATTCTCCATATTTTGTAGAATTGACATTTTCTTTTCAAGATCGTTCCCAATCTTTTCACAATTTGATTGTCAATTCCAGTGATTCTAGTTACTGCCTCATCGTTTTCAAAAAATCTCCTAGAAGTGTTTCCATCGTTTGAGTTACCGTATCCGTGCTTGGGACAGTCTACTTTTAGTCCAACTTGTTTAAAAAAGCATCCTGTATTTGCTTCTTTCTGATCTTTTCCTTATCCTTTATTGAAGTATTTTCATCGAAGTTTTCCTCCTCTTGTGGTAGGCTATACGCCATTTTTAGCAAGAAATCCATACACCTTATCCTTGCGTGCAATGGTGACATTCCATATTCGTAATTCTCCTCGTTTGTAGAATCGTTTAAATTACCAAAGTTCTTCTGACTCTTTTTGCAAATCGGGCATGACAATGTTGAGGTTGTTCCTGTCAGTTCGTTTACGACTTTTCCGTCAACCATGGTCAGGTGGAACTCGTAATTGCATTCAATATATTTTCCTTCTCCAATTTGCAGCTTTGTAGGCTTAATCTTGCTTATTTGTTCTTCAATGTCCTTCACCGTGGTCCTTATGATGGCCATGATGATGGCATCCCATGATGATGGCATCCCATGATGATGGCATCCGCCATGATGGCATCCCATGCTGTCCGTACAGCAAATTTTCCCAATAATTCTATCATGAGTGCCAGTTACAGAAGTTTACGCGAGTTGTTTTTATTGTTTTACAAAATGAATACACAGTTGGTCTGGCCTGACCCATGTGTTACGAATGTGACTATAGAAACATGTGTATGACGAAGGGTTAATGATTTGATTTTTGCCAATCAAGAACCACGTCTTTTTTAACTTTTTCAACTCTAGAAGCCAAAGGGGCGCCCAGAGGCAAATAAAACCTTTGGGATTATGTAAAGGAATAATCAGAGAACATATTTTGAAAATATGGCAAATATAGAAAAATATAGATTTTTTTTATTTTCCGTCAAAGTTGAAAAATAGTGAAAAAACGGATAGTTTTTAAATAGTGTTTTACCAGGAGAAACACAAAGCAAACAGTTAATTTTTTTATCATTATACATTTAATAAATACATCAATAAATACAAACAAAAAATAAGGCGATTCGTTACCTATTTTTCGTGATATTACACCTGAAATCGCAACAAATTGACTAAAAATTGTGTGTTTTTTTAAAAACCGAAAGTCGGTCAACTTTGAACGGTTATATCTTCTAAACTAAAAATGTGATATTATTAAGAGTAGCATATTTGAAATCGTTGAAAAGTTTCCTATAACATGGGTTCATTCAAAACTTCGTCGGCGCACATGAAACTTTTGATTTTTGCAACCTCGTTTGCTCTACGGGCGCCACTGTGCGCCGTAACGGCCGATGGTCGCTCCCCGCTCGTATTCATCGATCATGGGGTCAAAATAAATGCCGAATATTATCGGGAAAATGTCCTAAAGACAGTATTGAAGCCCTGGGCAGACAAACATTTCGGCCGCAGATCATGGACATTCCAACAGGACTCAGCACCATCGCACTCAGCACGCGTCAACCAAGAATGGCTTAAAAAGGAGGTCATTTCTAACGCACAATTGCCACCAAGATCTCCGGATCTCAATCCGTTGGACTTTTGCGCCTGGGGCATTTTAGAGAGTAAGGTTCGCACTAAAAAATACCAAAGTATCGATCATCTCAAGACGGCGCTTCGCCGGGAATGGACCAAAATTTCGCAGAGCCACTTTCGTGCAGCGCGTGATGGCTTTGTCGGCCGTTTGAAGGCCATAATTCGTGCCAAAGGTGGCCAATTCGAACAAATCTAAACTGTTTCTAAAATTTTATGTTATTTCCGACATTTTTTGCTTTTGAACAATAAAATTAAAAAAATATAGCGGCTTACTTTGTTGCATTACATATCAGCCACCCTGTATTAAACTCTTTGTCAATTAATAACAATTTTTGAACCACTGTACAATATTTAACGGCTCCCGTTAGGATTTGAAGCCGTTATGAAATGATTTAAAAAAAAACTTATTATTCATAGGACATATGCCTCGTCCACCTTTCGTTTCAATTTTGTTTTGAGCCAGGCACAGTGCTGACAAATACACCCACACCAAACATCGCGACGATTGGTGCAATGATTTTTCTAATTTTTTGTGTTTAATGTGGGCGCCATGTGGACGGGGCCGCGCCCATCTTTCCGATATAGCCACCTTTCCTATTGTTTCACATGTAAGTATATTGCTTTCAAATATATCTGTGCTGAGTTTGAAGTCAGTTGGAGAATTGATTTTCCAGATATTTTCTTTCAATAATGGGGTCGTAAGGGCGAAGCCACGCCCACCTTTCCGAAACCGCACATTTTTTCTTGGATCACAAATATTGCTATAAAATATATCAGTACCAAATATGAAAATAATTGGTGAAATAGGTCTCGTGATATTTATGTTTCAATAAAGGAGTCGTATGGGCGGGGTCACCCCCTCTTTCCGATATCACCAATTTTCTCTTGGTAAATCGTGTATCTGTCAAATACATCCATACCAAATTTGAAGACTATTGGTGCAATGGTTCTTCACATATTTCGTTGTCAGTAATAAAGTCGAGTGGGTGGGGACACACCCTCTTTCGAGCCGATCGCATTTTTGGTGGGATCTAAAGCGTGGGCCATTTAAAATTTTAAATTTTAACTATCGATTACATTGATTTGTGATTTGAGCCCTTTGGATTATTTTCTGTGGGGCCAAAGCATCTAGAGGCAATTGAAGCGTTGAAACATGAAATCGAAGTTGCCATTGAAGAGATTCGTCTCGAAACAATCGAAAATGTACTGATATGTAAATTGGGTTGATTGTATGAGGTACTGCCGAGCCAGTCGTGGTAGTTATATGAATGATATTATGTTCCATTATTAAATGATAAAGTTCAACCTTTCCCATAAAACCAGAAATTTGAAAAAATTATCAGTACTTTTTTATAGCCGACTCAAACTTAAAATTATAAATGGCCCTTAGAGAGGAGTGTAAATATCATTTGCTACGAGCCAAAAGTGTGACACATCGAAGGAGTGTCCTAAGACCGCAAGTATGTTTGGAGCAAATCCGAATTGCGTTGTTTTAAGTAATTTGAGCAATGTCCGTTCGTCTGTCTGTTTGTCTGTCTGCTGGCTGGTGCGCACGATAACTATCGAAAGGATTAACCGATTGACTTTAAATTTGGTATGCGGTAATATTTTTCTCTATATCCGGCCATATGGGTTTACTCCCTCTAGTACCTCCCCCACAAAGGGTTAACTCTTAGTGAAATATCGATTCTTGAAATTCTGAATTCTCTGAAATTCCACACATAGTATTAGTGTATTAATCGCTAACACGTCAAGAAAAATGGGAACGAATGGACCTTTTCGCACCAAAAGTTAACTGCTTATCGGGTATGTTCTGGCACTCACTTGGAGCATCTCACGTGAAATGTCTTAAGAAAGAGGTGTTCTAAAAGTCGCTATCACTCCTGAAAACCGTATGGCATGGAAGGCAAATCACATGTTAGGCATTATTTAAGCAGAAGTTAGGCAGCCAATACTTTCTGCAGTTGCCAGGCACCTCGCTATTCGTCATGTGAAGTAAAGGTGAGAAGTGAGATGAATGTGAAGTGAGTACCAGAACATGTGTGTTTAGAAATTGGGTGTTAATATCAGTTAAAACAAATGCTTGAAATTTTGTACAGTACAATGCTTTTATAGTACCTAGAGTCCAGAGAAAAGCGTAATTGGCTCGCCCCTTTTGGTACCTCCCTCACAAATAGACCATTTTGCAGCAAAAAATTTAGGAGCTTTTAACTTTAATACCGGTACATACTTTAAAACGCAATTTATATTGAATATAACACAGTACAGCATTTTTCAGCTCATTGATTGGACGTGAAAGTAGCCCCAAAAATAAGAACTTCTGCATTATTCGCTTAGTCAAGTTGGCTCAAATAATAATTTAATGGCCATACGAATTTTTTGCTCAAGGTGGATTTTTAGCACTTTTTCTATATTTTTATTGGTATACCGTACGGAACATATATTTTGTGTCTGAAGCAAAGTTGTAGATATCGAATAGGAGAAAAAAATGCGGAACAATCCTACCCGAAAAAGTGTATCCAGTGCCTTTAAAATCGTATGGCCATGAAATTATTAATTGAGCCAACATGACTAAACGAATGATGCAAAAGTTCTTATTTTTGGGGCTATTTTCACGTCCAATTCTCAGAATTGAGTCCCAAAATTATGTGAACTGTGTAATTTAATTAAAACAAAAAAATAAAGAAAATTACGAATATTTTTTGGTATATTCATAAGTCGGTTTACCCGACTGAAATTTCTTACTTGTTTTTTTAGCTACAAAAGCATTCACACACAGTTTCAACATAATCTTGAGAACAGTTCTATAGATATGTTTTTTTTTTAAATGGGGGCGTATGGGTGGTGCCTCGCCCACTTGAGATATAAAAAATGCAAGTAGCCTATTTTTTCTTCCAGACCTAGGTCTACATTCTGTGAACATTTCGCGATGATCGGTTCAGCGGTTTAGACGTCTATACGGATAATACAAAAAAAAAACAAACATACACAAATTAATTTATAATGGCTGATTCATCGTGAGGTTTGATTTATAATATAAAATAAAACACATAAATTTGAAAGTGAACTTGACAGTTTTGTTATCGGTTAAAAGAACACTTTATGGCATTCACTGCTTGAAAATGGTATCATGTAAACGTTGGCCATGGCTACGTCTGAAGTGGTCGATTCGGAAGGTCCAATTTTGGGCGACACGTTTGAGCATAGCGACTGTTGGCTTCAAAAGCGTCAATCGTAGCTTGCTTACTCCTGAAGCCCTCAGACTTTACATATCCCCATCGAAAATAGTCTAAAGGTTTGAAATCGCACGATATAGTTGGGCAATTTGCAGTAGCTAACGTGATATTAAGTGTTCACGTGACATTAAGTGTTTCACGCGGTGTATGGCTTGTAGCGCCGACTTGTTGAAACCAGACCTCACAGAGACCATGCGCTTGAATTTCAGGAACATGTTGCGATAAAGGTTACCATTGTTCAAAATAAGAATTTAAAAATAATTTTCAATTTGCCAATACGCTACTCAACTTTTCAACTGCACAGAAAATACAACGAGGATACATTTAATATGGTCATACAGAATTTAAACAAAAGCTTTGAAGATCGAAACAGATTTTCTAACTATGATTTAATAAGAAATTTACAGATGTAACTATCTTCCAAATCTTCGCCACGAAGATGAAAGAAGTTGTTAATATCAATATTTCTTTACACATAAAATAGGTTTTTTACTATCTTTTTTGCCTAAAATGTAACATAACTATAAACGACTTCTCTAAGAAAAATAAGATATAATTTGTTGCAATACTTTTAGTAAAATCTCAAGCAATGTAAATATTAAAATTTATTTTAAAATTGTAATGATGATAGTACAAATATAATAAAAAAAAAACAAAAAAAAAGGTTACCATTGTCGGTAACATTCTGATTTTCCTAATTTTTCTTGAAGAGAGTCTGGTTTATTTCGTAAGACCAATGACTTCAAATAACCCCACAAGAAATAGTCTAATGGTGTTAAATCACAACTTCTTGGAAATCAACAACAATCTTCAAAATCACAATTTCTTGAAATAATCGAATCTCCAAACTTTTCTCGCGGCAATTCAATTGTTTCATTGGCTGTGTGGCACGTAGCCACTATCGGCCACTGGCAAAAAGATAGCTCTTAACGAGAGCTGAAATATTGCTCATGGGTGTCAAGGTCGTAGGTCAACTGTATATGTTTTGTTTATGATTTAAAAAAATGGACTTAGCATCATTTTCAAATGTGAACGAAAAATTTTTGCTCTAGCTCATTAACGGTATGTCGGATCGGGAATCGGTCAATGACAAAAATATAGCTCTTAACGAGAGCTTACATGGTAGGTCAACTGGAAAGTGTTTTTTTTTTATTTAAAACTGGTAAGGAAAGGCTAAAGTCGTAATATTGAATAACTCTGATATATAAATTTTGTAATTCATGTATAAATTGTTTACATAAATTTACTTTATACTTAAATAATAATTACTTCATACTTAAATAATACCCTGTATCACAGTGTGGTGTAGGGTATAAAAACGATTGGATCTAAAGAGCCAAATCGGTGAAACATATATATGGGAGCTATATCTAATTCTTAACCGATTTTTATGAAATTTGGCTTAAGTAATTACTGCCTCATAGAATGTTCCTGTGCTACATTTCATGAAGATATGCAAAAAAATAAAGTTTATATACCGCTTAAATGTCAAATCGGGATGTACATATATATGGGAGCTATATCTGAATATGTGCCAAATTTCAGAATGATCAAAGGCAAAATATAGCTTCAATCAAATCGGAGTTATGTGTAAATTTGAAGCGATTTTGGTAATTGCAATGAAGTTTGTCAAGTACTAAGAAATACAAATGTGTCAGATTTTATAAAGGTCGGTGGAAAATATGACGAATGACATATATCCAAATACAATATTAAACACTTTACAATATTAAACACTGTTCATCCAAGTACCAGGAAACCAAGTTCTTATAAATACTAGGGTGATGTCTTTTTGATTTTTTTCTCAAAAATTATTTCCTGTTGACGAATGAATGAACTTTTGCCTATTAATGACTAAAATTACGTTTATTCCGTTTAAATATTGAAAAAGGTCACAAAACACTTTAAAATTATATTTTTGTGAACAAATTAAATTTTTTTCTTTTTTTTAAATCATATAAATCTAAGACGGAAAAAAGTGACAAGTCTTCTAACTTTCACGAAAAGCCACATACGATGGTTGCTATTTGTATTTCGGTCCTGGCAATGCTGGTGTTGCCAGATGAAAACTGGAACTTCCATTGGAAAGTATGACATTTTTAGCATAACTTCACTCAGACCGTTTTGTCATTTGAGGGCGAATTGTTTTGGTTACAGTGTGTTGGAAATTCACCTCCAAAACATGGTTTTTGAACGCTTCAATAGCTGCTTCAGGCGTCGAAAAACGTTGACCAAGCAGTTTTTTGTTGATGTGAGTGAATAAGAATAAGTCACTGGGTGTCAAATCAGGGCTGTACGGCGGATGACCTATCAATTCGACGTTTTGGCCGGTCAAAAAGGCGCTGGTTTGAACCGATGTGTGAGAGCTCGCATTGTCTTGGTGCGCAATGATTCGTCTTCTCTAGTTCTACCACTCAGAATTGACCGTCCTACGTTGCTCAAGCGGAACAGTCGCCACATGACCAGTTTTGCCGAAGAAACAGGCGACCATTTGTTTCGAAGTGCTTCTTCCACGAACAACTTACGTTGGATTTGGCTCGTCTTCGAACGCATAGATCCAAGATTCGTCACCTGTGACGATCTTATAAACGTAGTTTGAAGCACTGCGATCGTATTTTTCAAAATTTCTTTGCACCAAGCCTTTTTTGAGCGATTGTCAAATTGTGCGGGATCCAACGAGAACAAACCTTTTTTACGGCCAGGTGTTCATGCAATATCGAATGTATGCTGTTGGAAGAAATGCCCAAGGATGCCTCTATCTCACGGTATGTCACATGACGATCTTGCATTATCAGTTCACGGACGGCATCAATGTTCTCTGGCACAACGGCCCTTTTTGGACGACGTTCACGACCTTCATCCTTGAGCGAGCGTCGGCCACGATTGAATTCATTAAACCATTTTTTCACAGTGCTATAGGATGGCGCTTCATCGCCATACAAAGATTTAAGTTCATAGATACACTCTTGTTGTGATAATCCACGTCGAAAGTTGTGAAAAATGATCGCACGAAAATGTTCACGAGTTAATTCCATTTTTTTGCCAAATTTATTTTTTCAAGTCACTGTAAACAACACAAATTATGGTCGTACGTCAAAACGTTCTGAGTACGTTGATGCTAAAAAATGTCAAACTTTCCAATGAAAATGTCAGATGGCACGAGGCAACACTTAGTGTTGCCTTGGCCAGATATATATATAGCAACCCTCGTAACCTATGAACAAAATGAGACATTAATCATAGAAATCGATGAACATATTTCGTTTTTATTTACATTTAAGTGAAGGTATCTCATTTTGAATAGAATAAACTCTCATAAATGTATGCTAAATTGCTCTTCGAGTTCTTTTATGGTAGCTACTCCGTTTACATTCAATTTAAGGGGAAGAGGAAAGTGAATTTTTTTATTTATGTGTGTTTTTTCGTGGGCTACCTGTTAGGGATGAGTTTTTTTTTACAGAAACCACATTTATGAGCGATCATTATTTTAAAAGTTTTGACAAATTTACAATGCACAAGTGCTGAATCAGGTATATAGCCACCGTAAAAAAATAGGCGCCCATTCATAAGTTGCTGTCAATAAAAGATTGAAAAATACGTAGTATAAATAGGTGTTCATTGATTGATTTTTGTCATTTAACAAGTGCCGACGAACGAGTTTAGTTTTTTAAAAGTTAATAGAGAATTATAATTAAGGCCTTTAATAACGGCAAGGCCTTTTCCATTTAAGTTGTTGAGTAGAATACAACATGTCATTCAAGAAGAGCTCTTCTAACACGAAGAAGAACAAGGAAACCTGGACAAAGAACCTAGTCCAGTTTCAAGCGCCATCAAGAAGAGGCAACGTGGCAATTGTTGAAGTACCATTGAGTGAACGGAGTCGCATCCCCCTGAAATACCACGTCATTGGACGCTTCAAATGACGGAGAGAGAGGATCGGTCTAACTGCTATAGAGCGTAAAGCCCTATGGAGCAAAACATTGAACTTCCCGCATATATCTTATCAAGCCATTTGTGCAAAACTAACAAAACTTCTGGAAGACTACGAGCGCTGCAGAAAAAACAAATCTTTGATTCATCGAAGGAACTATTTGACATGACCAAGGTAAAATGCGAATGCACCCAAAGAAAAATTTCGTTTCTGCGAAACGAAATATTAGACAACTACAATTCTCGTTTACGACGACTGAAATTTGGCTTACGCGAAATTTGTTTCTGTAACAACAAACGAAATTTCAGTTCCGGCAAACGAGAATTGTAGTTGTCTAATATTTCGTTTCGCAGAAACGAATTTTTTCTTTGCGTGTGGATGTGCAAAGAGGATGATAACCTCTACAAACTGCAAATTGAGAGCAAAGGCCGCGTTGGTTATTCCAGCGGCAAACCTGATGGTGCCAATACCATCCACCCATCCAAGCGAAAGAGGGCAATGGAAGCGACTGTGTCCACACTTAGCAGCTCAGCGCTACCTGATTGTTACGAAAGTAGCTCGGACTCATACGACAACAGTACAGATAGTCGTTGGGAGGATGACAATGCATCACCAACGAGCAAAAGGAAGCTTAACCCAACAGGCATTGCAAGACGCCTTGTTACAAGCTCAAAGCTGTCGTCCCACAGAGCAGCAACGGTGTGCCACCAGCTTTCCGCTGACGGCATTGAAATCCCAACCACATGTCTGTCAGGAATCCACAAGGCTATCTTCAAGCAAGCTGCTCGGGTGAAGAAGTACTTGGTAAGCACGCTTTATCTGGAGAAGTGGGCATGCACTTTGACGGCAAACACATTGAGAGCTTTGAATATCAGGCCGTGGTCCGTTATTGCGCTCAAATTGAAAGATGGGAAAGCTCAATTGTGATGTTTGTTGCCGATACAACAAGCGTGAATACCGGCAAAAAGACAGGCGTTGTAGATCGACTACAGCAAATGTTCGAAGAGAAAGGTCACCCCAAACCGAAGTTCATCAGTTGTCAGCACCATGTGCTGGATCGCGTTCTTCGCGTTGTCATGGACGATGAGTTGCATGTGTCGACTAAAGCACCAAACTTCGAGTACTTCTTTGTGCAGGATTTGATGAGCAATTATGGTAGTGTTGGTTCATGGATCAAGAAACTCTACAATTCTAAATTTCAAAATGATTGGATGTAAAATACAGCTTCTACAGGACTAAAGAGCAAAATCGGACGAAACATATATATGGGAGCTATATCTAAATCTTAACCGATTTTCTTCAAATTCGGTAGTGTTGGTTCATGGATCAAGGAACTCTACCATTCTAAATTTCAAAACGATTGGATGTAAAATACAGCTTCTATAGGACTAAAGGGCCAAATCGGACGAAAGATATATATAAGAGCTATATCTAAATCTGAACCGATTTCAACCAAATTCAATAGGGATCTTTACAGCTGCGAAATACTCTAAACTGCAAAATTTCAGAACGATCGGAGTGAAATTGCGACCTGTAGTCGACGAACAACTTTACATGGACAGACGGACGGACGGACGGACAGACATGGTTAAATCGACTCAGCTAGTGATTCTGAGTCGATCGGTATACTTTAAGGTGGGTCTAGCTGTGTTATTTTCGGGTGTTACAAACATCTGCCCTGAAACAAACTTATAATGCCCTGTACCACAGTGTGGTGTAGGGTATAAAAATGGACCTCGCGCACGAAAAGTTGCAATTGGAGAACGATTATTTTGATAACAAAACTGAATAATTTGTAAACGTTCTTCTTGCGTATATCTCTCCATGATGAAATTGTAAACGCTACTGAATACAATGAAAAACAAATGACAGATCATGACATATTACAAATGGCCGAAACGTCACTTTAAAATCATATCATCCCTATTGGAAAATCCGTCAATTTTTAAAATCGATGACTTCCTATGGGGATGAAACGTTCACCAAGTTTAGTAATACTGGATAGTAGTTATGACACAAAATTCCAACCAAATCGGTTAACGACTGTCCAAGTTGGAGGATGTTGAATTTTTGAAATTTTGGTCAAGCGGACCTTTTGCCCAATCCATATATCAGATTACCTATTGTATTTTGAAATTTTTTTCGAAGTTTTTATACCCTCACTTTAGTGTGACGAGGGTATATATCATTTGCTACGGAAAAAAGTGTAACACGTCGAAGGAGTGACCTAAGACCCCAAGTATGTTCGGAGGAAATCCGTTTTGGGTCATTTTAAGTCGAATGAGCAATGTCCGTCCGTCTGTCTGTCTGTCTGTCTGTCTGTCTGTCTGTCTGTGTGTCTGCTGGCTGGTGCGCATGATAACTCTCGAAAGGAGTAACCGATTGACCTCAAATTTGGTATGTGGTAATATTTTTTTCTATCTCCGGCTAAGTTCGAAGATGGGCCATATTGGTCCACTCCTTCTAGTACCTCCCCCACAAAGGGTTAAAATGTTGTAAAATATTGATTCTTTAATAACTGCTATACTACTTATTCGAATCTTTTGAAATTTCACACATAGTATTAGCTTATTAGTCGCTATCAACTCGAGAAAAATGGGCGAAGTCGCCACGTCCTTTTTGGTACCTCCCACACAAATGCACCATTTTGCACCAAAAGTTAACAGCTTATAACATTAATAACAGTGTATAAAAATACTTGAAATTTTGTACAGTATTATGCTTTTATATTGCCTACAGTCCAGGGAAAAATGGGTGTTGTTGCCACGCCCCTTTTGGTACCTCCCACACAAAGGTACCTTTTTGCACCAAAAGTTAACAGCTTATAACATTAAAACCAGTGTATACAAATACTTGAAATTTTTTACAGTGTTATGTTTTTATAGTGTCTATAGCCCTGTGAAAAATGGGCGTTATTGCCACGCCCCTTTTTGTACTTCCCACACAAAAATTCCCAAATCATACCACAATTTAATGTCTCATAACGTTTATACCAGTGCACATAAATGCTTATAAGTCGGCACAGTGCAATGAATTTAAAGTATCTAATGTTCAGCGAAAAAAAGGTGTATTATATAAACCCCTTCTGGTAACTCCCACACAAATTGACAGAATAATTCGAGTAATATTCAATATTACATTACTCACAAAGTGAGGGTATACCTTAGTCGGTTTACCCGACTGAAACTTTCTTACTTGTTAAGATGTTTTAATCAAAAATTTGATTTTTCCGCAATATCTTGTGAGTTATCTTTGAAACCGTTGACCGGATGAAAATAAATATATTAGAAGTAGATGGAGGCTAAAATATGTGGTGCAACATCTATTTTTTCGGTGTTTACTTTCTTTTTATGTCTGCTTTGATGTCCATCCTATAAATAGCTTTCAAGCTATTATGTCCTTAACCGATTTGGTTGAAATTTTGCAAGTATCATCCCAATCGGAAGACATCTGTTTTAAAATTGACTCACTTGATGATGATATCACACATATGCATTTCGTAATATGGAACACCGGATTCAGAAATCAACTATTGCATATTACGCCTGTCGCAAGATGTTTGGCAGCCGTTGGGGCCTCAGACCTAATGAGGTACTATGGATGTACACCGGCATAATCAGACCGATACTCACATATGAGGCACTCGTGTGGTGGCCGATAACGGAAAATAAAACCGCACAAAAGCAACTATATGGCATTCAAAGATCTGCATGCATCGGGGTGACAGGAGCAATACGTACATGTCCTGCCGAAGCCCTTAACACGATGATGCACATATTGCCAATAGATCTACACATTAAAGATAGTGCGGCATGCACGGCCTCAAGGTTACACGCTCTTGGAATTTGGAAAGATAGAACATACGGACATGCTCGTATCCTTCATAAACTACCCTGAGGAACAATAGCTACAGTAGACTACTGCACTCCCGCAATGACCATCGAACAGCCATTTGAAGTCAAATTCCCTAGCAGAACAGAATGACATAGTGGAATACACACGGACACAAGATATACACGGACGGCTCCAAAATGAGTTGTGGAGTTGGTTCAGGTGTCTTCTACGAGGAAGCGCACATTTCAATTTTAATAAAACTTCCTGACTACTGCAGTGTTTTTCAGGCGCAGATACTGGCCATAAAGGAAGCATGTAATGTACTACAGCTGAATCATACAACAGATCGCATAGGAATATTTGTCGATAGTCAAGCGGCTCTCCTTGCTTTCAAAAACAACATCGCCACATCAAAACTTGTGACAGACTGTAAGGAAGAACTTGCTAAGCTAGGTCGTGTATCAAAAGTAGACCTCACCTGGATATCTACGAGGATACAGACAAAGTTTCAAAGTTTGGATTTTTGACCATTGCATCTCCTGCCTATGTTGACCGATTGAAATAAACCATAGCTTATGTAGACAGCAAAAACTATTTACACACGCAGAACATTTAATTTTTTGCAAACATTTAAATTTTACATTTTTTTCTCGTAAATCTGTATTTTCTTCACAAATTTTAAAAATTCTGTGAAATTTTAAATCCTTATAACTTTTATAATAAGGGCCCATTATTGGTACTCATTTCAAGAGAAATTTTGTGAGAAAATAAAATATGGAATTTGGTACACTAAAAGGTGGAAAATATCATTCTCATTCTTTCATTGGAAAAGTATCTAAATAATAAAAACTACAGAAGTTATTTGAAATTATTTTCGTACGAATTTGTAAATTTTTTGGCGGCTTAGAAATTACAAATATTTTATGCTAAACAGTAGGTACTTACAAAATATTGCATTGTACTGAATTTTTTTAATAAGGCTTATATTCAAAATTTTTAAAATTTCCTCCAAAAATAGTTTCTTGAGTTATGTCAAAATATGTGGTTCAACCACTCTTCTCTACTTAGCCTAAAATATTGTTTCTTTTTATTGACTCTAGTTCTCGCGATAAACCGTGATACTGAAAAAGTAGAGACCACATATTTTGGCATAACTCGACAACTATTTATCCGAATTGCCTTCAACTTCTTATAATAACATTTTACATATTGTCATCTGAAATCCAAAATCACGCAATTTGGCAAAGCCTCAAATTACTTTACTTTGTTTTTTACTTCTCCTAAAAAATCATGTACGAGGGCCGTTCGGAAACTTCTTAGCCTATCAATGAAAGAGAATAGTTAGTGTTTCAGAAATATTTTTATTTTTCAATATAATCTCCTGAAACTTCAATACACTTAATCCAACGCTTATCTAGCAATTCTATCCCTTGATTAAAATAGTTTTCCTCAAGGTCTTCAAAATAGTGGTTTACAACTGTAATTGCATCTTCAGTTGAGGTAAAACGCTTGCCAGCAAGGAATTTTTTTTAGATTTGGGAACAGGTAAAAGTCACTGGGAGCTAAATCAGGACAATAAGGTGGGTGGTCAAGCAACTCGTACTTTAATTCGTTGATTTTAGCCATTGTTAAAACACTCTTGTGCGCTGGTGCGTTGTCTTGATGAAAAATTATATTTTTGTGTTGTAGGCCAGGACGTTTTTCTCGAATTTGTACATTTATTTGATCCAAAAGGTTGCAATAGTACTCTGAATTTATTGTTTTACCCTTTTGCAGATAGTCAATCAATAAAATACCTTTGAAGTCCCAAAAAACCGTTGCCATAACCTTACCAGCCGATTGAATTGTTTTTGCCTTCTTTGGGGCACTTCCTCCAGCTTCAGTCCATTGTTTGCATTGTTCTTTTATCTCTGGAGTATAGTGGTGGATCCATGTCTCATCAACAGTTATGAAACGACGCTTAAAATCCATTTTATTTCGCTTAAAACGATCCAAACAAGCTTGAGAAATGTTCATTCTTATGCGTTTTTGGTCGACTATTAACAAGTGCGGCACCCATCTTGCAGAAAGCTTTTTCATCTGTAGTTCTTCATGCAGAATTAAATGGACTCGATCATTTGAAATGCCCATGATATTAGCTATTTCACGCACTTTTATTCGTCGATCATTTAATACCATATCATGCACTTTGGCTACAATATCTGTTGTTGTTGCTGTTGGACGTCCACTACGTGGTTCATCTTCAATGCTTGTACGACCACGTTTAAATTCAGCAACCCAATTTTTTACTATTGCATATGAAGGAACACTTTCACCTAACACATTCACCATATATTTATGAATTTCTTGTCCCGATATACCTTTTTTATGTAAATATTTAATGACACCATGCATTAAATATTTACATTGTAAAAAAATCGCGGATGCGTCTTTGTGAACACCTGTTTCTATATGAAGGAGTTGCCAGATCGAAACAAAATTTAACATGTGTTCATAGCAGAGATGGAAGTTTCCAAAACACAACACTTTTTTCTGTTTATACCGCGCTTTTTGTGCTAGGCTAAGAAGTTTCCGAACCGCCCTCGTACACTGATAGAAAAACCGTTCGTCACCATGACGAATCCGTTTCGTCAATATATCTTCGTACTGTGTACGAAAAGTTTCGTACATGCGATGTTTTTGTACGTCAATAGAACGAACACGATCATCAACCTATGTTTTTGGTGATTTCGAAATTCGTCGAGGGAACGATAAGGTTTCATTCCCACGACGAAATGATTTTATTGACCATTTTGCTGAAAATATGATAAAACGAGGCAATCAATTCATAGTTTGTGCTTAATTGTACTGTTCTACATGTGTTCTGATTACCTTAGGTAAATAATTTGTTGTAAAAGTTTAATTTAAAAAATCTAATAATGGTGATGAATGGAGTTCGTCGTGGTGATGAATGGGATTCGTCGTGATGATGAATGGAATTCGTCATGGTGATGAATGGAATTCGTCATGGTAATGAATGAGATTAGTCGTGGTGATGAATGGGGTTCGTCGTGGTAATGAACGGGATTCGTCGTGATGATGAATGGGATTCGTCGTGGTGATGAATTGTATTCGTCGTGGTGATGAATGGTATTCGTCTGTTGGCAAATACATTACTCGATGAGATTATTTTTTATTTAAAATATGAGAAGTAATGAAAACTTCTCGTTCGTTTCCTGTAAGCCTTACCTGATAAGAACTGCGTTTCGAACCGAATAATCACAACTGAACCTAGCAAAGCTGTCAAGTGATTTTATTTTCCATACCGTTTTAATGGTCTAAAACCAGAAGAATATTTATTGAAATTTTTAAAATTTAAATAGTCGGGGCATGAATTCGTCGTGGTGATGAATGAGTTCGTCGTTGTGTTGAATGGAATTCGTCGTGGTGATGAATGGGATTCGCCGTTGTGATGAATGGGATTCATCGTGGTGATGAATGGGGTTCATCGTGGTGATGAATGGGATTCATCGTGGTGATGAACATGATTCATCGCAGGGATGAATGGTGTTCATCGTGGTGATGAAAGGGATTCGTCGTGGTAATGAACTCGATTCATCGTAGGGTTGAAATGTGATCATCCTCAGGACGAAAGTTTTTGGAAACAGAGATTCGTCATGGTGACGAACATATTCATCAAGAGGATTATTCCGTACGTTAGCTGACTTTTGACGAAAAAATAATCGTGATGATGTCCAAATTCGTCGTCATGACGAAGCTTTTTCTATCAGTGTACATGTGGGTTACGTTATTTTGGATTTCAGGTGACAATATGTTCATTGGTTTCGAAGATATCTTAGAAAATATTTCCAAAAATTTTTTTTAGAAGATTTTAATAATTTTTAGTTAAAAGCCTCATTAAAACATCTAAGATGAAAATTTTTTTCTGATTTTATGATGACGTCTGATCGGTCATGACTAAAATGAGGCAACACCGAAGAAAATCGATGCATAATTTAAGAGAGAAAACCTTCACTTTTCTTGAAATTCGAAAATGTACTCTCAATTAAAAAAAAAAAAACTTTGATAAAAAAATTTCCCTTTTTTAGTAACAAAAAAGAATCCAAAGTTAGATGTAATCGTTAGCTCTAGCCATACATATGGACATATAATAAAATATAATTTAGTGAATAGTGCAATAAAATTTCAATTTTAAAACAAAATTAAACAAAAATCTTACATATGGTTCACTTTTATAGTTTCAGGTGCAAAACTTTCCAAAATTCCCAGGAAGGAGTACGTCGATTATACTTACTCAGTTTGCAGTTTCCAATTAAAAATAAGGTACGTGCGATTATTTTAAAATATCTAAGTTATTTGCATTTATTTATATTCAGTTAAATTTCTATTTACAATATTTCGTTTGTTTCGTATTTTATTAATTACAATTTGTTAAAAAAGCGAAAACAATAGATAATAATTTAAATTAGAGAAAAAATTTACATATTATTTCTATTTCACTAAAACTAGAAAAAAAACAAGATTTATTCAAATTCTTGTTGTTTGTTCGTTGTTGTTTTATTAATGTATTCTATTAACGGTGTCTGTTGTGTTGTTATGGTTGTTGTTGTTGTTTGTTTGTTAAACAAATACTAAAACTATGACTGGTTTTTTGCATTTGCAACTGAAGAACTATTAAAGTCTGATCTCAGGCCTACACTAGACTGGGTCAAATTTTGGAAATTGAAATAAAAATACACTTTATTGTGGCATTTACGTATCGGCATATTTTACAAAAAAATCTCACATTTGAGAAATCATTAATGAATCTAATATAATATGTACATACATCTTTCTATTGCGTGCATTTTGCAAAGCGGTAAAATATGTCGGAAATAAAATGTGAAAAAATTTTCGAAATTCCCATTGTTGTGGCTATAAAGATTCGATGGATTTAAAGGATTTTCGAAATACGTACATTTGTGAAATAAGCGTCCAGACTCAGGACGGAATATGTAATTCATTATAGAAGAAAGAATAATATACATTTCTGAAATTCGTAGTTTTGTGAAAATCTAGGGAAAAGTAGTAATAGAATTTCGTTATATGTATTTTAGATATAATACGATAACATATCTGATATTTTGGACTTATAAAATCGAAAACAATATGAGAACTTTTAAGAAATTGTAGTATTTGTATGTTATAAGTTTGCAGAAGGAGAAAAAATATCATAGAGATAAAATATAGGAATTTTTTAAAATTATTTTTTTTTGTAAAATAGCTATAAATGATACCACCACTCCCATAGGCAATGTAATAATACATTTTCTTAATTTTTAGGAAACGCTTCTTTGGGACAAGATATAAATGTTTCACGGTATAACTGTAATAATTTATATTTATTTTATGGGGTATCATATATTTAAAATGGAACGAATTTCTTGTTTGTCAGTTGAAGTTAACTGTACTTTCGCAATGGGTTTTCTCAATAACAGCACCAGTCGTTGATTTCCGTTACCATGACATTCCTATTTTCAAAATCGCTATATTTTTATATTTTCTATAGGGAAGTAGGGAATGCTACATAATCTAGACCAAACTTCTGATTAGATTTTATTTTAATTGTTTCGCAATGAACTCCCCGTTATTCGACAAAGTTTTTGCTAAAAATTAACTAAAAAATATTGGAACAATAAAAAGTATATCGAATATTAAAAAAGAATTAAAATTTTACTGTACAAGTTCCAAAAAAATTATTGGCTAAAATACACATATTTTCATGCGGAAAAAAATTGATAATTCAAAGATCAATACTCGTATACATATAATCCAAATTAGTTCATAACTTATTTCTAAATTTAGTTCTGCTTAGATTGGGCCATTTTTCCACCAACTAGAATTCGTCAGAAGAAATTCAAAAGCTTTTTTTTTGTTTTTTTTTTTAAATTTTTGTGGAAGTTATTTCAAAGTATTTTCAATATTTCAAGCATTTGTATGCACTGGTACTAAAGTTATAAGCTATTGACTCTTGGTTCAAAATTGTCCATTTGTGTGGGAGGTACCAAAAGGGGCGTGGCAACTTCGCCTATTTTTCTCGAGGTAATTGTGACTAATAAACTATTACTATGTGTAGAATTTCAGAGGATTCAAAAAAATAGTATAGAAGTTATTAAATAACCCTTTGTGGGGGAGTTAGTAGAAGGAGTAGACCAATGTAGCCTATCTTCGAACTTAGCCGGAGATAGAAGAAAATATTACCACATGCCAAATTTGAAGCCAATCGGTTACTCATTTCGAGAGTTATGCCAGCAGCCAGCAGACAGACAGACAGACGGACGGACATTGCTCATTCGACTTAAAATGACCCAAAACGTATATCTGCCGAACATACTTAGGGTCTTAGGTCACTCCTTCGATGTGTTACACTTTTGGTTCGTAGCGAATGATATATACCCTCCTCTCAAAGTTGAGGGGATACAAATCGTTGAAACAATTTAAAAAAAATAGATTTTTTTTTCAAAAAAATCGTATTTTGATGGTACGAATAAAGCTAAAAAAATATCAAAAAAATTACAAAAAATTGTTCTTTCATTTTTTAAAGCTAGCATTTAAACGAAGAAATAATGAAAAATTTTCATATTTTCTACTTTGGTCATTTTTGCGTGGCAATATATTTATATATGGGGAATTTCACGACAAATCGACTAGTTGAACAAATTTCCGTTTTGATGTTTCTCATTTTTGTATATTTTTTTATTCACCTGAAGAAACGATTTGTGTAATTTTTTGAGCTTTTTCCGATAACTCGTTCAGAAATTATCGATATTTAAAAATCTTTATGAAATCACTCTGCGTATCGTATTTTTGGTCATTACTTCTTAAGGTATGGTCCGATTTGAAAAACTTTTTTTTTCAATGTTGGTTTTTTCGGTACTTTTCAGAAAAAAATATTAAACATTTTTTGTATGCGAATTTTATTTTGAATTTTAATCTTCTCTAACATATAAGCTTTGGATGGAAGTGTGTCTAAAATTATTTACTTATTTGTTTTGTTTTCATTTTTAAAAAATAGTTTGCTGCAAACCGCTTTTCATGTGGAATAGATGCTCCACGTCAAAGAACAAAATAAAGCAGACACTTCGGGAAGTATTTCTTCTAAAACACCCGCTGATCCCCTCACTCCTGATAATCTCCCTACAATAATAACTACAGGGTTGTCCAATAAGAGTGACAACCCTGTAATTTCTTTGAAAAAAAAACACACTTATTGTTAAGGAAATTCAAAAGTTTTTTATTTAATGTGAAGTACAATCGATACATTTAAGTTCTAAATAAAACGTCATTCAAATGGCCTCCACGACTTCTTCTACAGAAACGAATTCGATGAACCCAATTTTCGAGCACATTTTCTACTAAATCAAGTCGTGTGTCATGAATGGCACGTTCAATATTGACTTGTAAAGCTGGTTTATTTCGAAAGACCAATGACTTAAAATAACCCCACAAGAAATAGTCTAATCGTGTTAAATCACAACTTCTTGGAGGCCACTCAATAGCACAATTTCTTGAAATAATCGAATCTCCAAACTTTTATCGCAACAATTCATTTGTTTCATTTGCTGTGTGGCACGTAGCCCCTTCTTACAATTTTGGCCATAAAAAGTTGGTTATCATCAATCTATACCGCTCTCCATTGACAGTAACGGTGTTACCAGCTTCATTTCGAAAGAAGTAAGGATTGATGATTCCAACTGACCAAAAACCACACCAAACTGTCAATTTATGTGAATGTAATGGTTTTTCATGAACAATTTGTGGATTTTCTTCGCACCAGAATCGACAGTTTTGTTTATTTACCCCACCACTCAGATGAAAGTGTGCCACATCGGAGAAGATGATTTTCTTAAAAAAATCGATATCGTTTTCAACTTAAAACTGAATAACACTGTGCAACAGTGAAAAATATACACGTACTTGACAGTATAGGTTCGATTCTACTTCCCTACACGGGGCAAAATCGCCTTTTTTGATATGTTTGAATCGAAAGAAAATATATTTGGAATACAAATTTTTAAATATTATATATTTCTTAGCAAATAAATTTTATTTGGAAATCAATAAAATATATTTGGAACGCATATATTAATATATTACAACAAATTATATTTGCAAACTAAATTTCTCAAATAAAATATGTGTTTAAATACAAATAAAATTATTATTTAGGAATTTTTCCAAATATATTTTATTTAAAAAATATTTCCAAAACTTTTGATGAGTTTTTCATATTTCTGTTTCAATTTTTCTTAGGTTTCGAATTGTACCTCCCAGTTATGATACCATATGCAGCATTACCTTCTGTTTTAAATCAATCATTTCAAATTTCTGAGTATTCCAAGCCATCATTAGTCGTCAATCCTCTAAGTACTTTATATTGATCCAAGATTATATGATTTCAATTATTATTTTTTACGAACATTAAAAATTTAACTTTGAATTACTGAAAAATTTGAGACAATTTATGTATTTTATGAATACTTAAATGCAAATAAATATTTGTTTCGGAAATAATGGTCCCAAATAAAAACATATTGGAATGTAAACAAATATTTGTTTAGAACAACATCTTCCCAAATACACAATTTTTGTGTGTACCAAATATTACATGCTTAGAGTCTACCCCAAACATATATATGTTTCAAGCCGAATATGTTTGGAACAATATACTACAGAAGCGATTTTTTTCAGAGTGTATACTCGGTTTGGCGAAATTGGTGACCAATTTTTTTTATGGGCCTCCAAAGTTTCTGAAAATCAGTGGGACCCTCGAAAAAGGTGTCATCAGCTTTTGTCCTACAACTAATTCAGACTTGGTGATACCGCTTAGCTATATTTGGCAATAATGTAGCTAAGAATATGCTGAACAAAGTTTCTTAAAATTTTTTGCGAAAAAACAATTTTTCCGGTATTTTTTTTTGAAAAAGTAAAGGAAAAAAAACATTTTTTTCACTTTTTTCAGCATAACCTCCAGGGACTCGTAATTTTTCAATAACAATGGTTGGCAAAATTGTAGCCAACGTAAATCTGAACAACTTTTGTAAACATGTCAATACAATCTGAACGTGTCTGGGCACCCTAAATAGCTCAAAAAACCACATTGTACCCCAAAAATGTTAGTATTTCACTATTATGTAACAAAAATATATTTTTTTGGCATAGGGTATGTTCAGCAAATTTATAGAAAATATTAAGGCCAATATTTTTGTGGATCATATTAACCCTCTAGCTCCCCCACATAACTGTAATTTGTTGCCCCATTTTAACAAAACGTAAAAAACACCCCTTAAATGGGGAGGGCGGGGATGAAATGTTCTACAAAAATGTTGGCCATAAAATTTCACTAGAACACACCAAAGCCCGAAACTTAACACAAAAACCAAAAAACGGTCAAATTCCAGTCAAAAACACCCTTTATTGGTATCGTTATTGCTTCGACCACTAAATCGTTTGACAACATTGCTGCACGAACAGGAATTTGACCTTTTTTTGGTGTTTGTGTTATTGTTTGAGCTTTGGTGTGTTCTGACACATATAGTGAAATTTTATGGCCAACACTTTTGTAGAACATTTCATACCCGCCCTTACCATTTTAAGGGGTGTTTTTTACGTTTTGTTAAAATGGGGCAACAAATTACAGTTATGTGGGGGAGCTAGAGGAATAATATGTTCCACAAAAATAAGGCCTTAATATTTTCTATAAATTTGCTGAACATACCCTATACAAAAAAATATATTTTTGTTGCATAATAGTGAAATACTAACATTTTTGGGGTACAATGTGGTTTTTTGAGCTATTTAGGGTGCCCAGACACGTTCAGAATGTATTGACATGTTTACAAAAGTAGTTCAGATTTACGTTGGCTACAATTTTGCCAACCATTGTTATTGAAAAATTACGAGTCCCTGGAGGTTATGCTGAAAAAAGTAAAAAAAAATATTTTTTTCCTTTACTATTTCAAAAAAAATACCGTAAAAATTGTTTTTTCGCAAAAAATTTTAAGAGACTTTGTTCAGCATATTCTTGGCTACATTATTGCCAAATATAGTTAAGCGGTATCACCAAGTCTGAATAAGTTGTAGGACAAAAGCTGATGACACCTTTTTCGAGGGTCCCACTGATATTCAGAAACTTTGGAGGCCCATAAAAAAATTGGTCACCAATTTCGCCAAACCGAGTATAGGGTTATACTACCCTTTTATAGTAGAATCGAACCTATACTGTCAAGTCCGTGTATTTTTCAAAAAGTGTTCATTTGTTGCATAGTGTAATTTGTAAACGTTGTTCTTGCGTATATCTCTCCATGATGAAATTGTAAACACTACTGAATACAATGAAAAACAAATGACAGATCATGACATATTACAAATGGCCGAAACGTAACTTCAAAATCATATCATCCCTATTAGAAAACCCGTTACTTTTATGACAATTCAACGTTTTTTTAAATATGTATATCATATTAGTTTGTTTTCTTTATTATCACTTAAATTTAAATCTTTATAATTGCATACAAACAAATTTTTTTATATTTTTGAAATCGGACCATAACTTAAGAAGTTGTGATAAAAAACACGATACGCAGAGTGATTTCTTAACGATTTTTTAAATATAGATAACTTTTGAACAAGTTATCGGAAAAATCTCTAAAAATTCCACAAAGCGTTTCTTCAGATGTACTAAAATATAAAAAATGGGAAAAATCAAAACCCGTCAATTTATTGTGGAATTCGCCATATATTTTCCCATAGTTCCATAGTTCCTTTGCCCATTTTTCTCGGTACTGTAGATACTATAAAACATTACACTCCCAAAAGTTTTAAGTATTTTTATGGACCGGGATCAAAGTTATAAGCCATTATTTTTTTTTGCAAAATGGTTCATTTGTATGGGTGGTACCATTTTTCACGGGACTGTTTGTACTATAAAAGCATTACAAAATTCCAAGCCGTTAACTTTTTGTGCAAAATGGTTCATTTGTATGGGAGGTAGCAAAAGGGGCGTGGATAATTCGCATATTTTTCTCAAGGTAATAATAATATGTGTGGAATTGTACATGATTCTGATAAGTAGTATAAACATTACTAAAGAATCAATATATCACTAAATTTTTCCAGGCATTCGAGGGATTGTACCAACATGGTTCATATTTAAACTTAGCCTGAGATAGAAAAAATACACATACAGTGCACGCATACAACACGACGAATGAACGCGAAACCCGATCTCGACAACCTCGCTCAGAGCTACAAACTTCTTATTGGTAAAAGAAGAAATTCCACGCCAGTGCGAAACGAGATGACGAGTAAGAAGGTTGACTCGTCGCTGTAATTATACCCTCACTTTAGTGTGACGAGGGTATATATCATTTGCTACGGAAAAAAGTGTAACACATCGAAGGAGTGATCTAAGACCCTAAGTATGTTCGGAGGAAATCCGTTTTGGGTCATTTTAAGTCGAATGAGCAATGTCCGTCCGTCTGTCTGTCTGTCTGCTGGCTGGTGCGCACGATAACTCTCGAAAGGAGTAACCGATTGAATTCAAATTTGGTATGTGGTAATATTTTAATCTATCTCAGGATGAGTTCGAAGATGGGCCATATTGGTCTACTCCTTCTGGTACCTCCCACACAAAGGGTTAAAATTTGGTGAAATATTGATTCTTTAATAACTTCTATACTACTTACTCGAATCTTTTGATATTCTGCACATAATATTAGTATATTAGTCGCTATTAACTCGAGAAAAATGGGTGAAGTTGGCATGCCCCTTTTGGTACCTCCCACACAAATGGACCATTTTGCGTCAAAATTTAACTGCTTATAACTTTAACACAAGTGCATAAAAATGCTTGACATTTTCTACAGTATAATGTTTTCGTAGCGCCTATAGTCCGGTAAAAAATGGGCATTATTGTACAGCCCCTTTTGGTACCTCCCACACAAATGGACCATTTCGTACCAAAAGTAAACGGCTTGTAACTTTAATGCCAGTGCATACAAATACTTGAAATTTTGTACATTGTAATGTTGTTATAGTGCCTATAGTCCTGTAAAAAGTGGGCGTTATCACCCCGCCCCTTTTTGTACCTCCCACACAAAATGACCAAATCATAACAAAATTACATAGCTCGTAACTTTAATATACCAGTGCACATAAACGCTTATATATCAGCACAATGCAATGTATTTACCGAAAAATACGTATTTTTGGAAAACCCCTTCTGGTACCTCCCACACAAATTGACAGATTTATTGGTGTAATGTTATATAATACATTACTCACAAAGTGAGGGTATACCTTAGTCGGTTTACCCGACTGAAACTTTCTTACTTGTTTTTAAGTGTTTAAATATAATATATTTTTTCGTAGTCGTATTTGTTGAATGTATATTACAATGTATAAAAATATGTAATTATGTTTGTAGAATTCCTGATGATGATCCACGAAGGAGATTGAAATATTGAATAAATAAGAAGAAACAATAAACTAGACCACGAGCTCAATTATTTAAACTTTTTTACAAAAAACTTAATAAAAAATATTAACAAATACCAAATTTGATGTGAATCGATTACTCCTACCGAAAGTAGTCGTGCGCTCCAGACAGACGGACGGACGGACATTGCTCAAATGACTTAAAATGGCCCAAAACAGATTTCCGGCAAATATTATTTGGGTCTACCTGCTTTTGCTCCGCTGCAACTGATATATATTTCCAGCAAAAAAAGAGCATCCAAAGAAGCAATAAAAATCCCCAACTTATGATCCGGAAGTTGTTCTAATTTGGATTTTCACCAATGAATTCAACAAGGGCTTGTCGCGCCGGGGAAGTACTTATTTGTCACCACTTTTGCACCAATCCTTTTAAAGCACTGTAAGATTTGCTTTTTTGGTGTTGTATTTATTTGATGAATGTATGTCGTTCTTGTTAACATCTTTGGGTCCGGTGATAATTCTCTTCTTTTAAAGGAATACAAATGTTGAGCCTTCCTAACATAGGGAAGGTAGAAATAATTTACTATTGGCCGAAGTGATCATATATATGTATGTATGTTCAGGAAATTTTAAGATGTTTGCAAACCGTATGGTATGGCTGGCTCTTGAAAAGTGTGACCGAGTGACTCCATAGTGTAACTTCTAGTAACATTTTGGCAAATGGTCAACATTCTCAGTTATAAACCAGTAAGAAAAGACAGAAAGTCGGGCGGGGCCGACTATATAATACCCTACACCTACCTACCAATGCGAAAATGGACATTGCGATAAGAATTTGGCAGTGTTCATACATGTAATAAGAAAACTCTCTCTGTTAAATTTCGTACGGATCGGATATAAAACACGATTTCTACAGCGCTTAAATGTTAAATCGGGTGAAACATATATATGGTGGCTATATCTTAATCTGAACCGATTTTCCCCGAATTTGGCAGTGTTTATTCATGTAATAAGAGAACTCTCTCTGTTAAATTTCGTACTGATCGGAAATAAAACACGATTTCTATAGCGCTTAAATGTTAAATCGGGTAAAAGATATATATGGTGGCTATATCTAAATCTGAACCGATTTTCCCCGAATTTGGCAGTGTTTATTCATGTAATAAGAGAACTCTCTCTGTTAAATTTCGTACCGATCGGATATAAAACATGATTTCTACAGCGCTTAAATGTTAAATCGGGTGAAACATATATATGGTGGCTATATCAAAATCTGAACCGATTTTCCCCGAATTTGGCAGTGTTTATTCATGTAATATAAGAACTCTCTCTGTTAAATTTCGTACTGATCGGATATAAAACACGATTTCTACAGCGCTTAAATGTTAAATCGGGTGAAACATATATATGGTGGCTATATCTTAATCTGAACCGATTTCCCCCGAATTTGGCAGTGTTTATTCATGTAATAAGAGAACTCTCTCTGCCAAATTTCGTACTGATCTGATTTAAAATACAGTTCCTACAGCGCTTACATGCCAAATCGGGTGAAACATATATATGGGGGCTATATCTAAATCTGATCGGATTTTCTCCGAATTTGGTAGTGTTCATTCACGTAATAATAAAACTCTGTCTGCCGAATTTCATAAAGATCGGATGTAAAATGTGGTTTCTACGGCGCTTGCATGTCAAATCGGGTGAAACATATATATGAGGACTATATCCAAATCTGAACCGATTTTAACCAATTTCAATAGGGATCGTCCTTGGGCCAAAAAAGAGGACTATGCTAAATTTCATCACAATCGGACCATAAATACGACCTGCACTTTGATTACAAGAATACATGGACATACGGACAGACAGACGGACAGACAGACGGACAGACAGACGGACAGACAGACGGATAGACAGACGGACAGACAGACGGACAGACAGACGGACAGACAGACAGACAGACGGACATGGCTAAATCGACTCAGAAAGTGATTCTGAGTCGATCGGTATAATAAACAATGGGTCTATCTCTTCTCCTTTTAGGTGTTACAAAGAAATGCACAAAGTCATAATACCCTGTACCACAGTGTGGTGTAGGGTATAAAAAGTATTTTTTATTCTACACTGTAATACATAGCACACTGGTGCGGCGCTACGTATTTTCAGTAGCCCCGGTCCAGAAATAATTCAAGTATTTGTCAACATCTTCAAACAATTTATTTGAAAACCAGTAAGGAAACCCAAAAGTTGGGCGGAGCCGACTATATGATGCCCTATACCAAGGTAGATTTACTTGGGTTGTATTTTCACGCCACGTTTTTCCATAGGTCTCAAAATATGAACTTAAGAAGCATGTATATTCTCATATATCAACATTTTTGGAAAGGATAATGTGTTATTAATAAATTCCGTTTTTATCGCAATCCAATTTACTACAATTAAAATATTTCGTAGCGTACTTTAAAATGACTTAATTATATTTTAATCGACTATGAAAGAGTCTACTTTTAGGTCCGATTAATCGACCTAGTCGACTGAAAAGAAATTTGAATGATGAAAAAATCGAAAGTCGACTTTCAGTTTCCAGAACCATTCACTAATTCTTATTACCCGCCATATAAATATATATTTCTTCCGATTTTGATCTTTAGCACTATAGAAGCAGTATTTCACATATGTTTCATAAACCCCATATATATGTTCCTTCCGATCTGGACTTTTATCACTTCAGAAGCTTTATTTTACATCCAATCGTTTTGAAATTAATTAATAACACTGTACAACAATTTCAAACTTTTTTCAAAATAACAGGGTTCTGTCAGTGGATTCTGGTAGAGGAAACTAAAAAAATATATACGTGTATCGGCGTTTTGAAAGATCACATCGGAATTTTATTTTAGGGGGGGTTAAAGTTTTCCCCCCTTTGCTTGTTCATGCAGAATATCGGTATATAAAACTATGTGTTCTGTTCATCTGAGGTGTAGGGTATCTTCAGCAACTTTGTAGCAAATGTTAAGGCCTATATTTTTGTGGAATATATTAACCCTCTAGCTTCCCCCCATAACGGTGATTTTTGTCTATATTTTAACAAATCGTAAAAAACTCCCCTAAAAATGGGTGGAGCGGGGTTGAAATATTCTACAAAACTGTCGGCCATAAAATTTTACTATAAGTGTCAGAACACACCAAAGCCCAAAACTTAACACAAACTCCAAAAAAATGCCCAAATTTAAGATAGCCTGTTAAGGGTTAATTTGTTATTCCTCGCATATGTAGGTTCTCCCAGCTCTGAAGAGAAGGTTGTTATTCAACAACTACCAAGAGTACTTTTGTTCTTCTTCATTATTTCTGTCATTATATTTTTGTCACTGAAAATTACCATAACGGAACTTTTGAGTGGCACGTTACTTATGAACGTTAACGTTTGACATCGTGGGTCAACCAGTTAATCTTTTTATTTTCTTACAATAGTCTACAAGGGAATTTGTAAGAATAATAATGACTGACTGTTTGGGAAAACTTGACTGGTTTTGCTACGTCTGTGGCAAGCATACCCTTATGGAACATATGGTTTCATTTTTTACGAGCAAAGTGGAGGATATATATTAAGTTTAATTTGAACTGGAAGTTTTTCCAGATGAGCCATGGGTGCCAAAACATATATGCCGAAATTGCTATATCGGTTTGATGCTGTGGTCTAAAGGTAATACAAGTTTTGATTTATATTTGATTATACATATATATTTATATTTTGATTTTCAGTTTTCAACTGAAACTGATGAGCGTGGCGAACGGTTCCATCAGATATGTCTTCCTATTGAAAAACGCTATAAAGGCAAGAGCATTTTGTCACTTATAGCAGATTTATGTTGGACATTGTTTGATAATGGCGTCGAATTGTCAAGAGTGAAAAAAAGTAAATTAAAAATAAATGAACTTATGTATTTAATAAGTATGTATTTCTCCTTGTATATGCGTTATTAATAGATTTTTTGTTTATAGTCCTGAAATATAATTTAATATAAAATAAATATTATTTAATTGTAAAATAAAATCATTATTTTTTTTTGCATCTCTCACATCAACCCCGAAAAATCCAATTTTTAAAGACCTTTTTGGTACTAACACTATATAATATCTAAATTAACCCTTAACAGGAAATCTTGAATTTGACCGCCTTTTTGGTGTTTGTGTTAAGTTTTGGGCTTTGGTGTGTTCTGACAAATATAGTAAAATTTTATGGCCATCTTTGTAGAACATTTCAACCCCGCCCAACCCATTTTTAGGGGAGTTTTTTACGATTTGTTAAAATATAGGCAAAAATCACCGTTATGGGGGGAAGCTAGAGGGTTAAAATATTCCACAAAAATATAGGCCTTAACATTTGATACAAAGTTGCTGAAAATACCCTACACCTCAGATGAACAGAACACATAGTTTTATATACCGATATTCTGCGCGAACTAGCAAAGGGGGGAAAACTTTAACCCCCCCTAAAATAAAATTCCGATGTGATCTTTCAAAACGCCGATATACGTATATATTTTTTTGGTCTCCTCTACCATAATCCATTGACAGAACCCTGTTATTTTTTTTGTGTTGTACTGTGTAATTTATACCCCAAAATTACATTTTGGTTAGTTATTTAGAAGAACTTAATTAAATTCCGAAAAAATGTTCGTACTTATGATTTGGAAGTTCTTATAATGTTATTCTTTTGGAAGTACTCTTTAATTTTTTGCTGGGTTCTAATTCACGGTAATAGTACAGGATGTTTTTTAGACGTGTGGTTTTCAATCAGGCAGTCCTTTTTTCGGTGTTTGTCTTTTTGACAGCTGTCACTTGATTTATGCTCAGTTTGGTTTGCCATTTCATAATGAATAGACTTACTCCGGAACAACGTTTGTAAATCGTGCAAATTTATTACCAAAATAATGGTTAGGTTCGCGAATCTGCGATGAATTTAGCGATGAAGCTCACTTTTGGATGAATGAGAACGTTAATAAATACAATTTTCGCATTTGGAGTAATGATAATCCACAAGCCATAGTTCAGACGCCGTTACATCCACAAAAAGTCACTGTTTGGTGTGGTCTATGGGCAGAGGAAATCAATGGTCCATATTTCTTCAAAAATGAAGCCCGCCATAATGTTACAGTCAATGGGGAACGCTATAGAACCATAATTAATGACTTTTTCGAGCCTGAATTGGAGGATGTTGATGTGGACGACCTTTGGTTCCAACAAGACGGCCCTACCTGTCATACAGCCAACAAAACAAACAATTTATTAAAGGCAACTTTTGGTGTGCGCATTATATCGCGTCGTGGGCCTGTGGGTTGGCCTCCAAGGTCGTGCGATTTAACACCGCTGGACTATTTATGTGGGGTTTTGTGAAGTCGTTTGTCTACGCAGATAAGCCCGACACAATTGACGCCTTGGAAGAGAATATTCGGCGCGTTATTGCTGAAATACTGCCCCAATTGCTGGAACAAGTGGTCTAAAATTGGGCCTCTCGGCTGTAATTTATTCGAGCCAGCCGCAGTGGCCACCATTTTTAAAACATAATGGCAAACCCTTATCTTTATAATATTTTATTTCTTCTTGAAATCCACACGTCTAAAAAAACCTTGTATATGGACATGATTTTGCTGAAATTCTCTTACTTTCACCAATAGCGCTATAATTTCTTCATTTATCCATAGATTGTTTTCAAATAGGCATTATTTTCTTCTTAGGATGCTAGCTCTGAAAAATTGGAACAAACCTTATTTTTTGGATATCTTTCTATTTTTGATGATCGTGCCAATAATTTAAAAAAAATCTGAATTTTTCTAATCTACTAAACGTCCATCTCTACGCGAAAGCGATATTTTCAATATTTGTAGCACTGAAATGTCCATCTCTACGCGAAAGCGATATTTTCAATATTTGTAGCACTGATAATGTCCTCTAATTTAAAGGTTTTTTTTCTCTTAGAAATTAATATAAAATATTTCGAGCAAAGTCCGAAACAGATACTGAAATAGTTGGCTGTGATTTGTCGCCAAAGATAGTGAATCCTTAAAACAAGTCCATTTTGTAATAAAATTCAAGATAATATAATTGGTATTTACTAAATTTTCTTTAGCTTAAGTATAAAATGTTCTTATATTAATGTTTTATTTTCTTTGGTGCCAAATCATTGCCATATTAGTACACTTTGTTTTTTGTGTGTGATATTACGTGATTTACCGATACCTCTGTTCCAAAACATGTTAAGTCAAAATAGTTCGTTTTTCAGGAGAGGCGATCAAAGTTTTATGGCATTTTTAAATTTGTAATTGGAAACTGAACGAACTGTACTATTTTGTGAATACATTTTGATTGGGTTGACGGATAAACACCAAATTTTGACTGAATATAGGTTAGGAATATTTAGAATTTAAAAATGAAATGTCCATGAAAACGTGTTAACTCAACTTAGAATATTTTGGAATGAAGTTATGGATATAATAAATTTTATTTTCATATTTATGTAAATCCAAATAATTTTTATTTATATCGAAATGTTTTTTGTTAATTTGAATACTGAAATTGTTTTTAAAGATTTTACTCCAATGACATCCTAACTCGTATTACAAGAACATTTCCTACTTAAAATTAAGACATTTTCCTTAATATTAAGTGAATTTTTCTAACTCTATGTATGAATTGTTCTTATTTAGAAAGATTGAAAATTCTAAGGAGAAAAAACCTTTGTTTCTTTTCGTGTATATTAGTTGTCATTGAATATTTTTATTTCTAAAATTTCCACAAATTTGACCCAATCCAGTACACAACTACTCGTATCTATCCAACTATCTCTGAACCTAAGTAACTGCGTTGCTAACGGCCACTTTAGGAAATGTTTACTATGTACCATTACGGATGGACCCGGAGTGGTCGCAGTGTTAGAGGTGCTGTTGCTGCGGTTCGGCTCATAATGCTATCGGAGCTGTTACTTACTAGCGATGCAGCTTTTGCTGACGATGGTTTCTTCGTTGGTGGAGAGCGCCTGTTGGCCTGGTGGTGGTTCTTTCTTAAGAGGTTTCGGTTGCTAAAGCTTTGAAATGTTTCAGTTCAGTTTAAACAAAATTTAATCGCTGAAAATACGGAAAGTTGTAGTAATTAAATGCAGCAAACGATGAGGCACCCGGTGATCTTAACGCCGTTGTCGTAAAATACGATGGACCTAAACGATGGAAGGGAGATAGAGAACACAAACACACAGAAAGAGAGGAAGAGAGAGAGGGAGAAAAAATGAACCAAAGAAAAAACAGTATAGAGCATTAAAAACCAGTAATTTGCAAATAGATGTAAAGCAAAAAAAACGTAAATTATTGTTAGTTGTAGTCATTACCAACACGTGACTCAGTAATGGAGTAGATGAGCATCAGTCCGTTTTTTTGCTCGGGTGAGTAGTGAGTAGTGCCGGTGATCGAAGCTGGTGCAGTCTGTCTGTTGTTGATGCTGTGTTTGCTGCAGTGAGTCTGCGCGCATGTGCAAATGATTAGTGTCTTTTGAGTGATGTGAGTGACTGTAATTACGGAAATGCAAATTAGTCGCCAACGACGACGATGACTACGATGTAAATGCATAACAGGTGTATGCCCGACTATATATTTTGAGATAATAAAAGCAAAGCATTTCAAATCGAGCTCTCCAACACGTCACCCTCCTTTTTGGAGGCGGGCGGAAGGGAGGCAACTCGTCGCCCTCTTTTTGGTGTCGTATGGAAGGAGGGGGCATAAATTAGCAAAGCATTTGCTGAACTTCATCACTTCATCCTTCGTTCGAATGACTCTTTTATGCTAAATAGTTTTTCAATATTTGCATATACCAGTCAATCGTTTGCATTTATTTATTTCTAGACTGTTATTTAATGTGCAATTCAAGACTTGCTGAATCTCGTGTTTGTATTTTCACTTACATAATAGTACAAATAATCTCATGTGACGGTTTCTAAGGTGGGCTACAGATGTTGGTGTTTTTTTATAATACATTCCAGCTGGTTTGTAATTAAGACATAGCAACAGAAATTCCATAAATATAGTTGTTTGATAAAAGCGCAATAGTGCACATTGGCAGTATATAGCCAAAACCATATAATTTTTTGTTTGTCCCTTTATCGCTTAGAAACTTAGTACGCAGGAACTTTATAATATTAAACATCGAATCAATTCAAAATAGTTTCTAAGAATAAAAGACAGAAATAATCGTTTATTCGGGTTTTTTGAAATAGTTTTTTGGATTGCCAATGTCTACACACAGAGAAAAATCGGTCCTTATTTAAAAGATTTAAGCCAAAGACGACCTTATCATTATAATAACATTTCTTGCTTAAACTAAAGACAATCTATTTAATAAAGGGTGGTTAAATTGTAAGGGCCGATGTTGAATGTGAACCGCACCTAAACGTCAAGTTTTTTTCTGCATTTCATTTGACATTTCTCAATTTCACACTAACTCAATTTGAAACATGGAAATATACACAATCGAGCAACGCGTTAATGTTTTTTAAGCCTTTTACGAAAATGGGCGTTCAAATCAAAATGCATTTCGTGCACTTCGTGATGTTTTTTTGATCAGCATAATCGACCAAATGTGTCCACAATCGGGATAATTGTGCGCAAATTTCAGCAAACCGGGTCGGTAGGAGATGTGAAAACACCTGTGCATGCTGGCCCAGTTCGTTTGGTGCGGCTTATGGGCTGGCGACGTCATCGGGCCATACTTCTTCGAAATGAGGCCGGTCAGACAGTCACTGTGAATGGTGTTCGCTATCGTGAGATGATAACGAACTTTTTATGGCCCGAATTGGAAGATATGGATGTGGACAATATGTGGTTTCAACACTACGGTGCCACTTGCCACACAGCTAACGAAACAATCGCTCTTTTGCGCAACAAATTCAATGGCCGTGTTATCTCACGTCGTGGCGATTTCAATGGGCCGCCAAGATCATGTGATTTGACGCCGTTGGACTTCTTTCTTTGGGGTTATTTGAAAGAAAAGGTGTACGTCGATAAGCCAGCAACAATTCAAGAGCTAAAGGATGAGATAATTCGGCACATTAACGTCATAGAACCTCAATTATGCCTCACCGTCATCGACAATTTGGACCATCGGATTTAGGTGTGCCGCCGAGGTCGCGGCGGCCATTTGGCCGATATTTTGCTCCATATATAATTGAACCATACCAATATTATTATAATAAAAAGAAATGACAAAAATTTCCTAAATAATTTGTGTTTTATTCAAAATCAACATCGGCCCTTAAAATTTAACCACCCTTTAAATGCCGATTTTCAAAGCACATTTGCACTAAAATTTGCAATGTGAAACTACATAAACACATATTACAATAATAATATTGATTTAAAATCAATATTCCATTATTTTTCATCTTTTGCAAGCACCAAAACATCGTTGTTTACGTTTTTCATATTCGGTTCGAAATTATTTTTTTCACAATGACAACAAATGTTGGAGGTGAACATAAATTTTGGCCTGATTGTTATGGCATGTCTGGCAACGCCTTAGAGAATGTCGACAAGGAATTAGAACAAATTTTGTTTTGACGACTCGCCACCAGCCCTGACGGAATTTCGTCACGAATTTCAACCCTCACACAAGAATACATGTAAAAAAGTGCGCCTACCGACTACTGACATCATTGTGTTTCGACACATATATTTCATTTAATATAAACAAGTCCCCTCACCTTGAGTCCCAAAAAATATTAGTAAATTGATTTATTTTTTTTGTTTTAATTAAATTATTATCAATTTAAATTGCATTTAATAACTTTAAAGTATGTACTGGTATTAAAGTTAAAAGCTGTTTCTTTTGGCTCGTAGCAAATGATATATGTATACCCCCCGCTCTAAGGTGAGGGGATAAAGATAAATACTTAAAGAAAAAATGTGTTCTCTAGATCGTCAAGAAATCTACTCGGAAGGGATCTTTATATGGAGGCAATAACAAAATATGGACCAACGTGTCCCATTTGCACTATGAACAATTTTATGCCATATAAAGCGGTAAAAGATTACATGCAATATAAAGCAAATATAAATGCATATACATACAGGGTGGCTGATGAAAGCTGCTACCAAAAAAATCTTATAACTTTTTTTCTATCTAATGAATCTGTTTAATTTTTTTTATTTTGTAGATTGATTTTTAGATTTAACAAAAATGGATAACTGGGATACTGAAACAAGAATTTGGATGGTCCGCTGCTATTACGCACTGAAGTCCGTAGTTTCGGTTCAAAGAGAGTATAGGGGCACGTTTGGCGGCAATCCTCCGAGCAGATGGACCATAAAGAGACTTGTTAACAATTTTTCCGAGCATGGGACAGTCAACAGAAGAACTTACAATCGAAACCCTTCAGTTCGGACGGAGGAAACAATCGCTGCTGTAGCTGATGCCATACAAAACAATCCAAGAGTTTCGACAAGAACCTTATCTGCTCAAATGGGTATAAGCAGACAGTTATTGCAGTCAATTATGCACAAAGATTTGGAGTTATTCCCATATAAAATTCAAATGGCCAACAAAGTAGACTTCCCGATTGGCTTGGAATTTTTCCAGAAGATGGTTCAAATGGTGGAAGAGGACGGAAACATGTTGAACTGTCTTTTCATGTCTGACGAGGCCCATTTCGATTTCAACGGCAACATAAACAAACAAAATTGTCGAATATGGAGTGCTTCCAATCCACAGATACTCCATGAGACGGAATTGCATGCACTTCGTGTCACAGTGTGGTGTACAGTTTCATCACGCTGCATTGTCGGGTCCTACGTCTTCGAAGATAACGGTCACACCGTTACAGTTACTGGGGGCCGTCGCTTGAGCATGTTGAGAGAGTTTTTCTATCCAGAATTACGCCGAATGAGAATTTCTTTCCTCACATAGCCCGGCCTGTTATGATAGAATTGCGGCGAAAATTTCCCAATAAGCTGATATCCAGAAACTCCACATTCCGTTGGCTCCCCAGGTCGCCTGACCTTACTGCACCTGACTTTTTCTTGTGGGGTTATTGCAAACAGGAAGTCTACAAAGCAAAACCAACAAATTTGAAAGAACTAAAGCAATCCATTCGAGAAACAGTTGCGGCTATTCCCGTCTCAACTCTCCAAGCAGTAATGAACAACTTTTTGGTAAGATGCCGCACATGCATCAACGAGCAGGGGGGGGGGGGGGGCATTTAAATTCCATTATTTTTAAAACTAATTAAGCTATATTTAAAAAGAAAACTGAATTCCATACACTGAAAAAACAGTTATTTGAGTTTCTTAATGTAGCAATATTCATCAGCCACCCTGTACTTAAGCATGAGAGGTGCAAAAACTCGTTCTCAAGCGCATCAAGAAATCGAATCGAAAGGGACCTTTATAAATACAAATTGGCGCAAAAGTAACCTTCCGATGATTTTTGGCTGTAATTTAAAAAAAAATGAAAAACTTTGATTCTTCTTGCGGATTATTTTTATTTGGTCTTTTAATTTTTTTTACATCAAGTCGAGAATATGATGTCATGTAAATGGCCGCCGCCACAGTTGATTGTCATTTGAGCCCTTTTTATGGCATTTTCCATCACTTTGGCCAAAACTTCCGGCGATAGGTCCTCACATTCTTGACGGATATTGTCTTTAAGAGCTGCAAGAGTCTGAGGCTTGTTGACATAAACCCGCGACTTCAAAAAGCCCCACAAAAAGAAGTCGCCCGGGAAATGCATCCTTCAGCATATCGGTTGTGGCACGTACAGTGTATGCCGTTGCACCGTCCTGTTGGAACCACATGTTTTCCAATCCCAATTCATCAAGTTGCGGCAAAAAGAACTCGTTGATCATTGCTCTGTAGCGCTCACCATTCACAGTAACCGTTTGGCCCGCGACGTCTTCGAAGAAAAAAGGTCCGATGACTCCTCCACCGAAAACAGCACACCATACAGTGACTTTGAGCGGGTGTAATGGCTCTTCGTGGGTTACACGCGGATTTTCAGTGCCCCAGAAGCGTAAATTTTGCTTCCGCTAAGATGGAAATGGGCCTCATCACTCATGATTATTTTTGATGAAAAATCATCTTCCTCTTGGTGGTGATTAAGGATGGCTTGAGCGTATGTTGGACGCGATTGGCGGTCAGCAGCTAACAGCTGATGCACCGTCTGGACTTTGTACGGAAACATCTTCAAATCTTGTACCAAAATTCGCTGTAGAGACCGTCGACTGATACCCATTTGCGTGGCACGTCGTCTGGTCGATGTCGACGGCGCTTCCATGACATCCTCGGCTACAGCAGCAATATTCTCTGCAGAACGGCTACTCCGGGGTCTGCCACGCCTGGCAGCATCTCGTGTTGTGCCAGTCTCTTCGAGGCGAGCGGCTAAACGTCGCAGTGTTTCAGCAGTAGGCGTTGGACGGCCAGGAAATCTGCGACGAAATTCACGTTGTGCCAAAGTCACCGACCGATTATTGGTCAAATAAATAGTCAGCAATATTCCGCGTTCTGGAGCAGTGTAGCGTAACATTGTTTATTAACGTGTATTTCGCATGTGTTTACTACACAAATGTCAAAACAGAACTGACATTAGGGGCCAATCGCAAAATTTATAGCATTTTCTGATAGGAGGATTACTTTTGCGCCACCTTGTATAAGGACTATATCAAAACATAGTCTGATGTTCCCCATTTTCCCTAGAGACAATTTAATGCAATATTTCGGTATGGTCTATTCTGAAGTGTCGTTCAGGTTGATCTTCGCCGAGAATGAATGAAAATAAAATAAACCAGTTTAGCGCAGCTTGTGATAGAGAGACGGATTCGAAACTATAAAAAAATTTTAATTGACTCACTCATAATAACAGCGCCAATCCCTGTGTAATCTTGTAAAATTCGAATTGTTCAGTATTTTTTGAGAATTTTGAAAAAATGTGTTGTTTTACAACACTGTGCCGTATTATATATTCCAAATACTTAATCGTTACTCACATTTACTGTTATTCATATGGCTTAATTAAAAATTGCACTAAATATGTAAATATATCCGAGAAAAGTAAATATTTATGTGCAAATAAAATTTTTTATTCTAATTTCATTATTTGAAACGCGTGTGTATTGAAAACATTTTGTATAACATTTATGGTTCACATCACATATATATCAGTATGTGCATTTATGACTGAATAAACTAAATCTGAGTGAATTTACTTTAATTGCTTTGTAATGAAATGCATATTAATTACTTTGTAATACAACGGTTTTTTGTTATTAAGTAACAATGATAATTTCAAGTAATGGGCGTGTTTATTTTGCATCTGCTTTATTCCAACGACTAACAGGTTTTCGAAAGCAGCCAAAAGTACATAATTATTTTTTTTGATAACAAAGTCTTAATTATTTTCCTGAATTCTAAATATAAGGAGCACGACCGACTTGATTTAATTAGTTAAATATGAGAAAGTCAGAAATGATCAAATATTTAAAAAACAGGTGTTAAAAAACGAATGGAATCCGTATGGTTTTTTGTGGAAATTTCAGTGTAATATTGCGCAACGCTGTCTGAAAGGCGGATATTCCTACAATTACACAATGAGGGAATTTCGAAAAAATTGCCGTTTCTTAGCCAGTTTACTAGAAAAAATATAATAAAAAAAATAATAATAGTACAACAAATTATATTTTTATTTATTTTATTATATTATATTTTCGCAATAATTATTTCAAACAAAGTATATGTTATTGCTTAGGCATTTCTCGAAACATAATTTATTTGGAAATACTTACAAAAAGTTGTTGACCTTTTGTAAATTTTTGTTTTCATTGCTCCTTGATTTCGAGTTATACCTTACAGCTAAAAATGCCAAAGTAGCATTAACTTGCATTAACTCTTGCTTCACAGTATACACTTTTAATTTTTAAATTGGGCCTTCTGAACCGAGAAGCCACGGCTTCTCAATGGGGCCTAGCGATCTTCCTGGGGAGCCGTGAGTATATTTCATAAAAATATTACTATTTTTGTGAATATTCATGGTAAATCTATTGCAGAATAGCTTTAACTTCTTTATGATTTAATTGGAAGTTTCATAGAAATTGTAATTTTATTGAAAATTTCATAGAAATTTCAATTTTGTTGAAAATTTTATAGAAAATACATTTTTTTTTGCAAAGTTCGTAAAAATTGCGATTTTATTGAAACTATCATCGAAATTTGATAGAAATTTCAATTTTATTGAAAATTTCATAGAAATTGCAATTTTCTAATTACTCGTATGTCTTTCGAAATTGAAAAAATTTCATTATTCCGGAAAATATTTCCTAAATTAAAAGTTTCTTGCAAATTTCACCAAAATTCAATTTTTATAAAAAATTTAACAGAAAAAATTGAATTTTTAAAAATATTCCATAAGTTAATGTTTTTGGTTTTATTCGACCTTTTGTTGTAAATTGTTCCATTTTTGAATGGAATAATATTCCAAAAAACTGCTTTAAAACTGATTTTTTCTAGAATATTTCGTATGTATGTAATGGTAGATCGCTTCCACGTAGAGCAGCCTGGATAACGCCAAATGATCTACCATGTAGATAATTTGGCGTTACTTGTACGGAGCGTTTCTGATACCTGGTAATATGTGTTGTGTCATCCAGTCCAAGGGGCTATGCGGTGGTGGACATATTTCTCCTCTACAGTAGTGGCTATACTTAAAACAAATTCCCCTAAGTCCGGATTCGGTGCTGGACGCCTCAGCAACGACTCAGTCCTTGTCACGGTTTTTGGGGGCTATGACATGATGGACGTACCCTACCCCCCCAAACTCGTGGTACCTATATGAAATCCTTTAAACTAACAAAATCAGACACACTACAACACCTAAACGATATGATTACGAATACTAGAGCTGATAACGATGCAACTACAACAAATACACGAGGGTCTAAACTTTGCCTTGGAAACAAACCAATTGATCCAAAGACCTCTTCTTAAGCGGCGGCGATACCAGGCACTTCGGTTTCATATGGCAAGCATACCCGTTCTTCAAAGATGAAGTTTAACGATCGGCGCATGTTAAACTTCAAGCCGACCCTGCATCTCTGACAAAAAGCAGTGAGAATCCCTAAAGTGGGAACGGAGTATTTCTGAAGAACAGGAAACCGTATCAACTTCCATACGGCAGCAGCCAATTAAAAGGCTGCGCTATCCAGATGAACCCCCGGCATCCAAAAGGACCGAAGGGGTTAGTGGTAACGCTGCTCCTCGGTCCTTCGCTGACGTTACTAAGGACAGCTTGGCTGTCATCAACAGGGGAGAGGAAGACGGCAACATCCCCAAGATCAAGTGGAGTGAGACAGAGTACCCAATGTGCTCCGTTTTCTTCGATGTAATATGCGCTCTGTTGAGTGCTATCGCTGCGCACTGAAGAAAATTGCTGAAATCCGGCCAAGTGCGGCGCTGGATTTTGCCAACATGGAGGACATCCTGTCTCGGATGCATGGACTCCGGCTATACCAGCCGATGTGGAATCCGTGACTAAGATGCTGAAGGTTTGCAATCCCGAGCTTCCAACTGGCAACTGAAAGATTGGTCGAATGGATGAAGCGGATGGGCATCGGAGGGACGAAGTATTTATACTGAATGCCCACTGGAGCGCTAAGAACGACAACAACTGAGTTACTAAATGTTATACTACATTTAATGCCGTTAGACATTATAGCAGTGCAATATGCCGCATGTAATGCGAGTAGACTTAGGGACCTGTCATTATGGTCAGGATAGGGCTACGGACGTAGAGTCATTCTAGACACAATGCCTGACCTTCCGCGTGCTGGTGATTATACTATGACTAAACAGGAAGTATTTGACTATTATACCTTATAGATCAGAATGGAATGGTCATATTCTAGGACAGAGGAGATTCGTTAGCTTCTATACAGACGGTTCCAAACTCAATAACCAAGTGGGCTTTGGTGTCATTTCTAAAGTAACTTGAGCTTTTAAAGAAAACAACACAGAAAATTCAAATTGAATGGGGAGTGTTTATTATCATCTGAAAGAGTATTCTTTGGCATTTATTTTTTGAAGATTATGTCTATCAAATGTTGGCCGCGGCTACGTATCAGATGGTCCATCCGTTGAGTCCAATTTTTGATGACTCGTTCGAGCATTTCGACTGGTAACTGGCGAATGACACGCGTGATGTTTTGCTCCAAGGCCTGAATCGAAGCGGGTTTGTCCGCAAAAATTTAGACTTTACATATCCCCACAGGAAAAAGTCTAACGGTTTGATATCACACGATCTTGGTGGCCAATCGACAGGCCCAAAACGTGAAATTATCTGCTCACCGCAGTGTTCTCTCAATAAATCCATTGATTGATGCGATGTGTGGGAAGTGGTGCCATCTTGTAGAAACCAAATGTCGCCGAGATCACGAGCTTTAATTTCAGGCATCAAATAGTCGGTTATCATGGCACGATAACGGTCGCCATTGACGGTTACGTTCTCACCGGCATAAATTTTGAAGAAATATGGACCGATGATTCCGGTACGTCGGATCGGGAATCGGTCAATGGCAAAAAGGTAGCTCTTAACGAGAGCTAAAATATTGCTCATGGGTGTCAAGGTCGTGGGTCGACTGGAAAGTGTTTTTTTTTTTGGATTTAAAAAAAAAATTAACTTAGCGCAATTGCCGAACGATTATTTTGATAATAAAACTGAATAATTTGTAAACGTTGTTCAGTCGTAAGTTTTTCCATGATGAAATGCCAAACAATACTTAATAAATATAACATGACAGCATGACACGACTCACACGTGATCTTTCAAAAAAAGGCTATTGAAAAAAGTATCTCTACTTAGATCACCCCATAGTTACAAAAAGACTGCCTGATCACTGTAGTGTTTATCAGGCAGAAAACTTAGCTATTAAAGGGGTAGTGGAATGGCTGAAAATTAATGTTCTGACCGGTATACATATTTTCTCTGATAGTCGGGCTGCTATCAAGTCTCTGGAAACTATATTCCAGATTTTAAAAACAGCACTCGACTGTCGCAGATATCTTATCAAGATGGCTGAAAAGATCAATATTCACCTGATATGGGTGCCGGGCCACAGGGACATACCAGAGAACTGAAAGGCAGATGAACTTGTAAGACTAGGAACTAGTCTTCAGTGGACCTGAAATGTCTCTGGGCATGACTCTAGCAATCTGCAAGCTCCTCTTAAGGAATAGTGCACTTACGACAACAAATGACAGGTGGTCAGTAGTTAGGAATTGCATACATTCCATGCTGATGTGGCCCGGTTTAGACTCAAAACGCACCAAAGCACTGCTGACGTTGTCACTTATCGTGTCTATCATGACAGGTTACTGTCTTGTTGGACGGCACGCAGAGAGATTGAAGGGCTTACCTAATGACTTTTGCAGAAGCTGTGATGACGAAGAGGAGGAGGAATCAAATAAACATCTTCTGTGTCTGTGCCCGCTCTCTCTAGAAGGAGGCATGCAACCTTATACTCTTATTTCATTGGGGAGTTTGCTAAGTTGGCTTATGTTGGAATCCGCCAACTTTTGAGCTTTTTACAGCAATCAAGTTGATTTAACGGGAGGGGCTACACGGGACAAAATCGCCTTTTTGATATGTTTGAATAGAAAGAAAATATATTTGGAACACACATTTTTAAATATTATATAAAGGGTCCGCCATCTAACGTTTTTTTCAACTACACGGGGCAAAATCGACTTTTTTGATATGTTTGAATCGAAAGAAAATATATTTGGAACACAAATTTTTAAATATTATATATTTCTGAGCAAATAAATTATATTTGAAAATCAATAAAATATATTTGGAACGAATATATTAATATATTACAACAAAATATATTTGCAAAATAAATTTCTCAAATAAAGTATATGTTTAAGTACAAATAAAATTATTCTTTAGGAATTTCTCCAAATATATTTTATTTAAAAAATAATTTCAAATCTTGTGCTGACTTTTTCGAATTTCATTTTTAATTTTTTCTTGGTTCCTAATTGTACCTCCCAGTTATGATACCTTATGCAGCATTGACTTTTGTTTCAAATCAATCATTTTAAATTCACCGAAAAATTTGTTTTGATCCAAAATTATAGAATTTCAGTTATTATTATACCCTCACTTTAGTGTGACGAGGGTATATATCATTTGCTACGGAAAAAAGTGTAACACATCGAAGGAGTGACCTAAGACCCCAAGTATGTTCGGCGGAAATCCGTTTTGGGTCATTTTAAGTCGAATGAGCAATGTCCGTCCGTCTGTCTGTCTGTCTGTCTGTCTGCTGGCTGGTGCGCACGATAACTCTCGAAAGGAGTAACCGATTGACTTCAAATTTCGTATGTGGTAATATTTTTTTCTATCTCTGGCTAAGTTCGAAGATGGGCCATATTGGTCAACTCCTTCTGGTACCTCCCCCACAAAGGGTTAAAATGTTGTGAAATATCGATTCTTTAATAACTGCTATTATACGTATTCGAATCTTCTGAAATTCCACACATAGTATTAGTTTGTTAGTCGCTATCAATTTGAGGAAAATGGGCGAAATTGCCACGCCCCTTTTGGTACCTCTCACACAAATGCACCATTTTGCACTAAAAGTTAAAAGCTTACAACATTAATACCAGTGTTTAGAAATACTTGAAATTTTGTACAGTGTAATGATTTTATAGTGCCTACAGTCCAGTGAAAAATGGGCGTTATTGCCGCGCCCCTTTTGGTACCTCCCACACAAATGCACCATTTTGCACCAAAAGTTAACAGCTTATAACATTAATACCAGTATATAAAAATATTTGAAATTTTGTACAGCGTAATGTTTTTATAGTGCCTACAGTCCATTGAAAAATGGGCGTTATTGTCACGCCCCTTTTGGTACCTCTCCCACAAAGGTACTATTTTGCACCAAAAGTTAACAGTTTATAACATTAATATCAGTGTATACAATTACTTGAAATTTTGTACAGTGTAATGCTTTTATAATGCCTATAGTCCAGTGAAAAATGAGCGTTATCACCACGTCCCTTTTTGTACCTCCCACACAAAATGGCCAAATTATACACAATTTAATATCTCAACGTTAATATACCAGTCCATATAAACGGTTACAATTCGGCACAGTGCAATGTATTTAAAGTATCTACTGTTCAGCGAAATATAGGTGTATTTCTTAAACCCCTTCTGGTACCTACCACAAAAATTGACAGAATAATTTGTGTAATATTCAATATTACATTACTCACAAAGTGGGGGTATACCTTAGTCGGTTTACCCGACTGAAACTTTCTTACTTGTTTATTATTTTTACGAACATTAAAAATTTCCAAAAAAATTATTTTGAATTACTGAGCAATTTAACGCAATTTAGATACTTTCTGAATACTTAAATTTTTAATTTGTTTCGAAAAATAATAGTCTCAAACAAAAAAAATTGGAGTAAACAAAGATTTGTTTAGAACAACATCTTCCCAAATATATAACCTTTGTGTGTACCAAATATTATATATTTAGAGTGTACCCTAAACATTTATATGTTTAAAGCCGAATATGTTTGGGACAATATACTACAGGAGCAATTTTTTTTCAGCGTGTAGTGCTTATTTCGTGAATGGTAACACTTAGCTCATATCTGATTTGACAGATAATTAGTTTTATCCTTCTGCTGAACGAATATGGTTGTGTATACGCTTGAGCAACGCTGGGAGCGATCGACTTACAGAAGATGCCGATATTGCCAAAAAAATCTCTCATCTTTTCAGATGAAGCTCATTTTCATATTGGCGGGTATGTAAACAAGCAAAATTGTCGCATTTGGGCGCATTTGGGGCACAGAAAACCCGCACGCATACATTGAAAAGCCGATACACCCAAAACGAGTCACTGTTTGGTGTGGATTTTGGTCCAGAGGCATAATTGGGCCATGAGCAAGGAGTGGCCGTTACAGTCAATGGCGATCGTTATCGGGCCATGTTGAACGAGATTTTGTTCACAAAAATTTAAGAGGAGGATATTGGCAACATTTGGTTTCAACAGGACGGCGCTACGTGCCACACAGCCGAAGCTACACTTGATGTTTTGCGCGATGTTTTTAAAAAAAAAGTTATTTGGCGGACCCTTTATTTCTGAGTAAACAAATTTTATTTGTAAATCAATAAAATTTACTTGGAACGCATATATTAATATATTACAACAACATATATTTGCAAACTAATTTTCTCAAATATTTTAGTGTTTATGTACAAATAAAATTATTGTTAAGGAATATCTTCAAATATATTTTATTTAAAAAAGTTTTTCAAAACATTGCTGAATTTTTCTAATTTCATTTTTAATTTTTCCTTCGTTTCCAATTATGTATTCCTCCCAGTTAAAAATTCCATAAGCAGTATTATTTTTCTGTTTGAAGGGACTCTTTTGAATTTTTGAGTATTTAATATCAGCATTTGTTGTCAAACCTTCAAGTAATTTATTCTTATCCAAAGTTATACAATTTCATATTTACGAACATAAAAAATTTCTAAAAATTGAACTTTAAATTGCTAAAAAAACTTAACAACAATTAAAAATCAAATAAATCTTTGTTTCGGAATTAATAGTCCCAAATAAAAAGTATTAAGAGCGCCCCAGTAGGCGAGTTGGTAGCGTACTCGCCTATGAGTTTGGGGGTCGTGGGTTCGATTCCCACCAGAGGCTCTGGTCTGTCGCTGCAAAACATTAAGCCATATGGTCTTTGTAACCCGGCCTTTCCCTGGACCTTAAAATTAGAATATAAATTTACTTTGTATTGTAATTCATATAAATAAATAAATAAATAAAAAGTATTAAGACGTAAACAAGGATTTGTTTAGAACAACATATTCCTAAATATATAACTTTTGCGTTTACCAAATATTATATATTTAGAGTGTACCTTAAACATATATATGTTTCAAGCCGAATATGTTTGGGACAATATACTACACAAGCGATCTTTTTTCAGCGTGTAGGGATAACTTATGTTTTTCTTACGTCCCTTTGGTAACACAATGGACTGGAAAGTCTTAATGCGTCCGTTTTTAAGGTGAAAAATGTTATCACATACCAAATTTGAAGTCAGTCCGGCCAGACAGACGGACAGACAAAGATAGGGACGGAAATGCTCAAATGACTTAAATTGTCCTAAAACGGATTTCCGTTGAACATCCTTAGGGTCTTAGGTCACTCCTTCGATGTATTACACTTTTTTTGAAGCAGTCAGGGTATGAAACTGTGTTTGAGTAAAAATTTAAAATAATCAAATAACACAGCATTTGAATAAAAAAGGCATAATTCATCATTTTCACCAATTCCATTATAATTCAATTTTTTTTATTCATTAATTGGGTGTTGCAATATATTTTTTAGACAAAAAAAAGCAACAACAACAAAAAGGCCAACTCTAATTGCACTCAAGTTAAAAGTTACGAAAGCCGACAATGTCACCCGAATAAAGTCTCACAATTCAAAATAAATGAAAAAAAAAACAAGTGAAGAAAAAAAGAATCAGACAAAGCCAACGTCATGCAACGATGAACACGGCCCTCTAAATTGGTTATTATTATTTTTTCTTTTTGTGAAGTCACACGGTTGGTGTCTGTCTAATGTTTGGAGTTCGAGCCGTTGACACAGTAACAGTGGCAGTAGGCAGTAGCAATAGCTCCACCAGTAGCTTATTTCCACAACAAATTATCTAAAGAAAAAAAAAATACTTAATACTGCCCATTTCCATAAATGTGTGTGAGTGCGGGTGAAAATCTGTCAACAAATGATTGCAAGGTAACAACTCTTGGTTGGCTTTGGCTGTTGTAATTGATTAAACGTTTCGTGAATGAAATTCATTTTATTCATACTCGAGTATAAACTGCACTCAATTCCTCCAAAAAAAAAGATTATCTGCTTTTATTTCACTGGCAATAATGGTTAAACAAATGTGACTGTTTGCTGTTGTTGTTGCCATGGCTATTTGTAACGAAAGCCACACTCGGCCAATAAAATGATTTAATGCAGAAGACTTGACGAAGGTTATTTGTTAACAACAAAAGACCAAATAAAAAGCAACACCAGCCACAACAACAACGACAACAACAACAATGCCATCTGAGTAACAAATTCCATCTAATAGCAGTCACTCTGTCGTCCGTCAGCCAACATTCGTTCGTTCGTTCGTTTGTCGTATGATGGACGTCTGTCTATCAGTTACAGAGTCAACTCAACTCAGCTCAGATCGGATTAAATTGACTGTCTCGGGCGGTTGTTGGTTGGTGGGTTAGTTGGTTGGGTTGAGTGGTGACTGACGAACTGGACTCTTGACACACCACTCTTGTTGTTCGAGGAGTGTACAACAACATGTGTTGTTTAAACAAATGATTTGTTTCTAAGCCTCACTTGCCAGCATTTAAGCCAATTGTTTAATGTGATCTGCCTCTGAAATTTCAGGGATTGTGTGTGTAAGTAAAAAAGTTCTACATTGCGTTTGTAACATCATGGATACTTTGAAAATCAGCTCCCCAAAAATGTTAAATGACTAACATTATTGACAGTTACGTTTATGATGTATCACCGAAACACGCTGGAAAACAATCGATTTATAGTATATTGCCCCAAACATATGGATAAAAAAATTTCATTGGTAGAAGTTGAGGAATATTTAATTTTGATATATAAACAAGTAAGAAAGTTTCAGTCGGGTAAACCGACTAAGGTATACCCTCACTTTGTGAGTAATGTAATATTGAATATTAGTCGAATTATTCTGTCAATTTGTGTGGGAGGTACCAGAAGGGGTTTATCAAATACACCTTTTTTTCGCTGAATATTAGATACTTTAAATTCATTGCACTGTGCCGACTTATAAGAATTTATGTGCACTGGTATAAACGTTATGAGACATTAAATTATGGTATGATTTGGGTATTTTGTGTGGGAGGTACAAAAAAGGGCGTGGCAATAACGCCCATTTTTCACAGGGCTATAGACACAATAAAAACATTACACTGTACAAAATTTCAAGTATTTTTATGCACTGGTTTTAATGTTATAAGCTGTTAACTTTTGGTGCAAAAAGGTACCTTTGTGTGGGAGGTACCAAAAGGGGCGTGACAACAACACCCATTTTTCCCTGGACTGTAGGCAATATAAAAGCATAATACTGTACAAAATTTCAAGTATTTTTATGCACTGGTTTTAATGTTATAAGCTGTTAACTTTTGGTGCAAAATGGTGCATTTGTGTGGGAGGTACCAAAAGGGACGTGGCGACTTCGCCCATTTTTCTCGAGTTGATAGCGACTAATAAGCTAATACTATATGTGGAAGTTCAAAAGATACGAATAAGTAGTATAGCAGTTATTAAATAATCAATATTTCACAACATTTTAGCCCTTTGTGGGGGAGGTACTAGAAGAGTGAACCAATATGGCCCATCTTCGAACTTAGCCGGAGATAGAAAAAAATATTATCACATACCAAATTTGAGGTCAATCGGTTACTCCTTTCGAGAGTTATCGTGCGCACCAGCCAGCAGACACACAGACAGACAGACAGACGGACGGACATTGCTCATTCGACTTAAAATGACCCAAAACGGATTTCCTCCGAACATACTTGGGGTCTTAGGTCACTCCTTCGACGTGTTACACTTTTTTCCGTAGCAAATGATATATACCCTCGTCACACTAAAGTGAGGGTATAACAAGTCTCATCCCACTAATAGACCTCAAAGCTCGAGAACGAAAAGAGCAAAACTTTTTTTTGAGCAAAAAAAAAACGGTTGGAGTATACACCAGTATTAAATACAAGGTTTTCCAATACGAGTGATATGATTTCTTTGAGAAAAAACAACACACTTATTGTTAAGAAAATTAAAAAGTTTTTTATTTACTTCATTCAAATGGTCTCCACGACTTCTTCTGCAGGAACGAATGCGATGAACCCAATTTTCGAGCACTTTTTCAACTAAAACAAGTCGTATGTCATGAATGGCAAGTTCAATATTGACTTGTAAAGCTTTAAGAGAGTCTGGTTTATTTCGAAAGACCAATGACTTCAAATAACCCCACAAGAAATAGTCTAATGGTTATAAAGGGTGTCCCAAGAAGATCGCAATTTTTGCAGCAATTTAATTGTTTCTCTGGCTGTATGACATGTGGCGCCGTCTTGTTGGAACCACATGCCCTCCACATTCATTTCTTCAATTCTAGGCAAGAAAAAACTGGTTATCATTTCACGATACCGAACACCATTGACTGTTTGCTCTTGACCTGCCTCATTTTCATAAAAAAAGGTCCAATGATTCCTCCAGCCCAAAAACCACACCACACAGTGACACGTTGAGGATGCATTTGCTTCTCGTGAATCACTCGAGGATTTTTCGCACCCCAAATGCGACAATTCTGCCTATTGACGAAGCCATCAAGATGAAAATGGGCCTCGTCACTGAAGATGATTTTATCGGCAAAATCAGCATTTTCATGTTGTCTCTCCAATACCCAATTAACGAACTCCCTTCGTTCCATTTTTACTAACCTCGTACCTTCTACTAACAAACAATAACAATTATTCAAATGTCAAACAATGACACTTCGAATGTTGCGAGATTAAAAAATTGCGCTCTTCTTGGGACACCCTTTAAATCACAACTTCTTGGAGGCCATTCAATATCACAATTTCTTGAAATAATCGAATCTCCAAACTTTTCTCGCAACAATTCAATTTTTTCATTTGCAGTGTGGCACGTAGCCACAATCGGTCAATGGCAAAAGAGAGAGCCAAAATATTGCTCATGGGTGTCAAGGTCGTAGGTCGACTGGAAAGTGTTTTTTTTTTTGGATTTAAAAAAAATGGACTTGGCTTCATTTTCAAATGTGAACGGAAAGTTTATGTTTGCTCTAGCTCCTTAACGGTCAATGGCAAAAAGATAGCTCTTAATGAGAGCTAAAATATTGCTCATGGGTGCCAAGGTCGTATGTAGACGGGAAAGTTTTTTGTTTGGGTTTAAAAAAAGGGACTTAGCGCACGAAAAGTTGCAATGGGAGAACGAGTATTTTGATAATAAAACTGAATAATTTGTAAACGTTGTTCTTGCGTATATCTCTCCATGATGAAATTGTAAACACTACCGAAGACAATGAAAAACAAATGACAGATCATGACATATTACAAATGGCTGAAACGTCACTTCAAAATCATATCATAAACCAAGCATATATGTGGATTTGTAATCCAGTTATTAAGCAAAAATGGGGAAAAGTGTTAACAAATGGGAAACGATTTTTAAGGCACTGGATGTAGTTTTATCGGGTAGGTTTGTTCAGCATTCTTCTATTGAATATCTACAATTTTGCTTCAGACACAACACAGATATTCCGTACGGTATGCCGAGATATAACCGTGTTAAAATATTAAAATCCACCTTGAACAAAACAATTCGCATGGCCATTAAATTATTAATTGAGCCAGCTTGACTAAACGAATTATTCAGAAGTTCTTATTTTTGTGGCTACTTTCACGTCCAATTCTCAGAATTGAGTCACAAAATCATGTGTAATGTAATGATCCTTATCAAAGTGTGAAAGTAACAAGTAAGAAAGTTAGTCGGGTAAACCGACTTATAAGTCTCAAAAATGATTAGTAAATTTATTTATTTTTTGTTTTATTTAATATTATCAATTTAAATTGCATTTAATAACTTTAAAGTATGTACCGGTATTAATGTTAAAAGCTGTTTACTTTTGGTACAAAATGGTCCATTTGTGTGAAAGGTACCAAAAGTTGGCGTCCCATTACAGTCACATTTCTCTGGACTCTAGGTACTATGTGGTGGCGGGCCAGTAACGCGCATTTTTCACTGTATTATAGGTACTATTAAACCATTACACTGTACAAAATTTCAAGTCGTTGTATGCAATGGTAATAAAGTTATAAGCTATTAACTTTTGGTTCAAAGTAGTCCATTTGTGCGGGAGGTACCAAAAGGGCGTGGCAACTTCGCCCATTTTTTTCGAGGCAATATTTAGCCAGCCAACAGTTAATGGTAACATGTTAATTTTTTGACAAGCGTCAGTCTGTTATTGCTTGGAAAATCACAACTAGTCATTGTTAATGAGATACGAAATGTACGTGTGAATAAACTGTTTGTGTATTGGACCATACAAAGATGTGTTGGTAGCAATCAAAATGCCACGGGACGAACATCCAACAGCAGCAACATCTGCATAAATTGTTCGAAAGGTGAAGGCCAGAATTCAACGTAGTTCACAACAAAACGCACGTCAATTGTCGAAAAATCTCAATGCGTCTTTTAGAAGAATGGGACGAATATTAAAAAGAGAACTATGAAGCTTTATAAAATTAAACAACTAAGAAAGTTTCAGTCGGGTAAGCCGACTAAGGTATACCCTCACTTTGTGAATAATATAATATGGAATATTACACGAATTAATCTGTCAATTTGTCTGGGAGGTAAAAGTAACCTTTCGATGTTATGTTAGACGCGATTGGCGGTCAGCAGCTAACAGCTGATGCACCGTCTGGACTTTGTACGGAAACATCTTCAAATCTTGTACCAAAATTCGCTGTAGAGACCGTCGACTGATACCCATTTGCGTGGCACGTCGTCTGGTCGATGTCGACGGCGCTTCCATGACATCCTCGGTTACAGCAGCAATATTCTCTGCAGAACGGCTACTCCGGGGTCTGCCACGCCTGGCAGCATCTCGTGTTGTGCCAGTCTCTTCGAGGCGAGCGGCTAAACGTCGCAGTGTTTCACCAGTAGGCGTTGGACGGCCAGGAAATCTGTGCCAAAGTCACCGACCGATTATTGGTCAAATAAATAGTCAGCAATATTCCGCGTTCTGGAGCAGTGTAGCGTAACATTGTTTATTAACGTGTATTTCGCATGTGTTTACTACACAAATGTCAAAACAGAACTTACATTAGGGGCCAATCGCAAAATGTATAGTATTTTCTGATAGGAGGATTACTTTTGCGCCACCTGTTACTTTAAATACATTGCAATGTGCTGAATTATAAGCGTTTATGTGCAATGGTATATTAATGTTATGAGCTATTAAATTTTGGTATGATTTGGCCATTTTGTGTGGGTCTGAATTCTTAACAAAGTTCATTTTTGCGCAAAAATTTATAAAAAGTTTCTAAATGGATCTCGCTATCATTTATTTAAAATATCCCGAAAAAATGTATGGGATTTGAAAATAAAAATGCCTTTTTGGTTTTTACGGCAATTACAATAGCTCTTGAGCGGCCGAACCAATTTTTACAAAGTCTACGTCATTTTAAAGAGAACACAACAGGCACAATGCCATTCACAATAAATTATTTTTCACAACAAAAACTAATAAGTAGAGATTTATTGAACCGATTTTCGACATTACAACAAAACTTCCATAACTTTCCCTAAATTTTTGTGTTAATTTTAAGTTTTTTCATGTAATTGTAAATATGTTAAAGAGCCATCTTTGCCTGATAATGACATTCGTGCGCCATCGCTTGTTGGAATTTTATCGGCTCAGCCGATTGTTGAAATTTGATCGTCTAAAGGTAAGTACAGACGATTTGCAGATCGGACAACATTGCCAGAAAAATGCAACCCTGTGAATTTACAACCGTGTGAACACACAATTTTTGTTTTGCAACGTTAGCAGAAAAGTCATTGCGAGATAATTTGCCGATTGTTATATGTTCGAAGTTTATGCATGTGACAACGGCGCCATTGCCAGAAAATCATTTTATTTGCAACACCGTCTATAATGTATTTTTTATTGGCAATCCTGCATATAAATATTTACAAAATATATTGTAAATATATGAAATTGTAATGTTTTCTTGCAATCGTCTGAACTGTCAATTCACATTTGCCTAACAATCTGACATTGCCCGTATATTTGAAGCACTTTACCAGGGTTGATAACGTTTGCCGATCTGGCAATCGTCTATACTCAGCTTAAGCCTATCAGCCGCCGATCGGTATTTTTCCATGCGCCGCCGCCGATAATTTGGTCGGCTTAATTCCCTAATTCTGGGATTTTTGGGGGGGAAATGGTTAACATATTTGGATTTAGGAGCCATTAAGGAAGTTTTGGAGAAAACCAGAATACAGAGTTTTGTTTATATTTAGTGCATATAAAACTTTGCGAGTTAAGCAACCGCCAGTTGTATAGGTTTTGGCTTGTTTATTTATTATACGTCATAATTATAGTTATATGTCATAATTAATCTATTTGTGTGTATTTTCATTATATTGCACTAAATTAATTGTTCAGATTTGCTAAAATTCGCATTTTTGTGAATGTAGTAACAATGTGAACATTTTAACATTGCTCTGTTAGCCCTATAACTGTGCTCTGTTAATATAAGGTGGTTCAGAGCTAATATTTAATTGTGTATAGTGTAATAATTTTTTAGTGCCTACAGTCCAGTGGAAAATGGATATCATTGGCACATTTGCTATCAATGCTACCTCTCACGCAAAGGGTTAACTTTTAGTGAAATATTGATTCTTTAATATCTTCTAAACTACTTATTCGAATTTTCTGAAATTTCACTAATGACGCCTTCGGAGTCATTCTTTAATTTTATGACACTTTTTTTTCAGTGCGGGCGTTATTGTTACGCCTCTGTTTGTACCTCCCACACAAATGGATCATTTTCTACCAAAAGTTACCAGCTTATAATATTATTACCAGTGCATACAAATACTTGAAATTTTGTACAGTATAATGCTTTTATAGTAACAAGAGTCCATAGAAAAATTGGCATTATTGGCACGCCCCATTTGATACCTCCCACATAAATGGACCTTTTTGTACAAAAGTTAACAGTTTTTAACTTTAATACCAGCGCATACAATACTTGAAATTTTGTATTTGTAAATTCCAGGGAAAAGTGACAGTTATTGCACATCCCTTTTGGTACCTCCCACACAAATGGACCGTTTTGTACCAAATGTAAACAGCTTTTAACTTTAATATTTTGGGACTCAAGGTGAGGGGATTCATAAGTTGGTTTATCCGACTGAACTATCTTACTTGTTTACGTTAAATTACGTTTAATTCCTCCCACGGTGCTCTGGTCCGGTATCCAACGTTTTTTGCGTTTCAAAAGAAGAGAATTTCCATACCCCAAGAGGACAGGTACAACATTTGGTACCTTATACATTAGGCCGGGTCGATTTGTGGGGAGGCAAAAAAGTCGCCATTGCTCAGTGAAAATCGTATTCTAGGGATCAAAATAAGAAACCTCTAAAACGAATTCTGATGTCCCGGAATTTGGGTCTAAATTTTGGGTAGGGGCAAATTTTGAAAAATCCCACTTTGACCCATTTAGAGTGCTCCAATCGAGTCCAAATGTACGACCGACCTCCACTAACTTTGGAGGCCCGACCCACCCATGCCAGTGGCACACCCCCTGGAACCCCCTGGGGTTTCCATACATTTGGACTCGATTGGAGCACTCTAAATGGGTCAAAGTGGGATCTTTTCCTTCGGCAAAGTTTCTTATTTCGATCCCTAGAATACGATTTTCACTGAGCAATGGGCGATTTTTAAATCGACCCGCCCTATTATACATATATATATCCTGCTATATACATATCCTGCTGAAAAAATAATTCTGTCTTTGTCGGTTTCACAACAACACCATAATCGGAAACCCATCTTGCAATTGTATGAAGAAAACTCTGAAACTTTCTTCTGGCCGCTATTGCCACATCATCTGCAAAGGCAATAACCTGAGGTAAATTCTGACAAATCGTTTTGAACTTTTTTGAAACTTTTCATACTTTTTTACATTATTTTCAATTTTTATTTCTACAAATTTCAACATCAAATAACAAATTATAGATGTAATTGTCTTAAGTACGAAGAAAATCTCACACAATAATGATTATGAACGATTAATTAAAATTCCCATATACGTAGTATGTTCAAAAAATATCGCGAATTTTGTATTTTTTCAAAAAGTATTTATTTATTCATGAACATCTATTTGCCTTCAAAGTAATTCCCCTCGGATATAATACACTTCTGCCAAAGTTTTTTTCCAATCCTTCAAATAATCATTTTTTGTGATTTTGTTCAGCTCCTCCTTCAATGCCGTCTTTATCTCCTCAATCGTGGCGTAGCGTCGTCCTTTCATGGGCCTTTTCAGTTTTGGGAACAAAAAATAGTCACAAAAATAGTGAAATGGCCAAATATTCGCGCACAAGCAACGGATTTGGCGGATTGCTTCGCGCAATTTGCGCATAACTTGCAGGTAATATTGTTTATTGACCGTACTACCCAGTGGCAAGAACTCATAATTAACTCATAAGAACTCGAAATTAAAAATTCGCGATATTCTTTGAACATACCTCTTACATACATATATGAAGAAATTATTTTTCAAAATTTATGAAATTAGGTACAGGGTTCACAAAATTCGTCGTAGCCGAATGTTATCCATTTTTATTTTGCATTGTCTTGGAAACAGTTTGGCTTATTTCATTCACTATTTTCGGTTTTCCATTGGAAATTGTGGGCAATTTTCCAATTTGTACGTTTAAAAAACAAATCACATGTGCGCCTAAGCGTTGTGATAAATGTTGGGCGTGACTGAGCAGCGAGTGACCGACCACTTGCATTTGGAAACGGAGCCGAGCAAGTGACAGGCGAATTCACGAGGGGAGACAAACGGCAGTAAAGCATTCTTGGGTATACATAGGCCAAACCAACCAACCAAACCCACCTTTTCACCAATGATCTAAGGTTAAAATGTTCGCTGGGCGCTTAGCATTTTGGCACAAGTGGTCGCAGCAGCAGCAACACTTAATGTGATACATTGTTGATGGCATGCGTCCCGGCTGTTTGTCTGTCGGTACTTCAGTAGGTACTATAAGTTCACATTTAAAAATTTAATTGTATTTCATTCAATGTCCACTTCCAACAAATGGAATATTTTCTGTAAATTTATTTTGACTACACATTGTTTATGATTACAGTTGTTTATTTTATATTTTGCATTTGCGAATTGCAATGTCTCCGAAATTTGTGTAAAATGGCGTTTTTTTTCCTCGTCACTCGAGCTGTGGTCGTCAATAAGCCAAGTCTGGCCAAGTTTTTGGCAGATTGGCTACTATTCGTTCGTATGTCGTTTGAGTATATCACTATCAGGTGGTTTCAATCAAATGTTGACTGAATGTAGATTAGTTGGACGACGATGACGACGACGACGCCCAAACATATTTTCTTGTTTCATTTTATTATTTCTGTTTTTATTTATTCACTTTATTTGGTTTTTTTTTGAAAAATGTTCAAAATGTTGCTTGACCTAATGACTAGAAAAACATTGAAACGTGTCGCCGACAAATACAGACATACTCGTACTAGACCGAAGGCTTAAGTGAATGCAAAAACTTAGTTGATTTTGTCGTTAAATTTTACATAGAACAACTTGTTTCCGGAGGACTCTGCACAATTTAGATCATGTTCAGATTTTGTAGATAAAATATTTATGTGATACATATTAAATGTAAATGCAGGTTTAAACAAAATAAAAACTTGTAAGGAAATTGTGTTTAGTCATGACGCAAAACGTCCAAAAACGGCCTTTCGATTTCGCTATTTTAGGGAGTGTTTGATTGCAGCTTATGAAGCGTCATCGTTAAAAATAAGAGAATGAATAACGTTTCCTTTAAAATGTATGTTCTTAAAGGATATATGTATATGCGTTACGAATAACTAACTATTTAATTAATTACAACAAATGGTTTAATATTTTCACAGTTGGCCTTCGAATGATTGCTCTCCATTCAGAGTGTTTTCTTAGTGAGTTTATTATTGTGGCCAGGAGTGAACGATGAACTCCTCTCACGTGGAGGAGTATATATATATGAAATAATTTCTACGCAAAATGTGAAACACATCGAAGAAGTGACCTTATATACGAGTAAGTTTGGCTGCAATCCTTTATAAGACGTAAGTAATTTAATCTTGTCTGTCATTCTGACTGGTTCCCACAATAAATCTCAATTTTCGTCTTTCTCAGGCTAAGATCGAAGATAGGCCATATTGGTCCACGAATTGTTAAACCATCGCCATCACCTTTAAAAATGGGAGAGATCGGTGAAATAGGTGAAATTTGCAACTACCACACAAAAGGAACAAATCGTACCAGATTCAAACGGCAAGAGTTAGAATATAGCAATATTCGCCATAGGCGTATGGAACAACATAGCATTAAGCCCACGATATGTAGGCTTAATTTTTAAATTAAGCCTACATATCGCGATATGCGATATGTATATGGACCCTTTTTCCGTGAATTCTTTTTATACCCTCCACCATAGGATTGGGGTATATTCATTTTGTCACTCCGTTTGTAACACCTCTAAATATTGATCTGAGACCCCATAAAGTATATATATTATTAATCTAGCCATGTCCGTCTATCCGTCCGTCTGTTGTAATCACGCTACAGCCCGTAATAATAGAGCTAGGTTTAGGTTAGGGTGGCAGCCGTATTTTTTATACAAGCTCACATAGACCAGTTTAGGTCCCTAGTGTTACCACGGGCTGAAATGCCCCTCATCGAAACCAACCTATTTGATATACAAATTTGTCGATAGTACGAATATCGGTACTGGAAAGATCTGTTAGGCTGCCTAGAAAAGCCGACCCCAGTACGCCCAGCCGTCGTTTACTCAGAGCGGGACAGTCGCATAGCAAGTGCTCAATGCTCTCCACTTCTTCCTCATCTCCACAGCTTCTGCAGAAGTCATTAGAGTCAATACCCAATCTTTTGGCGTGTTCGCCCATCAAGCAGTGTCCCGTCAGAACTGATACTAACGTAGACAATCTTTGCCTCTCTAGTGCGAGGCGATATGTTGATCTTCTCAGGTCATACCTTGGCCAGATTTGTCTATCTACTCTGCAGGTGCCGATTTCTGTCCATCTTTCGTTGGACTGCATGATTGCCTCTTGCCTAAGCCAAAGCTTGCACGTGGATAGTGGAGCACCAATATATGCAAATTCTTCGAGAATTTGTAATGTCGTCCCTTTCCTAGCAAGTTCATCGGCTTTGCAGTTCCCCGGGATATCCCTATGCCCAGGAACCCATATGAGGTGTATATTAAACTGCTCAGCCATTGTGATTTAATTTCTCTCGGAGGTGTACACTGTTGGTATATAGTCCACTCGGTCGGTTACCATAGCACTACACTTTGATATCCTCATGTGACCGTAGTTTTTGTACCTCCACATTGATAGGCAGTTTAATCTTATTGCCGCAAATTCTCTCGCCACAATATTAATCGGCTGTATATGGAGTAAGGCTTGTAGAGACTCGGTCGCTGTAGTCCTTAAGGCTCCGCTTATGCTCAGGCAGGCTGTTCTCTAAACCTTTGTTAGTAGGTTGGTGATGGTTAGTTTGTCAGTATATATATATATATCCAGTGGACGATTTTAGGAGAGAGGCCCCACCGCGACCCTACAGTCTTTTTGCAGGAATATAAGGCGACGTTGGCCTTCCTTACACGTCCCAATACGTTAAGTCTAAATAACAGTTTTCTATCTAGAATTATTCCTAAAAATTTTGCACTTTCAGAAAAGACTAGATCTGTTCCATTTATCCGAGGTGGAGGGTCCACATGTGGGACTTTATTCATCCTAGTAAAGAGAACCAATTCTGTCTTGTTTGGGTTTACGCCCAAACCGCTGCTTATGGCCCATCTAGCCAATTTGTTCAGAGCCAACTGTAGAATGTCTCGGAGGACGTTTTCAAATTTGCCACTCACTGCGATTGCAACGTCGTCCGCATATGCCACAACCTTGCAGCCACAACCTTCTAGATCTAGCAGGATTTCATTCACCGCTAAGTTCCAAATTAGTGGAGACAGTATTCCTCCTTGTGGGGTCCCTCTGTTTACAAACCTTGTTAGAGTTGTGAACCCAAGACATGCTGTTAAGCGTCTTCTGTTGAGCAGACTTTGAATTAGTCTAATCAAACTAGAGTTAACTTTTAGATGTGACAGTGCCGCAATTACTGCATCTGAGTGAATGTTGTTAAAAGCCCCTTCTATGTCAAGAAATGCCACCATGGTGAATTCCTTGAAATGCAGGGACGATTCGATAGTGCTCACATGTTTGTGCAGGGCTGATTCTGTAGACTTTCCCTTATTGTAAGCATGTTGGTTCACCGACAGGTGTTTTGTATCCAGGTTTTCCCTAATGAAATAATCTAAAAGTCTTTCCAGACCTTTCAATAGGAAGGAGGATATGTTAATTGGTCTGAAGTCTTTTGGCCTAGTGTGTGATATCTTCCCCGCTTTAGGTATGAATACCACTTTGGTATCCCTCCATCGATTCGGGATGTATGAAAACCTGATACAGCCTACATAAATTTTCTCCAGCAAGGGGATAATGTACTTCAACATTTTCTGCATTTCTGCTGGAGTGATGCCGTCTGGTCCAGGTGACTTGAAGGGCTCAAAGCTATTAATAGCCCAGCTTATTCTGGATCTCTCAGTCAACAAGCTAGCGACGCTCGCAGTCCATTCGCACTCTTGTTGGTCCTGCTGATCCTCTGGTTCTGTTAGAGAGTTCCCCGGTAAATGTGTGTCGAGCAGTACATTGAGCGACTGCTCGCTGTTTTTGGTCCCATTATTTGCCTCATCCTGCAAGTAACCCACTGTACAGGGTGAAGCTGATAGTATTTTCCTCAGCCTTGCGGCGTCGGAGACCTTTTCCACTTCACCACAGAAGGTATACCAAGAGCGTCTTTGCGCCTTTCTAAGCTCCTTCTTATAGATCTTGAGTTGCTCTTTATAGGCATCCCAAACATTAGCGACCCCAGTAGATTTAGCCTTGCTGAATAGCTTGTTGCAGGCCTTTTTCATAGCCGTTAGCTCAGAAGTCCACCATTGGGGTTTAGTTTTACCCCTGTACCTTGTTTTTGGACAGGCTTCTTCAAGGGAACTATTGAATGATGTGGTGATATGCTCGACCAGATTATCCAGACCGGCTTTGTCATTCGGTTCGTACAGAAGTTTGGAGTTGAGGACTTTCTTGAAATTCTTTTCATACATGTGCCACTTTGTCTTTCTCGCATTTCTGTGGACGGCGGGTTCAGGCGCCTTTTCAGCGAGTTTGAACTCCATATAATGGTGATCTGAGAATGAGTGGTCGTCTAGTACATTCCACCCAATAATTTTGTCTGACAGCCGGTCAGTAGCAAACGTTACGTCTAGTACTTCTTGTCTGTCTTTAATTGTAAAGGTCGGTTTATTACCTATGTAATATATATAGAGCTAGGTAATAGAGAGCTATATAATAGAGCTAGGTTGATAAAATTTGGTAGAAATATTTCTTATAGTTGCAGGTTGTTTGGTATTGCCATTGGGTCATATCGGTCAATGTTTTCATATAGCTCCCCTATAGAGGTCGCTCCAAAATACGGGTTTTGAGCCATAGATACCACATTTGTAAAGCAATTTAACAGAAACTTTGCAGTTTGCATTCTATTTTGACAAGAATTCATCACAGAAAAAATTTTACAAATCGGTTAAAATTTTGCATAGTCACCCTATAGAGGTCGCTCCAAAATATACTTATTTAAGCCACAAATACCAAATTTTCTAAGCATTTTGACTGAATCTTTGCAGTATGTATTTTTATATTGTTGTGGTCCCCGTGTAGATCTAGTTCTCAAATATGCACATGTTTCGGCGTTCGTTTTTATACCCTACACCCCACTTTGGTCCAGGGTGTTATGAGATTGTGCATTTGTTTGTAACACCCAGAAGGAGAAGAGATAGTCCCATCGTTTATTATACCGATCGACTTGGAATCACTTCCTGAGTCGATTTAACCATGTCCGTCTATCCGTCCGTCTGTCTGTCCGTCCGGCCGTCTGTAGATGTATCGTTGTAATCAAAGTGCAGGTCGTATTTATGGTCCGATTGTGATGAAATTTAGCACAGTGCTCTTTCTTGGCCATAGGACGATCCCTATTGAAATCAGTAAAAATCGGTTCAGATTTAGATATAGCACCCATATATATGTTACACCCGATTTGATATGTAAGCGCTGTAGAAACTGTATTTTGTATCAGATCAGTAGGAAATTTGGCAGAGACAGTACTTTTATTACATGAATGGACTCTGCCAAATTCGGAGAAATTCATTTCAGATTTCGATATAGCCCCCACATATATATTTCACCCGATTTGATATGTAAGCGCTGTAGAAACCGTATTTTATATCCGATCAGTACGAAATTCGGCAAAGAGAGTTTTCTTATCACATGTATGAACACTGCCAAATTCTTATCGCAATGCCCATTTTCGCATTGTTAGGAAGGTGTAGGGTATTATATAGTCGGCCCGCCCGACTTTCTGCCTTTCCTTACTGGTTTTTTTTTAATAATTTGCTTAAACAAAAAGGATCATTTCATGATTTGCTCCATATCCAAAGTTTTCCAGTAATAGGATTGAATGTAATCAATGGTGTAGGGTATATAATATTCGGCATGGCTGAACTTAACGCTTTTACTATAGGGTACAGTTGATCAAATCAAATCGGATGTATGGTTCTTGAAACATAAGCTATAATAGATAAGGAGAGTTTTATGTACCCTCACATTAGTTGAAAAAGTGTAACACATCGAAGGAGTGACACCAAAGACACCAAGTATGAACAATGTCCGTCCGTCTGTCTATCCGTCTGCATGTATGTATATCTGTCCATTTGTCTGTCTTGTGTGTATGATAGCTCTCGAAATGAGTGATCGATTTAAAAGATTGTTTTTTAATATTATTTATATTAGCCTTAAATTCCTTCTTATTTCATTACCTTCCCCACAAAGGTGAAATATTGATAACCTTATAACTTATAATCTACTTATACCAATCTTTTATAATTCCACACACAGTAACAGGGCGAAGTTTGCCTAACCTTTTTGAGACCTCCCACATAAATGGAAAATTGTGTACTAAAAGTTAACAGCTTTTAAATTTACTACCAGTTTCGTGCAATGTTATACTTTTACACCACCTACAGTCCAGTGATAAATTAGCGTTTTTGTCACGCTCTTTTGTTACCTAAAACGGCTCAATCATACTAAAATTTAATAGCTCATAAATGTAATACCAGTACACACAATTCGTACCAGACGTACAATTCGTTCAGCACAAAATCAAGACCCTTCTGGTACCTCGCACTCTAATTTACAGATTCATTCGAACACATTTCCCCATAAATTCTAAAAACATATTCATCATATCGAACATTTCACTTAGTTCTTCAGGGTCATACATGGTTATCATAGATTAACGATTTAGTTCGCGAAATACACAACTTTAACACAAAGTAGCATGGTCCATATTATTTTACTTACGTCTGAAAGGTTCCTACTTCTTGAGTATGCCAATGTTTAAATTTGAGTTTTTTCACTATATAAAGTTGGATAGTTTTGTATGCAAGAAATTAAGGACATGGGTGGACACTTTCCAGGATATTCAACTAGAAAGTTCAGTCAGGTAAACCGACTTATGAAACCCCTCACCTTAAGTCCCAAAAAAATATTCGTATACAGGCAAATCCCGGTATAACGAACGATATATTGTCAGGCCAATTCGTTATACCGAATAATTCGTTATATCGCGAAGTTTTTTTAGATGTGTTTCGTTGGATTTTAAACATAACATTTAATTAATTTTACGATTATACGAATTGTTTAGCTTTAACATAAAAATGGCATAGATTTGTAAAGTTGCGTTCCATTTTATTTATAATATTTAAAAAACCCTTTCATGTAGCATCCATTGTATTTCTATGGCTTTAATTTTAGTGCTTTCCACTTACTGGAACATCAAGAAACCACTCGTAGTTCCTTTTCCATCTGTGAATATACCTTTTTTTAAGAATTCGACGATTTTTGATACATTTTTATTTGCTTATAAATTAGAGAACATTTAATTTAGCATTTCTTTAATATGTAATCGATGCTTTTGGAATCTCATTTTTCTTCGAAATCACTGAAATCTAACATTCATCAAAAATTGAAATTTTTTGACTTAAGGAAATTCTGTTTCTTCTGCCCATTCTAATTAATGATACTCTTTCGGCTATGTTAAAGGTAAAATTACAAATTTCGCTATCGGTGTGTATGTATGTAGGTATAAGTCAAAAATGAGCAAGTAATAAAAACTAACGGTACTGCAACGAATCTAGAGTGTTTTTTCTTCTTCTTAAATTTTTTTATTTTAGTTTTTCCTTTAATTTTAATAGTTTTTCCCAATATATATTATATCGTTATATCGAGTACAAATAATTGAAGTCGTTCGTAATATAAGGTACTCAATGTAAACATTTTGATCGTGCGTTATATCGGATTTTCGTTAAACCATGTATTCGTTATACCGCGAGTTGCCTGTATTTATTTTTTTTGTTTTAATTAAATTATTATCAATTTCAATTGCATTTAATAACTTAGTATGTATTGGTATTTAAGATACAAACTGTTTAATTTTTGTACAAAATGGTCCATTTTGTTTGGGAGGTACCAAAACGGGCGTGCCAATAACTGTCACTTTTCTTTGGCCTCTAGATTAGAGTGATCAAAAAACCGGTTTTTTTGAAAAAATAAAAAACCGGTGGACGGTTTTTTTCTTCGACGAAAACCGGGGAAACCGGTGGAACCGGCTTTTTTCTGCATAACAAAAATTGAAAATTGTTGTGTTTTAATTTTTGATTTTTTTGCTCAAAAGAAAGCTTAGATAATTTCCTTTAAAAGCTTTGTGACCTATTAATGGGATGGGACCTGTTGATCTATCAAAATAAATATAAACCTCTGAAAAAAATTAACGTTCAACCAAACATTTTAGCATTTCAGATGGGAAAAACAACCGTTTGACAAAAATAACTACTATCTGATAGGGCTACTTGGTGCAATTTTCATCCCGACAGAAGACATCCCTTTTAAAAATTAACTCACTTGACATGAAATTCCCCTTATGTAGTTCAGTCAAGAAAATATTAATATTTCGGGATATTAAATAGAATATTTAATAGAGGTATTAAATCTTTATACATATATATTTTATATACACACTTTAGTGCAGGTGGGTATATACGAGTATACATATAAATATATAAGAGTATACACTAGTCGGTTTACCCAAATGAAATTTTCTTACTTGTTTTTCTTTCGGTTTGGAAGTGGGAGAATGCGTTTACTTTTCACATAACTTCTGCGCGTATGAATTATTTATTTTCTTTAAATTTTTGTAATTTGTATAGAAATTGGTGAATGGCTTCGGATTCTAGCAAAGTTGCCGAGCCTTTTTAGGCCATATAAAAAGATCTTTCATATTACTATCTTAATTTGTGATATTTTGTATATAAAGTTTTAAATAATTTTTAATATTTTAGTGATAATAAAAAAACCGGAAAACCGGTGGAAACAAACGAAAAAAACCGGTTGCACCGGTTGTTCGAAATTCATGATTTTGAGAAAAACCGGGGACGGTGGAAGCAAAAAACCGGTGGGCCGGTTTATTTTAAACCGGTTTTGATCACTCTACTCTAGATACTATAAAAGCTTTACACCGTACAAAATTTCAAGTATTTATATTTACTGGTGCTAAACTTTTGATACAAAATGGTCCATTTGTGTGGAAGTTACCAAAAGGGGCGTACCCATAACAACCACTTTTCTGTGGAATCTAGGTACAACAAAACCATGTACTGGTATTAAAGTTATAAGCTGTTAACCTTTGGTGTAAAATGGTCCATTTGTGTGGGAGGTACCAAAAGGAGCGTGTCAATAACGGTAATTTTTCTCTGGACTTTAAGTAATATATAAGCATTATACTGTACAAAATTTCAAGTATTTGTATGTACTGGTATTAAATTTATATGCTGGTAACTTTTGGTACAAAACGGTCCATTTGTGCTGGAAGTACCAAAAGGGGCGTGCCAATAACGCCCACTTCGGGTACTATAAAAGCATAACACTGTACAAAATTTCAAGTATTTGCGTGCACTGATATTAACAGTTAAGTTTTGGTGCAAAATGGTCCATTTGTGTGGGAGGTACCAAAAAGGGAGTGGCCACTTCGCCCATTTTTCTTGACATGTTAGCGACTAACAAACTAATACTATGTGTGAAATTTCAGAAGACTCAAGTAAGTAGTATAGAAGGCATTTAAGAATTAATATTTCACTAAAAGTTAACCCTTTGTGGGGGAGGTACTAGAAGGAATGGACCAATATGGGCCATCTTCGAACTTAGCCGGAGATAGAGAAAAATATTACCGCATCCCAAGTTTGAAGTCAATCGGTTACTCCTTTCGAGAGTTATCTTGTATCAGCCAGCAGACAGACACACAGACCGACAGACGGACGGACGGATATTGCTCAAATGACTTAAAATGACACAAAACGGATTTCCGCCGAACATACTTAGGGTCTTAGGTCCCTCCTTCGATGTGTTACACTTTGGCTCGTAGCAAATGATATATACCCCCCTCTCTAAGGTGAGGGGATAAAAACATCATAACAACGAGAAGACTCGACGTTAACAAATTTATAAATGAATCTGTACTAAATTACCTAAAAGGAAACTTAAATAGTATAACTCTAAACTACAATTACGGCCTGTTTCTGTATTTCTCACGAAAGTCTCTGCGAACGAAAACCAGTCATTCACTTTCGTCAATAATTTGGTTTATCTAAGGTTCGTTCGTTCGTTCGCCTGGCCTTACGGCCATGACGTTAGAATTTAACCAATTGGAAGAAAATGTAATTGCCAGATCAATATCATCACAACTTCCGGTCTAAAAAAGCACACATTGTTGCATATTCGACCTTAGAAAATACACCTCTGTACTCTTTACACTGGTGGTGGCCAAAAAATCAACCCTGGGTGGGTCAGCTGAGCTGAACCAAGACACTCATTTCATTCTCCCTCTCACGTCTCTCTCATTGTGCACTGACGATTTTTTTCCATCTTAGCTACCTGCCAATGTTGACTTCTTTATGCTTAAATATGTATACTACATATTAAACCTCTGCATCAAGACATTCATTTCTTCGTCTACAGTAGTGTACACTACTTCACTGCACAATGAAACATTGTATTTTTTCTCGATTGACACTACCATAGAATGATCAAAAAAAAAAACAACAAACACTTTACGCTGTTTGATGTTTACAATCTAGTCGTGTACTCTGCTCGTTCGGTTTTTGTATTCTTTATACTCGTTTCAATTCGTCAAACGATGAGTATAATGAAGCGAGTACACTGCTGTTTTCTATTACTTCAGTATGTACACTAGTGTATTTACACCTCAAAATAAATTTCTAAGGTGGTTCGTCGCTCTTTGTCGTTGCGTCTCTCTTTGCAATGACAATGAGTACAGTAGTGCAGTGTACACTGAAATCGAGTATTTTTGTTTTTGTGTACAGTGCTTGAATGAGTGTACTTCCCCATTGTCTCGTTACTTATTTGTTTTGAAACCTGTTTTGCGGTTACTGTTCTCTTCACTCATTCATTTGTTTTGTCAAAATAGAGTGTGTGGCAGTAAGTATTTGATAAACAACTGAATGTCTTGAATGGCCTTTCAAGACATTCATTGCAGAGGTTTAATACATATCTATACAATTTTATTATTATTTAATTGGTTTTACCATAATTATATCAAATTTTTGTCATTATTCTTATCAGTCGACAAATAAAATAAAGTGACTCGATCTGACATTTGCGTTCGCCCAGATGACAGCAAAGAGAGATAGAGAAACCAAAATTCACACTAAAATGATTACGTTTTCGTACGAGTTAATTATCGTGCGACTTGTCGTTCTGATGGTAGTTACTGAAACCCAAATCAGCTGTTTGTCGTCTGGCAGGCTGTTAAACAAATTAACAGATATAGATTAACTTCAAAATCGAATTAAAAAGTGCATGCGAAGCCTCTCTCGACTATCACAAACGTGAAGGAAGGAATGGATGTCGGAAGAATGTTGGAATCTAATCCAGAAACGTCTAGAAGTAAAAATTAATCTTTTAACTCCCATGAACGTAACCACTAGCAAGCAGCGGACAAAAGAAACACCAAAGATCTTTTCAGACTAATCAGATATATTAGTAGATCTAAGGGACATGCTGAACTCCCAGTTCTTGAAGACAAGGGTAAACTTCAAACGGACCAAATCGACCAATTTGCTGCGTAGAAGCAACATTTTATACGGACTTTGAATGTGATCTACAATGAAGATTTGGGGAACATTTAAACATTTCAAGAAGCAATTTGCGCAATCAAGTCTGGAAAGGCTCCCGGCCATGACGGCATCCCAGGGGAGTGCTTTAAAGTAAATACTGAGATGAGTGCACCAGAGGCTTTGGTCTTTCGCTGCAAAATTTAGCCACATGGTCTTTGCAACCCGACTTTTTCCTGGGCCATAAGAATAGAATTTAAATTAGAATTAATAAATAAATACAGAAATATTAGCATCACCTTTTTCCCCCTTTTTGAACAAATCTGGATCACCGAAGAAATTCCCAAGGAATGGAAAGAATCAATTATAATCCAACTTTCGAAGAAAGAAGACAAGAAAAACCTAAATAATTGGCAAGGGATTTCAATAATTCCATCGGTTACAAAAGAATTCAAACAGATTATGCATAAAAGAATATTGGATACACCCGACTCTCAAATATTCTACACACAAACAGGATTTCGCCCCAACCGAAGGTGCATCGAGCAAATAAGCACGGTGCGTAGCATAGCAAGCCGATGCGGCGCAAATCGGCGGCGCGCCGCAGCCGGCCATTTCTATCAAACTGACGCCGCCGCCGATTTTAGCGGCTCACATCGGCTGAAGTGTATTTAGTGAGTCAAATATATTTATTTTATGCAACCATGAACATTAAGAAAGAGACTACTAAATTTTACAATACGGTCAGACTTTTTAATATCGACCTATGTAGTTCATTAAGGCGTAAAAAGTTTATAAATAATATCAGATAGCTATCATTTATATTTTAAAAAAAATTCCAAAAATTTTATGGGCATTCAAATTTAAAAATACGTTTGTTGGTTGTAAGGAAATTGCAATAGCTCACAACAGGACTTTTTGTGTAGACATTTTTTTTTAAACAAATGTACCTTTTTTGATTTGAATTATTTATTATTATTTCATCCATAACTTTTACAAATATTGAGCCTCCAAAATCTAAAAAATTTAACTTTTTGGTTGGGCTAAAATATATATAATATTGTAAATGACATTCGTGCGCCATCGATTGTTGAAACTTTATCGGTTCAGCCGATTGTTGAAATTTGATCGGCTCAGCTGATCAGCCGCCGCCGCCGCCGATAATTTTTGCCGGCTTCATTGCCTGGTACATAGTATGTTTACGTTTGTAGACTATGAAAAACTTTTGATGCTCTGAGATAAGAATATATGGGTAGATCTATCCCAAGTATTACAGGTCAAAAATTAGATCTTTCTCAAATTCTCAGAAAATGTTGCCCTAGTATGTGGGAGTAATGACCCACAATTTTACAAAAATTAAATGACAATTGGAGGCAGGGGGCGAAGTCACATTATAATAACTGAAAACCGTCACCAAATTACAAAGAAAAAATATTTGAATCAACAAACAAAATATACTTGAACAAACAAAATATACTTGAAAACGCATACAAATATTTTTTTTGGTAGGGAAACATTTCTGAGAAATATCTAATTTTTGACCTGTGACACTTGAGAAAGAACTACCCATATATAAAATTTTCTGTTCCAAATATATTTTCTTTCAAGCATATCAAAAAAAGGTAATTTCCCCGTGTACGGACAGTTTTTTTCTTCGATAACCACAGATGTTTATTTGTGACATTTTCTACAAACAATTCTCATGCGGGGCGTAAAAAAAGCCCCTTGGTTCAAGCTCTGTGTGTGGGTACTAGAGGGTTAAAATGTTCCACAACAAGTAAGAAAGATCAGTCGGGTAAACCGACTTACGAATTCCTCGCACCTAACCCTTTGTGAGGGAGGAGTGGACCAATATGGGTCGTGGAAACTTCGCCCATGTTTCTCAAGATGATAGCGACCAAGAAGCTAATACTATGTGTGTAATTGTGAAAGATTCTGAGTAATAGTATAAAAGTTATGAGATAATCAATATATCATTAAATTTTGATCGAGTACCTCACCTTAGTGGGGGAGGTACTCGAAGGAGTGGACCAACATCTCTGATCCATCTTTGACCTTAGTCTGAGGTTGAAAAATAATTGATGCATACCAAATTTTAAGTCAATCGGTTAATCCTGTCCGGCAAATATTCTTGGTGTCTTTTAGGCCGTTCCTCAGATGTGTTAAACTTTTGGCCCCCAGCATCTGATATATACTCTTGTTCACAATAGGGAGGAGTATAAAACAGGGATTATGTTGAAATTTTCTTATTTATACCAAAAGAGCTATAATTTCTACATTTATCCATAGATTTTCTTCAAATGGGCAGGGCTTTCATCGCACAGTGGGCTAAAATGAAAAAAATGGACATAATTCTGCCATTTCAAAACCACTTATCGTATGGCGATGAAATTTTAGGTGTGTATACAAGAGGTGTTAGAGAGTTTAAGTTCGGAACTTGGGCCCCCTATCTCATACAGGGGCGGAGCTACAGGGCCCTAAAGTTGACCACTTCGGGTATACACAATTTTGATCGGCTTCTAACTTTTGAATGGAGTTTCCGATTTTAGTGGCGTTTTTTTCTGTGAATACTCATAGACCAGACCTGCAATAAACAATTATCTTATCAATTCTTTTTTCATGATACAATCGGTAAACTTTTGACTGAGATATTGGCTAAACTCAAAGGCAAAGTTGGCGAAAAAATGAAAAATTCATATTTAAAATCCACATATCTCGGAAACTAATCAAGATATCTTCAATCTATAACGCCACTAAAACAGGACACTCCATTCAAAAGTTAGAAGCCGATGAAAATTGTGTATACCCGAGGTGGTCAACTTTAGGGCCCTGTAGCTCCGCCTCTGTATGAGATAGGGGGCCCAAGTTCCGAACTTAAACTCTCTAACACCTCTTGTATACACACCTAAAATGTCATCGCCATACGATAAGTGGTTTTGAAATGGCAGAATTATGTCAATTTTTTTCCATTTTAGCCCACTGTGCATCGTTAGGATATCAGCTTTCAAAAACTGGAACAAACATTTTTTTGCGAACTTTTTCTATTTTTTAGTGTTTTTTTCGTGGTGGCGAAAAAACGATTTTTTTGAAAAAAAAATATTCTTATTATTTTAACGACACTTACTAAAATCCTATTTCCCATTGTCGTTGCCAACATTTGTAGTCCTCATAATTTTCTTTAATTTAAAGTGTATCCAAATATTAAAGGCACGTTTCAAGAAAATGGGAATTTTAAAGAAAAATTTTGAAAATAAAAACATTTCCCTTAAAATTTTTTTTAATATTTTTTCGTGTTTAGGACACCATATTACACCAGAAAATGTTATGCACAGCCCTTCGACAAAAATTTTGGAGCATAGGAATATTAACCCTCTGTGAGGGAGGTACTAGAAGGAGTAGACCAATATAGTCCATCTTCAAACTTAGCCTGAGATAGAAAAAATACTATTACATACCAAATTTGAAGTCAATCCGTAACTCCTTTCGAGAGTTAACGTGTGCTCCTGCCAGATTAGCTCCCCAACAGAATTACTGCTGTACTGTTTTAAAAGCAAATCCTAATGTATTTGAGTTTATCTTTTCATTGCAAAATCTATACGGAAAATTGATTGCTCTCGATTTCTTTAAAAATGCCCTACATTAAACGGGCAATTTTATTTAGCAAAATGTTTATTTAGAAAACATTAAAGATAAATTTCCTTTTAACTTCAGCATAGCTATTGGCCGTTTTACTTTTAAGTTTTTTCGCTAACTAAGTAAAGTGAAACACATGTGCATAAATTAATTGTGGGAGTTACGTGCGAAACGGCAGAAAACATTTCAAAATCAAATGGGGCAACATTCGAAATGAATGAACACCACCACCACTGCTGCGTCGCCACTGCCGCCATCAGCCAACGAAACCAAACCAAACCGCAAATCAGCGAAAAACTAAAAGCAGCCTCTTTCTGCACCTTTTGCCAGCGGTTGATATAATGAAATGTTTGCCAGATACCACCACAAACAATTGGAAAAAGTTTTGTTTGTTGCAAATATTTTTAAGGTATTTTTTGCTTATTTATGTCTGACTGAGAGTCTGTCCGTTTGGCCGCGACTACCTTCTGCAAGTGCTGCTGCTGCTCATTCACTTCTTGTATTGGGTCATTAATCTTTTTCCCGGGTTTCTTTAAGGAACCCCTCACAAAAACAAAGAAAAAAACAAAAAAAAAACCTAAAGAAAGCCTTAGCCGCCGGCCAAACAATTGCTACAGCTGACTTTGTATGTGGAAAATATGAATGTGATAAAGGAGTTTTATGCACTCGTGTTTCTGTAAACTCTTTGCATTCGGCAATTTCGTTTTATTTGTCTATTTTGTTATTTTTTTCTCGTATCCGATGATGTTGAGGCCGCAGGGAGTTTTTAACAACTGTGGCCAAAATTTATTGCAGTGTGAGTGTGTGTCTCTCACTTTCTGCTAAAAAAGTTAACAATTTAACTAAAAATGTAAAGTACTTTTTTATTAAAATCTACGTTTGGTTTTATCCCATAAGAGTGTCCGAATGCCGCGCTTCATGCATTTTGCAAAGTTAAACCTTTCGTCTGCAAATAAAACAAAAGACTTAAGACACGAACTTTGTGTTAGTAAGTTAGAATGCACGACATGGGCAGAAGGATGGACGGACAGACTTACAGTGATTTTGAACAATGGTTTGATAGGGTAAATAGCTGTGGTTGCCTGAGATAATAATTCTAAAGTCATTCTATCAAAGGATAGAGATGTTCACATTTATTTTAAATATATATTGTAACGTTAAATAAGCTATATTCTTTTAATTTATTGAATTTAGCATTATTAGGTTTAAGTTTCTAATTGACATGACATGATGATAAAACCATATCATAATCACAACATTTTGGTACGACCATATCGGATTTTATTGATTTCTGCTACATATGTAACGCTTTACGTTTAAAAATAAATTCAATTTCTTAAATTTTTCCAAAAAAGCTATCTATTTTATTACCAATAGTGGTATTTCCGAAACCCCTTTTGAGTATTTCAAATGTAGTTATATTGACTTTAACTGGAATATCTGTATACAGTTTTACTACGATTGACATAGGACATTTTTGCAAATATTTGCACCGATATGGAACTGAAATATATCAAAGATGTGTAACTGAAATATAAATTTGTAGTTATTATCTTAAAAGCGGATTTGATCTGATCCGATAATAATATACTTCACATAACAATAGTTGTAAACCAAACAAACAAAAATTGGCGACATTTACCCTCAACAGTGTATGGGTAGACCGTCTCCACGTAGTGCCCCCTGGGTAACCCTAAATGGTCTTCCAGTAGTGGTTCTTCTTAAAAAAAGTCAGGGGAGTTTTGCGAACCTCGACCATCGGACTTGCCAGTTCGCACTTTAGGGTTACCATATACTGTGTTTCGACTGCAGTCTTTGCTTATACCTGGACGCATAAGCAAAGACTCAGTCATTGTCACGTTTTGGGGGCTATGACCTTCCCTACCCCCACACTCGTGGGACCAACTCAATAATCTCTAATGTGGGCACGGAGTATCTCTGAAGAACAGTATTCCTGGTAAACTTCCTTTTAACAGTAGTCTGTGACAAAGCTTCACTTTCCACATTAACCGCCGGTTTCCAAAAGGTCCTAAGTTATCAGTGGTAACATTACTACATATTGGAGAAGTAGATGACAATGGATTGTTGTAGAGAATGTAGTGTCCTGTACATAACAGATGTTCTTAGGGAGTTGTCGGGTCCACCTGCCTACTACAAAAACGCTGGCTGGTATCAGGGTCGCAAAAAAATAATCCGCTTCAGGGATATGCGCTCTGTTGAGTGCTACCGCTGCGTTTTGAAGAAGATTGATGAGATCTGGCCGGGTGCGGTTCCTTGTTGACAAGGAGGACAACCCATATCAGGCCAGGTTACATGCGGAATTCATCGTTAAGAGGCTGAAGGACTTCAATTCCGGTCTTTCAAATGATATCTGGAAGGTCCTTCGGTCGGTAAAGTGACATATGGATTCAGCGAAATATGGCTAAGTCTATACAACAGCGATAAGGAACAGATTCGAAAGATACCTTACCAGATAGTATCTGTAGATGAACCTCACTCAGCGAAAACTAGAGTTTCCTCTTTGCCGATGCGCCTGAATGCGTGGAGACATACCAGGGAACTGCAAAGCAGATTAACTTGCAAGACTAGGAAATACCTCAAATGCTCCAGCGAAACTTGAATATCTGGACATGTCTCTGGCGGCCGACAAGCTTTTCTTAAGAGCCAGATGAACTTGCAAAACTTGGAACTATCTTTAATTAACCAGGGAAACTAGAATATCTGGTCATGCATCTAGCGACCTGCAAACTTTTCTTAAGAGATAGTACCCTTCCGCCAACAAATGACAGGTGAACACAGTTCAGAAACTGCATGTATTCCAACATAATGTGCCCCTGTCTAAACTCCAAACGAACCAAAGACATGCTGTCCTTATTGTGTCTGTCTTGACGAGTCACTGCCCTATTGGACGGTACGCAGGAAAATTAATGGTCTTGTGAAATGCCTATTGCATAAGCTGTGGAGACAAAGAAGGTGGCAGGCTACCAAAGGCTCTCATCTTTTTAGGAGGGTGGCAAACTGGCCCTCTACTAAGTAATATATAACCCAAGTGTCAGCCTACTAAGAATTAGATAAACCAACAGGACGTCCAGTAAGGTGTATATAACCCAACTGTATATGAAAGGAGTGGAAAATCCACATTTTTCATCACCTGAAACGTAGATAACTCAACTAGACGTTTACTTAGGAGTAGATAACACAACTACACGTTAACTTAGGAGTAGATAACCCAACTGGCGCTCTACTAAGGAGTAGATAACACAACTGGCGCTCTACAAACGATTAGATAACCCAACGGGCCCTCCACTAAGGACTAGATAACCCAATTTGTCGGCAACTAAGGAGTAGATAACTAAGGTAGCAAACTTGGATAATGTTAAAATCCGCCAACTTTTGAACTTTCTAAAGAAATCAAATTGGTTCAACGAGCTTCTTCCCAGTTTGGTTGTGTGATGAATTCTTGTCAACATAGAATACAAAATGCAAAGATTCTGCTAAATTCCTTAGAAAAGGTTTTTATGGCTTAAAAAACATATTTGGAATCGGCTTATTTTCAATCGCAAACGTCCTGCAACTAAAAAAATTGGCAGCGCTAATTGTTTTCCGAAATCAAACTTTAGACAATGAAAATCGAGACATTTTTCATTAGATATCACGAAAAATTTTCACAATATTTCATTTTTAATAAACCGGAAATAATCTCTACTAGGAATAGACAACCCAATTTGACGTTAACTAAGGCATATATAACCAACTTACATTCTACTAAGGAGTAAATAACCAACTGACGCTCTACAATATGGAGTAAATAAATGAACTAGTCGTCTACTAAGGAGTAGATAACTGAAATCGCTGTTTATTAACGTGTAGATAACCCAATAGAATCTTAACTAGAAACAGACAACCCAATTTTTCGAAATCTAAGACATACACTTATATAACCAACTGATCCTCTACTAAGGACTAGATAATCGAACATTAGACAATGAAAATCGAGACATTTTTCATTAGATATCACGAACATTTTTTACAATATTTCATTTTTAATAAACCGGAAATAATCTCTACTAGGAATAGACAACCCGATTTGTCGTTAACTAAGGCATATATAACCAACTAACATTCTAATAAGGAGTAAATAACCAACTGACGCTCTACAATGGAGTAAATAAATGAACTAGTCGTCTACTAAGGAGTAGATAACTGAAATCGCTGTTAATTAACTAACTAACTAATCGCTGTATAACTCAATAGAATATTTACTAGAAACAGACAACCCAATTTTCGAAATCTTTGACATATACTTATATAACCAACTGATCCTCTTCTAACGACTAGATAATCGAACTGGCCCTCTACTAAGGAGTAGATAACTCAATTTGTCGGCAACTAAAGTGTAGATAACACAACTGGCCCTCTTCTCAGGAGTAGATAACCCAACTGGCAGCCTACTAAGAAGTAGATAAACCAAACGGAACAACAAAATTTTTTATCAACTGAAACGTAGATAACCCAACTTGTCGTTTACTAAGGAGTATTTTACCCAACCGGCGCTCTACTAAGGAGTAGATAACCCAAATGGCCCTCCACTAAGGAGTAGATAACCCAATTTGTCGGCAACTAAGGACTAGTTAAACCAACTGACCGCCTACTAAGATGTGGATACCTCAACAGGACGTCTAGTAAGGAGTATATAACCCAAATTCATATCAAAGGAGTAGACAAACCAATTGTTCATCAAATGAGACGTGGATAACCCCTCTACTAAGGAGTATATAACCCAACTCGTCGTTTCCTGAGGAGTACATAACCTAATTCGTCGTCAACTAAAAAGTAGATAACCCAACTGGCCCTCTACTAAGGAGTAGATAACTCAACGGACCGCCTAATAAGGTGTTTATAACTCAACTTGTAATCTACTAAGGACAAGATAACTCAACTAGTAGTCTATTAAGCCGTAGATAATCTAAATGACCGTCTAATTAGATGCAGATTACCCAGCAGGTCCTTTTCTAAGTAGTACATTACTCAAAAGGCTAAATATATAAAATATGTCATTATTTGGTAATGTAGGGAATAATGGCGGGTACTTACCAAGACTTTGCTGGGATACTTATATAACCAACTGATCCTCTACTAAGGGCTAGATAATCGAACTGGCCCTCTACTAAGGAGTAGATAAACCAACAGGACGTCCAGTAAGAAGTATTTAATCCAAATGTATATGAAAGGAGTAGACAACCCAAATTTTTATCAACTGAAACGTAGATAACTCAACTTGTCGTTTACTAAGGAGTATTTTACCCAACCGGCGCTCTACTAAGGAGTAGATAACCCAAATGGCCCTCCACTAAGGAGTAGATAACCCAATTTGTCGGCAACTAAGGACTAGTTAAACCAACTGGCCGCCTACTAAGATGTGGATACCTCAACAGGACGTCTAGTAAGGAGTATATAACCCAAATTCATATCAAAGGAGTAGACAAACCAATTGTTCATCAACTGAGACGTGGATAACCCCTCTACTAAGGAGTAGAGGGGTTATCGTCGTTTCCTGAGGAGTACATAACCTAATTCGTCGTCAACTAAAAAGTAGATAACCCAACTGGCCCTCTACTAAGGAGTAGATTACTTAACTAACCAGGGCTGTGGAGTCGAGCAAAAACTACTCGACTCCGACTCCGACTCCCGGAGTTGAAATTCAAAATCATTCGACTCCGACTCCAGCTCCGACTCCGGCAGTTAAACAACATAAATTTCTGAAATTATATTTCTACTTAGACGTGGTTCATGTTATTGAAAATAAGATATAGCTTTGTTAAAAACACAAAAAAGTAGGTATTCAATACCAGAAATTATATAAAGATGTATTATTTATTTATCGACGCTTGATTTTCAAGTTGCAACTAATATGACAATTCTTACAACATGGAATCATGATAAAATGTTCACCATTCACTGTCTCTGATTTAATATACCTCAATTTTTGGAAATTATATTCGCTTCAGGCAACCAGTTTATTCGTTAGTACCACATTATGATACCATGGGTTATAAGTTTGTTTTATTTTGGCAAACTAGCTGTCCATCTTGAGTTGATCATTAAGTACAGGACGAAATTTTACTACGATCCTTGTAAATTTTGACAATAAGACTTCTTTCACACAAGGGAGGAAACCTACTGGAATTGGTGAAAACCGGTTCAGGTCGATATTGCCCCCAGATATAAATGTTTCTTTAGATTTGGCCTTGTAACGCTATAGAAGCTGTATTTCAACTCAATAATTTTTTTAATTTATTGGTTAGAATTTATTTATCCAAGAACCCATATTGTCGAATTTTAACAAATTATGTTTAGATTTATAAGGTAATTATCTCATATTTATATTTACAATATCTGAGCTTATTCTGCTCTAACAAGGTGTTGTTTTAGACTCGCTTAGGAATAGTGTATAGTCTTGTAAAAATACTTATTTTGTTTTCTTAAAATAAACAGAGCTTCCCTAAAACTGTTTTACATAAAAACTCGATAGTTTGGTTAGCTTTATAGATATTTTTGGTGTACTTAAATATTTGGTTAAAAGCTTCGAATATTTTATCCTTCTTTTCTACCAAAATTGTTTTCCCAAAATTTTTTGAGTGCAAAAGTTCTATCACATTATTGGTACATTTTGCACAATACATCTCGGAGTCGGAGTCGACCATAATTTTTCGACTCCGGACTCCGACTCCGGGCAAATTTCCCGGACTCCGACTACACAGGCCTGCAACTGACCTCCTAATAAGGTGTTGATAACTCAACTTGTCATCTACTAAGGACAAGATAACTCAACTAGTAGTCTAATAAGCCGTAGATAATCTACATGACCGTCTAATTAGATGCAGTTTACCCAGCAGGTCAAATATTATGAAGTATACAACTCAACACGTCTTCTATTAAGGAGTATATTACCCTACTTTCGTCTACTAAGGAGTAGATAACTCAACTGAATGCCTATTAAGATGTAGATAACCGAACTCGCTGTTTATTAACGAGCAGATAACCCAACTGGCCCTATACTAAGGTCCATAACTTTTACAAATATTGAGTTTCACAAAAATGTTTTACTCTTCTGGATTTGTGAGAGTACGACGAATATTCTGTGAAAATTTGAAGAAAATCGAGGAGGGAGGCAATTTTTTCAACAAAGGTTTTTTCAAAAAAACTTTCGTAAAAAATTTAAAAAAAAAAATGTTAAATGTTAACAAAAGATGTGTCCTCTTTAAAACAAAGTAAACTTTGCAAAAGTCGGTTCAGCCGATCGAGAGCAATTACAAATTTCGTAAAACACAAATACTATTTTTTTTTTAATTTTTTCAAAAACTAAAATGCCCACAATTTATTTTCAAAAAGAAATTGACAGCGAGATCTTATTTTACCTATTTGTAACTGCTTATAAATATTTTAAGCAAAAATAAACTACATAGGCAGATATTAAATATTCTGACCCTATTCTAATAAGGAGTAGTTAACTCAGTTCGTCGTCTTCTAAGGAGTAGACAACCCAATGTGACGTCAACTAAAGAATAGATAACTCAACTGGCCCGCTACTAAAGAGTAGACAACCCAACTTGTCGTTTACTAAGGAGTAGATAACTCAACTGACCGCTTACAAAGATGTAAATAAATAGTAGTCGACTAAGATTGGATAACCCAACTCTAGACAACCCCATTTGTCGTCAACTAAAGAGTAGATAATCCAACTCATCGTTTACTAAGAATTAGATAACCCGACTCTATTTCTACAAAGAAGTAGACAACCCTATTTTTGTAAATAGGCCCGCTTATAAGGAGTAGACAACCAAACTTGGCCTTTACTAAGGAGTAAATAACTCAGCTGACAGATTACTATGGTGTAGATAACTAGCAGTCGACTAAGGATTAGATAACCCAACTCTAGACAACCCAATTTATAGTCAACTAAAGTGTAGATAACCCAACTCATCGTGTACTAAGGAGTAGATAACCGAATATGTCATCAAGTAAGGAGAATATAACTCAACTGTCCCTCTACTAAGGAGTAGATAACCGAATTTGTCATCAAGTAAGGAGATGATAACTGAACTGTCCCTCTAATAAGGAGTAGATAACCCTACTGGCCGCCTACTAAGAAGTAGATACCTCAACAAGACGAATAGGAAGGAGTATATAACCCAACTGAATATCAAAGGAGGAGACAGAATTTTTCATCAACTGAGACGCATATAACCCAACTGTTTCTCTACTAAGGACCTACTAATCTCTACTAATCTAACCCTCTCTCGTCGTTTCCTAAGGAGTAGAAAACCTAATTTGTCGTCAACTAAAAAGTAGATAACACAACTGACCCTCTATAATGAGTATCTGACTGACCTCTATAATGGGTATCAACTGACCTCCTACTAAGGTGTTGATAACTTAACTAGTCGTCTACTAAACTAGTAGTATACTAAGGAATAGATAATCTTAATTACCGTCTTCTTAAGTATAGATAACCCAGCAGGATGAGATAATAGATAACCCAAATTGCCAAATATTATGAAGTAGATAACTCAACAGGACTTCTACAGGGTGGCGCAGAATGAGCTATATGGTTTGAATTCTTTATAACTTTTTTAATTATTATTCTTTCTTTGCTTTTTTCAGCATTTTGTGAAAAAATCTTGGGGATTTAATTATGGATCGAACAACAATAAAATTTTTCTGAAATTTTGCGAAAAGTTATGAAAAATATGCTAGAAAGAGCACGTTTGTGCGAAGCAGAAAATGGAAATCATTTACAGGATATCATTTTTCAAAGCTAATTGCAAAAGATTCCCCAATAATTTAAATTTAAAAAATTATAAATTATAATAATTAACCAACTGTGTCTCTACAATGAAGTAGACAAACCAACTGTATCTCTACAAAGAAGTAGACAACCCAATTTTTCGTCAATTAATACGTAGATAACCTAACTGACATTAGGAATGGTTAACTCAATTCGTCGATTTCTAAGGAGTAGACAGCCCAGTTTGTCGTTAACTAAAGAGTTAACCCAACTGGTCCGCTACTAAGATGTAAACTATCCAACATGTCGTCTACTAAGGAGCATATAACTCCACTGACCGCCTACTAAGGAGTAGACAATTAAACTAGTAGTCGACTAAGGAGTAGATAGCCCAACTCGTCGGAGTAGGTAACCGAATTTTTAAGTAGATAACCTAACCGTCTACTTAGGAGCAGACAACTAAATGTACGTACGAAGATAACCAAGATAAGATAAGAAGATAACCGAAGATAACCAAACTGTGTCTCCAATTTGTCGTGAAGTAAGGCGTATTTAAGCCAAGTGGCCATATACTAAGGAGTAGATAACCCAAATGAACCTCTACTAAAGGGGTAAATAATCCAACTGACCCTCTACTAAGAAGTACATAACCCAACATTTCGTCTAGTAAATATAGATTGGATAACACAACTGGCCGCCTACTAAGGAGTAGTTAAACCAATTGGCATTTTACCAAGAAGTATGAGCATATAACAAAACTGGAAGTAGATAACTCAACATATCGTATACTAAAGAGTGGATAACTCAATATATCGAATACTAAGTAGAACAGGACTTATCGCAGTAGGTATCTACCTATACAAAACAAATATTTTTATTTCTTTACATGGATCTATTACATACGGCGACAAATTTCGGTCATTCGAACTGGATTATTTTTAACGTTTGAGTCCAATCAAATTAGATAATCCAAGCATGATCCTCTCATGTGTTGCCGTTGTTTCTGGTTTATGGATCCAATTTAACAATAGTCTTTCTATGAAATTATTTCATATGTCAAGAAATATTATTTAAATTGTTCCTGTGGCCGACTGGAGCACAGAATTGTTTTAAACTAATTTGATCAAAGTCTGCCATGTAGTTCTACAGAGAATTGTAAATCGTGATTTAATTCCAATGCTTTGTATAGCTTAATTGAGGTTTAATGTAGTTATTATTTTTCAATCACTGTGCAATCGCATTTGCTTTTGAATTAAATTAAAATGCCTTTTATCTTAATCCAATTTATTCCTAATTTAATAATATTTCCATTCAATTTCAGTATTTGTTATAAATTTTCCCATATTTACTTTGAGGCTTCCACTCTGGGGCAGAGAGATACCTGCACGTATTCCTGTGGCCGACTAGAGCACTGACTGGCTATAGGTGCCTCTCTGCCACAGCTGAGTTGCTGCACTCATAGGTAACCCATATTGCATGGAATTAGATCAGCTGCAATAAGAAAAAAATGTTTACCCCGAAACTTTTGTCAATTTGTTTGATCACGTTTTTCTCTATTTGTTTCGGCTGTTTTGTGTGCGATTGAAGCGACAAGTGCTTTCAAATTGTATCCACAAAATGTCCGAAAAATTTGCTGGTCACTCATAGAAATGCCTAAAGCCTCTGCGCGTTTGTCTGTCTGTCTGTCGACCTATCCATGGCGACATATACTATTTTTTTTTTGACATCATTTTGGCCACATTTCGACTGTTCGACGACTGAGTGAATGAGTGAGTATTCCATCCAGCATTTTGTCGCCACGAAGCAGTGAGTTACTATTTATCTTACATGATCTGTTTGTTATTTTGTCCCAAATGTGTAATAGTTATTGTCCACTTTGGCGGCTGTAGTTGCTCTATTTTTTCGGTTGAGTTTTTTCTATGTATTCCTGGCGTAACTTTGCATATCGATCAACAACATGATGTTGTCATTTGTTCCCATTTGACCGGTTAAGCAATAAAACGTATAAAACGTATTACTATCAAATTTTTTACCAAATTACATACAAATAAATAAATAATGATTAGCATTAAAAGGAGAAACAAAGCAAGAAAACAAAAATAAGTGGTCATTTCATTTGTGGCAATTTGATTACAAAATGACGCCGGCGTTCGTGTGCCGTGAAATTACAATAATGTAACTATTCAGTGAATTATTGTCATTCAATGCAGTAGAGTGGAATAAAGGATTGGTTTTTGTACAAATCAAAAGAAGGGTGGAACAAATAATGAAATCTAGTGGAGCGAACCGACTCAAGAATACTCGTACCTTTATTTCAGAGAAATATCAAAACGTCGGAGAATATTTTGTTAATTTGTTGGTAGGCCATAGTCTCCGTTTTATTATCTATTAATATTATAAAATTATTATACCCTACACCACACTGTGGTACAGGGTATTATAAGTTTGTTTCACGGCAGATGTTTGTAACACCTGAAAATAACTCAGCTAGACCCACCTTAAAGTATACCGATCGACTCAGAATCACTAGCTGAGTCGATTTAAGCATGTCTGTCCGTCCATCCGTCCGTCTGTCCATATAAAGTTGTTCGTCGACTAAAGGTTGCAATTTCACTCCGATCGTTCTGAAATTTTGCAGTTTAGAGTATTTCGCAGCTGTTAAGATCGCTATTGAATTTGGTTGAAATCGGTTCAGATTTAAATATAGCTCTCATATATATATTTCGTCCGATTTGGCCCTTTAGTCCTATAGAAGCTGTATTTTACATCCAATCCTTTTGAAATTTAGAATGGAAGAGTTTCTTGATCCATGAACCAACATTGCCGAATTTGAAGAAAATCGGTTAAGATTTAGCTATAGCTCCCATATATATATTTCGTCCGATTTGGCCCTTTAGTCCTATAGAAGCTGTATTTTACATCCAATCCTTTTAAAATTTAGAATGGAAGAGTTTCTTGATCCATGAACCAACATTGCCGAATTTGAAGAAAATCGGTTAAGATTTAGCTATAGCTCCCATATATATGTTTCGTCCGATTTTGCTCTTTAGTCCTGAAGAAGCTGTATTCGTCCAATCCAATCGTTTTGAAATTTAGAATGGAAGAGTTTCTTGATCCATGAACCAACATTGCCGAATTTGAAGAAAATCGGTTAAGATTTAGCTATAGCTCCCATATATATGTTTCATCCGATTTGGCTCTTTAGATCCAATCGTTTTTATACCCTACACCACACTGGGGTACAGGGTATTATTTATGTATAAAATGTCCCAAAAGTAAATTTATGTAAACAATTTATACATGAATTACAAAATTTATATATCAGAGTTATTCAATATTTCGAGAGTGGTGTAGGGTATTATATAGTCGGCTCCGCCCGACTTTAGCCTTTCCTTACTGGTTTGTTTGTAAGTTTGTTTGTTCTAGCATTAGGACCAATTGGCTGAACCGATTTTCTTGAATCTTGGTGAACCAATAAACTAGTACCCGGTAATATAGGCTACGTTTATTTTCGATATTCCTCCAAGTTATTTTCAAACACTTGATCGCTGAGGCTCCTATAAAACACGTTTTAAAATTTCTAAAGCCATTTCTAAATATTACGTTCACCACTTACTCTGGTAACATATCTAAATTTTCAGACTGTGGTCAGTGTAACAGTGAATATTATTTCTCCGAATTTCCATTTTTTTTAGCAAATATTTCATTGAATTTGCAATTTTCTCGAAAATGTCATTGAAGTAGAATTTTTTTCGAAAATTTCATCAAAATTACAACTTTTTTGAAAATTTCATAAAAATTGCAATTTCCTCAAAAATTCCATCATCGAAATTGAAATTTTCTGGAAAATTTAATCGAAATTGCAATTTTCTTAAAAAATTCCATCAAAATTGCATTTTTGTAAAAAAATGAATTTTGTATCAGAAATTTCATCGAAATTGCTACGTATTCGTTGAATTTACATTTTTCTTGAAAATGTTTAACTTTTGATTGAAAAATTGTCAATATGTATTTTTCGGGAAAAATAGCTCGTTTATACAAACAATTTTAGCAAAATTCTTCAAAAAAATGCTAATTCAAGGAATAAATTGCGAGTTCGATGAAAGTAATGATAAAAATTCAATTTCTTATGAAAATGCTATTTCGATGAAATTTTCGAGAAAATTTTAATTTCGATGAAGATTGCAATTGAAATGAAATTTTCGTAATATTCAGTTTCTAGAAAAATTAAATTTCGAAGGAATTTTATATTTAAATAAAGGTTTTTATAATTATGCACTTTTAAGACGAAAAATTAATTTAAAATATTTTGCGGCATAAATACAATTTTGATTCAATTTTCTTAAAATCAAAATTTCTATGGAATTTTCTAGAAAATGTAAAATTGACAAAAATTTTGTAGAAAAATGCAATATTTCTTTCCACAAAATATATTTGTCAAATTTTCGTGAACATTATCGAAAAAAATGAAAATTCAACAAATAAATTGCAAATTTAAAGTTTTCAAAAAATTTGATTTTGAAACATCTATCTTCTATCTATCTGTATATATAAAAGAGAGTGTCTGTTTGTGGGTTTGTTTGTTTGTATGTTTGTTTGTTCCGTATAAACGCCTAAACGGCTGGATGGATCTTTTTGAAATTTTCACAGAATGTACATGTGTAGGGGGTGGTGAAAATAGGGTACTTGAATTTCCGATATATAAAGTGGGCGTGGACCCGCCCACATGAGTCAAATTTTGAAATTGAGAAAAATTTTCAGCTAGAGTGAAATTTTGTGTGTAAGCATTTAGTGGTAGATTATGTGAATGGTCCAAAAATGGGCGGAATCGGACCAATGGGCGTGGACCCGCCCATATAAGCCAAATTTTGAAGTTATAATATTTTCCGCAATTTATTAGCGAGAGTTCTGTAATTTTGTGTTTATGTATTTGGTAGCAGTCTGCGTAATTGGTCAAAAAATGGGCTGGATCGGACCAATTCAAGTACCCTATTTTCACCGCCCATATAAGGCAAATTGAATTTGAAATTGAGATATCTTGCACAATTTATTAGCGAGAGAGCTGTAATTTTGTGTACATATATATGTTAACAGTCTACGTGTTTGGTACAAAAATGGGCGGGATCGATCCAATGGGCGTGGCCCCGCCCATATATGCCAAATTTTTAAATTGAGATATCTTGCACAATTTATTAGCGAGAGAGCTGTAATTTTGCGATGTATCTGGTGGCAGTCTACGTTATTGGTCCAAAAATGGGCGGGATCAGACCAAAGGGCGTAACCCAGCCCAAATTTTGAAATTGATATATCTTACACGATTTGTTAGCGAGAGTGCTGTAATTTTGTGTATATGTACGTGGTGGCAGTCTACGAGATTAGTCCCAAAATGTGTGGGATCGGACCAATGGGCGTGGCCCCGCCCATATAGGCCAAATTTTTAAATTGACATATCTTGCACAATTTATTAGCGAGAGAGCTGTAATTTTGCGATGTATCTGGTGGCAGTCTACGTGATTGGTCCAAAAATGGCCGGAATCAGACTAATGGGCGTGGCACCGACCGACTGAGTCAAGTTTTCAAATTGGAATATCTTGCACAATTTGTTAGCGATAGTGCTGTAATTTTGTGTATATGTTTCTGGTGGTTGTCTACATGATTGGCCTAAAAATGGGCGGGATATGACCAGTGGACGTGGCCCCGGCCATATAAGTCAATATTTTAAATTGATATATCTTGCACAATTTGTTAGCGAGAGTGCTGTAATTTTGTGTTTGATATATCTTGAGCAATTTGTTAGAGAGATCAATGTATATGCATACATATTTGGTGTCAGTCTACGTAATTAATCCAAAAATCAACGTGATCGGAAATCTTAAGTCTGGGGCAACGAAGTGGACCGGGTACAGCTAGTCTATTAGAAAAATGCAATGTTTACGAATTTTCCAGAACAATTCAGTAGCGACAATTTTTTTTGAAAAATGCAATAAATAATTTTAATTTAACAAATGAATTGTGCAATTAAATAAAGTTTTCTAGAAATATGCAATTTCGATGGAAATTTTTAGAAAATTGCAATGTCAAAGAAATTTTGTAATTTTTATGAAATTTTTTAAATAAATTAATTTGTTTATATTTTCTAGAAAATTCAAATTTTGATAAAATCTATATATATAAAAATGGTGTGAAAAATGTATAGTAATTCATCAATTGAGAACGGCTGGACCGATTTCAGTTCTTCGTATTTGCCTGGAGAAGGTTGTTACGAAAGAAAATTTTGGGAAAACCCTCCGGAAAAGTCGGAAAATTGGGAAAATCGAAAATTGATATTTCTTGCGAGATTCCTACTGTTCCTATCTACTGCTCTCTTTTTCAATCCAAATTTTTTTATTAATTTTCTATTAAACAAAAAAGTTTTCTATTAAACATATGTACGAGTATGTGCTATTTTTCTTGGTGCAATTCATTCGAGTTTGCGTATTGTTACACTGATTTCGCGTATCACATCGACAAACGGTACAAGCATTACGATCAATTAAAATTCAACGCGATATTTATCAGTTCGAAAATTTTTTCAGATAATAAGTTTGAGTATAAGAGGTAAGGTTATCTTATTGGATTGCGGGCACTGCAAAATCATAATTTCGGATGAATGCACGATGGCGCATAAACGAGCTCTGGAGGCAGTTGACCGAACGGTGAAGGATTTACGACGTGATTTGAGACAATTTGGTGAGTCTATGATATTGCTCTCCGGAGATTTTCGTCAAACGCTTCCCGTCATCCCGAAATCTACTGCCGATGGAATTAATGCATGCCTGAAATCGTGGTCTTTGTGGCGGCATGTCAAGAAGTTGAAATTGACCACGAACATGAGAGTCGCGTTGCAGAACGACTCATCGGCTCTTGAATTCTCGAAACAACTGTTGGCGCTTGGCAATGGCCAAATTACTATTGATGTTTCCACTGCATTGATATTGTTCCCGGCAAATTTTTGCGAGTTCACATCGTCGAACGAGTAACTCATCACCAAAGTGTTTCCAAATCTCGATTAGATTAGTGAATGGGCAATATTAGCAGCGAAGAATAAGGACGTCGATAGCATGAATTTTATTATTCAAAGTAAAATCGAACTCGCTTGATGTGCCAGGAGCTCCGCCGCATAATTTACAGCTGAAGGTGGAATCGATCATAATCATGTTGCGGAATCTGAATCATCCGAAATTGTGCATAGTTCGCGGTTGTCCATTATGAAACTGATGGACAATGTGATTCAGGCGACGATCATCAAGGGAAAATTCAAAGGAGAGGAAGTCCTTATCCCACGAATTCCGATTATTCCAACTGATCTTTCATTCCAATTCAAGCGGATTCAGTTCCCTGTACGATTGGCTTTTACGATGACAATCAATAAATCTCAAGACAAATCGTAGGAAGTCTGTGGAATTAATCTCGAATTTCCCTGTTTTTCGCACGGTCATCTGTACGTTGCCTGTCTTCTGTCTTCGTTGTTTGTTGTTTATCACATCGCTCTCTACTGATTTCGATTCCTTTTAAACAAATCGCATTAAAATTTTAACTATCTGTGTTTTATTATCACTCTGGAGTTTATCTGAAGGCGTTAAATTGGGGCGAGGCGAAGTTCGCCGTGTCCGCTAGTATTCTATAATAATTCAGTTTCGAGAAAATGTCAATTTCAATGGAATTTCATATAAAAATAATTTTTTTTTAGGAAATTTCTGAAAAAAATTTAATTTTCTCTAAAAATGCATTTTCGACGTAACTGTTTCAAAAATTATAATTTAATTTTCATTATAATTATTTCTAAAGAAATGGAATTTCGACGAAGTTTTCTAAAGAAGCGGAATTTCAACGATATTTTCTCTAAAAACGACGATATTTTTTTCTGAAGATGCAGTTTCGACCAAATTTTCCATAAAAATACACATCCTTTTGTTATAACAATCCGCAAATATTCGTGTGTATATAAATACGAACATATCCCCGATTGTATATGCATACCTACGTCCGGTACAATAACTCGGCAAATATTTTTTTTTATAAATTTACCAAATAAGAATCTACTCATTTTTGAGTCGGTGGATTACTTTCATACTGATTGATTTGTATTAAACACATCCAATTCAAGTCTCTGTATTCACATGAGATAATTATCGGTTGTTTAATTATATTTCTTATTCTTATTAATAGAATAAATCATTTTTCGATTTATAGAATTGTAAGCGACTTTATTAGTTATGTATCTAAATGGATACCGAAACAAAAGAAGTCAAGAGCAGGGTAGATTGAACGAATCAAAAATTGTTGGCGTTCTGCAATTGTCTGTCGTTAACCTTTAAAACTGGAGGTGTCTGGGTCAACTTAAATTTTTAGCCCATTCTAGTGAGCATCCAATCAATTGCGCTGAAGAGTAATAAATTTCAAAGTGTTCTGCAATATTTTTAGATTTTTAGATGGTTAAAACTCGAACTAGCTAAGGTACGATGGTATACTGTAAAGGCGCTAGGTTCAAAATGGTGGCAAGACCAAACAAGTACTTATATAATGAGAATTAAATATTTCAGAGTTTTAGGTAGTTAAAGTCCTTCTGACATTTCTTATTACGAGTTCGAGTTTTACAATTGTTGCAAAATTTCACAATGTCGTGTATGTAAGTTGTAGTTCGTGTAGGAAACTCTTTCACTTAGTCTTCGAAATTTGACCACATTTATGTGATGCCATAAATGATTTTTTATAATTGCTATGTCAGCATTTAACTCTTATAAATACTACACCTAAAACTATGATTTATTAGGTGAAGAAATCCTACCCGAAATTCCAAAAGACCAATGCTGATGGTATACTCATGATACGTAACATGCTAAGATAATTATGTGATATTAACCCATTGTGCAATGCTGAATCGTTTCGACATTGTGTCATGATGACCCCTTTGGATAGTGAAGGGTTATCAAGTAGCCAAACAATTTCCAACCGGAGTACAATATGACCCAATTAGATACTTACGAATCCATCCAATCCAAATCGATACATATTTTGTTAGTTGCAGCAGTCAACGATTTTAGCTTAAATTTTAAGTTATTGCAGCATTGAAACCAAAAGTATCTTATGCAATATACAAACTGCTACCGAGGGGAGAGAGTTTGGGGGGATTGTAAGGTGATTGTTTATGGAAAAATATTTGATATTGTTGTTAGTGGCAACTTTACAAGCATTTGTAGTACGTACGTCGTAACAAGTAAAAAATAATAAGTGCACTGGATTTTGGAGGAATAAACTCAGCAAAACAATCCAAAAAATGCCAAACAAAAATTTCGTTTTTGGTAGGAATAAAACAGGAGGGGAGGAGTTAAACATTTTTTTTTTTCAAATATTTTTTATTGGAACAAGTTTTTATTTTTATTTTTAAAATTTTTATTACAAAAACTAATAAAAGTAAACATAAAAAATACAATTAATACAAAACAAAAGAAAGGAGTTTTGGGAGGAAAACCAAAAGAAAAAAGTAATTTTGATTTAAATTTTTCAATAATTCAACAGGAAAGAGGACGAGGTGAGTGTGTAAGTGTTTGAGTGTTTTTTTTATTAACTTAAGTGCAGATTTTTAGGAGTTTACTATTTTGCTCTTATTATTGTAATACTATAAAATAATTGTTATTAATGTGTAAAGTTAATGACTATTGGTAAAATAATAAAAATTTATTAGTATTTCGTATAATAAAGAGTTGATGGATTTTTGGAGTTTAAAACATTAGTATTGCCAGTTTGAATGAGTTTAGTTGAGGATTTTCTTGTTTATTTTATTGTATTTATAAGCTATGGGTAATTTATTTATACAACCAGAAATGTTTATGATGTCAGGAATTTATTTTACCATTTATATTGTGATCATAATGCTGCTAATGGAGGCTTATTTTCCTGTAAATGAATGACTGCTGGAAAAAGGAGCTTGACATATTGCAAATATCATAATTTTCGAAATATATTGAATTTATTCAAATTTCTGTTTATACACAGAAAGAAAACATAGGGGTCAATAATTTTATTGTTTTTTGTAATAATCTGATTATTGTTGGTGACAATGGTGTAGTGCTTGTCTTCGGATATGGTTAAGGTGAACATTGTTCTTCTAAAAAATATTTTCTTCAGGAATGAATAGTAGGAGAAAATTGTTTTAATCCAACAAAAAATTATTAGAAAAACGGAAATTAAGAAATATTGATCAAATTGTCTAGCAAATATAAATTTCGATGAAATATTCAAGTAAATTGAAAATTAGATGCAATTTGTAAAGAAAATTTAGTTTTCTTTAAACTAAAATTTTTTTTTTGTAAATTTTCTAGAATAATGTAATTCTGATTAAATTATCGATAACATTCGGATTCGATAAAAATTTTTAAAAATATCAATTTGAAAGCAATTTATAAAAATAAAGTTTTTGCGAAATTTTCTAAAAATTTTATTTTCAGGAATGTATAGTAAGAGAAATTTTTTTGATTCAACAAAAAAAATAGAAAAACGGAAATTACGAAATATTGATCAAATTTTTTAAAAAATTAAAATTTTGATGAATTATTGAAGAAAATTGGATGATTTTTTTTAAGGAAATTTAGTTTTCGTTAAACAAAAAAAATGTTTGTACATTTTCTAGAATAATGCAATTTTGATTAAATATTCGATAACAATTCAGATCCGATAAAAAATTTAAAAATATCAATTTGAAAGCAATTTATAAAAATAAAATTTTGACGAAATTTTGCAATTTCGACAAAGGTTTCTAAATAAATACAATTTCGGCGATATTCTCTCTAAAGATTTATATTTGACCATGTAAAATTGACAAACTTGACTAAATATAATTTTTTCGAATTTTTCTATAAAAATGAAATTTTGACGAAATTTGACAGTAAAAGTTGGTGAATTTTTCTATAAAAATGCAATTTTGACAAAATTTTCCAAAAGAAATTTTTTTTCAAGAAAATTGAAAATTAGCCAAATTTTTTAAAGAACTTTGAGTTTTCTTTAAGCTAAAGGAATTTTTTTTAAATTTTCTAGAATAATGCAATTTTGATTAAATTTTCGATAACAATTCGGATCCAACAACAATTTGAAAGCAATTTATAAAAAAAAAAATTTTACCTAATTTATTTTTATATTTAATTTTCAAAAAATATGCAATTTCAACGAAGTTTTCTAAAGAAACGGAATTTCAACGATATTTTCTCTAAAGATGTATATTTGACCATGTAAAATTGACAAACTTGACTAAATATAATTTTGTCGAAGTTTTCTATAAAAATTAAATTTTGACGAAATTTGCCAGCAAATTTTGGTGATTTTTTCGATAAAAATGCAATTTTGGCAAGATTTTCCCGAAGAATTTTTTTTGAAGAAAATTTAAAATTAGACGAATTTTTTAAAAAAAGTTGAGTTTTCTTTAAACTAAAGGAAATTTTTGTAAATTTTCTAGAATAATGCAATTTTGATTAAATTTTCGATAATAATTCGGATCCGATAACAATTTAAAAACATCAATTTGAAATCAATTTATAAAAAAAATTTTTACGAAATTTTCTAAAAAAAATTAATTTTTTATAAATATGAAATTTCGACGAAGTTTTCTAAAGAAACGGAATTTCAAAGATATTTTATCTAAAGATGTATATAATTGTCTCAATATAATTTTGTCGAATTTTTTATAAAAATGAAATGTTGACGAAATTTGACAGTACAATTTACTTGCCTAAAGGCAATATTGTGAATTTTTCTATAAAAATGCAATTTTGATAACATTTTCTAGAAGAAATTAAATTTTGTAAAATTTTCCAGAAAATTAAAATTTTTACAAAGTGCAAATTTTGAAAAAACAAAAATATTTAATTTTTTTTAATTATGTTGTCTTAATTTCGATTCTGTGGAAGACATTTGTGTGTACATAAATATGCTAAATTTATTTTATTTACCATGCAAAATTGACAAAATTGTCTAAATATAATTTTGTAAAATTTTTCTATAAAAATGGAATTTTGGCGCATTTTAACAGTAAAATTTACTTTTTTAAAGGCAATTTTTGGTGATTTTTTCTATCATAAATCAATTTTGACAAAATTTTCCAGAAAAATTCAATTTTTATGAAGTGAAATTTTGGAAAAAAAAAATATTTATTTTTTTGAATTATGTTGTCTTAATTTTCGATTCTGTGGAACCATTGGTATTTCCATTTTCTTAACCACCACTTTTTAAGAAATTCTTATAAAATTATTTTTTTTGTCTGTACAAATAATGCGATCTCCTAAATTTGAAAATAATTTTAATAATCTGGTTTGGTGTGAATGTTATGACATATTATATTTTTCTATGATTTCAGACAAACAGTATAGTATTCCTCTAGTATGGAGGAATACCTCAGAGATGGACTCTAGTAAAGTTAAAGACCCCAGAGATCGACTCTTGTATAGAGGAAGATCTCAGAGGTCGACTCTAGTGTAAAGGAAGACTTCAGAGGTCGACTCTAGTATAGAGGAAGACCTTAGAGATCGACTCTAATATAGAGGAAGACCTCAGAGGTCGACTCAAGTATAAAGGAAGACCTCTGAGGTTAACACTAGTATAGAAGAAGACATCAGAGATCGACTCTAGTATAGAGGAAGACCTCAGAGATCGACTCTAGTATAGAGGAAGACCTCAGAAGTCGACTCTAGTCTAGAGGAATACCTCAGAAGTCGACTCTAGTCTAGAGGAAGTCCTCAGAAGTCGACTCTAGTCTAGAGGAAGGCCTCAGAGATCGATTCTAGTATAGTTAAAGACCTCAGAGGTCGACTCTAGTATGAAGGAAGACCTCAGAGGTCGACTCTAGTATAGAGGAAGACCTCAGAGGTCGACTCTAGTATAGAGGAAGACCTCAGAGGTCGACTCTAGTATAGAGGAAGACCTCAGAGGTCGACTCTAGTATAGAGGAAGACCTCAGAGGTCGACTCTAGTATAGAGGAAGACCTCAGAGGTCGACTCTAGTATAGAGGAAAACCCTAGAGGTCGACTCTTGTATAGAGGAAGATCTCAGAGGTCGACTCTAGTATAGAGGAAGACCTCAGAGTTCGACTCTAGTATAGAGGAAGACCTCAGGGGTTGACTCTAGTATAGAGGAAGACCTCAGAGATCGACTCTAGTCTAGAAGAATACTTCAGAGGTCAACTCTAGTATAGAGGAAGACCTCAGAGGTCGACTCCTGTATAGAGGAAGACCTCACAGGTCGACTTTAGTATAGAGGAAGAACTCTGAGGTCGACTCTAGTATGGAGGAAGATCTCAAAGGTCAACTCTAGTATAGAGGATGACCTCTCTTTCGAAATATGTAGAAAATTAAATAGAAATGAATAATTCTTCAATTTAACTCAGCTTAATTTACACCAAGAGTTTTCTTTTTCTTCAAATCAAAAAAATGATTTTGAAAGTGTTAAAAACATTTCGATATGATTAAATTTTCAATTAACGAATGGGTCCGACATTATATAATTTGTTGTTACGTATTTCAACTTTATATATTTTGTCTCTTATTTAATTCAAATGAATACCTCTATAGATATTTGAAGTTTAGGCAAAAAAATCGCTTTGCAAATGTCTATCCAAATTTTAGTATTAAAAAAACAAAAACTGTTTGAAAAACTCAAAAAAATATACTCAAAGCTTAGCATCACCTAATGAGCTCGACTATTTGAAAAATGTTCATCACAATATGTAGTTGTCATCGTTATCGTCGCCATTACCATTAACAGCAATATCATTATAGCCATAATTAGTGAACAACTAATTACAGACAATATGCCGCAGCAACATTATGATCAATTAGTATGTAGCTGAGAACGGAGTGAGTGTGTCCAGGTAATAAATTAAAGTGATTTTTTACAGCATAATTAAGTGTTTAACAAATAGTGGGAAAAAAGCAAAATTAAAAATAAAAAATTAAAAAATTGTGATTAAATTAAAAATGGGAAGTGTTTATTGGAATCAATTAATTCTTATATATACTTTTATAAATATTTAATATTTGCAATTAACAAGTGTAACTATGGTACATGAGGCGCGCTTCATCTTTGCCAGCAGGGAAATCGTAATGACGGGTGGTGTAGGGTGCAAATGTAAATGACAAGTGTGGTTTACAGTATCTCCAATAGTTATCCATTATTATTATGATTAATTCTAGCAGCAATTATTAGTAATGTTGTTTAAAGTGTAGATGATGGGATGTGGGTGTGTGTGTGTGCGTGTAAAAATTCTCTATTATTTTCTAAAATTCAACCTCCTGTTAAAATTATAAAAAAAAAATAAAACAAATAAAAAAATTAATTCGGTATATGTCCATTAACAAATTTAAATTAAAAAAGTGAAAAAATAATATTTGTTACAAAAGAAAAGCTTAAAAAAATGCGGTGATAAACACTAACAATAAAATAAAACAATTGCACTAATTAAATGAGAGAGAGATAAAGCTTTTAAATTGCAAATCCACTGAGTTTTGTAGTTGTGTTTTTGTTTAAAAAATTAAAGTGCTTTACTAACTACATTGTGCTTTTTCTTCTTCTTTTACATGTCTATTTAGTATATATAAAAATATATGTATACTGTTTATAAATTATAAGTAAATATATAAATGTATATGTTTGTATGCATATAGTTATACGAGTATGTGTATATAAAAAACGGAGTATTATTAGATTAACGTTGTGTTTAAACAATTAAAGTAATTTTGTTTTATAAATGAGAATTACTTTGTTGGGGTGGCACGAAACCATAACCGGAAGCACCGACAATAACGCCGCTGGACTCATCAATTGCGTCTGGGGGAGATGGGGGGAAGACAACGGGTCCTGGAAAAGAAAAACAAAACAAAGTAAGTGAATATAGAAAATCTTTAAAAATAGGTTAAACATCTTTAAACAAAAATATAGTTTTGAAGGTAGGTCCCATTTAAAATGAGTGAAATTATGAACTCAATCATGAAACCTGCAATTATTATTTTATTCTTGAATATACAGGTATACCATTCATCCCTCTTTTGTACTGGGTATTATCTCTTTCTGGATTTCTACGACTTTTGATATATCATTATGTTTGGAGGAGGGGGTGTCGGATATTTCGGGGGAAATATTTCCTGAAGTGCCTACTGTATTTCTTTCCTTAACATAGAACTTCTATTCCGAAGCTTTCTATGCTAAAATTGTGCCTGAATTTATAAGTACTAACTCTTTGTTTACCCAATAAACCTTGAGGATAGATACGATTTATTTAAAAAGGCACTAGGTTGCCATTAAAGTGTATTGTGGGAACCTATAGTGATTTTTACAAGGAATTTTTTGGTGATATATTACCCAAAAAATCCTTTGATTTCTAAGACTTTTATTTTTGGAAGGGAATTTCCACGGGTAAGCGGATGAACGGGGGAGTCGAGTGATTTTTGAAATATTATTTTTGGACGGTAAGGGGATGAACGGGGGTTTTGGGTGATATACATCTTGAAGTGTCCTCCTTAATTTTTTCCTTGACATAGTACATCTATTCCGAAGCCTTCTATATTTATTGAGCCTTCTATTTTATGTTAATTGTGTCTGAATTTACTACTATCTTTATTTACCCAGCAATTTTTGTGGCTAGCTATCCCGAAAACGCGATGTCACAGGTTAATGCCATTCGATTTAGCGGGTCAAAATTATGCGGGGCAAGTGCACGCGCTCTTTTTTTGACAAGCGTCAGTCTGTTGTGTTGTTTACAAGTATACAAGGCAATATCGTTTTAAGACTAAAGAATGACTAATGGCGATTTCTTTTCTGCAAAAATGTGCAACATTTTCGTTGCCCTTTTCCCGAAAACTGGACTTGAAGGGGCAACATTTTTTCAGACTCGAAATCAGCATGAAACTGCAAATACAGCTACAAAAACGTTCGAAATGAAATTCGAAGGCAACCTTGTTATTGCTTTGTATTTGGCTCGAAAATCGAAACAAGCCATTGCTAATGAGCTACGACATTTGCGTGTGAACAAAATATTTGTGTATGGGACCACTACACTTTATTGTGATACTGGTAGCATTACAAAATACCATGCAAATGATAGACAATTCGTTTCACAGAAGCGAAATTTTAAACAACTACAATTCTCGTTTACGATGACTAAAAACTCCACGATTACAAATTTCTTTTGGCCTGAATTGCATAATACGTACACCAACGACATGTGATTTCAACAGGACTGCGCTACGTGCCACACATGACATTCTCTACGAGTGATTTGAGGGCATGGCCATCTCACGTGGAGATGATGTGAACTGGCCACGGAGATCGTGCGATTTGACCCCGTTAGACCTTTTCTCAAGTTGCAGGTCTATGCGAATAAGTAACAAACCACAGCGGCCTCAGTTGATCAGTTGAGTTGATTTTTGCACCAGAGTCATGAAACATTTGACCTCTCTAATGACATTGATAGGTACTTCTCGCACACACTTTGTTTTATTTAAATTTAAAGATAGGGAGCGTTTAATAAACAACCCTTTATATTTAAGGGGGAAATAACGGGTTTTCCAACAAGAGGTGTTATTTTGAATCACCCGGTATTTCGGTAACTTCACTTTTGAAGCTTTTATTCATTGACATTTGACAAGTAGAAACTACGCCATTACTAACCAGTAAGGAAAGGCAGAAAGTCGGGCGGGGCCGACTATATAATACCCTACACCTCCCTAACAATGCGATAAGGGTTATTGCGATAATAATTTGGAATAATTGGTAAATGGGTAAATGGGTAAGAACATATATATGCGGATATATCTAATTCTGAACCGATAATCGATAAATTAAGCAATATTCGTTCCTAAATTGAGAAACATCTTTCTGGAGAATTTTGTAATGATCGGAAGTAAAGTATAACTTCTATAGCGCTTTGTAACCAAATCAGGAGGAACATATATATGGAGCTTATATATAAATCTGAATCGATTTTCCCTGAATACTCATTCATGTAAAATAGAAACCTCTTTCTGTCGAATTTCGTACTGATCGGATATAAAATACAGTCTCTACAGCGCTTGAATGTCAAATCGGTGCTAACATATATATGGGGGCTATATCTAAATCTGAACCGATTTTCTCCAAATTTGGCAGTATTCCTTCGTGTAATAAGAAACCTCTTTCTGCCGAATTTCGCTGTGATCGGATATAAAATACAGTTTCTACAGCTACTGAATTTCAGATCGGGGGTAACATATATATGGGGGCTATATCTAAATCTGAACCGATTTTCTCCGAATTTGGCAGTATTCCTTCATGTAATAAGAAACCTCTTTCTGCCGAATTTCGTACTGATTGGATACAAAATACAGTGTCTACAGCGCTTACATGTCAAATCGGGTGCAACATATATATGGGGGCTATATATAAATCTGAACCGATTTCCCCCAAATTTTGTATTGTATCTAAGTGTATCACGAGACTACTCTCTGTCAATTTTTGTACAAATCGGTTACAAAATGTTGCTTATACAGTGCATATATGCCAAATCGGAGGTACATATATATGGGAGCTATATGTAAATCTGAACCGATTTTGACCAAATTCAATAGGGATCGTCCTTGGGCCTAAAAAAAGATATGTGCAAAGTTTCGTTGCTATCGGACCATAATTGCGACCTGTACTTTGATTACAAGAATGCAGACAGACAGACGGACATAGCTAAATCGACTCAGAAAGTGATTACAAGTCGATCGGTATAATAAACAATGGGTCTATCTCTTCTCCTTTTGGATGTTACAAACAAATGCACAAAGTCATAATACCCTGTACCACAGTGTGGTGTAGAGTATAAAAATGGAACGATACCCGATTCAACAACGCATTGAAGTTATTAAAATTCGAAAAATCATCTTGACTGATGAGGCCCATTTCCACCTCAGTGGCTACAAAATTGTCGCATCTGGGGCTCGGAAAACCCAAGAGTTATTGTTGAGAAGCCTCTCCATCCTCAACGTGTGACTGTTTGGTGCGGTTTATGGTCCGGCAGGGTCATTGGACCTTACTTTTTCGAAAATGAGTTTGGATCAACAGTTACGGTGAATGGATTACGCTATCAAGAGATGATTAATGATTTTTTATGGTCGGAGTTGGATGGTATTGATCTGGAAAACATTTACTTTCAACAAGACGGCGCTACGTGCCACGCAAGCAACGAAACCATTGCTCTGTTGCGGGAAAAGTTTCCGGACCGAGTTATCTCTCGTAGAGGTGATCACAATTGGCCACCGAGATCTTGTGATTTAACACCTTGCGACTTCTTCCTTTGTGGCCATGTGGATGATAAGGTCTACGCCAACAGCCCAGCGTCGATTCAAGACCTCAAAGATAGAATTCGTGAGGCTATCGAGGACATAGGGCAGCCACTTTGCGATTTGGTTATGGAAAATTTCATGAAAAGGATATGGTCCTGTAAGCGTGGTCGTGGTGGCCATTTGGCTGATGTTGTTTTTCATTATTAACGGCATACCTTCCTCTTTATTATGAAATACATCCGATCATTTATCTCAAAAAATGAAATTTTTTTTGAATACCAAAATAACACCTCTTATTGGAAAATCCTTTACAATGGAGAAAAGAGGTTTAAATATGGTATAGTGCGCTACAAATGGTTAAATATGATACAGTGCGATAAAAAAATGTTGAATATGGTACAGTGTGGCAAAAGGCGTGAGGGTAACTCTGGGAATATGAGAAGAACCTGATAAGAAGTCTGTTTTCAAAATGATTATGATTATTTGCACTGTGGTGCAAAAAGATTAAAATTCAGTGAAGCAATAATAGTTAAATATGGTAGTCAAAAATATAATACTTCAAACTTTAGAATGGTTAAATATGATACAGTGGTGTATTAAGGAATAAATGTGGTCCCAGAGTGCGAAGGTAACTCTAACAGCAGAAACCAGAGATACGAATTTTTTTTAGAAATATATAGTTCTAGAAATATCGAGCGGCAAAATAAGTCAAATATGATATGGTGGGATAAAATGGGTTAAACATGGTATAGATGGAGGGCAAAAGGGATTAAACATGGTACCGATGGGTTACAAAAAGGGTTAAATGTGACCTAAAAGTAGCTCTTCTAAATGCACAATTTAAGAGACACTGTGGGCAAAAACGATTAAAAGTTGTACAGTACTGCAAAAATCATTAAATATGACACTATGGCCAAAAGGGTTAAATGTGGTACAATGGATCGAAAACATTTAAATATGGTCCCAAAAAAAGGAAATATGGTGCAAATATTTTATATTTGCTTACCGAAAAATATGTTTGATTACCTCTTATATCAAAATTTTTTTCGATTTCTCTTTGCAGTTTATCAAACTGAGAAATACTTTAACAAGTAGCCGACTTTTCCGAAATTTAGAAAAAAAGTTAGTTTCCAAAAAATATACTACAGAAGCGATTTTTTACACGCTGAAAAAAATTGCCTCTGTAGTATATTGTCCCAAACATATTCTGCTTGAAACATATATATTTTTAGGGTGTCCTCCAAATATATAACATTTGACACATACAAATATTATATGTTTGGGAGGATGTTGTTCTAGACAAAACTATGTTTACATTATAATATTTTTTATTTGTATATGTTATTTCCCAAACAAAGATCTATTTGCGTGAATATATATCTATTCTTTAATTGTTTTAAGATTTCAGCAATTGAAAGGTAATTTTTCGAAATTTTTAATGTTAGTAAAATTTCTTTATAATTGAAAATAATGACTGGGAATTGTTAGAAAATAAAAATAAGTGGTTTCAAATAGAAGTTAATGCTAAGTATGCCATTTTTAATAGGAAAGCATAATTCGAAAACATGGAAAAAAATAAAACTAAAGTTCGAAAAATTCAGCAAAGTTTTGAAAATGGTTTTTTTTTTTAATAAAATATATTTGGAAATATTCATAAACAATAATTTTATTTGTATTTAAACACATATTTAATTTGAGAAAATTAGTTCGCAAATATATTTTATTCTAATATATTAATATATGCGTTCTAAATACATTTTATTGATTTTCAAATAAAATGTATTTGCTCGAAAATATATAATAATTAAAAATTTGTGTTCCAAGTATATTTTCTTTTGATTCAAACAAATCAAAAAATGCGATTTTGCCCCGTGTAGGGCCTTGCAAAATAAACTATGAATATGAACCTGTTTTAAATTGGTTCTATATTGTTCCAGGTTGTGTAAGTAACTATTGGAACATAAAGGGAAGACAAAATCGATTTTTTTGTACATTTATAGTCACAGTTGAAAAAGCTATAAATATGGAAAATATGTCAACTTTTGGAACATATTTTATTATTTAAAAAGAATCAAACCTGCTTTATTACGCCCATATGGCACAATCATGTGTCTTTGAGAGAATTAACAAGTAAAAAGTTCAGTCGGGTAAACCACCTTGAGTCCCAAAAATATGTATTAGTAAATTTATAAATTTAAATTGCATTTAATAACTTTAATGTATGTACTGGTATTAAAGTTGAAAGCTGTATACTTTTGGTACAAAAAGGTCCATTTGTGTGGGAGGTACCAAAAGGAGCGTCCCAATAATGGTCACTTTTCTCTCTGGACTCTATGTACTATAAAAACATTGCACTGTACAAAATGTCAAGTATTTATATGCACTGGTACACAGACAGACAGACAGACGGACGGACATTGCTCATTCGACTTAAAATGACACAAAACGGATATCCGCCGAACATACTTAGGGTATTAGGTCACTCCATCGATGTGTTGGTTCGTAGCAACTGATATATACCCTCCTCTCTGAGGTGAGGGGATAAAAAGGTAAAACTATTTTACAGTACCTTAAACTGATAATTAATAAAGGATTACAGCTAGTAAATATATATATATAGGTTTTTCAATAGCCTTTTTTGACAGATCATGTGAGAGTCGTGCCATGCTGTCATGTTATTCTTGTTAAGTATTGTTTGGCATTTCATCATGGAAAGACTTACGCCTGAACAACGTTTTCAACGTTTACAACGTTTTGACAAAAAAATTGACAGATTAATTAGTGTAATATTATAACGGGTGATCCAAGTAGAGATACTTTTTTCGATAGCCTTTTTTGACAGATCACGTGTGAGTCGCGTCATGCTGTCATGTTATTTTTGTCAAGTATTGTTTGGAATTTCATCATGGAAAGACTTACGCCTGAACAACGTTAACGCGTGTCATTCGCCAGTTACCAGTCGAAATGCTCGAACGAGTCATCGAAAATTGGTCTCAACGGATGGACCATCTGAGACGTAGCCGCGGCCAACATTTGATAGACATAATCTTCAAAAAATAAATGCCAAAGAATGTTCTTTCAAATGATAATAAACATTCCCCACTAAATTTGAATTTTCTGTGTTTTTTTTTCTTTAAAAAAGTAGGGAACCTCGAAATGGATCACCCTATGTGTATATAGGGATAAACCATTTTTAGTAAAACAGGCCATATCAGCTCTTGTTTTGTTAGGGCCAGTAAAATGTTTCCTTTCCATTGGGCTTCTTGACTCTCTAGAGTATAGTAGGTGTTTTGGCTATGCGGGTCTCTTGAAGTTCTGCAAATAGGTTACATTTCTCACATTTTAAATGTAATTCCACTGTATGATAAAAGTGTGCAGTTTTCAACTCTAAATGGCTCCCTACGGATGCGCAGTCCCTTAAATAATTGTCTTCATTTTGGTTAGCTCTCAGCAAATTTCCCGTCCATGTCGACTGATTGATGCCCTAGAAGCAATCTGGCTGAAATGTATGAAATTGTACATTTAATTGCCTGAACAAATTTCTAGTAAACATTTGTTAATAGCGTCCGCATAAAGGTCCGTCCCTTTTAAAATTTATTACACCCTAGAAAATATAACTACGCATAAGCGTTGTTAACTGTGGCATAGGGTATTGTATAATCAGAACTAGCCTTTTCAATTTTTTATTGAGCGATTTGCTTTGCTCCTGCTTGATTCATTAATAGGTTCAATACTCACCTCTGTTTTGTCTGGGATCCCGAGCGCTTGAGAGTGAAGATTGTGGCACATCAATGGAATTGTAATCGAATTGTCTGTTGGGAATACGACCGAAGAGGAAGTTTTGACCAGCCACCAAAGCTAACGAGGCGCAGAGGGCGAAAGCAATCATTAACTGCAAAGACAAAATAAACAAAAACAGGTTAAGAAATTAATATAAATACGGCAAATTTAATTTGTAAAATTCAATAGTAGAAAATATTTTGGCTCATTTAAAGTTCTTCGCCTTCAAAATAACACCCATTACGTGTATTTAAATGACTTATTTCACGGCACAGTTGCCGAAAGGCCTAAATCATAATTTTCTCTTAACTGTCACTTTAATGCTTGGCAACTTTTGCCGCCATTCGTCATCTCTTGCCAGTTCATGTCTATGATAAATTGGCGCAAATCATAAACCATCAGCACCACTTTAACCTTCCAAAACCCTTGGAGTCATGTACTCCACTACACGGACACTTTGTGTAGACATCAGACGTTGTTCGTTCGCTCGTTCATGAAGCACAGCACGGAGCAGCATGTCTAGCCGCCTGGGCACGTTTCCCCTAAGTTGGCATAAGTTTCATGTGCAAAAGGTTCAAATTTCTTGAACCTGTCATAAAGTGCAGCTACCAAAAAGGCTTCCGCCTTTTTTCGTGAACGTTGCGCGGCACAAACCTTGAAAAAGACTTTCTCAAAGCGAGGAATATAATTAAAAATAGAAGAAACGAGAAATTGTTTTTTTTTTCGAAAATTACAATGCATTTTATTTTTAACAAAGAAGTGGAAATAAGCAAAAAATTTTAAGTACTCGTAACTTTCAAAGGCCATCTGGAGGAGAGGGCAATCGTCCGTCGTTATCTGTTGTAACTCTAAACCTAAAACTCAACTAAGTAAGTGTCTTACATTCAGTGCAATTGTTGCAGTAAATTTACTTCCATTCCAGGATTTGGTTTCGGCTTTGCTCTGCAAAAGTGTTAGCGCCTAGCCATCGTTTAACTTGAGTAGGTCCGTGACAGCTTTTATTTTTATTAGTGGTGATTTTCCACAACAACAAAAAAGTGCCAGCAGTTAGTAATTCATTAATGATTAAGCAGTTCAAAACTAATGATTTGCATTTTTTTCTCAAGATAGTCTCCTTCATTCGACTAGGACCAACATAGATTTGTTGTTTTTTTTTCATAACCAAATAAACATTGGCCCAACAACAATGTTGACTTCGTCATCCACATCTTAACATTCACTTTCAGACTTTTGGGGGGTGTTACTTTATGAGCAACCAACAACAACTACGTCGACTGACTTTGTGTTTGCCTTTGCCGCCCTCCCGCCAATCCGGCAATTCAACCGACATATAATTCAAATAAAACAAGACCGCTGACCAGAAAACAAATTGTTTTTCATTTTTATACAGATTAACAAGCGAATGATACATACTTCCTGGTTGTTTTACTGCGGCAATCCCCCGCCCTCGCATTTGAATGGGAAAAGTGAATGTTGTAAAGAGTTCGTGAAGCGAAAAGTTGCTAAGATCCTATTCGAACACGATCAATAATATATTCTAATGGATGGAGAATGGGAAAGATTCGTGGAATGCTAATTTATATATATAAATAGTTGTTGACACCCTTGCAAAACCTTTGACCTGTTTTATTCCCATAAGTACTTATTTAGAAAATCTATTGTTTTTCATCTGTAGGACAGTGTACCATATTATAACCTTTTCGACCCATTTTCTCCGGGAATGTTACAAATTGAAAAAAAAAAACATAATAATTGTACCCTCTAAGAGGAGATTCTATTTTGGATCTGGATTTATATCCTCCTTCAAGGTTAATGCCTATGCAGATGACGTGACAATAGCTGTTAGAGGGAAGTTTCCGAGAACTCTTAGAGACATCTTACAGCAGGCCCTCCATGCAATCGCTAAATGCGCTTCTTATATTGGTCTTGGATTTGAACTCTACCAAGACAGAACTAGTTCTCTTCAGCAGGGTATATAAGGTACCAGCTATCACACCTGTCTCCTTGGGGGGAATGAAATTATCTTTCCTGAAATCGCAAAATACTTAGACATTTTACTAGACAGCAGTTAAACTTCAAACCCAACAATCTGGAAAGAGCAAAGAAGGATGTGGTAGCGCTATATACCTGTAGAAGGGCAATAGGAAAGAGCTGGGTTCTGAACCCGCGTCTTTTGGTGTACGGTTCTGCAGAATTACACACGCTGCGCTAAACCAAAAAAAATTCTGCGTATGGCTGATATGTGTATCACTGGCGCGTTGAGTACTACGCCAACTGAGGCACTAAATGTTATACTACGAGAGCGGTCCCAAAATTATCCGAACGGAAAGGTGGCAACCTTCTAAAACATAAATTTTAGGTTTCAAAGCGCCACTTTGTTTTGTTTTTTGGAGCACTCAAAAGTAAACGATCTAAGTGAATTTGTAAACATGGAACAAATTGGTCACCGATATGTAATACAATACTTTCATTTGAAAGTTCTCAGTCCATCCTATATTAAAACCTAGGTGGTTTACACTTTGGGGGAGTCTGCTCCTTCATTAACAACAATAAAATATTGGTTGGAAAAGTATAAACGGAGCCGTACGAGCTGCCAAGACGAACACCGTAGTGGTCGACCAATTGAGGTGTCCAAGCTGGAAATGGTTAAAAAATCCACCGTCGGTTGAAGTTTCGTAAACTAGCTAAAGTCATAGGCATTTCAAAAAGTACTACATATATATCGCATATTTACGGACCGCGTTTGCTCACAATCGAGGCAACGTAAGATGGGTGCCGCGTTTGCTCACAATCAAGACAATGCACCAGTTCACACATCCAGTATTGCGATGGTCACAATTTATGAATTAATGTTCGAATTTGCTTCAGCACGCACATTATTCGCCAGATTTAGCTCCATTAGATTATTATTTGGAGCTAAATCTGCTCGGCAAGATTTGTCAGTTATGAAGAAGTGGAAGTGGTTGCGGTTGATGGCTATTTTCAGGAGCTAGACAGTTCTTACTACAAATAGCGTATCGAAGCTAAAAGAGGTGTATCGAACTAAAAGGAGATTATTGATTACACAATGTCTAAACCATTTTTTGACAAAAAGTATCGTACTCTTTTATATGATTGATTAGAATGGAATGATCTTATTCCAGGGCATAGGAGATTCATGAACTTCTATACAGACGGTGCCCAACGCAAAAACCAAGTGGGCTTTGGTGGCTTTTCTGGGGAACTTAAGCTATCAATTACAAAAAGCATGCCTGATCGCTAAAGTGTTTATCAGGCAGAAATCTTAGTTAGGAGAGGTAGCAAAATGGCTGGAAATATATGTTTTCACCAAAGTCGGCATCAATATTTTCTCTGGTAGTCAGGTGCTATAAAACTACCTAGAAACTGTATTTCTGAATTCAAAAATTACCCTCGACTGTTGCAGATCTCTTAAAAAGAAGTCTGAACAGGTCAATAATCACCTGATATGGGTGCCGGGCCACAAGTACGAGTACGTACCACGGAACTGCAAAACATATGAACTTACAAGACTGGGAACTATAGATCACCAGGGGAACGACCAGCAAGCTCCTGTTGAGAGATAGTGTCCTTACGGCAATAAATGACAAGTGGTCACTAGTCAGGAACGGCATACATTTTAGATGCACTACCTAAGGGTCTTGCTATTATTATTGATACTAGACGTCCCACATATCGTGTCATGACGCCTTATTGGACGACACGAGGATAGAATGAAGGTCCTGCCAAAGACTTTTGCAGAAGGTGTGAAGACGAAGAGGAGGAGGAATCAATAGAGCGCCTTCTGTGTCGGTGTCCCACTCTCTCTAAAAGGCGGCATGCTTCCCTAGGCTCTCATTCCTTTGGGGAGTTAGCAAATTCGGCTGATGTTAATGTTCCCAAAAAAGCTTAAAAGAGTTTTAAGCCAATCAAAATTGTTTCAACGAGAGGGGCTAGGCAAAACTTATATTTTCCCATGCATCTCTGTGGTATCACAATTGGCTAAATTGTCGAAGTGAACCATTTACAACAGCTTGAAACATACCGTTTGAGTTCTTCCTTGTACTGTGGGACTCTGGTAATTCGCCCTTGTCGTTGATGTCAGTACTTCCCCACTTATGATGGCGTACATTGACATCACAACGACAGGAGAGAATTTCCTTGATCGTCGTAAACTTATGTCCCTTTGTCTGTCTGCTGAAATCAATACAATACAAAGTAAATTTATATTCTAATTGTACGTTCCAAGGAAAAGTCGAGTTACAAAGACCATGTGGCTAGAGTTTGCAGCGACAGACCAGAGCCTCTGGTGGGAATCGAACCCACGACCCCCAAACTCATAGGCGAGCAAGCTACCTACTCAACTACTGGGGCGCTCGGTTAATGTTTTTATATAGCTCCCCTATGGAGGTCGTCCTTACAGCACACACACACACACTGTGGTACCCTTATGGGTGAAAAAATAATGTAGCTAGACCCACGTTAAAGAATTCCGATCGGCTCAGAATCACTAACTGATCCGGTTTATTAAAATTTTAATAAAAGCGGGCCAGATTTAGATTAAGCCGCCGCATAGATTTCGAATCATATAGCTCCTTGTTTCTCGTTTTGTTATTATGAAAACGTGACAATTTTGATCTGAATTTGTATAAATTTTGAGGTCGCATTAAATTTACTTTTTTAAAACATAAAGAACATATTTTCCAGTTGATTTGTTCAAAATTTTGTAGATTGGTTTTTTATTTATACTAAAATTATGCACAACGAAAATTTACCATATTGGTCTTCGCTTTGATATAGTCTCCATATTAAGGTCGCTGTGAAATATCTGTGGTTAAATTTTCTTATCAATTTTACTGAAAGATAGTAGCTATTATATTATTTAAACGAAATATGATAGGGGTATATAAGATTCGGACCGGTGAAACTTACCACCGTTCTTACTTGTTCTCTGTTGTTCTAGGAACCCCTTTTGAAAATAAAGCTATCCTTTATTTCATTTTATGACTACAACGTGGTTAAAAATACCCTCGTCACACTAAAGTGAGGGTATAAAGAGTCAGTATTATGCTCATTGGGAACATAATACGACTACAACGCGACTATATTATGGAAAATATTATGTTTACATCAATAATGCATCACAATGCACCATATGACAATCAAGAAGCAAGATACTTGGCTATTTTTCCTTTCAGACTCTGGCGGAAATTCAGTGCTACATACCAGGGAGAATTTTTGTATTCACAAGGCCATAAACAGGGCATACATTACAATATACGTAGGATGTAAAAGGGTAAATGCGGTGTAGGTATCCCTTGGGATGCTGACTGAGGACAAGAATCGAGTTTCCTAAATATGTACTTACGGAGTTACCAGCTCACATAGACCAATTAAGGTCTCTAGTGCTACCACTTGCTTAAATGTCCCTCATCTGAACCAAACCATTTGATACACAAACTTATCAACAATATCAATATCGGTATCGGATAAATCTGTCAGACTTCTTAGAATGGTCTCTGGTGCTACCACTGGCTTAAATGTCCCAAAACGGTTAAATATGGTACGGGACATTCTGAGTCGTCAGAAAATACAATTTACTACAATACAGTCGCTAACTTTGTAAATCACTACGTTGCGAACAATTCGAATAATGGATTTTTCTTTAAAAAAAATATACACGAGTACGTCTATCAAGCCCACTCTGAAATTTACAGAGATTTTTGAACACTATGTGCAGCTATTTGCTAAAAAAAATCGAAAAAATAAAATAGGGATTTTTATAAATAATTCTAAATGAAAACCAGTAAGGATTATATAATACCCTCACCTCCCTAACAATGCGGAAATGTGCATTGCGATACGAATTTGGCAGTGTTCATACATGTAATAAGAAACTCTCTCTCTGTTAAATATCGCACTGATCGGATATAAAATACGGGTTCTACAGCGCTTACATGTCAAATCGGGTGAAACATATATATGGGGGCTACATCTAAATCTGAACGGATTTTCTCCGAATTTGGTAGTGTTCATCAACCTAATAAGAAAACTCTCTTCGCCGAATTTCGTACAGATCAGATATAAAATACGGTTTCTACAGCGCTAATATGTCAAATCGGTTGTAACATATATATGGGAACTATATCTAAATCTGAACCGATTTTGACCAATTTCAATAGGTATCGTCCTTGGGCCAAAAAAGACCGCTGTGCTGAATTTCATCACAATCGGACCATAAATACGATCTGCACTTTGATTACAAGAATACACGGACAGACAGAAAGACGGACATGGCTAAATCGACTCAAAAAGTGATTCTATGTCGATCGGTATAATAAACAATGTCTATCGCTTCTCCTTTTAGGCGTTACAAACAAATGCACAAAGTCGTAATACCCTGTACCACAGTGTGGTGTAGGGTATAAAAATCGCAAAAAAATGTTTGTTCCAATTTTTTAACGCAATCATTCTAACTAAGAAAACAATGCCGATTTGAAAAAATCTATGGATGAATGTAGAAATTATAGTCCTTTTGGTAGAAGTACGAGCATTTCAACAAAATCATGTTGTTATAACCGGAGGTAAATATCAGTTGCTGCGGGCCAAAAGTGTAGCACTGCGAAGGAGTGACCTAAGAGACCCCACGAAAAGTTGGCGGAAATTAGTTTTGGGCCATTTGAAGTCATTTGAACAATGTCCGTCCGTCTGTCTGTCTGCTGGCTTGTGCGCACGTTAACTCTCGAAAGGAGTAACCGATTGACCTCAAAAGTGGTATGCCGCAATAATTTTCTCCATCTCAGGCTATGGTCGAAGATGGGCCATATTGATCCACTCTTCCTAGTGCTTCCCCCCAATGGGTTAAAATTGAATGAAATATTTAGTCTCTAATAAATTCTATACTACTTATTCGAATCTTCTGAAATTCTAAACATAGTATAGCTTTGTTAGTCGCTATCATTTTTGCAGTGTAATGCTTTTACTAATATGTCCAATTAATATTAAAATTGAATAGCTCATAACCAGTGCATATAAACACCTACAAATTGGTATACTGCAATGTATTTATAGTAAATCAAGATTATTTTTGCTAATATCAAGTGTGAATTCGATTTAAATAACGCTCTTAATTCAACACGCTGAAAAAAAATCGCCTCTGTAGTATATTGTCCCAAACATATTCTGCTTGAAACATATATATTTTTAGAGCACACTCCAAATATACAATATTTGACACATACAAATATTATATGTTTGGGAGGATGTTGTTCTAAACAAAGCTATGTTTACATCCTAATATTTTTTATTTGGATATGTTATTTCCCAAACAAAGATCTATTTGTGAATACATATCTATTCTTTAATTATTTTAAGTTGTCAGCAATTGAAAAGTAATTTTTAGAAAGTTTTAATGTTAGTAAAATTTCTTTATAATTCAAAATAATGACTTGGAATAGTTATTTTAATTTTTTTTAATAGACATGCATAATTCGAAAACAAAGAAAAAATTAAAACTAAAATTCGAAAAATTCAAGTTTTGAGAATCTTTTTTTAATAAAATATATTTGGAAATATTCATAAACAATAATTTAATTTGTATTTAAACACATACTTTATTTGAGAAAATTAGTTCGCAAATATATTTTATTCTAATATATTAACATATGGGTTCTAAATACATATTATTGATTTTCAAGTATATTTGCAAGTATATTTTCTTTCGATTCAAACATATCAAAAAAGGCGATTTTGCCTCGTGAATCAATTAAATTTATCCTTTTATAAATCATAACAAGAAGAGTGAGTTTGAGATTATTTAATATTCACAATTCATAGAACAAATGCTTTGTAAGATCAGTGGGATTGCGGGTATTCTAAAATCAATACAACTTTCGGAACACTTGAATAAATCAAGTGTTAATCAGGCTTGAGTCATTCAAAGCATTTTACATTGAAGTCAGTTTCGTATTGTTACCCTATTATATTATCAAATCAATCCCTTTATGCTCTTAAAGTAAGTATTTTTGAAAAAAAGTCCAAATGAAATGATAAAAAAGTCCACTATGAAATGATTTAAGTATTTTTTTTTATTTGGTGCATTTAACCCCAATCTATCGAGCCAACCTTCTAATGTCCTTAACTAAATTAATTTTAATTGTTTTGTAGGTGGAGATTTTCACTTTAATGTTCAACAATGCAGAAAATCACATATTTCTATTAAGTTAATTAAAATGTTAATTCCTATGTATTAGCACATTTTTAATTACCATTATTGTTGAACTCACCAACAACTAAATTATAATCAATGCAACAACAAAACAAAAAGAACTTGCTGTCGTCGTCGGCGGCGTTGTTAAAATTCAAGTTCGATTGGACACCAAACAACTATCAACACCTCTCCCCTTTTCCCCTTTTCCCCTTCACCTGAACCTCAGCCTCAGTCCATTCCACTTTTTGAGGGAAGTGTAATCATGGGTATATTGTGGCCATTGCATTGAAACAAACTGGAAAATCAATATTTTTTCCTATTACCAACTTGATTTCAAATGAGTTGGCTTTTTCTATGTGTATTTGTTATAAATAATAAAATATGCGATTATGTTTTACTAGTCGTAATCGAGTATTTGAGCACTATTTTGAGTTCATTAATAAACCCAAATCGAAATCCAAATCCAAAGTCAAATCGAAGGCGTTTTTATTTATTTATTTATTGGCCATTCAAAACATATGAATACATTACCGCGAATGGACAATAAAAAAATCAATAGAATTTATGTTCTATTTGTCATTGGCATAAATGTTTAACACGTTCTTGCTGTTATTGTCGGTTTTGTTTTTTGCTAAACTAACCTTTTAAGAAAAAAATTTCCGTTTAATGGACAGAAATTCACACGTCCTTTTTTTATTTAATTCAGATTTAGTTTTTTTATATAAAGTTTGCATGTCGTGAGTGAATACCATTGAAATGAAAAAATTAAATGAAAATTATCAAAGCAATTTGATATTATTTGAATTTTTAATTTGCCTTAATCATATTTTATTTATATATAAATTTTGTATGGTTATCTATTTACCAACATTGTTGCTTTCAAAACAAATAGTTTTCTTTTATTATATTTGTTTTTGGTTTCTTCTATTTTTCTTTATATGTAGGTAAGTGGCTAAGCCAAGACAGTGCTGGATTTTTCATTTTGAAAAAAACTGGGTCAATTTTGCATGCCGTCAAGTGAGTTTTGTTGGGTTTTTGTTTGCTATTTGTTTGGGTTTTGGTTTTGGTCTTGGCTAGAGTCAGACTCTGATAACATCGAAACAATGTAAAATTAAAATAAATATTTATTTTTTGTTTTTCATTTTAATGCTCTGCAAAGTACTACTGTTAGTCTAGCTGGCTGTCTGTCTGTCTGTAGCATAGTTATGTTTGCCTAGCAAAACCTAGACAAATAGTTAGACCAACCAAACAAAAGCTGTTTGGTCATGTCGTGATAAACTATAATAATTATGAGCGATTGAGAATGTTTCGCTTAATTAAAAGAAATAATTTGTTTTATACGAAATGCAATGCACAAATGTATATATTTTAATTTTTTAGTTAAATGGTTTTATTAATTAATTTCAATTCTTGTTAACACAAAAATGTGTTAAAATATTGCTTGGAATTTTAACAATTGACATATGATTGAAGTCGAAAATTGATTGAGTTAATTAAGGATAAATAATTACGTTTTTAAATATTATTAAACCGTCACATCCAAGGGAATGTAATATGGAATTTTTTATATAGTGTAAAATGGATTGGACACTTTTGTACATTCTTTCTCACACTGTATTTATTGCAAAATTATCCCAAAATCCTTACATGTTGTTCGTGGTTGTCCTCAGGGATCTATATGAGGTACATTTATGTGGAACCTACTGATGGATTTGCTACTGCTATAACTTCTGGTGATTTCGTTTGTGGGAAAAATGTTAACCGTCGACATGAAATACTAGATAATATTTGCCCCTCTTCAGTCAAAATGATGTAGTCCCTCGAATTTAACTTAACTTCTATTTTCAAATTTCCAAAATGTGTTAGAAAAGCGCAGTTTTCGGAAAAGGGCAAAGAAAGTACTGTAAGTTTTTCAGGTGCTGATGATCTCCTCATTATTATTGAGTCCTAGTCCCATATATAGATGGAACGGATTGGCCACAGTGATGGATGTTATCAGCACATGGATTGCTAGTGTAAGTGTTGACGTAGCAAAGAAGAAATCTGTGACGATGATGCTGCAAGGCAGATTGGCCCATAACAGTTACGCCAAGTTAGGTATCCGCATAGTCTTAAGAGTGAGGAAAAGTATTTGGGTGTGACGATAATGAATTACCTTCCTCATCTGGTTCACTGGCGTTTTCTGAGGGCCGATTCAGGACTTAGCAGACGAGCGGTAACAGGCCTTAATCTTGGTTTTCGGTTGACCGGTCATGGATCTATGATTGAATTTTTGCATACATGTGGCCTTAGCGACACTAGCGAGTGTAGCTATGGAGCTCCTTCTGAGGACTTGTTACATGTCCCTTGTGTTTGTCCGCTATATGAGAACATCAATAATCTTGATGACATCTGCGTGGTCTACTTGACGATCCAACCTCAGCGGAGTGTTTTCCACAAGTTGATAGACAGAGGGATATTAGGTCCTACTCGTGCCATGTTTTCTTTACTCGTCGTAGTCGTCTCCGCTTATAGGTTGCTGTCTCTTCCGCTGTATCCGATCTTTTGTTCTTTTTTGACGTTCGCCTTGCTGCATTGGGGTTATTAGTTCTCAGATCACATGTGACCAAAGCTGGAAGTAACACGGTTACGAAATCCTGACCAGAGGTTTTTTTCTGGTACAACAGGTGGCAGGTATTCTGGGATGTTCTAAATGCCTCACCTTGCCATCACAGATCTTTGGATTTTGTTAGGGGCACAATCTGCCGGATCTACCCTTTATACATAGACAACCATCGGTTTTGAACGGAAGAGGTAGACATAGCATTCGCTCTCCACTTTGAGAAAGCTACGTTCAAGTATGTATATACCGCTACACCTAACACACGGTCATTTCCCCGCCTGTGTCGGTTAACTTAACTTACGATTGTTGCTTAATTTTCCCAGGAATGACCATTTCCTTGCTATATGAAAAAGCTGATAATAGTTTTATCTACGACCTACGATCAGATGCTTCATCAGACAACACGATTGGTCAAGAACTCCTATAATCGCGGTTATAATCTCGGACATGACCTTTGTTATAGCTCGAGCAATGGAAACGGGCCTTGGGGAGTTTCGGGGTGACTGCCTAGCAATCATGGTGATATGTCCCTTACAATAGCAGAGGTTTTAGGTAATCCTCAAGAGGTGAAGTGTCCGTCCATACACCTAAGCTTCGAATTGGTACCTGCGGAATAGACTTCGGATTCCCTGTTGGACGCTAATGCTTCGTACTGCTCTCTTGCGATGGCTCAATCCTCTCTTTGCGATGGCTCAACACTGTTTTGTTTAAACCATGTATAACACATAAGTTTATTTTCGGAGGACAATGGAGCAGTCCAAAAAATGATAAATAAGAATAGTATTTTTTCGAAATTGGTACAGTGAGAAAAAGGTTAAGTATGGTACTGTGAGGCACAACCGGTTAAATATTGTACAGTGAGGCAAGAAACGGTACATTGGGTCAAAAGGTGTTAAAGATGATACTGTGGGAAAATAAAAGGTTACATATAGTCCAGTGAGGCAAAAAGGGTTAAATATAGTGCAGTGGGTGAAAATAGGGCTAAATATGGTTCAGGACGCGAGGGCAGCTCTGGAAACATAAACTAGAGAAGAGAAGGTTTTTCCAAAATTCGTATCTTCAGGGACACAGTGGGACAGAATAAGTTTAATAAAGTACAGTAGAGCAAAACAAGTTAAATATGGCCCAAATATGTGAGGGCCCAAATATTGGAAAATAACCTTAGATATAAGTTAAATGTGGAACACTGGGAAATTGGTAGAATATGGTACAGTGGAATAAACAGGGTTAGATATGGTACAGTGGGGTGCAAACGGGTCAGATATGTTAAATATGATTAAGTATGGTGGACGGTACTTGAAAAATAAACTATACTCATAAGAAACATTTTTTTTTTCAAAATTCGTTTCTTTATAGACATAGTGGGATAAAATAAGTTAAATATAGTACAGTGGGATAAAAAGGGATAAATATGGTCCCGAGATGCGAAGATAGATATCGGTAAATTAATTTAGATATAAGTTAAAAATGGTCAGTGGGGAAAATGGTTAAATGTGGTAAAGTAGGACTAAAAGGGTTAAATATGGTACAGTAACCAGAGAGGGTTCAATATGTTACATTGGGCAAATATGGTCTAGGGTGCGGTGGTAGCTCTTGGAACATAAACTAGAGATAAGAAGATGATCGTGTGTTGTTACGTTATAAAACCAGTAAGGAAAAACAAACGTCGGGCGGGCCGTCTATATAATACCCTACACCATCTTGATAGAACAGAATAAGCACGCAAATACTTGATATAAATTTGAAACGAGTACCTTGAAACTGGTACTATCAGCCAATGGATCAAAAAATCACTTCTTTTTCAAATTGCATAAAAATCGTTTGGAAAATTTTGCTTTGCCAATTCAAAAATGCATAACCGAAATGATTACAACTAAATTTGAACCTTCCTTCTTACAATTTTCGTAACAGGGAACTGTAAAGTACAGCTTATACAGCTAAATCGGATGGAACATATATGTGGGGCTATATCAGAATCTGAACCGATTTTCACTATATTTAGCGGCCTGTATTAACGGGTAAAGAGAATCGTATCTGCCACATTTTACCTCGATCTGGGGTAAAATGCACCTTCTATAGACCTTAGAAGCCAAATCGAAAGAAACATATATGTGGAGTCTATATCTAAACCTGAACCAATTTCTACTTAATTTAGTAGTCTTTATTAATGGGTGAAAAGACTTGTCTCTGCCGATTTTTATCTCGAACTGGTGTAAAATACATCTTCTATAGGCCTTAGGTTAGGTTAGGTTGAAAAGAGGAGACGTCCTATAGGCCTTAGAAGCCAAATTAGAAAGTAAATATATGTGGGGTCTATATCTAAATCTGAACAGATTTTGACTAAATTTAGCGACCTGTTTTAAGGGATAAAGAGACTTGTCTTTTTATCCAATTTTTATCTCGCTCTGATGTAAAATACATCTTCTATAGGCCTTAGAAGCCAAATCGGAAGGAACATATATGTGGGGGCTATATCTAAATCTGAACCGATTTTCACAAAATTTAGTAGTCTTTATTAATGGGTGATGAGGTTAGTCTCTGCCAATTTTTAATACGAACTGGTGTAAGAGACACCTTTTATAGACCTTAGTTACACCTTCTATAGACCTTAGAACCCAAATCGGAGGAAAATATATATGGGCGCTATATATAAATCAGAAACGATTTTCACCAATTTCAATGGGGTTCGTCCCTGGGCTAAAAAAGTGCGCTGTGCTTAATTTCATCACAATCGGACCATAAATACGACCTGCAGTTTGATTACAACGATACATCTAGACGGACGGACGGACATGGTTAAATCGACTCAGGAAGTGATTCCAAGTCGATTGGTATAATAAACAATGTGGGTATCTTTTCTCCTTATGGATGTTACAAACAAATGCACAAACCCATAATACCATGGACCACAGTGTGGAGTAGGTATTAACATAACAGGGTATTAACATTAACCGTAAAAAAGGTTATTTCTCATAGTGTTTAGCTAAAAGTTGTACAAATTAGAAATTGGAACATTTCGAGATGAATGTAGTTATCCAAGGAATACATATTGATACCTCCATTCTAAACTATGCTAAGTGCAAAAAGGTAGTTTTTAGAAGCGATAGTTTCATGCATTTTTTAAATTTGTATGGAATTTCTTTATAATGAAACTCGAATAGCCTGTAGTGTTTTTCGAATAACTTTTGATTGGGTTGACACATAAACACCAAATTTTGACTGAGTATAATTTGGAATTTTAAGAAAGTGAAAATGCAATCTCCTTAAGGGCATGCTAATTCGACTTAGCATGTTTTAGATTGGAGGAATCGATGTATTAAGGACAACATTTTGAAGTTATCTTATTCTTTTATCGACCCCAAAATAAAATTCTGTAGACAAATATGTCAGAATATAAAAAAAATTTTACTTTAAGGAAAAAACACGATTTAAATTAATATTTTTAAAAAATAAATATGTAATGCAGCTTCCGAACTATTGATATTACTAAAGTTAACGTCTTTACAAATGTAAATCAAATCAAAATATTTATATATATGTATCTCTAAAACAAAATTTATGAGTATTCGATTTATAGTCCGATTCCTAATATTTAAATCTACATATCTCCCAAAGTTTAGACGATTTTTAAACAAATTTGTATCCTCGATAATAGGACACCATACTTAATATTTCTAACTAGATTCATTAAGACGAAGACCTTATATGCAGTAAGGTGTTAGGCGACAAACTGTGAAATGATTTTAGAACCTGGCAGTTAGTATAGCAGATTCAGGACTAAAAGATCAGTTTTTGGCGATTTTCGAATTGCGAAAGTTTTTCCACTTTATTGCCTATTTTAATTTATTTAAATGTCCAAATAATATATTTTTACAATAACTTAAAAACCAGAAAAATTTAAATATTTTATTGTAATTTTAGCAAAAAGATTTTCCTATTTTCAATTTTTAAAAGATTTTTGTTATTGATCGATTTAATTTTAACTTTTGTAGATTTTTGTTAGAATGTTGCACATTCCTAGTTCAAAGAATTTTTGTTGAAAAACTCTATAGTAACTGGCGGTCAAATATTCAAATAAACAATAAAAATAATAATAATAGTAAAAAATACTATTTAAGCGTGTCATTTTTCATACTCGTACCAATGCCATTTGAAAATTACCAACAATTACCGGCGAACTTTGTGTCTTGGCATCTAGTCGCTCTTGTTAACAACAACAGGTGCTGGAGCAGTTTGCAGCAATTGCTGCTCCACTACTCTTGTCACTATGAAAAACTATTTAGCATTCAAAACAAACAAATGAAAAAAATTAAATCTCTTATATGAATAATGGACTGGTTTAAATATGGCTTAACTATGATCATGGCAAATTGTTGTTATGGTCACACATATCCGAAATCACAAATGTTTTGCATAAATGAAGGATAAACAGCTCGAACTAAACACGAGACCTTTGTAAATGTTTTAGATTTTTTTTCCCCACATAAAAAGAAACTCTAAGCAAATAGAGTTACTAACTCGGAAAAAGAAGACATAACAATTTGCAATAGCACTTGCAATATCTATTTACAAGAGTTTGCAAATTATCTTATTGGATATTTTGTTGAGAGACATGATCAGAAATTGATCATCTCCTTGTTGGAGCACAAAAAAAAAACCATAGTGTTTATGGTAATACAAAGAGACAGCGGCAGCAAAAAAAAGTTAGCAATAAATAAGAGACTAGTTAACAATTAATAAAACACTGTGTTTATTTAGTAGTTGTGAGAGACTTTTTTGTCCGAGGCAAGTTTCCAAGTTAGGAAAATGGCGCGAGTGTTCTCCAAAACCATTGTCATCGTCATCGTCATCGTCATCGATGGTTGCAGTGGATGTCGTCGTTGCATAGCAATACATCTTGTTCAACTCTGGGTGACCCTCGCGGAAGATTGCCATGGTTGATAGCTAATAATGGCAGAGTTAGCCTCTATAGCTAGTTAGTTAGTTAACTATTTAGTAACTCTGGAGTAGTAGACTGAGTTGAGGCAATTGTCGGCACAAAATAGCCAATCTTAAGCAAGAAGACGGCAGTTACAACCACCAGCAGCCAACGTCCAACGTTCAATTGTCCAAGAATTGCTGTTTTCAGACAATTTGTTTTAGATGTTTAAAACACTTCTGTATTTTGTTAATTTTGGTTTTTGGCTTTCGGTTTTGTTTTCCTAATCCATAATGATCATTAGGACGATCACGTTTTCCCCTTCGTTCCCAGAGAAATATTATATTTGATATAAAAATAAGCTGAAATAATTTTGCACTACTTCAGCAAGTTATTGTAGCCAATCTGGCTACAATGCAAATTTATTAAAATTTTGTTTATTTGAGGTCATGTTGCATGGGAAAAATGTCTTAATCAATTTAGGTGAACATTGGATATTACGATTAATCAAAAGACTTAAGCTACAAACTTAATTGTGTGCCTAAAAAATAAAGAGAAAACAAACGGCACTGAGCGACAAAATAATACGATAGTAATGGATCATACTATAATGAAAATGGTATCCGCAGTAAACTACAATTCAACCTTGGTTTTCTAAAGTTGAGTACCTAACGACGACTTATATGGACTTGGAAAGTTGTGTATGGTAAGTTGTGTCTAGAATTTTATCTTTTGTTTTTCTTTGCGGGAGCAAATCTACTTTAGTAAAAGTGGTCCAATTTTTTTTAGGGGGTAGGGGACCTTATTTGGAGAAAAAAATATTAAATAAAATTTTTGGCGGCGGGCCTTTTTTTCCGAGTTATGGGCCTATAAATTTCTTAATTTATAGTAGAATATGACGATTTATTGTACAACATGTACAAAATAGTTAAGATTTATTATACAACTTGCAAAAGAAACGCGAAATCCGTGCAACACTGGTACGAATAACGGGGAAATACATTTTTCGGCATTTTACCAAGTGACGCGGTAGTAAAAAGCAACCAAAAATGGAAATAACGCGTTCCACCGAAATTTTTGGGTTATTCAACAACAATATAAAGGGACCTGTTCCTGCGGAAGTAATTCCCATTCTACAAAGTTGGGGATTAATTCCGCAGGAAGGGAGTTACCTGTGTCCAAATGGTCACCCATTAAAACTATGCGAAAGGCAGAATATCGATGGATAGGCCTGGTGGTAAGTAATATTGTGATTAAAAAAATCAGTAAAAAATATAATTTTATTATAGCTGTTGGAGCACAGTGAAGAAAAATAAAAAGAAAGCGGTACCGTGCAACACCCAAATCTCATTTAGAAAGGGCACGTTTTTTGAGAAGGCACACCTTTCTATTTGCCAAATACTATTTTTTTTCTTTTTTGTGGGTGGAAAATTTGGAGTTACAATTTATAATGAAGGAGACCGAAATTGAAGGAATCCAAACTGGAGTGGATTGGAACAACATCTGTAGAGAAGTTGTTCTGTTTGGATCCTTCCAAACTGAAATTAAAATAGGAGGACCGGGAAAAACGGTAGAGATAGACGAAAGTAAAGATGGAAAGCGAAAATACCATCGGGGTCATAGAGTGGAAGGGCAGTGGGTTTTTGGTGGTGTAGAGCGTGGTAGTGGGAAATGTTTCATGTTTCCGGTGGAAAAGAGAAACAGGCAAACGTTAATTCCCATTATCAAACGCCATATACTGCCAGGAACCACAATAGTGTCCGACTATTGGAAGGTAAATATAAAAAATCTGTAAAATAAATTAATATTTTTAATAAATTTAGGCGTATGATTCACTCACATATGAAGGGTATGTGCATTACAAAGTTAACCATTCGGTGAACTTTGTAGACCCAGTAAGCCGGCAGCACACCAATACTATTGAAGGTCTCTGGAGACATTTGAAGAGATCTATCCCAGCATATAACCGGAGAAAAACATTTTTCAACGGATATATCCAAAAATTTATATTTATGCGGTGGTGCAAATCCGACGGACTTAACAATTTTACCGAATTTGTGAAATTTGCCGGACTTATGTACAACCCGCTTCAAGTGAACGATGAAATAGGTCGTATAGAAGAATTGGCCGCTGATGATGAGTTGGAATCTGTTTCCGGATACTCTGATTCTTCCGAAGAATCAGAGTATTTGGAAGAGTTTGAGATTGTTGAATTCTCCAGTTCTCAAAACGTGGAAGATCCACTTCTGTAAATATTTGTGTATATTTTTGTGTTGATAGATGAATTGTTTTTGTTTTTTTTTTTTTTTGTTTTGTTTGGTGAACCAAAATCCACTTTTGTACATAATGTATATATTGTTATTTTTTATAGTTTTTTCTTACGTTTATATTATTTTTTGTTGTAATAAGTGATAGAAATGAATTCCTTTTGTGCCTTTTTATGTTCAATAAACATAAAAAGAAACTCTAAGCAAATAGAGTTACTAACTCGGAAAAAGAAGACATAACAATTTGCAATAGCACTTGCAATATCTATTTACAAGAGTTTGCAAATTATCTTATTGGATATTTTGTTGAGAGACATGATCAGAAATTGATCATCTCCTTGTTGGAGCACAAAAAAAAAACCATAGTGTTTATGGTAATACAAAGAGACAGCGGCAGCAAAAAAAAGTTAGCAATAAATAAGAGACTAGTTAACAATTAATAAAACACTGTGTTTATTTAGTAGTTGTGAGAGACTTTTTTGTCCGAGGCAAGTTTCCAAGTTAGGAAAATGGCGCGAGTGTTCTCCAAAACCATTGTCATCGTCATCGTCATCGTCATCGATGGTTGCAGTGGATGTCGTCGTTGCATAGCAATACATCTTGTTCAACTCTGGGTGACCCTCGCGGAAGATTGCCATGGTTGATAGCTAATAATGGCAGAGTTAGCCTCTATAGCTAGTTAGTTAGTTAACTATTTAGTAACTCTGGAGTAGTAGACTGAGTTGAGGCAATTGTCGGCACAAAATAGCCAATCTTAAGCAAGAAGACGGCAGTTACAACCACCAGCAGCCAACGTCCAACGTTCAATTGTCCAAGAATTGCTGTTTTCAGACAATTTGTTTTAGATGTTTAAAACACTTCTGTATTTTGTTAATTTTGGTTTTTGGCTTTCGGTTTTGTTTTCCTAATCCATAATGATCATTAGGACGATCACGTTTTCCCCTTCGTTCCCAGAGAAATATTATATTTGATATAAAAATAAGCTGAAATAATTTTGCACTACTTCAGCAAGTTATTGTAGCCAATCTGGCTACAATGCAAATTTATTAAAATTTTGTTTATTTGAGGTCATGTTGCATGGGAAAAATGTCTTAATCAATTTAGGTGAACATTGGATATTACGATTAATCAAAAGACTTAAGCTACAAACTTAATTGTGTGCCTAAAAAATAAAGAGAAAACAAACGGCACTGAGCGACAAAATAATACGATAGTAATGGATCATACTATAATGAAAATGGTATCCGCAGTAAACTACAATTCAACCTTGGTTTTCTAAAGTTGAGTACCTAACGACGACTTATATGGACTTGGAAAGTTGTGTATGGTAAGTTGTGTCTAGAATTTTATCTTTTGTTTTTCTTTGCGGGAGCAAATCTACTTTAGTAAAAGTGGTCCAATTTTTTTTAGGGGGTAGGGGACCTTATTTGGAGAAAAAAATATTAAATAAAATTTTTGGCGGCGGGCCTTTTTTTCCGAGTTATGGGCCTATAAATTTCTTAATTTATAGTAGAATATGACGATTTATTGTACAACATGTACAAAATAGTTAAGATTTATTATACAACTTGCAAAAGAAACGCGAAATCCGTGCAACACTGGTACGAATAACGGGGAAATACATTTTTCGGCATTTTACCAAGTGACGCGGTAGTAAAAAGCAACCAAAAATGGAAATAACGCGTTCCACCGAAATTTTTGGGTTATTCAACAACAATATAAAGGGACCTGTTCCTGCGGAAGTAATTCCCATTCTACAAAGTTGGGGATTAATTCCGCAGGAAGGGAGTTACCTGTGTCCAAATGGTCACCCATTAAAACTATGCGAAAGGCAGAATATCGATGGATAGGCCTGGTGGTAAGTAATATTGTGATTAAAAAAATCAGTAAAAAATATAATTTTATTATAGCTGTTGGAGCACAGTGAAGAAAAATAAAAAGAAAGCGGTACCGTGCAACACCCAAATCTCATTTAGAAAGGGCACGTTTTTTGAGAAGGCACACCTTTCTATTTGCCAAATACTATTTTTTTTCTTTTTTGTGGGTGGAAAATTTGGAGTTACAATTTATAATGAAGGAGACCGAAATTGAAGGAATCCAAACTGGAGTGGATTGGAACAACATCTGTAGAGAAGTTGTTCTGTTTGGATCCTTCCAAACTGAAATTAAAATAGGAGGACCGGGAAAAACGGTAGAGATAGACGAAAGTAAAGATGGAAAGCGAAAATACCATCGGGGTCATAGAGTGGAAGGGCAGTGGGTTTTTGGTGGTGTAGAGCGTGGTAGTGGGAAATGTTTCATGTTTCCGGTGGAAAAGAGAAACAGGCAAACGTTAATTCCCATTATCAAACGCCATATACTGCCAGGAACCACAATAGTGTCCGACTATTGGAAGGTAAATATAAAAAATCTGTAAAATAAATTAATATTTTTAATAAATTTAGGCGTATGATTCACTCACATATGAAGGGTATGTGCATTACAAAGTTAACCATTCGGTGAACTTTGTAGACCCAGTAAGCCGGCAGCACACCAATACTATTGAAGGTCTCTGGAGACATTTGAAGAGATCTATCCCAGCATATAACCGGAGAAAAACATTTTTCAACGGATATATCCAAAAATTTATATTTATGCGGTGGTGCAAATCCGACGGACTTAACAATTTTACCGAATTTGTGAAATTTGCCGGACTTATGTACAACCCGCTTCAAGTGAACGATGAAATAGGTCGTATAGAAGAATTGGCCGCTGATGATGAGTTGGAATCTGTTTCCGGATACTCTGATTCTTCCGAAGAATCAGAGTATTTGGAAGAGTTTGAGATTGTTGAATTCTCCAGTTCTCAAAACGTGGAAGATCCACTTCTGTAAATATTTGTGTATATTTTTGTGTTGATAGATGAATTGTTTTTGTTTTTTTTTTTTTTTGTTTTGTTTGGTGAACCAAAATCCACTTTTGTACATAATGTATATATTGTTATTTTTTATAGTTTTTTCTTACGTTTATATTATTTTTTGTTGTAATAAGTGATAGAAATGAATTCCTTTTGTGCCTTTTTATGTTCAATAAACTGTATTTTTGTTTTGTTTTATGAAATTAGTATTAGTTCATTTAATGTGCGAAAAATTATTTTAAAAAAATTGCTCGATTTTTTTAAAATAGTTTTTCATTTATTCTGAAACGTATTATTTGGTGTTCTTGATAGTAGAAAGCGCCGCAGTCGAAAAATTATTTTATAAAAATCGCGCGATTTTTTTAAAATAATTTTTCAGTTTTTCTTTAATTTTATTTCTTTCCTTTTTCATTTTTTCTTTAATTTTATTTATTTCCTTTGACACCGACATTGTCCTGATCCGATGAAAAATAAGGAAAATAACGAGGATATATCTCCAAAATTTCAGGGGGCCCGTAACTCGGGAAGTATGGACCGCAGCCAAAAAAAGTACTTTATATATTTTATTCAGAATCAAATTAGCTACCTATGTTGTAAATTTTGGCTGATCCGATGAAAAATAGGGAAGATATTGAAGAATATGTTTTCAAAATTCCGGGGGCCCGTAACTCGGAAAATATGGGTCGCCGCCAAAAAAATTATTTTTATTTTTTATTCAGAATCAAAAGTTCTACCTAAGTTGTAAATTTTGGCCTGATCTGATGAAAAATAGGGAAGATATTGAAGAATATGTCTCAAAAATTTCGGGGGCCCGTAACTGGGAAAATATGGGTCGCCGCCAAAAAAAATTATTTATTATTTTTTATTCAGAATCAAAAGTTCTACATATGTTGTAAATTTTGAGCGAATTGGTTCACTTGTGCTAAACTAGATTTAAGCCAAGTTAAATCGTTTGTGGGAGAGATACCAGATAATATGGGCGATCCTTTAACTCAGAATAAGATAGACATATGTATTACGATATATAAAATTTATAGTCAATCTGCCAATTCTTTTAAAAGTTATCATATACAGTAACGATACAGAGAGATAGACGAACGGACACAGCTCAGATGAGATATCCTCAGAAGAATTTCCTCCAAGCATACTTGTACCCTACGTCTTGGACACTACTTGTGTTACACATGTCGACGTATACTACGGGTATAAATACAAAATACATAATAAAGTTCATTACTGCCCAACTATCAAGTCGTGTGACCATGTCTGGATAAAGTGTAGGGTCCCGGAATACATATTCCTTTGCTACCAATGATTTTGTAAACATCTTCGACCTGATTGCTGTTTGCATCACCTGGAATTTAGGTTAAAGAAATCATGCAACAATTTTGCTGTTGTGCATTTAGTCCTATATATCTACAGGTACCCGTAGTTTTATTTCATTTTCTGCACTTTGCGCCAAGGCATTCATTAAGTTTGGCTTAAATAGCTAAATGTAATGCAATTTAGCTCGGCAAAAAGTGGATATGAAGGCATTAGACTGCAAACATTTAATTTCACATCTGTGAAACGAATAAAGGCTAAGGAATTTCTTTCTTTAAACTGGAATAAGAGTAGGCCTCCTAATGAACTGATGGCTTCATATATACATTTTTGTCAAATTTGTTTGGGTTATCTGAATTCTTGCTGAAAGTTCGCGCGCACTCACGTTTAGATCTGGTACATGTATCATTGTCATGTCCTCTTCATTGACAGTTTTTTTTTTAATGTTTGTTACCTGATGCCTTCTGTTTTGTTTTTTTCGCTTTTAGTTTGTCTCCTTTGCCGCCTTTATATGCAATTTACAGTTGTTTGTTTTTGTTAATTTAACAAACGTGTTCTGTCATTTTTATATATGTTTGCTGGTCTGAATCATTTTTCTACTATTCTGTGTTTCTAAACTTCCTTTATTTACTACGTGCATATGTCTGTTTCGGTCTTGGTTTCACTTTGAAGTTGTAAAGTAATTTGCGCATGTGCATTTGTTTCATTTACCTATGTACTAGCTCTGCGGCGAGTTATTTAGAGCTAAGCTATTTCATGAACTTAAATTAAGTGTCATGTTTCTAGAGGTATGTTTGAACCATATATAATTAGTGCAAGATTGGGTTTCAAGCAGCAGCTACAGCACAAAAAATCTAGTACTTGTTGATAGTATAACTATATGTAAAGAGAAACGGAATAAAACGAATAGTTTACGTTCGTGTGTATTAATTTAAAAATTCTCTTTTGCGCCAACAAATGATTAATGTTTTCGGTTTCGATTCATTAAGGAATGTTGCAATTTATTTTTTGAATGTTGTCAATTTAGATTCAGCTGGACTTCTGATTAAATGGAGGTAGATTTAAAAAAAAACATTTGTAATATTATTGGGAGCAATACTACTCTAGAGTGAAATTAAGAAATAAAATTAAAATAAATGGACTGAATTATATTATTCTCTCCTCTATACTAGAGTGGAAGACCACTGTGGTCTTCCTCTATACTAGAGTCGAAGACAACTGTGGCCTTCCTTTATACTAGAGACGACCACTGTGGTCTTCCTCTATCATCCTCTATTCTTCTTGTCTGCATATTATTCCGGAATTCATATTTATTCTAGACTTGTGTGGTTTTGGAAGTAATTACGTTTGTTGCTTAAGTCTTTTGTTTTTTTGCATCACATTATACTCGAACATTATTCAATCGTCACAATCGATCTCTGTGGTCTTCCTCTATACTAGAGTCGAAAATCATGTGGTCTTCCTCTATACTATAGTCGAAGACCACTGCGGTCTTCCTCCTCATTCATTCTATATTGTTTGTCTAAATATTTTTCCTGAATACATATTTATTCTTGACTTGTGTGGTTTTTGTATGTAATTACGTTTGTTTCTTAAGTCTTTTGTTTTTTGCATCTCCTTATATTCGAACATTATTCTATCGTCACTATTTGATTTGTAATCGATCGATTCAAAGGCAATTGCTGGCTCTCCTCTTGCCACATATGGTTGCAAATGCATAGCAAATAATCTACAACGTTATTTATCTTCAGGTCAAAGTGGTAAAATTGTTTTCTTAATTTGGTCTACCACTGAATGATTTATGGCGCCTTAAATTGGAATACATTTGTTATCTAATTTGAAGCTAAATCATAAACCATAAATCAATGAAATTAAATTTGCACAACAAGAATATTTATGATTTCGGCATAAAACTCGATAAAAGAGTAAAAAAGCAATAATCAGGCCATAGCAAAAAAAAAACAAAAACTATAACACCTAAGGTTATAAAGTCAACAAGTCATGACATATACAAAGTAAAGAAAAATAAAAGAAAAAAAATATTCAAAAAATAAAATTATTTTAAATTAAAAATCTTTATTCAATCGCCCCATTTAGCATTTGAGATTATCTTCAAAAATTATTTAATAAACTAAAGTATTTCAAAGTATTCACTAAAGTATTTGGTATTATTATTATTTTTTCTTTTAATAAACTAAACAATTTTCATTTGGTTTTTGACTTTTTTTTGCACAATAATTTCATTTAATTCTGCCAAACAAAACCGCTGTCTATTAGACAGTCTTATGATTTTTATTGACAACCATATCGCCGACAAACCGCAATTGGTTTGTGTTTTCTAATAAATATAAACATAATCAAATCTCTTTGTGTACAAAATACTGCAGTGCTATTCACTGACCACAATGTCGGTCGGTCGCTCGCTTGAATCGGTGGAGAGCCCCCATGTGGGCGCTGAGATTCCATGAATAAAGTGTTCAAATTCACGCAGAAAAAAAAAACAAAACGCAAAAACGTTTATAGCTGCATTTTTTCTTCTTTACAGTCCCAGAGTTGGAGATGCTAGCTGGCAAAGGCTAAAAAAGAAAAACTGTAGCAGTTTTAGCTGTCATATGTAAGAGATATAATCTCGATAACAGTGACGTAGAAACAATAGGAGATTTCAATAAGGGTAGTGATCAATCGATTTTGTTTATTTTAATCACATTAAGTATACTCCCAGTATATCATTTGAAACGCAAACATTTTTGAAATGTATGGGGAGTTCTCGGACCGTATACGAGTATGTATATGTCCATCTGTCTGTCCCTCAGGTTGGTGCAAGTTATAACTCTCAAAAGTAATAGCCGAATTACTTCTTATTCGGAATGAGATATTTTCTTCAGATTTAGTCAAAGCTGGAAGTATTATCCCATGATTCTGGAACCTTCCCCACAAATGTCTAAAATTCGGTGAATTTGATTACAACATCTATAATAATATTACGACTCTATCAACAAACGAGAGAAGGTCCATGTGGTCCCACCCCTTTAGATAACTTCTTTACATAGGGTCCCAATTGTATCAAAATATAATAACTCATAATTGTAACCAGTAAGGAAAGGCAGAAAGTCGGGCGGGGCCGACTATATAATACCCTACACCTCCCTTACAATGCGATAAAGGTCATTGCGAAAATAATTTGGAATAATTGGTAAATGGGTAGGAACATATTATCTAATTCTGAACCGATAATAGCTAAATTAAGAATATTCGTTCCTAAATTGAGAAACATCTTTCCGGAAAATATTAATGATCGAAAGTAAAGTACAACTTCTATAGCGCGTTGATACCAAATCAGGAGGAACATATATATGGAGGTTATATATAAATCTGAACCGATTTTCCCTGAATACTCATTCATGTAAAAATACCTCTTTCTGTAGAATTTCGTACTGATCGGATATAAAATACAGTCTCTACAGCGCTTACATGTCAAATCGGGGGTAACATATATATGGGGGCTATATCTAAATCTGAACCGATTTTCTCCGAATTTGGCAGTATTCCTTCGTGTAATAAGAAACCTCTTTCTTCCGAATTTCGCTGTGATCGGATATAAAATACAGTTTCTACAGCTATTGAATTTCAAATCGGGGGTAACATATATATGGGGGCTATATCTAAATCTGAACCGATTTTCTCCGAATTTGGCAGTATTCCTTCATGTAATAAGCAACCTCTTTCTGCCGAATTTTACACTGATCGGTTATAAAATAAATTTTTTACGGCGCTTACATGTCAAATCGGGGCTAACATATATATGGGGGCTATATCCAAATCTGAACCGATTTCTTCCAAATTTAACAGTGTTCATTCATATAATAAGAGACCTCTTTCTGCTGAATTTCATACTGATCGGATATAAAATAAAGTTTTTACAGCGCTTACATGTCAAATCGGGGATAACATATATATGGGGGCTATATCCAAATCTGAACCGATTTTAACCAAATTAAATAGGGATCGTCCTTGGGCAAAAAAAAAGATACATATACAGACAGACGGACATAGCTAAATCGACTCAGAAAGTGATTACAAGTCGATCGGTATAATAAGCAATGGATCTATCTCTTCTCCTTTTGGGTGTTACAAACAAATGCACAAAGTCATAATACCCTGTACCACAGTGTGGTGTAGGGTATAACAATATCAAAGAAATATTGTATTTTAAAATATTTCAACAGAGCAATACTTGCGTTCTAGAACGTTTGCAATGTGCAACCACAGATAGTAGTCATCAATAGTCAGGGAAAATGGGAAACTTACCTAAAAAGAAAAGAAAGAAAAAAAACATTTTAATACTTTTTATAAATAATATATTTTTGTATAAATAATTTATATATATATATCATTTCTTTCAAATGTTGTAAATAAATTAAGTCTGATGTCAGGCGGAACCGACTACACCACGCCATTATCCAGCAAAAAATATGGAAGTACTTGCCAAGGAATCCATTTTTAAGTACTTCCAAAGAAGAAGTTTTTTTCACTCCCACATTATTTCTTTTGCACAAGTGGTGAATATAACCGTATTTATAGTTTACTAGCTGATCCCAGCAGACGTTGTCCTGCCCGTTCTATTAGGTATGCACATATTATTGGTTTGATATTCATTGAAAATGCAGATATTTCAAGTTTTAAGAAAAATCACAATAACAAAACACATTGGTCCATCTATCGGGTAGAATCATCATATGAAATCACATACATTTTAAATTTCTCTCAAATCGCTCTGGAAATACGAATTTTGCAAATAACTTGACCGCTTCGCCATTTATCGCGGCGAAAGTAATTCTAAAACACAGATGACCCCGAAATGAACCTATTGTGTAATTTTTAACCCATTCGGTCTTATAGTTTCGGAGATCATGAGTTACTAACAAACGTACAAAGGATTTTATATATAAAGATGAAAAATATAAAATATTAAAATTTTGTTACTACTCGTAAAAATAGGTTTTTTAAAACTGATTAAGTTAGTAAAAAAATACAAAAACAAGTAAGAAAGTTTTAGTCGGGTAAACCGACTAAGGTATACCCTCTCTTTGTGAGTGATGTAATATTGAATTTTCCACGAATTATTCCGTCAGTTTGTATGGGAGGTACCAGAACGGGTTTCATAAATACATCTATTTTTCGCTGAACAGTAGATACTTTAAATACATTGCACTGTGCCGAATCATAAGCGTTAATATGAACTGGTATATTAACGCTATGAGATATGAGATGTGGTATTATTTGGCCATTTTGTGTGGGAGGTACAAAAAGGGGCTTGGTGTAACGTCCATTTTTCACAGGGCTATAGGCATTCTAAAAACATTACACTGTACAAAATTTCGAGTATTTTTATACACTGGTAATAATGTTATAAGCTGTTAACTTTTGGTGCAAAATGGTACCTTTGTGTGAGAGGTACCAAAACGGACATGGCAATATCGCTCATTTTTCACGGGCTATAGGCACTATAAAAGCATTACACTGTACAACATTTCAAGTATTTTTATACACTGGTATTAATGTTATAGGCTGTTAACTTTTGGTGCAAAATGGTGCATTTGTGTGGGAGGTACCAAAGGGAGGTACCAAACTTCGCCCATTTTTCTCGAGTTGATAGCGACTAATTAACTTATTATTAGAATCTTCTGAAATTAACTTACTTAATTTCAGAAGATTCGAATAAATAGTATAGCAGTTATTAAAGAATCAATTTTAACAACATTTTAACACTTTGTGGGGGAGGTACAAGAAGGAGTGGACCAATATAACCCATCTTCGAACTTAGCCGGAGATAGAAAAAATATTACCACATACCAAATTTGAAGTCAATCGGTTACTCCTTTTGAGAGTTGTCGTGCGCACCAGCCAGCAGACAGACAGACAGACGGACGGACATTTATCATTCGACTTAAAATGACCCAAAACGAATATCCGCCGAACATAATTAGGGTCTTAGATCACTCCTTCGATGTGTTACACTTTTGGCCGGCACAAAATATATATAACTGGTATCACTAAAGTGAGGGTATAAAAAAAATAATAAAACAGTTAACCAGTCGGTTCGAGATTCCAACCCGGTCATCTCAATTTAAATATTCCTAGATAAATGGAGCATCCAAAGCAGGTAAGTTAGCTAAAAATGACTCATACGCACAAGTTTTCATATACTCGTATATCCCTGGACAGTAGTAATTCGAACTCGTTCGTGGCCGTGAGCGTTAACATGCTATGTTATGCTGCTGCAGCGCTAGGAGACCCAGGTTCAACTCACAGCAAGACCAAAAATTTCTCTTGGAAACAATAAAAAAATGTCATAAAAATAAAATTGAAAAAAATTAAAGAAACAACTTTTGTTTTTATTTTTTCGAGCATATAGTTAACATCCCTAGAGTACTGCCAAATAATGAATAAAATGGCGCGAGAAGCTCATGTTAAACTCATCGTTGATGATCCAATGGAAAAGTACTTCTGGAAGTTCATTTTTTGGTGAGTAGTTCATAATATTCTAATAGCCAAATAGGCAAATATAAACCTATTTCCTCCAAATTTGTTAGGGCCTGTTTCTGTAACTTTTTTTCGTTCGTCTACTGCGAACGATCAAAAATCACTCAATTATTCCGAGATATCTATAAATCACACAAGTTTATAATTCGTTGTGTCTGTAGAAAATCATGTAAAAAGCTTGTTCCTAAAATATTTTTAACCTGCGTTTTATAGAATTCAAGTAATAGCTGAGAGAATTTTGATCGTTCGCCGTAGACGAACGAAAATAAGTTACAGAAACAGGCCCTTAGTGTATGGTTTTCATAAATTAAATGTAATTACACGGGTCGGCTCCCGAAGTTTTATTAAAATGCAATTACAAATTCTGTGATTTAAATTTTTTATTCTACACTACTCCTTGGTGCAGGTGTTTGGGACGCCTAAAAATACTACTGCTAAGTATACCGATTAGAGTTCGACCGATTAATCGGCTTCGGCTTCGGCCTTCGGCAAAAAATTGATAATCGGCCTGCATTCGGCCTTCGGCCAAAAATGGCCAATTACCGAATCCGATTATTTTTATTTTATTACTAAAAACTCGGAAATTATTTTTAGCTATATACGTATTTGTTCAAAATTTGTTAATTTTTTACAATTATTGACCAATACAATTTAAGATTGGAAGGAATTTGTCGTCAGATGATCAAAATAATCGTACGACCAATCTTAAAGTATGAACAACCCTCTTGAAATTCGCTTAATCGCCGAACGCCGACGCATTAATTTTGTCTATTTGTACTGACGCAAGAATAAGAAAAAGAGTAACAAGATGTTTTTCGGGGGTGTTCTCCCTCGCCAACTACAACGTTAAAACACAAAAAAAAAGAGTGACACAGCAAGATATAAAGATTTTTTTCGAAGAAGAAATATAAAGAAATCAAAAAAATCATTGTTTGTGCAAGTTGTTTAAAGAATAAAAGGTAAGTTAATTTTTTGATTATTAGCAATTTAATCAACTTTATTTTTCATCTCCAGAATGTCTACAATTAATCCAATATGGAATTTTTTCGAAAGAAAAGATGATAATGCACAATGTTACTCTTGCAGCAAGTTTCTATCGCTAGGCAGCAATGTGCGGAAAAAGCAGACGGTTACTAATTTGAGAAATCATTTGGAAAAAATGCATCTTGATGAGTGGGAACGTTTAAAAGATCTTCAGTGCGCAAGGAAACCTGAACAGCCAAAAACAACAAATCTGCCAAAGGAAAAACAAACTACTCTAACATACATGGTGGACAAAATGTCGCAATGGTCCGAGGACAACCCAATTTCTCAGCGCATTGACAAATCCATAATGGACCTCATTTTGGTTGACATGTTACCATTCAATATTGTCAGTGGATCTGCTTTCCAAAGGTTAAATTTTAACGACCCAAAGGCAAAACAAAGATATAACTTAAAGACCGAGAAATTTTTTCGAGAATTAATGGTTGAAACGTATGAAAAAGTTAAACAGAAGATAAAACAGAAAATATACGAGTCGGAATGGATAAGCTTCACAACTGATATTTGGTCCAGTAAGGGAAATACCTGTTCTTTACTGAGCTTTACAGCGCATTTCATAAAAGCGGGAATTCGAGAAAAAATTGTACTAGGTGCAGTTGAAATGACCGAAGACCACAATGGTATGTTTTTGATATGAAATATAACATACATATTTTACTCAGAATAATATGTTTTTAGGTAAATATATATCTGACAAGTTACGTGAAATAATTAATGCTTTTGAAATCGAAGACCGTATTCATGTTGGAATATGCGACAATGCCGGAAATATGGGCTTGGCGATGAGAATGTTAAATGTAGATCATTTTGGTTGTGTTGCCCATACGTTACAACTTGTAATTAAGGACTCAATACATAAGAACAAACCCATTCAAATACTGATTGAAAAATGTAGAACGATAGTTCGTCATTTTAAGAAATCTGAAAAAGCTACTCGTCAATTCAAAAAAATACAAGAAGAATGCGGCTTGGTTCAGCATAAATTGATGCAAGATATTCGCACTAGATGGAACAGCACATATCTTATGTTTGAAAGACTTGTGGAACAGCGTACTGCTTTAAACCTCTATGCTGCTGAAGAGGGGGATATTTCATTAATCACATCAAATGAATGGTCCACTATTAAGACCTTGTTGACCTTGTTGGAAGGATTTTACGAGGCAACATTGGAAATATCATCTGATCAGTCATGCGTCTCTGTAGTTATACCGTTAATCCAAATGTTAAAATCTAATTTGGAAAACTCGACTGCAAATATAGTTGGTTTTAAAGAAGACTTAAACAAAAATTTGGCGAAGAGATTTGATTTTCTATCAAAATCAAAAAGCTTAATAGTTGCCACAATTCTTGACCCACGATTCAAAAATAGATATTTAAATGAATATCAGGTAAAATATATATTTATTGATATAACTTCTTGAACTCATAACTAATGAGTTTATTTTTGAACTTTCAGTTACAAATTGCCAAGAAACAATTATTGGAAGAATTCGACTCATTACATGGAGACCCTAACAACAACACTCCCAATACAACAGATGTTGACATACCAAAAGCTACAAAGACTAGATCGTCGCTTTGGGAAAAACACGACACAATGTCTGTTACAACAGTCGAAAGCGCTTCTAAGTCAATCCTTGAGTACGAACTTGACATGTACCTGCAGGAAAAACCAAAACAAAGAAATTGTAACATATATGAGTTTTGGGAATCTTCCCCATTTCCAACCTTAAAAAAAGCTGCTATGAAGTACTTGAGTGCTCCCCCAGGAAGTGTTGCTAGTGAGCAGCTTTTTAGTGCCGCAGGAAGACTTTATGCAGATAGAAGGTCAAATTTAAAAGGAATTAGTGCAGAAAAGATTTTGTTCTGCCATTACAATATTAAATACCTAAAGTTTGAATATTAATTTAGGCAACACAAACAAAATTTTGAAATCCTACTTTCGTAATGAATTGATCTCCTTTATTTCTACCCGCAATTAATGTTAATTCGTTCAATGAATTTTTTATAACATTTTAATAAAAGCCATATTTCAAACCATTTTCATATGAAAAATATTTTCTGTATGTTTACAAAAAATTCGGCTTCGGCCGAATTTGAGAATTTTTGCCGAAGTTCGTCTTCGGCTTCGGCTTCGGCCAAAAAAACCGCCTTCGGTCGAACTCTAATACCGATCGACAAAGAATCACTACCTGTTTGGACAGGGATAAAGTCTATAAAAATTATAAAATTTATATTTAAGCTCTATATTTTTTATTTGTATCCCCTCACCTTACAGAGGAGGGTATATATCATTTGCTACGGGCCAAAAGTGTAACACAAGTATGTTTGGTGGAAATTCGATTTTGGTCATTTTAGGTAATTTAAGTAATATCCGTCCTACCGTCTGTCTGTCTGCTGGCTGAAGCGCACGATTACTCTCAAAAGGAAAGGTAACCGAGTGACTTGGAATTTGGTATGCGATAATATTTTTCTTCATCTCCCTCTATATAGTACTTTCCCCACGAAGTTAGCATTTATTGAAATATTATAACTTCTTATAATATTATAACTTCTGAACTACTTAATCGAATCTTCTGAAATTCCACACATAGTATGTTTAGTTTATTAGTCGCTATTACTTCGAGAAAAATGGGCGAAGTTTAGGTTTAGGTTAGGATGGCACCCGTTACTTTTTTGCCAACTCAGACCAGTTAAGGTCCTGAATGTGCCTCATCGAAATCAAGCTGTTTGATATAAAAATTTATTGATAGTACGAATATCGGTACCGGAAAGATCTGCTAGACTGCCTAGAAAGGCCGACTCCAGTATGTCCAATCGTCGTTTGCTCAAAGCGGACAAGCGCTCAATGCTCTCCACTTCTTCCTCATCGCCACAGCTTCTGCAGAAGTCATTGGAGTCAATACCCAATCTTCTGGCGTGTTTGTTGATCAGGCAATGTCCCGTCAAAACTGACACTAAAGTAGGCAGTCTTTTCCTCTCTAGTGCGAGGAGATATTTTGACCTTCTCCAGTCATATATTGGCCAGATATGTCTAGCTACCCTACAGGAGTCGATTTCTGTCCATCTTTCGTTGGCCTCTTGCCAAAGCAAAGCTTGCTTAGTGGCGTATCAGTATATGCGAATTCTTCGAGAATTTGTAATGTCATCCATTTCCTAGCAAGTTCATCTGCAGTTCCCCCAGATATTCCTATGCCCAGGCACCCAAATGAGGTGTATATTAAACTGCTAAGCCTTCTCGTTAAGAGATCAGCGGCAGTCGAGGGCTGTTTGTAAATTTAGGGATGTTGCCTCCACAGAATTGATGGCACTCTGGGTGTCCGAGTAAATGACAATGTCAGTGTTTATTACTATGTTGCGACTCAGCCACTTGGCGACTTCTCATAATGCCATTATTTCGGCTTCACAGACACTGCAGGTATCTGGTAGTCTGTAAGCTATATCCACACTAAGTTCTTTACAGTGTACTCCGAAGCCAACCTTTTTATAAAGCTTCAAACCATCCGTATAGAAGAAGGAATGGTTTCTATTATCTGGTATTCTGTCAACCCATTCATCTCTGGCTGGTATCATAGTGATGTGGTTCCTCTCGAAGGTGTACACCGTTGGTATATAGTCCACTCAATCGGTTACCATAGCACTACGCTTTGATATCCTCATGTGACTGTATTTTTTGTATAGGAAGTTTAATCCTAGTGCCGGTCTACAGCCACCGCGACTGTACAGACATCCTGCAGGAATACGAGTATAAGGCAACGTTGCCCTTCCTTTCACGTTTCAGTGCGTTAAGCCTAAAATTTGCGTCATAACTACTATTCAATAGGACTAAACTTGGTGTAAGGTTTATCCCGATGTGAATATATCGGTTTCTTAAGTTGACTCAATTGACATGAAATCCCCCATCTAATGAATTTCTTTGAAAAAAACGCACTTATTGTTAAGGAAATTCGAAAGTTTTTTATTTAATGTGAAGTACAATCGACACAATTAAGTTCTAAATAAAACGTCATTCAAATGGCCTCCACGACTTCTTCTGCAGGAACGAATTCGATGAACCCAATTTTCGAGCACTTTTTCCACTAAATCAAGTCGTATGTCATGAATGGCACGTTCAATATTCACTTGTAAAGCTTGAAAAGAGTCTGGTTTATTTCGAAAGACCAATGACTTCAAATAACCCCACAAGAAATAGTCTAATAGTGTTAAATCACAATTTCTTGGAGGCCATTCAATATCACAATTTCTTGAAATAATCAAGCCTCCAAACTTTTCTCGCAACAATTCAATTGTTTCATTTGCTGTGTGGCACGTAGCCATAATCGGTCAATGGAAAAAAGATAGCTCTTAACGAGAGCTAAAATATTGCTCATGAGTGTTAAGGTCGTAGGTGAACTGGAAAGTGTTTTTTTTTATTTAAAAAAATGGACTTAACATCATTTTTAAATGTGAACGGAAAATTTATTTTTGCTCTAGCTCCTTAACGGTACGTCCTTTATCTTCTTCTAATATAATTTGTTCATCCCTTCAACGATTTCAAAGATATCTGAATTTTTTGAGCAAATTTTAATAACTGTTTTAATTCAAACCACTTAAAAACATAGAAAAATTCGGAATTATAATATTCTTATAGATTTACCGAACAGCCTGATCGGTTATGATTAAAATGAGGCTAATTAAGGGACTAGCCCCATACCAAGGTGCCGCTCGGCACAATTATTTTATTATATTAATAACTTTTCTAGTTAATATTTATTTATAGATATGGCTCCTATAGAAAAAACTTCCTTGATTTGAATACTTTATATAAAATGAAATTTTTATTATTGTACTGTGGAGTGCGATCCATATAAAAAACAAAAATACAATAAACAACATACATATCGTTCGGAAGGTCTAAGTTTCTTCTTTACAAATCCGTTCAGAGATTGAAAATCGGATAATAAATGACAACGTTATAGTTTAAGTGCACCAAGGGTAAGAAAATCGATTTTTTCGGGATTTTGGGGGTGTCCGGCAAATTACACAGAACAAACGTTGTTTTACTCGACAAAACTTTTAAGAAAAATAATATCGCAGTTTTTGTTTTTTGGTGTAGAGTATCATATAGTCGGCTCCGCTCGACTTTATCCCTTCCTTAATGGATTTTAGTTTGGCCTCCAGAAAGGACATATCGAAAAGTCCATTGGGTTTAAATCTGGAAAATATAGGGGCCATTGTTGCAAAGAAACGAAGCTTGGGCCCCTTTTTTGTAAAAACATTGGATTTTATGGGATTATGCCAAGTGGTGTTAAGGCTCCCAATGGCTTCTGTCGAATTATTGATGTGTCGAAGGTAACAAAACATCGTTTAAAATCTTTTCACGGAAGATTTGTTTATTTACATTTACGCCCCCGTTCAATGAGAACGAATGGTGAGCGTATGGTCAGAATAGCAAAATTAATACCGGCAAAATATTTCAATTTAAAAGAGTCTTAATTAAGTTCCTAACAATATTGCCTTTTGAATATATTCATTATCTCTCTCTGAGCTTCATGCAAAACAAAAGACTTAGCACACAAACTTTATTAGATTTCTCACCGAAATAGTAAATACACGCAATAAATAACTTAATAACCCTTTGCAAACATCCCGAAATCGCCGCTACTGACATCCGCACAAAACATATTTGTTATGCTGCAAACAGCAGGCTATTGTTGGCGTTCAAAATGGTCAACAACGACAGCGATACGCCGCATCAGGAGCTCTGACTCTGGGCCATAACGTTGACCACCACCACCACTCAATAACGGGAAGGAAAGAGAAACAATTGCTTGACTTCGATTGGCATGCAATTGTGGCCTAAATGTCTTAACACAAAAGCCTCCTAATATCATACACATTGTGGCGGTGTGACGCTGATGTTTGTGACTGCTATCTCTTCAATTTATGCACATATGGGGTCCCATGTTCCATGTTTTTTCATTTTTCTATTAATCTCACGAAATATTGTTTCTATACTATGTATGGCGTTTCTTTGATTTGTTTTTTTTCTTTCAGCACAAAGAAAAATGAGATACAATATACCATTGGCGGGAGAACATCATGAACAATTTCAAATAATGGCCAATGGGTTCCTCAGCACAAGACGACTCTTTCCTCCCTTCCCCCAAAAACAATCAGAAAAAATATACCGGGTACAAATAACCATTAACACCGCATTCACATTCAGATTTAGATTTCATATATCAGCAATAAATCTTAATTTTATAAATTGGTATTCGTTTGGGGTTCAATTTAGCGGCGTTTAATTGAAACCATAGTTAAACTTTCACACATTATTTTTTTTTTGTTTGCTTCTTTCCGCATTTGCTCTTTTTTTTGGTTGTTTTTCGAGGTGTTAATTGATTTATCCATATTTATACTGCAGTTTGTGTGAATTGATTTTTGATTTCGTGGTTTTTATCTTCCTGAATATACTGCAATGCAAAAAAAATGGTGTACGTGTGGTTGTCTTTGCGTTATTTGGCAGTAACTAATTTGTTATTAATCATTTCCAGAACAGTAGACTGCGGTGTGATATCTTAAGTGCTTTAATCTATATCGAGTTCAAAATTAATTAATTGCATATGTTCGTTCGAAAGCAAAATGTTTTTTTTTTTCATATACGAATGATTTAAGCAATTAACAGAAGGTTAGCATTCACATCACAATTGTTTTAAATGATTATTTAAAGTTGTGAATGATTTAGAATTGCTTAATTTGTATGTAGTTGTCTGTATTTGTATTCAACAAAAAATACCTATTTGATGTATTAAATAGTATTTTAATTACAATTAGTCATACGCTCTCATTCTGTCATGGAAATTGGCTGCTTGGAAACATATGTTAACATAGTCATTAGCAATTGATGTATTCATATAAAATACAAGTATTGTATTCTTATGTTGTTTTAATGTCGTGATATGCATATATGCAATATTATTATAAAAGAAACGAAAAATAAAAAATCTATATATTATTTGATATACTCCAAATGTATAACACATCGAAAGAGTGACCTAGAAGCAAAGTTTTCTCAGCGAACATTCCTTTTAGGACATTTTAAGTAATTTTAGCAATGTCCGTCCGTCTGGCTGGTGCGAACGATAATAGCGTCCAGTACATACTCGTATATGTAGATCCAGATCGATTTAAATCATTTTCTCTAAAAATCGCATAACAAAATCAATCTAGGAGCAAAAGTAAGACATATACTTATAAGCTCGGACCGACTCTACTTTGAATTTTTTAATTTTTTTTGCTTCTTGCTACTTTTTATTTTTTAAGTACTGTTTTGACCTCTAAAATGCAGGACGACTTTGTAGAACATGGCTTCCCAACAATTTCAACTAGAAAATTTCATGCCCACAAATAATGATCAGAAATAGTATTTTTGTTAGTATGATTAATACTCGTAAGAATTAAAGCGATTAAAAGTAAACTTTGAGGCAATTTTATAAAAGTGGAATTAATGATTCAAAATCTTTAAATAGAATACATGAAGGGAAATTAATAGAAAATTAAGAAATTTACAGCGACGACGAAATTTTTTATGAAATAAATGTTCTTGATTCTTGAGAGATAAATGAATATTATTGATTTAGAATTTTTAAAAATTGTTTCTCTGTATGGATCGATTTTAAAAGGGATTCTTTTTTCCGAAAACTTCTTGTTCACAGATGGTTCTTAAAAAATAAAAACAAAAGTGGGCGGCGTCAAAAGAGAGCCTATTTAAAAATATTTAAAATTTTAATATCTCACAAAGTCTTGATCGTAGAAGAACTATCATACGTTAGTTGATTTATTACCGAAAATTCCTCATTTTTGTGTATATTGAGGAATATAAGTCCATAAAATCAAAACCAAAAAATGTTGAATGTTACAGTTTAAAAAAAATTTTAATTTCCATGGAAGGTACATGTAATATTTTGACTACACGCATTAAATTTAAGTTAATTATGAGGGCCACAAATGTTAGAAATTTATCTTTCACGTAGAAACTGTGGTTTACTAACTGTCATTAAAAAACAAGTAAGAAAGTTCAGTCGGGTAATCCGACTTATGAATCCCCACACCTTGAGTCACAAACAAATATTCGTAAATTTATTTTTATACCCTACACCACACTGTGGTACAGGGTATTATGACTTTGTGCATTTGTTTGTAACACCCAAAAGAAGAAGAGATAGACCCATTGTTTATTATACCGATCGACTTGTAATCACTTTCTGAGTCGATTTAGCTATGTCCGTCTGTCTGTCTGTCCGTCTGTAGACGTATTCTTGTAATCAAAGTACAGGTCGCAATTATGGTCCGATCTCAACGAAACTTTGCACATATCTTTTTTTAGGCCCAAGGACGATCCCTATTGAATTTGGTTAAAATCGGTTCAGATTTACATATAGCTCCCATATATATGTACCTCCGATTTGGCATATATGCACTGTATAAGCAACATTTTGTAACCGATTTGTACAAAAATTGACAGAGAGTAGTCTCGTGATACACTTAGATACAATACAAAATTTGGGGGAAATCGGTTCAGATTTATATATAGCCCCCATATATATGTTGCACCCGATTTGACATGAAAGCGCTGTAGAAACTGTATTTTATATCCAATCAGTACGAAATTCGGCAGAAAGAGGTTGCTTATTACATGAAGGAATACTGCCAAATTCGGAGAAAATCGGTTCAGATTTAGATATAGCCCCCATATATATGTTACCCCCGATTTGAAATTCAATAGCTGTAGAAACTGTATTTTATATCCGATCACAGCGAAATTCGGAAGAAAGAGGTTTCTTATTACACGAAGGAATACTGCCAAATTCGGAGAAAATCGGTTCAGATTTAGATATAGCCCCCATATATATGTTAGCACCGATTTGACATTCAAGCGCTGTAGAGACTGTATTTTATATCCGATCAGTACGAAATTCGACAGAAAGAGGTTTCTATTTTACATGAATGAGTATTCATGGAAAATCGATTCAGATTTATATATAAGCTCCATATATATGTTCCTCCTGATTTGGTTACAAAGCGCTATAGAAGTTGTACTTTACTTCCGATCATTACAAAATTCTCCAGAAAGATGTTTCTCAATTTAGGAACGAATATTGCTTAATTTAGCGATTATCGGTTCAGAATTAGATATATCCGCATATATATGTTCTTACCCATTTACCAATTATTCCAAATTATTATCGCAATAACCCTTATCGCATTGTTAGGGAGGTGTAGGGTATTATATATAGTCGGCCCCGCCCGACTTTCTGCCTTTCCTTACTGGTTTTTATTGTTTCAAATAAATTATTATCAATTTAAATTGCATTTAATAACTTCAAAGAATGTACTCGCATTAAAGTTATAAGCTGTTAACTTTTGGTGCAAAATAGTCCATTTGTGTGAAAGGTACCAAAACGGACGTGCCAATAATGCGCTCTTTTTCCGGACTCTAGGTCTATAAAAGCATTAAACTGTACAACATTACAAGTATTTGTAGGAACTGGTATTAAAGCTATAAGCAGATCACTTTTCGTGCAAAATGGTCCATTCGTCCCCAAAAGGGACGTGGCCAATTCGCCCAGTTTTCTCTGGAGTCTATGTATTATGAGAGCATTATACTCTATAAAATTTCAAGTATTTGTATCCACTGGTATTAAAGTTATAAGCTGTTAAATTTAAGTGCAAAATGGTCCATTTGTGTGGGAGGTACCAAAAAGGGCGTTCCTATAATGAACACTTTTCTCTGGACTCTAGGTACTATAAAAGCATTACACTGTACACAATTGCAAGTATTTGTATGCACTGGTATTAATGCTATAAGCAGTTAACTTTTGGTGTAAAATGGTCCATTCGCGTAGGAGGTACCAAAAGGGACGAGACAACTTCGGCCATTTTTCTCGGGGTGATAACGACTAATAAACTAATATGTGTGGAATTACAGAAGATTCGAATAAGTAGTATAGAAGTTATCAGAGAATCAATACTTCACTAAATGATAACCCTTTGTGAGGGAGGTACTAGAAGGAGTGTACCAATATGGCTCATCTTCGAACTTAGCCTAAGATAGAAAAAAGTATTACGACATACAAAATTTGAAGTCAATCAGTAACTCTTTTCGAGAGTTATCGTGCGCTCCAGCCAAACAGACAGACGACAGACGGACGGACATTGCCTAAATGACTTAAAATGTCCTAAAACGGATTTCCGTTGAACATACTTGGGATCTTAGGTCACTCCTTGGATGTGTTACACTTTTGGCTCGTATCAAATGATATATACCCTCCTCTCTAAGGTGAGGGGATAAACACAAGAGAAGGAAAAAACTGAATAAAACTTTAAAATACTGGATTTTTGTTTTGAAAAACATTAATATTTATTGAAAGAGTCGGCGAGTGCTTAGTTTTAGATTAGTTTTAAAAGTTATTAAACTTAGGGCCTTTTGTTATTTTTTACGGTAGAAGTTAAAAATAAGATGTGAGGTTTAAGTAAAAACGTATAAAATAAGGCTATTCACGTATTAGTTATTGAAGAAAACAAAGTATAAATACTAATAATATACAAGACAGGGAACTTTTAAAATGCAGATGCTATAGGGCAAATTATGCTAAATATTTATTAAATCAACTGTCAAGATTTTTTATAGATATTGAAGGTGGTCCCATTTTTGCTTCTAAATTGCTATTTTTCTCTATAATGACATTTGAGGATAATACTTAGATCTCTGCGATAGCAACTTATACTGCTGGAAAGCCTCACATGTTCTAAATATATGTAGATGAAAATAAGCCTCAAAACGCAGACAAAATGATATTACGCCCCAAAATAGTTTTTGTTGTTTGACATGCATTTTTTGGACCCATAGTGATAAAAATACTGAGGAGTATTTTCTTGGGACAAATGATCATTCCGTCGGAAAAATCTGGTTGGAAATATAATTTCTTACTATCTTTGTGACAATAATGGGACCGCAATTTTGGTTACTCCGATTGCCAATTTTGTACAAATATACGTCATTGTTCATTACACAGAACAGCATTTTTCAGATGATTTGATTTAGGACTCAATTCTCCAAAAATAAGAACTTCTGCATCATTCGTTTAGTCCAGTTGCCTCAATTTATAATTTAATAGTCATACGACTTTTTTTGCTCAAGGTCGATTTTTAGCACTTTTTCTATATTTTTTCTCGGTATACCGTACAGAATATGTATATCTTTTGTGTCTGAAGGAAAAAAATGCGGAACAAACCTACCCGAAAAAAGTGCATCCAGTGGACGTATAGCTACTTTCACGTCCAATTCTCAGAATTGAGTCCCAAAACCATGTGTTGTACTGTGCTATGATTGCAGCTGACGATCATTTAGGAATCTGGTGTAAAATAATAGTTTTAATAGCGTTGCGTTATGGGTGAATGAAACATTTTCGGCACCCTTGTAATATGCTTAATATTATATATTTGAAAATATGTACGGATTACGTTCGTTTCTAATTTCCCGTGCATTTACTTTTTCAGAAATCTCTATAAGACCACAAAAAAAATCTTTCGAATGGCTTCGGAAAATGTTGAACATTTCCTTGATGCACTTCTTTTGTAATATTGCGACGAACATGGTCATCCAAGTTTTTTTAGATGGTTTTAGGGAAAGAACATTTTGAGATGAGCTCAAATATGGTTTACCGTTCATTTTTCTTTTCTATTTAATGTTTAAGATTTACGTCCATTCAGAAAAAAATATTGAAAAATTAATCTCAACACCTCATCCACTCCTTGTGGAACAAATAACATTTACAATAATCCCCGATCTCTTTAATTACAGGTAGATTAATCCAACAGCTATTATCCAATATATTATCCAACAATAACAATTTTTTTTTAAATTTTAAATATTTTCTTGTTATACTAAAATTTTTAAATAAAAAAAATACAAAATTACAGTATTTTTGCAATTACATTTAGATGACATATATTTGTCCATAAAGATAGCTGGGAAATTGAAAAGTCAGTTCAGCGGTGAATCTGTGGATAAACTCATCATGTCTTTCAAACATTTTTCTGAAAATATGTTTCCTAAAAAACTTGGCGGTCTAAGTTGTCCCGTCAATCCTAAAAAAATCGAAAGTCATAGATATCAGGAAGATTTTTCAGTGGTAAAATTTACAGAAATGTTCCTCCTAAAAAAATGTTGCAGCTTCTTTTTTAGGCCTTTTGTGAAAACTCCTGTCGAATACAGATACAAGTTCTTCGTTTTTAAAATAAGTACATTTGTACACATAGTACTTCGGACTATGTGTCTTAATTCGTATATTGATTTTGATGTTTTTCTCTGGGTTGTTCTCTTCCACGTAACATTTGTGCGACCTCTTTTTCTTGCACCTTGTGGATTTCATTACGGAGCGTGTTGCCAAAGCATCTGTTTTTGCGAAGACGTATATCTTTTGAGATTTCTTCTTGCTTGGTTATCTCCCATAGTCGTTGATTGGTTATGGTATTAGACCACCAAATATTTTAAGAATGGATATAAGACATCTATTTAAGAAAGTTAGCATTTTGTTCGTAGTTGAGTTTGGGACTAGCCATGTTTCGCATCCATTCAACAAAACATTTGTGTCGCAGCTGTTGAATAATAGTATTTTAGTGTGTAATCTTATGCTATTGCTGCGCCACATATTGCCGAGCATTCCAAAGGCAGCTCTGGCTTTCCGTATCCTGCATTCCATATCAGTTCTTACTCCTCCATCCATCGCAACTTTACTGCCAAGGTATTCAAACTCGTTGACGTTCTGCATGTTGTTTCCATTTAAAATAATATTGCATTAACTGCAGAATTAATTGTCATGCATTTAGATTTTTCAGTGTTCACTTTCAGACCTACTTTATGAGCTTCTTTTGTCAAGCAGCTAACTTTGTTCTGCATGTCATCATGCCTGGCCGCCAGTAACGCTACATCCTTCGCATGGACATGCACCGTCCGTAAGCTTGCTGGTTAGTCTCCAGGGAATCATCAGTTGTCTAGAATTGACAGTATCGAATACTATATCCAGAGCAGTTTAACGCCACATTTGGTGGTAAATGATTCGCTTAGGCATCTTTCGTGAAGTACTCTACAAGCATTTCCATCATAGCTGTTTGACATAAGCCGAGTAATCTTCCTTGCCTATACCTCTGGCTTCTAAAGCTTTGTATATAAATTCTCCTCTTAAGGGCATCCATGGCATCTAAGCCATAGATGCCACATTTTTGGCTAAAACTCGGCAACTTTCGTTTTATTTTTAAAAGAAGTAACTGGAAAAAGATTTTTTTCATATATAGAATTGAATGCAATCCATAGTGCAGGGTATACAATATTCGGCACGGCCGAGCTAATTACCATTCTTTCTTTTTACAATTAACTTATATATTAAAACCAGTAAGGAAAGGCAGAAAGTCGGTCGGGGCCGACTATATAATACCCTAAACCTCCCTAACAATGCGATAAGGGTAGAAACATATTATCTAATTCTGATCGGACATAAAATAACATTTTTACAGCGTTTACATGTCAAATCGGGGATAACGTATATATGGGGGCTATATCTAAATTTTGACTGATTTCTTCCAAATTTAAAAGTGTTCATTCATATAATAGGAAACCTCTTTCTGCCGAATTTCATACTGATCGGATATAAAATACAGTTTTTACAGCGCTTACATGTCAAATCGGGGGTAATATATATATGGGGGCAAATTTGGAATCTGAACCGATTTTCTCCGAATTTGGCCGTATTCCTTCATGTAATAAGAAACCTCTTACTGCCGAATTTCACACTGATCGGATATAGAATAACATTTTACAGAGCTTACATGTCAAATCGGGGGTAACGTATATATGGGGGATATATCTAAATCTGAATTGATTTTCTCCGAATTTGGCAGTGTTCCTTCATGTAATAAGAAACCTCTTTTTGCCTAAATTCGCGCTGATCGGATATAAAATACAGTTTCTACAGCGGTTACACGTCAAATCAGGGGTTACATATAAATGGGGACTATATCCAAATCTGAACCGATTTTCTCCGAATTTAGCAGTATTCCTTCATGTAATAAGAGGCCTCTTTTTGCCGAATTTCGCACTGATCGGATATAAAATAACATTTTTACAGCGCTTACATGCCAAATCGAGGGTAACTTATATATGGGGGCTATATCTAAATCTGAACCGATTTCTTCCAAATTTAACAGTGTTCATTCATATTATAAGAATCCTCTTTCTGCCGAATTTCATACTGATCGGTTATAAAATATATTTTTTACAGCGCTTACATGTCAAATCGGGGCTAACATATACATGGGGGCTATATCTAAATCTGAACCGATTCTAACTAAATTCAATAGGGATCGTCCTTGGGCCAAACAAAAGATATGTGTAAAGTTTCGTCGAGATCCGACCATAAATTCGACCTGTACTTTGATTACAAGAATACATGGACAGACAGACGGACAGACAGACGGACATGGCTAAATCGACTCAAAAATTGATTCTATGACGATCGGTATAATAAACTATGGTTCTATTTCTTCTCTTTTTGGGCGTTACATACAAATGCACAAAGTCATAATACCCTGTACCACAGTGTGGTGTAGGGTATAAATAGTGTTAAGAAAAACGAAAGACTTAAGACACGAACTTTCAACACATAAATGGAGAAATCCTACTTCAAACTAAAAATTAACACCGAATTTTTTTAGCAACGAATTAATATCTCTGTTCCTTTACCTACTACAAGTTACTTTTCAAAAATTTTTTACAACAACAACATGGTAAAAGTGTTAACAATTGTTGAAATTATACTAACTCCAATTAAAAATAAATACATCTGCAATATGTTTTCTATGTGATATTTACGTTTATTATATTATTTCCAGGGCAGAACGGTATAAAATCGAAATGTTTCCACGAAAGCCTCTGTACAAAACTCCATTATCAATTCATATTTTCAAAAGTGGAGTTTGATCACAAGAATGAACAATGAGAAACACAAATGAATATTAGAAGAAACTCACGAAGATATAATAATAAGCTCTTATGACGAAAGTAAAGCAAAATAAATTTTGAGATTATAAGATTGCATTTTTTCTATAATTTTACCATTTCATTGCATTTTAACGTAATATTCTCTTCAACTTCTGACACATCGATATGTTTGGATTTTATGAACGATTTAAAGTGCATTTATGAAAATAGATTATTTTTTATTTCTATCCATTTTCTCACTGAAAAGTCGAGTTAATAGATCACAGGATACTTCTTATTAACGAATTGGTTTTTGGTCATGGAAATATAATAATATTTTCTTGTCCTTTATTGTGAGTGCCTAATGCTAAGAGGTTTTTTGATTCATAAAAGGATTTTTTGCATAAATAAACTGTTTTAGAGTTAATTAATTTTAGACTATTATTCAGAAAGAAAATGTTTCTCACCCAATCTTTTTTTGTAAAGGATAAGTGCTCCATCTTGTAAGATTTTGGCCTTGCAAATGGCAACTTTTTTTTTTGCAAAATTTTAAATCCAAATGATTGATGTTCCCAGATGTCTCATTCTGTTCCTAATCAAAACAATACGTATGCAAATCAAATTTATTTAGCATGGATTTATGTATGGAAAACTGGTTCGTTTGTTCATTGGTCAATGCAATCCGAATTCCAAAAAAGAGGTTTCATTTTTATTTTCAATTACACAGAAACCATTAACAAAAAAACTAGACTAGCCATGTTTGACGGCAAACATTTGCAAACTTGACACTCTTTTTTTTTTTGTTATAAATACAAACATGTTTTGATTTATTTTTTTTTTTTTTTGGTATTTTAAATTATAGTTTTGTATTTAAATTTTTTGGTTCGATCGACAAAGCAAGCATTCACATGCAATTCTCGTCATATTTCAATTTCAACACGTGTCGGTGTTTAATAACTTTATTTGTTTAAATATAAAAAAATTATAAAAAAACAATGATTTATGTATGTTTTTATTATTTATTATGAGATAGTTTAATGGACAGTTCTCACAAAATACCCGAAATAAATTAAATTTAAGCACTCGTTTATGCATTTAAATAAAAAAACGAGAAAATTGTTATCACGCCTTCTTCTTTTGTTACTCTCAATTGTCTAAATTTGTTATACATTTTTCGTAGTTTTTAATGTTTTTATACCCTACACCACACTGTGGTACAGGGTATTATAAGTTTGTTTCACGGCAGATGTTTGTAACACCTGAAAATAACATAGCTAGACCCACCTTAAAGTATACCGATCGACTCAGAATCACTAGCTGAGTCGATTTAACGATGTCCGTCCGTCCGTCTGTCCATGTAAAGTTGTTCGTCGACTACAGGTCGCAATTTCACTCCGATCAGTTTAGAGTATTTCGCGGCTGTTAAGATCGCTATTGGTTGAAATTGGTTCAGATTTAGATATAGCTCCCATATATATCTTTCGTCCGATTTGGCCCTTTAGTCCTATAGAAGCTGTATTTTACATCCAATCGTTTTGAAATTTAGAATGGTAGAGTTTCTTGATCCATGAACCAACATTGCCGAATTTGAAGAAAATCGGTTAAGATTTAGCTATAGCTCCCATATATATGTTTCGTCCGATTTTGCTCTTTAGTCCTGTAGAAGCTGTATTTTACATCCAATCATTTTGAAATTTAGAATGGTAGTGTTTCTTGATCCATGAACCAACACTACCGAATTTGAAGAAAATCGGTTAAGATTTAGCTATAGCTCCCATATATATGTTTCGTCCGATTTGGCCATTTAGTCCTATAAAAGCTGTATTTTACATCCAATCGTTTTGAAATTTAGAATGGTAGAGTTTCTTGATCCATGAACCAACACTACCGAATTTGAAGAAAATCGGTTATGATTTAGATATAGCTCCCAAATATATGTTTCGTCCGATTTTGCTCTTTAGTCCTGAAGAAGCTGTATTTTACATCCAATCATTTTGAAATTTAGAATGGTAGAGTTTCTTGATCCATGAACCAACATTGCCGAATTTGAAGAAAATCGGTTAAGATTTATCTATAGCTCCCTTATATATGTTTCGTCCGATTTGGCCCTTTAGTTCTATAGAAGCTGTATTTTACATCCAATCGTTTTGAAATTTAGAATGGTAGAGTTTATTGTTCCATGAACCAACACTACCGAATTTGAAGAAAATCGGTTAAGATTTAGCTATAGCTCCCATATACATGTTTCGTCCGATTTGGCTCTTTAGATCCAATCGTTTTTATACCCTACACCATTATTATTTAAGTATAAAATGTCCCAAAAGTAAATTTATGTAAACAATTTATACATGAATTACAAAATTTATATATCAGAGTTATTCAATATTACGAGAGTGGTGTAGGGTATTATATAGTCGGCACCGCCCGACTTTAGCCTTTCCTTACTGGTTTATATATAGGTATATTTATTAAAACCCCTAAAAAATTACATCATTTCGTCTTTTTTCTTGTATAATGTCTTTATAAAACAGATATATTTAGTTTATTTTAGATTTTTTGATTTAAAAATAGTTCTTCAATTTCTAAACAATTCAAAGTAAATCAAACTTAATCGAAAAACCGAAAAAATGCATCAAGCATCTTTCCTTTTAATGTAAGTTTTTTAAATTTGTTATATCTTTTGTGTTGTCAATTCGATACCGCCATTCTAAAACATGCTAAGTCGAGTTAGCATGATTTTACGGAGATAGCGTTTTTAATTTCTAAATATTCCAAATTATATTCAGCAAAAATTTGGTGTTTATCCGTCAACCCAATCCAAAGTTATTCACAAAACAGTACAGGTTTGCATTATAAAGGAATTCCACACAAATTTAAAAAATTCATCAAACATTCATCGCCTCTCCTGAAAAACTACCTTTTTGCACTTAGCATAATTTAGAATGGAGGTATCAAATTGTCTTATGGCGATTTCGATTATAGAAAAAGTGCTGTATTTTTCTTTTCCCGAAAATTGCTCTTTTTAATCACTTGGACTTAAAAAGTGCTAAAATTTTCTAGTATTTCAGGTCAAGGGGGCAAATTTTTTTCCAGAATCGAAATCGCCTTTAATTTTTTATGTATATCTGTTCATAAGTATTTTTTCGATTTTTTTATTTCAAAATAAAAATTCTAAACAATTCAAAGTAAACGACCATGTCTATTTTTTATGATTTTTGCCTCTGGCGATATTCTTTCGTCGCCCTTCCAAAAGTGGCATTTACAAAATGGGAAGTGTTTTTTATTTCTTAAGATACATAAATTTAAAGAATTGACATCGTTAAATTATTTCCACACCTCATGTTCTGTATGACACATATTCAGTTCTCATGATAGGTCTGTCTGTCACTTTGTTAAAGTGTAGAATTTCATTTTTCGTCTTTGAAATATAACAAAATATCCTTGAAGTGCACTTTTGTTTGCTCTTAATTCCATTTAATGGATAATTGTATTTCTTTTTTTTTTTGATTCTATGAAGTTGACTCATTTATAAATATTTCGGGCAATTTATATGTGTAACCAAACCAAGCAATTGTGGTATGGCTGCCGCCTTAAAAGCCTTTATCCCACCCGTTTTTGGCGCTGCCATTTCTGTTGCAAATTACTCGTGGTTTAACAAATGACCTTAGAGTTATGATTTCGTAATGTGGCAAGTGCCAAGAATGGCATTTTTCCTTGGTCTGGTCTGGCCATTAACGCCCTCTTTTGGCCGTTGCTAAGACGTCGCCGTCAACGTCGCCATCAACGACAACGTCGTCGTCATTAAGGTTTTATTATGCAAAACTGCAATGAATGAACGTCAAAGAAACGCGCCAATTTAAAATTTGAAAATGATTTTGTAAACGTGTTGATTGTTGTTGGTCTACTCTAGACCAGATCGTTTATATTACATTACATTTCATTTCATTCATACACCCACCCACAATTTGTTGTCGACTGTTTTTTTTTCTATTTTTAAATTGTTGTTGTTGGTTTCTGTGATTAAATACTGATAAATGTTACTACTGCAATAGAATGGCTAATGGAGTGTACACCATTTCGCAATAAATATGATAGATTCAGCGGAATTAATAGAATCTACTTTCTGAATGTATCATATCAAAAATCAATTTTAAAATTTTTAAAAACCAAGAAATTTTATAAATGAAATTTTTGAAAGCAAAATAAATAAGACAAACTTAATTTAAAAAGTTTATTTTTACATTAAATTTACTACTTCGATAAGTATTTCAGCTGATTTAAGTTAAGGGCATACATTATTGCTATTGAATTCTGAAGATGACAGAGTGGTGTCTATCGAAACTGCAGTCAATTCTACCAAGCAATTAAAACTCGCAACCAATTTTTCTTTCTGTTTCTATTATATTTTTTCAATAGACAGGAGGTAACTGAAACATATGGTCTTAAACCGAATAAATTCTGACTAAAAATAAGCAAATATCGTATCATTCTTGGATAGTATACAAAAAACCTTTAAAAAACGAAAGATTTAAGGCAGACAAATTAAAAATTGTGTTAAGAAAAACAAAAGACTTTGACACGAACTTTTAAGTGTCAACGACTTTAACCCTCTAACAGACCAAATCGTAAAAATTATCGTATGAAGTCTATATATTTTTTTCTGAAGTACAGTGTTTTCCAATAAGAGTGATATGATACAATTAAGTTCTACAATCGATACAATTAAGTTCTAAATAAAACGTCATTCAAATGGCCTCCACGACTTCTTCTGAAGGAACGAATTCGATGAACCCAATTTTCGAGCACTTTTTCCACTAAATCAAATCGTATGTCATGAATGGCACGTTCAATATTGATTTGTAAAGCTTGAAGAGAGTCAGGTTTATTTCGAAAGACCAATGACTTCAAATAACACCACAAGAAATAGTCCAATGGTGTTAAATCACAACTTCTTGGAGGCTATTCAATATCACAATTTCTTGAAATAATCGAATCTCCAAACTTTTCTCGCAACAATTCAATTGCTTCATTTGATGTGGCACGGAGCTACAATAGGTTAATGGCAAAAAGATAGCTCTTAAAGAGGGCCAAAATATTGATCATGGGTGTTAAGGTCGTAGGTCGACTGCAAAGTGTTTTTTTTTTGGATTTTTAAAAAAATGGACTTAGCATCATTTTCAAATGTGAGAGCTAAAATATTGCTCATGGGTGTCAAGGTCGTAGGTCGACGGGAAAGTGTTTTTTTTTTTTTGATTTAAAAAAAATTGACTTAGCGCACGAAAAGTTGCAATTGGAGAACGATTATTTTGATAATAAAACTGAATAATTTGTAATCGTTGTTCTTGCGTATATCTCTCCATGATGAAATTGTAAACACTACTGAATACAATGAAAAAACAAATGACAGATCATGACATATTACAAATGGCCGAAACATTACTTCAAAATCATATCATCCCTATTGGAAAACCCTAGATATGGGGACTATTTGTATATTTGAACCGATTTTCTTCAAACATGGCAGTGTAAATCCCTGTCAAAGGCCAAATCGGAGGGAACATATCGTCGGTGCGCCGACAAAAACTCCTATGTGTAATTTTTCGAATTCTTTTTATTGTCGAATTAGAACGTCCTAGCGGTCAAACGACTACCCACGAAAGCATTTTGCGCTATCTTGACCGGTTCCAAAGTTACCAAAAACTCCTATGTGTATCCCTCTATAGCAATGCTCCGACAAAAACTCCTATGTGTTGTAGGCACAGCCTGTCCCAAGGGATAGAAGAAGGTTGGCTTAGATTCACGCCAAAAACGGCTAATGAGGTTTTGTTCAGAATCATCCCCTCTATTCGACAATGAATAGATCAAAATTGGATCTGCTTCCATTCGCGAGTTATCGCGAAAACAGTACTTTTACTCAAAACAAACTTAATAGCTTTGATTTGTAAAGAAAAACGCGGAAATTTAGAACTGTAACACAATTTCCTTTAAATATGATTATTTGTAAGACGCTTTGTAATGTCCGCGACATTTGTCATGTTTTTATATTGCGAATTTTATGCAATCCATAAAATCGACTTACCCCGCCAAATTTTTCTAAAACTATTATACCGAATTTAATAAGATTAATATATTTGCATTCTATAACTTCTGAAGAATAGATTAATATCAGCATTTTCGTGAAAAATATACTTCGACGAATAAATTTTGTACAAAAAAAAAAATAGTTCGGAATTATTTTACTATATAATGCTAATATCTCGGGAATGAACAGCTCTAGGGAAAAGTAGTCAAAGAAAGTTTGGGAGATAAGCGAAAGGCCTACAACTCTTTCTTTAACAAACAAAATTTATAGTAATTTGGTAAGGATTTACAGTGTGTTAAAACTTTTGTATGCTTTTCCCTTTATATGAGGCATATTTTGATTTGACACATTGTAAATCCCTACCACATTATTATAATTTTTTGTTAAAGACAGACTTGTAGTCGTTCTTAATATCTCCCAAACTTTCTTTGACCACTTTTTCCTAGGACTGACCGTTCGCGTAATTCTGAACTTAAATGTTTTTTGTTCGAAATGTATTCGTCGCGGGATGTTTATGGCGGAAATGCTAGTACCAATCTAGCCCTCAGAAGTCATAGAATGTAAATATATTAATTTTAATAAATTCGCAAAAATATTTTTGTAAAAATTTAGCGGTGTAAGTCGAATTTTTGGATTACAAAAATTTCGCTATAGAATAATATAGCAAATATCGCGGTCATTACAAACCGTCTTACAAATGTTCATATTCATGGGAAATTATGTTATAGTTTTAAATTTCCGCGATTCAATGTAATTAAGTTCGGTTTTTTGGTTAAAAATTGTTTTTATCGCGATAACTCACGAAAGGAAGCAGATCGATTTTGATTTCTTCTTATCTGAGTAGAGGGGATGATTCTGTACAAAACCTCATTAGCTGTTTTTAGCCACAATCCAGGCCAACTTTCATTTGCTTGAGGTACGCTGTGAACATTCAAATATCAAAACTCCTATGTGTAATTTTTTTGTTTTATAAATATTTAAAATGCTCCAAACAAAACATCCTATGTGTCGATTTTCATGAAAACCATTTATCACGTCATGGGCTTTTCACAAATACGATTTTTGTTATGATATATTGGTGGTAAATAATTAAAAGAAAAGTTAAAAAATCTGAGATATTAAAAATATCGCGATTTGACGAACGTATATATCAACGTTTTTTGTCTCTCCTGAAAACTAGTAAAAAAACAAAGGAGTTTTCGTCGGCGCACCGACGATATATATGGGGTATATATTTAAATCTGAACCGATTTTGTCCAATTTTAATAGGTTTCTTTCCGGATGTGGACGTGTCAAATATCAAAAAGATCGGGTGAAATTGCGACATGTACTTAACGAACAATTTCAGAAAGACAGATAGACACACAGATAGACGGACAGACAGACAGACATGGTTAAATCGACTCAGCTAGTGATTGTGAGTCGATCGGTATACTTTAAGCTTGGTCTAACTATAGTAATTCTAGGTTCTACAAACATCTGCCACAAAACAAACTTATAATAACCTGAATAGGCTTCGTTCCAGATGCAAAAGTTGACTTTGTACCAAACTTAATCTAGATCGGAGTAAAATCACGTCCTACTCATTCGAGTACTTTGCAAACAACTTTAGATGGATGGACGAACGGACGGATATGGTTAAATCGAATCAGCTAATGATTCTGAGTATACTGTAAGGTGGGTGTAGCAGAAGTATTTTTAGGCGTTACAATCATCTGGATCAAATGGTGGTTTTTATCATAGTCGTATTTGAATATTCGAGTATACAAAATAGTTATACATATTTTGCAACTACTTTTTACTACTACTTTACTTTTACTACAATATTTTCAAACATATTTCGAAAAAAATAAATTTTTATTTAGACCAGTTTCAAAAATAACTTTTAAAAATTCAAAATTCATAAATTAAAATGTTAAGTACATAACACAAATCAATTGAAATTAAAAATATTTCATTTAAATTTCTATAAGAATATTTCAATTTTATTTAAGTTTTTTTAAATTCAGTCAAAATTTATTCGGTTTAAGACCATATGTATCAGTTACTTTCTGTCTATTGCAAAAAAGTAATAGAAACAAATACAAAAATTGTTAGATAGTTTTAATTGATTGGTAGAATTGACTGCAGTTCCGATAGACACCACTCTATCATTTTCAGAACTCAATAGTAATAATGAATGTCTTTTACTCAAATCAGCTGAAATACTTATGGAAGTAGTAAATTGAATAATTTTTGAATTTCAATAGGTCCAATTAATAGTTTTTAAATAGCAGCCGAAAATGGTGTAGAGCGTTTGTACATGGGTGTGAAATCCGCTTATATTTGTTGTGAACAAATTAAAAGTTAAATTAAAAATACTTTTTTTGTCAACAAATTATAATTTTTTATATTGTATGTCTTCTGACATTGGACAAGATTGGAGCTTCCACTTCCGAAAAAATAAAGAGGCTAAATTTATAAATATCTAACTCACCACAGCTACGGTTGGTAGCTATCGATTTGGATAATAGGGAAAACTTACCTAAAAAGAGAAAAAAGAAAAGTTTGTTAATTATAATGAAATAAACACATCAACAAGATACAAATATAATGAATAATTTTTATCTGAAGTAGTTTTTTTTCTAATTAACTACATTTATAAATAATAAATCATTCACAATTTAATGGTGATTTTCATATAAGTTTTATCGTACAATGCTTCATAATGTTTTCTTAGATCCTACCTCCTTCATACCTTATTCAAATTAGTCATGCATAAAAAAAATTGTTTTCGTGGGTTAGCTCTTGTTTTCGAGATATTCGGCCGTAAGATTTGTCATTTTGTGAGTAAAATTAAAGGAGAAAGCTTTGGATGAAACTCGTATGTCAAAAGTCCAAAAAATCGTGCAAAATTTTCAGATAATATTCCAACAAAAATTATATATCGCTCACTTAATACAAGAGTAACATAAAGCAAAATTTAAAAATGTTTAAGACGAGTAACTTTATGTTAATATAAACAAATAAGTAACACGAAATAAGAGGCTTTCAAAACGCTTGAATGATCCGTAGAATGGTTGTTTACTAATGAACAGAAATTAGCGAAGATAAATTTATGGACATTACCAAATTTTCACATTTCTCTAAGGCAACCTCAAAAAATTTAAATTTGGAGTTACGTCAACCTTGAATTAAGTGACCGATATGTTTGATCGTTTTAAGGAAAATAATCAAATCATTTTATTATTATTCATTTCTCGTAATTAAATAATTCATTTCCTCCTGGAAACGGTGTATCTTTTGATTGCATTACATGATATCTAATACTCGAAATAGTTTCAAATTATATTCACTCTATCAAAAATCGATTTTACAAAAACAACAACAGTCATAACAACAACAAAAAACGTCCACCACAAATCGATACTTATATATACATGTAAATGCCGATCACAATGTTTAAATTGAACATGAGTGGTGGATTTTGATCTACGAAAAAAAATAACGCATTCATATTCATTGATTTCCATTTAACTCATTTTGCCGTTTACAAGAAAAAATGCATTTTGTCTTTTACAAACAAAATTAACAACTCAGTACTAGACGTGTGCCCCGTTTTAACCCTAAAGTTATGGAATTTGTTTTGTTTTTTTTTTTTGCCTTCCATTTTTGGTGGGTGTCTTTCTTGTCGCCATCATTCGTTTCCTTGTTTTTTTTTTTGGAATTAGTCATAAATTGTTTAAATGAAATAATAGCAATAATAAAGAGATTCGATATGGCTAAAGATATGCAATATACTTATATACTACATATCTCCGGTTGAGAATTAGTTTTGGACTTTTGTTGTTACTATTGTTAGTTTTGTTTATGGGAAAACGTGAGAGTGGGCTTGATTCAATTGTTATAAATTATTCTGTCGAGTAGAAGGGGGAAAACTGCTAAGTGCACAGCGGGAAATTTAGTTCCATAGGGGAATGGGGAAGCAAATAAACACGAGTTAATACTAAATTGTTTAACATGATTAGAAACAATAAAGTAATTTCAATAAGTGTGTTTTTTTTTGTAGAAATTATGTAAATTACCATTTATCTTTTCATAAATAATTGTATAATGATGTGAAGTAAAAATTACAATTAGTCATGCGGTCCAGTAGTTATTTATAACCAAATTCTCATACATTTTACTTTTTTAATGTAAAATTAAATTTTATTAAAATTAATTACATTACATTAAACTTAATGTAAAACTAAAACGGCTGAATCTGCTGAAATTTGATTTGGACGGTACGTTTATGTGCATTTGTAAACAAAATTGGTAAAATAAAGAAAGAAAAAGAATACAACTTTTGAAAAGTAATGATAAATAAGTAATAAAATGATAAATTAGTAGCAAATAAATATAAAACAAAATTCATTTTTTGCTATTTTTGTTGTGAATGTCTGAGTGATACAGCACGTTTTTCAAGTTTGGGTAATTGCTCCAGCGGGCAACGTTACGACGGCGCTAAAGTTAAATTACGGTTAAGTTGCCTTAAGACTATTATGCTTTAACGTTAATAAACTTTGAAAATACATTACAATCTTCAAATTCTGGCAAAACAATTTCTTTTTTTTACGTTTTAAAGACAAGATTTCTTTATTGTATTGAACCAAGCTTATGCCTTAAGTTTTTTGATTTGTTTCTTAAGTCTTTTGATTTTGTTTACTGATTACTCCACTGGCAAGAACCAATATACCGCATTTATACTGTTTTTCTACACATATTTCATAGCCCGATATACGTTCATATAATAATAACACTGTCCAATTTTTTTAAACAGAACATAATATCGATCCTATAATTTCCAAAGGTCAAGTTAAGTAGATCATTTTTGTAGAATAAACTTATGGTCATTTGTTTGGTCGAAGGGAGCATTATACTAAATGAAAACAAGTAAAAACGATAAGTTCGGCCTCGCCGAATCTTACTTACCCTCTACATTGGATTGCATTCAATTCTATTACTGAAAAAATCTTTGGATTTGGAGCAAATCTTGGAATTTTGTTAAAATTATTATCTTTAGACTCTTCATCTGAAAAATGTGGTATGTATGGCTTAAAACCCGTATTTTGGAGCGACCTTTATAGGGGAGCTATATCAAAAGATTGACCGATATGGCCTTTTTCCAATCCCAAACGACCTGAAACTATAAGATGTATTTCTACCAAATTGAATCAACCTAGCTGTATTATTACGGACTGTAGCGTGATTTCAACAGACATACAGATGGACAGGCAGACGGACATGGCTAAATCATCTTAGAATTTATAGGGTCTCAGATCAATATTTCAAGGTGTTGCAAACGGAATGACAAAGTTAGTAAACCCTCCTATGGTGGAGGGTATACAAATGTTGTAAGTTAATGTCTGAGAGATATCATATTGTCAGAGTTATATAGTGGAATTTTATGGGGGTCATTTTTGTGGAAGATCTTAACCCTCTGGCTCCTTTCTTTATGGGTCAGTTTGACCCTTTTTTCAAGAACATCAAAAAAGTCCTTTCAAAAAGATTAAATATTCTAAGAAAATTTTTGCCGAAAAATGTCAGTGGGGATTACCAAAAACACACAGTAACAAGCTTTAACCCGGTGCGCTTCGCAGCCCCATCATTTATTTATTTTCTTTTAAGGGTACTGTAGAATAGTTATACCTCTTTCTTTCAAAAACAAATGACTATTCCATATGGGGAAAAATTATTTTGTTTATGTTATGGCATCAAGGTATTATATTTATCCCTATTCCCTTCTGTGCCTCTTAATGTCAAAAACTATTTTTTGACAATATTTCACCTTTTTCCCCTAGTTTATGTTCCAATATGTAGCTACATTCACACCCTGATACAATATAAAACAATGTTTGCCCCACCGTGTCTTTAAAAGTTTTAATTTAAAAAAGTTAAAATGAATGCCTAGTTTAAGTTGCCAGACTTACAATTGCCATTGGGATCATAATTAATCATTTTCCACTGCTCTTCTAAAGTATGAAATTGAATACATATCTGAAACTATATATAACACTTTTTCCCCACTTACCACATTTACCATTTTGCCGCACTTTACCGTATTTAACAATTTTTTACCCCACTGTACCATATTTAACCCTTCTTGCTTCACTGTACCACATTTAACCCGTTTTGCTATACTCAACCCTATTTAACACCTTTTAGGCACTCTGCACCATAATATTAAACTTTAACTAAAATCAAAACATTTGAAAAAAGGACTTCTTATCTCATATTTATTTTCCAGATGTTGCCCTCTTCCCCTAGATCCATGATTTTGCCATTTTTGTGCTACTGTAACATTTTTTACCATTTTTCCCCCACTGTACCATATTTAACCATTTTTAACCCACTGTACAATAGTCAACCATTTTTGTCACATTGTACCATATTTAATAATTTTTGTCCCTCTGTACCATAGTTAACACATTTTTACCTCACTATTTCCGAGTTAACGCTTTTTGGCCCACTGTACCATATTTCACCCATTTTGTCTCACTTTACCATTTTTAACTATATTTTCCCATTGTTCAATATTTGTTAAATTAAACTAGTGTGTGCTTTAAGTCTTTTGATTTCCTCAGACTAACTTATTGAACAAAAGCAGTTTGTGTCTTAAGTCTTTCGATTTTCTTACAGTTTACTCCACTAGCAAGGATCATATTCATCTCTATTCCTCTCTCCACCATTCTTTTCTAATTTTCTTTGGAATAAAACTTATTCGCGAATTATTGCAACAAAATTAAAACTTGTATGTTTCCAGAACTAAAAAATACATTACAAACTTTGTATTTATTGAATTGAACCTAGTTTGTGCCTTCTGTCTTCTGATTGATCACTAGACCTCGGATTTTTGCAAATTTTTCATTCGATGAGAACCAAACTTTACATTTAGACATTTAATCGTTCAATACATTTTTTGCATATTTTCGATATGCACTAAACTGTTCTATATACAAAAAACGTCTAAATACAAAGTTTGGTTCCAATCGGATAAAAAAATATGCAAAACCCCAAGGTATTTTGATCACAGTTAATTATTGACCGAAAGGATCATCTTTCTGCCTCTTTCTTCTTTATTCGTATTTTCTATGGAATTAAAAAGAAATTAAAAATATAAAATTCTCACACAGGTGTTTTTACTATACAATATCATAACTCTTGCCACTCGCTCAATGATTGTGAGTAAAACTATTTAAAAAATTTCTTTGTATAAAATTATCATTCCAATTGTTTATTCTTTATATTAGACTTCCTCTAAAACACGTCCAATTTTGAATGTTGCCTTAACAATTGCCAGGAAAAACAGCATTGCAAAACATTTAATATTTATCACTAGCAAAATGCAGCAAACCTCCCCAAACAAACTCCAATAACGTTTCATTTAAAGATTTCTTCATAACCAAAGACTGAACTGACTGTATCACACATTGAAACAAAAAATACCGCAAATTGTTGGCCTGTCAAGTTGTTGTCTTGTTCTTGTCGTTTGGCTACAAACCACACCAAAGTTGTAGCCGAAAAACAAAATGTTAACAATGACTGCTAATGCCATTCTGGCAGTGGCACTTTTTTTTCGATTGGACCGCCAGAAACTTTTCTTCAAGACCAACTCCTTCAAGTCGCACAAATATAGTTGGTCAATTGAACTCTAGAAACTAATGCTGCAGTTTTGTTTCTTGAAAGGAAAAAATCATAAAATTGGCAACTTTATGTTTGTTTCTTGAGTTCTGTATTGGCCTGAGGTGTGTTTTTTTTTCTTTATTTCTTACTGGCAAAGGGGACATAATTCTGATGGAGTTGTTTGTTGGTTTTTTGGTGGGCGAGATTTCATTCAATACAAAGAAATTATATTTATTGCACTAATTAACATCATTTAAGTTTTAACTTTAAATTATTAAATGTCATTTTAATTGCGTTTCGGGTTTCAAGTTTTGGGCCGCAGCTTTGTGAAATATTTTAAGTGTTTTCCATTGTCTGGCTGCCATAAGCTATACATAGAGTTCCCGCCGTTCTCTATGCAAAATCCTAAAGTGATTTATATTCACTGAATCGCATGTGTGTTTGTGTGTGATTTTGGTTACGTCTGAATGTGAGTGCTTAGGCTGTGTTATTATTAAACGCATGTGAATTTTAAAATCATAGGTTCTCATATAAACAAAATGAAAAAAAACGAATTAAATAATTAATTGCCCCCTGGACCGTGAACGAATGCAGATGATCGATCATAAATGTGACTAACGCACAAAAGCAAATTTTGTGGAAATTTTTGGTAAATTATTGCCATTTTTTGTTAAGAGTTTTACTGTACTCTAAATAAATCAAAAAATAGGGTAACCAAAGATATTTTTTTGTAGAATTTAAAATAAGATTATAATCAATCAGTTTCCGTTAAACTATATTTAATGGGACAAATTAAAAATATAAATCTATTTCCGTTTTTCCATGTGAAGAAGACTCTCAAAACTAACCTACATTTCGAAGTCTTCTCATCACTTTCAATTTATTCTCATGAATTTTGTATTTTATTTATATAATGAAATGATTAATGGTTCCTTTTTTAGCTACAATTTATAGCATTTAATAGTTTTTTACGGCTGTATAAATAAAAGACCATTATAATAAAATGCTGAGGGGAAAAAAGCGAAACAAAATATTTAATTAACACTTACATAGATATCCACATTTCTAGTATTTCCGTAAACAATTTGCCTTCAATTAAGAGCGGTTTATTTTTTTGTTTTGTTTTTGTAAAACATCGACAACTATTTTACTCATAGTATTTTCGTAATATAGACGTTTATAGCTAATGGCTTAAAGAACTTAACAATAGTAAACTTCTTTCTGTCATTAACACGTATAGCCAAAATTGAGCATATAATTTTACGATCTATATTGTTAGCAGAATGTTTATAGTTACGCATGAATTCTTTAGACAAGCGCAGACCAACAATACTAATCTTGACCGATTTTTTGTTAATTAAAAAAAATGTAGAGGTCACTTGTTAAGAAAAAAATTAATAATACAACAAACAAAAATAAAATTATTTTATCTGATCTCCAAAAAGTGAAAAAATAACAAATATCACTAGTTAACAAAATTTTTATCGAAGGGCTGTGTATAACATTTTCTGATGTATCCTAAACACGAAAAATTATTAAAAAAAGTTATGGTAAATTTTTTGGAAGGTGCCTGTACAGCCTGTTTCTGTAACCTGGAAATTAGCTTTCGTTCGCCTGCCAGACGACAAACAGCTGATTTGGGTTTCACTAAATACCATCAGAACGACATGTCGCACGATAATGAACTCGTACGAAAACGTAATAGTTTCAGTGTAAATTTTGGTTTCTCTATCTCTCTCTTCGCTGTCACCTGGGTGAACCCAAATGTCAGATCGGGTCGCTTTGTTTTATTTGTCGACTGACAGTCAAAAAAAACTCATTGAAAGCAATAATAAGTAGATATTAATATAGTTATGGTAAAACCAATTAAATAATTATAAAATTTTATACATATTTAAGCATAAAGAAGTCAACATTGCGGCAGCTCGCTAAGGCGGAAAAAATCATCAGTGCACACTGAGAGAGTGGTGAGAGAGAGAGAAAGAAATAAGATTCTTGGTTCAGCTCAGCTGACCCACCTAGGGTTGATTTTGTGGCCACCGCTAGTGTAGAGAGTACACAGGTGTATTTGCTAAGGTCAATCAAACAAAAATTTCAATCAAATTTCCGTTTACTAATCGTTTACACTGATTTCCATATGTCAGATTGAATCAGCTTATTCGTTACGTTACGGGGGCGTTACGGTTACGTTTCCCTAACCCAGCCTCTAGACCGGAAGTTGTGGAATTATTGATCTGGCAATTACATTGTTTTCCAATTGTAAATTGCTAACGTCATAGACGTAAGGCCAGAACATTAGAGAAACGAAATTCCAGACGAAAATGAGTGACACGTTTTCGTTTGCAGAGACTCTCGTTGGAAATACAGAAACAGTCCGTTAGTTTTTGGCCCTTTTTTTTAAGTAAAAGCTGGATAAAGCCGTGATACACATTAAATTAAGGGAAATAATTAGAGCCACAAATGTTGAAAATAACACTTTCACAAGGAAACAGATGTTTAGTAACTGTCGTTCAACAAATCAGAAAAAAATTATTTTTTATACCCTCACTTTAGTGTGACGAGGGTATATATCATTTGCTACGGAAAAAAGTGTAACACATCGAAGGAGTGATCTAAGACCCTAAGTATGTTCGGAGGAAATCCGTTTTGGGTCATTTTAAGTCGAATGAGCAATGTCCGTCCGTCTGTCTGTCTGTCTGTCTGTCTGTCTGCCTGTCTGTCTGTGTGTCTGCTGGCTGGTGCGCACGATAACTCTCGATAGGAGTAACCGATTGACTTCAAATTTGGTATGTGGTAATATTTTGATCTATCTCCGGATGAGTTCGAAGATGGGCCATATTGGTCTACTCCTTCTGGTACCTCCCACACAAAGGGTTAAAATTTAGTGAAATATTGATTCTTTAATAACTTCTATACTACTTATTCGAATCTTTTGAAATTCTGCACATAATATTAGTATATTAGTCGCTATTAACTCGAGAAAAATGGGTGAAGTTGACATGCCCGTTTTGGTACCTCCCACACAAATGGACCATTTTGCATCAAAATTTAACTGCTTATAACTTTAATACAAGTGCATAAAAATGCTTGAAATTTTCTACAGTATAATGTTTTTGTAGCGCCTATAGTCCGGTAAAAAATGGGCATTATTGTACAGCCCCTTTTGGTACCTCCCACACAAATGGACCGTTTCGTACCAAAAGTAAACGGCTTGTAACTTTAATACCAGTGCATACAAATACTTGAAATTTTGTACAGTGTAATGCTGTTATAGTGCCTATAGTCCTGTAAAAAGTGGGCGTTATCACCCCGCCCCTTTTTGTACCTCCCACACAAAATGACCAACTCATACCAAAATTACATAGCTCGTAACTTTAATATACCAGTGCACATAAACGCTTATAGTTCAGCACAATGCAATGTATTTAAGAATGTACTGTTTACCGAAAAATATGTGTATTTGGAAAACCCCTTCTGGTACCTCCCACACAAATTGACAGATTTATTGGTGTAATGTTATATATTACATTACTCACAAAGTGAGGGTATACCTTAGTCGGTTTACCCGACTGAAACTTTCTTACTTGTTTTAAATCTTCTTTTGCTGGCTCGAAAAGAAAATATAAACTAGTAAGGGAAGTCTAAAGTCGGTCGGTGTCAACTATATGATACCCTACACCACTCTAGTAAGATTGGATAACAATGAAATATCCAATGTAAACTTCATGTAGAATTTTTTACACAATTTACATTTGGTACGTCCTTGCCTCTATAGCCAGATCGGACGAAACATATATATAACTAAATCTGAACCGATTATTTTCATATTCAGAAATGTTGATCCATAGATCAATAAACTCTACCATGCTAAATTTCAAAACAATAGGATGTAAAATACAGCTTCTATAGGGCTAAAGGGCCATATCTGACGATGGGAGCCATATCTAAATCTGACCAGATTTTCTTCAAATTTGGCAATGTTAGTCCATAGATCAACAAACTCTACCATGCTAAATTTCAAAACCAAAATCGGACGAAACATATAACGGGTGATCCAAGGAGATATACTTTTTTCAATAGCCTTTTTTGACAGATCACGTGTGAGTCGTGTCATGCTGTCATGTTATTTTTGTTAAGTATTGTTTGGCATTTCATCATAAAAAGACTTACGCCTGAACAACGTTTACAAATCGTTCAACTTTATTCACGTTCACGTTCTGTGAGGAATGTGTTTCGTGCACTTCGCTCAACTTATGGTCAACATAATCGGCCTACTGAGCGTACTATTCGCAACACCATCACCCATCTTGAGACCCAGCATTCATTATTGGATAATATTCGACCGAATAGACCACGTCCAGCACGCAGTGAAGAAAATGTAGCGGCCGTAGCTGAGAGTGTACACGAAGACCGTGGAGAGTCGATTCGGCGCCGTTCGCAGCAACTAGGACTGACGTATGGAACAGCTTGCCGCATTTTACGTCGAGATCTTAAATTGAAAGCATACAAAATACAGCTTGTGCAAGAAGCCGCCCGACCTTCCCAAGCGACATCGCTTCGCCCTATGGGCTCTTGAAAAGTTCCACGAAAATCCGACGTTTTCGAGCCAAATTTTGTTCAGCGATGAGGCCCATTTCTAGCTCAATGGGTATGTAAACAAGCAATATTGCCGCATTTGGGACGAAGAGCAACCTGAAGAGATTCAAGAGCTGCCACTTCATCCAGAATAAACAACGGTTTGGTGTGGTTTGCGGGCCGGTGGAATCATCGGTCCATATTTCATCAAAGATGACGCCGGTGAGAACGTAACTGTCAATGGCGACCGTTATCGTGCCATGATAACCGACTATTTGATGCCTGAAATTGAAGCTCGTGATCTCGGCGACATTTGGTTTCAACAAAACGGCGCCACTTCCCACACATCGCATCAATCAATGGATTTATTGAGAGAACACTTCGATAAGCAGATAAGTTCACGTTTTGGGCCGGTCGATTGGCCACCAAGATCGTGTGATATCACACCGTTAGTCTTTTTCCTGTGGGGATAAGTAAAGTCTAAAGTTTATGCGGACAAACCCACTTCGATTAAGGCCTTGGAGCAAAACATCACGCGTGCCATTCGCCAGTTACCAGTCGAAATGCTCGAACGAGTCATCGAAAATTGGACTCAACGGATGGACCATCTGAGACGTAGCCGCGGCCAACATTTGATAGACATAATCTCCAAACAATAAATGCCAAAGAATGTTCTTTCAAATGATAATAAACATTCCCCATTCAATTTGAATTTTCTGTGATTTTTTCTTTAAAAAAGTAGAGAAACTCGAAATGGATTACGCTATACATGGGAGCTATAACTAAATCTGAACCGAGGCAATGGTGATCCATGAGTCAAGAAACTCTACCATGCTAAATTTCAAAACCGTTGGATTTAAAATACAGCTTCTATAGAGATAAAGCTTCAAATCGGACGAAGCATATATATGGGAGCTATATCTAAACCTGAACCGCTTTTTTGCGATTTTTAACGCACTGGATGCACTTTTTTCAGACACAAAAGAGATATTCCGTACGGTATACCGAGAAAAAAAATAGATAAAGACTAAAATCCACTTTGAGCAAAAAAAATCGTATGGCCATTAAATTATTAATTGAGCCAACTTGACTTAACGAATGATCCAGGAGTTCTTTTTGAGGGCTCTTTTCACGTCCAATTCTCAGAATTAAGTCCCAAATCAATGAGCTGAAAAATGCTGTACTGTTTAAGGGAAACAATATAGTTTACAAACATCTTCACCACTTTTTTGGAAGTTCCTTATTTGGTGGGTAGTAAAACTTCCCCATAACTTCTGTAGCAATCACCTAAATGTTTTCATTATCTGTATTTTAGAAAAATTTTGTATTGATTAAGTAAATTTTGTCCACTTTACATGACCCACAGTGTGAGGGTATACCTTAGTCGGTTTACCCGAATGAAATTTTCTTACAATAATCTACAGAACATATGAGCAAATTAGTTTGTTGAAATCTAATGTTGAACAATTAGATTTTCTAAATATCTGATGGGGTAATACAAATATATTTGAAGAAGATGAAGGCTATTTAAATTAAGACTATTTAAAGCATTCGTGAACTAATACGATAAATGTTTCTCTAGTTATGATAAAATATATGTTTCAACCTCTATTTATTTAGATATAAAGGGACCGCAATGTAACGTTTTTTTTTCAACTAGTCCTTATTTCGTGAATGGTAAGACTTAGCTCATGTCTGATTTGACAGGTAATTAGTTTTATCCTTCCGCTGAACGCTTGAACAACGCTGGGAAATATTGCGACATTACTTTGAAAATCATGGTAATGTTGCAGAATGTGTGCGAAAATTGTGTACGGATTTTGGAAGAAGAGAAGCACCGTCAGTTTCGTATGTTCGTTATCTTGTGAAAAAAGTGAAAGAAACTGGCATCCTCATCGATAAACCAAAGTGTGAAAAGCCAAAAACAGTGCGTACACCCGAGAATATTGCTGCTGTGGCAAAAAGTGTGCGTGAAGCGCCATCAACATCAATTCACCGTCGTTCTCAACAATTGAACATTTGGGATACATCATTGAGACGAATTTTGCATAAAGACCTTGGTATGACGCCATACAAAGTCCAATTGGTTCAGGAGTTGAAGCCAACTGACCATCCAATGCGTTTTCAGTAGTTTTTTTATAGCATTTTCAAAAAAAAAAGTTATTTGACGAACCCTTTATATCATTATTTTGAAATATAAACAAATTCCGCCCCACTAATAGACCAAAAAACCTCTTAAAGAAAATGACCTAAGCTTTCGTTTAAGCAAAAAAATCTAAAATATAAAAACATGGGATTTTGACAAAAAATTCTAAATAACTTTAAATTTCACAAAAAAATATTTTTGCTAATTTTTTTTTATTTTTTTAATAAGATGGAAGAAAAATCTTTTTGCCACACTATGGGTAAAATTTTCTAAATGCAATAGGTAATTAGTTATATGGATAGGAAAAAGGTCCGTTTGACCACAATTTCAAAATTCAATACCCTTCAACTCGGACAGTCCTTAACCGATGTCGTTGACAATTTGTGTCATAACTACTATTGCAAGTTTCATCACAATCAGAAGACATCGGTTTTAAAAATTCACTCACTTGGCATGAAATCTCCCATACATAAAGTTATAAAAATAAAGAGAGTGCCTCAGTAGGTGAGTTGGTAGCGTGCTCGGCTCTGATTTTGGGGGTCGTGGGTTCGATTCCCAGCAGAGGCTCACCATGCACCATGTTGCTTGTTATACACAGCGACAGACCACTGTGTATAACAAGCAACATGGTCTTTGTCACCTGGCTTTTCCCTGGACCGTAACATTAGAATATAAATTTACTTTGTATTTTAATTCATATAAATAAATAAATAAAAATAAAGAAATATTTTTAAACCTTGTTAAGGTATATATCGATGACTTATATCCAAAAGCTGCTATAATAAAAAAACCGAAATTTTCTGCAGAGCAAAAAAACTTTTGAATTTCATAATTTCGCTATAATTTTAATATGTTATAAATTTGAAGATACATCATATAAAAATTTTAGCGAAATAATAAAATTCAACACCTTTTTTGCTCTCCTGGAAATTTGGATTCTTTAATATAGCAGCTTTTGGATATAAGTCATCGATATATCATCGGCTCAATGCTATTTTGTTCCATACACCATTTTGTATCATCGGAGAAAAACGTTTGAGTAAAAACGGGACTGAAGAGTTACACACTTTTTATTTCATAGGGATCCCAACAGTGTTTGTATGATTCTCATGCATTTCTATGCCATTGCATTCAAAAATAAGCAAGTTGTAACAATTTTTGTAGATGGCATTTTTGTCCATATCCACTTTTGTTTTCATATTTTTTCGCATATTTTTCGTATTACATGGACCACAAAGAGAGTCGGTGTGGAAGGAGAGTAATTTACATATTGTGATCGAAAGACTGTAAAATACTGAGTCAAAAATATAGGGCGAAAGAAAAATTTACACATAGAACAAAAATATCAAAATTATTTCCCGTTATTCATAGTTAAATAGATTTACCCTACCAATATCTCGAAAACTACACCAGATAGGAAACAAATTATTGAAGATTCATAAAGAGCATGATTGTAACTAATATTATCAACTCCTTACTGAAAAAGCACAAAAATGGCGTATGGACCAAAATAGCATTAAGCCGACGATATCGTATTTATTGACTATCTTCGAAAAATCAATGTCAGAGGAAAAACGATTAACGCCAATCAACTCAGCGGACCGAAATACATTATACAAGTGCATTTTGCACACATAGTGCTATTAAAAGGAGAAGTGTTAATATAATAAAATTAAATATTAAAGTTTGCCTACTTTGTTCCAAACCAGTTTCAAGTCACATCCAAGAGTAAGAGACAATTTGAGAAAAAATCAACAACTTTATAGTCACGTGCTTGCAAACATTACGCACTTAAAGTAACAACATTTCAAAAAAAACTTTAGACAAATTGCAGCATTCCTTAGAGACTAACAATCCCACTAAAGACATGAACGTATCGTACAATAAAATTACAGGCCTTTACAATAACTTGTCTTGCAACTTAAGGCTAAGAAACGGTAAAACTCGAACAAAAAACTTATCTGAAGAAAAAAAAACAAGATCTAAGCCTTAAATCTACGCAAAATCTGAATAAAGCCATAAAGCTTTATGGTTATTGGTTACGTACGTCTGTTATGGAAAACAAAACGATTGAAACTTGTGTCTGCGTACTACCAAAACAGGTAACTTTTCAAGTTCAAGATTAAGGCCATTTCAAAAAAAAGCAAAACTATTTTCATGGCTACATCTGAAAGAGAAAGAAAAACGCAACGCGTTTTTCGAACACAAAAACGATTGAAAACGTTTCGACAGTTTTTGTCGCCGACCACTCAATAAATTATCCGATTTGTTCATTTCTTGTTACATACATTGTATTTGAACATTTTCTGCAAATGGAATTGAAGACAAAAAAACGCTTTTGAAATGTTAAAAGTGTGCCTAGTGCGCCGCAGCGGCTGCTGCTGCTGTTGCATACCTGTCTCTCAACTATGTGCGCATGCGTGTACACGTTGTTGCGAATCGGATAACATGAGTCGCGTGAAGTCGCGTTGCCTGCCTAGCCAAGAAACGCAGCGCACCGAACTATCTGGGGGGACATATCAAATGGAGGCAACTAACTGCGAAATGCGTGCCAATGATTGTTGCCGTTTTTTTGCTGTTGTTGGTAATTTCTGCCCATTACTTTACAGACTCCATGGAGACACGCATTCACAACTTGATTTGGCCTTTATGAAAATCAAGTCAATGCTAACACATTGACTTACTTTGAAAAAAATGAATGAAGAAAAAATTTAACAACAAAAAATCCAAAAAATAAATCATTTAAATATTTATTGTAAATGTCACTGGGGTTTGTTCGTGTGTGTGTGGTCCACACAACAACCACCATATTTACCGAAAAAAAGAAATGCGCTACTAAAATTTATAGTGACATAAACAAATCGCTTATTTTTTCCCAGCAAGATTAGAAAGCTTATAAAATTGATTAGCTGTGTTTTTTTTCATTTTGAGAAAATAACGCCTCTTTTGATTTGTGGATCATCTACATTGATATACATATATCAAAAGCCAGCTTGCTCTTGATTACTCGTAATCGTAAATTTTGTTGGACATATGGTCATTGAAGTTTGTCTTTTTTGGGAGATAACCAACTGTTGGGGTGCCTCTACGACTGGCTTAACGTGTGCAAATTTTGACCATAAAACGTGATATTTTAGGAGATAACTGCTGAATAACTGGCTTAATGAGCTGAGGTGATTGCAATCCATTTCACTCATTTGAATATGATTTTTTTTTGGGGGAAAGTTTTTATTTTTTGTTAAATGTAGGAGAAATTGATACTGGTGTCAGATAACTCATCAGTTAAATTTTGATATTTTTGTATTCTAGTTTTGCATGCTCGCATTACTTTCTAACAATTTATAGGAAAGTGAATCTTCTACAGGTTTGGAAACAAAAAACAAGTAACGAAACCACTATTTACAAAGCTAGAATCGTTACATGAATCTTAATACATCAGATCGGGAATGACCTTTTTAGGGCTATATCAAAAAGCTCATTTTTTGACAGATTAAATTCATTAGAAAATTCGTCAAATATACAGAATATGAAGATATTTAGTTGATTACATTACATATGTATATCAAAATAAGAACCGATATGTCTCATTTTAAACTGAAATGTTTTAAGACCAAATAAAGTGTCTAATGCTATATATCCATTTTTATTTTGACAGGAAACAACTATGCAAAATTTCGCTGAGACCGGTTTATATTGTCATCAAAAATATGTGAACATACAGACAGGCGGACGGACAACACCACATCGACTCAGATAGTCCTCCTGTGTAGATCGGGTCCATCTTTTATCCTCTTGAAGGTTAAAAACAAATGAAAAATCTTGTTGTCCAAAGAAAACTCGCATATTCGCCGCTTTACTACATAAATACGATATATTTAAAAAACATTGAGTTTACACAAAATGTATTGTGGGGACCTGATTGTGATTCTTTTGCAGGGAAAATTTTTGTCAAATACATCACCCTAAAATCCATTTATTTCTATAACTTTTGATATATAAATATTTTTGATGGGAGATTTTCGGGCGTAAGGGGGTGTCGGGAATTTTGGAAGATATAATCCTTGATGTTTCTCCTATGTTTCGTTCTTTGACATGTAACATCTATTCCAAAGCCATCTATACTAAAAATGTGTCTAAATTTACTAACGAAATGTTCCTTTATTTTTACTTGTTCAAGTATAACCAATAAAAACCATATACCATAAAAGTGCACAATACTTTTTTTTCCAAAATACCAACCTAAAAAAATCCAAATATTTCTATGATTTTTGGAGGGAAATACAACTCTCAATGCATAACCAATAAATACGATATTTTTCAAAAACTTTGAGTTGCCATAAAATTCCATTGAGGGGACCTATAGCGATTTTTCGATTTTTTTCATGATCGATCAGACTTTAACGTAGAATCATAAAAATGTAACAAATGTGCATTTTGCTGGTTTTATGCGGCTTTTATTTAAAAATTATTAAATTTTGTCATAAAATATGATTTTTTGCAATTATTTGCAAGATATCGTCGAAACCGCTGAACTAATGCAAAATGTGTTGCAATAGGTTGAATGTTGAATTATTTAAAATATTCCCAAACCAATTCGGATAAACGGTTCTCGAGTTACGCCAAAAAAAAGTGGCTCAAACTCTCTCTCGAATTCGAAAAATTCAACAAAGTTTTAAAAATTTCTTTTAAATAAAATATGTTTGGCGAAGTACATACATAAATCATAATTTTATTTGTATGTAAAAACATATTTATTTGATGATATTAGTTCCCAAACAGATTTTGTAGTAATATATGCCCTTCAACTAAAGTATCTTGTTCTTCAAATAAAATTTATTTGTTCATAAATATAGAATATTAAAAATTTGTTGTTCCGTATTTTTTTTTTAATCAAACATATCAAAAACCACGCTTTTTTCCCCGTGTAATATTGAAGTTTTTGGTAAGCCTTACAGCAAAGCTTCCCAACCCTTTCAACCGTAAGTCTCCACACAATAATATCTCTCATTTGAGCAATGTCCGTCCGTCTATCTGCTGGCTGGTGCGCACGTTAACTCTCAAAAGGATTAACTGATTGACTTCAAATTTGGTATTCAGTAATATTTTTCTCTATCTCCGGGTAAGTTCGCAGATGGGTCATATTGGTCCACTCCTTCTAGTGCCTCCCCCACAAAGGGTTAACATTTAGTGAAATATTAATAATTTATATAAAGGGTCCGCCATCTAACGTTTTTTTTCTCAACTAGTGCTTATTTCGTGAATGGCAACATTTAGCTCATGTCTGATTTGATAGATCATTAGTTTTATCCTTCCGTTGAACGAATATGGTTGTGTATACGCTTGAACAACGCTGAGAAATATGCCCAAGAAGAAGATGCCGATTTTGCAAAAAAAAAATCATCTTTTTAGATGAAGCTCATTTTGATCTTGGCGGGTAAAAAAACCCGCACGCATACATTGAAAAGCCGATACACCCAAAACGAGTCACTGTTTGGTGCGGATTTTGGTCCAGAGGCATAATTGGGCCATTTTTCTTCGAAAATGAGCAAGGAGTGGCCGTTGCAGTCAATGGCGATCGTTATCGGGCCATGTTGAACGAATTTTTGTTCACAAAAATTGAAGAAGAATATATTGGCAACATTTGGTTTCAACAGGACGGCGCTACGTGCCACACAGCCGAAGCTACACTCGATGTTTTGCGCCCTGTTTTTGAAGATCGCATATCAGCCGCAGAGCTGATGTCGTTTGGCCACCTCGGAGCTGCGATTTGACACCGTTGGACTATTATTTGTGGGGTGCCCTCAAAGATAAGTGTTACGCCGACAAGCCAGATACAATTGACGCTTTAAAGGGCAATATTCGTGAAGCCATTGGTGAAATACAGCTGCACACAATCGATAATGTGCTTAAAAATTGGACCGATCATGTAGGCTACTGCATGGCCAGCCGAGGCAGCCATTTGAATGAAATTATTTTCCATTATTAACCGGAAGGATTGTACTTTCAAATAAAAAAAGAAATTTGAGAAAATATTCAGTAGTTTTTTTTATAGCATTTTCAAAAAAAAAGTTATTTGGCGGACCCTTACTACTTATTCGAATCTTCTGAAATTCCACTCAAGGTATTATTTTATTAGTCGCTAACACCTCATGAAAAATGGGTGAAGTTGCCACGCCCCTTTCGATACCTCCCACACAAATGGACAATTTCGGACCCAAAGTTAACTGTTTATATGTAGTTTTAATATCAGTTCATAAAAATACTTTAAATTTTATACAGTGCAATCTTTTTATGCCAACTAGAGTCCGGAGAAAAGTGGGCGTTATTGGCCCGTCCCTTTTGGTACCACCCACACAAATGGACAATTTTGTACCAAAACTTAACAGCTTTTAACATTAATACCTCTGCATACAAATACTTGAAATTTTCTTCAGTGTAATGCTTCTATAGTACCTAGAGCCCAGCGCACAGTGGTGGGGCTTGTATGGAGCCGCGGCCATAAATACTTCTAGTTGTTATATCGTTATGAAATTTTCACCAAAAATGTAGAAAAATATTTTAAATTTATAATAAAAAAAATTGGCCATATCGCACGACTATATCCTATAGCTACCATAGCAAATATCGGACCAAATTTGAATAACTTTGTTTTTTCGGTTTGAAACTTTTTTATTTCATAATTATCACATTTAAAATAATATTTTTAGGGAAAATAATTACAAAATATTTAAAATTTATGTCATGCAGTAGGTCATATCGCTCACTCACTTCAAGAGTGACATACATCAAAATTGAAAAGTAAGATGTTAAAAAACTCTTCAATAATCCGAAATAGGGTTGTTTACTTATATACCAAATTTCGCTGAGATTACTTTGTGGACATTTGCAAAATTCGCATTTTTGTAAGGCAACCTCATGCCATTTTTGTAAGGCAACCTCCTTTGAGTTATGTCACTCTTGAAGTGATTGACCGATATGATAATATTGATAATACTAACTTTTTGAACGTGGGAGCTTTCTTTAGCCAATAATAAATGGATGTGAGCTCAATCCGAGAGGTCTTTCGCTTGTTCTGCCTCCTAAACATTTTAATGCCCTTTTTTAGACTTTAGATGGTTTTTGAAAGCTCTGCAATTCTTCGTCGCTTTGTTCTTTTTAATGACTCATTAAAATCTACTTTCGGACGGCCCTCTTGAGCACCTTTAACTATTTCTGAACTGATGCCTTCTTGCGTTTATACTGAATTCACAATGCAGTAACTTTTTGAATATATAGTCAATACATTTCGTTAGCTCGGTCATCTCGGACGTGTAGCCGATATTTTAAATATTGCTTCGCACAGCATTGATCGCCTTTTGTAATTTTTCTGCATTGGTGCCGATTTATGTACACCAACAATTGAATATGTACAAGCGAGTAAACACACACTGAAGGGAGTCATATACCAAAATTAAATTAAAAAAAAAATAACGCAATAAAAATTCAAATTTGAACTTATTAGGAACACAAAAACATAGCACAACACAATGCAAAACAGCTGCTTTGCAAGGCAAATTTGACTTTGAAGAAAAAAGGTGGTCTTAGTATATTCTTGATTATGCACACATCTGCAAATATCTGCAACTAACATTAACTTTTTTATTACCTTAAGACACTCACAAATACACTGAAATAAAAAATAATCGGGGGATCTTGGGGGAAAGCAGCTAAAACTTTAAGTAAACATAATAAAGACTCACACAAAATGTACAAAAAACTGAATAAACTAAAGCATGAATTTCAAAATAACTACAACACAAGTTAGTTTTTATTAATATTGCAACTTAAAATAAATACCTTAAACTTCAAAATCCATTTCAAATAATTTAAATTCGGAGACTTAATTAATTGACTGACCACTTTGAATTTCGCTTGTCTTGTGAAATATTCGTGATGCGTGCAGTTGCGCTTTGCAAATCAACTCGTGTTCACATCTTCAATTATATTTTTAGAATGTCCAGTTAGCTTTCCAGAAAACAACGGTTTGCCATAAAAGAACTTGGACATTTTAGAGACAATTTGGTTACTTTTCGCAAATTTTTGTTGTTATAATTTTTTTGAATTTTGGCCTATGGGCGCAACCACTGTGCAGCGAAAAGTGGGCGTTATTGGCACGTCACTTTTGGTACCTTCCACACAAAAGGACCACTTTGGAGCAGCTTATATTAGCAAAATAAAGATATTAATTAAATGCAATTAAAATTGATAATAATTTAATTAAAACAAAAAAACTAATAAATTTACGAATATTTTTTGGGACTCAAGGTGAGGTGATTCATAAGAACTTTCATGCTTGTTTTCCTTAAATCTTTGTATATATGCAAAGGATTTTGCACGTTTGTTAATAACGCATGATCTCCGACACCATAAAAGTTAAGGGGCTGAAAATTGAACAATATATTCAAATTGAGTTCATTTGTGTTTTAGAATTATTTTCAACGCGATAAATTGCGAAGTGGTCAAGTAATTTGCAAAATTCGCATTTCCGCGAAATTTTACTGAAATTTAAAATATATATTTGTTTTGTCTTGATAATAGTTTGTATGTATGATTCTAAACGGTAGATGGCGATGTAGTGGTCAATATAGATTTTTTTGATGATTTGTTGCAAAAACTCGGGATGTATGCGTTTTTGAATGAAATATCATTGAATAACAAACCAATACATCCCAAACAGGACGGGCAGGACAACGTCTGCTGGGTTCAGCTAGTTTTTTATATAAAAATGGTCCATTTGGAGGGATAGACTAATAACACTGTACAATTCGAACTTTTTTTAAAATAACGGTGTTCCTACAAAGGATGCTGGTAGAGGAGACCCCAAAATTATATACGTGTATCGGCGTTTTGAAAGATCATATCGTCATTTTATTTTACGGGGAGTTGAAGTTTCCCCTATTTTGCCTGTTCGTGCAGCATATTGGTATGTGTTCTTTACATCTGAGGTGTCAACTAGGTTCTGCAACATTGTGGAAAACATTAGGGACCATTTTTTTGTGGAACATATAAACCCTCCAGCTCCCCCACATAACGTAATCTTCGGTCCTATTTTAATAAATCGTAAGAAACACCTCTAAACATGATGAAATGTTCTACAAAAATGTTGGCCATAAAATTTTGCTATATATGTCTGAACACACTAAAGCCCGCAAAGTACCTAATTCCATATTATATTACCCACAAAGTGAGGATATTACTTAATCGGTTTATTCTACTGACATTTTCTTACTTATTTTCATCTGTAAACTTTTTTTAATGATTTCTTAAAATTTTCGCTCGTTCAATAACATCTCACATTCCTATAATTATCGCTCGTTGAACCAGAAACAGGAAAGCTTAATTGGGGAAGAAAAAAAGTTCGTGTCTTAAGTCTTTTGTTTTTCTACGATTGTTTGTTTTGTTTTCTTACACGACTGTGGAATAGAAGTGGTGTTCTTCACGCATATTTAAGTTGTCACTTTATCATTTTTTATTGTTGTCGACATTGCACGCAACATTTAGTCAATGCTCCTGCATAAAATTTTCCACATATGCGTACATATGTATTCGTGCATATGTTTAATGCTAAGTGATGTGTAAGCGAAATTAAACCTTTCGAGGTTATTGTGTAACTACATATGTTCCTGGCTTTGTTGTAGTGTTGATCAGGCTAATGTGCGTGTTCGTTGTTGCCGATAAGTCTATTATTATCTCAGGGTGATATTTGCAAGAAGACATTAAGTAATACGAGTGGGACTACATCCCATGTTTGCTATTTGTACTTTTGCATTTTTTTTGCTTGTTTTTTTTTTTTGCTCACTCCCAAAGCAGGTGAATGCATTTGTTGCCTGTAAGTCAAACTCGTGCTTGGCAATTAATTCCATCACCATCATCAGCAGCACCGCCGTCGTCACCAACAGCGCCACCAACGTTGCAATCATTGCCACAGCCAGCCAGCCACTGTGCCAGTAGCTTCATTATGCCAAGCCGCCACCGCCGGTAGCTTTTCTTCTGTCTGCCATCATTTCAACAAGTGTATTCATTGGTATGTACAATTTTATTTCTTCAAATTTAAACTTTAAACTTTAATTACAGTCCCCAACAACAACACTATCTGTTACAGGTGTATATATAAATACAACTCACATGACATGACTACAATGTGTGAGTGTCGCCTTTTTTCTGTGAATACAGTTTGTTTGTTTTTTTTTCTTCTTCGCCTTACTCTCTGTAAGATTTCGTTTTTTTTAAGAAAAACTCGGTTAATTTATTCTTGTATTCAGATTTTATATGGTGGGAATTTTTATGAAGGCAATTAATTATGCCATGACTTTAGATTCAGATTCAATTTCAATTGGTATTCATAGTTCAGTGGTCACAATCTGGTTAGGCATGCCATGGCAACTGAGCGAAGAAACAAACGGCCGTCCAATGGACGGACCACAAAAACCAATATTGGGTTTATTCTTTTTTGTCGGCTTTTGCCTAAACTAAGCCTCTCAAATTAACTTTAAAAGTTTAACGATGTGTCAAAAGTTATCTTAATCTTTGTGCTGCGTTTTTTTTTTCTTCACTTTATTAGTTAGACGCATTCATGCAATGTGGTTAGGCCGTTGACAGGCACAGTGGTTTGAGGGGAAATATCTGATATTGTTCGCTATTTAATATTTTGGATATATAGTGAAAGATTTCAGGCTAATTGGTCCATCCTCGTTCCTATTAACTCAAATTAACGCAAAGCAAAATAAACGAACGTTAGAAATAAAGAAAGTTAAATTGTATGAAAATTTACAGCTATAACCCATTGTTAACTCTAAAACGCAGTTTATTTTCTTATTGGTAATGGCCCTAAAAGGTCTAGAAAGGCTCTTACATAAATTGTTCAATTAGAGAAAAACTTGCTTACTACAAAGGTAATTCTACAAAATCGGTCATTTATAAACTAGTGGGTACTAAATTTCAAGGCATTCACTATTGAAGCCTTTCTTGAAATTGAAGGAGCTTTTAACAACATTCACTCAGATGCATTAATGGCGGCGCTGTCGTTTCTAAGGGTGAACTATAGCTTGATTATTCTAATTCTACGCCTGCTCAACAGAAGACGCATAATAGCAAGTATTGGATCCGCTACTCTAACAAGGTTTGTAAACAAGGAGTAGCAGTATCTCCACTAATTTGGAGAGAGGTAATCATTTACCTAGCGGTAAATGATTTCCTGCTAGATCTAGAACGCAGTTGCTGCAAGGTCGTGTGAAATTTGAAATGACGTATATTTTACAGCTGTACAATTCTGACGTATTGATGTATTGTAGTTTGGCAATTTTACTTATTTTTCTCAAAGTATTAGCGATGAAGAGACTATTACTATGCATGGAATTACAGAAGGTTCGGATAAGTAGTATAGAAATGTTTAGAGAATCAATATTTCACTAAGTTTAAACTCTTTCTGGGAGAGGTTCTAGAATGAGTGGGCCAATATTGTATATATTCGAAAATAACACACAGAAAATAATATTACAGCGTACAAAATTTGAAGTCGATGGGTTACTCCTTTCCAGAGTTATCGGGTACACCAGCTAAGCAGACGGACGGATATTGATCAAAGTACATTGTACAACGCGAAAAAAATAACAGTGTTCTGACAATGGATTCTGGTAGAGGATACGACCAAAAAAGATATACGTGAATCGGCGTTTTGAATGATCACAATGGAATTTTATTTTAGGGGGAGGTTAAATTTTCCCTCTTTTTGCCTGTTAACAACTCTTCGATATGAAATGGGTATATGAAACAATGTATTCTTTACATCTGAAGGGCATGTTCAGCAACTTTGTAGCAAAATATTAAAGTCAATATTTTTGTGGAACATAATAACCCTCTAGCTCCCCCACATAACGGAAATTTTTGGCTCTATTTTAATAAATCGTAAAAACACCCCTAAAAATGGGGAGGGCGGGGATGAAATGTTTTACAAATGAAATGTTTGCCATAAAATTTTACTATATATATATATATATCGATACCTCCATTCTAAACTATTCTAAGTGCGAAATAGTAGTTTTTTGGGAGAGAAGATCAAAGTTTGATGAATTTTTTAAATTTGTGTGGAATTTCTTTATAATGCAAATCGAATGACCTGTACTGTTTTGTGAATAACCTTTGATTGGGTTGACGGATAAACACCAAATTTTGACTCAATATAATTTGGAATATATAGAAATTAAAAACGCAATCTCCCTAAAATCATGCTAAGTCGACTTAGATTGTTTTAGAATAGAGGTATCGATATGTCAGAACACACCAATTCCCAAAATATAGCACAACTACCATATAACAGTCAAATTTCAGTTAAACCCCTCGTTACTGGTATATTTATTGGATCGACCACTGGGACGTATGTATAACATTGCTGCACGAATATTCCAAAATGATGTTTTTGTGAAATTAAACCTTTTTTGGTGTTTGTGATTAGTTTTGGGCTTTGGTAAAATTTTATTTGTAGAACATTTCATCCCGCCCTGCCCATTCTTAGAGGTGTTTTTTACGATTTATTAATAAAGAGCCAAAAATTCCCCAAATTTTCAAACTTCGCATATCTAGCAGTCTGCAAATTATCTCACAATGACTTTTCTGCCATCGCTGCAAGAAAAAAATTGTATGTTCACACAGTTGTACGCTCACAGGGTTGCATTTTTTCTCCATTTTGCTGACAATATTGTCCGATCTGCCTATCGTCTGTACTTAGCTTAGCGATTTCTATACTTAAAAGTTCTCAGGATTGCTATCTTTAGAAGACCAATCTGGGACCCTGCTTAGATTCTCATTTTTAATTCACCTACAAATTTGAATGAATTTTGACATATTATAATTTTGATGACAATTTGTTTTTGGGCTAAACGGTGTTACAAACGGAGTGAAAAAATTAATATACCCCCATCCTATGGTGGAGGGTATACAAATAAAAAATGTAGGTGTTTATACCAATAATTTATGGTTAACATACACAGATGACCCGATCGAATTCATTGATAAACATATATATATAAACATAAAATTGTTATTAATAAATGTTATTAAAAAATAATATAATGTATTTTTTTTAAATAAACAGAATTGTTTGTTTATTTATATGCTACTATAAAAAATATAACGTGCGTCACGTGGCGTGCGTCGCAAACAGTTCACGGCTTTTTATAAAAAAAATTTAGAATTCTCTTATATTTTACTTTCTATTAGGTATTATATTTTGTGTGCTCTATTATACAAAATCCCTTAACCCTTTTAAAAGTCCAAAAAATGTTTAAAATTTTTATCCGAAAAAGAGTTCGAATGTAGTGTTCGTCACGCAGGAGTTACTCAATATACTCGTACTCTGAGTTCTTAAACATGAAGAGTATTTTCCGAAGACTTTTGTCTCAAATTAACCTCCCAATTGACTAACCTTTCTCCAAAGCAAGGGATGACTGATAAAAACTGATCATCATTCTGTTAAATATTTGGACTAGCACAGTGCTATTATTTTATCTCAGGGAGACTGCAGAATTTTCTTTCTTTTTTGTCACAACATGTACGAATCCCGAAAATCGTTTACTATTTCATATCGAAGAGTTACTTACATACTCGTATTTTCCAAAAACATAAAAAATATTAAAACTGAAATAGTAAAATTTATTAGGACAGGACATATTTCATATTTAAGAGTATTTCATATTTCCCTTTAAATTGTATACATAGTAATAATAATCTTGTTTAAAGGGAAATATGAAATATGTCCTGTTCACAAATTATTTAATCCTCTATACATAATTGATATAATCCTCTATACATAATTGTCTTAAATTGAAAATAAATGTTTTAATAAAATTATAACTTGTTTTTTTTTTGCAAAAATTAAGTTTTTCTTAATGTGGAAGTCCAAATTAAGTCAGCCCTTACAGGCACTGTTTGTGAAGGCAAAAGTTCGTGCCTTTAGTCTTTTGTTTTCCTTAATCAAAAGACTGCAGAATAGTTCTGAAGAAATTCATATCTTAAATCTTTAATTTTTCTAAGTACAAATAAATGAAAAAAATCAACAAAAATAAACAAAAAAACGACAATGATATTGAAGAAGCTTGTGTCTTAAGTCTTTTGTTTCAGTTCACTTAATTGCTGCAAAACATGTATGTGTGAGGTTTAACTTGGACGAAAAGTTAAACAAATAATAAAATTCGTCAGTAGAAATTCATTTTCATTTTATTATTATTCTAAAATTTTTTTAAATTTTTAATATTAAAAAAAACATTAATAACTCTCATAAGTGAATTATTCTTATTCCCATTTTATTTCGTTTCTATTCCACTGTCTATAAAGGTGACTGAGGCTGTGGCATGGCATGATTTTGTTGCTGTTTTGACCACAAAACTCCGGTTGCATTTTCTGTCCATATGCAAAATATGGATTATGTATAACGCTTTGTTTTTTGTACCGCTTTTCTGTGTTTTTTTATTTGCATTTATTCATTTTTTGTTCGTTTACTTCTCGTCTCGACTTCTTTGTTCCCAAAACGTGCGTATTGTGTTTGATGTTGACTTTTGACGGCGTTTTTATTAATTGTTGGCATTTTATGCAGCGACTTAATCATTGCGTTTAACGGCGAGAGATATGTGGTCGGGCAAATGTTAAGACGTATGGCTTTACTTATGTGTGTTGAATGAATGTATGTATGTTAAACACAATTAAGATTTACGTTTTATTGGCTTCATTCAGTATTATTGTTTTTTTATTCTGATTTTGTATTTTTTTTTTTGGTATTACGTTTCTTATTTTTTATATTTTTTGTTGTATATTTTTTATTATGCATTGATTTTCCGAACATGTGTCTCAGTGTGTGTGTGTAGTAATTTGTTATAAAAATCTGTCTGGTTTTTTCTCTCACTGCATAATTTATCATATGATTATAAGAAAGAAACAAACAAAACAAAAAATACGGTATGTGAAAACACATTTACATCGAATGTTATAAGAAGTTATTAGAAGGAAACGTTTGAAATTCATAAAAAAATATCTTAAGTTTATTCTCATTGTTAGATAAGAAAACAAAAAACAAACAAACTATGTAAAACTGATGTTAGACAAAATTCCTTTGGCATATCTGAGAATCTGTTGAAACAAATGGAAGGTTGTTTGGAATTACAATATTTACATATGTATATCGTCATCAGAAACGAAAAAGGGCATATCATCATATTTAAAAATTGTACAGGAGAAGCAAAAAACTAAATAAAATGAAAAATGTTGTCGTTAGATAAACGGGATTTTCAGGATAATACCTGAACATAATGACCCATATACATTCACAAAAACATGATTTATAAATGGTCTGTAAAAATTACGTGAACAAAGAATTTTTAACTATGAAAAAATTAATAATTTTTTGTCAGGCCCTTTTGAATTTCGTTAATAATTTCGCCATTTTTGATAGTAGATCGCTAAAAATTTGCCAGGATGTGTATTTTGATGCAGTGTACCGAAATCCATCCAATTCTCTTGTTGATACGCCCTTTTTCGTTTCTGATGACGATATGAACAAACCAATCTAGACACAATGGTAATTAAATATTACATATATATAATAAATATATTCAAAGTAAACTTTTTACTAATACAACATTTCAATAAAATCGTTGTTTTGTTTAACATTAAAATATACTATTTACAGATTTTTTTCGACACATCATTTAATTTATTTTTTTGTTATTTATTATAAATATGTACATATATACAAGTAAATGTAAATCACATTTTGTTACGATATAGAAATAATAGAGCAGAATCTTGTAATGTAAAGAGAATCATTGTTAACTAAAATTGTATTAAACATAATTCTTTGTTTTTTTATTATATTTTTGAATATTTGTTGTGCACTTGTAAATTACAGAAAGTATAAAGCCTAATTATTAGAATATAACTGCAACTATTACTTCCATATCCTTCGAAAATGTGTTACGAGTATTTTATTATCTGTACAAAATTAAACATGCGGTTATACAATTATTAATATCGCTCACTCACTTCAAGACTGTCTTAACTCAAAATTTAATATTTTTGTGGTTGTCTTACAGAAATAAGAATTTTGTAAATACCCATAAATTAATCTGAACGAAATTTTGTTTATATTTAAACAATCATATTGCAGATTATTCCACCCTTTTTAAACTTCCTATTTCATCTTATTTATCTTTTTATACTGACTTAATGTTCCACATGTCGACAATTTTAATTTTTGAGTTAATACAGTCTTGAAGTAAGTGAGCGATATATTCAATAGATCGTTTTTGGAAAAATGTTAGACATATTCCTATTACTACTACTGTCACCAATTCTTCTATAAAAATCAGGTTTACTTCCAATAAAATTGTCATTGGTAATTTTTTTCCGAAATCGAAGATTAGACAATAAAAACCGTCATAAAAAAATTTAAAAATATTCTAATATGATCACTTCTTATTTTTTTATGCACTTCTTAATAACTCGGAAATAATTTTTACAATATTGATTACTTCTCTTCCCATTGTTCGTTATAGAACAGCTACTAACTAGATTTATTTTTCATTATAAAAAATTAACACTTTCAAAGCCACACAATTATTATTTGGTTGTTGGTCCCAAAGGGTTTAATGCGAATTGATTGCTATAAGAATGATACTACACTCAAAATTCAAAAGATCTTTTACAATTGATGTGGATAATGACATATACAAATAGGCAATTCTCTAGGCTACTCAAAAAAATTCCTTACAATTTTGCTACTCTTTCTTGAGTATAAAATAATGATAAGTACCTGTCAGTAAAATATTGCAAAATAGGTAGTATTTATAGGTGTTCCAAATCTGATGATAATGCAGACTCAGAACATGAATATGAATAACCTACGAAGAAAATAAGGTCATCAAAATCACAAGCGTCTACTTCAACGAGGATGGATATTGACAATAATTGAAAAATGAACTTATAAAAAATCTCATATTTTCTGTGTAAGAATAGCCGTAAAAGGAGTCGGAATTTTTAGTTGGAATTTGTGGTCTTTATGGTGCTACGAAATCAAATCTAGAGGGAAATATGTATGGGGTCTATTTCAAAACATGAACCTATGATTACCGTTGTTTGTGTAAAGGATTCCGGATATAAATAAACCCTATTTAAAAATTTTCAACCCGATCATCTGGAATTTGTGATCACAATGGCGTTAAGAAGTCAAATCTAGAGGGACTCTTGTATGGGGCTATATCAAAACTTGGACTTATGACTACCGTTGTTCGTGTGAAATGTTCCGGATATAAATAAACTATATTTTCTTATTTTCGGCCCGATCAGTTGGAATTTGTGGTCTCTATGGCGTTAAGAAGTCAAATCGGGCAGATACTACATATGGGGGCTATATCAAAATATGGACCGATATTGCCCATTTTCAATCCCACGTTACCTGCAGCTATAAGAAGTATCTATACCAAATTTCAGCCACCTAGCTAAAGTTTTATAGGTTGTAGCGTAATTACAACAGACAGACGGACATGACTAAATCGTCTTAGAATTTTAAGACGATTAAGAATATATATATTTTATGGGGTCTACGATCAATATTTAGAGGTGTTACAAACGGAGTGACAAAATGAGTATACCCCCCAAATGCTGTACTGTGTAATGTTTAATTAAATTATATACATTTATTTTCTGTATAAGCCGTTTAGTAAAATAAAATGGTGGCTTAAGAAAATAGTCAAAAGTTTATATGAAAAATATTCTTAATTTTAAAATGAATAATTTATGAAACAGATATAGAACATTATTTGAACTGAATTTTAAATTCTTGTTTTTTAATAAATTGTAGTATTAAAAGGTTCCTAAAAGTTTTTTTACAAAAAATTTCATACTTTTAAATGAATAATTTATGAAAAAATAAAAAATATAGAAAATTATTTAGACTGAATCACAAATGTTAAAAGTTCTTTATTGTTTCATCAATTACAGTGTTTTTGGTATTCTTAGAATATCCAAAGATAAAGTTTCATGAGTTAGTAGATATTATGTGTTATTTACAAACAGACAGGCATGCAAATTTTGTATATGAGAAGTATAATTAAAAAAGTAAGAAAATTTCAGTCGAGTAAGCCGACTGAGGTGTTCCCTCACCTTTTTGAGTTATGTAGTATGGAATAATGTACATTAGAGTGCGTTTATTTGTGTGGAGCAAAAAAAAGTTCGCGATGTTCAAAGTTGATATGAAAATTTGGCTTGTTTTAAGTATATTCCCAATATATTTTGTTTCTGCGATTGAAAAATTAGGAGCGATTTAAAAAACTCCAAAAATCTTCAATAAAATTCTCTGTGCCTAGTTTTTTCTGAAATCCAGATTAGACAATAAGACCGAGACAACTGTTATTAAATGTCATTAAAACATTAAATTTTTTTTCCAATTTGAAGGTCACCTTTTCATGTTTTAGTGCAATTTTTTATTTTATTTTTTATTTAATTTTATATAATTTAATAAATTTGAAATAACATCTATAATGTTGAACCGATTTTCGACGTCCAAGGCTTGTTGTAAAACTTTTGACCGCTAGATTTGATTTTAATGAAAAATTAAACCTTTCTTGGCCGTAAAATTCTTGATTGCTTGTTGGTCCCAAAAAAACATCCTACCCTCTTTACTTCTAACTTAAAAGCTGAAACTATAAGAAATAAAAACCATTTTATGCCTTTTTTATTTATTCGAAATACGAGTATATGCTAACATTTTAAACAATGGCAATATTTTTTATCTTAGAATTTGTCTTTTCCCCTGAAATTCAACATTTTAAAAGACATTAACCCATTTGGGACCAACAACCTAATAAAAAAATTACGGTTTAATATTTCACAAAAAATAAATCTAGCGGTCATCAGTTTTATAACAATCCTTGAAAAGAGAAATTCGGATAATAATTATGGAAGTTATTTCCAATATATTAAAAATTGCACTAAAAATATGAAAAAATGGCGTTCACATTGGAAAATATAAACAAAATAATTACGTTTGATATTGTCCCTTGATATTAATTATATTTTTGGGGATTCTAATAAAACTGTCCCAAAATTAAGACTTTTTGATTGGAACAGAATAATGATCCTATAATTCTGAAGGGGGATATTGAGTAGATAATTTTTGTAAAATAAACTTATGGTCCAGCTGGTCTGAGTTTCTTTTTACAGTGGGTCACGGTTTTCAATTTTTGTTCGAAGGGAGCATTATACGAGTACTAAATGAAAATCAGTAAAGAAAGACAGAAAGTCGGGCGGGGCCGACTATATAATATCCTACACCTTTCTAACAATGCAAAAATGGGCATTGAGATCAGAATTTGGCAGTTTTCATACAAGTAATAAGAAAACTCTCTCTGCCGAATTTCGTACGGTTTCTACAGTGCTTACATGTCAAATCGGGTGAAACATATATATGGGGACTATATCTAAATCTGAAAGGATTTTCCCCGAATTTGGTAGTGTTCATTCATGTAATAAGATAACTCTCTCTACCAAATTTCGTATTGATCTGATATAAAATACAGTTTCTACAGCGCTTACATGTCAAATCGGATGAAACATATCTATGGGTGCTATATCTAAATTTGAACCGATTTTGACCAATTTCAATAGGGATCGTCCTAGGGCCATAAAAGAACACTGTGCTAAATTTCATCACAATCGGACCATAAATACGACCTGCACTTTGATCACAAGGATACATGGACAGACAGACAGACGGACATGGCTAAATCGACTCAAGAAGTGATTATATGTCGATCGGTATAATAAACTATTTCTATTTTTTGGGTGTTACAAACAAATGCACAAAGTCATAATAGTACCACAGTGTGGTGTATGGTATGAAAATGCTGTAAGTTGATGTCTGAGAGATTTCTCATTGTCAAAGTTATAAAGTAGAATTTTATGAGAATCATTTTTGTGAAAGATCTTAACCCTCCAGCTTCTCTCTTAATGGGGTCACTTTAGCCCATTTTTTGACAAAAAATCAAAAAAGTCCCTTCAAACTTATTTAAGGAATAAAATATTATACGAAAATTGTTGCCGGAAAATTTCAGTTTGCGTCGCCAGAGACACTATAGTTGTAAATATAGCTCTTTACGCTTAATTAGCAAAAAAAAACTGATTTTTTGAGGTTAGGTAAATCGAAAATTGCTCTCAATTTCACAATTACAGAACGGCAATATTTTGGTTAAGCATATTCCACAAGCAAAATTTTCGCATAAGCTTTGAACTTTGCGAACTTTTCGATGACACTTTATATAAACATTATTATGTACAAAATGGACCGATATTGCCCATTTTCAATCCCAAGATACCTGCAGCTATAGGAAATAACTATACCAAATTTCATTTATCTAGCTCAATTATTGTATACTGTAGCGTGATTACAACAGACGGACGGACGGACAGACGGCCATGGCTAAATCGTCTTAGAATTTTACGACGATTAAGAATATACACTTAATGGGGTCTCATATCAATGTTTAGAGGTGTTACAAACGGTGAACAACGGTGAAGGGTATACAAATATTACGACATAGAACATTTGAAAATAATCCATTACTCCTTTCGAGACTTATAGTTCGCACCAGCCAGACAGACAGAATGGAGGGCGGGCATAGCTCAAATGACTTAAAATGTCTTAAATCGGATTTCCGTCAAACATACTTAGTTTGCGCAATAATATACAATGGAGTAGAAGTCCAAAAATTATAAAATAAAAAACTTAACTCAAGAAAGTGCATAAAATTATAAAATACTAACATTTTTAGATCTTAGAAAGCGAGTATAACAAATTTGAGCAGAAATCAAAAACGTTTTTGTTCGTAGAAGTATTAAAAACTGGAGAGAGTTATTAATAAAAGAGAAATAAAGAACAAAATCTGACTGTTCAAATGATATTGCAATAGCAGTTATGTGAAAAAATAAAAGGAGAAAAAATATATATAACTATATTAGGAATAATAGCACATTTAGATAGAGAAATAACTTTCAGTAACTACATATTTACAGTATGTCTATTGATATTAGTTAATAACACATTTTACCTTAAATCTATGTTAGTTAAACCGAAAAAAGTTAAAAATTTATAATATAGGCTAAAATTCGGGTTTGCCCACAAATGTATAAAATCAAAGAAATTAAGTAGATATCAAAAATGTCGACCAATTAACTGAACATTTGTTCTTTTTCACTTTCAAGAATAATCTATCAAAAAATCTGATGGACGCTTTTTTTATTTTTCCTATTTTTGTATGATATTTACTTGACCCCTTCGGTTTAGTGAGAGTTAATTTGAAACATTGACAACCTCCATTTTTTTAAATTTAAATTTGAAAAATCTGAGAATTTCAGAACTACGCCATTTTCAACTGTAATTCGAAAAAAAAAATCAATACAATTTCAAATAATATCAATTAATATTCAAAAATTCAATTTTAAATTCAAAAATATCCATTTGAAATTAACATAGATCAATTGAAACTCAAAATACATCAATAGACGTTTAAAAATCATCATTTTCATCATCATCTAAAAAAAATCAATTGAATTCATAAAATTAATAATTTTTTATACTATAATTAAATTAAATTTTAAAAATCTGAGAATTTCAGAATTACACCATTTTTAACTGTAATTCGAAAGAAAATCAATTCAATTTCAATTAATATCAATTAATATTCAAAAATGAAATTTGAAATTCAAAAAATATCCATTTGAAATTCAAATAAATAAACTGAAATTCAAAATACATCAATGGTAGTTCAAAAATCTTAATTTGAAACTCAAAATAAATCAACTAAAATTCATAAAATTATTTTTTTATACTTTTAATGATGTGTTTTAAATTTAGTTTGATGTATTTTGAATTTCAAATAATTTTTTGATGTCTTATGAATTATAAATGTTTTTTTTAATTTTAAATGACGTGTTTTGAATTTCAAATGGAATAGTTAAAATTACAAATTGCATTTCTTAACTTCACTTGATGTATTATGAATTTCAAATGGAAATTTTAAATTTCAAATGACGATTTTTGAAAAATAAATAATTTATTTTACTCGAATAACAATTGAAAGTTGTGTAGTCTATTATCAGCTCTGTTCCTTTACCTGCAACAAATTACTACTTTTTACGATTTTTACAACAACTATATTGGAAAAATGGTAAAAATTGTGGAATTGTAAAATATAGTAGGTAAAGGAACAGACATATTAATATGACACACATTTTGTGAAAATTGTCCCGAATAAAAAGCTTTTTAAGTTCCAAAGCTGCACAAAAATTACGTTTACAAATATTTTGCAGAAAACTGCTAACGAACATTATCATTATGACCGTTTAAGAAGGTTTTCCTAAACAGTTTTGGGCCAAAACAAATCGATACCTTCATTCCAAACAATGCTAAGTCAACTAAGCATATTTTCAGGGACATTTCTTTTTAAAATTCTTAATAATACAAATTATATTCAGTTAAAATTTGGTGTTTATCCGTCAACCCAACCAAAATTAAAAATAATTCTTTTCTGCCTTTTTCATTAAAAAATTAGAAATATTGTTTGAAAATTTCACTCTACAAAAAAACATACTCATAGTCGTCGAAATGTTAGAATAAAGACTGCAGATTTGTCAACATTCAAAGGAAAACTATATTTATTTAATAAGCAAAAAATCCCCGGAATTTCCGTACAGATTTCCCGGAATTGCGGGATTGAAAAATATGACTTTTTCCCAGGATTTCCCGGGACGACGTTCCCTGTAATTTTTGGTCCTATTTTAACAAATCGTAAAAAACACCCCTTACAGTGGAGAAGACGGGGATGAAATGTTCTACAAAAATGTTAGCCATAAAATTTTACTATATGTGTCAAAACACACCAAAGCCCAAAGCATAACACAAACACCAAAAAAATTTCGTATTTCAGTCAAAACCCGTCCTTGGCCTGTTCGTGCAGCAATGTTAGTATACGACCTAGTGTTCGAAGCAATAACGATACTAATAAAGAGCGTTTTTAAGTGGAATTTGGGTGTTTTTTGTGCTATGTTTTGTACTTTGGTGTGTTCTGACACATATAGTAAAATTTTATGGCCAACATTTTTGTAGAACATTTCATGCCCGCCCTCCCCATTATAAGGGGTGTTTTTTACGATTTGTTAAAATAGGGCCAAAAATTACATTTATGTGGGGGAGTTAGAGGGTTAATATGTTCTACAAAAATATTGGCTTAAATATTTTCTATAAAGTTGCTGAACACACCCTACACCAAAAAAATATTATTGTTACATAATAGTGAAATACTAACATTTTTGAGGTACAATGTGGTCTTCTTGAGCTATTTCGGGTACCTAGATACGTTCAGATTGTATTGATATGTTCGCAAAAGTTGTTTAGATTTTCCTTGGCTACAATTTTGCCAAATATTAATAGTGAAAAATTACGAGTCCCTTAAATTTATGCTGAAAAAAGTGAAAACAATTATTTTTTTCCTACACTTTTTCAAATAAAAGTACCTGAAAAAATATGATTTCGCAAAAAATATTAAGAAACTTTGTTCAGTATATTCTTAGCTACATTATTGCCAAATATAGTTGAGCGGTATCACCAAGTCTGAATTAGTTGTTGGACAAATGCTGATGACGCCTTTTTTGAGGGACCCACTGTTTTCCCGAAACTTTGGATTCCCATAAAAAAAATTGGTCACCAATTTCGCCAAACCGAGTATAGGGTTATACTAACCTTTGGTAGTAGTATAGAACCTATACTGCCAAGTCGGTGTATTTTTCAAAAAGTGTTCATTTGTTGCATAGTGTTATTGGAGAGATTCAGGTAAGTAGTTTAGAACTTATTAGAGAATCAATGTTTCACTAAATAATAAACCTTTTGGGGGAGGTAATAGAAGGAGTGAACCAATACGGCCCCTCTTCGATAATAGTCCGAAATACGCTAAAATATTACCGCATGCTAAAATTTGAAGTAAAGTGGTCACTCCTTTCGAGATTTATCGTGCGCACCAGCCAGACAGACGGACGGACATTGTCTTAAATGTGTCCTAAATCGGATTAACGCCGAACATACTTAGGGTCTTAGATAACTCCTTCGATATGTAACACTTTTGGCCCTTAACAAATATTAAACAATATTTTCTATATATAATTCTAATTAGTTATGATTTTTTTCTTCAAAAATATTTCAATTTTCTTTCCAAGCTAATATTTTTACCTCATGATATCTCCAAAACTGTTTTGTGAACAAAAACATACAAATTATTGTCAAGTATCCTAAATAAAAAAATGTTTAAAGAAAACCATATCGACTATTTTTGAAATCTATAACTCATTAAAAATTCAGGGATTTTTGAATTATGATTTTTATAATAAAAAATATTTCTAATGAAAACAATATCGGCAATTTTTGAAGTATGTGGACCATAAATCATTAAAAATAAAATATGCAATTAGGATTTTTTTATTTTGGATTTAGATATTCCACCAAATATCATATAAATATTTTTTTCTAATTTTTATTTTTTATGAATTTTTCCATCAAAATTATTTTTCCTAAAAATATGTATAAACATATCTCTAAAGTATACAATATCCGGTATTTTTGAAATCGGTGGCTCATATATCATATAAAAATAAGCATTATTGAATAAGGATTTTCTTAATTTTTTTAAAAAAAATATTCACATTTATTTGCAATTAAAAATAAAATATTTAAATTTCATTATTTTTTAAATTTCTTTTTAATTATTTTTCATGTTAATTTCTGTAAATACCCAATAACGAAAATCTCTATCTTTAACAATTTCCACAAGGTCAAACTATTTCTACAAACATTATTTTACAATAATTATTTTTCCACCAAATTTCATATAAAATATGTTTTCTATTTTTATTTTTTTATGAATTTTTCCCATCAATGTTATTTTTCCTAAAAAATATGTATATATCTCAAAGGCAGACAATATCGTGTATTTTTGAAATCTGTGGCTCATATATCATTTAGAACATAAGGCATATTGAATAAGGATTTTCCTGATTTTGTTGGAAAAATAATTCACATTTATTTGCAATTTGAAATAAAATATTTCAATTTCATTATTTTTTAAATTTCATTTAAATTATTTTTCATCTTAATTTCTTTAAATGGCCAATAACAAAAATCTCAATCTTTAACAATTTCCACAAGGTCAAAAAATTTTTACAAAAAACATCATTTTACAACTTCCCGTCTCCCCTTTTTGCGATTATTTTCTTTAAACGGCCAATAAAAATAAAAATGTCATCAATTGGTTTTTCTTTAATGGATTATTTATAAAACACCTTCAAAAACGATTACATCCTATAACATTTTACAACTTCCTCCTCTTTTCCCAACAACTACAAGACAAGACAAAAAAGAAAAACAAACAAAAGACTTAAGCAACAAACATGTTGCCAAAGCACATTCATTCAACAACAATTTCCTACTCTGACAAATATCAATAATATTTCAAGCAAAATCGTCGTTGTAAATAAAAAAATGTAATGTAATGAATTACGCTCAAATCAAAATCCATTTATTTATTTGGTTTTGTTTTTTTTTTCTCTTTTTGTTGGTGGGTTATTACCCATAGCCATAGCAATTACTTACGAATTTCATATTGATGATTGGATGTTTGGCTGCTTCGATTTGATTGAAGTTTTGAAGTAATCAAGTGTAATTAAATACTTTGAATTTTCCAACAAAGCTATGTGTGTATGTGTGCTGCTTTTTTAACACTTAAATTACAAATAATTGTAATTTTTTTTTGGGTGGTTTTATGGAAATTTGAAGAATGAAATTAACTCCAATTTTGTTAAACACTTTGAAATAGTTAAGCAACTATTTTTCCTTTTTTTAATAGAAGAAAAAAATAAATATTTGAATGTTATTTTTTTTTTCAATTTATGGATTTATTAATTCTTTTATTGCTGTTTTTTCTGTTGCAGTGATAATTTTTGGTAGGCAATTTTCTGTTAGGAATTTTGCTGTACACAATTTTTTTTATTATTATTTATTAGGATTATTTTTTTTTTGTTTCGAATAAACAAAAGATATGTTGTAATTGATTTCAACAGAAGGTTTTTATTTTTCAATTTCGTTTTGTTTCACACACAAATTCCCGTGGATTTGTTAACACGTTTAGATTGCTTTGAAAGAAAAACTGTATTTTTTGGTGAATTCGTAAAAAGCGAAAAATGTTTTTTTTTTTGTTTAAGAAAATTTGAATTTAATTTTCAATGTGTTATTTTTGAAAGACTTCGGTCTGGAATAAAAAACCTTAACGTGAAAACGCTTAGAGTGTTAACTGTGGAAGTAAGACGGTTAATGAATTTCGACGGATATGCTTTGTTGGTTTTATATTAAGCATTAAACGCTCGCTCAATTTCAAGCGAAACAGACGAACGAACGAAATATTCAACGCTCATTGTTGTCTGTGGAGGTTTTTGTCTCTCGCAGCATATCGGTGTGAGCGTGTCCCACAACAACAACAACGAGAACAACAACAACAGACAACAACATCATCGCCCAGAGCTTGCACTAAACAAAAGCGAAAACGTTCAAAAAACAGAGCACTCACCACTAACTAACCAAGAAACAACTTGGCCAACACCACCGCCACCACCACGGCACAGTGTTTCGTGTCATAAAGTACGATATATTCATATTAGAAATTCATGTCTCAGAAATTATTAAAATATACAACATTTGAAAAGCTAACAAAACTCTTTTCGATTTAATTAGCTTTAGCCCCACAAGAAGGCGCCCAATATTTAAAATTTCAAAATGAAAATTGTTACCTTCTAAGTAATGAATGAAAAATAATTTTCAAAATTTTTATTTTAAAGAATATTACAGATTTGTGTACCCTCATATTATGGGGAGGATATATGTATCAGAGCTGAAGAGTCGAGCCAAAACTACTCGACTCCGACTTCTGGAGTCGGATTTTAAAATGATTGGACTCCGAGTTCGAAACCGGCAGTTAAATAACAAAAATTTCTAAAATTATATTTATACTAAGACGGAGTTTATTTTATTGAAATTTAGATATACATAGCTAAAAAACAAGTAAGAAAGTTTCAGTCGGGTAAACTGACTAAGGTATACCCCCACTTTGTGAGTAATGTAATATTGAATTTTACTCGAATTATTCTGTCAATTTGTGTGTGAGGTACCAGAAGGGGTTTATCAAATACACCTTTTTTTTTGCTGAACATTAGATACTTTAAATTCATGGCACTGTGCCGACTTATAAGCATTTATGTGCACTGGTATAAACGTTATGAGACATTAAATTGTGGTATGATTTGGGCATTTTGTGTGGGAGGTACAAAGAGGGGCGTGGCAATAACGCCCATTTTTCACAGGGCTATAGACACTATAAAAACATTACACTGTACAAAATTTCAAGTATTTTTATACACTGGTTTTAATGTTATAAGCTGTTAACTTTTGGTGCAAAAAGGTACCTTTGTGTGGGAGGTACCAAAAGGGGCGTGACAACAACACCCATTTTTCCCTGGACTGTAGGCAATATAAAAGCATAATACTGTACAAAATTTCAAGTATTTTTTGGTGCAAAATGGTGCATTTGTGTGGGAGGTACCAAAAGGGACGTGGCGACTTCGCCCATTTTTCTCGAGTTGATAACGACTAATAAGCTAATACTATGTGTGGAATTTCAAAAGATTCGAATAAGTAGTATAGCAGTTATTAAAGAATCAATATTTCACAACATTTTAACCCTTTGTGGGGGAGGTACTAGAAGGAGTGGACCAATATGTCCCATCTTCGAACTTAGCCGGAGATAGAGAAAAATATTACCACATACCAAATTTGAGGTCAATCGGTTACTCCTTTCCAGAGTTATCGTGCGCACCAGCCAGCAGACAGACAGACACACAGACAGACAGACAGACGGACGGACATTGCTCATTCGACTTAATATGACCCAAAACGGGTTTCCTCCGAACATACTTGGGGTCTTAGGTCACTCCTTCGATGTGTTACACTTTTTTCCGTAGCAAACGATATATACCCTCGTCACACTAAAGTGAGGGAATAAAAAACCATGTCTAACGAAACCCCTCACCCTTTGTTATAATTAAATTATTATCACTTTAAATTGCATTTAATAACTTTAAAGTTTGCAATGGCATTACAGTTAAAAGCTGTTAACTTCTGGTGCAAAATATATATTCGATTTATGTGGGAGGTACAAAAAGGGCCGCACAAATGACGCCCATTTTACACTGGACTCTAGGTACTATAAAAGCATTACACTGTACAAAATTTCAAGTATTTTTATGCGCAACTATTAAACTTATATGCTGTTAACTTTTGGTGCAAAATGGTCCATTTGTGTGGGAAATAATGCCCAGTTTTTATCGGCTGTAGGTACTACAAAAACATTACACTGTACAAAATTTAAAGTATAGGGTTTTCCAACAAGAGGTCTTATTTTGAATCACCCGGTATTTCGGTAGCTGTCACTTTTAAAGCTTTTAGGCAAGTAGAACGATTAGGCAAGTAGAACGAAGTACGCCATTACTAAAAATGGAACGATACACAACATTCAACAACGTATTGAAATTATTAAAATTCGAAAAATCGAAAGTCATCGTAACTGATGAGGCCCATTTCCACCTCGGTGGCTACGTCAACAAGCAAAATTGTCGCATCATGTCAGGTTGGATCAACAGTTACGGTGAATGGATTGCGCTATCAAGAGATAATTAATGACTTTTTATGGTCGGAGTTGGATGGTATTGATCTGGGCAACGTTTATTTTCTACAAGACGGCGCTACGTGCCACACAAGCAACGAAACCATTGCTCTGTTACGGAAAAAGTTTCCGGACCGTGTTATATCTCGAAGAGGTGATCACAATTGGCCACCGAGCAGGCTATGAAGCCGACACGGCGCTAATCAGCGGCGCGCCGTAGCCGGCAATTTTTTTCCAGCCGGCGCCGCCGCCGTTTTAAGCGGCTCAAATCGGCTGAAACTCAGCCGCCGAACTTTATTTAGTGAGTCAAAAAGATTTATTTTATACAACCATGAAATTTAAGAAAGTGACTAATAAGTAATACAATAGGTTTAGAATTTGTAATGAAGTTCATTTTCGACTTTAAATTTGTAAAAGTTTCTCGCTATCATTTATTTAAAAAAAAAAATCCAAAAAAAGTATGGCATTTGAAATTGAAATTTGGTTTTTACGGAAATTACTATAGCTCTTGAGCGGCCGAAGGAATTTTAGCAAAGTCTACGTCGTTTTAAAGAGAGCACAGCAGGCACTATATCATTCGCAATAAATTCTCTTTCACAACAAAGATTAATAACTAGAGATTTATTGAGCAGATTTTCGACATAACATCAAAACTTCCATAACTTTTCTTAAATTTTTGTGATAACTTTAAGTTTTTTCATCCAACTTTATCGGCTCAGCCGATCAGCCGCCGCCGCCGAAAATGTTGGTCGGCTTCATTGTCTGCCACCGAGAACTTGTGATTTAACAACTTGCGACTTCTTCCATTGGGGCCACGTGAAAGATAAGGTCTACGCCAACAGCCCAGCGTTGATTCAAGACCTCAAAGATAGAATTCGTGAGGCTATAGAGGACATAGGGCAGCCACTTTGCGATTTGGTTATGGACAATTTCATGAAAAGGATATGGTCCTGTAAGCGTGGTGGCCATATGGCTGATGTTGTTTTTCATTATTAACGGCAACCTTCCTCTTTATTATGAAATAAACATCCGATCATTTATCTCAAAAAAATTGCATTTTTCTTTGAATGCCAAAATAACATCTCTTGTTGGAAAACCCTTTATTTTGCCATGTAAAATACTTGCTTTCTATCACTGTATAATCTCAGTTTAAATCATAACGATTACAGACCGAAGAATAACGGGCAACCGTCATGAAAAAGGAAAATTATTTGATGTGGAAAATAAGCAAATCATGGACTGGTATGGTTCTTCTTTGTTGAAGTAAATAATTTTAAAAATAAAAATAAATCTGCAAACATTTCAGCAAATTTGTTTAGAATATGTATCATCTGTGGCTTAACCAATGATATTTAATGATTACTATATTGAAACGTAGACAGTTCATTGTGCATAATTTTCGTATAAATGAAACACAAAATGCAAAATTTCGACAAATCGTCTGAAAAATCTGAGGTATAATAAAGAAGCAACTTTGAGGGCGACCTCTATATGGTGAATATGCCAAAACATGGATCGAAGTGTTTAGTTTTTATTGTAGAGAATTCTTGTAGAACCAATTCTTTTATAAATATATTTAAGAGTTACCTCTTTAGCAGAGCTATATCACAACATGTATAGATAAAGTTATTTAAGTTGTGCACTTTGCACAAATATGAAACAGAAACTGCATAATTTCGGTCTAATCCTCTAGAAAACGTGGTATTTATAGTTTTAATAAGAGCGTCTATATGGGGATAATAACAAAATATGAAGTGTTTTATGTAAATTTTTTCATTTCAACTAAATTGCTTAGAATATTTAATTTTTATGGCTAAAGAAACATTTTGGAAGCGACATCTAATGTCGAGCTTTATAAAAACATTATCGGATCCGGTTCATTTACAATTCCAATTTTAAACAAATTAACTTGTTGTGACATTTTGTTCATCTCGGACAGTCCTTAAGCGATCTCGTTGAAGTTTTGTGTCATAACTACTATTCAGTAGGACTAAACTTGGTGCAAATTCATTCACTGACATTAAATCCCCCATATAAATTATCAGATTCAGATCAATATTTCAAGGTGTTGCAATCGGAATGACTACTTTAATTATTTACACCAATCCTACGCCTAAGGGTAAACCAATTCAGTCGTAATTTCCAATATCGACTTCAGAATTTGCTCAAAATGTTTACGAGGGCTGTTCGGAAACTTCTTAGCCTAGCACAAAAAGCGCGGTATAAACAGAAAAAAGTTAAGTGTTTTGGAAACGTCCATCTCTGCTATGAACACATGTTAAATTTTGTTTCGACATGGCAACTCCTTCATATATAAACACAAAAGACGCATCCGCGAAATTAGAAATGCGTGGTGTCATTAAATATTTACATAAAAAAGGTTTATCGGGACAAGAAATTCATAATGATATGGTGAATGTGTTAGGGGAAAGTGCTCCTTCATATGCAACAGTAAAAAATTGGGTTGCTGAATTTAAACGTGGTCGTACAAGCATTGAAGATGAACCACGTAGTGGACGTCCAAAAACAGCAACAATAACAGAAATTGTAGCCAAAGTGCATGATATGGTATTAAATGATCGACGAATAAAAGTGCGTGAAAAAGCTAATATCATGGGCATCTCAAATGATCGAGTCCATTTAATTTTGCATGAAGAACTACAGATGAAAAAGCTTTCTGCAAGATGGGTGCCGCACTTGTTAACAGTCGACCAAAAACGCATAAGAATGAACATTTCTCAAGCTTGTTTGGATCGTTTTAAGCGAAATAAAATGGATTTTAAGCGTCGTTTCATAACTGTTGATGAGACATGGATCCACCACTATACTCCAGAGACAAAAGAACAATCCAAACAATGGACTGAAGCTGGAGGAAGTGCCCCAAAGAAGGCAAAAACAATTCAATCGGCTGGTAAGGTTATGGCAACGGTTTTTTGGGACTTCAAATGTATTTTATTGATTGACTATCTGCAAAAGGGTAAAACAATAAATTCAGAGTAATATTGCAACCTTTTGAATCAATTAAATGTACAAATTCGAGAAAAACGTCCTGGCTTACAACACAAAAAAATAATTTTTCATCAAGGCAACGCACCAGCGCACAAGAGTGTTTTAACAATGGCTAAAATCAACGAATTAAAGTACGAGTTGCTTGACCACCCACCTTATTCTCCTGATTTAGCTCCCAGTGACTTTTACCTGTTCCCAAATCTAAAAAACGCTTGCCTTGCTGGCAAGCGTTTTACCTCAAATGAAGATGCAATTACAGTTGTAAACCCCTATTTTGAAGACCTTGAGGAAAACTATTTTAATCAAGGGATAGAAATGCTAGATAAGCGTTGGACTAAGTGTATTGAAGTTGCAGGAGATTATATTGAAAAATAAAAATATTTCTGAAAATAACTATTCTCTTTCAATGATAGGCTAAGAAGTTTCCGAACCGCCCTCGTACAGTTCGTTTCTGAATGATCTACATAAAAAGAGTATATACATAGTTTAAAAATTATATATATATTTTTTTACATATTTTTATTAATTTTACAAATTTATTTACAATGTATGCCAACTGTAGGCCATCTTAATTTATTGTATATTCGCTATTAAAAATATATCAGTATAATAAATAACATAGATCTATGACAGAAGTGATTCAATATTATCAAAAATACGTTTCTTACAACCAATCTTGAGAGTTGATATTCGTTCAACTGATTTGAAATAAATAGGAAGGATATTAAAACTCACTCCACCCATATAGTCAATTCGCTGTTTTGTCTTCTCTAATCGGCATCTTGGTACTCTCAAATTTAGTCCATTCCTAGTGACAAAGTGCATTTGGTATTGGGAGAAGCTTATAGTATGTTCGCATTTAGTACGAGTATAGTATTGTTCGTAATTTTTGTGAAGTTTAAAATTTAGAAATTTTTTGGCTGCATAAAAATGATTACTTTATAATGAGAGAATTTAATGCAATTATTGTCATGGTAAGGATAAAATAATGGACAATAATGCAAAAAATGTGGATACTTCCCAATAAATGACTATTGTCGAGACAATCTGATGTAGCAATCACATCAAATGTAAGTTATAAGATAAGCTTTTTCCTCAGATCTTAAAATACTTTCGAGTTCTATTTGTGCAATTTGTCCCAAAGTGTGTTAGAAATCGGCAACTTAATTATCTCCCACTTTACTAATATCGTACTTTAATCTGTCCAAAAGTTTTGAATATACCTTAAATATCTTGTCGAAAAATGATACACCGAAAAATATTTTTTTAGCCCAAAAATTGCAAATTAAATGACTGCCGATGAATTAGGATTGAAAATTCCTAAATTTGAACTGATCGGGCTGAAATTTGGTAACTTGAGTTTATTTATACCCTGAATCACTCACACTATTAACATATTTCGGTATAAATCTCATACCCTACAACATCCTGTTAGAGATTAATAAGGAATTTATCATGTATCCACAACAACTAGATACGAAAATATAGCAGAGCTGATATCTGCCGAGTTTTATAAAGATCTTTTGAGAAATGAGGATACCATTTATACACGGGGCAAAATCGCCTTTTTTGATATGTTTGAATCGAAAGAAAATATATTTGGAACACAAATTTGTAAATATTATATATATTAGCAAATAAATTTTATTTGAAAATCAATAAAATATATTTGGAACGCATATATTAATATATTACAACAAATTATATTTGCAAACTAAATTTCTTAAATAAAATATGTGTTTAAATACAAATAAAATTATTATTTAGGAATTTTTCCAAATATACTTTATTTAAAAAATATTTCCAAAACTTTTGCTGAGTTTTTCATATTTCAGTTTCAATTTTTCTTGGGTTTCGAATTGTACCTCCCAGTTATGACACCATATGCAACATTACCTTCTGTTTTAAATCAATTATTTCAAATTTCTGAGTATTCCAAGCCATCATTAGTTGTCAATCCTCTAAGTACTTTATACTGATCCAAGATTATATGATTTCAATTATTTTTTTTTACGAACATTAAAAATTTTTAAAAATTTAACTTTGAATTACTGAAAAATTTGACACAATTTATGTATTTTATGAATACTTAAATGCAAATAAATATTTGTTTCGGAAATAATGGTCCCAAATAAAAACATATTGGAATGTAAACAAATATTTGTTTAGAACAACATCTTCCCAAATACACATTTTTTGTGTGTACCAAATATTACATGCTTAGAGTCTACCCCAAACATATATATGTTTCAAGCCGAATATGTTTGGGACAATATACTACAGAAGTGATTTTTTTTCAGCGTGTATGAAAAAAAATAATATTTATGAGGCCAATATCGAAATCTGAACCGATCTTCCTCAAATTTAACAACGTTCGTTCTGTTATTTGCTAAATTTAATAAAGACCGGCTGAGAAATGAGAATTATATGTCACTTAGGTAGGAACGTAAATTCCTGGTTATGCAAGCTGAAAAAAAATCTCTTCTAACGTATATTGTTCCAAACATATTCTGCTTGAAACATATATATGTTTAGGGTACACTCTTAACATATAATATTTGGTACACACCAAAATTATGTATATATTTAGGAAGATTTTGTTAGCCCATTGTTTCCCAATATTTATTTGCGTTAACGAAAATACCTTCAGAAAATACCTTAATTGTGTTAAATTTTTCTGTAATTTAAATTAAATTTTTTAAAAATTTTTAATGTTTGTAAAACAATAAATAACAATAATTACTGAAATGGTATAATCATGTATCAAAAGAAACTACTAATGATGGCTTCAAATTTAAATGATTGATTTAGAACAGAAGTTAATGATGGGTGGTACAATTCGAACCCAAGGAAAACTTAAAACTGAAATTCGAAAAAGTCAGCAAAATATTTGAAAATCTTTTTTAAATAAAATATATTTGGAGAAATTCATAAACAATAATTTTATTTGTATTTAAACACATATTTTATTTGAGAAATTTAGTTTGCAAATATATTTTGTTGTAATATATTAATAAATTCGTTCCAAATATATGTTGTTGATTTTCAAATAAAATTTTTTTGCCAGGAAATATATAATATTTAAAAAATTGTGTTCCAAATACATTTTCTATCGATTCAAACATATCAAACAAAGTGATTTTGAACCGTGTGCCAAATTTTATGAAAATATGCTAAGAAATTGAGGATTCTTCAGCACTGGAATGAAAAATTAGGAATAAGGTGTATATGGAGGTAATATATAAATCAAAATCAATCAATTTTCTCTGAATTTAAATTTTAAAAATATCTGTTTGAAGTTTCTACTTTTATAGATCTTAGATGTAAAATAGGATGTGACTGATATGTGACAAATTTAAAAAATATCTGTTTAGAAAAAAGTTTCTATAAATCTTAGACTCTGAACCGAAGGTCTTCAAATTATACAACATCTTTTCCAGGCTCGGAAAACTGATATCTGCCAAATTTGTATAAAGATCTTTCGATAAATGAGGTTTCTATAGCGCTAAAATTCAAAATATGGATATATGTATAGATATATGGGAACAATATCTAAATATAAACCTATTTTTTTTAATTTTTCACTACTTTTTCTTAGCGCAAAACTATTTGCCAAATGTCATTAATATGGGTTGGAGCATGTTCTATAAAGTATTTATGTTAAATCGGGAGATACATAGGTAATTATATATGGGGGCTATATATAAATCTGAACAGATTTGCACCAATTTCCCCCATCAGAAGCTAAGCTTCCTGCCAATTTTTATCGAGATTGGATTCAAATTTCCACCTGTGTTTTACCTACGGCAGACAGACAGACATGGTTATATCGATTCTGAGTTGTTCGACATACTTTAAGGTTGGGCTAGCTCCAGTATTTTTATGTGTTACAAAAATCTGGATCAAAACAAACTTATAATACCATATACCACGGTGTGGCGTAGTGTATAAATTATATATTAAACTTTTGAATAATATCAGAAAATTTTCGAATTAACTGTTTAGTTAATTTATTTTTTATTTTATCATCATGCATATTTTTATTGACGCGATAACTTATTTAATTAGAGTGAATAAATCAATTGAACAACTTCATTAATAATACAATTTTATTTGCAAGGTTCAAAAATCAAACAATTGTTTTAATTATGTACATAAACTTCCTAATTGATTCGATTTTTCTGCAGTAAATGTGAATGTTTAGTTGCCTGGCCAGACAAGTTTTTGTTTGCATAGATTAATTCCACCAAATTACTTGCCTTATTCTTGAAAACATGTTTCACAAATTTTTATTATTTTCTTGCAAATCATTGTTTATTGTTTATCATCCGTTCATAATACGGTACGAAACACTGTGCGGTGCGAAGTGCCAATGCAAACGAAGGTTTATGCTTTCGGTGAGTATTATTTCACTCGGCACTTGAGTGACTGAGATTGAGTGCTTTCATAAAGTACTCATTCGCACACACACTCAACTTAATAAGGGGTGCATTTCAGATGTGTTCTCTTTCCATCTCTTTGTAGAAAGTTGCATGCGTGTGCCTGCACATTTGCACTTGCACTCACTGATCTTCATCACAGCATGAGTGGGGTTCTTAGCGATTTTCCCACAATTGACAACTTTTACTTGTTGTCGTTATCGTTGATGTTGTTGTTGTTGTTGTTGTTGTTATTAAGAGTTTGTCAGTCTTAAGTTATTTTTATGATCTTGATTCATTGAGTTCTGATTCGTAGTTGATATTATTATTGTTGCGGTTTTATTTAACGCATTCTCATAATTATATATATTTAATACAATGTGAGTTCATTAGACCTTTCACCGATCAACTTAGTTGTTGCAGGAGATTATTTTTGTAGAGTGAATGTATTTTCTCAGAACACAGAGGTGAAGTGCCCTTCACATAAGAAAAACAATTAATAAAACGGAAATCATTTCCGTATAACTAACAATAATCAGTACCAATCGATAGGCGTTGAACAGTGTGTGGCTAATGTGGAATGTAGTTTGTTGGAAAAGAAAAACTAACCAAATCGGATAGAATATATTATTAAATCAATGTAGAAAGGCCCTAATCAATTTTTTTGGAAATCTGGTTATTTCTGGATTCAGATAAGGTGTCATCAGATACATATTCCAATTAATTCTGAAAGAGTCGACAAAAAATCAGGAAGTTACGAGTATAAGCAACAAGCGAAAGCCAAATATCCAGAACACATAAGAACTAAATAAATATTCAAAGTACAGGCCCTATCTCACAAAAGAATCATGTATTTCTTCGGAGGAACACAATTATAGAGTTTCACAAAAATAACACTGTCCAACAAATTAAGACTTTTTGATTGGAACAGAATAGCGACCCTATAATTATGAAAGGGCTTGTTGAGTAGATCATTTTTGTAGAATAAACTTATGGTCCAACTGATCTGAGTTTTTTTTTACAGTGGGTCAAAGTTTTCATTTTTTGGTCGAACGTAGCATTATACTAAATGAAAAAAATGATGTAAGTTAATGTCTGAGAGATTTCTCATTGTCGGAGTTACATAGTGGAATTTTATGAGGATAATTTTTGTGTAAGATCTTAACCCTCTAGCTCCCCTCTTAATGGGTCAATTTGGCCCTTTTTTCGAAAAAATTAAAAAAAAGTCCTTTCAAAAAGGACATTAATGATTAAAATATTCTACGAAAATGTTTGCCGGAAAATTTCAGTAGGGGTCGCCAAAGACACCAAAGTTTTAAATATAGCTCTTTACGCTTAATTAGTAAAATTATAGGCCATCTTATACAAATAAGTAATATAATGTAAAATATATAAAAAAAATATTAAATATTGTATAGCATCGGAAAAAAAATCGTAAAGATCCCTAATTTTTTTATCGCCAGATATTATTAATTATGTGCCCTCTTTAAACATAAAATATAAAAGTTCAAATTATTCGCGCACAAAATTTCGAAAAAGCAATATTGCTTTAGTTCTAAACATTTTTTTAGGTGGTACTCCAAAAATATTTTTTTGCATGATAATTCTAAAAATACAGAAAATCATATTTTTAAAATATTTTTGAGAAAATTTAAAAAAAAGTTCTTTTAATATGATGTTTTTATGTCGAAAAATCAAAAAAAAAATAATATTTTCTGTCATCGGAAAAAAATTTTAAAGATCTAAATTTTTTCGTAAACAAATTATTATGCCATGTACTCTTTAAAAATAAAATATAAAAGTTCCAATTATTCATGCACAAAATTACGAAAAAGTTCTTTTGCTTTAGGTCTAAAATTTTCTTGCGACAACAAATTAATAGTAATGCATTTAAGGAGTTCCTAATAGCAAAAAGGATAAAAATTTGATGCGCTTCCAATGATATTATATGCCACTAGTTTACATAAAGTACTAATATATGGATGCGATGTTATTAGTTACTTTAATTTGGCAGTGGGTAAATAAATATTGACAATTTTATTTCCGGAATCATTTATTTAATTTAGGGTTGTTTACCCGATATTTTGAAGAGTAATATATCAAGTTAAACGAAGATATATTAAACAAAGATATTATCTATGCGGTATTTTTTTTATGAAATTTTTGACGAAGATGATAATATTATTTTAGAAGTCAACGAAGGAAACTCTTCTGACAAATACATGGAGTAAGCTTTTAAAACGAAACAATACAGTACAATACTACGCAAAAATACTTTGCTCCACGTACCCTACGTTTGACATACAGAATTGTTCCCTATTGAGTCTTCAACTTTTTCTCACCATATTTGTAATCTACGCAAAATTCCCTTTAATTTGATGGGTCGCACAATATATGGACCAAAAACCCATTTTTCTTCTAGGGGGCTGTGTTGTACGATCTTGAAACAATTCCTCCCAAATTTGTGCACACATTTACTCACAGCAAGCCCATTACGCTTTACAAAATGTTGGTCGAAATCCAGCGCCACTTGAGCTTTCTTTATATACATATTTATTTTTAAGTCTTTGAAAACTTTTTGTGGGAGGTACCAAAAGGACTCGCTATATCCCGTCGAAATTTTGCACCGCAACTGATATATATGAAATATTATGACATGTTAAATTTCATAAATATACAATGCTCAAATTCAGTGCAATAGTCTGGTGAATTTTTGGGGTCCAGGAATAATTTGAATGGAGTTACGAGCCCCGCAGTCCGATTGGGTCCAAATTTAAAATTTTTCTTAACTATCACCAAATACAGCTTGGCACCAAATTTCATAATTTTGCAATTACTCCTTCTATTTTTGTCACATCGATACATGAAGACAGAGCACTGTGCGGCTCCGCCCACTTTTCTCACAAAAACTATTTAATATGCATATATCCTAATAATTCGGGGTATAACTCTGAAAAACGAAGTTTTTACCCAAACTTTCTTTACGTTATATAAAAGGGCTAAAATGTTGGAAATATATTTTTTTCTCGTAGAAACAGTGGTTGAAAAATAAGGAAGACTGTGAATTTTTTTCAAAAAAAAAACGTTTTTAGCAGGCACAAAGAAGACCATTAAAATAGAAAAAAAATCTGAAAATATTATTTAATTCCTTTTTTCTATAGAAAAGAAAACAATGCCAACATGAAAAAGTCCATGGACATACATATGTAGAAATTAGAACCCTTTTTGTAGAAGTATGATAATTTCAACAAAATCATGATATATACCTCTACTATGGTGAACGATGGTATATATCAGTGGCTGCTGGCCAAACGTGTAACACATCAAAGGAGTGGCTGAGACCTTAAGTATTTTTTGGCTAGAATACGTTTTGAGCTATTTTAAGCCATTTGAGCAATGTCCGACCGCCCTGTCTGTCTGGTGCGCATCTAATTTGATACTTGTTAATTTTTTTCTTTATATCAGGCTGAGAACGAGGATGGACCATTTTGGTCCACTCCCTCTAGTACCTCCCCCACAAATGGTAAACATTTAGTGTAATATTGTTTCTTTAATAAACTCTATAAGACTAATCAGAATCTTCCGCAATTCCTCACATAGTAATAGTTTATTAGTTGCTATCACTTTGAGGAAAATGTGGGAAGTTACCACGCCCTTTCTGGTACCTCTCACAAATATGGAGAAAGTTCAGTCGGGTAAACCGGCATACGAATCCCCTCATTATTATAAATTTAAATTGCATTTGAGCGCCCCAGTATGTGAGTAGGTAGCATGTTCGCCTACGTGTTTGGGGGTCGTGCGTTCGATTCCCACCAGAGGCTCTGGTCTGTTGCTGCAAAAATCTAGTCGCCTGGCCTTTATAACCAGGCTTTTCCCAGGACCGTAAAATTAGATATTATTTTACTTCGTATTGCAATTCATATAAATAAATAAAAAAAATAAAGTACATTTAATAATTTTAAAGTATGCACTGGTATTAAAGTTATAAGCTGTTAACTTTTTGTGCAGAATGGTCTATTGGAGTCTAAAGTACTAAAAGCGGGTGTCAATGACGCCCATTTTTTCACTGGACTGTAGGTACTATTAAACCATTACACTGTACAAAATTTCAAGTATTTTTAAGCTGTTACCATTTGGTGTAAAATGCTCCATTTGTGTGGAAGGTACCCCCAATAAAGCCCATTTTTCTCGATGTGATAACGACTAATAAACTAATATACTATGTGTGGAATTTCGGAAGATTCGAATAAGTAGTATAGAAGTTATTAAAGAATCAATATTTCACCAAATGTAAACCCTTTGTGGGGGAGAAACTATAAGAAGTGAACCAATATGACCCATCTTCGAACTTAGGCTGAGATATAAACAAAATATTACACTAAAAAAAAAGCGTACTGAAAATTAATGAATTTTTCGTAAAGTTTAAGATTTCGGCAATGATTTCGAGCCAAAGACAATCGCTATAAAAATAAGAAGGTTTCATAGTTAATTTAAAGACGTGAATAGTATTTGTTTTGAGGATGCATTTCATAGAATTAAGAATTTTGGGTAATAAAACTAATTAAGTTTGGTCTTAAAATAAGCACATTTTTGCGTAAATTTAAGTATGGCGCGTGCTTATTTTTAGTAAAATGTCATATAATTTAAAACATTATCGTAATAAAATTTAAAATGTTTGTCCTTGATATAAGAATATACATTATATTGATTATAATGTTACTCTTTTAAATGAATCATTTTCTTTGAAATCATTTACTATTCATAGAAAATTCAATAACACAACACTTTATCTTTCTAAATAAATAGTTTATTTGTTATATTTTATATTGGAAAATACAAAAAAAAAATATAATACATATTACGGATAACCTTGAACATTTTATAATTTAAAACAGTATGTAATTGTATAAAGACAAATCGGCCAACACACCATGAAGTTTGACTTTTATTCGAATATTGTATTGTTATGTATCGATTCTATAGCAGGATTCGTTTCTCTATTTGTTGTCCATGAACAATTTTTATCGGAACCGACCTTAATGATTTTTAACCTAGAATTTGGCTGGAATTTAAATAGAAATTATATAAAACAAATATTATATTATTTATCATATAGTTTGGATGCTCACTCATTTCCTGCAATTTGTAAATTTTTAATTCCCCACTGCATTTTTCATATATCCAAATAAAGTTCAATTGCGCGAACTAAAATAAAAATAATTTGAATAGAAATCAAACAGGATGATTTATATACGATAAAGTATTAAAATAAATTTTATCATATAACTGTCACAAAATGTTGAAAGATAAGAGATATATTAAAATCTTTGGAATATACTTACTTACACTGAAATATTTAGTCACTCTTCTACGACACAAATTCTCATAATAGATCCATACAAAATTTGCTGTACAAAAATTAAAAAAAAAATATTTAGGTAAGATATTATTAATAAGAGAAACTGATTGTTTTGAAAGTGGCGAAAGTGACATTTTTCATATAAACTGAGTTATCAAAAATAATTTTCTCAAAAAAATCAATCGTGACTTAGATTTTAAAATCTTAAGTTTTGTTGTTGTTATTTATTGTTGGTCTGTGCTTTTGTTATTCAGTCAGAATTTATTTGGTTTGAGACCATATGTTCCATTTACTTTCTGTCTATTCCAAGAAAGTAATAGAAACAAATACAAAAATTGGTAGAGAGTTTTAATTGCTTGGTAGAATTGACTGCAGTTTCGATAGACACCACTCTATCATCTTCAGAATTCAGTAGCAATAGTGTATGTCTTTAACTTAAATCAGCTGAAATACTTGAGGAAGCAGTAAATTGAATTTAACAAGAACTGCTAACCAAACCCGTATTTTGCCGAACTAAGTCAACATACTAAAACTCTCATACCAATACATTTTTGTTTTTTGCTTGGGTTCGCATCTTAAGTTTTGTAAGCAAACAAAACTACAAAAACTTATTAAAAATTACTTCTGTAAAACTAAAGCTAATGCTGCTTATGACATTCTTAACCCTGGTGTTAGATTAGCAAATCTGTACGAATCCTAGATTAAGAGTCCATTTGGTCAACATTACATTTTTCATATAAAATGAATGTGGAAGACAATATTTTATATTTATTTTTATTCAATACTTTGTGAAAAGAAAGCTGCTTATTTACAATTATTTTTGAGCAAAAACGCTTATTATTTTGATTTTAGTAAAACTAAAATATCTCTTGGACAAAATTATAAGGCAATATATATACATACATATATATATATATACAAAAATTGGACCAAATGGGCCTAATCTAACAGCAGGTTTAATTATGAAGTACTTATGAAGCAATTATGAACACGAAATCAGGGAAAAATTTAAACTAAAATTAAAAAAAGGAAAAAATCTTTTTAAATAAATTATATTTGGAAAACTTTTTAACAATAACTTTGTTTGTGTGAAAACACGTATTTTATATGTGAATGTCAGTTCGCAAATATATTTTGTTCTAATACATTAATATATGCGTTCCAAATTAAATTTCTTGATTTTCAAATAAAATATATTTGTTCAGAAATACATAATACTTACAAATATTGTTTCCAAATCAATTTCCTTTCAAATCAAACATTCCCATGTAGGTGTATGCAAGTTATAAATGGCATTCAGCACTGCATTTTCATATATCCATCACATTTATCTTCAAATATTGCGTGATCTAAAATTAAAATAATTAAATTTTTTCTGAAAATAAATCAAATAAAATTATCTATAAACAAAAAAAATGCAAATAAATTTTATCATATCACAATTGGAAAACGCTGAAAACTAAGAGAAATATTTCAACCGTTCATATATAATACTTACGTTGAAATATTTTGTAAAATTTGCCACTCTTCTCACAAAAGACCCATTCTCACAAAAGACCCATTAAAATAGTTATATGTATAACATATTATTAATAATAAATTTCTATATTGCCACAAATAATTTTACATTTCTGCATTATGCGCTGGTATTTTTAATAAATAAATACTTTCAATTAAAATGTGTTTTGTTAATTTTGTAATTGCCAATAAGATGTTTATTTCAGGATAATAATATTATTTTTCACGTACCTAAACAGTTTCCCATTGTCTCTTTCAGTATTACAAAATCTATTATTCACATTTTTGTCATCCATTTGGCACAAATCTCTTCACAGGACTTACAAACAAGATCTACTTCAAAAACGCATGTACATCGCCATAAATAACAGACAGGAAAAATAACTATGACACACGCACTCCCTTATCACAGACATCGATGGTGACGCCGACGGCATAACCACATGCATACACACATGTACACGACGGTTTCATTTGTTGTTGTTGCTATGCTTTAACAAAAATAACTGTTAACAGCCCATATTAAAATTATTTTCGGTGCAATATGCACGTATGTATGCACGTATACTTACATATTCACAGCAATCAAATTTTTTCACAACCCGCGTCCCGAAAACAGACAACCGTTTCCTTCCATTGCTTGTAAATAACTGACGATTTAAAAGAAAACGAACAACAGAACTCTTTTCTATTTTCTCTTCTAGCATTCCATAACAATTATTGATTCACACATTACCAAACAAAACTGATTCTCCGAGCGAGAGAGGGAGGGAGAGATTGTATAATTCTCTCGTATGTATTCTTAAAAATAATGACAATAGTCATAAAATTTATTACCAAGACAGCCTTTCCTTTAAGGGGAACATAGCCTTAAATTTATTACTCAAATATCTCATACTGTTAATTAAGTCCGATTCGACATTAAAACTATGACATGTCTACGTCGTAGTGGTAATGTAGAAAATCCTTAAAAGTATTGAAATATTACTTAAAATAATGCGGATTGTCACAAAAATAATGATTATTTTCTTTAATTTAAATGCGTACATTTAAAGAAGCGCGTACACAAAACTAATGATTAGATAGACATTAATTCAAATACAAAAAACTTTATATTAAGGAAAATTTCGTAAAAAACGTGTAAATTTTCATTATTTTAATGAAAATTGTCATTGAATTGATGCCGAGGTAGCATTCTTAATATAAGAATGCGTCATCATTAGTTTTATTACTATTTTTTTTTTCAGTGTACCTCATACCAAATTTGAAGTCAATTGGTTACTCCTATCGGAAATAAAAGCGCGCGCGCCAGCCAGACAGACGGACGGACATTGCTCAAATTAAATAAAATGTCCCAAATCGCATTTCCGCCAAATATTCTTGGGGTCTCTTAGGTCACCCTTTCGAAGTGTTACACTTTTGGCCCGCAACAACTGATATACTCGTATACCTTTGTCAACAATAGTGATAGTGGGGGTATAAAACATGCTTTTATTGAAATTCGCTAACTTCTACCATAAGGGATATCATTTCTACAATAATCCATAGATTTTTTCTAATAAGAATCGTTAGGATACTAGCTTACATTTTAGGATACTAGCTTACATTTTTTTGTCTTTTTTTCTATTTTTTATGTGTTTATCGCATTTAATATATCATTAGTTTTAGAGGCAGATTATCTGGAGTAAGGGGATGAGCGGAAATGTCGGATTTTCAGAAGAAACGTCCTGAATGGTCTCCTGTAGTTCATTCTTTAACGTGGAACTTTTATTCCGAAGACTTCTATGCAAAATTGTGCCTGCATTTGCAAACATGGTGTTTACCCAGCAAACTTTGTTGATAAATACGATATATATGGGGAATTTCACGACAAATAGACGGGCTCAAAAATTTATAAGTTTTGATTTCTCCCATTTTTTTTAAATTTTTTATAAAAAGAAACGCTTTGTGGATATTTTTGCGATTTTTCTGATAACTCTTTCAGATTATCGATATTTAAAAAAATCATTAAGATATCACTTTGTGTATCGGTTCTTTGGTCATAACTTCTTAAGTCATGGCACAATTTGAAAAATATTTTTTTTAATGTTGGTATTTTTCGATACTATTCATATCAAATTTTTTTGTGTACCATTTTTAGGATTTGAAATTTAAATGTAATTTTTTAAATTGGTTTGTACTCTCCCATTTTCCCAATTTTTTATGTTTTAAACTTAATTATTACATTCTCTAACATATAAGCTTTGGATGGAGGTGGGCTATATGGGCGATATATTTAAAAACCCTTTGAATTGCCATAAAAGTGTATTGTGGACACATATAGTGATTTTTTACAAGGCATCTTTTTGTCGAATACATCGATTTCTACTACTTTTGATATAGTTATTACTGTAGTGAGATTATCAATGGTAAGGGGATACGCGGGGGTGGCGTGTGTTTGTAAGAAATACTTCCGAAAGTGTCTCCTTTATTTTGTTCTTCGACGTGGAAAATATATATCCCAAATCCTTTAAGCCACAAACACAGTGGACTGCAGCAAAATTTTTTTTAAATTTTAAAACATTGGATAAAATTTATAAATATTTATAGGCCCACTTATATTCCAAGCTTATATGAACTGTTTATTTTGACCATTGAAAAAGGGGGTTAATAAAATTCAAATGCGAACATTTTCACTTTACATAGAATCATTGAAGTCTTAAGATGAATTGAATGGAGCGCTCCAGTAGTCGAGTTGGTAGCGTACTCGCCTATGAGTTTGGGGGTCGTGGGTTCGATTCCCACCAGAGGCTCTGGCCTGTCGCTGCAAACATTAGATCATATGGTCTTTGTAACTCGTCCTTTCCCTGGACCTTAAAATTAGAATATAAATTTACTTTGTATTGTAATTCATATAAATAAATAAATAAATAAATATTTTTATTATTCACCTAGCCTTTTAAGAATAATACTCTTGGTTTAAAATCAGAATGGCGTTTATGCCACTTTCAAAATTAATAGTTCATATGTTAGAGAATTAACAAGTTTAAAATATAAAAATTCGCGAAAATTGGAGAATACAAACAATTAAATTTTAAAAATTTAAATTTTTCAAATTTAAAAATCGCACACAAGAAAAAATTGTAATATTTTCTTATATTTCTTCTCTGAAATGTACCGAAAAATACCAGCAATTAAAAAAAAGTTTTTTATAAATCGGCCAATAACTGATGAAGTTATGATCAAAACCCGATACATAACTTCTGAACGAGTTATTGGAAAAATCTCAAATATTCCACAAAGCATTTCTTCAGGTGAACTAAAAAATATTAAAAATCGGAAAAATCAAAACCGAAATTTTTTGAACCCGTTAAATGGTTAATGCCATTCGATTTAATGGGGCAAAATTGTGTGGGGTAAGTTGTTTTCATCGAAAATATATTTTGGTGGTGAGGGTCTTTTTCATTTCAAGCTCCGAAATGAAAAATGTATTTGAAGGTTTAGCCTTTAAAATATCCCACGTAGGAATAAACCTACTGATTTTTATTTTCGGAGGGACAAACATAGATTTCCGAATTTATCTTTGAATGTCGTATACAATCCGAATAAATAATAAAATCTAGCTACGAATAACAGTCCAAAAACCGCGATATTATTAATCTTGTAGGTCTTGAAAAGTAGAACAACGTTTGTTCTACGAAATTTTCCGGACACCCCCAAAATCAGGATTTACTAAAAATCAGGATTTGAAAAAATTAAAGAAAATCTTTTTTACCAGTAAATCCGGATTTTGGGGGTGTCCGCGGAATTCCAAAAAAATTCGTGTTTTACTCGACAAGACCTACAGGAAAAATAGTATCGCGGCATTTGCTTCTCAACTTGAGTTTATTTTGTCGCACTGTGTAATTTACTCCGTCCTAATACACTCTAAGAGTAATAGTCATCTAGTTTTTTCTATTATTTTTTTTAAAAACCAATTTTAACCACATATAAAATTAAGAGATACATAATTGAGGGTGGGGAGATATTGACCACATTGACACATTAAAATATATTCCCTGAAACCCAAACCTGCAAAGATTTGAAGAGAGCTCAAGATAAAACTACATTTTCAAAAAAACAAAACATTTTCGAATACATACGATGTATAAAATAGTGGACATAGAACTTTGTGATTTGGATCCATTGGTCATCCATCCCCTCCGTCAATCTCTTACAACAGACATCTTAGCGTTGATTAATCCTCACACAACCCAAAGAACAAAGAACGTGGCGATTTTTCACGAGCAGCAGCTCTCCTACCAGAATTGTTTTTAATATCATTATAATGTTCTCGATCCTTATCCTCAGGAGACCTGGATGGTATGGGTGTTAAAGGCATCGTGACCGCCGGTTGTTTGGCACGTCTCAGGAATACTTTAAGCGGTTGACAGTCCATAAAATCATTTCGCAATGTATCCGAATCAGTGGAATTTATATCACTATTGGTGCTGCGGGTGGTGGGCATCGACAGTTCATCCAATTCGACTTTCTTTAGATTCATATAACCGTTGTTATTGTTGTTGTATCTATTAAAATTTTTCTCCACATAATTATGATTGTTGTTCTGAACAAAATTATTATTTGAATTATTATTATTATTTCTTTTGGCACTTCGCAATTGCATTCGATTGTTTATAACGGTGGAGGCCGTACTGCGGCTGGTATTGTTGGATAACGTGTCGCCAATGTTACCCTCAATGTGAACGGCTGCCATATTACCCTAGAAAGAAAGAGTTGTGTTGTTAAGCATATCTGATGGAACAATAGGAAGGAAAATAAATAAAGAAAAATTATTTGAATTCCACATCAACTGAAATTCAAGCAAATCAAAGCGTCGTTCAGCTCGACCGAATCATATATACCCTTCACATTCCCTAGCATTCCATAATTTAATAAACAACATTTAAAATTATATAAAAAATTCAAAAGAAAAACTTTTATTGGTGAATGGATTTAATCCTCGGTCCCACTGTACCATATTGAACACCTGTACAATCTTTAAGCATTTTTGTCCCACTGTGCCCCTCAAAGACCTAATTTCGGAAATGGCTTATATAAAGATCCTATATCCTATTCTAACTCCCTTTTTCCCCAATATTCTTTTAAAAGTTAGGGGAAAACGTATTTTTATATATGGGGAATTTTATGTCAAGTGAGTGAATTTTTAAAACCGATGTCTTCTGATCGGGATGAAACTTGCACCAAGTTTAGTCCTATTGTATTGTAGATATAAAGCAAAATATTAACAAGATCGATTACGGACTGTCAAGAAAATTACGGACGGGTTGGAGGTTGTTGAATTTTTGACGTTTTGGTCAAACTACTCTTTTTTCCCATGCATATAGCTAATATTTTATTGTATTGAGAAAATATAGGGTTTGGCAAATAGAGCGCTAGTTTTTTTTAATAAAACAAAAACGGTTTTATGTATGGAACTCGATTTCTTTTGCATGGCCACCACGGGCACGCTTGCAGAAGTCCAGACGCTGAACCCAATTTTCGACGATTTTCAAGCATAAATCGGCCGATACTGCTGCAATTTCACGTTCGATATTCGTACGAAGTTCATCAATCGTCGCTGGCTTGTTGGCATAGACCATAGACTTGACGTAGCCCCACAGATCCACGTAGAACTGTACCATTTCGTGAGATAACACGTTCTCCAAACTTGGTTTCCAATAAATTGATTGTCGTATTCGCTGTGTGGCTTGTGACGCCGTCCTGTTGGAACCACATGTCCTGCAAGTCCATATCATCCATTTGGGGCCAAAAATATTCGGTTATCATTGAACGGTAGCGATTCCCATTCACAGTAACGTGCCGGTCTTGATCATCACGGAAGAAGTACGGCCCAATGACGCCGCCGGCCCATAAACCGCACCAAACCGTAATTTTTTGGGGATGCAATGATGACTCGTGGAGTACGTGTGGATTGCTGTCTGATCAGTAACGCATATTTTGTTTATTGACGATGCCATTCAGCCAGAAATGAGTCTCATCGCTGAAGATGATTTTTCGATTTTTCGCGCTCTTAACGTTGAGGCCACTGACTACGATTTTCGGTAGTAAATTTTCATAATTTCGACTCGTTGTTGGCTCGTATATCTTTCCATCATGAAATGGCAAACCTTACTGAAGAGAAATGTCAAAAGAGCGGCAAAAAATATGGCGTCGTTTGCTGTCCCTGTCGGTCTACTTTTGTAGCGTCCCTGTTGAAAAACCCTTTATTACTCAAATTGTTTTGCTTCGATCTTAGCAAAACTAAATAACAGTAATATTCTTATGTGATTTTTTTTGACGAAATTAAAATTTGTTTTGAAATTTTTGGCCAAATAATATTTTTTTTCTCAAATAAAGCTTAGGTTATTTGCTTTAAGAGCTTTGTGGTCTTTTAGTGGGATGGGACATTTTTATCTATCAAATTATACATCCAAAAAATAGAGGTTGAACCATATGTTGAAATTTAAGGTTTTTGTGGTGTTACAAACTCAAATATAGAGGGACCATAGCCCCTCCCATGGACCTATAACGATCTTTGTTCGTGTGAGAGATTTCGGGTATAAATAAATCCCATTTACCAATTTTCAGCCCGATCAGTTGACATTTGTGGTCTCTATGACGTTAAGAAGTCAAATCGGGGAGATGCTATATATGAGGGCTAGGCCGGGTCGATTTGTGGGGAGGCAAAAAAAGTCGCCATTGCTCAGTGAAAATCGTATTCTAGGGATCAAAATAAGAAACTTTGCCGAAGGAACCATACCTCTAAAACGAATTCTGATGTCCCGGAATTTGGGTCGAACTTTTGGGTAGGGGCAAATTTTGAAAAATCCCACTTTGACCCATTTAGAGTGCTCCAATCGAGTCCAAATGTATGACCGACCCCCACTAACTTTGGAGGCCCGACCCACCTATGCCAGTGGCACACCCCCTGGACTCGATTGGAGCACTCTAAATGGGTCAAAGTGGGATTTTTTCCGGGACATCTGAATTCGTTTTAGAGGTATGGTTCCTTCGGCAAAGTTTCTTATTTTGATCCCTAGAATACGATTTTCACTGAGCAATGGGCGATTTTTAAATCGACCCGCCCTAATGAGGGCTATATCAAAAAATAGACCGATATTGGCCAATTTCAATCTCAAGTTACCTTTAGCTATGAGAAGTATCTATACAAAAATTCACTTATCTAGCTCAATTATTGTAGACTGTAGCGTCATTACAACAGACGGACAGGCGCACATGGCTAATTAGAAAGCACGAATAAGTGTATATATAGCTTATGGGGTCACATACTCCCATCCTATGGTGGAGAGTATAATTAGCCCTCGACGATATGTCTCTACCAGAGTTGAATAACACAGTACAACACATGATTTTGGGACTCAGCTTGAAGAGAGTCTGGTTTATTTCGAAAGACCAATGACTTCAAATAACCCCACAAGAAATAGTCTACTGGTGTTAAATCACATCTTCTTGGAGGGCATTCAATATCACAATTTCTTGAAATAATCGAATCTTCACACTTTTCTGGCAACAATTCAATTGTTGCATTTGCTGTGTGGCACGTAGCCACAATCGGTCAACGGCAAAAAGATACCTAAAATATTGCTCATGGGTGTCAAGGTCGTCGTAGGTCGACTGAAAAGTGTTTTTTTTTTTCGATTTAAAAAAATATGGATTTAGAATCATTTTCAAATGTGAACGGCAAGTTTATTTTTGCTCTAGCTCCTGAACAGTACGTCGTATCGGGAATCGGTCTATGGCAAACAGATGAAAATCAAGAGTCACCTTGATCAAAAAAATTCGTATGACCATTAAATTCCATTGTGCTCGAAATGGACACTTTAAAAATGTAACAGTAATGAGACCCTATGGATGTACCTATTTCGACATTGCTGAATCCAGTGGTGCTAGCCGTTTTTCTAGGTTAGCTCCTGTTTTCGCGATATTGGACCACAAAGTTTGCAAGGAAATCCGAGAGGTTAGTTGTCTCGGAGTTGATTTTATACATGCTTCATTCCAAAGAACGAAAGAAACGGAACCCTTCGAGAATTATTTATTTCCAAATAGTCGTCCACGCTTCTTAACCCCTTACATTGAAAAATTGCAATCAAATCTTAGCATATGTCAAACGTCATACAAATCATCAACATTTTTAGATGGTGTCTTTGAGAAAAATATTCCCCGCGAAAAATTACTATGAGTCTCCTTAGAACATATTTATGAAAAATTAACAGGTTTCATAATTTAGCAGGTTTTGTTGGTTACCTTTGAAATTTCTATTGACTCTAACCAAAAACATAATGTACAAAAATTTAAATCAAAAATTTTTTTTACAAATATTTTCTGCTATGAGCAGAAAAATAAAGGGTCTTCCAACAAGAGGTGTTATTTTGGTATTCAAAGAAAAATTCAATTTTTTGAGATAAATGATCGGATAAAGAGAGGAAGGTATGCCGTTAATAATGAAAAACAACATCAGCCAAATGGCCACCACGACCACGCTTACAGGACCATATCCTTTTCATGAAATTTTCCATAACCAAAATTCAAAGTGGCTACCATATGCCCTCGATAGCTTCACGAATTCTATCTTTGAGGTCTTAAATCGACGCTGGCCTGTTGGCGTAGACCTTATCTTTCACGAGATCACAAGATCTCGGTGGCCAATTGTGATCTCCTCTTCGAGACATAACACGGTCCGGAAACTTTTCCAGTAACAGAACAATGGTTTCGTTGCCTGTGTGGCACGTAGCGCCGCCTTGTTAAAGTAAAGGTTGTCCAGATCAATACCATCCAACTCCGACCATAAAAAGTCATTAATCATCTTCGATAGTGCAATCCATTCACCGTAACTGTTGATCCAACCTAATTTTCGAAAAAGTAAGGTCCAATGACCCCGCCGGACCATAAACCACACCAAACAGTCACACGTTGAGGATGGAGAGGCTTCTCAACATTAACTCTTGGGTTTTCCGAGCCCCAGATGCGACAATTTTGCTTGTTGACGTAGCCACCGAGGTGGAATTGGGCCAATTCAGTCAAGGTGATTTTTCTATGGAATACAGGATCATTTTCATGCATTTCTAGGACCCAATCAGCAAAGACACGACGTTGTTGATGATCGGCCGGCTTGTGTTAACTGAACTTTATAAGCCTTAAGACCCAAGTCTTTATGCAAGATACGGTGTAATGACGTTTGTGGAATGCCCAATTCCAAAGAACGACGAGGAATGGACAATCCTGGGTTTTCTTCAACACTTTGGGCTACAGCAGCAATATTCTCAGTTGTTCTTGAGCGACGTGCACGGGTTTTATTCTTCACATCACTAACATGTCCCAACAGCTCGAATTTTTCCACCAATTTCTGTATTGCGATACGACAAGGTGCTTCACGATGACCCAAAAATGCTTTAGTTTTGCGAACTGTGACTGCAAGATTTTCACCATTGTTGTAGTGAATTTTAATAATTTCATTGCGTTGTCGAATCGTGTATCGTTCCATTTTTAGTAATGGCGTAGTTTCTACTTGTCAAATGTCAAAGAATAAAAGCTTCAAAAGTGACAGCTACCGAAATACCGGGTGATTCAAAATAACACCTCTTGTTGGAAAACCCTGTATATTTTTATCTAGAATTTGAGATTTGTCGGCTGGACTAGTGTAACTTCTAAAAGGCTTGACCGTTTGATGTTATTTTTACACATTATATTTATATTATCAATGTGAGTATGCGTAACTGTATCTGGATCCGATAGGTGGCACTGTATTCAAGATATTAACAAGTTCCTTATTTATGGACCAAAATCATTTATATTCGCGCTATAGTTTAATGTATTGTGAAGAAAGAGAATAATAGCTATTGGACCCGATAGGTGGAGCTGTATGTAAATATAGGCTGTATTTTCACGATTCCGCCAACAATTGAATCAAAATTTCGTGATTCGCTTTCTTAGTACCAATCTATTCCACGAATATCAGCCCTTTTGGTCCATAAATGAGCAATTTGCTAATAACTTGAATACACAACATTCGATAATTATTGCGCACATCAGCTAGACAGGTGGACGGACTTTTGGTCAAAATACTTATATTTAAACCTCTTTCACTAAGGTGAGGAGATATGCCCATCGATCAAATCTGCAGAAAATAATGATTGTTCAGAGTGTAGTTAACAAAACCCAAGAATAACGTTTCCAAAATCTTATGTTTTAATCCTTTGTGGGAAGATACCAGAACAACTGGGCCAATATTTACCTTATTCTATCTTCGGTTCAAAGATGAGAAGATACATATAACGACATGCAAAATTTGATCCATCCATCGATCACAATCCTCCAGAATTATCATTGCTGCGAATTTAGTTAACAAAGTCCGTTCCCTAAGTCTTTTGTTTTTATACACTACTGTTTCAAACTACCATTAGCGGTATAAAGTAAAATGTGCAAATAAATGTGTATTTCCAACATAAATTCAACAAAATAAATAAATAGGCAGACAAAACAAAAACATAAACATATAAATAAAAACAAAGAAATCAAATCCCTATTTTTCTAATGCCTAAAATTATTCCACAGCCCATAGGACTACAAAACCTCATAAATTTCTTTTCGAAATCTTATAGAAATCTCACTTACATCACTTTCATTAGAGAACTCATGGTCAGATTTGGAGATCTTGCGTTTGGCCGATTCTTTAGGCGGCGGATCGATATACTTTACTTCACTCTTCACTTTGCGTACTTTGTGGGCCTTTCTTTGATCTTTCTGGGTGAGAGTTTGCTCACTGGTATTGGGTGAATTGGGCAGAGGTGAGCCAACCTCTTCACTCGGTGAGGTCGCTGCTGGATCTCGACCATTCTCAGCAGATTGTAGCGAACGTTCTATATTATTGCGAGGCGTCAATTCATCATTACTACAGACAGCACTGCTGACCAGTTTTTGAAAATCATTGCGCCTGAATGAAAACAAAATTTCCAAATTATTCATTTGAGCCGTTAATATAGTTCTTTGTAATTTCTAGACCCATAAGAAGTTATGCCAATCGAATTTCTGTTGTTGTCTTATTTGCTATTGTAACCAATAATTGATATGTAGAACTGTAAAATTATTACTCTAACTACTTATTTTGCTGTTCTGCGTAGCAATTGATGATCAGATCTATTCATATTATAATACAATCAACAACACAAAAACGGTTACAACAACCAAACTCTTGATTCTAACAACAAATTTTCGGTCGCCACAACCAAAATGTTTGTTATGTTTTGTAGTAGTCTTTACTATTTACTGTTAATAACCATTTTACTGTCGATAACCATTTTACTGTTCTGCCTATCAACTGATGGTCAATGCTATTAAAATAATGTTTCTGTCAACCATAAAAATTCGATTGGCGAATATATCGGTTATGACAATTAAATCATTTCCTCTGCGAATGTTACTTACTCTCTTATGATCGATTGCAAAGATTCATCTTTGACCAGAACATAACCATCGGGTATTTGGGATTGCATTTCCTTTTCCAATTGACTTTCATAGGCTATAATCTGCTGATTGAGTTTATCATTCAAATGTTCTGCCTTTTTGCGCAGCGCTCTTTCGAAGGCCAATTGTTCCTCGAGACTTTTTAAATTATCCTTGAGATAGGCTACAGTTACCTTGGGCCGCCTTATCATGGTACCATTGGGTCCAGGCACCAACTCTTGCTGTTGCTCCGCCAATAGCAGCTGATCCTCATCCTCTTTGCCCAATTGCTCACGTATACTGCGCTGCAGGAATTTACTGATGCCCGCATTGCCACGTACATTAAAGTCTATGATATAATTATTGATCTCCAAACAATCGAGTATTAAATTGGCCCCACGATCGGTTAGTCCACAATTCTCCATATCAATTACTAGCGGAAGCCAAAGAAATAAAGAATTTCAAGTATTTATGTGTCCAGGTATTTAATTTATCCGATAATCAATTTGAGTCGTCGCAATTTTAAGTCAATCGCTCACTTCGGGCGGATGGAAGTGACCGATTGATTAAATTCCACTGACTCAGAATTAAAGGTCATTAGCTCAGGATTAAAAGTAATTGGCCAACAAAGGTCAATTAGAACTGCCAATAGTCATAGACCCCGAATTAATGATAATTTGTCCTACTATTGAAGTCAATTAACCCTAAAATAAATGTCGTTGACCTCTAACAAGGTCCTCTGATCCCGAACACAATTTATCCGAACCTTGGCCAAATTCTAGCCAAGTTAAATGTGATTGACCTCGCTTACTTCTTTCGAGATTTATCGCAAGCATCAGCCAGGCACTGACGGACGGACAAGGAACATCATTAAGCATGTAAGCATGAATTAAAGGATATTGATCCTACAAATTTTATTAGGCCATTGAACCCGAATTTAAGATCAGTGGCCCTTCACTTAAAGTTCATTAATCCCAAAATATAGCTCATACGTCAGAATAAATGTATCCGACCCCTGGCAAGTAATTGACCTCGGATCCTGGATTAAATGCCACTGACCTCGAATTAAAGGTTATTATTGGCAATCCAAACGTCAATGTTCAACAATCCCACGGCAGCCGGTTCTATGTACCGAATTGACCCGAAGCAGCAATTCTTCGGTCAGGGGCTGCCACCTCAGTACTTTGTGTTTTATGTTCCCCTTTGTTTTCGTCTTGGGAGAGACACATCCCTGAGTGTCTGCTCAGAATTCTTTTGTCCGTGCCGGAAGTGAACAAAATCTCGGGCCAGTACAATATTTATTCTCTGTTTGCGGCAACCGCATCCATCACCGTTCAACAACAGTAAGGTGTAACCGATGTAAGGAGTGGGTGCATTTCAGAGGATGCTCTGGCCTCAGCCAAATCAGGGAGTATCGCATACCGGAATATGTTGCAGCTTGATGTGCCTCCATATCACACAGTGTGTCGCAGTAGTAGGAGTCGTCATTGTCGCCGGCTTCGTCGTCCCCGTCGTCTACGTCTTCGATTTATGAAACACCACCGCAAATTTCCAAACACCAAATATTGCTGTACCAACTCCTGCATCCCTTTGCAATTTAATTGCAATGGTCTCCGTGGCAAAATTAACGAGATTGTAGACTTAATGAATCGGAGAAACATCAAGGTAGCTGCGATCCAGGAAACAATGCTTAGCAGATCCAGCTTGCACAATTGTCAGGGTTACAATTAGGATCGCATCAGAATTGGTGGTGGGGAACTTGCTTTCCTGTTACGCCGTTATGTGCAGTACAGACCTATTTGGCCTGAGCTTGACACTAGAGAACCATACATGGACTGTATGGGGGTAGCAGTTGACTGCCGAGATAGAGCTGTACCACGTATACATAACGCCGATTGGTAGTTTCTTTCCGCGTTATTTTCCGGACATTAGTCCGTTACTGCAAGGCAATAATCGTGGCAATAATTTACTCCAAGGCAATAATTTCATCATCTCCGAACGCCGTACTTTACTGAAATGAAGGATAGCGGACTGGATCGCGTTCAGAAAATTTACCAACCGCAGCTTCAATCAACTACCCATTCCCTCAGATGTTCGGGTAGCTGAGAAGAAATTTCGAGACATTATCAACTCAACAGCCACTCGCTTTATCCCTGCTGGTCGAACACTCGAAAGACGACCTAATTTCCCAGCAGAAACAGCGAATCTCCCAGACGAACGAGATGAAAATCGTCGTTCTAACCCTGCTGATCCCAGAATTAGGGAACTGAATCTAGAAATACGAAAGTCGACTAATATAAGGAACAAATGGCTGGATCATTTGAAGCAATATAACTAAAGTTGCGGTATCGGTAAATTGTGGGCAACGGTTAAGTCACTCTCGAATCCTGGCAGAAGAGGCGAACGAACGGCAGTCACATTTGGTGCTATCACTGTGGCTGACCCAAAGAGGTCCGCGTGTTTTTTTACCGCCAATTCATGGAGCACCTCGAGAGTGATAGGGCGAAATGGAGAGTCATGTGTCGTATGCATGCTCTCCGAGCCGAAGAAGTACCACAACAATTTACAATTTGAGAAGTTGCAGATGTCATCCGTAGCGCAAAGCCATCCAAAGCGCTTGGCCCCGACGGAATATCTGTGTTGATGCTGAAGCAGTTGGACATACCGGGAGTGGAGTACCTGACTAATGTCCTCACCTGGTCCCGCTACTGAAACCGGGCAAAGATGCGAATGGAGGGGTATCATACAGGCCTATTTCTCTTCCCTCGCCAGTAGCAAATACAGTTGAGACTTTAATCCTCCCGAACCAGATAGGACATTTTCCAATTGCGGATCTTTAGCACGGTTTCCGTATGAAGCACAGTACGACAACTGGTTTACACGCCTTTACCACACGTATACGCCGCGGTCTTAACCACAACAAGCTCGGTGACTAGACATTCCTTGTGACGCTTGAACCTATCAAAGGCCTTCAATACTGTCATCCATGCCACGCTTTTTTAGGACATGTCCAACACATCCCTCCCGAACAGTTCGAAACGTTGGATCGCTAATTATATGTGTGGGCGCCAGTCGTATGTGGAATTCAGAAACAAGAAGTGCAAACCCCGTAGAGTGAAATATGGAGTTCTTCAAGGCGGGGTGATATCTCCGGAACTGTTTATCCTCCACCTTTCTGCAATTCCACCTCCATCTGATGGCGTTTAAATCGTATCATAGCAAAGATTCTGGAGTCTGGCCCCTTGATCATATGTGGAAGGCTGAATCATCTCCCACACTCTTTACTGCATGAACAATGCAACTGAAGGAGCAACTCAATGTGATAGTCGGTTGCACAAGAATTCCAACCACCAATTACCCTAAAGTCCTTGGTCCTTGGTGTCACTTAATGTCTAACGTGCATGCCACAGCTATCTGCATTAAGATGAGAAGTAGGAACAATGTCATCTGTAGTTAACTGGTGGCGCACCAGTGTAGTCACCGAATGTGAGCCAGACGCAGTGAAATAACCTGCAGATCTGCCAAAATTCCGTCCTTAGAGCTTCGACAGGGTACCTCCTCATGTCTTCTGTGGAATACCTACATGAGGAGACGAAGGTCATACCCGTGCGATTTTTTGCTGTCGAAGCAGTATCTGCTACCGTGCCAGCCATCCCAACCAGATCAGGCAGATCAGGAAAGATCTTCATGATCTAGAGCGCGTGGTCAAAAGAAACCCTTTATATCAAAGAACTTACCAGGCAGACCTTGCTTACATACACTCTGACGCAGTCGCTGAAGCCGAATGTCTTGCTAGGAGATCACCCTCCATCACCTATCCCGCATATAACTAGGGACCACATAACACACTACACCTGTTCAACAGCCCTGCCAAATCTACTCAACTTTTTTCCAGGTCTCTTTGGACCCATCCAGGGGAAACAGCCACCTTTCATGGCCTGGAAACCAATAGAGCAGAAATATACAAGGCGAATCAAACAACACCTAATGGACAAGAACAAAAATATACTGATGCAACAACAATAACCAACGTTCATTGACCCTGAATTAAAGATCAGTGGCCCACCAAATAAAGTTCATTGACAAAAGTCTTTGGCCAGAGATCATTCATTGAATTCGGATCTTGTGTTAAGGATCTTTAACACAAAAATTAAATTTCGTTAACTTTTCCAAGGTCGTCTCGAGCAATGTGCAAATGACCCATGACATAGGTCGTTGACCACTACAAAGGTTCACTGTTTCCTCATTTTTCTGACACATGGCGATAGTCATTGGTCGAATTAATGGTCATTGACCTCAGTCACTTCTTTCGAGAGTTATCGCACACACCAGCCAGACTAACCGACGGACGTACAAGGCATTAAAGGTGATTAAAAACAATGCAAAGGTCAATAAGAAATGCCAAGGGTCATTGAACCTGAACTAAAGATCAGTGGCCTAACAATTAAAGTTCATTAACCTCAAAACAAAGTTGAACTCTACCAGCAGACGGACGGACAGTACTCCAATGACTTAAAATGCCCTGAAACGGATTTCTACCAAACATATATGAGATTCTATGTCACTTCTTCGAGGTGTTTGACTTTAGGTCCACAGAAACCGATATATAAGTATTTCTAAACTTGTTCTCTCGTTCCCACTCACCTTTAATCCACACATCCTCTTTGAGAACTTCCACAATAGGTTTCAGGCCATCATCACCTATTTGGGGATTACGTGCCAGAGCCAATGATCGTAATCCGGGTATTGTCTCGGGGTCCACATCACGATAGCGCAGCGACTTTTGCCAACCCTCAGTGTAGCGACTGATTTTCTGTACCTTCACCATATCGGCCACAAATTCTGCTCCCTTTGTGGTCAATTCACATTCGGATAAGATTAACTTTTCGACATTTTCCAAATATTTTATGGTATTGCAGATAGCCTCACAGCCCTTGTCGCCGATGTTGGAACGTTGGAAGCTTATCTCTTTTAAACTTTCGTTGGAGGAGAGAGCCTAGGAAAAAGGGTTCAAAATGTATTTAAATAGAATATAAAACGTTATTAGCAAAATTAACATATTTTGCACAGATTGCATGATTAGGTTGTGATAGCCGACATTAATTGCTGTGAACATTAGATTAATAGGTAGAACAACGAAAGTGGACTTAAGTGAAGTTTATGGGAATAGTGGACTATACTTTTCCATTTGGTCCAATAGTAACACATTTTGGGGCACACGGGTCCATGGCGCCCTCAGGACAAAGAAAAATGTGCCGGTCCAAAACATAGTCAATATAATATACAAATTAAAGGAAATTTTCCGACAAAAAAAAGTTCAAGATCACTATCGGCAGCTCTGGTTTTTGATTCACATTTCGTTTTTGGTTCGAAGGAAAGAAAAATTCTTGTAGAGCCCCCTAGAGGGACAGACGTTTTGGTCCACATATCCGTCTTTGGACATACCTCATAAGAGAAAATGTGTACCCCTACCGAAGGCTGGCCACGCAATAACGATTTGGTAAGAAAAATCATGAACCCCGGCTGAAGACCTACCACATGGGAACTCTTTAGCCCGCGTAGCCGTCTTTAGACATACCCAGAATTTGGATATACAGGAATGTTTCTCAAATTTGAGAGGTCGAAAGACCCAAAAACCCAAGACCGTCGACTGTGCTTCCGGGAGGGGATTGAACTTTTCCCCGTCTTATTTGTAATATACGGAGATTTGATTTAAATTAAAATGGACCCGTTCCCAAATTCGGTACCGGTATCAATTCGTTATAGTCTATTACCTTCGCTATTGATTCCACATATTTCTCATTCAAGGGTAACCCCTCAAGAATCAGAACGCGTAAATTCTTATTGAATTCAATGCAATTTGAAAGCGCCTCTACAATGCCGGAAAATATGAACTTCGTAAACAGTACCGGTTTTTGCCGAAACAGTTTGGCTTTCTTTTCCGTATCCAAATGTTCCAAAACTGGGAAAAAGATTCAAAAACATAAATAAACCTTTTCAGGAGAGTCATTACCCACTCACCCATTGCAAAAGTTTTGCGCATGCGTATGGCCAACGTCTGCAATACTTGATCGTAATACAAAGCCTCAACGATCAGTAGCCAATCGTTTACATTTAATTTGTCACCGTAGAAATCCAGAGCTGAGGTACAATTATTTTTCGTTTTTATGTCGGGTAAAGGGGTAAGATTTTTGGACCGGCATAATTCCAAATAACGAAAATGAAAGGAACGACGAGTTAATTTTTTCGCATTCGTCATAGAGTTCGTCACATCACGCGTATCCAAATTATTATTCTTTTGCATATTTATATTCTGTAGCAGAGAAATTCTGAAAGGTGTAGTCTAAAGGAACTTGAACTTTCCGTTATTCTTTTCGTTTCGTTGGTTTTTTCTGTATTTCCGTCGGTCCCAGGAGTGCTCCGGTTTTTCACGCGATTGTCCGTCCGTTGCTTGCCTAGAGGACGATTACACAAAGGCAATTGTCCTATTTGTTTATTAAAGAAATTATTGTAGAGAATTCAAATGTTTGTCAAAAATTTGATACATTTGTATTGTATAGAAATTGATTAAAAATATTTGGATGGGTTTGGTTTTGAAAAAGCAATCATGTTCTCACCGATGTGTTTTGAATGTTTTTTCTTCGTGGAAGTTATGTAATGTGCTTAACATTCTTCTAACGACATCCTTGATTTTATTACCCAGAAACGTAGCCTTTAAAGAAGGAATATATTAAAATTACTTTTGGTGTAATCATTAGTTCCAGTTAAAAGACACTGATCTCTATTAAAGGCCATTGAACATTAAGGCCACTTAGTCTTCCAAATCTCCGGATTAAAGGTCGTTGATCGCCTACCAATAGCCATTGGCCCGGATTCGCGATCATTTATCGCCCTTTATTGGTCAATGACTTCTGTCAAAAACCAAAAACGCATTTTTAAAAGGTCAATAAGAACTTCTAAAGGTCATTGCCCCCAATTAAAGATCAGTGGCCATCCATTTATCCCCCGTTATTGGTCAATGACTTTTGTCAGAAACCAGTAAGCCATATTTAAAGGTCAATAAGAACTTCCAAGGTCTTTGGCCCCGAATTACATATCATTGGCCCTCCAATTAAAGTTCGTTAACCCCAAAAGGCATTGAATCCGAATTGAAAGCCAATAAGCCTTCCTATGACTAGGGATTAAAAGTCATTGATCCCCTACTAATGGCCATTTATCCACGGTTATTGGTCAATGTTAAAAACAATTAACCCTGGATTAAAATGTCCGAACTAAAGGTGACTTATTGGCATTGTTGGTTATTTATGGATTGAATCGTTGACCCCCGAACAAATTCATTGACCCCGTGTTAAAGGCCATTTATCCCATATTAAAGTTCAATAACCTTGGACTACATTAACTCCCCATTAAGTATCATTAACCACAAAGATGATTGACCTCTGCCGAGGTTCACTTAAAATTTTTTACTCTGACTAAAAGTCATAGACGTCTGAAAAAGTCATTGGTCACGGTTTAAATGTTATTTAAATTTACAAAAATGTCAATGACCCAAGAATTAATGTCATTTACCTCGGACAAACCTTCATTAGCCAGTATAACTCTTAAAAGTCATTAGCACATGATGTAAGTTCACTAAGCCCTACAATGATCACTACTGACAAATGCCTTTGGCCCTCCAATTAAAGACCATTAACCCTAAATTAAAGGTACAAAGCTTATTTGTGGCATGACATAACGTCCAGGGACGAATTATGATGCATTGGTCCGCGTAGCCGGCATTAATCCCGGCCGTCCTCTTATTTACCACCGTTTATTTTACCAACGAATACATTTATTCGACCCCTGAAAAAATGCATTGATCAGATTAAAAGTCATTGGTCCCGTACTAAAGATTAGTGAATATAAATTGTAAAGGTTTGACCCCTGTCAAACGTCATTAAAAGTCATTGATACCGATTAAATGCAACCGACCTCTATCAACAATCATTGATTCCGAAATAAAGTTCAATGACCTCGGGATGAACGCCACTAATCCAGTATCAACGATATTGACCAATTAAAGACCATTAGCCCCAAAAAAAGTTGTTCATTCATTGATCCCGGATTAAATTTATCTGACTCTTGTCAAAACTTATTACTCTGCTTACAGGTTACAGGCGTATGCCCAAGGATTAAAGGATTGCCCGGATTATAGGTCATGTATCCCGAGTAAAGGTGTTTAACACCTATCAAATGTAAAGTACCTAAAATGAAAAGTACAGTGTGGCGCAGAATGAGCTATATGGTTTAAACTAGCTGACCACAGCAGACGTTGTCCTGCCCGTCCTATTTGGGATGTATTAGTTTGTTACTCATTGAAACATATTGCATTCAAAAAATTTATATTGACCATATGTCCACTACAGCGCCATCTACCGGTTAGAATCATACATCCAAACTATTTTGCAGATAACTTGACCACTCCGCAATTTATCGCGGTGAAAATAATTCTAAAACACAAATGACCCCAAACTGAATATATTGTTAAATTTTCAGCCCATTCGCTTCTATGGTTTCGGAGAACATGCGTTACTAACAAACGTACAAAGGATTTTATATATAAAGAAGATGGTTTATAACTTTTTTATTTATGCGATTATTATAATTTTTTTTAAATACAGTATATTATTGGGGAATTTTTTGCAATTAGCTTTGAAAAATGATATTCCGTAAGTGATGTCCATTTTTTGCTTCGCACATACGTGCTCTTTTTAGCATATTTTCCATAACTTTTCGCAAAATTTCGGAAAAATTCAATTATTTTTGTACGTTGTTCGATTCCTAATTAATTCCACAAGTCTCCTTCACAAAATGCTGAAAAAAAAACAAAGAAAGAATAATAATTAAAAAAGCTATACTAGTAAAGAATTAAAACCATATAGCTCATTCTGCGCCACCCTGTAGTTGACATCCAGTAAGGTCATTGGGTACACTAAGAACTGACGAATGCCATTTATACTCCAATTAAAGACAATTATTACTATTTCTTTCGTTAGAATCCATAAGGATCTTTGGGCCATAACAAATGGCCTCCATCTAGATATATCTAAAGCTAACACATTGAGTTGATTCCAGCTTTAGCCTTGCGTGGCAGCTTTCGTCTCAACTTGTCGTCGCCATGTGTGTGCCGGTCGACCTTGTCGTATGCTCCCTTGCGGGTTCCACTGAATTGCAGTTTTATTGATATCTCCGTCAGGCGCTCTAAGCCTGCATTTCTTCATCCGCCTCCATTTTCTTCTTAGAATCTCGTTCTTGGTCTGGGTTTGATTAGATATTTGCCATTGCAGCTGACCAGAATATTCTGCGCAGACACCAGTTGGTAAATACTTGACATGCGTTAATGTCTTTACTTGCTGCGTTCCATGATTCACAACCGTATAACAGGGTAGATTTCACATATGAGTTGAATATTTTGACAGATATGCACTCTGCACTCAATCCGACAGATGGAGCTAATATACTACTTCTGAGGTAACAGAAGGACGTCACATCTTCCAGACATTCATTGTTTATCTCAAGCCTATTGGTTTGTAGTATTGAAACACATACTTTTTATTTTGGTGATGTTTAGCTTCATATTTTCTACTGATGCTTCTAGCTGTACCTCATTTAGCTTAATGTTCATCTTCGGATCTGTGTGAGAGAAGACAGCTGGCAACTGCGTAATCAAGATCTTCCAGTCTGTTTGTTAATCCCTACTGCTTGGGGATAGGGCGTTTTGTAGAGCACAGTCAAGGACAATATTGAAAAGTCTTGGTGACGGCAGACATCCCTGTCTAGCACCCGATTTGATGTTCTTTGGGTCACTGACATGACCGTCATGTAGTATTCGGCATTTTGCACTGGTGTAAAGAACTTATATAATATTATTTTCATGGGTGTTCCTTTGCAAGCTAAAGCGTTCCATATTCCGGAGTGTACTACTATATCAAACGCCTCCTCAGAGTCCATAAATTTCATATATGTATAGTGGTGAAGGAAATTCCACAGTCTTGGGCTTAGGCTGTTTATATGATTGGAGCATGATTTCTGCAGACGGAATCCCCCCTGTTCTCTACGAAGATCAGTGTCGAATGCTAAACGCATTGTTAATAACACAAGGGAACAAGGTATTTGTTGATTAAGAACTGAATGTTGGTTTAAAGGTTATTTGGGACGCTGAATCCAAATCAGCACTTTGTTTTTTTCTATCATCTCTCAATTTGCGCGATATACCGTTATGTCAAAAATGAAGGCACTTCCACTACGTATATTGGAATATCCTGAAAACGGTTCATCGTATTCAGTTAAAAAGAGAATCCAAATATTATCAATAATGTTATCTTTCACACGTACATACATTGGTTTTAAATTTACCCAGTAGTTTCAGAGATATCGTTAACATTTTGGAAAAAAATTAACAATTTAAAAAAATGTTTTTTTTTTTCAAAAATTCATAAAAAAATGCGACTAGACTTACATTTTTGGTCTAAAAGCATTTAATTTAATATATTTCGAATAAAATAAGCTTTATTTCATTGAAATCGGTACACAAATTTTTATTTTATTCACAAATTACTGAGTAAACTGAATTGATAAAAATCACGATTTCCATACAAAAGAAACATTTTTCAATGCACCCAGAAAAATAATTGGTTGGAATTCGATAGTAACAATAACAAAATAGTAGTAGCAACAAAAAGTCTATTGCATACACCGTGTGCCGGTTGTATTTATATATAAATAGTTAGAACAACAATAATAACCTGAATACGATCAAATAAAAATGCTTGCAACTAAATCGATGGTTGTATCAATCGATTTAAGATTGTTTTTTGATTGACACTCGGGTAGTTGTGGTAACTACTTTTAAGTTTCCATTATATTACCATATGATCGATATTTGGTAGTGACAACGAATGTTTTATTCTTGATAACAGAAATTGTATCAATAAACCAACGATTTTTATTGCAACGAATATATATGTATAACACAATATATAACAAAAAAATATTGATATATAACAGTTTTTGGTTATCCCAATAATTTCCCAAATTTAGAATAACTAAATATATTTTGGGAAATACAACCGAAAGCTTGGTTGCTGTTCTTTTGTTGAACAAACAAAAAATACAATTAAAGGGTTTTTCAACAGGGACGCTACAAAAGTAGACCGTCAGGGACAGCAAACGACGCCATATTTTTTGCCGCTCTTTTGACATTTCTCTTCAGTAAGGTTTGCCATTTCATGATGGAAAGATATCACGAAATGGTCCAGTCGATTGGCCGCCTCGGTCGTGCGATTTGACGCCGTTAGACTATATCCTGTGGGGCTACGTCAAGTCTATGGTCTATGCCAACAAGCCAGCGACGATTGATGAACTTCCTAGGAATATCGAACGTGAAATTGCAGCAGTATCGGCCAATGCTTGAAAACCGTCGAAAATTGGGTTCAGCGTCTGGACTTCTGCAAGCGTGCCCGTGGTGGCCATGCAAAAGAAATCGAGTTCCATACATAATGGCATCGAATGTACTTTCACAGGAATAAAGAATTTCATTGATATCCAAAACCGTTTTTGTTTTATTTAAAAAAACTTTTGTAGCGCTCTTATTGACGGACCCGATATTCGACATAAACAAATCTACAATATTTTGTTGAAGGTCGCCATTCATGTTTATAATTACGCCTTCTTAAAGTTCATACCAAAGCTTGTTGGAGTCCCAGAATTGTTTTATTGGATAGTAAGGGTGGGCCATTTAAAATTGTAATTTTGAACTACCGATTACTTTGACTTGTGTTTTGAGCCCTTTGGATTATTTTCTGTGGGGAACCATTAAAAATAAATGTTACGCAAAGCATCCAGAGACAATTGAAGTGTTAAAACATGAAATCGAAGTTGCCATTGAAGAGATTCGACCCGAAACAATTGAAAATTTACTGAAAAATTGGGTTGATCGAATGAGGTACTACCGAGCCAGTCGTGGTAGTCATATGAATAAAATTGTGTTCCATTATTAAATGACAAAGTTCAGTCTTTCCAATAAAACCAGAAATTTTAAAAAATTATCAGTACTTTTTTCTCTAGCCGATTCAAATTTAAAATGTTTAAAGGCCCACCCGTATCTGAGTCCATCCCTAAAATTCTCAATTGCTGAGCCAATAACATATGAATGATATTGTGTTCCATTATTAAATGACGACGTTGAACCTTTCCAGTAAATTCAGAAATTTGAAAAAATTATCGGTACTTTTTTCTATAGCCGATTAAAATTTTAATTTTTAAATGGCGCACCCTTTGCATATGTACGTGCAGAAACAGAAAACACGTCAAAAATTGCCAAACCAGTCTTAGTATTTCATCCATAACTTTTACAAACATTGAGTCCCCAAAAATCCAATTACTGTTTTGGATTTGTGAGAGTCTGCCGCATATTCTTTGCAAATTTGGAAAAATCGATGGCGACGCAATTTTTTACAAAGATTTTTTTAAAAACACTTTTTTACACATTTTTTTTACAAACAAATTGCGTTGTGTCCTCTTTAAAACAACGTAAACTTTGCAAAACTCGGTTCAACCGTTCGAGAGCAATAACAAATTTCGTGAAACTCAAAAACTCATATTTTTCATTTTTTCAAAACTTAAAAGGCCCATAAAATTTCTTTAAAAAATATTTGAAGAAAATAATGACAGCGAAATCTTTTTTCACCTATTTTAACTATTTATAAACATTTTTGACAAAAATGAACTACATAGGTCGATATTAAATATTCTGACCCGAATACGATCGCATACTGATACTGCGTCAGTTGGGTTCCCTACCGCTACCTAAGTTATTTTTGATGATATGATTTGTGATCGCTTTCGATCCATTCGTTCATCACTTTAAGTCTCATTGCTGTGAGGCCTACTTCATATCTTACCTGTATGTCTATTGGTTGGACATTTAGAATTGCCTCAAATGCCCGAGTAGATGTGGTCCTCATTGCTGCGCTTATGCCGAGACAACACATTCTGCGAATGCGAAAGCGAATAGGAAATATGATTTTTTGCGACAACGAATAATAGTTTGACACTCTAGTACCAACAAAATTAAGTACCAGAATTGATATTTTTCCAGGATATTCAAGTACTAAGGATATTTTCTATATTTTGACCTACTGTTACCACAAGGTCAAACATATTTTTGTTAACTGTTTTGAAAAGGGGTAGCAGAGGTTTTCATTAGTATTAATATCTTCAAAATGTGTGAAGCAGTTAAGATGATATGACAGTTTTAACAAATGGAGGCGAATACTAAATTATATTTTTGCGAAGGCGAATATTCCAAAGATTTTTTTTGCGAATGCAATTGCGAATGTAAAATAGATGCGAATAACTCGCATATGCGAACGCGAATATTCGTTACATCCCTGGTCACCATGACTAATCTGTGTTTCCAAAAACTTTCGTCCTCAGGATGATCACATTTCATAACTACGACGAATCCCATTCATCACCACGATGAATACCATACATCACCAAGTCGAACCTATATCGCCACGACGAATTTCATTCATCACCACGACGAACTCCATTCACCACCACGACGAACTCAGTTCATCACCACGACGAACTCCATTCATCACCACGACGAATTCCCTTCATCACCACGACGAAGTCCATTCATCACCACGACGAACTCCATTCATCAGCATTATTACATTTTTTAAATTAAACTTTTACAACAAAGTATTTAACTAAGGTAATCAGAACGCACATAGAACAGTACAATTAATCACAAACTATAAATTGATTTATTCGTTTCATCGTGTTTTCAGCAAAATGGTCAAATAAATCTTCGTTATGGGAATGAAACCTTATTGCTCCCTCGACGAATTTCGAAATCACCAAAAACATGGGCTGATGATCGTGTTCGTTCTATTGAAGTACAAAAACATCGCATGTACAAAACTTTTCGTCACCAGTACTAAGATATATTGACGAAACTGATTCGTCATGGTGACAAACGGTTTTTCTATCAGTGTAGGCTGACACTGACTTCTGGTGGTGAGTTCAGCAGTTTGTGTTGAATGTTGTCCAGTTGTGGTCCTTGCGCCTTGTTATTTTTCAGGCTTCAATTATTTTGGGTGGGTTGATTGGTATGTCCTCACTAGCAATATGGAATTCACAGTTGCGCAAATCTTGTTGTTCTTCTGCTTCATTACACAGTACAGTATTTTTCAGCTCATTGATTTGGGAATCAATTCTGAGAATTGTACGTGAAAGTAGCCCCAAAAATAAGAACTTCTACATCATTTGTTTAGTCAAGTTGGCTCAATTAATAATTTAATGGCCATACGAATTTTTTTGCTCAAGGTGAATTTTTAACACTTTTTCTATATATATAAAGCAGTCCTTAACTGTGTCCCAGGACTGGATAATATTATTGTTATGCAGGTGGTTTCCCGAGAATCAATATATGTCGTCTTTATAGGTGCAAGTTGTAGCTTTTCTACGAAATATCTTTTCTATACGGCGTTTCCTTTTTTTTGGGGCCTGTAACCTTGAGACGACAGGTAAGTAGAGATCATTTGCTCAATCGGCTCCTCGTTTGTTGTGCACATCGAGTAAAGAACATCTCCATTCCCTACGGATGGCAATGTGATCAATTTTATTTTCTGTAACGTTGTCCGGTGACATCCAAATCACCTTAAGGATATTTTTATGGTGAAATATGGGTCCTCCTACTAGCAAGTTGTTGATAAGACAAGTTTCGATAAAAATTTTCAACATTCATATTTCTCGCCCTAATTCTGAAGCGTTATTATCCTATCAGACCATGGTTTCCACTTAATCCCAAAGTAAAGGTCTTTGACCTCTACCAAAGTTAAATGGTCTGATTAAATGTCATTGATCCTGCACTAAAGATCAATGATTCCGGAAGTTAAATGTATTTAACCCCCATGAAATGTAAATTAAGAAAATTAAAAGTATTTGACCTCCGTGGTTCATTGGACTCGGTTTATATTTAACTGATCGCTATCAGACTTCATTAAAAGTCATGGATGTTGACTAAAGGTAACTGACCTCTGTCAACAATCTTTGACGCCAAAGTAAAGGTCAACTACCTCGAATTAAAAATCATTAACACAGTATTAAATGTCATTGAAGTAGCACTAAATTCCATCCTGTCTTGAGGGTCATTATTGTAGGATTAAAGGTTATTGACACTTGCCAAGGTCACTGACCACGGAATAAAGATAATTTATACTATAATTCAAGATCATTAATTACACACAGAATACAGTTTGGTTGCCTCAATCGAATTATTTGCCAACCAAATTTTGGAAGTTCTGTCTACTATCATGCGATTCCATCAGTACAACCAACATTTTGGTTGTGGTATACTTCTGCTTCCATGTTGACAACAATCATATTTAGTTGCGCCAACTACGAAAATGGTGGCTAAAATTATCTGTTGTATGTTGCCACAACCAACTGTTTTAAAAAATTAGTTGTTCTGACAGTATGTCAGGCATATACTACCGACAATTAATTGAAAACTGTTTTCATTAATTTTTATTTTATTTATAAACAAAAAAACCAAACAATTCATAAAAAAATTGAAAATCCCATATTACAAACTCATCACTATTATCAGATTTGGAAATATTTGACACAAATTTTAGTGCACGAAAAAAAAAACACAAAACTTGTATGCAAATATCGCTTAACGCTCTGCTTTCAATTTCATGATTGTTTCTTTTATTTATGTAAAACATTTTGCGCAACATATTCTGCATTCCACACATCATTATCCACACGAGATTATTTTGATTTATATATGTCGAGTAATTTTCTTTTTTGTTTGTCATGTATCAGCAAAAGAACAGCAACCAATCTTTCGGTTGTATTTCCCAAAGTACATTTCATTATTCTACATTTGGGAAATTATTGGGATAACCAAAAAACCATTATTTATTGAAATTTTATCTGGTGTAGTAACCAATTATTCGTTGCAATAATAATCTTTGGTCTATTGATACAATTTCTGTTGTCAAGAATAAAACATCGGTTGTCACAACCAAAAATCGATCATATGGTACTATAATGAAAGTTTAAAATTGGTTACCACAACTATTCGAGTGTCAATGAAAAAAACAATCTTACTTCGATTTATACAACGATTTAGTTGCAAGCATTTTTATTTGATCGTATCCATGTTATTATTGTTGTTTCAACTATTTATATATATGTAAATACAACCGACACACGGTTTAGGCAATATGTATACTTGTTGTTGCTAGTACTATTTTTTTATTGTTACAATCGAATTCCAACCAATTGCTTTCTTGGGTGTATAAAATTAATATCATCGACATTAACAATCATTGAGAAGTAAATATCAATGATCCCGTATTAAAGATTATTCTGCCCAGGCAAAAATCATTTACACCCCAATGAAGGCCATTAGCCCCAGTCAAATGGATATGAATGAAAATTAAAAGTCATTGGATCAGGCTTCAAGGTTCATTGACACCACTGCTTAAAGGTCATTATCATCGTATATAAGGCAGTGTTTGCCTATAAGTTTGGGGGTCGTGGGTTCGATTCCCACTGGAGGCTCTGGCATGTCGCTACAAAAATCTAACCACATGGCCCTTGTAACCCGGCTTTTCCCTGAAGGGTAACATTATAAAACAAATTTACTTTGTATTGTAATTTATATACGAAAATAAATAAATTTATTCCACATGACATTTATACATATGAACCGTGCCTAAAATCATAGATCGGACTAGAGTTCAATGATCTTATATTAAAGATCATTGCTCCCGATTAAAGCTAATGTATCCCCGATTAAACGCTATTAACCCCAGTTAAATGTTATTGACCCAAAATGAAAAGTTCCTGACATCCTCCAAATTTCGTTGACCATGGAACAAATTAACTTAAGAATTGACAAAATGTGCCATAGACAATTTTCTACAATTTTCTTTGAGTAGTTTTTAAGGCACTGGATGCACTTTTTTCGGGTAGGTTTGTTCTGCATATTTTTCTTCTATTCAATATCTACAACTTTACTTCAGACACAAAAGAGATAGTATACCGAGATATAACCATGTGAAAATATAGAAAAGGTGCTAAAAATCCACCTTGAGCAAAAAAATCGTATGGCCATTAAGCTATTCATTTAGCCCACTTTACTAAACGAATAATGCAGAAGTTCTTATTTTTGGGGCTACTTTCACGTCCAATTCTCAGAATTGAGTCCCAAAATCATATGTTGTACTCTGATATACGATCGTTCATTAAATATACATCACAAGCAACAACACTCTTGTGCTCTAAGTCTTTCGATTTTAAGTAATTACCATTACAGATCACTTTAAAAACATAATTTCAAAGAAATTAATTTTAATCCAACACAAATGAATATAAAAAATAAATCCAAGACACTGTGCACCACATTAACCACTTTTGTAGATAATCCCGTCTCAAGTTCAAGGCCATGGATCAGCATCGTGGAACATGGAACAGCCTAGTAGTCAGTCTGTCACAACTGTTGATTGTGAAACCCGGAGCAATTAGATAAATGCCAATAAAGACATAAATGTATAAACATAAATAAATAAATAATCCATTATGCATTAGCTCGCCTGAGTCTCACTTTTAGACAATGTCAGAAATTAATTGAAGTGAAACATTGAATGTCTTGTCAAATGACGGACAAGCCGAGGAACGGACGGACAGGTGTGTTTTGTTCGGTATTATGCGCTGAGTTGTGTTCTTGTGCGGTTTGAAAAACGTTTAAAAGTGTTATTGAATTTTATTTTTTAAGGTTTTTTCTTTGAAATCTAAATATATATTCACTTTATTCGCGGCTGTAATTGAATTAATGTGAAACATAAAATGAAACTCGACTAAAGGCCGACTATGTAAAACGCACTACAATGTTATGAATATTACATTGACTCAAATTCAAAAATATGAGTTTTTTACAGTTGGGCAATTATTTTTTAGCTACATTGTCATTTTCATCTTCTTGATTATAGTGGTTAGAAATTAACATATGCAAAATTTTAATAAATGACTTACGAAAATACAAAAGATGAAGTCGCGTAACCCGACAAAGGTACTTCTATACCTATATTTATCTGTAATGTAATATAGATTAACATTTTGCTCAGTCTATAGTCTACTGCTAAAGTTGTCTAAAATACAATATATGAAAACATTTAGAATGAATCTGCCAATTTGTTTGGGGGCACCAAAAATGTCTTGAAGAATACGCCAATTTTGCGCTGAACTGTGGGTACTTCAAAGAGATTGCACTGTGCCGTACTGTAAGTGTTTATATGCACTGGTATTAACTTTATGAACCATTCAATTTTTGTATGAGCTGAGCATTTTGTGTGGGAGGTACCAAAAGTGGCGTAGTAATAATGTTCATTTTTTACAGGAATGTAAGAACTTGAAGAGCATTACACTGCACAAAATTTCAAGAAAATTATATTCAGCGGTATTAAAGTTATAAACAGTTAAATTTTTGTACAAAATGATCCCTTTGTGTGGGAGGTACCAAAAGAGCTGGACAACTTCGCCCATTCTGAAGGTGATAGCGACTTATATACTTTTACTATGTGTGAAATTATGGAGGATTCGAATATATACTAAAGAAGTTATTAGAGAATCAATATTTCACTAAATTCTAACCCTTTGTGAGGGAGGTACAACTAAAAGGAGAGGACCCAAATGGCTCATCTACGATCATAGCCTGATATATAATATAAAATATTATCAGATACCATATTTGAAGTCAATCAGTTACTCCTTTCGTGAGTTATCGCTCGCACCAGACAGACGGACGGACAATGCTTCTCTTTATTCACATATACGATATTCGAATGTTAGCGACCAATACAATTATATATATTTTTTCTGCATTTCAAAATATTTTGTTATATACGTTTCAGTACTTCTGCAAAGGAATCTCTGTTTCTGGATTCCCCACATCTCGGATAACAGTCTATGACTTTATGTTATCAAGCAATGTTGTTTCTTTTCTGCCTTTCAAATGTCATAAAACGGATTTCCGCCAAACATACTTAGGGTCATTAGTCACTTCTTCGATGGGTAACACTTTTGGACTGGATAAGGCAACATTAAGAAAGCCATCATCTAAATCGCCCCATACAGCTGAAGAATAAAAACTGCAGAAGAAACGAAGGAAGAGAGAAACGACCGTTTAGCGAGCTACGAATGATAGCGATAAATAGAGAAACATAGACGCAATGAAGAAATTCGTTACTCCCAAACGAAAAAGTTAGACAAACGAATTTCGTTTGTGATCTATGTTTGTCGCAAACGATTTTTATCCCAAAACCCAAAGAAACGTTTATAACAAACGGTTAGGGGACTTATTGTAAATGATTTATATTTTTACAATCCTTATGGAACGTTTGGTGCAAATGGTTAATGCGTTTGTCATAAGCAATGCCTGTTTATCCCAAATCCTGTGAAACCTTTGTTGCAAACGGTTATTACGTTTGTCAAAAGCAATGCCAGTTTATCAATTAATGGAGAAAACGTTTGTCGCAAAAGAATAATTAGTTGGACAAAATATGACAATTTTTATAAAAATGTACCCAGGAGCTCAACGACCCAACCACCCAAAGAAACGTTTATAGCAAACGCTTAGTGAACTTACCGCAAATGAATTATATTTATTATAAACCCTATAAAATGTTTGGTGCAAACGATTATTGTGTTTGTCACAAGCAATGCCTGTTTATCCCAAACCCTGTGAAACGTTTGTTGCAAACGGTTATTGCGTTTGTCACAAGCAATGTCAGTTTATTAATAAATGAGAAAACGTTTGTCGCATATAAATACTTTTTTTGACAGAATGTCATAATTTTTAGTAAAATGTATATGGGAGCTCCCCGAAAAACACCTCTGCTATTAATTGGCTGATATCTTCTAATTGAGTTGTAGACAAACCGTAAATAAAAAGCATGTATGTTAGAACATATTAAAATTTAGGAGGTCATTGTATGTATCAAAGCGTTATGTAATCTTACCATATATCAAACTTTTTTAGTCAAAAATTAACTTCATAGGTCAATATTAAGATTCTGGCATAAATGTTGATCATTCAAAAGTTTCCACGTCTGTGAATAGAATACTAAACTACATCAGCAAATAACATGAAAAACTATGGTGAAAAATCGTGATGCATAGTGTCATTAAAAAACAAAGTGTTGAAAATTTCAGCTGTTTCCAGAAGTATCCAGTGTATTGTACCTGATTGAGATGACGATGGTTTTGACAACAAATTTATTTCACAATTACCATAAGGAGCTTCAGGACCTAAACGATATTATTTGCTTATTCCCAATTAACGACATGTGGAAAAATAACCATTTAGCCATGAACAAAAACAATAGATGGTTCGACATACGGGTCTGTTCTGTAATCACGGCGATTTGAAATCACGGTGATTTTAAAATCACCGGCGACTTAGCATCACTTTTGGAGTTCGAAATCACCCGAACATATTTCGAACAATCTTTTTTGGGAGGCTATGAATAATAAACCGGGCGATTTTGAACTCCAACAGTGATTAAAAGTCGCCGGTGATTTTAAAATCACCGTGATTTCAAATCACCTTGCCACAGAACAGACCCGATAGTTTATGTTAAAATCTTTTTTTTGTATTCCGGCTTTCCTCAAAATTTTAAATATGTTCATGCAGTGCTCGATCTACTGTCTTCGCTATTGACTATCAGATTATTTTCCCACATTCATTTATTCATTTCATTTACCATTTACCTATAACATTAAATTGGAGTCCGCTGTATATTTGAGAGATATCGCACCATTGATAATTTAGATTCATTGGTTTAATTAATTCTTTGAATGAAATAATTTTGATTTCTCTGATAAAAAAGATTTTTTATTTTGCCAAAGCTACCTATGTATTTCAGAAATGTTTCCAAAAATACCATTTGTTAAAATTGTCATATCTTCTTAACAGTTTCACATTTTTTTGTGTTGAAAGGGGGTCAGAATATAGAAATCATTCTTTATCCACTTAGTAAGAGCCTGAAAAGGCTCATACTATTTTTTAAGAAAATACTCGTTAAAAGTGGTTCAAGAAATTATATTTTCAAGAAAGTGTTTCTGGTATTAAGGACTTTAAATAGCCAAAATATTTTAACATAATCAAATCTATCCGTTACAAATTCGTTTGCTCGTAGAAATTCTTAGCAACTTATTCTTTTTCAGTTTTTTATTACAAACTTAACGTTAACGAATATATTTCTATTGCATAAAAATCCCCAAGAACCACAGCACAATCACCTATCAAAAACACCATCCCCTAATTTTATTTTGTTTCCAATTAGCGTTGACTAAACCCAAGTATTGGGGTCAAAACCCCAGTGCTGGCAACCCTGCCCAACACATAAAAAATAAAAAAATTATAAAACCGCTCACACAAAATGCGAACAATTTACGCCCTTTGTTCTCTACACTCTCTTTAAAATATTCAATCATGTTTAAATACAATATGTTTCTGTAAACGTTTTTCGTTTAGTATAAACCTAAATTATAAAAATTTTGGAATGAAAGAATGTTCGTTGACTACAAGAGAAACTACGTTTACGACAAACGTTTTCATTCACTCTACGGGAAAAGTAGAGCGTTTGAGACAAACAACTATGTTTGCGATAAGCGACCTCCAAACGTTTTTTTTTCTTTGAGTGTGGAAACATGTTGTTAATTATAATTGTGAATAAATAAATAAACTGTTTAGAAGAATAGGCCATTAATAAATCCTACACGCTGAAAAAAAATCGCTTCTGTAGTATATTGTCCCAAACATATTCGGCTTGAAATATACATATGTTTAGGGTACACTCCAAATATGTAATATTTGACACACACAAATATTATATGTTTGGAAGGATATTGTTTTCAACAAAAATATGCTCCCGTTCAAATATTTTTTGTATTTGGAACTAGTATTTCCGAAACAAAGATTAATTTGTAATTATTTATTTTGGCAATGTATCAATGCCTTAACTTAAAGACAAGTTTTCTGTTTTCCAGATGTTCAAAGAACAATTTTTTTAATATGTTTAATATATATTGTATTGATGGATTGACAAAAAGTGATGAATTGAATATTTATAAATTAAGACATTTTTAGCTATAAACTTTAACACGAAAATTGGAAAAAATTAACTTAATAATAAAACCAGTAAGGAAAGGCAGAAAGTCGGGCGGGGCCGACTATATAATACCCTACACCTCCCTAACAATGCGATAAGGGTCATTGCCATAATAATTTGGAATAATTGGTAAATGGGTAGAAACGTATTCTAATTCTGAAACGATAATCGCTAAATTAAGCAATATTCGTTCCTACAGTGAGAAACATCTTTCTGGAAAATTTTAATGATCGGATGTAAAATACAACTTCTATAGCGGTTTGATACCAAATCAGGAGGAACATATATATGGAGCTTTAATGTAAATCTGAACCGATCTTCCCTGAATACTTATTCATGTAAAAAGACCTCCTTCTGTCGAATTTCGTACTGATCGGATATAAAATACAGTCTCTACAGCGCTTACATGTCAAATCGGGGGTAACATATATATGGGAGCTATATCTAAATCTGAACCGATTTTCTCCAAATTTGGCAGTATTCCTTCATGTAATAAGAAACCTCTTTCTGCCGAATTTCGCACTGATCGGATAAAAAATACAGTTTTTACAGCGGTTACAGGTCAAATCGGGGGTAACATATATATGGGGGCTATATCTAAATCTGAACCGATTTTAACCAAATTCAATAGGGATCGTCCTTGGGCCAAAAAAAAGATGTGTGTAAGGTTTCGTCGAGATCGGACCATAATTGCGACCTGTACTTTGATTACAAGAATACATGCACAGACAGACGGACAGACAGACAGACGGACAGACGGACAGACAGACAGACAGACGGACAGACGGACATAGCTAAATCAACTCAGAAAGTGATTCTAAGTCGATCGGTATAATAAACGATGGGTCTATTTCTTCTCCTTTTGGGTGTTACAAACAAATGCACAAAGTTATAATACCCTGTACCACAGTGTGGTGTAGGGTATAAAAATTAACTTAATAAAGATCCCAATCATCTCTCTCTCTCTCTGTGTTCTAGATATGAACTAATAACACTGTGTATACAGTAATTAGAATTTTTATACCCTACACCACACTGTGGTACAGGGTATTATAACTTTGTGCATTTGTTTGTAACACCCAAAAGGAGAAGAAATAGACCCATCGTTTATTATACCGATCGACTTAGAATCACTTTCTGAGTTGATTTAGCTATGTCCGTCTGTCCGTCTGTCTGTCTGTCTGTCTGTCCGTCTGTCTGTCTGTCCGTCTGTCTGTGCATGTATTCTTGTAATCAAAGTACAGGTCGCAATTATGGTCCGATCTCGACGAAACCTTACACACATCTTTTTTTTGGCCCAAGGACGATCCCTATTGAATTTGGTTAAAATCGGTTCAGATTTAGATATAGCTCCCATATATATGTTACCCCCGATTTGACATGTAAGCGCTGTAAAAACTTTATTATACCCTACACCACACTGTGGTACAGGGTATTATAACTTTGTGCATTTGTTTGTAACACCCAAAAGGAGAAGAAATAGACCCATCGTTTATTATACCGATCGACTTAGAATCACTTTCTGAGTTGATTTAGCTATGTCCGTCTGTCCGTCTGTCTGTCTGTCTGTCTGTCCGTCTGTCTGTCTGTCCGTCTGTCTGTGCATGTATTCTTGTAATCAAAGTACAGGTCGCAATTATGGTCCGATCTCGACGAAACCTTACACACATCTTTTTTTTGGCCCAAGGACGATCCCTATTGAATTTGGTTAAAATCGGTTCAGATTTAGATATAGCTCCCATATATATGTTACCCCCGATTTGACATGTAAGCGCTGTAAAAACTTTATTATACCCTACACCACACTGTGGTACAGGGTATTATAACTTTGTGCATTTGTTTGTAACACCCAAAAGGAGAAGAAATAGACCCATCGTTTATTATACCGATCGACTTAGAATCACTTTCTGAGTTGATTTAGCTATGTCCGTCTGTCCGTCTGTCTGTCTGTCTGTCCGTCTGTCTGTCTGTCCGTCTGTCTGTGCATGTATTCTTGTAATCAAAGTACAGGTCGCAATTATGGTCCGATCTCGACGAAACCTTACACACATCTTTTTTTTGGCCCAAGGACGATCCCTATTGAATTTGGTTAAAATCGGTTCAGATTTAGATATAGCCCCCATATATATGTTAGCCCCGATTTGACATGTAAGCGCTGTAAAAACTTTATTATACCCTACACCACACTGTGGTACAGGGTATTATAACTTTGTGCATTTGTTTGTAACACCCAAAAGGAGAAGAAATAGACCCATCGTTTATTATACCGATCGACTTAGAATCACTTTCTGAGTTGATTTAGCTATGTCCGTCTGTCCGTCTGTCTGTCTGTCTGTCTGTCCGTCTGTCTGTCTGTCCGTCTGTCTGTGCATGTATTCTTGTAATCAAAGTACAGGTCGCAATTATGGTCCGATCTCGACGAAACCTTACACACATCTTTTTTTTGGCCCAAGGACGATCCCTATTGAATTTGGTTAAAATCGGTTCAGATTTAGATATAGCTCCCATATATATGTTACCCCCGATTTGACATGTAAGCGCTGTAAAAACTTTATTATACCCTACACCACACTGTGGTACAGGGTATTATAACTTTGTGCATTTGTTTGTAACACCCAAAAGGAGAAGAAATAGACCCATCGTTTATTATACCGATCGACTTAGAATCACTTTCTGAGTTGATTTAGCTATGTCCGTCTGTCCGTCTGTCTGTCTGTCTGTCTGTCCGTCTGTCTGTCTGTCCGTCTGTCTGTGCATGTATTCTTGTAATCAAAGTACAGGTCGCAATTATGGTCCGATCTCGACGAAACCTTACACACATCTTTTTTTTGGCCCAAGGACGATCCCTATTGAATTTGGTTAAAATCGGTTCAGATTTAGATATAGCTCCCATATATATGTTACCCCCGATTTGACATGTAAGCGCTGTAAAAACTTTATTATACCCTACACCACACTGTGGTACAGGGTATTATAACTTTGTGCATTTGTTTGTAACACCCAAAAGGAGAAGAAATAGACCCATCGTTTATTATACCGATCGACTTAGAATCACTTTCTGAGTTGATTTAGCTATGTCCGTCTGTCCGTCTGTCTGTCTGTCTGTCTGTCCGTCTGTCTGTCTGTCCGTCTGTCTGTGCATGTATTCTTGTAATCAAAGTACAGGTCGCAATTATGGTCCGATCTCGACGAAACCTTACACACATCTTTTTTTTGGCCCAAGGACGATCCCTATTGAATTTGGTTAAAATCGGTTCAGATTTAGATATAGCTCCCATATATATGTTACCCCCGATTTGACATGTAAGCGCTGTAAAAACTTTATTATACCCTACACCACACTGTGGTACAGGGTATTATAACTTTGTGCATTTGTTTGTAACACCCAAAAGGAGAAGAAATAGACCCATCGTTTATTATACCGATCGACTTAGAATCACTTTCTGAGTTGATTTAGCTATGTCCGTCTGTCCGTCTGTCTGTCTGTCTGTCCGTCTGTCTGTCTGTCCGTCTGTCTGTGCATGTATTCTTGTAATCAAAGTACAGGTCGCAATTATGGTCCGATCTCGACGAAACCTTACACACATCTTTTTTTTGGCCCAAGGACGATCCCTATTGAATTTGGTTAAAATCGGTTCAGATTTAGATATAGCCCCCATATATATGTTAGCCCCGATTTGACATGTAAGCGCTGTAAAAACTTTATTATACCCTACACCACACTGTGGTACAGGGTATTATAACTTTGTGCATTTGTTTGTAACACCCAAAAGGAGAAGAAATAGACCCATCGTTTATTATACCGATCGACTTAGAATCACTTTCTGAGTTGATTTAGCTATGTCCGTCTGTCCGTCTGTCTGTCTGTCTGTCTGTCCGTCTGTCTGTCTGTCCGTCTGTCTGTGCATGTATTCTTGTAATCAAAGTACAGGTCGCAATTATGGTCCGATCTCGACGAAACCTTACACACATCTTTTTTTTGGCCCAAGGACGATCCCTATTGAATTTGGTTAAAATCGGTTCAGATTTAGATATAGCTCCCATATATATGTTACCCCCGATTTGACATGTAAGCGCTGTAAAAACTTTATTATACCCTACACCACACTGTGGTACAGGGTATTATAACTTTGTGCATTTGTTTGTAACACCCAAAAGGAGAAGAAATAGACCCATCGTTTATTATACCGATCGACTTAGAATCACTTTCTGAGTTGATTTAGCTATGTCCGTCTGTCCGTCTGTCTGTCTGTCTGTCTGTCCGTCTGTCTGTCTGTCCGTCTGTCTGTGCATGTATTCTTGTAATCAAAGTACAGGTCGCAATTATGGTCCGATCTCGACGAAACCTTACACACATCTTTTTTTTGGCCCAAGGACGATCCCTATTGAATTTGGTTAAAATCGGTTCAGATTTAGATATAGCCCCCATATATATGTTAGCCCCGATTTGACATGTAAGCGCTGTAAAAACTTTATTATACCCTACACCACACTGTGGTACAGGGTATTATAACTTTGTGCATTTGTTTGTAACACCCAAAAGGAGAAGAAATAGACCCATCGTTTATTATACCGATCGACTTAGAATCACTTTCTGAGTTGATTTAGCTATGTCCGTCTGTCCGTCTGTCTGTCTGTCTGTCTGTCCGTCTGTCTGTCTGTCTGTCTGTCCGTCTGTCTGTCTGTCCGTCTGTCTGTGCATGTATTCTTGTAATCAAAGTACAGGTCGCAATTATGGTCCGATCTCGACGAAACCTTACACACATCTTTTTTTTGGCCCAAGGACGATCCCTATTGAATTTGGTTAAAATCGGTTCAGATTTAGATATAGCCCCCATATATATGTTACCCCCGATTTGACCTGTAACCGCTGTAAAAACTGTATTTTTTATCCGATCAGTGCGAAATTCGGCAGAAAGAGGTTTCTTATTACATGAAGGAATACTGCCAAATTTGGAGAAAATCGGTTCAGATTTAGATATAGCTCCCATATATATGTTACCCCCGATTTGACATGTAAGCGCTGTAGAGACTGTATTTTATATCCGATCAGTACGAAATTCGACAGAAGGAGGTCTTTTTACATGAATAAGTATTCAGGGAAGATCGGTTCAGATTTACATTAAAGCTCCATATATATGTTCCTCCTGATTTGGTATCAAACCGCTATAGAAGTTGTATTTTACATCCGATCATTAAAATTTTCCAGAAAGATGTTTCTCACTGTAGGAACGAATATTGCTTAATTTAGCGATTATCGTTTCAGAATTAGAATACGTTTCTACCCATTTACCAATTATTCCAAATTATTATGGCAATGACCCTTATCGCATTGTTAGGGAGGTGTAGGGTATTATATAGTCGGCCCCGCCCGACTTTCTGCCTTTCCTTACTGGTTTTATATCCGATCAGTATGAAATTCGGCAGAAAGAGGTTTCTTATTATATGGATGAAGTCTATTAAATTTGGAAGAAATCGGTTCAGATTTAGATATAGCCCCCATATATACGTTACCCCCGATTTGACATGTAAGCGCTGTAAACCCTTTATTTTATATCCGATCAGTATGAAATTCGGCAGAAAGAGGTTTGTTATTATATGGATGAACACTATTAAATTTGGAAGAAATCGGTTCAGATTTAGATATAGCCCCCATATATATGTTACCCCCGATTTGACCTGTAACCGCTGTAAAAACTGTATTTTTTATCCGATCAGTGCGAAATTCGGCAGAAAGAGGTTTCTTATTACATGAAGGAATACTGCCAAATTTGGAGAAAATCGGTTCAGATTTAGATATAGCTCCCATATATATGTTACCCCCGATTTGACATGTAAGCGCTGTAGAGACTGTATTTTATATCCGATCAGTACGAAATTCGACAGAAGGAGGTCTTTTTACATGAATAAGTATTCAGGGAAGATCGGTTCAGATTTACATTAAAGCTCCATATATATGTTCCTCCTGATTTGGTATCAAACCGCTATAGAAGTTGTATTTTACATCCGATCATTAAAATTTTCCAGAAAGATGTTTCTCACTGTAGGAACGAATATTGCTTAATTTAGCGATTATCGTTTCAGAATTAGAATACGTTTCTACCCATTTACCAATTATTCCAAATTATTATGGCAATGACCCTTATCGCATTGTTAGGGAGGTGTAGGGTATTATATAGTCGGCCCCGCCCGACTTTCTGCCTTTCCTTACTGGTTTTAACTTAGAATTTTTTAACCTATAAATGATAGGTGTTTTCTAGGTTAGCTCTAGTTTTCGAGATATTCGGCCACAAAGATTGATGGGAAATCAGAGAGATTACCTATCTCGTTTGAGATTTTGAAGGTTAAACTTCGGAATACACGCTTCCGTCCAATGAACGAAATCAAGGAAACCCTTGGAAAGTTATTTCTCTCAAAACAGTCCTACACGTTTCTCACCCCCTTACCCCTAAAAGCGCCATTTTTACACTGAAGCTGAGGGGATTTGTTTCAGAGTGATCTTCATCATTCCCCCACTCACTAGCCAATGAACCAGGCAAGCAAACACACAACCAGCTATTCAGAGTATTTGCATTAGAGCGTATATGGAAAGAATTCTCAACGACTTCATGTTGGCATACGGATACGATGACATAGTTTGGATGGCATAAAGCAGGAGTGGTCAGCTTAGTATATAAACTGTATATAACCAAATGTTGTATTTTATTAACCACATACGTTTTAGGAAAATTTAATTTTAATTTAACAGTATTTTCGATAATGATAAAGGCAGAACTTTTTTTTGTATTTATGATAACGTATATTATCATGTAGCGATGCGTAGGATCCGTAGAGATACAAACGGCACGAGAGTAAAACAGCATGACATGTGCGCAAATGCAAAACAACGACTATTATTGACTATATCACTCGTAGAGTGTTCAATAACGACTGATAGTGATGTGCGAGATAGTATCGCCTAACAACGACAAATTTCAATACAAGAGCCAGATAAAGTTAGGAGTCGAAAATCCGCAACAGCCTCGAATTGCGGGAAGTCTCTCTCTACATCCGAACTATGCGAATAACGTCCAGGGAGAGCCGGAGAAAGATACAGCGCTGGGAGTCTCTCCTTACAATCCGTACCATGCGAATATCGTCATGGGAGAGTTGTAGAGAGATTTACATTCTTTTAAATACCTCTACGATCCGTGATCAGGGTTACTGTTGAGAATTTTGAAAAAGTCGCACAAAAAGTCGTTTTATAAAAATAAAGTTGCACAACAAAGTCGTAATTGAATAAAAAAAGGGTCACACTTTTTATGATTTTTTTTCCATAAAACCACATAAGAAAATATTGCGAAATTATTTGTAGGTAATAAGAAATTACAAATTTATAATTGCATGAGGGTCTGAATGTTTAATAGTAACCTATGAAGTTTATTTTTGCCTAAATAGGTTATAAAAAGTTGCTAAATAGTAAAATAGACCACGCTTTCATTAAATTTTAGAAAAAAAAACGAAATTTATGGGGGTTTGATATTTTTAAAATATGAGAAAATGCATTTTAGTGTGTTACGAAATTTTTAATTGTTCTTGGCGAACGGCTGAACCGTTTTTTACAAGTTCACGTCGTTTGAAAGAGAACATAACAGGCCATTGTTTTTAGGATTTTAGTTGTTTACATTTATACCATTAACATTTAGTAAATTTTTATAAACTGTTTATGTTTGTTTTTAATTAATGGACAAGCTCGAGGTCAAAAATAAAATTCATAAGTTAGTATTAAAAGTTCTGACTAATTCTGACATAAATCGAAGAAGCTCAACTGTGTACAAAAGCTGACGCAAGAATATTAAGTTTTCGAATTATTACTGTTCAATTCAAAGCCTAAATTTGAGGCAGTTTAATAAATTTTGGGAAATAAAATTACCGATTTTACTATAATTAGTATAGTTAAACAAATTTTTCGATATATGGCATCGTCATGCTGAGTTTGCCCGGCACATCATTTATTTTAATCGTGAACTAATAGTAAAGGGTTTTCCAACAAGAGGTGTTATTTTGGTATTCAAAGAAAAGTGCCATTTTTTGAGATAAATGATCGGATGTTTATTTCATAATAAAGAGGAAGGTATGCCGTTAATAATGAAAGACAACATCAGCCAAATGGTCAACACGACCATGCTTACAGCACCATATCCTTTTCATGAAATTTTCCATAACCAAATCGCAAAGTGGCTGCACTATGTCCTCGATAGCCTCACGAATTCTATCTTTGAGGTCTTAAATCGACGCTGGGCTGTTGGCGTAACAGAGCAATGGTTTCGTTGCTTGTGTGGCACGTAGCGCCGTCTTGTTGAAAGTAAACGTTGTCCAGATCAATACCATCCAACTCCGAACATAAAAAATCATTAACCATATCTCGATAGCGCAATCCATTCACCGTAACTGTTGATCCAACCTCATTTTCGAGAAAGTAAGGTCCAATAACCCCGCCGGACCATAAACCGCACCAAACAGTCACACGTTGAGGATGGAGAGCCCCACATGCGACAATTTTGCTTGTTGACGTAGCCACCGAGGTGGAAATGGGCCTCATTAGATAAGATGATTTTGTATCGTTCGTATTGTTTTTTTGTTCGATCGTTTTGTATCGTTCGATGATCGTGTATCGTTCCATTTTTAAGGCCGGGTTAGGCATACGTAACCGTAATTTATCTTTACCGTTGTCGTAACGTTGCCCGTTTGAGCGATTAGCCAACGTTGAGAAAACGAGTCATATGTTCTGACAACAACAACACATAAGTAAACAAAAAAGCCGCGATTTCTTTTTGTTTAGGTTTATTAAAAATGAAGTTAAAAAGAATGTTTATAAATTTGTGTTTTTTTTAAATCTATGCAGAATTTACAATAAAATTAATCAAGAAAATATCGTCGGATAAGAAGATGGGGTGGAAGTCCTATAAACAATGACTGGCAAAAGCCGGATACTAGAATGCCTATGGCAGTTTTTAATTTGTTATTAACATTAATAAAAATATGAGTTACTTAGCCAAAGCAACGGATTTGACCGGCAGAGAGACTAGCAATAACACCACAGTATGTCAAATATTGCTTTATCCTATGATTCCAAGTTGGGAAATATTAACATTCTATTCTTTATTAAAATTGTAGATATTTGGGCGTATGTCCATTAAACTTCAATTTATTTATAATATATTTTATTACAAACAATTTCCATTTCTTAATTTAAATTAAATACAGCTATATTCCAGTACTCTCCATTTGGCCAATCAGTTATTTTAGGAAAGGTACCTGTACCTCCTAGTAAACCATTATCGTCAGCATCCTCTGAAGCCTTTCCTAATTTTTTTATTGGCGATGCGGCGTTTCCCCTGAGGAATATCCTTGGTCTAAGTCAACAACTTTAGACGAGCTCAGAGACAACATTAACGCGAAATTGCCAACGTTCCGGTCGAAATGTGTCCAAGAGTGGTAGAAAATTGGGTCAAAAGAATAGATCGCTGTTGGCGGGCTCGTGGTGGTCATATGACCGAAATTGAATTTCATTCTTAAAATGTAACATTTGCACTTAACCTGGAATAAATTTGAACTCTATATCTTAAATATTCTGTTTCATCAATATATAAAATTCGTATGTCCTTAATGGAAAACCCTTTCCATTGAAGAGGGACTCAGCCAAATCCAATCCAATCTCTATCTATAAATAAGTCCACGTTTGTAGAGACGCTTATATTGCTGTCAAATTAACCCAAAATGAAGAAGATTGGCGCAATGATTGTCTCGTACTGTCGTCAAAAGGATCCTGAAGCAGATTATAAATTTAATTTTTAATGGAGTCAGCCGCGATCTTCATAAAACTCACCTGTAACGCCCAGCTCCTTGCCAATTATATTTATTGTATAAATACTCGTGCGACTGCACCAATGAAATCAAATATTCGTCTTTCATGTTTATTTGCACTTTTAAACAACAAATAACAAATAAATTATTTTCTTTACTTTTCTCGGTGAACATACAATTGTAATTGTAAACAGCTGTTGTCAAATTGTACGTAAACGGAACGTCCAATTCTGATTTCAACAGATTCAGCCGTCCGTTTACGTTTCGTTTCCGTTGGCTAATCGTTTACACTGATTTCCATATGACAGATTGAATCAGCTGATTCGTTACGCTACGTGGGCGTTACAGTTAAGTTTGCCTAACTGGGCCTTTAGTAATGGAGTAGTTTCTACTTCTCAAATGTCAAAGAATAAAAGCTTCAAAAGTGACAGCTACCGAAATACCGGGTGATTCAAAATAACACCTCTTGTTGGAAAACCCTGTACCTCAATTAACTAAAGGGTCCGCCAAATAACTTTTTTTTGAAAACATCGCGCAAAACATCGAGTGTAGCTTCGGCCGTGTGGCACGTAGCGCCGTCCTGTTGAAACCAAATGTTGCCAATATCCTCCTCTTCAATTTTTGTGAACAAAAATTCGTTCAACATGGCCCGATAACGATCGCCATTGACTGTAACGGCCACTTGCTCATTTTCGATGAAAAATGGCCCAATTATGCCTCTGGACCAAAATCCGCACCAAACAGTGACTCGTTTTGGGTGTATCGGCTTTTCAATGTATGCGTGCGGGTTTCTGTGCCCCAAATGCGACAATTTTGCTTGTTTACATACCCGCCAAGATCAAAATGAGCTTCATCTGAAAAGATGATTTTTTTTTGGCAAAATCGGCATCTTCTGTAAGTCGATCGCTCCCAGCGTTGTTCAAGCGTACACAACCATATTCGTTAAGCGGAAGGATAAAACTAATTATCTGTCAAATCAGACATGAGCTAAGTGTTACCATTCACGAAATAAGCACTAGTTGAAAAAAAACGTTAGATGGCGGACCCGTTATAATATACACAAAAATGGTTATTTGTGTCTACAATTTAGTCCAATTTGACAGAAATTTTTATTGTGTTGTTTTTCGTGAAAATAATTTGTATTTAAGGGGTGGACATTTACATTTGAACTACCGATTACTTTGACTTGTGATTTGAGCCCTTTGGATTATTTTCTGTGGGGAGCCATTAAGGATAAATGTTACGCAAAGCATCCAGAGACAATTGAAATATGAAATCGAAGTTGTCATTGAAGAGATTCGACCCGAAACAATCGAAAATGTACTCAAAAATTGGGTTGATCGGATGAGGTACTGTCGAGCCAGTAGTTATATGAATGATATTGTCATTATTAAATGGCAAAGTTCAACCTTTCCAATAAAATCAGAAGTTTGAAAAAATTTTCAGCACCTTTGTTTTCATAGCCGATTAAAATTTAAAATTTTAAATGTCGTACGTACTAAAAATGGGACAATCATATATTTTGTACTAATTGTGGTAAATAGGATGAACACAAACTGCTTTCGTGGTACCTTCTCTCAATTGCGAATCGATTGTAACCTCAGTTAAATTTTAAATTCAATATTTTCCAGATGAATTGAAATAATAACCACAAAATCACTTAACCACAAGCTGGACTTTGTTGAATATGTTGTCCAAAGAGAGTTGTTGAGTGTAAAATCTGTCTTTAACGGTTAAATGCTCGATTGATTGTTTACATTGAGTTAATTATCTCTTTCTGCTATTGAACAATTGTAATTAAACAACAAAAATCTCTTAATTGATATTGATTTTTTTTCTACTTTTAGTGGTAGTGACCGCGGCCAAGAAATTAAGCAAAAAGCGAATAACCTTGTGCCTTGAATTGAATAAAACTAAAAAAAACAAAACGAGGTAAATGATACAAACAACTACATTTAATATAAATATTTCAGAATTTTTACTATTGTGAGAATGTTCTGATCTCGGCTGGTTTAGCTATTGCCATTTTAATTAGTTTTCAATATACAAATAAATGAATGATTAATTCACTCATAATAGTAGACCAATGCAGAGGCAGACAAAAAAGCCAAGAAAAGAAATAAACCCCAAATAAAAGTATATCAATCATAGCGCCTGACTGCAGGGGTCGGTCTATTATTGTTTCCAACGAAAAAACGCAAAAAACATTATTTCAATTAGTTTTGTGTTCAGTTTAAGGAAATATTATTACCAACAGACAGACAGACGGGCGAATGGACGGACGGACAGCCGTACCCGGGCATTTCGGTGATTGGTGCTAATTCGAGAATACATATCGCTGTACATATAAAATGCTATTTTGTTCTCTTTGCAATTACTCTACGTATTTGATTATAATTTTAATTCTTTTCCCGTAAAAAAAAAAAAAAATTGTCTTAATAACAACACAAAACCAACAGTTGTTGTACATAATGAGGTTTCTGAGTGAGGGTCATTTTGAAAGTGAAGTTGTTGACTTCTACCGGGCACAAAAAAAAAAAACAAAATACAAAATATCGGAATTTTGCTAGATAAACTACATGCCACAACTCAGGCATACTTTTCGTACATTTTTGTACGTTTATTCTTACCATTCAACAGAACAAAGTTCAATAAAACTTTTCAAGAACTTAAACATGCCAAATTTTCTACACAAGGGGAGGTTCAAGTGAACGCTCACACAAAAATTTTGCAAAGGGTGTTCTAACAAGTGTTTATGTGCTCTGGTGCTAAAGTTATGAGACATTCAATTTTGGTATGATTTCACCATTTTATTTGGGATGTACTTAAAAGGGGCGTGGCAATAACACGCATTTTCCAGAGGTTCTAGATCATAACACTGCACAAAATTTCAAGTATTTGTATTGACTGTAATCAAAATTATAAGCCGTTAACTTTTTGTGCAAAATAGTCCATTTGTATGGGAGGTACCAAAAGGGGCGTGGAAACTTGGCCCATTTTCTCAAGGTGGTAACGATTAAGAAACTTACAGCCTGTTTCTGTAACTTAAAAATTTGCTTTCGTTCGCCTGCCAGACGACAAACAGCTGATTTGGGTTTCACTAACTACCATCACAACGAGAAGTCGCACCATAATGAACTCGTACGAAAACGTAATCATTTCAGTGCAAATTTTGGTTTCTCTATATATCTTTGCTGTCATCTCGGCGAACACAAATGTCAGATCGAGTCACATTATTTTATTTGTCGACTGATAGGAACAATGACAAAATAAACATTATTAAAAGCAAAAAATAAGTAGATATTAATATAATTATGGTAAAAACAATTAAATAATAATAAAATTGTGTACATATTTTATCATAAAGAAGTCAATATTGGTTACTCGCTAAATTACCCAAATTGAAGTTCCACCAAACATACTTGGGGTCTTAGGTCACTAATTCGATATGTTACACTTTTGGCTCATAGCAAATGCTATATATCCTCCTTTGTAAGGCTGACGGCAGACCCAAAGCAAGATGCAATTTTGTTGCGTGAGCGTACAGCGGCTGAAAAATGTTTTCTCATTTGAAAGTCAAACCGAAAGCGATAATTTCAGCAATAGAGCGCGTTGTGAAGCGTTTCTAGCTTATGGTGAAGGGCCAATGCACGCGTCATGCGTCGCGGTGCTAATTCATCATTTTCCGTACAAAAAACATGTGGTTGTTTTCATTAAAAGTTTAACAAGAAAATTTGTCAAATTGAGAACAATTTAATCTGACAATGCCAAATCAAGCGACGGCACCGAGAAGTTGAATAAAATTCAACTTTTCTGACACGCCGCGTCGCATTCCGCCTTTATTGGCCCTTTACCATTAGTTTTGCTTCGTCACAACACAAATGCCAGAAAGAAAGAGAAAAAACAAACACTGTCAATCTGCTTTCTTATTTCCACACATGACTTTATTCTCTATCTCACTCTTCAGTCGGCCTGAAATGTTGTGTCATATAGACTGATATACCAATTTTGGGTCTAAGCGCCATAGAATACCCGCTTCTCATCAGATCTATAAGTACATACAATTTAGTATATATCGGTTCCTCCAACCAGAAATGGACATAACAAATTTAAATTTAATTATATTTCCCAATGTTGAATGTAGACGCTTTAAATTTTTCAAGTAACGTTGAAAAATTTGGTGAAAATAGGTACAGATTTAGGTATGTCCCCTGTATATTTCTATATCCTTATTTTATATTTATGCGCCATAAAATATTTTCTTAACATATTATTCTCATTAAGAAAACAACTTTGATACAATTGACAAAACATATTTATTTTTATTCTGCTCTGAAGGGGCGGATATAATGTTGTCGTCTCTCCCGACAAAAGCAATATTGTAGTTTAGTGCCTTTTTACGCTTTTTAAATTTTTCATTACGCTTTTTCTTCGGAAAAAGTTGGCATCACTGGTGGTAGCGAGTTTCAATTGCTTGGTAGAACTGACTGCAGTTTCGGTTAGTAGTTCTTTTCACACCTAATTTACTACTTCCATAATTATTTAAAGCTGATTTAAGTTAAAGACATTTTTTTCCTTTATTCATTCTTCGAGGGAATACAGGGCTTCAACAAGATATCTCCAACTTAATCTATATGTTGCAATAACTTTTGCTTCTTCCAATGATTTATCATTGGCTCTTTTCTTGCGGCTCCGCGACACCTGTTTTTTGGATCTTCTTCAAAAATGTTGGTCCAAATACTAAAGGTAACTTCCATGAATATTGGTTAGAAAACAAATTTGAAAAAAAAAACTTTACCATAAAAAAAATTTTGTTTTGGTTTCATAAAATAGTACGCCTCAATATATACCTATACAAAACAAAGTTTTAGGTCTCGGAAATAAAAAAAAATGTTGTTGCATAGTGCCTTCAAGGAAATGCGAAATCAACTATTCTGCCGGTTTTAATTTCGTTTTATTCTACAACAAGTAAAAAATCGATTAAATCGAAACATGGAACGTAGATATCATTGTATGAAACGTGCAATAGAATAATAACCATTTGAATTTGCG